>CM045987.1:97434531-99834531 GCA_025175895.1 Wurfbainia villosa
AGACCATAGTATTAGCATCCATATGCTCATGCGCTTTGCGGCTCGGTACCATCGCCGCTAGCATGATGCAACTCGCCCATTTCGAGAATCGCCACATGTTTGATAGACCAACATTTGATGCAGGTTGCATCGTCCTTAGGACGATCGGAAGAGGCTCTTCAAGGACATATGCAAGCTTTTCCGCCTTGAGAACAATTCTCGAGTTTCTAAGCGATCCGAAGTTAGGCCCGATCGGTTTGTTCGAATCCAAAATAGTGCGCAAATTCAAAGGCGTCATGATCAATTTATTGACCTAGAAATACAAAGCGAGCATATATGAGAAAATGATTTTAAAATGCATCAATATACATTTATAAATCCCATTCATTTTTAATTTCAAAAACCCCAAAATCACTTGGGAGATCGTAGGTCCATCTCGAATGGTGATATCCATCATAGTTATGAACAACCTTGGAGAGAGTCCAACAAGCCATTCATAACTACGACGGTTGGTATCAACTATACCGATTGCATATCACGTATATGCAACTATCACAATGTGCTATCAACTAATTGAATGTTCACACATACATCGGGTTGTTAACACATTAACAAGTCTGCATCATATGCATAGCACCCAACTTCACCTCCCTTTACATCGACCTTGGAGAGAGTCCAACAAGCCGATGCTCCAGGTTAAAGCCAACCCATTAATCAGGACTTAGTTTTAATATGGTTAGAGCGCATTCAACCAATTAGCCCAGCTTGGAGAGAGTCGAACAACCAAAGCTAATGATTGACCTCTGACTCTTACCATATTAGTATTAAACTATTCCATGGTTTGAACATATTGAGTTAGTAGGGCTTGGAGAGAGTCCAACAACCCAAACAAGAAGCGAACTCTGGTTCTAACCATATTAATGGAAGGTGTAGGCTTTAATATTGATTAAGGTTTTTTATGTCTCATCCTCTTTGCATGCAAATAACTATTATCTACATGGCATGGCATACATAGCATACATCTACATGTCACGACACGCATGGCATAATGTTGCATCTAATGCAATTACATGGCATACAATTATGTCATGTATATAATTTCCTTATATGTCATAACTATTTATGGAAATAAAATATGTTTAAGATTTGATTCTCCAAATCAAATCATAATTAAATTAGGAAACAAATTTCCAAATCTAATCACATATTTTATTCATGGAATTATTTGATTAAGGAAAATCTATTTAGAAACCAATTTCCTAAATCATTAAAACTACTTATGGAAATAAAATATTTTAAGATTTGATTTCCCAAATCAAATCATGATTAAATTAGGAAACAAATTTCCAGAATCTAATCAAATATTTTATTTATGGAAAATATCAATTTCCATAAATACTTCAACTTTCCAAAAGTGGAAGATTTCCATAAATACTTCTAGACTTTCCAAAATTGAAAAATTTCCATAAATACTTCTAAATTTCCAAAATTAGAAAATTTCCAGAAATACATTATGACTATCACAAAACCATTTTACGATTATGTCGAAACACAACCTGGGCTCTGATACCACTGTTGGGTTTCCGGCACCGCGGCGTGTGTGTGTTCGATCATGTTTCGTAAACATGAGGCATAAGGAAGCAATTAAAAATAATAAATCTATATTTATTACAACACACACAACACACGCATGCATATTACAACAAGTGTAGACATAACCGTAAATTAAAATTTGCAATAAAAGAAATTATCTACGTTATACCTTTCGTATGACGTGTAGCGGGAACGGCATCAACCGGAACGATCCTCGTAAGAATCGTCTCTATCCGTATCCACGCCGAGCTCCTCGGGATGACTTCGCTAAGTCACGAGCCGTCTTCATATGGGTTACTAGCCTCGTGTTGAAGGCGGCGTGATCGAGAGATGATCACGATCCGAATCCAAATTCGGATCTAAAGCGAGTTCTCAAAACTTCGCTTCTCGGAAGGTATTCGTCGGCCAATTGGCGAATCGCCCGTCCTCCACCTCAGAGGATTACGGAGATCAAATCGGTAAGTTTAGCGCTATCGGGCACTAACCGTCGTCAAGCGGCGCTCGACAACAAAGAAACAAGCTGTCAGAAAAATTGGACAACTTGGTGGAGGAATAGGCGGCCAAGGAGAGATGGAAGCTCACCTTATCACGAACCTAGAGGAGATCACGGAGGAGGAGTCGCGGAGGTTCACCGGCTGAAGCTTGGTTGCGACAATGGGCGGCGCACAAAGGGGCGGCGGCACACTAGGGTTAGGCGCCGCTAGAGGGAGGCGGCACAACTAGGTTGGGTTTTAGGATTAGGGTTTAAGCCCTATTTTATAGAGAACTAATTCTCTTAATGGTTAATGGATCATATCCATAAAGCCCGTTAACCCACTCCATTAAGATAAGTTAAAATAAACCAAACCATGATGGTTTATTTTAAGTTAAAACGAACCGAACCAACCTTTGGTTCATTCGTTTAATATAAACCAAACCCTTTGGTTTATTCTCATCCATTAGATTAGAACCAAACCATTTTGGTCCATCCATTATGTCTTCATAAGACACGGCCCATCCACGCTTCCATTGCGACTGAAACAATTTCATGCTCGCTTTATGTTTGGTCCAACCAAACATAGTTTCTCGATGCGAGAATCCCATTCTCAAGCTCGTTTTAAATCCTTTGGATTACACTCGTTGTCGTGTGACCAAATAGGTTCTCGGTTTATGTTGGCGTCTATAATTAACCATTAATTATAGAGCGATCATGAGTGGCACCTAGTAGTACATCATGATCCCCAATTAGCGAAAAGATCAGCGGTTGATCGAACTATTTTACGAAACCCTTGATGGCTCGAATGAATCGTGCCCCATTCCCTTCACTCATCTTATACCCACTTGGTTTGGGACATGGTCTATTGTGTCAGATCCCACTAAGTGACTCGTCACACCTAGCCCAAGTATCATTTCCTCGTCCTCGATTCTAGTTACTCACATGTATCGAAGAGTACCTTACTCTAAACATGTAATGCTTTGGCAGACTTTAGTAACAATCCGAGAGGCCATGGGTATACATCTCCTCGCAAGGAGTGGTGAATCCTTTATAGGCTATTCAAACACCTTGATCACTTGACTTATACCCAATCATCCGGGTCCACATCTCCTCGGAGATGTTTGCTTAAGATGTCAAGCATAAGTCTCCATGATCAAGATGACTTGAATACATAAGTCGAAGGAACATCGCACTTAAGCCACAGTAAGAACTTCATTGACATATCTATATATGCGAGAGAACCATATGAAGTCTTACGGTCACTCGATGAACTAGTTACCATAACTAGCATCCACGATTAACTCGGACATCACAATGTCTCCGGCCCGGTGAGAATCGGTGCTTGGATACACCAAGGGTATACCTCGTGCTAGTCTCGGAATTGATGGTGTCGAATCCATCGATTCATCGACTAGGGATAATTCGATACATCACAATTACACATGTAGAGATACTCACTAGTTGTGATCAATCACAAATTCTCTCATCTTTGTGAATCGTATCGTGGACATTCGATAAATGAGTTTAAGATCAATCAAATACATTAAACATGTATACTCAAATAGTGAATCTTCATTTATCATATAAATGGTTCATACATAAGGCGATTGCCTTAGGACATCTCTCATATATTACTAACAGAAAGCTCGAGTGTGAGTAAAGGTGAGGTCGAGTCCTCCGTACGGGGACGTCTTTAAGCGGTGATCCGACTTAGATTTCCAGTGGAAGGTCTAGGTCGAGATCGGACGGTAAGTGGCCATCGATTTTAACTTTACTTGTACGTTTCAGACTAACTCTTTGTTGTAGTTGAGTAAACAAAGGTGCGATCGATTGTTGGTTGTTAGCGATCATTTATTCTTGGCATCGATCGGTGATGAAGGCCATCAGTCGATTGTCATTCAAACTGCCCACCTCGAGGAGAGTCCACTTATCTTGGGGAGATGAGGATCTTTGGCCTTGAGCTGGATCTGAACGTTGGGGGGGGGGGGGTGGCTTCCAAGGCTATAAAAGATGGGGCTTGCACCCCTTTAGGTCATCTAAAATGCTCACAAAGTGATCTCACAACGCCGCATCTCTACGACAATGCTACGACGCCGAAACGCTGCCGCAACACTGATGGCACGACCTCTACTTCAAGCTTCAATTGTCGTCGGTATAGTTTTTAGTTGTTGTCATTTCAGTTCATTGAATTAAAGTTGTCTTTATCGAGCTTTTGATCGTAACAAGGAGAGGTGGGATTGTCCCTCTACCTCGAGTTTTCTTTGGTTTGTAATCGTCGTCTCCTTCCTCCAACGAGGAGGAGACTTAGTTTTTTGTCCTCCGTATGCGATCTAGGATCGCAAGGGCCTTGAATTAACAACCATTAGGTTGTGAACCAAGTAAAATATCTTTGTCTTATTTACTTTTCCACTGTGTTATACTTTGTCTTAATCGAATCGTATGAAAAGAAAGTTGTTATTACGAGCGCTATTCACCCCCCCCCCTCTAGCACTTTTCGATCCTTCAATTGGTATCAGAGCGGGGGTGGTACAATTTGGTACAACCACCAATCTAGCATCATTTTTGGTTTTCTTTTCGTATTTTAATTCTTTTTCTATATTGTTTTTTGATTTGTAAGTTTTAAGCCTTTCGTTGCAATTTCTCCTGCACTACTAATCCAAGACGAAAGTCTTGGCAATTTGCTTTCTTGTCGCCTTTGTTTTTTTTTGTGCAAGGTTGTTTTTAAATGGCCCACATTAAGGGGTACAACACCACCCGACCTCCATTCTTTAACGGAGATGATTTCCGTTATTGAAAAGGTGGATGGAGTGTTTTCTTAAAACACAAGTCGAAACTTGGATAATTATCCAAACCGACTTTGCTCTACCCACCAATGATCAAGGCGAGCCCCTGGACTTCGACAAGTGGATCAAGGCCACCAAGAGGCAAATCGAAGCCGATGTAAAGGCAACTCAAATGTTGCAGTGCGACTTGTCCAAGGAAGAGCTCAACCACATCGGACCCTTCATCAGCGCAAATGACCTTTGGAACAAATTAATCGAGCTACACGAAGTGACGCCCGATGCTAAGGTATGTAAAAGAGACTTATTTTTAAATAAATTGTACAATTTAAAGATGCAGGATCATGAGACCGCCACCCAACTACATGCACGGATCCAGGACATCGTCAACGGTCTTCACTTGATCGAGCAAGCCGTCGACAATTGAGACTTAATTGTTGGTGCAACAATGCCCCAAGCATTTATGTCTTTTGATGTTTGGATAATCATTTGTAATTAGGCATTAATTGTGATTTAATTGAGAATGTGTTAAGTGACAGGGAAATCCAAGTATGAAGACTTAGTGAAGGAAAGTCCAAGTGTGATCTTGACAAGAGAAGTCCAAGGAAAGGTCTTGGCGACGTAAGTCCTAGTCTTGGCGACGTAAAGTCCAAGCGGACCTTGGCAAAGGAAGACCAAAGGCAAGGTCTTGGCAGTGTAAGTCCAAGCATGTAGTCTTGGCGGCGTAAAATCCAAGCGGTCCTTTGGCAAAAGAGAAACCCAAGACATGACGAAATCAAGGGAAGCTCTTAGAATCAAGCGCAAGGATGAAGGAGTCACGGACTCGGAGGGATCCTGGAGGCGCAAGGCTGAAGGAAGAGCTAGAATGTTAAGTCTAGGTCTAGGGGGTTAATTCAAGTATGATTTATTCATACTTGAAGTGTATCAGTCGACTGGTGTTTCATACCAGTTGACTGCTCAGTCACTCGACTGAAGTTGGCTGAGTTCTGTCACTAACAGTCGACTGCTAGGGTTTGACAGTCGACTGGTCCACCATCAGTCGACTGCTATAAGTGAACATCGACACAGAAGGTTCTCCAGTCGAGTGATCACTTGGAACACTCGACTGGTTACTCAATCAGTCGACTGATCAACTTCCCGTTGGGTAGTGATGATCGCGAATCCAGCTTGTCAGAAGCCGTTGGATTGCTTCGGCTACATCAGTAGTCGACTGATCGAGGCTCAAAGGAAAAATCAGCCTCTTCTCTATAAAAAGAGGCTATGGGGTGCTTAAGGAGGCTAGTGCTTATATTCATACTTATACTCTCAAGCTCCCTAAGTGTTTTAAAGCTTTCTAAGTGATTTCTAACCTTTTTTTCTCTAATTTCATTTCTATCATTTGTAAGAAGAGAGGTTCATTTGTAAAGAAGGCTTCTCCACCTCAAAGGAGCTCTTAGTGAAGATTGGCTTGGGTTGATCCACCTTACGGATCGCCGTAGAGTAGAAGCTTAATCTCTGAATCACGTAAATTGTCTTTGTTAGCGCTTGTCTTTGTTCCTTTAGTATTTTTGTTTTTGCTTCCGCTACCCATTTGTGTAGAAACAAAAAGAGTCTATTTACTCCCCTCTAGCCTTCCAAAGATCTCTAACATTAATAAGGTACGCACTCAACGCCTTTCCTAGGATCACCTTATGGGCATCCATGGTTGATGCCTACAAGGTTTCTAGAGATCTATCTAAAATTAGGTTAGATGAGCTCTTTTCGGAATTTGAACTTCATGAACAAACTAATGCAGTCCGGGCCGAGAGAGGTGTTGCCTTACTTGCAGGTCATAGAAGAAAAGAGAAGAGTAAACCACGTCCCGAGGAAGAAGAAGGATTCAAATCCGAAGGCAAACTCGAGCCCAAATCAGAAGAAGAGGTTGAGATAGTAAACATGGTGTGGAGGATAATCCAAAAAGAAAGGGAGCAGTCGAAAAACAAGAAGAAGGGGCACTTCAAATCAAAAATGAAGCCAAAGAAAAAGGGATTAAAGAAGGTCTTTCAAGCAACTTAGAACGACGAAGAAGAAGGCGTTGGCATGACATTCATGGAAAAACCGGTAGAGTCCGAGTCAGAGTCCGAAGTCGAATACGAATCCAACTCCGACTCTGACTCCGAGGATGATTTCGAGAAGAGACTCAAAGCCGGGTCAAAAGAAAAAATTAAGATAAGCTATTCATTAATTGGAAATCTTTACCATGCAATTAAAATGTTAAGTAGGAAACTAACTAAGTCCAAGTCTAGAGTTGAGTCGTTGCTTGAGGGGGTTGAAACCCTCAAGCAAGAGGCCACTCTAACATTTTTGACTAGTCAAGTTCAAGAGGGGAACTCAACTCAAGTCAAACAACCTGAGGAAGAGAATTCTTTCTTGAAAGGGCAAGCCCAAGAGCTCGAGGCTAGGTTGGACAAGTTCTCGTTGGGGTCCAAGAACCTTAACCGACTTCTTGGAACTCAGAGAGCTGTGTACAACAGAGTCGGACTTGAATTTAGTTCAAATACTACGAATAGATCTTACATGTCTATCGTAAATCGTAGTAATCAACAAGTCCAAGTGTCACGCCCCGAGGTAGACTCTGTCTGGCCAACGGACGACACCCCCTTATGACAATTCCAATACGGTACAAATAGTCACAACCAGTATAACACATATCAAAAATGTATAACATCAATAGCGGAAGCCAACACAATGGAAATACAAACTCAACAACATGACAAGGTAGCCCCTATGAAGGGAGTGATGAGATTCGGAAGGAAGGGTAAGCTGAGTCCGCGCTATGTGGGACCGTATCCGATACTGAAGAGAGTTGGCAAGGTAGCTTACGAGCTAGAGTTGCCTCAAGAGATGTCGGCTATTCACAACATGTTCCACGTTTCGATGCTCAAGAAGTGCATTTCCAGTACATACCAAGTGATCGAGCCACAAACAGTGCAAATTCAAGAGGACCTGAGTTATGAAAGTCGGTCTATCCAGATACTAGACTGAGATGT
The DNA here is from genome assembly GCA_025175895.1 of Wurfbainia villosa. Classification (NCBI taxonomy): domain Eukaryota; kingdom Viridiplantae; phylum Streptophyta; class Magnoliopsida; order Zingiberales; family Zingiberaceae; genus Wurfbainia; species Wurfbainia villosa. The sequence continues at coordinate 97,442,367 of CM045987.1, forward strand.
CAAAAAACTAAAGAATAAAGAGGTGCCCTTAGTGAAGGTCCTGTGGCAAAATCAACGGTACGAATAAGCCAGCTGGGAACGCGAGGAGAACATGAAACAGAAGTACCCAGAGTTATTCTAAGTTTTGAGGATGAAACTTTTAAAAGGTATGAAGCATTGTAACGTCCGTAAAATTTCTAGCAATTTTACAAGAATTTTTGCATGATTATAATGGACTTTATGTGGGCTCCTTCAAAAAAAAATAAAAGAAATAGAGCCAAAAAGGATGCATGACCCAGGGTTTAAACCCTAAACCTCCAAGTAGATAGCTAAATCTTAAGATGCATCCAATAACCAGAATCCCAGCAGGGTTGTGCTATTAGAAGGATATGGGAAATGATAGATAAGGGTAAGGGAGGCTAAGGGACACCTTCAAGTGAATAAATAGGAGAATGAGGAGACAAGAGAAACAAAATTTGTCATTCTCCCCTTCTCCTCTTCTTCCTCACTGAAACCCTAACTCCCTCTCCTTCCCTTTTTCTGAAAACCAACCAAGCAAGAAGAGGGCTCTAGTCTTGGCATCACATAGGGTATTTTCTACTACTAAATAAAGCGAAGGATGTAAGTATCCCCTCACTTGCAGTACAAGTTGCTTCGGTTGATGGTTGTTAAGAAAATCCTTTATGAAACTTTCGGCCAAGACCTTCTTCATGCTCCCCATGATTGTCCATGCTATGTTTTGTATGAATATGACGATAACATATTTCTAGATAGGCTTGGTTTAAGTGTTTGATTTTCAAGCTTCGTGAAACTCTCGGCCAATACCTTCTTCATGCTCCCCATGATTGTCCATGCTATGTTTTTGTATGAATATGATGATAATATGTTTCTAGATAGGCTTGGGTTAAGTGTTTGATCTTTAAACTTCTTGAAACTCGCCAAGACCCATTTAGGCTCCTAATGGACTTCCATGCTATGATCTATATGTAGTCATGTTATGTTTTGAATGTAGATGAAGATAATATGTAGATAGCTAAGCTAGATTTAAGTGTTGGACCTTTAAGCCTCTTGAAACTCTCGGCCAAGACCCATTTAGGCTTCTAATGGTCTTCTATGCTATGATCTATATGTAGTCATGTTATGTTTTGAATGTAGATGAAGATAATATGTTGATAGCTAAGCTAGATTTAAGTGTTGGATCTTTAAGCCTCTTGAAACTCTCGGCCAAGACCTATTTAGGCCCCTAAGGGCCTTCCATGCCATGATCTATATGTGATGGAGATTAACATGTGGTTAGTTAGATCTTGTACAAGTTGTTTAGGGTTTAAAATTTTGTTAGAACCCCATGAAGTTTAGATCACACCATGTTATGCTTGTTCATGATGTTTATGCCATGCTCTATATGTGTATGATGTTAGTATGATGTTAAGTAGACCTTACACAATTTTTTTAACAAGTAAACTCTTAAGAACCCTCCCTTAGGGTTTCGGCCAGCCCATGTACATGCCCTTTACTAAATCCTCCATGCCATGCTACATGTAGAAAAAAAAATGCAAATATGATGTTAGTTAGATTTTATGATAGCATGATTAGTTTATGTCACTACCTTATGTCTATGTTAATTGTATGAATGTATGATTATGTTCTGCTCATTGTCATGTTAATTGTATGAATGTATGATATGTCATAAAGAAGAAACATGATATGTTATGAAAAGAAATATGATATGTTATGAAGAAGGAACATGATATGCTATGAAGAAGGAAGATGATATGCCATTATAAGGAACATGATATGTTTATAAAAAGAAATATAATAAGTTATGATAAGGAACATGATATGTTATGAAAAGAAATATGATATGTTATGATAAGGAACATGATATACTATTTTACTTTTTGCATGACTTGTACCGGACCCTAATAAGGTCCAAGGCCCTCTCGGTCGACGGTCGTAGTACGGACTCAGTACGGGATGGGCTCCTAGTTGCCCTAGGCCGACGGTCATAAGTACGGGCTTAGGATGAGCTTCTATGTTATGTTGCCCCTAGGCCGACGGACATAGTACGGGCCTAGTACTTTAGTAGGTTCGGGATTAGCTACCTCGGGTCTATTAGGGATGCGCGCTATGATGATGATGTATGTGGTACAATGCTAGGCCCAATATGTTGAGATTATATTTAAGTACCTATAAGATATATGTTTTCAAAGAGCATCTTGCATATACCCTTATTTCATGTCTAGGTGATTAGGATGTTTACATCAATGTTATGCTTATATGTTCTTGTATGTTTATATGAATGTTATGATTATATGTTCTAGTATGTTTATATGCATGCTATGCTTATATGTTCTTGTATGTTTATATGAATGCTATGTTTATATGTTCTTGTATGTTTATATGCATGCTATGCTTATATGTTCTTGTATGTTTATATGAATGTTATGCTTATATGTTCTTGTATGTTTATATGCATGTATGCTTATATGTTCTTGTATGTTTATCTGCATGCTATGCTTATATGTTCTTGTATATTTATATGCATGCTATGCTTATATGTTCTTAAATGATCATGTCACTACTCTATGTCTAATTCTCGATGTACGGCTTTTGTGAGTAAGAAAGGATCTTACTAAGCCTATGTGCTTATAGTTTTATGTTCCCTTGTACTGCAGATAAGGGTAAAGAATGACTAAACTAAAGGGAGCAGCAGGAGGGGCAAAGTGTGTGGTAGTGGCATGGTGGAGGAGATCTGTTTATGTTTCCCATACTTATGCATGTTTTCCTTTAAGTTTTGCATGTTAGTTGTTAAGAGTCGAACTCTACTTGATGATGAATGGTCGCTACTTGGTGTCCTTTAAGTTGAATGTCATGAACTTGAACTAAGTACTTATGAAATAATGATGCATGCTTTATGTTTAAAAGAAAGAAAAGAAAAAGAAGTTTAAAGTCTTCCGCTGTAAGAAGTATATGTAGTCTTCCGCTGTAAGTGCATGTATGCGCTCGCCCTTCCAACCCCTGGAAAGGGCGGGCGTGACAGTAATGATACCGCTAACCCACAAGAATGAATCATAGGAATCCTTCCAATTCTACTCAGAAATATACTAGATATAAAGGAATGCGAGCTACTAGTATCAATCAAAGTATCTGTAGGTATAGAATATATCGAAATCATACCCCGAATGACCGATCCCTTGGCCCGCTGAGCATCCTCTCTAGTAATGGCATAAACCCGTCCAGTCTCCACATGCGGCGGCTGCACTCCTGATATAATAGTAGAATGCCCCCAATCAGGCTGGATCTGACTCTGTGATGCTGTTGCTGGAGGCTGACTCTGCTGCGCAGGCATAATATATCCCTGAGAGTTGGCCGGTAGATATCGCTGAGTAGGTGGCCCGGAATAATAACTCTTTGGAGCTGGAGTATAATGAATTGCCTCTGGCATCCCGGAAGAGTCACTCCCATGTATATGATATATCTGTGCCATGGGAGGTAGTGTCTGTCTCTGACTGTATGTCTGTGTCCTAGGTGTTGACCTCTGCTGATGATGCTGATCAGACCTCTTTCCCTTGCTGGAGTTGCCGGAACCCTCCAACAGTGCCTTCAGAGTACACTCTCGACTAGTGTGTCCTGGATGCTTGCAGTAATAACAAACATTCCGGTCCAAGGGACACTCTGAAATGCGGTGGCTTCCTGACCCGCATATATAGCATCCAGTCTTATTCCCAGTCTTACGGTTCTTTTGGGAACCTCCAGCCTGTCCGAAAGTTGGTCGCTTCTCTTTCTGTGCTCTAGATGATCCCTCTGTAGTACCTCGAGAAGCCTCACTATGATCTTACTTCTTCTGAGTCTCGGTAGCCGAATCAGATTTCCGCTGTTTTCCCTGGGTCATCTGTTTTTCCAACTCCCTCTCCTTTGCGATTTGTTGGGAAGTCACCTCAATAAATATTGCCCGATCTAGTGCCTCTCGGTAGGAGCTGATAGAAGATCCTAATAGTTTGGCCTGAATATACGCAGCCAAACCCTGCATAAATTGGAACATCCGGTCCCCATCCTGTGCTACCAAATGTGGACAAAATTCCGCGAGTCGGGTAAACTCCACATTATAATCCATGACTGATCAGTTGCCTTGCTTAAGAGTCAAGAATTCCTGACGACGAGCTGTGGAAAATGCAGAAGGGAAATACTGCTTCCAGAAGACATCTCGAAAAACAGACCATGTGATATCACGCTCTCCGATTAACGTCTTCTGCATCTTCCACCAAGTAGTCGCCTGATCTCGAAGATGATATGCGGCTAGACCCACCTTTTCCTCATCTGTGCAACTCATGAACTCAAAAGTATCCTCTAGATTATCTAACCAGGTCCGGGCAATCCAGGGATCAAACTCGCCGAATAAAGGTAAATCGCCCGTCAACGCAACGCTAACACAAGTATACGTGCCTTGACTCTGACCCAACTAGAATCCTCAGAAGTCGGCATAGTCGGGAGTACATCTGGCTCTTGAGGTTCCGAACCTTTGGTAGGAGAACATCATGGCTCTTCCTGATCAACAGGTCTACATATAGTAGGTTGCTTAGGTGGACGACCTCTAGTACGAGTCCGAACAGGTGCCATAATACCGTCTTTCCACACCTGTGGAACGACTTAAGTAAATATCCAACCAAAAATATAAAGGTTCAAGATTTCTTACTTCGTACAACTTAGAGCTTACGCCGTTGTCAATCCCATCTCACCAAAATCGAAATCAAATCAAATCAAAACAATTTTCGAGGTCTAAAATCCGACGAAAATCATTATTGCATGGCATCGCAACCTAGAGCTCTGATACCAATAAAATTGTCACACCCCGAGGTAGACTCTGTCCGGCCAACGGACGACACACCCTTATGACAATTCCAATACGGTACAAATAGTCGCAGCCAGTATAACACATATAAAAAATGTATAACATCAATAGCGGAATCCAACACAATGGAAATACAAACTCAACAACATACGTATATCGATATATCCATCCATACTAAAATAAAATCTCATACTGAATACCATAAAAGAAAAACACAGCACAATCTCCAATAATAATAGAAGTCCATATGAAGATACATGCGATATAGGAAACAAAACCCTCGGAAAAGCGGCGGGATGGGATCAAGTGACGATGCTCCAAGTTCATGCAGAAGTCTTCTATCTACTACCTGGGCGACAAGAAACCCAGGGTCCAGGGTGGTGAGTATAAAACTCAGGGGTAATATACAGAAAGTGCATGAACAACATACAGGGTTTAGATATCTACAAGTATACATGTAAAGATCTACAGGTATGCAGCATGAGTCCAACAGTCATACAATACTAAATATAGTAACCAATAACCACAAACATGTCATACTCACAACATATACTAAACTGGTCAACTGACATAAAATAATGTACATACTTGACGGTCTACCGTCCCCATGACCTATAACATCCTGAACAGATATACCATAGCATAATCCAAATAGCATGCAAGTCTAACCAATACATACTCATGCTCAACACATACACAGCGGTATATAAAATATGCAAAAGGCATGTAGCATGATGTACAATCATATGCAGCATCTCACAGGCATATGTAAAACATATATCGAATACATGCATACATATATATATCAGCAATGCATATGCATGGTCATGTCTGCGGACCGGTCCAACCACGACCCCAGTATGGCCCGGGTGGCACGACATGACAACTATCCCGACTCCAGCCGCCACCACTCTCGAGTGACCGAGTTGGGTAGTATGTAATAGTAGCTAACCGCCATAGAGCTATATGCTACTTACACGGGGGTCCCTGCTGCTAGCCGCTCCGTCTCTACCCATGAGCAGACGAGCACCGCACCCAGGACAACTGCACATCACATGACCACCGTCTATAGTGGGTGAGTGCGTTAACTACCACTCTGCACAGTGGTCAAGTGCGCATCTCCAGCTATCACCATCCATAGTAGCCGAGAATGGCACGCACAACAATGCTCTACACTCAACCCTACTACCACTACCCCGAGTGGCCGGGGAGGCAGGATGACTAGTGACCTATCTCAACCACAAGGGAGACCCAGTCGTCAGCATGCATGCAATGTAATGATGCATAGCTCACACACAAATCCTCGCAACACTCCCTAACTCACGGGGAGACCTAGTCAACCAAAAGTTAACCATGCAAGGACTACCAATCCATAATTACAACCTATTTGTCTATGTACAGATAAATAGGTCCATCAAGATAACCCACTAATATGTGTACGGTATAACAACCGACCCCATAAATTGGACTCATCACCCAACCTAGTGATGCAACCCGGTAATCCCAATCTAAGTTCACACTAGTGACCATAACCACATGCATTTTACTGAATACCTATCAGCTAACACACAAGAAGGGTGGTAATTCATATCCAAGATAAAGGAACGATGAATTAACAGCAATATCTCAAAGATTAAAGATTAAGTACAAGCACATGATAAAACATGAGTGGATCTAAGGTAAACAGGTATAAACATATATCTAAGATCATGCACTGGAATTCGATCAAACTACCGGACCATGTAGATATTACCCACCTGATACGAAGCTCGAATAATCCTCACTACGGACCGCGTATCCCAAACCTGCACAATAGTAACAAATTATGATTAAGTACAAATCTCTGATAATTATATGAACTAATTATTATATCATTTATTTATTCACATTCTTCCCCGAATACGTGTTAACAACTCCGACTATCCCACTCCGATACACTACATAGATCAACCACAGGAAAACCTAATTAACAACTTCCTAAGCTTATACATCATAACCCACCGACCTCCTACACAAATCAATCAAAGGAGAACAGAGATTATACCAATACATTTCACCGTTGCATACAACCTCAAAGCCACTGCAACCACCATCACAATTACACCTACTAATTACAGCCGCCAATCTTCTACCGATCAATCCATACACCCAACCAACCCATCGGCAGAACATAGATCTACACCAAATCAGTAGAAATAATATAAACCACTCAAATCACATATTAACTTCCAAATCATAGCTGCAATTCCTAATAATCCGAACACCACAGTTCCGATTCTCAACTCCATCGCATCAATTGACAAACCCACAAGTTCACAGCGATCACAAACACACCCGAATCAAACGAATACCAAAATCACAATAACAGAACATAAATAAACACCAGATCAAATATTACCACTCCAATAATCCGAACAAATCACCATACAAAGCAATCACTACAACTTCACAAAAATTCCACACAGCACCGGGGATGAAGGAACAGATCGACTTACTAACACTGTAGATCCTCTGACGCTGCTCCTCCCCTATTCCCCTTGCTCACGGAAACCAATCCAAGCTCACCACGAGCTCAGCACTCTCGAAACTGTCGGCTGAAGGTAACCTCAGCAAGCACAGATCGACGGAAAACCCAAACTGTCGCGATAATGCCAAAATCCGATCAACCATAGCAAGATCTGAGAACCCACGGTTGAATCGAAACCTAGATAAGCTGATTACCTCGATTGGCAGCTCGCTGCCGCGACAACGACACCGCCTGTCCATTGGGAGTGTCGTCGAGATTTTTCCCAGGCGAGAACCCCTTGATCACGGCTGAAGATCGGCCGGTGGTGGCGCCATCGATTTGCTCACCTGCCGGACGGCGATGGCGGAGATCGCGCGTGGAAATCGCGTGGAAGCGAGCGCAGCGGAGAAGAAAGAAACGGAGATCACGATGTGATCGGTTCATTCGGCAGCTTTTAAAAGCCGTTTGAGCGATTCGATTAGCCCAACCCAAGTCTAATCTAATCCGATTTAGCCCGTTTACATCCCAAGCCCAATACAATCCATTTATTGAGCCCAATTTAATCCACTAATTAACCCCACTTAATCTACTAATTAAACCCAATTAATTAAAGGGTTAATCAAATTTTTTTTTTCATATACTACATTCTCCCCACTTAATAAAATTTGATCCCCAAATTTCCGTACTTATATGCAGTAATCAACTCAAGAAATTTCTTGAACTACTACATACCTCATGTGAACAAGTGAGGGTATCGAGCTCGGATGGTATCCTCTAGCTCCCACGTAGCCTCCTCATCAGTGTGATGCTGTCATCCAACCTTTACAAGTCGGATGATTTTGTTCCATAACTGACGCTCTTTGCGACCAAGAATCCGCACGGGAATCTCATCATATGTCGCATTAGGCTGGAGTGGAATCGGAACCTCCATCAAAACATGATCTGGATGCGGTACGTATTTCCTCAGCATAGAAACATGGAATACGTTATGAACGCTCGCAAGCGTCGGAGGTAGAGCCAACCGGTATGCTACACCTCCAATCCGCTCCAATATCTCGAATGGTCCAATGTAGCGTGGTGCTAACTTTCCTTTAATTCCGAACCTCTTGACTCCTTTTGTAGGTGATACATGTAGGAATACATGATCCCCTACTAAAAACTCCAAAGGTCTTCGCCTCCGATCCGCATAACTTTTCTGTCTATTCTGAGCCTCCGACAATCATCGTATGATAATATGAACTAACTCTGCATCGTGCTGAATACTCTGAGGGCCCAATAGCGCCGCTCCCCAATCCTCCCACAATCGAGATCTGCAGGGTCGACCGTACAAAGCCTCAAAGGGAGCCATCTGAATGGAAGAGTGATAACTATTATTATACGCGAACTCCACCAAGTGGACATGATCCTCCCAGCTGCCTTCGAAATCCATGACACAAGATCTCAATAAGTCCTCCAGAGTCTGAATAGTACGCTTAGACTGTCCATCTATCTGTGGATGAAATGCTGTACTGAGACGAAGCTCGGTGCCCATAATATTCTGCAGACTCTGCCAGAATCGTGAAGTAAAATGCGAATCTCTATCAGATATGATACTCAAGGGCACTCTGTGCAGTCTGACAATCTCTCTACAGTATAGCTCTGCCAGTCGATCCAATGGATGTGTCTCACAAATCGGAAGGAAATGAGCAGATTTGGTTAGTTTGTCAACAATCACCCAAATCGCGTCATGTCCTTTACGGGTTTTGGGCAACCCCGTAACGAAATCCATCGTAATATGTTCCCACTTCCATTTCGGAATTGGGATTCTCAGAGTAATCGGTGGGTTTCGATGTTCACTTTACTGTGGCGTACGAACATCGAGCGATGAAATCCATAATATCCCTCTTTATACTGTCCCACCAGTATGTACGCCACAAATCCTGATACATCCGAGTACCGCCAGGATGTATAACAAATCTCAAATGATGTGCCTCTCGTAATAACTCCTCCTTAATCGGATGCATGTCCGGAACACATAATCTCTCTCGGAAACGGAGGACTCCAGTCTCGTCACATGAGAAATCTATCTGTCGTCCTGAATCCACAATGCTGCATAAGAACTGCAGATGCTGATCGCTAGCCTGTGCCTCCTTGATCTTCTCAATAATAGCAAATTGGGCAACCATGGATACCAATATCCCCCGGGATGTTTGACCTTGTTCAGACAACCCCAACTCTGAGAACTGTCGAACTAGATCAGTCGCTGCTGTCAAATGACTGGCCAGAATCCCACGGAACTTCCTGCTCAGTGCATCCGCTACAATGTTAACTTTACCTGGATGATACTGAATGGTGCAATCATAATCCTTTAGATATTCCATCCATCGTCTCTGTCTAAGATTCAACTCCTTCTAAGTGAAAAGGTATTTCAAGCTCTTATGGTCCGTATAGATCTCAAAAGTAATCCCATACAGATAATGTCTCCATATCTTTAGCGCAAAAATAATGGATGCTAACTCCAGATCGTGCACCAGATAATTTCTTTCGTGATCCTTAAGCTGACGGGAGGCATAAGATACTACACGATCAAACCGCATCAGAACTGCTCCCAATCCTTGGAAAGAAGCATCAGTATACAGTACCATCCCTTCGCAACCAGAAGGAATCACTAATATTGGTGCAAAAACTAGTCACTGCTTAAGCTCCTAAAAACTAGACTCACAAGCCTCTGACCAAGTAAACTTGATCCATTTCCGGGTCAAGCGAGTGAGTGGTGTGGCTATACGAGAAAATCCCTCCACAAATCTACGGTAATACCCGGCCAATTCAAGGAAACTATGGATTTCCTGAACTGACTTTGGCTGCTCCCAACTGGTAATCGCTTTGATTTTCTGGGGATCAACTGAAATACCCCTGTTGGATACCACATGTTCAAGAAAACCCACAGAAGATAGCCAAAAAGCGCACTTATTGAACTTGGCATATAAATGCTCTCGTCGCAATGTCTCCAACACAATCCGAAGATGGTGCTCATGCTCCTCCTCAGAACGAGAATATATCAAGATATCATCTATGAATACGATGACAAACTGATTCAAGTACCTCAAGAATACTCGGTTCATCAAATCCATAAATGCAGCTGGAGCATTAGTAAGACCAAATGGCATAACTAGAAACTCGTAATGTCCATAACGCGTGCGGAACGCTGTCTTCTGAACATCCTCGTCTCTTACTCTCAGCTGATGATAACCTGATCGCAGATCAATCTTGGAATACACGCAAGTATCCTTGAGCTGATCAAACAAATCCTCTATCCTCGGCAGTGGATATTTGTTCTTAACGGTCATTGCATTTAGTTGTCGGTAATCAATACATAATCGCAAAGATCCATCTTTCTTTTTAACGAACAACATCGGAGCTCCCCAGGGTGAAACACTAGGACGAACAAATCCCTTATCTAATAATTCCTGCAGTTGTATCTTTAGCTCACTCAGCTCTTTCGGTGCCATCCGGTAAGGAGCCTTCGATCGCGGTTCCTTCTATCGCGAATTCCACTTGCCTAGGAGGTGGTAAGCCCGGAAGTTCCTCTGGAAATACATCCGGATACTCACGAACTACTCGCACACTAGAGAGGGGTGGTACTTCCTCACTTTCCACTTTGACCAAGGACAATAAGTACCCATGACAGCCATGAGTCAATAATCTCTGAGCCTGAAGTGCAGATATAATGGACACTCCATCATCTCGGGTACCCACGAATTCCCATGCAGGCTAATATGGTGGTCGAAAAGTCACTACTCTCGCCCTATAATCCATTGTAGCACAGTATGTAGCTAACCAATTCATTTCGAGTATAATATCGAATTCCACCATCTCCAATACCTGAAGGTCCACCGTAAGTATATGCCCATCGAAATCCAACGGACAACCTTTGATTACTTGATGACTAGTCAAAACCTTGCCTGATGGTAATTGTAACGCCCGTAAAATTCCTAGCAAATTTACAAGAATTTTTGCATAATTATAATGGGCTTTATGTGGGCTCCTTCAAAAAAAAAAAAGAAATAGAGCCAAAAAGGATGCATGGCCCAGGGTTTGAACCCTAAACCTCTAAGTAGATAGCTAAACCTTAAGATGCATCCAATAACCAGAAGCCAAGCAGGGTTGTGCTATTATAAGGATATGGGAAATGATAGATAAGGGTAAGGGAGGCTAAGGGACACCTTCAAGTGAATAAATAGGAGAATGAGGAGACAAGAGAAACAAAATTTGTCATTCTCCCCTTCTCCTCTTCTTCCTCACCGAAACCCTAACTCCCTCTCCTTCCCTTTTTCCGAGAACCAACCAAGCAAGAAGAGGGCTCTAGTCTTGGAATCACATAGGGTATTTTCTACTACTAAACAAAGCGAAGGATGTAAGTATCCCCTCACCTGCAGTACAAGTTGCTTCGGTTGATGGTTGTTAAGAAAATCCTTTATGAAACTTTCGGCCAAGACCTTCTTCATGCTCCCCATGATTGTCCATGCTATGTTTTGTATGAATATGATGATAACATATTTCTAGATAGGCTTGGTTTAAGTGTTTGATCTTCAAGCTTCGTGAAACTCTCGGCCAATACCTTCTTCATGCTCCCCATGATTGTCCATGCTATGTTTTTGTATGAATATGATGATAATATGTTTCTAGATAGGCTTGGATTAAGTGTTTGATCTTTAAGATTCTTGAAACTCTCGGCCAAAACCCATTTAGGCTCCTAATGGACTTCCATGCTATGATCTATATGTAGTCATGTTATGTTTTGAATGTAGATGAAGATAATATGTAGATAGCTAAGCTAGATTTAAGTGTTGGACCTTTAAGCCTCTTGAAACTCTCGGCCAAGACCCATTTAGACTCCTAATGGTCTTCTATGATATGATCTATATGTAGTCATGTTATGTTTTGAATGTAGATGAAGATAATATGTTGATAGCTAAGCTAGATTTAAGTGTTGGATCTTTAAGCCTCTTGAAACTCTCGGCCAAGATCTATTTAGGCCCCTAAGGGCCTTCCATGCCATGATCTATATGTGATGGAGATTAACATGTGGTTAGTTAGATCTTGTACAAGTTGTTTAGGGTTTAAAATGTTGTTAGAACCCCATGAAGTTTAGATCACACCATGTTATGCTTGTTCATGATGTTTATGCCATGCTCTATATGTGTGTGATGTTAGTATGATGTTAAGTAGACCTTGCACAAGTTGTTTAACAAGTAAACTCTTAAGAACCCTCCCTTAGGGTTTCGACCATGTACATGCCCTTTACTAAATCCTACATGCCATGCTACATGTAGAAAAAAAAATGCAAATATGATGTTAGTTAGATTTTATGATAGCATGATTGGTTTATGTCACTACCTTATATCCATGTTAATTGTATGAATGTATGATTATGTTTTGCTCATTGCCATGTTAATTGTATGAATGTATGATATGTCATAAAGAAGGAACATGATATGTTATGAAAAGAAATATGATATGTTATGAAGAAGGAACATGATATACTATGAAGAAGGAACATGATATGCTATGAAGAAGGAACATGATATGCCATGATAAGGAACATGATATATTTATGAAAAGAAATATAATATGTTATGATAAGGAACATGATATGTTATGAAAAGAAATATGATATGTTATGATAAGGAACATGATATACTATTTTACTTTTTGCATGGCTTGTACGGACCCTAATAAGGTCCAAGGGATGGGCTCTATGTGCCTCGGTCGACGGTCGTAGTATGGACCCAGTACGGGATGAGCTCCTAGTTGCCCTAGGTCGACGGTCATAAGTACTGGCCTAGGATGAGCTTCTATGTTATGTTGCCCCTAGGCCGACGGACATAGTATGACCCTAGTACTCTAGTAGGTTAGGATTAGCTACCTGGTCTATTAGGGATCACGCTATGATGATGATGTATGTTGTACAATGCCGGGCCCAATATGTTGAGATTATGTTTAAGTATCTATAAGATATATGTTTTCAAAGAGCATCTTGCATATACCCTTATTTCATGTCTAGGTGATTAGGATGTTTACATCAATGTTATTCTTATATGTTCTTGTATGTTTACATGAATGTTATGCTTATATGTTCTTGTATGTTTATATGCATGCTATGCTTATATGTTCTTGTATATTTATATGAATGCTATGCTTATATGTTCTTCTATGTTTATATGCATGCTATGCTTATATGTTCTTGTATGTTTATATGAATGTTATGCTTATATGTTCTTGTATGTTTATATGCATGCTATGCTTATATGTTCTTGTATGTTTATCTGCATGCTATGCTTATATGTTCTTGTATGTTTATATACATGCTATGATTATATGTTCTTAAATGATCATGTCACTACTCTATGTCTAATTCTCGATTTACGGCTTTTGTGAGTAAGAAAGGATCTTACTAAGCCTATGTGCTTATAGTTTTATGTTCCCTTGTACTGCAGATAAGGGTAAAGAATGGATAAACTAAAGGGAGCAGTAGGAGGGTCAAAGTGTGTGTGGTAGTGGCATGGTGGAGGAGATCTATTTATGTTTCCCATACTTATGCATGTTTTCCTTTAAGTTTTGCATGTTAGTTGTTAAGAGTCGAACTCTACTTGATGATGAATGGTCGCTACTTGGTGTCCTTTAAGTTGAATGTCATGAACTTGAACTAAGTACTTATGAAATGATGATGCATGCTTTATGTTTAAAAGAAAGAAAAAAAAAGAAGTTTAAAGTCTTCCGCTGTAAGAAGTATATATAGTCTTCCACTGTAAGTGCATGTATGTATGATCGCGTCGCGCCGCCCTTCCAACCCCTGGAAAGGGTGGGCGTGATAGTAATGATACCGCTAACCCACAAGAACGAATCATAGGAATCCTTCCAATTCTACTCAGAAATATACTAGATATAAAGGAATGCGAGCTACCAGTATCAATCAAAGTATCTGTAGGTATAGAATAAACCGAAATCATACGTCGAATGACCGATCTCTCGGCCCGCTGAGCATCCTCTCTGGTAATGGCATAAACCCGTCCAATCTCCACATGCGGCGGCTGCGCTTCTGATATAATAGTAGAATGCCCCCACTCAGGCTGGATCTGACTCTGTGATGCTACTGCTAGAGGCTAACTCTGCTGCGCAGGCATAATATATCTTTGAGAGCTGGCCGGTAGATATCACTGAGTAGGTGGCCCGGAATAATAACTCTCTGGAGCTGGAGTATAATGAATTGCCTCTGGCATTCCGGAAGAGTTACTCCCATGTATATGATATATCTGTGCCGTGGGAGGTAGTGTCTGTCTCTGACTGTATGTCTGTGTCCTAGGTCGACCTCTGATGATCTTGTCGGACCTCTTTCCCTTCTTTGGAGTTGGAACCCTCCAACTGTGCCTTCAGAGTACACTCTCGATTAGTGTGTCCTAGATGCTTGCAGTAATAACAAACATTCCGGTCCAAGGGACACTCTGAAATGCTGTGGCTTCCTGACCCGCATCTATAGCATCCAGTCTTGTGCCCAGTCTTACAGTTCTTTTGGGAACCTCCAGCCTATCCGAAAGCTGGTCGCTTCCCTTTCTGTGCTCTAGATGATCCCGTTGTAGTACCTCAAGAAGCCCCACTCTGATCTTACTTCTTCTGAGTCTCGGTAGACGAATCAGATTTCCGTTGTTTTCCCTGGTTCATCTGTTTTTCCAACTCCCTCTCCTTTGCGATTTGCTGGGAAGTCACCTCAATAGATATCGCCCGATCTAGTGCCTCTCGGTAGGAGCTGATAGAAGATCCTGATAGTTTGGCCCAAATATACGCAGCCAAACCCTGCATAAATTGGAACATCCGGTCCCCATCCTGTGAGACCAAATGTGGACAAAATTCCACGAGTCGGGTAAACTCCGCATTATAATCCATGACTGATCGGTTGCCTTGCTTAAGAGTCAAGAATTCCTAACGACGAGCTGTGGCAAATGAAGAAGGGAAATATCGCTTCGTAAGACATCTCGAAATGCAGACCATGTGATATCACACTCTTCGATTAACGTCTTCTGCATCTTCCACCAAGTAGTCGCCTGATCTCGAAGATGATATGCGGCTAGACCCACCTTTTCCTCATCTGTGCAACTCATGAACTCAAAAGTATCCTCTAGATTATCTAACCAGGTCCGGGCAATTCATGGATCAGACTCGCCTCGGAACAGAGTAAATTGGTCCTTGGCCGAACATGCTAACATAGGTATACGTACCTTGACTCTGACCAAACTAGAATCCTCAGAAGTTGGCATAGTCGGGGGTACATCTAGCTCTTGAGGTTCCGAACCTCTGGTAGGAGAATGTCGTGGCTCTTCCAGATCAACAGGTCTACCGGTAGTAGGTTGCTTAGGTGGACGATCTCTAGTACGAGTCCGAATAGGTGCCATAATACCGTCTGTCCACACCTGTGGAACGACTTAAGTAAATATCTAACCAGAAATATAAAGGGTCAAGATTTCTTACTTCGTACAACTTGGATCTCACGCCACTGTCAATCCCATCTCACCAAAATCAAAATCAAATCAAATCAAAACAATTTCCGAGGTCCAAAATCCGACGAAAATCATTATTGCATGGCATTGCAACCTAGAGCTCTGATACCAATAAAATTGTCATGCCTCGAGGTACACTCTATTCGGCCAACGGACGACACCCCCTTATGACAATTCCAATACGGTACAAATAGTCACAGCCAGTATAACACATATAAAAAATGTATAACATCAATAGCGGAAGCCAACATAATGGAAATACAAACTCAACAACATACGTATATCGGTATATCTGTCCATACTAAAACAAAATCTCATACTGAACACCATAAAAGAAAAATACAGCACAATCTCCAATAACAGTAGAAGTCCATATGAAGATACATGCGATAGGAAACAAAACCCGCGGAAAAGCAGCGGGATGGGATCAAGTGGCGATGCTCCAAGTCCATGCCGAAGTCTTCAATCTACTACCTGGGCGACAGGAAACCCAGGGTCCAGGGTGGTGAATATAAAACTCAGGGGTAATATATAGAAAATGCATGAACAACATACATGGTATAGAGATCTACAAGTATACATGTAAAGATCTACAGGTATGCAGCATGAGTCCAACAGTCATACAATACTAAACACAGTAACCAATAACCACAGACATGTCATACTCACAATATATACTAAACTGGTCAACTGACATAAAATAATGTACATACCTGACGGTCTGCCATCCCCATAACCTATAACATCCTGAACAGATATACCATAGCATAATCCAAATAGCATGCAAGTCTAACCAATACATACTCATGCTCAACACATACACAGCGGTATATAAAATATACAAAAGGCATGTAGCATGATGTACAATCATATGCAGCATCTCACAGGCATATGTAAAACATATATCGAATACATGCATACATATATATCAGCAATGCATATGCATGGCCATGTCTGCGAACCCGTCCATCCACGACCCCAGTATGGCCAGGGTTGCACGACATGACAACTATCCCGACTCCAGCCTCCACCACTCCCGAGTGATCGAGTTGGGTAATATGTAATAGTAGTTAGCCGCCATAGAGCTATATGGTACTCACACGGGGGTCCCTGCTACTAGCCGCTCCGTCCCTACCCATGAGCAGATGAGCACCGCACCCAGGACAATTGCACATCACATGACCACCGTCTATAGTGGGTGAGTGTGCTAACTACCACTCCACACAGTGGCCAAGTGCGCATCTCCAGCTACTACCATCCATAGTGGCTGAGAACGGCACACACAACAATGCTCTGCACTCAACCCTGCTACCACTACCCCGAGTGGTCAGGGAGGAAGGATGACTAGCGACCTGTCTCAACCACAAGGGAGACTCAGTCGTCAGCATGCATGCAATGGAATGATGCATAGCTCACACACAAATCCTCGCAACACTCCCTAACTCACGGGGAGACCTAGTCAACTAAAAGTCAACCATGCAAGGACTACCAATCCATAATCACAACCTATTTATCTATGTACAGATAAATAGGTCCATCAAGCTAGCCCACTAATATGTGTACGGTACAACAACCGACCCCATAAATTGGACCCATCACCCAACCTAGTGATGCAACCCGGTAATCCCAATCTAAGTTCACACTAGTGACCATAACCACATGCATTTAACTGAATACCTATCAGCTAACACACAAGAAGAGTGGTAATTCATATCCAAGATAAAGGAACGATGAATTAACAACAATATCTCAAAGATCAAAGATTAAGTACGAGCACATGATAAAACATGAGTGGATCTAAGGTAAACAGGTATAAACATATATCCAAGATCATGCACTGAAATTCGATCAAACTACCGGACCATGTAGATATTACCCACTTGATACGAAGCTCGAATAATCCTCACGGCCGCGGACCCGCTTCGTATCCCAAACCTGCACAATAGTAACAAATTATGATTAAGTACAAATCTCCGATAATTATACGAACTAATTATTATATCATTTCTATATTCACATTCTTCCCCGAATACATGTTAACAACTTCGACTATCCCACTCCGATACACTACATAGATCAACCACAGGAAAACCTAATTAACAACTTCCTGAGCTTATAAATCATAACCCACCGACCTCCTACACAAATCAATCAAAGGAGAACAGAGATTATACCAATACATTTCACCGTTGCATACAACCTCAAAGCCACTACAACCACCATCACAATTACACCTACTAATTACTGCCGCCAATCTTCCACCGATCAATCCATACACCCAACCAACCCATCGGCAGAACATAGATCTACACCAAATCAGTAGAAATGATATAAACCACTCAAATCACATATTAACTTCCAAATCATAGCTGCAATTCCTAATAATTCGAACACCACAGTTTCGATTCTCAACTCCATCGCATCAATTGACAAACCCACAAGTTCACAGCGATCACAAACACACCCGAATCAAACGAATACCAAAATATAAATCAACACCAGATCAAATATTACCACTCCAATAATCCGAACAAATCACCATACAAAGCAATCACTACAACTTCACAAAAATTCCACACAACACCGGGGATGAAGGAACAGATCGACTTACCAACATTGTAGATCCTCCGACGCTGCTCCTCCCCTATTCCCCTTACTCACCTAAACCAATCCAAGCTCACCACGAGCTCAGCACTCTCGAAACTGCCGGCTGAAGGTAACCTCAGCAAGCACAGATCGACGGAAAACCCAATCTGCCGCGATAATGCAAAAATCTGATCAACCACAGCAAGATCTAAGAACCCACGGTGGAATCGAAACCTAGATAAGCTGATTACCTCGATTGGCAGCTCGCTGCCGCGACAACGACGCCGCCTGTCCACTGGGAGTGTCACCGAGATTTTTCCCAGGCGAGAACCCCTTGATCCCTGGCCGGAGATCAGCCCAGTGGTGGCACCGTCGAGCTGCTCGCACCAGACGCCGACGAGCAGAGATCGGTGATGGAAATCGCACGGAGCAGAGAAACGATGCGGAGAAGAAAGAAACGGAGAACGCGATGTGTTCGGTTCGTTTGACAGCTTTTAAAAGCCGTTCGAGCGATTCGGTTAGCCCAACCCAAGTCTAATCCAATTCGATTTAGCCCATTTATAGCCCAAACCCAATACAACACAAGCCCAATACAGTCCACTTATTGAGCCCAATTTAATCCACTAATTAACCCCACTTAATCTACTAATTAAACCCAATTAATTAAAGGGTTAATCAACTTTTTTTTTTCGTATACTACACCAAGCATGGGTCCCTAAGATTTTGTTAAACTCACATATAAGGAGCAATAAGTATTGGATTCCCTAGGATCAAGTCCACTTTCTAGATAGACCATATTGGTTAAATGGTTCAGGGGGAGCCAGTACTAAAATTGTATACCCTCTATCTTAATGAAACTTTTGCATGCTTATTTATTTTGTTTTACTTTTTTATAATGGCTAGATAGGACAAATAGTTAGTCAACTTTGATAATATAGTATCAAGATGCGGCAAGATGATAGTACATTAGGGAAACGAAGTCCTGTGTATCCAAGTTAGATAAGACGTATCTAGCTCGGTGCACTCGACTGAGTTGAACTAGTTGAAGCTACCTTGTCATATCCTAAACTAGTTAGACCAAAAAGTAATCTTAAGTGACTCAAGTAATCAATTTCTTGAATTTGACTTTGTCTAATAAAGTGGTCGTTGTTCCGATCAAAGAAGGTCTTTGTGCCTCGCCACGACCTGGAAGTCAATTTCTTGAAAAGTTTACTTGACAAACTAAGGGTTAAATCTGAATCAAAACCAAGGTTGACTATCTTTAATCAAATTCAAATCATCTCACAAAACATATAAGGTGAACACATTTTGAGACAGAACGGGTGAGATGTTAAGGATAATTGAAATACACTTAACATAACTTTTTCAAAATGCTACTTATTTTCTCAACTATTGCACTTAACGAATAATTATAACATTGTTTGGATAATACTATGTATATAACTCTCTAGGCCAAGTTTAGCACCCCCTAAATCTCTTATACCTCATATATTTGACTAAGGCGGAGAGAAAACTTGTTAAATACGGAAATTTAAGATACTAAATTAAATAGCCAAAATTTAGGAAATTAATCCTAGGAATTTTTTTCGGGATTTTTGGAGAATTTTAGAAATTTTCCAGGATTTTTCTGGAATTAAACGGGGCTTGTACGGGACATTTACGTGGATAAGAAAAATAGGCTTTTAAAGGGCCTATTTAGATTATTTAATAGGTTTAATTTACCTAAGTTATAAACCTAGGTTACTATTCCTATTTCTTCGATTACCTTCTCACGCCTTCTCCACGAGCCGTCGTTTCCTTCTCGCGAGCTCGAACCACAGCCCTATCGCCCGTCCTTTCTCTTCCTCTCCCTCGCGCAACTTCCCCATTCGCCGTCTCCGCCTTCTCCCGCAAGCATGCCACCGCGCCGTAGCTAATTGTCGCCATCCCTATGGGTCGAGTGCCCGTTCGTCACCGCTCCCTTCCTTCATCCTCGCGTGTGTCTGCTGTCAGGCCAGAGGCTGCCGTCACCGCCTTGGTCGTCGCCCATCGCTGCCTCCCCCGTTTCTGCCCCAAGCACCACCGGACCTCTCTTCCTTCTCCCGATCAAGCGACCTGCTAGCATCGTCGTCGCCCGAACTCGAGCCGCCGCCCCAAGCCACACCCCTTGCTGCCCTTCGCTGCTGTCCAACACCACCACGGGTCGTTGCTGACCCATCGCCTCATATTCGCCGTGCTGGCTCCGCCGATCTCCTCTCTCGGCGCTGATAGATCTCCGTTCTTTATCGGAGGTGGGGCGATCGATTGCTCGTGGCGAGATAGGGGAATAGAAGAGCCGCCGGTGAAGATGCAAATTTAGGTATATCTTCCGATTTCTTCTTCTTGTGTCTACCATTCAGTGTTTTGCCGATAATGGTGCTCGATTTTAGAGGTTGAATGACTGTTGGTGACTGGATGCAGGATGTTGGTGGCCAGAACTGGGGTAAGTGGAGGTCTACGAGGCTGTGAGTGAGCAATAGATGGGCGGTGAGTGTTGTTGTTGGCTGTAAATGGTTGTAAATGGTTGTGCTATAATGGTTGTTGATTGTGGTGCATGAGTTAGGGAGTTGTAAATCTGAAAGGTGAGTTCGTATGGAAATCCTAACGGGATTTGGTTAGATGTACAAGTAGGGGTTTCTAATTTGTATTCGATAAAAGGATGCGAATATAGAAACTATATAGTAGTAATTTAGCACGTTGTTGTGTGCTTGGATTTGATGGTAATTATGTTATATGCAGGTTTCGGTCACGAGACAGGTCCACGGGCGTAAAGACAATTGGTATTCTTCATAGCAGGCGGGTATCTTTGACTTATCTTCTTTTAGATATTGTCATCTTGTTGTGCATTGTTTACTATAGTTAGTAATAGTTTTCTATGCTTGTTAATTGCCCTGGTATGTCACTACCTAGTACGTGTTGTAGTTGTTTCATATGCTTATTATATTATGCTCTATCACTTTGATACTTGTCATTTTGTTTATCTAGCACTAGAGTAGTGACATACCTTACATACTGGGCATTGAATGAATAATGAATATAACTTGCATGTGTACATAGACTTATGTACTCAGGTTATTTGATATGGACTCCTATTGGTACATACCATAGTTAGTCATGAATTGATAGGTGTATCGTGCATTAGTGACATGCACTATCTTGCCTTATTGCATGACCGACAATCATCGGCTTCTCAGTAGGAGGTGATACTACTTGGTAGTTGAGCCCATCGTCAGTCACATTATCTACACACACAACCACTCATGGGTTAGTGATATTTCAGGTGTATGTGTAGTTGCTCTATCAGGGCTCCATGGTGGTCGCTCAGGTGATTGGTATTGCGTGGTAGCGCATGTGATCCTCCTTTATTGTGAGACAAGGTGATATCCCCCATATACATACATGGGGTAGGAGGGTGATACTCCGCCAGCATCCTGTCCACTCGGTCACATAGGTGTAGTGATGGCAGAGTGCACAATTGTCACAACCCTACCCACTCGGCCGACACACATGACATGTCAATGGCTTGACTAGCGTCAAGGGTGACACAGGTGATTGCATCATGTGCATACGTTTTTACTATATGCATTGCTTGTTGCATTTTTGATTGTTGCATATGATTGCCATACACATACAGGAGGTATTATGTTGTTTGTTTTGGTGATTCTACATATGCTTGTGTGGATGTATTTTATGTCAGCTTAGGTGATTCTGGTATGTACAGTTTAGGTATGTATTTCTGTTGAGAAACTATACCGGCATGATTATTATTACTATTTATAGTTTACTATGTATGACTATTAGATATTCGCTGAGTTTTACTCACTCCGTTGATATCTCTTTTATTTCAGGATGAAACCTTCTGGAGGGTCCAGTTGCCAGTCCCCTGATCTGATGACGTTATTTGGTTTTCAAGCTTCCGCATGTTTTTGTTGTCTCTAGTACTCTATGTTTCAAACTTGTAGTATTTTATCCTCATGGTTGTTTGGTAGTATTTGATTATGTCCATAGGAACTTTTTGTTCGGTTTGGTTTTGGTTATGTGTGTGGTTGTGTTTTCCTGCTCAAATGGCAAAAGGGGTAAGTCTAGAGGTTTTAGATCTTTTATTTACTTTGGTTGTTGGCCTGAGGCTCATATATTATATGTATTGTTGTGTTTATGTTTCGTCCATGTTGGCCGATGTATAGTGGGTCGTGTGGGCCTTGTATACAGGTTTCAATTGTTCGCAGTACAAGGGAGGTGCTGTCTGATTTTCGTCGGACAAGTACCCCTCTCGGGGCATGACAAAACTAACCCTAAGGGTTATATTACAAACCTTTAAAAGTTCTTTTTGAAAATAAACTTATAAGTATTTTGGAAATTAAATTATGTTTAAAAAAAACTTATTAAATTATTGGTGCAGATGGACATGAATGTTAGATGCATGCTTGGACTTATAGTTGATTTATCCTTAGTAATTCTAGATGCATGCTTATAATAGGCTATTTTTAAACCCTTATTTTATATAAACACCCCCACACTTTTTTTATTTATGGAAAAAGAAGGAGAAGAGCGAAAGTTAAGGGGAAGTAACACAAAATTTAATTTTAAAAATTAAAGTATCTTTATCAAAACTCACCTAGGATTAAGGGGGAGTTGTTGAAAATACATTTATCATTTACTTCACTTGTTTTATGCTTTAATTTTTCCTTAATTTTATGTCAGTTTGTCATAGATCAAAAAGGGGGAAATTGTTGGTGCAGGGGCACCAGATAATCAAACCTAGGTTTTGATTATGGCAAAGGCCCAAAGTTAAGGTCATATCATTATCTCACATGTTTTGTTAAGTGTGCAGAAATGATTAAGCGAGTGAAGGTCAGGCGACAAGAACTCGGGAGCCGAAGAACCTGGGTGAAAGACTGAAAGCTAAGCGACAAGTATCAAAGGACCAGAGATAAGCTCGAGTGTGAGTAAAGGTGAGGTCGAGTCCTCCGTACGGGGACATCTTTATGCGGCAATTCGACTAAGACTTCCAATGGAAGATCTAGGTTGAGATCGGATGATAAGTGGTCATTTATTTTACCTTTACTTGTATGTTTTAGACTAGTCGACTGATGAAGGTCATCAGTCGACTGCCATTCAAACTGCCCACCTCGAGGAGAGTCAAGATAAGCTCCACTTATCTTGGGGAGATGAAGATCTTTGACCCGGAGCTGGATCTAAACATTGGGGGGCTTCCAAGTCTATAAAAGAAGGGGGGTTTCACCCCTTTAGGTCATCTAAAATGCTCACAAAGTGATCCCACAATGTCACATCTCTACAACAATGCTACGATGCCGAAACATTGCCGCAACGCCGACGACACGACCTCTACTTCAAGCTTCAATTATCGTCGATATAGTTTTTAGTTGTTGTCATTTCAGTTCATTGTATTAAAGTTGTCTTTATCGAGCTTTTGATCGTAATGAGGAGAGGTGGGATTGTCCCTCTACCTCGAGTTTTCTTTGGTTTGTAATTGTCGTCTCTTTCCTCCAACGAGGAGGAGACTTAGTTAGTGCTTTGCCCTCCGTACGTGATCTAGGATCGCAAGGGCCTTGGATTAGCAACCGTTAGATTGTGAACGAAGTAAAATATCTTCGTCTTATTTACTTTTTCGTTGTGCTACACTTTGTCTTAATCAGATCGTATGAAAAGAAAGTTGTTATTGCGAGTGCTATTCACCCCCCCCCCCTCTCTAGCACTTTTCGATCTTTCAGGTAAGACCCAAATGACTAAGGCTTCAAAGCATATAAGGGTCATTAGAAAGGTACTAAGGGAAGATATCCCTAGTGAGTACCTAGTAAACCCAAGGAGCTCTAATAGGTATTGGGTTCCTAGAAGCGCGATTCCATCATGCTAAATGGGTTAGATTGTGTCAACCTTGAATGGATGGGTAGTTAACCTAACTATAGCAAAGTTAACACTTTAGGTCATTTCCAAGGTTATGGGATACCTTGGAAATAAATTTGGATTTATATCCTAAAGGATTTTAGGATGTACCAATTAAAATTGGCATAACTAGGTTTAGGAATCATGACGCGTTATTTTGGGTTTTTGGTACATTTGAAAGATGAGTAGTATTATGGCAAAATAGAATTAATCCTAACAAATGGAAATTAATACTAAAATCTAGATATTCTTATACCTTTACCTATTTATTTTCCATACTTTGTCTTGCCATGTCATGACATCATATTTCATTTAATTATTTAAAATGTCATGAAAATGTTTAGGTTTGACTTTATGTCATGTTAGTGCTTAGATTTTATTTATATGTCATGACATCTTGATTATTGCCACATGCTTATTTATGTTATCATTTTATGCTATAATCATTATTCATGCATTTAGGATTAATTAAAATTGATTTGAGTATATTACATGATTTGAAGTTCCATGTATAAGGGAATCAAGTAGTGTTGCCTAGAAAAAATGCATGAGACCTTAGATTAGGAATAACCAAAACTCATATCTCACATTAAATTGACATGTGTATGTATTGATACACCCTAGACATATGTGAGATATTAGGAAAATGAGTCAAGTTCAAGATGCATAGTTCTTGCATCTAGATGAACTCAAACTCATCTTATACCATTGATGGATCATGGGGAAAGTTAATGTACAAGTCATGTGTATTGAGCCCATAGATCATGGTCCAATATAAGGTTTTCAAACCATTTCAAAATCACTTTGAAAAACCATAGTGTATTCTATCTTTTGATAGAAGTCACCATTGATAAAGTTGATACAAAATAGACTCAAAACATTGAAGTTTTCTTTGTTTTTGAACTTTGTATCAATCTCACTATTTTATGGGTATTTTATTTTTCAAACATTTTTCACCCATTGTATCTGACATAAGTATTATACGCATGAAGTTTCATTTTTTTTTCAAATTACGTATAATTACTTATAATTTTTCGAATATCGATTTCTGAATCTGGATTTCTGCATCTACAGAAATCAATCGACTACCGCTTGGGCAATCGACTGGCATTGAGAGCAGTCGACTAGTTTATGACTAAGTCGACTGTCAAGTCCGATTTCGGGTAAACAAGATTGTTTATCCCATGTTCCAGCCATGTTAGGCTACCTTAACTGCTCCTAACCCTAGGATATGCTTTGGAAAGCATTGGAAGGGTGAAAATCTATTGGATATGGATTAGGAGAGTTGTTTAGGGAGAGAATCAAATTTTAAGGTGTGTGAAAGTTCAAGTTTGAATTTTTTTTCCTTTAAGTTTGATGGTTTAGTGTTCCTATAGACTTAGGGACTCTCCAAGGACATTGTTGGTGCAATGGTTAAGGGGGAGCAAGCCTTTAGGGGGAGGTTATCCATCATGGGATGATGAATGTGTATTCCTCAAAGGGGGAGACATGAAGGGCTTTTGGAAACCCCTATTGCGCTCACCAAAAGAGGAGAATCGGAGAAGTGGGATTGCCTCTCGTTTAGTGATATGAGACTTATCACTAGGAAGAGTGAAGGCATCCTAGATGTTTTTATACCAAGGGAGAGAATGTAAGATCTCATTGGGATATGAGACATTGATACCCTTGGGGAGCGCCTTTTTGATGTATGTCAAAAAGGGGGAGAGTTTGGATTTCTTGGGAGAATTTAAGAGTTAGGTGGCCTAACTCAAAGGTTTTGTCAAACATCAAAAAGGGAGAAATTGTTGGTGCAATCGACCCAGGTCAAGATTGATCGAACTCGAGATTGACTCGAGTAGTATTTTGATGTTTGACATGTTGGATCGATATGAGCGCTAGAGGGGGGGGTGAATAGCATTCGTAAAAACTTTTCTTTTTCGACGATTAAAACCAAGTACACAGTGAAAAACTAAAAGACAAACACAAGAAAGATACAAAGCTTTTTTACTTGGTTCATAACCCACCGGCTGCTAATCCAAGGCCCTGCGATCCTTGATCGCTTCCGAAGGGCAATCACTAAAAGTCTCTTCCTTGTTGGAGGTAAGAGACAAGACGATTACAATGATTATAAGGCCGGTAACAACCTTACCGGTCCTTATACAAATTAAGTACAGAAAGATAATAATAATACCGACAATTAATTAGAAGATGGCGCACGGTCGGAGTAGCGTTGTAGAGAGCACGAGCACTTGGGAGATTCTTGAATTTGGGTGTGAGTCCTCCCCTCCTTTTATAGATTTGCGCCTTGGAATTTGTCCCGATCCAGATCCAAAACTCGTGGATCTTATCTTGAGGTGGCGGCTTATCTTATCCTGAGGTGGCGACTTATCTTATCCTGAGGTGGTGGCATCAATCTCTATCTCTTTGACCTTGTGCACTGGGCTGATTCGTCGACATCAGTCGACTGATCCTCTTAGCAGTCGACTGCCTTCAGTCGACTACCGACATCTCCAGTTGACTGCTGCACTTGAGAATTCCTACAATACAAGATTAGCACAATAGATGCATAATGCCATGCAGTGTGACAGTCCTTTGACTGTCCGATCTCGACTTCAGCATTCCTCCGGAAGCCTTAGTCGGATCGATGCCTAGGATTATCCTCTAACTGAGGACGCGTCCTTACCACCACTCCACACACGGAGCTTACCTTTGGTCCTCTTGACCTATCGCTTAGCTTTCGGTCACCACTGAGGTTCCTCGACTCCCTGAGGTTCTCCTGGTGTCGCCCGACTACCACGGTTTCTCAACTTGAGATTCTCCGGATGTCGCTAGACCTTTGTCTTAGCTTAAACACTTCCTGCACACTTAGCATATCACATGAGATAACAAAATAACTTAACTTTGAATCTTTGCCATCATCAAAACCAAGGTTCGATTATCTAGTGCCCTTGCACCAACAATCTCCCCCTTTTTGATCTATGGCAAACCAATTCAAAGTTAAGAGAAAATAAGCAGTAAGCATTGGACAATCATTTTTCAAAACCTCCCCCTTAAGGGTACCTCCCCCTTAACCCTAGGTGAGTTTTGAAAAGCAATTACTGTTTGGGAAAGAAAAAGTAAGTAACCTCTTAACTTTATTCTCTCTCCCCCTTTGACATATATCAAAAATAACTTTATATTGGGTATATTGCCAAGAAATAGAATTTTTAAACATGCTAATCAAGTTGATTTAATATGTTCAACTCCCTTTAATACTTAAGAGTTTAGGAGTTTAGGTTTCTAGATCCTGCACCAACAATGTATATCCTAGGTTAGAATGTGACCCCTTAACCTTTAACATTGTTATAAATTTTTGAGAAAGAATTAAAAAAAAACATTTTAAAGGCTCATGTCTATTGGTTTTTATGCCAAACTGGAGGTAGCTAGATACTAAGTTTGTCTAACTTAAGTCTTCTCTCTCCCTTGGCATATTATCAAAAGAACGATTTAAATTTAGAAAGTATTGGTGATTTTTTTTAAAAAAAATATTTTTTAACAACTTCTATGATGATTATCCAATTAGAACCTCCCCCTTAACCTAACATCCTTGTTAGCCACAAGGAAGGCATATCTAGAGGGTCTCCCCTTTTGTCTGACAAACTCTTAGGACATCCTTATTGGCCATAAGGAAGGCTCACCTAAGTGTCTAGAGGGTCTAGGTATCTAAAGTTGACCTAAGGATTTATACGTTCAGTATTGGTCAACTAACCATCATTTTAAGAAGCATAGTTGTTTTGAAAACTACGTATAACTACACACAATAATCATGGCAACCAATAAAAATAGTTTTAAGAATCTATTTATGTGTATATAAATTTTGAAATCGTTTTCAAAATTATTTTTAATTTGTTGTCCTTACCATCTCACCCATTCTACATGATCAACCAAGTTATTCTTATAGGTATTGTGAGATGAATTTAATTTAATGCCTTAGAAATTAATTAATCTTAGGTTAGATTCGGATTTCACCTTTAGTTAGTTAAGTGAACATTTCAAAAGAGGGCTTCTAGGTCGTGGCGAGGCACAGGGGCCTTCTTTGATCGGAACAACGACCACTTCCTTAGACAAAGCCAACTTAGGAAATTACACACTTAATTCACTTAGGATTACGTCCTGGTTTAACTAGTTTAGGATGTTGTGAGGTAGCTTCAGTTAGTTCCACTTAGTTAAATGCACCAAGCTAGATACTCCTTATCCAACTCGGATACACTTGACTTCGTTTCCTTAACGTACTATCATCTCACTGTATCCTGATACTATGTTGTCAAGATTAATTAATTATTTCCTATCTAACCATTCTATGAGAGTGAATTTAAAACTAGTATGTATGACATGACAAAATAAGCATGATAATGATATGTATGCATGAGCAAGCTACATTCAATCAATTTAAAGAAATGGTTGTTTTCTTGGGTAGACTTTTATTTGTTCTATAGTTATAAGATACTTTATTATAATTAGGTTTACAAATTTTAGTGTCTTGATTTTTGGTTAGCTTAGACTTGTAACCCAAGTCTACATATTTATTAGTTGAATTTTTAAAAGTTGAAGGTTTAATTACTAAATTATTAATTTGTATATAATCAAATGGTACTCTATTATAATTAATTTTATTGGTTTGATTATCTAATTTTGAATTTTTAATTAAGTTAGATTGTGAATTATTTAAAATAGGATTATTAGAATTTTTTAAAATAATATTATTAGACTTTTTCAAGATAAGATTATTAGACTTTTTAAAAGTAGAATTATTAGAATTTTTTAAGATAAGATTATTAGACTTTTTAAAAATAGAATTATTAAAATTATTAGAATTTTTTAAGGTAGAATTATTAGAATTATTCAAGATAAGATTATTAAAATTTTTAAAGGTAGAATTATTATTAGAATTATTTAAGATAAGATTGTTAGAGTTTTTAAAGGTAGAATTATTATTAAAATTATTTAAGATAAGATTGTTAGAGTTTTTAAAGGTAGAATTATTATTAGAATTATTTAAGATAAAATTGTTAGAGTTTTTAAAGGTATAATTATTATTAGAATTATTTAGATTATCTTTGGAATTTTTTAAAGTTAATTTCGATTTTTTTATGGTTGAATTTTTCAAAACCGAATTTTTTAATTCGGAATTATCTAGATTAATCAGATCTAGGATTTGATGATTCTGTCCTATGGTTTGATTATTCTGATCAAGGGTTTGATTATTCTGATTAAGTCCTAAGTTGGTTTTATCTTTGACTTGATCTAGATGTATGTTGATTAAACTAAATATTTGATTAATCTCTTTGTTAATTTTATCAAATGTTAGATTAATTTGATCATTTTCTTCCATGATATTATTATTATTATTATTTAAACTAATTAAATCTGAATTAATTAATTTTTTATTAGTTGAATTATTAATTGACAACAATTACACAATTTATCTAAATTATCAACTATTCTAAAACTCAACTTTTCAAAATTATTAACTTTACTAACCTTTTTTTTCCGGACACCGATTCTTGTAGTGACCGAATCTTTCGCTCCCGAAGCACTTGATGTGCTCCTTGTTCTTCCGGATTCCTAGCAATGGTGTCTCCTTTGCCGTCGGTTGCGTCGTTCGAGTCTTACGAGTAGGACACTTATTTTTAAGTGTCCTCTCTCCCTGCACTTAAAGCAAATAATATAAAATTTAAAATTTAAATTGACATTGTTACCTTTATGCCTTGTGGGAGACTCTTCCATGGTTTGTTCGGTGAATGATTTTCTAAAACTCGCAAAAAAAACACAAACCAAAAAGTCCCAAGACTTGGTCTTGGATTAGTAGTGCGAAAGATATTTAAAAATAAAAATAAAAATAAAGAAAAGAAAATGCTCGACCGGTGGTTGCACCGAATCTGAGCGCCCCTGCTCTGATACCAATTGTTGGATCGATATGAGCGCTAGAGGGGGGGGTGAATAGCGTTCGTAAAAACTTTTCTTTTTCGACGATTAAAACCAAGTACACAGCGAAAAACTAAAAGACAAACACAAGAAAGACACAAAGCTTTTTTACTTGGTTCACAGCCCACCAGCTACTAATCCAAGGCCCTACGATCCTTGATCGCTTCCGAAGGGCAATCACTAAAAGTCTCTTCCTTGTTGGAGGTAAGAGACAAGATGATTACAATGATTATAAGGCCGGTAACAACCTTACCGGTCCTTATACAAATTAAGTACATAAAGATAATAATAATACCGACAATTAATTAGAAGATGGTGCACGGTCGGAGTAGCGTTGTAGAGAGCACGAGCACTTGGGATATTCTTGAATTTGGGTGTGAGTCCTCCCCTCCTTTTATAGATTTGCATCTTGGAATTTGTCCCGATCCAGATCCAAAACTCGTGGATCTTATCTTGAGGTGGCGGCTTATCTTATCCCGAGGTGGCGGCATCAATCTCTATCTCTTTGACCTTGTGCACTGGGCTGATTCGTTGACATCGATCGGATCGATCCTCTTAGCGATCGGCGCCTTGATCATCGACATCTCCATCCTGCAATACAAGATTAGCACAATAGATGCATAATGCCATGCAGTGTGACAGTCCTTTGACTGTCCGATCTCGACTTCAGCATTCCTCCAGAAGCCTTAGTCGGATCGACGCCTAGGATTGTCCTCTAACCGAGGGCGCGTCCTTACCACCGCTCCACACACGGAGCTTACCTTTGGTCCTCTTGACCTGTCGCTTGGCTTTCGGTCACCACTGAGGTTCCTCGACTCCCCGAGGTTCTCCTGGTGTCGCCCTACCACCACGGTTTCTCAACTTGAGATTCTCCGGATGTCGCTCGACCTTTGGCTTAGCTTAAACACTTCCTGCACACTTAGCATATCACATGAGATAACAAAATAACTTAACTTTGAATCTTTGCCATCATCAAAACCAAGGTTCGATTATCTAGTGCCCCTGCACCAACATGACAATGAGTTGACCATTATCGACTCCGAGGTTTTTTTTGGTGCTCAAGCGACGGCTGATAGCAGCCGAAGGCACAGCCAACAGGAAGCGAAGTCGCCGATCAAGCCATCCATCGCCGATCAAGCCTTCCATCGTTGCTCCGGCCTTCCGTCGTCGCTCAAGTATCCATCGGCGAAGCCGCTTCGGCTATTTGTTAAGTATGATTACCATTCAACTATATTTCGTATCTGTTTATTATACTCCATCGACGAAGCCGCTCCCTCAACGCCTTCCACTCTTATAAATTCAACTAACGTAACTAAAAAATTTCTTGGTTCATCACCTTTGTAAATATTTGTCATCTAGATCTATTTTTTCTCATTTTATCAACTATTGGAACACACCTAATTGCTCCTCGATAACAATATTTTTTCTCTTATCTGTTTTAGTAACCCCATTTGTCCCTTTTATAATCTCACATTTACAACTTAACATTATTTTTGCTGCTGCATTAATCTTTTCTATATGTCACTTCCCAACATTCCAATACTGACCTGCCATGCAGGACAGATTATACTAGACTTACAAAAATTTTCTTTTCAAACAAATTCATGACAGCCTGTCGCTTAACTTTCTGACCTTACCATTTAACTTGTGAAGGAACCTCAGCCATGTTATTCCGTTAAAAAAAAATACAATAAGTGATCTCCTAGAATTGGCAGTGGTCATTATTTTGTTGAACCATTTGAAAGTTAAGTTTGAGACGTGAACATCTTTCTTATTTCATGAAACTTCTTTATGGAGTGTTGTACTTACAACTCCAAGCAGGGAGTACTTTGAATATATAAAAGGTGAAGAGTTGGAAGACACTGCAATGCACTATCATTGTTTTAGCAGAGGGTTGCCATCGATAGATATTAATGGAGCAGCTAATAATGAACCACCATGCATTCATGAAACCTGTGATGGGACTTGGGTTGACAATATATAGATATGTTATTTACTTTTTGAAGATGATTCTGTGGATGATATTGACATGTTATCTTGCTTTGAAAACTGATTTTGTGGACCATATTGATATATTATCTTGCTTTCAATATTGAATTTGTGGACAATATTGATATTTATCTTAATTTTTATCATGTTGTTGTGAGTTTATGCATTTGCTACTTGATTTTTCTCTTATTTGTTGTATATATCAGCTGCTAACAACAACATAAGTTGTGGACTCTATGGCATCCTCTACAAAGATTTTTCTCTTAAGATTGTTTAATTCAGACAAGGGGAGGAAAGGTAGAAAAAATATTTTGTAGGAAGTAGTACAGGTATGTGTTAATTATATTCAAGATATATTTTAATGTATATAAATGTTATTAATAATTTGTTTCTAATTAATATAGGTTCCTCGACAGCCAGATGGGAAACAATGTGCTTATTATGTGATGAGATTTATGAGACAAATTATTGAAAAAGTTGAAACTATCGAGAGAGATTCACTACGATCAATAGTAAAATTATTTTGTTTATCATAAACAATTTGAAATAAACTATTTATGTGATTGTTGTTTTCATTACCATAATTTATGTGTGTGTTCACAGTTTACAAAAATGTCGTACTCTCGAGAAGAAATTGATGAGGTGCGGTCCGAATTGGCAGAATGTATACAAGATCATATTTATGAGTAGGTATGTGCATTGCTAAATGACATAGTTTTGTAGCTATTTTTTTCCATTTCGTTAAAATGGAAGGCTTGAGTATATATACCACTGAGACTGAATGTTGTCTGCAACTTTTCTTCATTTTCTTTATTTGATACCATGAGAGGAAGATCTAATCTTTCAAGATCTTCTTCTTTCATGCTCACACACTCGATTCCAGTTCCATGTTTGACTATGAATGCCATTGACGCTGGTGTCACCAAAGAAGCAGCCATTATAAGATCTCCCTCATTTTCTCTATCTTCGTCATCAACAACTATCACAAACTACAAATGTAGACCAACACTGATTGTTGAGCATTAAATTTAAGGAATGAGAGTAGCTAGAAGGAAGATTAGAAAATAAAATAATCTGATTGAGACAAACCTTCCCTTGACGAATGTCCTCAATTTCTTGAGAGATAGAGGAGAATCCTTCAGTAGGAGAATCTAAATCAGGCTCATCATTATTGTTAGAAAAATTCTCAGGAGTCGCAGCAATATCAGAAATGCTTTCCGCAAGGACTGATGAATCTGATGGATGCATGGAATTAGAGGTTGCATCATCTTGTTCAATAATGGTGCTTTGTATTAGCATGTCTTCCTCAGGAGAAATTGGTACACTTGCAAACACACTATCTGCTTTTGAAGCAATGCATGTTGCTTTTCTGAGACCAGAATATCTCAAAATGCATACATGTTCTTAAGTTACCAGAATATATTTGCTTTTCATTTTAATTAGTTCAATTTTTAATTCCCTCCTTGTTTTTTATTTATGATATTACCCGTGATCAATCTCATTTCTATTGGCAGATACATGATCTCCTCAAACATGGGCGAAGGTGCTTTCATCTTTCTTACGACAACTTTAGTCATTCCCGAGGGTTTGATACCAGTTCAACTTAATTTAGAGATTGATTTTGTTTAATTTTGTAACAAACTTGGAGTATGTAAGTTTTTTGTTTAATGTTGTAAACTTAATTAACTTGGATCCCAAGTTTGTGGATTATGATTTCATACTTTCCTTTGTTTTATTTGTTGATGATGCAATATTTATGTTTCAATTGTAAGGAGATTGATTAGTTGTTAATAATATTTTAATTGGTGTTATTATAAGTGTTTAATTAAATAGATTATTAATGTAATATAATAGATAATGTTTTTGTAGATATAAAATACAATGGTTTTTATTTGTGTTAAAATGACAATGCTTTTAATCCTTTGTAAAAGTGTTGTCATTTCTAATGACAATACTTTTTATCCATTGTAAAAGCATTGTCTTTGTTGTAAGGACAACATTTTTTATTTGTTGCAAAAGCATTGTCCTAGAAAAAAATGACAAAGCTTTTTCCCCGTTGCAAAAGCGTTGTCAAAGCAAAAAAACAACAATGCTTTTTCCCCATTGCAAAAGTATAGTCTTTGCTATAAACGACAACGTTTTTTTCCCGTTGCAAAAGCGTTGTCATTATAAAAAACGACAACGCTTTTTTTCCGTTGCAAAACCGTTGTCTTTGCTAGAAAAGACAACGCTTTTTAATCCGTTGTCTTTAGTTGGACTTTTAACAACAGTGCCTTTAACAACGCTTTTACAGTCACATAGACAACGGATAAAAAACGTTGTCTATTAGCTTTTTTCTTGTAGTGTTGATAAGTCCAATTTCAAGTTCAAGTAAATTACTTAAGTTGTTCTTTAAATTTTCTCTCTCCCCCTTAAGAATATTTCTCATCCAATTTCATTTTAAAACATAATTTTTGAAAATATATTAAATATTTCATAATTTAGCAACACAAATCTTTTTGGCTCCCCCTAGATTCTCAATCTCCCCTTAAAGTAATATTGTTATGCTTACATTTAATTTATTTTGAAAATACTTAGAATAAAATTTTGAATGTGAAACTACCCCTAGAATTATGTTTTTATTTTAAGTTTACAAAATAATATTTTCAAAAATATCTTAACTCTCCCTTAATCTCATGCTTATGTATGTAATTTTACTTAAGGACTTTCCAAACATGGATCCTATTGAATATTTTGAAAGTTTGAATAATGCTAAACTAACTTCCCCTTTGAAATATGTAG
Organism: Wurfbainia villosa; assembly: GCA_025175895.1. NCBI lineage: Eukaryota > Viridiplantae > Streptophyta > Magnoliopsida > Zingiberales > Zingiberaceae > Wurfbainia > Wurfbainia villosa. The sequence continues at coordinate 97,477,453 of CM045987.1, forward strand.
ATTTACTTAGAATTATGTCGATTAGAATTGAGTTTATTAGGGTTGAGTTGATAGAGTTGAGTTGATTATGGTTTGAGTTGATTGAGTTAAATAGGGTTGAGTTGATTGAGTTGAGTTGATTATGGTTTGAGTTGATTAGATTATGGTTTGAGTTGATTATGGTTGAGTTGATTAGATTATGGTTTGAGTTGATTGAGTTGATTAGGTTGATTATATTATGGTTTGAGTTGATTACGTTGATTAGATTATGGTTTAAGTTGATTGAGTTGATTAGGGTTGAGTTGATTATGATTTGATTGAGTTGATTATGGTTGAGTTGATTGAGTTGAGTTGATTAGATTATGGTTTGAGTTGATTATGGTTAAATTGATTAAGTTGATTAGATTATGGTTTGAGTTGATTATGGTTAAGTTGATTAAGTTGGTTAGATTATGGTTTGAGTTGATTAGGGTTGAGTTGTTTAAATTTGTCAAGTTTAAGTAAATTTGTTAAGTTTAGTTAAATAAGTAAATTTGTTAAGTTACGTAAATTGTATTAAACTAATTAAGCTTGATTAAATTCAAAATCATCTCACCCAAGCTAGGCTTTCAATACATGTTACTCCTATGAGTTTTGTGATATAAGGATTTCTTTTTATCTTAATTAAATTTAATGAGAAATTTCAAAGTTTTTAAACTTGTGTTAGATTCAAGCTTAGCTTGAGCTAGTCAAGTAGGTTTTTCCAACATTAACTTCCTGGTCGTGGCGAGGCACATGACCTTCTTGGATATCGGAGCAACGACCACTTCCTAGACAAAGTCAATGAAGGAATCAAGTACTTGATTCACTTTGGACTAAGCCTTGGTCTAACTAGTAAAAGACTTAGTGAGTTAGCTTCGGTCAGTTCCACTCGACTTAGTGCACTAGGCCGTGGCGAGACACATGACCTTCTTGGATATCGAAGCAACGACCACTTCCTAGACATGCACTTCAAAGAGCTTTCCTAACTTACCATCAATTCACTTCATCTTAGTACTAGGTTATTCAAGTTAAAACTACTTTATTTCTTATCTAGTCCATTCTAAATTAAGCAAGTAAAGTAAACTAAAGCATGCAAGAGTTCAACTAAACAAGGAAACAAGCAAAGTGTTAGCTCCCCCTAAGTGATAGCTAGGTTGAGTTTTGTTCACTAAGTGAACTTGACTCTTGGGAACCCAAAATTGATTTGGTCCAACTTGGTTGACTAAGCTAGACTTAGGAACCCATGCTTGGACTCGATTCTTAGCGTTTCGGCTAAGTAATGACATATATGATTTATAGGAGGATTTAGCTTTGTGTTTGAGTCCGGACTTGTTGTACACGACTCACTGAGATCTAAGCATCATGTTGAGATACTTGGAGCCCGAAGTGAACCTTTCCAATGATCCAGTTAGATCTTCTACTTGCCTTTTCAGGACCGAGTTCTCTTCCTCAAGCTTCGCAACTTGAGTTGAGTCTCTATCCTTAGTTTGACAAGTCAAAGTCTTCGAGTTGACTTGCTCCTTAAGTACTTGGACTTCCTTAAGTAGCGAGTCGACTCGATTCTCGAACTTAGCTAACTTCATACCTAGACATGCAATTATATTGTACAACTTACTTCTAAGGGATAAGTTACCTCGTCTAGTCCTTCGAAAATGGATACGGATCTGTGGCTTCTCTCGGACTCGGAATCGGACTCGTACTCGGAATTTGATTCGGCTTCGGAGCTTGATTCGACCATGAACGCCACGAAGCTTCTCTTCGTCTCTTCTGCGTCTAACTCTTCCAAGGATGATTCGTCCCAAGTTGCCTTAAGTGCTTTCTTCTTCTTTTCCTTTTTCGGTTTTTCTTCCTTTTTTAGATTCGCGCACTCCGACTTGTAATGCCCTTTTCCGGTGCACTCGTAGCATGTCACTTCCGATCGGGGTCTAGGCTTGTTGTCCACGACTTTCTTGGCATCCTTCTTCATAAATCTCTTTCTTTGGTTGAACATCTTCCAGACCATGTTTACGATTTCCTCTTCTCCATTTGGGTCCAACTCTGACTCGTCTTCAGACTCACTTCTCGCTTTTCTTTCCTTTTTAGTCGAACCTGCCACTAAAGCAATACCATTCTCGGTTTGACCCGAGTTAGCTTGTTCCTGTAGTTCAAGTTCGCAAAATAATTCGTCTAGTCTAATTGTGGAAAGATCCCTGGAAACCTTATAGGAATCGACAATGGATGTCCATAAGGTGTTCCTCGGGAATGCCTTAAGTGTATACCTAATTACGTCCATTCTATGGTTCTAACAACTCACCCGAGTCGTCTATCGACGAGACGAAACCTTTCCTAATCAAAAACCAGACCTCTAGGTCGATTTTTAGATAACACTCCATTCGCCTTTTCTAATAGGAAAAATCCTCTCCGTTGAAGAGAGGAGGGCGAACAGTGTTATACCCTTCTAAGTGCGACCTTATTAAATTTTATTTAATTTAATTAAAATTAAGAATAATTCTTAGAGTTAAAAAAAATTCTAAATGCAATAATTAATAAAAAAAATTTTAAGTGACAAAATTAAATAAAATTCTGAATGCAGAAAATTAATGAAATATTTTCTAAATGCAGAATATTAAATAAAATATTTCCTAGATGCAGAAAATTAATAAAATATTTTCTAAATGAAGAATATTAAATAAAATATTTCTTAAATACAGAAAATTAATGAAATATTTTCTAAATGCAAAATATTAAATAAAATATTTCCTAAATGCAGAAAAATAAAGAAATATTTTTTAAATGTAGAATATTAAATAAAATATTTCCTAAATGCAGGAAATTAATGAAATATTTTCTAAATGAAGAATATTAAATAAAATATTTTCTAAATATAAAAAATTAATGAAATATTTTCTAAATGTAGAATATTAAATAAAAATTATTCTAAAGTAAGAAAATTAATAAAAATTATTCTAAAACCAGAAAATTAATAAAAATTATTCTAAAGCAAGAAAATTAATAAAAATTATTCTAAACCAAGAAAATTAATAAAAATTATTTTAAAGCAAAAAAATTAAGAAAAATTATTCTAAAGCTCTCGATGGTGGTTGCACCAAATTTGGAGCGCCCCCGCTCTGATTCCAATTGTAGGATCGAGATACTCCGAGAAAGGGGATGAATCTTGGAAGTTATAATTTTCTTTTGAAATTTAAGGCTTATTTTTATATTTTAAAGTATTTAAAGAGTATGCAGCGGAAATGAAATGAAATAGAGACAACTTCTTTTACTTTGTTCACAATCCTAATTGGGTTGCTAATCCAAGGCCCGTAGCTCTTTCTAGAGCTACCTCGATGGGCAATCACTATATACCCTCCGACTCAAGAACTCTCGACTTCGGAGGGATTCACTTTTTATAAATAATAAGAGATAGGTAACACTCTACCTTCTCTTTTGAAATTAAATACACAAAGCAAAAATAAATACAAACAAAATTAGAGTTAAGTTATACCGACACTAATTGAAATATGGAGGTAGGCACGGAGTGTCGAATGTGCGTCTTTGCGGGGAATTGAAGCTCTAGTGGACAAGAATGAATGTTTGCAGTACTTCGATGTAGTAGTGGTGTTCTGTTCGAAGCTGGTCGAGCACTTATTTTATAAAGCTTTTCCAGTCGACTAGAATGACGTCCAGTCGACTCCACATCAGCCCATGGATATGGAACTTCTGATCTTCCAGTCGACTCCAGGTCATCTGGCTCTACATCAGGAAGTTTGACCCTCCAATCGACTGAACCTCCCCCAGTCGACTGAAACTCTTTCCATCTGCGATGCTAGATCTTCGATCAATTACCAGCTAATCCTACCAAGTGTGAATCCAAACGACTGAACTAAATTGAATCGACTGAACTGCAGTCGACTAGAATCCATTCAGTCAACTGATCCCTACAATACGAGATTAGCACAAATAGATAATACAACATAGGATAGCAGTAGTAATACTGCTCGATCTCGACTTCTAAGTCCCACGCGGACTATCCGTCGGATCGACGCCTATCTTTGTCCCCCTACAGAGGACTCGACCTCACCTCTCCACTCGAGGCTTACCTATCGGATACCTGCCAAACTTACCGTTCTTGACATCCGATCTGACCCACCAGGGCTTTTTCTAGCTGTCCGGTCTACCTGACCCAGCTGGACTTTTTGTTGATTGTCTGGTTTTTTGACCCAATCGGTCTTCATGCCAAATGTCTGGTCCATATGACCCATCTAGACTTCATGCCTTGTGTCCGGTCCTCCTGATTTGTGAAGTCATTTGCCTAGTATCCGGTCAACACAACCTACTAGGGCTTCCTGTTAACTCTGCACACTTAACATTGATATTAGAACATAAGTAAGTCCTAACTTTAACTATGGTTCATACATCAAAACCATGGAGTGTTGCTCTTTGCATCAACATAATGTTTGGCGACGTAAAGTCCAAGCGTTTGTCTTGGCAGCGTAAGCCTAAATGTGCCTTGGCGGTGTAGACTCAGTTAGCATGATAATAACCGACGGAAGCACCTAAAAGTTAGTGTATGGATAAACAAGTCATGGATGACTTGGAGGGATCTAATAGGCATGAGGCTGATGGAGGTGGTTAAAAGGCTTAGGTCTAGGCTAAGGGTGGTCTAGTAAGTATGAGGGGATCATACTTGGGTTAAACCTCATGGTTGAGGTTTAGTAGCCGATTGAAGTTATGAACGATCATTGGTTAAGTTTTTGACACTTGGCGGTTAGTCGACTCTAAGCGATCAGGTATTATGACTAGTCGACTGGTCAGGAGTCGATTGACAATTGACTACGGCCGAGTGTCCTTGGTAGTCGACTGCTAGCCTTGGGCAATCGACTGCTATGGAGGGTAGTCGACTGCTGTTTGTTAGGGTAATCAACCCAAGTTTGATTATATTTTTGATGTGTGTGTCAAAGAGTTTAAGTTAGGATGTCTATGATTTTGATGTGTGTTCTAAGTTGTGCATGACTTGGTGAATAACACGTGAATAGCTTGATTAAGCATTGGCAAGTTCATTCATCTCATGGCTTGGGTCCTTGAGTCAGTGAAGAATGGCACGGGGAGAAGTCGTGAGCTTAGTGCATTCGAGGGACCGCCGGATGAGGAACAATAGAGTTAAGCCAAAGGAAGCAGACTTCAGGGCAAGACGCGAATGATGGCTTGGGAGTAACCGTGAGCTTAGTGCATTCGGTGGACACATGTCGAAGGAAGAGAACTTCGATGGAAGACTCCATGGGAGATGAGAGTTGAGCGATTGTAACCCGAGTTAGGCTAGTTCAACTTAGGTGAAGTTGGCTAAATGGCTAAGGTCAAGTGTTGGATGCTCAAACACTTGTGTTTGAGGTTTTACCTGACATTAGTCGACTGATATAAGTCGATCGTACAAAGTCGACAACGATTGGTGAAATTGGTGAGGTTTGTGGCCCACGCGATGACTACTAGAGTTTAGCAGTCGACTGGTCCCCCATCAGTTTCACGCCCTAAGAGTATGCCGAGCCGAAATACAAACGGACAACATCTCCCGTGTATGTGACAACATATCCTGTTTATACAAGGCCATTCGGCCAAACTGTCACAACAACATATAAAAAATGTACATATATCAAACCACAACAGAAACTATACAACAACAATACAAACCACACACCATGTATACCGGTATGACTAACACCAAATTATTAAAACGTCGTAACAAAACCAGAAAGAACGGTACAACAACAACAGTGTCCAACACTACAAATCATCATATAAAACCAAATCCATAATGAAACACCTACGATAAACCCAAAAGCTCGAACCCTTAGAGTTGAGATGAGATGATGCTAGCCAGCGATGCTCTAAGCAATCATGAAGACTTCTACTTGTTACCTAGGCGATAGAAAAACCCAGGGTCTATGGTGGTGAGTATAACTCAGCGGTAATATGAGAGAACATGTATATATCAAATATCACATGTAATTCAACAATATAACCTACAGGTACATCAGGTATACACCAGTATAGTATATAAATACATGTGTATACTCCCTAAACAAGATGAACAGCGTAAAGTGCAGACATACCTGAAAGTCTGCTATGCTACATATATCCAACCTAAGCATATATCCACAATATACAACATGAAGAGTAATACTACCTCATACTATTTCATGATACGGGTCAAAGGTATCAAATAGCCGACCAACAAGTATACAGATATCCGACACCCAACCATATAGAAAATGCAATATACTAATCACAATCATCCATATATATATATATATATACACATGCATATATGTATATATATGACAATATGCAAAACGCCATATGACACGACAATGCAGCATGCATGGTCATGCCTGCACACCCCTACTCGCTACCACGACTCCAGTGTGGCCTAGGTGGTACGACATAACAACTGTCCCAACTCAACACCAACCACTGCTCTCAAGTGGCCGAGTGGACAATATGAACGAGTAGCATATAAGCATAAAGAGCTAGCTACACAACGGGGGTCCCTGCTGCTAGTCACTCCAACTGACACTACCCATGAGTGGTCGAGTGTCACGCACCCAGGATAACTGCACACAACTCCAACTACCATCGTCTATAATGGTAGAGTGCGGCACAACAAATGCTTTGCCCTCACACCAGTTATTCCTCCAGGAGTAACCTGGGAGACAGGATGACTGACGACCCTCTCAACCATCAAGGAAGACCATGTCGCCAGCATGCATGCAAATGATATGAATGCACAGTCACTCATACAGACATCCACCACAGACTCTCTGTTCTACAGAGAGTCATACCAATCTGATCAACGCACTCTCTATCCTGCAGAGAGTCGTACTCAACTGATCATAACACTCTCTATCCTATAGAGAGTCATATCAATCTGATCAACGCACTCTCTATCTTGTAGGGAGTCGTACTCAACTGATCATAACAAGCTAGGACCACAGGTCCATAGCAACACACTATTCACAATTCACCTGACCATTTATACAACACATGATCGGTAGTAAATATGCAACATAAGGGTATTGGAATCAATGCTACGTTCAGGACTTTACTTACCCATGGATGCCCTTTTTATTATATTTACAAATCAGGTCATCATCCGTACTCCACTATTTACACATAACTAAGCATTTATAGGTTTACTTACATCACATCTGTAACTCCTAATCATAATGAAGGAAAATGTGATAACAACAATAGAGGATATAAGGCCAAAAATAAAGTATCAAGCACAAGAATAAATGAGAGTGGAGTCAAGGCAATATGATCATATAATATGATCATATATTTAAATTTGCATGCATCAACAACTACCTGACCAGGATAGGAAATTACCCACCTATTAAATAGGTCTGCTAGCTGTCCACGCGTACAAGCATCTGTCACTAATCAAAGTTCTGCAAGAAAGAGCATGGAACATAACTAAGTTCTATCGTGAACCTGGTTACCGAATCAATTCCTAAATCAATTTTTCCTTAGCTATTTATCCAATTATCCCAAACGAGCATCCACAAAAATGCATCAATCGGATCTCTACCAAATACAAAATTTCTTCTAGTTACGATAAATCAATAAACAACAACTAACAATTATAACCGTCTATCACAATGGATTTCAACCGAAACTTACCCAGCCCGGCTTTAATTCCAAAGCTTCTGATCAGCGATATTACGCAAATTAGATCTAAATCCAATTAGTTTCTTGATCCACCTACAAGTATACGATACAAATTAATCGGTTTAACTACAATCAAACTCAACTTCAATACCCTACTAATTAACCCAAAATTTATTCCACGGCATTACCTCCCTTCTCCAATAGCAATAACAGAAACAAGACCCCCCTTCGATGTTGATCTGGCCACCGATACAGCAGCTAATGGGGACATCTAGTCACTGCTCCTTGCCCCATCTACCGCGAGGAACAACATCTGGCGGCGATGAACATCAGCGAGCAACTTGACTACTCGATGTGGCCCGCAGCGATAATGCCCTTTGTGGAAAGCTCACGCACAAAGAATATGAGAAGGCGAGAATCGGCAACTGGTTGGTGTTCGATTATGCAGTTGTGAGGCAGGAGATGGAAAGAGTGATCACGATAAAGAGGTCGTCGGCGCTCACGAACCTCCTGCCCTAATCAACAGAACTCACGCTCAATGAAGGAAACCACATCAAGAACTCAGATCTCATCTGAAGCAAGAAGGAAAATCAACCCTTACCTAGCTCCGACGACCACCGGCATGACACGACATGTGATCTGGAGGGCCAAACAATGGCAGAATCAACTCGTGATGGATGGCAGAGGCATCACATGAAAGCTGACATCGACCATCCTTGATCCTGGCCAAGGAGTGAGGCATCGGACGCAGGGCGGTGGAGCAACCGTCGCGATTCCCCTCTCTCGATCTCACTCGAGCGCCGACTGCTCCTCTCTCTCTGCTTCTCCCGATCTGATGGCAGAAGTCGACTCACGGCAGCAGCTGACTGGCGCTTCCATCGCTTGTAGCGGAGATGGTGGCAAGCCCCAGGATGAAGCCGATCCGCGTGAAATGGGAAGACAAAGACTACAAAGAGAAGCTGCGAGAAATGAGAAGTCGCGGTGAGGAAGAAAAAAGAAAGCGTCCCGAAGCGGAGAGGAGCGGAAGAAACGCTCGATTTAGCCAAGCAGGCAGTCCATTAAACGGTTGGCTTTAACACCCTATAAGCCATTAACCCTAGATCCATTCAATTAATCCATACGATTTAAACATAGGTTAGGTTTAAATTAATTCCTACCCATCCATCTTGAATTTAATTTACCCCAATAATAAGATCTCTATTTAAAGAATAATAGAGATATTATTTTATAAGAAATTTATTTATGGTATTTTACATTCTCCCCCACTTAATAAAAATTTGTTCCCCAAATTTCGTACTTACATGCAAAATTAATTCAAGCAAGTTTTCGAAATGACCACCACTTATTTCATGTAAACAGATAAGGGTACCGAGCTCGGATAGGATCTTTCAGCTCCTACGTAGCCTCCTCATCAGTATGATGCTGCCATCTAACCTTTACGAGTCGGATGGTTTTGTTTCGCAACTATTGCTCCTTGCGACCAAGAATTCGCACTGGAATCTTCTCGTAGGTCGCATTAGACCGAAGTAGAATCGGAACCTCTTTCAGAACATGAACTGAACGCGGCACATATTTTCTCAGCATAGAAACATGATATACATTATGAGCACCCGCAAGTGTCGGAGGTAAAGCCAATCGGTAAGCTACACCCCCAATCCGCTCCAATATCTCAAATGGACCGATGTAGCATGGAGCTAACTTTCCTTTTAACTCAAATCTTTTGACTCCTTTGGTGGGTGTAACTCATAGGAATACATGATCCCCGACTGAGAAAATCTTAAGGCCTTCGTTTTCGGTCCACATGACTCTTCTATCGAATCTAGGGCCTTGGATAACCGTCGTCTGAGGACTTGCACCATCTCTGCATTATGCTAGATACTTTGTGGCCCCAACAACTGTCGTTCCCTGACTTCCTCCCACAACACAGGAGATCTACAGGGTCTACCATATAAGGCCTCGAATGGAGCCATCATAATAGAAGAGTGGTAGCTATTATTATAGGCAGATTCCACTAAATGAACGTGGTCCTCCCAACTGCCTTCGAAATCCATGACACAGGATCTCAATAGATCCTTCAATACGAATGGTACACTCACACGATCCATCGATCCCAAAATGAAATGTTATCTGAGCGAAGCTCTGTCATGCCAATGGCTCTTGAAGACTTTACCAAAATCACAGGGTGAACTGCGGGTCTCTATTGGATATTATACTCAAAGGCACTCCATGCAACCTGATAATCTCTTGGTAGTACAACTCTGCCAGACAATCCAACGGATCCGACCAACGAATAGGTAGAAAATTAGCTGATTCGGTTAGTTGATCCACGATCACCCAAATCGCATCATGTCCTTTACAGTTCTGGGCAATCCCGAAATAAAATCAATAGTGATATGCTCCCACTTCCATTCCGGGAATTGGAATTTCCTGAAACAATTCAGTGGGTTTCTGATGTTCAGCCTTCACCTGTTGGCATACTAAACATCGAGCAACGAAGTCTGCAATATCTCTCTTCATACCGTTCGACCAGTATAAATGTTTCAACTCTCGGTACATCCGAGTACCACTAGGATGTATAACAAATCTCAAACGATGTGTTTCCTGTTGGAGATCGATTTGAAGCTAGAGGGGGGGGGGGTGAATAGCTTATTTTTCTTCTCTACAAAAATATTAGCGGAAGCACAACAAAAATAATAATAACACAAATGAAAAATAGGCTAACACGATTCTTTTACGTGGTTCGGAGATGACGCTCCTACTCCACGGTGATCCTTGAGGTGGATCAACCCTAATCAAATCACTATGAAGCTTTCCTTTACAACAATCCTCCTCTTCTTACAAATAATGAAACTTGAGCTTAGAGAGAGGAGGAGGAGATTTAAAATCACTAGAAAGCTTGAAAACTCGTGGAGGCTTGAGAGAATAATTAGAGAATGAGCATTAACACCAAAAACCTCCACCAGCCCTCTTTTTATAGAGAGAAGGCTGATTTTCCCGTTGGAGCACCATCAGTCGACTGATGCACAACATCAGTCGACTGTCGGCGCGGTTAACTGCTTCTGAATAGCCGGATTCATGGGATTCAGAGTCGTTTCCTCCAATGACATTCTCATCAGTCGATTGATCCATCCATCGGTGATCACGATGATCGATCAGTGATCACGAGGCGCGATCGAGTGTGACCCCTCTGCCCGTATTTAACTTGATCGATCGCGCCCTTTGTTGGCGATCGGGTCGCAACATCGATCATTGCCATGACAAGCGATCGGTGATGGTCAGGGTTTCATCCTGACTCAGTCGAGCACTTAACCAGTCGACTGATACATCATATCAGTCGACTGATACTCATCAAGTATGAGTAATTCATACTTGATTTCACCCCCTAGACCTAGACTCAACCTTCTAGATCTTCATTAAGCCTTGTGCCTCCAGGATCCCTCCGAGTCCGCGACTTGTTCATCCTTTGCGCTTTGCTTCCAAGAGCTTCCTTCGGTTTTATCATGTCTTGGATTTTCCTTTGCCAAGGCGTGCTTGGACTTTACGCCGCCAAGTCTACATGCTTGGACTTACGCTGCCAAGACTTGCCTTTGGACTTCCTTTGCCAAAATCTGTTTGGACTTAATGCCGCCAAGACAACATGCTTGGTCTTATGCCGCCAAACCTTTACCTTGGACTTCTCTTGCCAAGATCATACTTGGACTTTGCCTTTACCTGTCACTTAAACATGTTCACCATTAGATCACAATTGTTGCCTAACTCAGATGATTATCCAAACATCAAAACATATAAATGCTTGGGGCATTGTTGCACCAACAATCTCCTCTTTTTTGATGTTTGACAATCATTTAAGTTAGGTCTTTTAAAGATACACACATAATCATATATTCAATTCTAACTTAAACATTTCTTCTCCCCCTTTGACATACATCAGAAAGAGAAGAAATCATATATTTCATAGAAGAATTGAATGCGTTGTAATCTTTAACTAAGGTATAGAATTGAAATTTAGCTCCCCCTTAATCCAAGATATAGTTCATGATGAGTAAAATACATGTGGAGCAAAAGTCTATCAAACAATTTGAAGGTTTAAATCCTAACTTTGCACCAACAATGTAAATTTGGGAATGAAAAAGATACATCTTATGAAACTCCCCCTAAAACACCGTATTAAACAGTCCTAAAAGTTGGTTTATACTCAGTATTATCATGCTAAAGTTTTAGGAGATCAAAGATATACTAAATATCAGAAAATGGAGCTATTTTTCAGAAAATATAGTGTATTAGTCGAAATTCGAATTTCAAATTTTTCACCTTAACTTAAATGCGTTAGAAATTCCAGAAACTTCGAAAAATCACGAAATTTTATGTACACATTTCTGAAATCATACTTTATCAAGGAAAAATATATTTAAAAATATCTGTTTTCCAGATTTCAAGATTGTTACAAACTTGAAAACCAACAAAAGTTCTAATATTTTTGCAAACTTTGTATCACTTTTGTATTTCACTTAAAAACTGTTTTTCAAAATACAATAAACATAGTTTAAAATATGTTTTATTTGATATTTCCAATCATGTTCTTGGAGCTATATGCACATCAATTGTGTATAAGCCTTCCCAATGATTGGTCCAATGAAGGATTAATGTCTCTAGATGACACTTTGGTCCATAGTAATGCATCATAACAAGCATGATGAACCAAGTGCATCTTCCTAACATCTCACATGTTGTCTTAAGTGGCTCAATACAAAAATCATGGTTTCTTAGGTATTTTTGTGAGATGCTTAAAGGTATAAATCCTAGTATTTCTATAGGATCATGCAAACCTACACCTTTACTCAACCAAGCACATTCCAAGTTCTCTCCTGAGTGATGAAAATTCTACCTCAGGGAGAGCCTTGGTAAATATGTCGGCTAGGTTGGACTTGGATTCAATGTAATTAAGCTCGATGCCCCCCTTAGCCACATGATCTCTAATGAAGTGATGTTTCACTTCAATGTGCTTGGTCCTAGAGTGATGCACCGGATTTTTGGTCAAGTTTATGGTGCTCACATTATCACAAAATACTTTCATGTTGGAGTAAGATAGCTCATAATCTTCTAAGGTATGTTTCATCCATAGTAATTGAGCTACACAACCACCCATAGCCACATACTCGGCCTCGGTGGTGGATAGGGCAACACAAGGTTGCTTCATACTACTTCAACTAACTAGGGAGGACCCAAGGAATTGACATCCACCACTAGTACTCTTCCGATCAAATTTGCAACCGGCATAATCAGAATCGGTGTACCCAACCAAATCAAAAGACCTAGTCCTAGGGTACCATAGTCCTATATTTAGTGTGCCTTTAATATATCTTAATATTCTCTTAACGGCAACTAAATGAGATTCTTTTGCACAAGATTGATACCTAGCACACATACCAACCGCAAATAATATGTCGGGTCTACTAGCGGTTAAGTACAAAAGGCTACCAATCATGCTCCTATAGAGTGTAAGATCAATTTGTTTGCCTTCATTATCACTATCTATTTTTGTACTTGTTGCCATTGGAGTTGAAACTACCTTAGCATTTTCCAAACCAAATTTCTTAATCATTTCCTTAGCATATTTGGTTTGGTAAATATAAATTCCTTCACTTGTTTGTTTAACTTGTAATCCTAGAAAGAAATTTAATTCCCCAACTAGACTCATTTCAAACTCTTTTTCCATATTCTTAATAAAGTCTTGGAGAAGTTCATCATTTGTTGACCCAAAGATAATGTCATCAACATATACTTGGGCTACAAAGATGTCCGTTGATGTTGACTTTATAAATAGAGTTTGATCTACACTACCCCTTTTAAAGTCCTTAGAAATTAAGAAAGATAATAATCTTTCATACCAAGCCCGGGGAGCTTGTTTCAAACCATACAAAGTTTTTCTAAGCTTGTATACATGGTTTGGATAGTCCATATTCTCAAACCCGGGAGGTTGTTCTACATATACTTCTTCCTTAATAAACCCATTTAGGAATACCGATTTAACATCCATTTGATGGAGTTTGAAACCCATATAGGAGGCATATCTTAATAGTATTCTAATAGACTCTAACCTAGCAACCGGGGCATATGTTTCATCATAGTCAAGTCCTTCAACTTGATTAAAACCCCTTGCAACTAATCTTGCTTTATTTCTAATGATATTTCCTTGGTCATCTAGTTTATTCCTAAAGACCCATCTTGTAGTAATAATAGTGTTTTCATTAGGTCTAGGAACTAACTCCCATACTTGACTCCTTTCAAATTGAGCCAATTCATCTTGCATTGCTAAGATCCAATCCGGATCAAGTAATGCATCTTTGATTGTTTTGGGCTCAATTTGAGAAATTAGAGCTATATGACTAGTGGGATCCCTATGAAATGACCTAGTCCTAACACCTTGAGATAATTCACCCACAATTTGATCTAAGGGGTGATTTTGATGAATTCTTATGGTTCTAGGAGGTGTATTAATTTGTGTTTGATCATAATTAATCTCAATTCTTTGCTCATCATCGGAATCGCCTCTTACTCCCCCTTGATTCAATCCTCCCCCTTGATCATTACCCCTTAAGGTTAAATTTTGAAATTGTTGAGTAATTTCTTGATTTTCATTATTAATATCATCATCAATAGGGGATTTCCTAGGGTATGTATTGGAAGTTTCATCAAATTGGACATTTGAAGATTCTTCAATCTTTTGAGTCCTTTTATTGTAAACTCTATACCCTACACTAGTGGATGAGTATCCAACTAGGATTCCCTCATCTGCTTTGGACTCAAACTTACCTAGGTTGTCTTTGGTATTTAAAATATAGACTTTACATCCAAATACCTTAAAATAATGAATTGTTGGAATTGTACCATTCCACAATTCAAATGGAGTTTTTCCTAAAAACCTATGAATTAATACCCTATTTTGGATATAGCAAGCGGTGTTAATTGCTTCTGCCCACAAATAGCTAGGTAAGGAGTATGCATTAAGCATTGTCCTAGCCGCTTCTTGTAGGGCACGATTTTTCCTTTCCACAACCCCATTTTGTTAGGGTGTTCTAGGACAAGAAAACTCATGCTTGTACCCTTGTTCTAAGCAAAAGGTTGAGAAATTAGAATTCTCAAATTCTCCACCATGATCACTATGGATCCGGTTGATTTTGAGTTTTCTTTCGTTTTCTACTCTTTTGCTAAATCCTATGATTATTCCTAAGGTTTCATCTTCATTTTTCAAGAAAAATACCCAAATAAACCTAGAGAAATCATCTACTATTACTAGGCAATATTTACTACCAATCATAGAGGGGGTACTATGACAATCAAATAAGTCCATATGTAAAAGTTCTAAAGGTAAAGCGGTACTAAGTAAATTTTTACCTTTGTGTGATGTTTTTGATTGTTTCCCTTCTTGGCATACATCGCACATTTTGTCCTTGAGAAATTTGACTTTAGGTAACCCTTTGACTAACTTCATTTTTACTATTTTGACTATGTTCTTCATGTTTATGTGTCCTAGCCTCCTATGCCAAAGCCAACTTTCTTTCTCTTTTGCAATAAGACACTTAGTAGAAGCATTAGTAGCATAGGATAAATCAACATAATATATATTTGATTTCCTAAAACCTACTAACATGCAATCATTTAGAGTTTTGTGTCTTATAAAATATTTTGAGGAATCAAATTTAACATCAAAATTTGCATCACATAGTTGGCTTACACTAAGTAAGTTAAATTTCATATTTTTAACTAATATCACTTTATGAATGGCAAGATTGAGGGATACCTCAATTGTGTCCTTTCCAAGAATCTTAAGTTTGCCGCTATTACCAAAAGATACCTTTCCTTTGCTAGTGTGGTTGATAGTGAAGAATTTTCTTTCATCACCGGTCATGTGCTTTGAGCACCCACTATCAACTATCCACAAGCTTGGTTCTTCTACCTATATCACATGAAAAATACAATCCTTAGGTACCCAAATCTTAGGACCACTAGCATCAATTAGAAATTTCTTAGGTACCCAAGCCTTTCTACCCTTGCTTTTAATCATGGATTTTCTACTAACAAGAGATGTAAATGCTACCTCCTTTTCCTTAGGCCTATATCCTAATCCAGCTTTGTTGTAAATAACCCTTTGATCCTTAATAATCATGTCTAGGTATTTAGAGCCATTAGTAAATTTTTCTAAGCATGCTCTTAAGTTACCTATTTCTTTTCTTAATTCATCATTTTCATCCCCAAGGGTACATTCATCGTCATCACTAGATAATTTACCACATGATGATTCTACACTCTTAAGTGATTTAATCTCTATTTTTAAATCCTTAATCCTAGTTTTCGATCTATTCAAAGCATTTTGAAGATATGCAATAGTCTTGTAAAGTAAATCTACCTTAAGTGAGTTGTTTACCTCATCATCATCACTTGATGATGATTCATCGCTTGAAGAAGAAGAGGACTCCTCGCTTGAACTCCCGGCTTCTTCCTCCAATGCCATGAGGGCTAGATTCCGGGTGGCATGTCATACTTCTTCATCGTCGGAAGAGTCCTCCATGCTTAGGGTGTCCTATGTTTGTGCCACCATTGCCTCCTTCTTCTTCTTCTCCTTCTTTTCCTTCTTTTTCTTTTCCTTCTCCTCCTTCTTCCTTAGTTCCGGGCAATTTGGCTTTATGTGCCCTTTCTTGTTGCAACCAAAACAAGTCACGTTAGAGATAGAATTTGAACTATTTGAAGACTTACCTCTTGAGGATTGAAACATCCTCTTCACATCTTTCTTGGTGAGTTTCCTTGACTTCCCACCAAACTTCTTGACGTAATGTGCCACCTCGCTTGCCGATAACTCATCTTCACTACTTGATGAGTCTTCCTCGGATTCGGATGAGGAGAGCACTTCCTTCTTCTCCTTCTTCTTTTTGTCCTTCTTTCCTAAAAAAGAGCTATACCCTTCTCTTTGGATGAAATGTTAGCTTGTTTATGTAATTGAAATTCACAAAATAGCTCATCTAACTTAACCAATGAAAGATCCCTAGAGACCTTATAGGCATCTACCATTGAGGCCCATAAGGTTATTCTAGGGAAAGCTTATAGCACATACCTTACAAGGTCTCGGTTGTTGACCTTTTCAAGTGGCCGGCCACTTCAAGGAAGGGGGTTACATGCATGCATGTAACTCCCATGACCCTTGGTCTCCCTCATGATGTGGCACCAATTGACAAAGTCAATCATCATTGGCCGGCCATGCCAAGTCATCATCATGACATGGCATTTGGTCAAGTCAAACTTGACCTTTCATCTTCCCTCTCAAGTCAAGTCAAACTTGACCTCTAATCTCCCATGGTTGATCAAATCTAACCACTTGACTCAAGTCAATTTAATTTAATGAATCTCTATTCATTTAATTTAAATTGATTTGATGAATCAAATCTAAATTAGACTCATTCAACACTTGAATCAACTTGAGTCTAACTCAATTAGTCTAATTTGGATTACTCTTAATCCAATTTGGTTCATCCCATGAACCTAATCCTCATGGTTCATCATATGAACCTAATCTCCATCTAATTGCTCTTATGTGTGTGACCCTATAGGTTCTTGTAACGTTGGCAATGTCCCTAAACCGATTTAGGAACATAAGCAATGAGCGGTATCTAGCAACACATCATTGCTACCCAAGTTACAAGAATGTTGAGCTCCAACATCACCTTTGTGACTACTAATTGTGACTCTCACAATATGTGACAATGTCCCTCTATCCTTGACATCTAGATTGACCAATCGAGGCATAGACCGTGTCATCCTCGGTACAATCTAAATCTTGAACCCCAAGTAGACTCACTCTAATCAAATGAGCTCAATATCTCATATTGACTCATTTGGGCATGGCCATGCACTTCGTGGTCTCACTCTATCAAGAATATCGATGTCACCCCCGTCATATAGGAGGGATAGATCCCATCTACATCACTCACATCTCTCCGCATAATTTGTTACATACCCAGTAATCGCCTTTATAGTCCACCCATTTACGGGTGACGTTTGACGAAGCCAAAGTATGCAACTCCTTATGTAAGGAACCATGGTGACTTCAGGTCTAAGGACTAATAGTCATACTAATAGCCACATGAGAAAGTATATGACACTCATATAACGATCCATGATACTTTCTCATGGCGGGTCATTCAGTATACATTCTCCAATGCATACCCATGTGTCAACTTGATATCTCATATCCATGACTTGTGAGATCAAGTCATCTTGTTGACCTACATGCTAGTCTCTACGCATTAACATTGTCCCTGAATGTTAATACTCGACTAGGAATGATTAAGAGTAGTGTTCTCTATATCATCTCATTATCGATTCAACCAATCAATTGATATAGATAAGAACCTACTACTCAAGGACATTATTATATTTAGTTATTTGGCACCAATACAAGTAAATATAATAACCATGCCTTTATTAATAGGAATATGATACAATAAAGTCCATACAACAATCATCACATGATTGACTCTAGGGCTTTCACTAACAATCTCCCACTAGCACTAGTGCCAATCACCGTAGTATCTAATACCCAATGACCTAGTGTGACCATCATGCTTTTTCTGTGCCAAAGCCTTGGTCAAGGGATCTGCGATGTTAGCCTCTGTGGGTACTCTGCAAATCTTCACATCTCCTCTATCGATAATCTCTCGAACGAGATGGAAGCGCCATAGTATGTGTTTGGTCCGCTGGTGTGAGCGAGGTTCCTTAGCCTATGCAATCGCTCCATTGTTGTCACAATAGAGCTCTATGGGATCTGCAATGCAAGGAACCACCCCAAGCTCAGTAATGAACTTGCGGATCCAAACTGCCTCCTTTGCTGCCTCAGATGCAGCGATATACTCGGCTTCTGTTGTAGAATCAACAACTGTGTCCTACTTGGAACTCTTCCATCTCACAGCGCCACTATTCAAGCAAAACACGAACCCTGACTGCGATCTATAATCATCCTGGTCAGTTTGGAAGCCGCATCGTGTAACCCTTCTGTAGCTCTCATCGCCTCGAATATCAAGAAATATTCTTTAGTCCTTCTCAAGTACTTAAGAATATTCTTGATCGCTATCGATGGACGCTCACTGGATCTCGACGGTATCTACTCGTCATGCTCAAAGCATACGAGACATCGGCGAGTACATAGCATGGCGTCATATGATAGATCCTATAGCGGATGTGTAAGGGATCTTATCCATGCGGTCCTCTCCTCTCTAGAAGAGGGACTTTGAGTCTTCAAAGACTCACACCATGTGACATCGGGAAGTCCTTTCTTGGAATCTGCATGGCAAATCAAGTAATACCGTGTCGATGTATGTACTCCGACTTAGGCGAACAATCTCTTAGATCTATCTCTATAGATCTTGATGCCTAGAATACGTCGCTTCACCTAAGTCTTTCATTGAGAAGCACGTCCGAGCCAAGTCTTCGCAGGTATGGCGAAGGGATGTCATTCCCAATGAGCGATATGTCATCCACATACAATACAAGGAAGACAACTGTGTTCCCATTAACCCTCTTGTAGACACAGGGTTCATCTTCATTCTTGATGAAACCAAACTGTTTGATCGCATCATCGAATCGAAGATTCCAGCTCCGAGAAGCTTGCTTTAGCCCATAAATGGACCTTTGCAGCTTGCATACCTTCCCAGTATGTTGTGGATCTACAAAACCCTCAGGTTGTGTCATGTACACATCCTCGAGCAAGTTTCCATTCAGAAATGCGGTTTTGACATCCATCTGCCAGATCTCATAATCGTGGTATGGTGCAATAGCAAGCAAGATCCGAATGGACTTAAACATCGCCACTGGAGAAAAGGTTTCATCATAGTCAACACCATGAATTTGCTTGAAACCTTTAGCCACCAATCGGCCCTTATAGGTATGCATAAGTCCATCCATGTCAGTCTTTCTCCTAAAGACCCACTTACACCCAATGGGTTTGACCCCTTCAGGTGAATCAACCAAAGTCCATACTTGGTTGGTGTACATGGATTCCATCTCGGATCTCATGGCCTCTAGCCATTTCTCAGAATCTGGGCTCATCACATCTTCCTGATAGGAGGTAAGCTCATTCTCAATGAGCATTACGTCATCATGGTCAGACAAGAGAAATGAGTATCTCTCTGGCTGACGACGTACCCTATCAGACCTGCGAAGAGGCAAGTCTACATGAACAGGTGGTTGTTCCACAACTCTTTGTGCAATAACCTCATCACCCACAACACTTTGTGGTTCCTGTTCAACCTCCATCAAGGCCTCAGTGCTATGGTCCTTATCTTGAATTTCTTCAAGATCGAAGGTACTCCCACTAGTTTTTCTAGAAACAAAATCCCTTTCTAGAAAAACCCCAGTCTTTGCCACAAACACTTTGTGCTGACTGGGAATGTAGAAGTAATATCCCTTTGTATCCTTGGGATATCAAACAAAATAGCACCTATCGGATTTGGGCCCCAGTTTGTCTGAGACTTGACGTCGAACGTAAGCCTCACAACCCCAAATCCTCATAAAAGACATCTTGGGATTTCTCCCTGTCCATATCGTATACGGTGTCTTTATCACAGCCTTGGATGGTACACGGTTAAGAGTAAAGGCTGCTGTGTCTAGAGCATATCCCCAAAAGGATATAGGAAGATCTGTGTGACTCATCATAGATCGTACCATATCTAATAGGGTACGATTCCTCCTTTCGGATACACCATTCCACTATGGTGTTCCAGGAGGAGTGAGTTGGGATAGAATCCCACACTCAGCTAGATAGTCACGAAACTCATGGCTAAGGTATTCTCCACCTCTATCTGATCGAAGTATCTTAATACTCTTGCCAAGCTGGTTTTGTACTTAATTCTTGAATTCTTTGAACTTTTCAAAGGATTCTAATTTATGTGTCATGAGATACACATAACCATATCTACTGAAGTCATCAGTAAATGTAATGAAGTACCTGTAACCACCTCTAGAAGCAACATTGAAAGGACCACATACATCACTATGTATAAGTCCTAACAAATCTGTTGCTCTTTCGCTGTGTCCACTAAAGGGAGTCTTGGTCATCTTGCCTAAAAGGCAAGACTCGCATGTCTCATATGATTCAAAATCAAATGAGTCTAGCAGCCCATCCTTATGGAGCTGAGACAAGCGACTCTCATTTATGTGACCTAAGCGACAGTGCCAGAGATAAGTTTGGTTCAACTCATTTGACTTGAACCTCTCTGTACTTATGTTATAGATAGGACTCTCTAAGTCTAGAAAGTAGAGTCCGTTCATTAGAGGTGCACTACGATAGAACATATCATTTAAATAAACTGAACAACATTTGTTCTTTATTATAAATGAAAATCCTTTCTTGTCCAAACAAGAAACTGAAATGATGTTCTTGGTTAAGGCAGACACATAACAACATTCATTTAATTCTAATACAAGCCCAGAGGACAAAGATAGATCATAAGTTCCTACAGCAACAACAGCAACTCTTGCTCCATTGCCTACTCGTAGGTCCACCTCACCCTTTGTCAATACCCTGCTATTTCTCAGCGCCTGCACATTGGTACAAATGTGAGATGCACATCCGGTATCTAATACCCATGATGAAGAAATAGATAGATTGACTTCTATAACATTTATACCTGAAGTAGAAGTCTCACTTCTTTTCTTCTTAAGATCTTCCAGGTAAGCTTTGCAGTTACGCTTCCAGTGTCCAACTTCCTTGCAGTGGAAGCAAGCCCCTTCCTTGGCTACCCCTCCTTTGGGTTTAAGTTCTTTGCCTTTACCCTTGGCTTGAGACTTTCCCTTACCTTTAGGCTTGCCCTTGCCTTTCTTCTTTTGTACCATCAAAATGGTGTCAGATTTTCCCTTCTTAAGGTTAAGCTCAGCAGTTCTCAACATGCTGAGCATTTCAGGCAGTGGCTTATCAATTTCATTCATGTTATAATTCATGACAAATTGATTGAAGGCTTGTGGCAAAGATTGCAAGATCAGGTCAGTGGCCAGCTCTTGGCCAAGTGGGAATCCCAGCCTTTGTAGGTTTTCTACGTACCCAATCATCTTGAGTACATATGTACCTACGGGAGTCCCTTCTTGCATTTTAGACCCAAATAATGCCTTAGAGACTTCATATCTCTCATGCCTAGCTTGTCCTTGATATAGTTGACGAAGATGTACAACCATATCATAAGCATTCATGAACTCATGTTGCTTCTGAAGCTAAGAGTTCATGGTCGCGAGCATTAGACATGACACATCTAATGCATCATCTTGATGCTTCTTGTAAGCATCTTTGTTAGCTCGCGAGGCACTAGCAGGAGGTGCCTCTGGAATGGGCTGCTCCAGGACATACAACTTCCTTTCTTGGGTGAGAACAATTCTCAGGTTCTGTACGATCACCAGAAATTTGCTCCATTGAGCTTGTCCTTCTCAAGGACAGAACGCAGAGAGAGAGTGTTCGTGTTTGTCGATATAGTTATCTACAACATACAATGCAGAGAATTAATATTATATTCCTTTTATCATTTAATTAGACCTTTAATCAAATGATGCTCCCACTGAATTATAGGAATTTTTGTAGAATCGAGTTATGGATGTGGTCAACCACATTACTAGATTCATACAAACTAGCTATAATTCTTGCGGGACAAGATCCACATCATACTAAGCCTTGAGTTAGCTTTGGCTAAATCGCCCAAGACTTAGTATGATCGGTGGGTAACACATTACCGATTACATCTCTATGCAACTCTTGTTTATAGGATCAAGACCCACATTTACAAAAGACCTTGAGTTTAGCTTTGGCCAACCGCCAAGATTTAGTGTAAATGCGATCTTAACTCTATCTTTCCAACGATTGGAATATGCCTATAGTTCTACTCGATCCAATTGAGTTAACTAGTTTTGCTCAATCTAATTGAGCTTACTCTAACCCAAGCGTGATAGGCGGACCAAGATTGTCCCTCCGCACCCTACCAAGATAATATGCGCTTGCTCGCTGCGATTCAACAACAACAAATGATCGAGGTAGTGATGGGTATCAAGGCTCTGTAGGCATTTTCGAGTTGATTCGATTATGATCTAATCTAATCGTAATGTGTATCTTATACGCATTTAGGCCTTTATTATCCTATATTAGCATGCATCATATACATACATCATTATTCTAGCATGCATCATATACATACAAGCATTATTCTACTAGCATGCATCACATACATACAAGCAAAAATCAATTAAATATATATATATATATCAACATATATATATATATATATATATATATATAATTAAATGTGATATAGTCATGGCCCTACTACGATCTTCTCAAGCCAATGAGAAGATCAGACGGTCAACCTAAGGCTAGCGGCTTCTCCAAGCGCTCTTTGACCGCCATGTGTCGTCACACCCTTCTCGTAAGCTCGCCTTCAAGTGGACTTTCCACCGCCCATTTTGTACATTACAAATATGAAACTCGAGTTACATTCGAGTCTAAAACTAATTACAACTAGAATATCAAAAGAAGAGGTACGACGCGCAGTCGCATACACTATACAACACGCGACAACCACAAAAACGACGCAGGCCGTATTATGAATTACAACACACATAATCCAATCAAATTGGGGTCATTGGGCCATGACAATCACAGAATTATACATAATTCTAAATTATGTATTTTTACAGAAATTTCTATAATTTTTCCTAATTTATTTTTTCAAATTTATGAGTCACCTCTCCGAACGGTCCCGCTAAGGCTCGCGCGATCGCGGGACAAAGCCCTTTCGGGATAGGGCAGCCCATACTCGCAAAATTAACTGCGAAAGTGTCCTACACGATCCTTACAGCGACTTAAGTCGCTGTCCCAAAAACCTAAAGCGAGAACTCGCCGTTTCGGAGAGTTTTTCTCGACGGTTGAAGCCTACAAGTGTCCCAACACTTGTTGCTTCGACTCTTTGAGAAAAATACCCAAAAATTCTATAAAATTAGGAAATTTACAGAAACATATAAATCTGTAATTTTTATATCTAATACAAAAATTACAAAGACGAAACACATACATGCTTCGCACGTGGCTCTGATACCACTGTTGAGTTTTTCCGAGCCGCAAAAACCGTTTTTTTTTTTGCGTTGCGGAAACCTCGGAAGCCCCGGCCACGGATCCGTGCGAAGTATAAAAAATATAAAACATGTATGTGCTTACTAAAAATACTAGATCTACCTTAGATCTAAGAGGTTAGAACATTACCCTCGTATGGACGCCCTTCGCTTATCCCGCTCGTCCAAAAGTTCGCCGGAACTCGAGAGTGTCAAGTGCACACTCCTCTATTGGTATCCACACAAGCAATAGGTGGAGAAAAATGTCTTAGAGTGTGCTAGCACTCCTTTAGGAATTTCGGCCAAGGAGAGGTTGGGAGAGGTAGAGCTTGAGAGAAAAATTCCAAGGAAGAAGATGAAGTTGGAATAACTCACAAAATGAATTCCCACTTTGAAACCCCTAAAGTGGCCGGCCACTTCAAGGAAGGGGGTTACATGCATGCATGTAACTCCCATGACCCTTGGTCTCCCTCATGATGTGGCACCAATTGACAAAGTCAATCATCATTGGCCGGCCATGCCAAGTCATCATCATGACATGACATTTGGTCAAGTCAAACTTGACCTTTCATCTTCCCTCTCAAGTCAAGTCAAACTTGACCTCTAATCTCCCATGGTTGATCAAATCTAACCACTTGACTCAAGTCAATTTAATTTAATGAATCTCTATTCATTTAATTTAAATTGATTTGATGAATCAAATCTAAATTAGACTCATTCAACACTTGAATCAACTTGAGTCTAACTCAATTAGTCTAATTTGGATTACTCTTAATCCAATTTGGTTCATCCCATGAACCTAATCCTCATGGTTCATCATATGAACCTAATCTCCATCTAATTGCTCTTATGTGTGTGACCCTATAGGTTCTTGTAACGTTGGCAATGTCCCTAAACCGATTTAGGAACATAAGCAATGAGCGGTATCTAGCAACACATCATTGCTACACAAGTTACAAGAATGTTGAGCTCCAACATCACCTTTGTGACTACTAATTGTGACTCTCACAATATGTGACAATGTCCCTCTATCCTTGACATCTAGATTGACCAATCGAGGCATAGACCGTGTCATCCCTGCACAATCTAAATCTTGAACCCCAAGTAGACTCACTCTAATCAAATGAGCTCAATATCTCATATTGACTCATTTGGGCATGGCCATGCACTTCGTGGTCTCACTCTATCAAGAATATCGATGTCACCCCCGTCATATAGGAGGGATAGATCCCATCTACATCACTCACATCCCTCCGCATAATTTGTTACATACCCGAATCGCCTTTATAGTCCACCCATTTACGGGTGACTTTTGACGAAGCCAAAGTATGCAACTCCTTATGTAGGGAACCATGGTGACTTCAGGTCTAAGGACTAATAGTCATACTAATAGCCACATGAGAAAGTATATGACACTCATATAACGATCCATGATACTTTCTCATGGCGGGTCATTCAATATACATTCTCCAATGCATACCCATGTGTCAACTTGATATCTCATATCCATGACTTGTGAGATCAAGTCATCTTGTTGACCTACATGCTAGTCTCTACGCATTAACATTGTCCCTGAATGTTAATACTCGACTAGGAATGATTAAGAGTAGTGTTCTCTATATCATCTCATTATCGATTCAACCAATCGATTGATATAGATAAGAACCTACTACTCAAGGACATTATTATATTTAGTTATTTGACACCAATACAAGTAAATATAATAACCATGCCTTTATTAATAGGAATATGATACAATAAAGTCCATACAACAATCATCACATGATTGGCTCTAGGGCTTTCACTAACAACTAAATCGTTAAATAGTCTAACAACATAATCAAAAGATCATAAAATTCATATCAAGTATGAAATTGTCGTCTCTACACACCTGCATCCTCTTTACTCTAAACTGATGATATATCAATCATCACCACGACAATGATAATTGTATGACACCATGTCACTACAATATCAACACTCCAGTCGCAAATCAACCCTAGAGTATACACAGGTGTCCTTAGCTGATCTAAACAGATAATCTATCCACAATGAAGGATATTCATTTTCAGCAACTATCGCATTCCATCATCGATAATCAATGCATAATCTCAAAGGTCCATCTCTCTTTTAACAAAGAGTTCTGGATCCTCTCTAGAAGAAATACTGGAACAGATAAATATCTCATCCAGTATCTCCTATAATCGCAACTTATATTATTCCAATTTTCATAGTGTTTAGCAACACTTATACCAATCAAATTATCATCCGGTATGAGATCTTCGATATCGGAACTATTCCCAAAATCACTGCAATCGCATACTCCGCTTGCCTATGCAATGGCAAGCCTTCCAGTTCATCCGAACTATATCTGAGTGCTCTCGGATTATATGCACATCTGAGAGACATAATTATACCATAATCTCAACAATTTAATCATCCGTAAGGTTATGTCTACCGTAAAGGTATATCTATCACAGTCTAAGGGCATCCCTTGACTTCTTAATTGTTGGTCAACATCTCACCTGATGGTTGAGATACCACCGACCCACAAGTCAATGTATATGAACCCATCTAATCTGAACTAAGAATGTTCTAGACAAAGATACCTGTAAACCACAAGTATCTCCCAATATATTAACCCAGAGGGTAAACTAGAGTAATACCCTAAACGATCAATTATCTGCCGATCCGATCCAAAGGCTCCACGCAAGTCTCGGTCTTTCCCCGAAGAGAACAGGATCAAATCTAACAGTCCGCGACAAAGCAGTCGCATTTCTACGACGAATGACCTGGGGGTTTTCCTAGATTGTCTGATCCCATCACTTAATCCTACGAGTTGAAATTGTAGAATACAGAATAGATACGACCATCATCATATATTCTCTCATCTGTACAAAGCCAATCTACGTCTGGGGGGTAACAGTTGTTGTTGTCTGCATGGGTCTTCTAAGATGTCTTTTGCTAAGTAAATCACTTCCCCGAAAAGGAAGTATCAAGGAACTCCAACCACACATGAGATAGTAGGTCACTGTTGGTGAGATAACCTAATCTTCTGTGATGATATCTGCTATCGAGACAGTGCATCATCCTCCCGGAACACCATTGATAGTCTTCAACTAAGTCTTCAAATACACCTCCTCAATTATACTGGTTGCTTACAATAACAACAAATGATCTGATTTCGCTGATAACATCAGACAATTCTAACGATTTACGGTGGATCTTCTATGATCGGAAAAACTCTCCACTAGTAGCTCGTGGCCTATGACTCCGATCTTGCTCCTTTTGTCCAACTTTCGGAGGCTTCTCATTCCAACATCTGACTTGCAATGTCTACTTATCGATCTTCATCTCCTAAACACTTGTATGGAGTCATTTCTAAACTCCTGACTTAATCCAATGTCTTCCGGCAGGATCTGATAGAAGATCCAGTCATCTTAATCCAAAAGTAAGGCAATAACCGTGGGTGGCTTAAAACATCCATTCACATTCTTGAGCTATTATGTGAGCGTAAAGTTTGCAAGTCTAATGATTCTGCATGGTATTCCCATTACCGATGATTACCCTACTTGAAGCTCAAGAATCCCCTACAATGTATCACAGAAAGTGACACGGGGAAATACTCTCTCTCAACATCACTAAACCATGATCAACTGATATTTTATTCCCCGAAGGTTATTTTCTATATTTACCACCAAATACCGGCTTGATCCCGATAATGATATGCAAATAACTCTACTTTCTCTGTATAACACGAGTTAAGTACTCAAAAGTACCTTCAAAGTTGTACAACCCAGTACGAACAACTCAGGGATCAAAATCCCTATGCAACACCTTATACTAACCCTCCGCTTGCTGTAGCAATAATAATATACACACCTAATCCATTACCCCACGGGTAATGATCTGATTAGCACCATTAGTGAAAATCCCTAAGACTGTAGTCTTTGATTTCCACAAGAAATATGACGACTTGACTCCTATTTTTCGACTCGGTATCAGTCGGCTCTCAAAGGTAAATCACCCTTTCGACACAGGTTCAAGATTCACAGACTCAACAGGTCATTCCCGTGGTCAACTCAAACCACGATTATGAAGAATAACCAACGCACTATATGTTATTCCCTGTTATAAACATTAAAAGCATAGCCAATAAAATCGAGAGTATAAACCCTAAAGGCAACTCTGGCTGGTCGCCTCGGTGGACAACCCCTACTACGAGTCTGCATAGGTGTCATAACTTTGACTGTATACACCTGTTAATCAAGTTTAGATAAGTATCTAACTAGGCTATAAGTTATCAGGAATTCTTACCTCGTGCTGCTTGGAGCTCAGGTCGCTGTCAATCTCATCTCATAAAACCAAAACCAAACAAATCGACTCCCGAGAATCCAATACTCAACAAAAAAAGCATTGTATGACATCGCAAAACCTTGGGCTCTGATACAACTAAAGTTGTCACGCCCTGAGAGTATACCGAGCTGAAAATCAAATGGACAACATCTCCCATGTACATGACAACATAACCTGTTTATATAAGGCCATTCGGCCAAATTGTCACAATAACATATAAAAAATGTACATACAACAAACCACAGCAGAAACTATACAACTACAATACAAACCACACACCATGCATACCGGTATGACTAACACCAAATTAATAAAATGTCGTAACAAAACCAGAAAGAACGGTACAACAACAACAGTGTCCAAAACTATAAATCATCATATAAAACCAAATCCATAACGAAACACCTATGATAAACCCAAAAGCTCGGACCCTCGGAGTTGAGATGAGACGATGCCAGCCAGCGATGCTCCAAGCCATCACGAAGACTTCTACCTGTTACCTGGGTGACAGAAAAATACAGGGTCTGTGGTGGTGAGTATAACTCAACGGTAATATGAGAGAACATGTATATATCAAATATCACATGTAATTCAACAATATAACCTACAGGTACATCAGGTATACACCAGTATAGTATATAAATACATGCATATACTCCCTAAACAAGATGAACAACGTAAAGTGTAGACATACCTGAAAGTCTGCTACGCTACATATATCCAAGCTGAGCATATATCCACAATATACAACATGAAGAGTAATACTACCTCATACTATATCATGATATGGGTCAAAGGTATCAAATAACCGACCAACAAGTATATAGATATCCAACACCCAACCATATAGAAAATGCAATAGCATGCATGAATATGTACAAACAAATGCCGCAAGCATAGTACAAACGAATGCAACATCATAGTAAACATATATATAGACTGCATATATATATATATATATATATATATATATATATATTAATCATAATCATTCATATATATATATATATATACATGGCAATATGCAAAACGTCATATGACATGACAATGTAGCATGCATGGTCATGCCTGTGCACCCCTACTCGCTACCACGACCCCAGTGTGGCCTATGTGGCACGACATGACGACTGTCTCAACTCAACACCAACCACTGCTCTCAAGTGGCCGAGTGGACAGTATGAACGAGTAGCATATAAGCGTAAAGAGCTAGCTACACAATGAGGGTCCCTACTGCTGGCCACTCCGACTGACACTACCCATGAGTGGTCAAGTGCAACGCACCCAGAATAACTGCACGCAACTCCAACTACCATCATCTATAATAGTAGAGTGCGGCACAACAAATGCTCTACCCTCGCTCTAGTTACTCCTCTGGGAGTAACCTGAGAGGCAGGATGACTGACAACCCTCTTAACCACTAGGGAAAACCATGTCTCCAGCATGCGTGCAAATGAAATGAATGCACAGTCACTCATACAGACATCCACCACACTCTCTGTTCTATAGAGAGTCATACCAATCTGATCAACGTACTCTCTATCTTGCAGAGAGTCATACTCAACTGATCATAACACTCTCTATCCTGTAGAGAGTCATACCAATCTGATCAACACACTCTCTATCATGCAGGGAGTCATAATCAACTGATCATAACAAGCTAGGACCATCGGTCCGTAGTGACACACTATTCACAATTCACCTGCCCATTTACACAACACATGATCGGTAGTAAATATGCAACATAAGGGTATTGGAATCAATCCTACGTTCAGGACCTTACTTACCCACGGATGTCCTTTTTACCCAATTTACAAATCAAGTTATCATCCGTACTCCACTATTTACACATAACTAAGCATTTATAAGTTTACTTACATCACATCTGTAACTCCTAATCATAATAAAGGAAAATGTGATAGCAACAATAGAGCATATAAGGCCAAAGGCAAAGTATCAAGCACAAGAATAAATAAGAGTGGAGTCAAGGTAATATGATCATATATCTAAATTTGCATGCATCAACAACTACCTGACCAGGGTAGAAAATTACCCACCTGTTAAATAGCTCCGCTAGCTGTCCACACGTACAAGCATCTGTCACTAATCAAAGTCTTACAAGAAAGAGCATGGAACATAACTAAGTTCTATTGTGAACCTGGTTACCGAATCAATTCCTAAATCGATTTTGCCTTAGCTATTTATCCAATTATCCCAAACGAGCATCCACAAAAATGCATCAATCGGATCTCTACCAAATACAAAATTTCTTCTAGTTATGGTAAATCAGTAAATAACAACCAACAATTATAACTATTTATCACAATGGATTTCAACTGAAACTTACCTAGCCCGGCTTTAATTCCAAAGCTTCTGATCAGCGATCTTACTCAAATTAGATCTAAATCCAATTAGCTTCTTGATCCACCTACAAGTATACGATACGAATTAATCGGTTTAACTACAATCAAACTCAACTTCAATACCCTACTAATTAACCCAAAATTTATTCCACGGCATTACCTCCCTTCTCCAATAGCAATAACAGAAACAAAACCCCCTTCGATGTTGATCTGGCCACCAATATAACAACTAATGGCGACATCTAGTCACTGCTCCTTGCCCCATCTACCAACAGCAGGGAACAACACAACAGCTACTCCAGCAACGTCCACAACGATAATGCCATTGTGGTGAGCTCGTGCATAGAAGAATACGAGAAGACAGGAATCAGGCAACTACAGTTGGTGTTCGGTGTCGGGCTGTGAGACTAGGAGATGGAAAGAGCGATCGCGATAAAGAGGTCGTCGACGCTCACAAACCTCCTGCCCTAATCAACAGAACTCACACTCAATGAAGGAAACCACATCAAGAAGTTAGATCTCGTCCGAAGCAAGAAGGAAAATCGGCCCTTACCTAGCTCCGACGACCACTGGCACGACACGACACGTTATCCGGAGGGGAAAGAAGCGGCAGAATCAACTCGTGATGGATGGTAGAGGCATCACATGAAAGCCGACACCAACCATCCTTGATGCTGGCCAAGGAGCAAGGCATCGGACGTAGGGCGGTGGAGCAACCGTCGCGATTCCCCTCTCTCGATCTCACTCGAGCACCGACTGCTCCTCTCTCTGCTTCTCCCGATCCAACGGAAGAAGCCGACTCACGACGACCAAGCGGCGATAGTGCTTCCATCGCTTGCGACGGAGATGGTGGCGACCAGGATGAAGCCGATCACATGAAATGGGGAAGACGAAGACTCACAGAAGAGGAGGAAGAAAAATCGAAGAAAACGCAGAAATGAGAAGTCACGGTGAGGAAGAAAAATCGAAGAAAACGCTCGAGCAGAGAGGAACGGAAGAAACACTCGGTTTAGCCAAACGGGTCAGATCCATTAACGGGTTGGCTTTAACACCCTATAAGCCATTAACCCTAGATCCATTCAATTAATCCATACGATTTAAACTTAGGTTAGGTTTAAATTAATTCCTAGCCATCCATCTTGAATTTAATTTACCCCAATAATAAGATCTCTATTTGAAGAATAATAGAGATATTATTTTATAGGAAATTTATTTGTGGTATTTTACATTCAGTCAACTATCAAACCCTGTTAGTCGACTGTTATAAGTGGACTCGAGCATAGAACCTCTCGTAGCCGACTGAGTAATTGGATTGATAGCTAATCAGTCAACTGCCAGTGTGAGCAGTCGACTACTCAGTGTACCGTTGGGTTGTGACGACCGCGGTTCAGGCTTGGTCAGAAGTCGTTGGAGTCGGTTCGTTACAGTGGCAATTGACTGCTAGCATGCAACAGTCGACTGCTGCATACCCAATATAAAAGGCCCTCTTCTCTATAAAAGGAGGTCTTAGTAGCCTTGAGGAGGCTAATGCTTTCACTCTAAATCATACTCTCAAGGCTCTCCCACGGTTTCTAAGTGTCTTTACCCCTTTCTTCTCTAATTCTACTCGTATTATCTTGTGAGAAGAGGAGTTTGTTGTAAGAAGGTCTTCTCCACCTTGTGTTGATCTAAAGGAGAATATAGTGGAAGGTTGAGGGAGTAATCTGCCTAACAGATTATCGTGGACTAGCGGCAAGAGGCCGTGAACCACGTTAAAAGATTGTGTTTGTATTGTCCTCTTTACTTTTGTTTTAGCATTAATTATATTTGTGCTAGTATTATCATTATTTCGCTGTGCTAACAAGTATGTAGACAATCAAGCAAAAATGAATTCCATTGAGCAACGTTTAGGCTATTCATCCCCCCTTCTAGTCGGGCTATCGATCCTAACAAGTGGTATTAGAGCAAGGAACTTATCAACGGACTCATCGCCATGATAAGCATATCAAATGGCCAGTATGAACATTCACCCATCGAAGTTCGAAGGAGATTTTTCGTGGTGGAAGAAAAGGATGGAGGTATTTTTTGAAACTGATTTTGATATTATAATAATTATGGAGAATGGTTTTGAGGTACATAGGGATGAAGACAACAAGTCAATCGAAAAATCAAGATGGACCAAGAAGCAAAAGGAGGAATATCTAGCAAACTCAAAAGTCATGCATCACCTCTTCAATGTTCTTCCTCAACAAGAGATAAATCGAATTGGAGAATGTTCAAGTGCTAAGGAGATGTGGGAGAAGCTAATTGAGCTTCATGAGGGTACATTTGAAGCAAAATTAGCAAGACGAGACATTCTCCGATCACAACTCAATAACATCAAATTGGACAAAGGAGAAAAGGTATTGTCTCTACATTCTAGATTTAAAGAAATAATTAATGGTTTGGCAAGTGTAGGGGAGAAGCTATCAAATCGGGAGATGATAGAGAAAGCCATTGATGCATTCCCCCGATCCTCAAAGTGGAGCTCCATTGTTGATTCCTTTTATATCTCAAGGAATTTAGAGGTTAGTACTTTAGAAGAATTTTTCTCTACTATGGAACTTCACGAAACTCACCTTGAAGGAATAGTTGAAGAACTAATCAACCAATCAAGGGGAGTAGCACTTGTAGCAAGCAAAGGAAAGAAGAAGAAGACCACACCCTCTTCATTGGATGACGAATCACATTCTTCAATGGATAGCGATGAAGAGGCGTATATGGTAAGAAGGGTAATGCGTGCTTTAAAAGGTTTTAAATTTAACAAATCCCATGATATGAGAAGAACAAGGAAGATCATATGCTACAATTGTCAAGGAGAAGGACACATGAGGGATGAGTGTCCTCGATTGAACAAAAACAAGGAAGAAAAGAAAAAGAATGACACACTACAAGAAAATAGGATTTCAGAGACAAAAAACGTCTCCGAATGTTAATTTTCCGTCTCTAAATATAATTTGAAACGGTATATTCTGTCTTAAAAATCCGTTAGTGAAAGCCCCGTAGCTAATATTAAGATAAAAATATTCCGTCTCTAATTTCAGAAACAAATTAAAATATTGTTTATAAATCCGTTGTTAAGTTAACCAAATGAAAATAATTTCACATACATATTCGTCTCTAATTTTGTTTTAAATTCATTAATAATCTATTTTAAATAATATATCAAATACAATTTTAATCGGTTTATACATCCGTTTACATTTCTATTTATTAATCCATATATGATTTTGTTTTTGAATATATTATTAAAATTTTATTATATTTTAATTTTTCATTTTTTATCTACATAATAATTTACAAAAAACAATCACACATTTCAAATAAATTAAATTTTTTTAAACAACTAATTTTAATAAAAAATACTGTACAATTAAAAATTAAAATAAATAAATATTCACATCATTTAAATAAATAAATTTTATAAGTCCCAACACAATTAATCTAATCTTTATTTCGTCTATGACGCTGCTCACGAGGTCCAGATCCTCCTGGATATAAATGATTTGTATATCCTGTCTCTTGAATCATTTTATGAATCATCTCCTTGAGATTTTCTTCTCGTTGCCTACCTAGATCGATAAGCTTTTGTTCCCTCGATCTATTTTCCATGATAATGAGTTCCAATTTGTTCCTCCATTCTCTTGTTTATAGCACATTTGTCTTTAATTTTTTGTGCTGGTTCTTTGTTCTTTTAATTGGAGTACATTTCTTAAGAACTTCCATTGTATGATCTTCCAAAGTGTCGATGACGTCCAAATCCATATACCTGCTTTAATTGATTTCTAAAAGACTCGGGTCATTTCATCCCCTGCCATAAAGTAAGAGGTTATCATATTCAGGCGTGGATAAAGAAACCATCATAAACCAAATTGCAATGACATTCTCTAAGAAAAGGTTTACCAAGTCAAACATTTCTAGAGTTGATTCAAAGTTGATCAGTGAAAATAACTGCCTTTATTGTGCACAAAAGAGTCATCAGAGAAATACAAGAATTAGAGAATGTATATACATAAGGAAGGCAACTCAGTAACTGAACATTTGACTAAGAGAGGAAAGGGTTTCAACTGGCAATCAAGGACTTCCTTGCAGTAACCAATTTCGCTAGAGAATATTTCTTGATCTCCAAAAGGATGTGCTGCATATTTGCATGATATTTTGGTTGGTTTGCTAACTTGGTATATCGAAATCATTGCAAAAGTCCTCAAATGTGTATAAGACACTTGTGTGATTATTCATGCTCAGCGACATGGGCCTTGTACTGTGTATGAGCTCTATGTCATGCTATGTCACTAGTACTAACATGATTTATCAAACAGTGTTAACTTGGTGGTTGAGACAAATCATATTGCTTGTTCAATCAAGTGTGCTTCATGCACAAAACTGAAAACTCCACACCTTGCATGCATTTTAAAAATAGATAAAAATATATATAAGAAACTAGGTCATTTCGATTTCGTATAAGTACACTACATGGAATTTTCTCTGATCCCCGTACCCCTCTCAAAATTGGTTTGTGAATTAAAATAACAAGCAAAATCCTTAACAAACCAACAAAGAAGAAAAATCAAATTTACTGATCATGAGTTACTGATGATTACCATTTTAAGGATGGTAGTTGAATATGCAACATGAGTAAAATAGGAATAATATTTCAAAATGAAACACTTTATGTAGCAAATGGACAATTATGCTGATTTGAACAAAGTATGGAAAGGCAATTACAAAGGTTAAAGAAAAATAATTGCCAATTTAAGGAATTGCATCTGCAAGGAACTAAGGATAAAGACGCAAAGGATAGAATGGGAAAACTTAAATAAGGCACCAAACCTAGCAAATCACTATCACCCATAAAAAAGGATAGCCCAGTGCATGAAACTTCTATCAATGCAGGATCCCGAGGAAGGATCGAACCACATTAGATTTATTGTACGCGGTCTTACCTAATATTGTAAGAGGTTATTTTTGCAACTCAAACTCATGACTATAAGATCATACGACAACAACTTTACCATTGTGCTAAGGCCCCCTTCACTATCAATCACCCATTAGAAAGATAAATGAACATAATTGTAATAGTAAATGCTTGCTTGCTCTAACCTTCAATAGAAATGATAAACCATCTTGAGATGCCAATGAGGCCTATAACTCTTTAATATGCATGCAGATTTTAGTGGAATTTCTAAAGAAGAATTCAATGTACTAAATGTAATTTCTTTGTTAATCACATTTTGGCAGCATTACCCATAGTTATCATTTACACAGCAAGTACTCCTAGTCAGACAATGACAGAAGGTCAAGGTTCAAGCTATATATGGGCGTGGAGTTTGGAAAGTGTTGTCCATGTGTATCAGTTAGCTATTAAAAAAAAAAATTGAAACAACTTAATATCTCTAACTTATGTCGATTTGACCAAGTCATAAGATCACTGCTGAGACTACGTTAACCATATGGAACTGGAAACCAGTATGATTGAAGTATAGCTTCGAGTAAATATTACTATAATCATTTTTCACAATTTAAAACACAATATCATATCTCCTGGCAGTCAGCCCAATAGCTAAGTATTACAGATGAAATTAGAAACATAGAAAAATAAAATAAAAATAAATAACAGAGAAAATATCAGTGCTCCTATCAGAAAATTCAGCTCAGAAAACTTTCAGGAAGCTGTTTTAAAGTTTCATTGGTTGTTCTGAGGTGAGGATGAAGGAACAATAAATTAACTTTCAGGAAGCTGTTTTAAAGTTTCATTTGTTGTCCAAATCCCTAAAGCACTTGCTTTAAGTTTCTCTAGGCACAAGTAATAAATGCATCACTATTTAACCAAGGGACAGTGAAGTCAAAGCCAACTTCAGCGATGTCTCAGGAGCAAGAATAAAGGGTACTATAATTCTAGATGCTAGTGAATCATACACAAAGGAAATCTTAAAACCTTTCTTCTGCCCTTTGTGTTTTTTATTGACTATATTTTTGCAACGGTTGTTAACAAAGGCTTCATAGTTTGCATTGATACATCATGAGATCATTTTCCTTATTGTTTTTTATTCTAAAACGCATGGTATATATCACTAAAAACATATCTTTAATTTCTTTTTCCTATAAATCAATGTTAGTCTAGTTCTTGACAAGCACAAGATTTAAATGGTTAAGATAGTAAAAAAGATACATATCTCAGTAATATATACTAACCTACAAGAGTGAATGATGGCCGACGGACAGAGATTGGCTGTAAAAATCGGCCTGGAATTGAGACGATGGATGCTGGACGATGACCTGGAGGCCAAACCATCCACGAAGGAAGGGCAAACAACGATGGTCGCCGGATGATCTAATTGAATCGACGAAGAAGCCGCCTGAAGAGGTGGACGAAACAATCGGCGGAGAGGAACGAGGCAAGAAATCATAGAATGCGGCGGAAGGGAAAAAAAAGTACCGAGGTTTATGAAATTAACCTAAATATTATCATCTGATTAAATATATATTATTATTATTATTTATTTATTTATTTTTTTAAATACGTTAAAATTTCTTTAAATTATTATTGGCTAAGTTATTTTATTTTATTTTTTAAACTTATATATTTATAAATTTAAAAAACTTTTTTTTTTCAATAATTAAAAATAATAATATTAATAATAAATAAAATAATATTTATTTGTATTAATTTTTTAATTAATAATTTATATTAATGAAATATATTATACTTCTAATTTGAGTCAAAAGTTACTTCATAATATTCAATTATAAAATTAAATATAATTGTTATAATATAGTCACAAGAAAATACAATAAGAAGATAAGAGAAGAATAACTGGTGCACATTCATTATTATCTCTTAAATCTTAAAAAAAATACGAAAAAGGAAAAATAATTAGAGAATAAGATTTAGTCTATTAGAAATAATTAAATTTATTACTATTTAATATTTTTTTAATTTATAAACAGAATATTTTTTTGTTTAAAATTAATTTAAACAAATTTTATGACAAATATAATTTCGTATCAGATTTCGTTTCTAATTCGTATTTACTTTTGTTTATATAAATTTATTTTATAAATTTGTTTCTAATTCATTTTAAATTCCGTTTTAAATATATTTATATATGTTATATATTATTTAATTTGAAAGCCACATGGAATGCATCATCCATATGAAGAAATAGATGTCGTCTCACATTTTGCACTTATGGGAGTAGATGATGTTGCCTCCAGCTCATTCGAATGAGAAGAAGGAAACACAAGTGAGGAGGAGAGCTCAAATGTACGAGAAACACAAACCTCGAAATCGGAAGAAGATTGGATAAGTGAGGTAAAGAACCTTTCTACTCAAGATGTTGTGCATATGATTTCAAACTTAACTAGTGATTTATTTAGAACTAAGAAGAAAAATAATGCATGCAAAATGATATTAGAATTCTAGAAGAAAAGCTAAAGAATGCATGTTCACATGATAATGTTGTTTCTTCTAGTACAAATGATGCATGCTTAGAAGAAAATATAATTTTAAGGGAAAAGGTAGAATATCTTAGTAAGACCCTTGAAAAATTTACCATAGGCTCAAATACTTTGAAAATGATTATAAGAAGCCAAAGGGAAAGTTTCAATAAGAAAGACTTAGGATATAAGAGATCAAAGAATGTAAAATCATACCATTGCTTAATTACTAGGGGGCAATCAAAAACAACAATGATAGCTAGAAAATGGATCCTCAAGGAATACTTGGTAAACCCTATTGGAAAGAATCTATATTGGGTACCCAAGTCAATCCTTAAAGGATAGAAAAACCTAGGATATTCAACTATATTTGAATTTATTTCATATCTTGTTAAATGGTTGACTTATGATAATGATGGGGAAGATGGAGTGTACTTAACCTTGGATAACATTGCATGAAATTTTTGGTTAAGTAGAATTACCTTAGTTACATCTCACAACCCACTATAAGGATAACTTGATTGATAAACATATCAATGGGTGAGATGTTAGGTTGATACAAATGATTCTCTAATGGTTATGACACTTTGATGAGTCATTAGGTGTATCTTGACATAACAATCATTGACCAACTATGGGGAAAGTAAATGTTTAACTCATGAACATCTTGTCTAAAGATCATAGTTGGATATTTTTTTTTTTGCCCCCAGGGCGACGATGCGTTGGTAAGGCACGAAGTTCCCCTCTGCGCATCCAGGGGTTGATTCCTCCCTGGCTGCGCGCGCTGGGCGAGTGGAGGTGCACGCTGCCCCCTCGTCCCAGCGTGGTCGATCCTTCTGGGCAGCATGGGTCCTAACGTGTCGGGCCACGCGTCACCCTGATTTACCCTCGTTGACCGGTGGGGACTCTCGTTGAAGGCCGTGGGGCAGGGCTGGTCAGCCATCAGGATTAATAGGGAAGAGAAATCGTACCTGATACCTGATGTAAATCAAAAAAAAAATAGTTGGATATTTTTGATAATTTAAAAACATTTCACGTTTTGAAAACTTTGAGTTAATGCTTTGAAACATTTCAAGGCAAAACTAGTTTTCCAAGTTGATACAAATTTTGAAAATTTCAAAACTTTTGAATTTTTGCCTAACTTTTGAAAATTGTCTGCATTTTCATGAAAAATCATTTTTCCCTGATAGAGGAACTCATAAGAAATGTGTTCCCCAAATTTCATGATTTTTTGAATTTGTATGAATTTTTCGTGCATTTTTGAAGTTGGCTTTAGAAATTCGATTTCAGCATTATCAGATGCCAGCCAACTGAAGCCTGATACCAGTCGACTTCAACATGTAAAATCAGAGTTTTTGAGTTTCCAATCTGTTTTTGGTGTTTTGTATTCCCTAAATTCCTGATACCACCTTGTATAAGTATTTGTATGATCTTTTTGATGGCGTCAAAGGGGGAGAATGTTAAAGTTTAAGTTAAACTTTTAGAGCATGTGTTAAGGGGGAGTTTGCATGTATTAAGGGGGAGCTTGATATTCATGCTCATTTCTTTCTTAAGTATTTTTACCTAACTTAAACATATTGCCACACATAAAAAAGGAGGAGATTATTAGGACAATCAACTCAAGTATGATCATGGTTTTGATGTGTGTGTCAAAGAGTTTAAGTTAGGATGTCTATAATTTTGATGTGTGTTCTAAGTTGTGTAGGACTTGGTGAATCACACATGAATAGCTTGATGAAGCATTGACAAGTTCATTCATCTCATGGCTCGGGTCCTTGAGTCGATGAAGGATGGCACGAGGAGAAGCCGTGAGCTTAGTGCATCCGAGGGACTGCCGGACGAGGAGTAATGGAGTTAAGCCAAAGGAAATAGACTTTAGGGCAAGACGCAAAGGATGACACGGGAGAAGCCATGAGCTTAGTGTGTCCAAGGGACGTAGACCGAAAGAAGAGAGCTTCGATGGAAGAGTACATGGGAGATAAGAGTTGAGTGATTGTAACCCGGGTCGGGCTAGTTCAACTTAGGTGAACTTGGCCAAATGGCTAAGGTCAAGTGTCGGATGCTCAAACACTTGTGTTTGAGGTTTTACCGACGATGGTCGATTGGAACAAAGTTGATGATTGATCGTTGGTGAGAGTTTGTGGCTCAAAGAATGATCGCTAGGATTTAGCAGTTGACTGGTCCATCATCAATCGACTATCAAACCCTGACAATTGACTATTATAAGTGGACTCGGGTACAAAACCTCTCATAGTCGACTGAGCAGTTGGACCGATAGCTGATTAGTCGATGCGGTGTGAGCAATCGCTCGCTGTACCATTAGTGATGACCGTGGTTCAGCTTGAGTGCCGTTGCTGAGTCGTTCGTTAATCGCAATGATTGCTAGCTTGCAACGATCGCTTCATGCCCAACAGGAAAAAAGCCCTCTTCTCTATAAAAGGAGGGCTTGGGAGCCTTAAGGAGTCTAATGCTTTCACTCTAAATCATACTCTCAAGGATCCAATGATTTCTAAGTGTCTTTACTCCTTTCTTCTCTAATTCTAATCATATTGTCTTGTGAGAAGAGGAGTTTCTTGTAAGAAGGTCTTCTCCACCTTGTATTGATCTAAAGGAGAATATAGTGGAAGGTTGAGGGAGTGATCTGCCTAATGGATTGTCATGGACTAGTGGTAAGAGGTCATGAACCACGTTAAAAGATTGTGTTTGTATTGTCCTCTTTACTTTTGTTTTAGCATTAATTATATTCGTGTTAGTATTATTATTATTTCGATGTGCTAACAAGTGTGTATACAATCAAGCACGAACGAATTCCATCTAGCAACGTTTAGGTTATTTATCCCCCCTTCTAGCTGGGCCATTGATCCTGACACTGTTTGTGGCCATGAGCACAAAAACTTCCATAGTCGGCTGGGCAGTCGACTGGTGAGCTATCTGTTGAAATTTTTCAGCGTGGATCAAGTCGTTGTGAGACAACAACTAAAGGAGCAGTCGACTGATGGGTATTAGAAGTCGATTGCTTAGCAAAAATCAGCCCAAATTGCATCTTTATAAGAAGCTCAAAGAGGAGGCTTTTGACCATGGTTCTTGGGGCGATTTGAAGAGGAATAGTTGGTGCTTTCCAATCCTTCAAAGCCAGTCCAAAGCAATCAAATCATCAAGCAAGCAAAGCTCACTTCGTGTAAAGTGTTTAGTTCTTTGTGTTGTTTTTTACTTGTGTATTTGATTGTATCTTCTTGCTTATTGTTGTAAGCTCACATTTTAAGGGGTTTTCTCCACCTATGACTTGTTATCAAGATGGAGAGGTTTTATTAGTGGTGGAGTGCATCCCTAGAGCTCACTTGAGCTCGACCCGTGGAGTAAGAACTCTAAGTTTCTAAACCACGTTATATCTTGTATTTTGCATGTGATTGTGTGTTTTTCTTTTGTTTTTGTTTATGCTTTATTATTTTTGCTGCCAAACTAACGAATTGTAGAGACAAACACGATCGAATTCCATTAAGCCAACGAACGCACCATTCACCCCCTCTAGCCCGACCATCGATTCTCAACAAGTGGTATCAGAGCGAGGTCGCTCTTCAAGGATTAACAATTAAGGAGCACGCTAGATGTGAAGAAAATAGAGTTTGAAGAAAGATTGGGTGACGACATCAATGTGCCTCCTCCATATGAACTCTATGGAGCCAAAGAATTTGAGCAATAGGTGATAAGAATGAAATATTTTTTCATGTATGATTATGATAATTAGATTAGTGTCATAGTAGGGTTTGACGCTCCAAAGGATGAAAAGGGAAGATTGTTGGATCTAAGCGGATCACTAGAGGGGGGGGGGGGTGAATAGCGATAAACCTTTTCTTTTTCGAATTCGTTTCAAAACACTTATACGCAGCGGAAAGATAAATGTAAAGTAAATGAGACAAGAGAATTTTACTTGGTTCGTAGCCTTCGGCTACTACTCCAAGGCCCTAGTGGTCCTTGACCATGCACGGAGGGCAAAACACTAAAGAACTCCTCCTCATTAGAGGTAGGAGTTAATCGATACAAAAAGTCACAAAGCTTGAGGTAGAGGGACACTCCCCCTCTCCTCGTTACGATAAAAACTCCGAGAAAGTAAAGTAATAAACTGAAATAAAACTTATACCGACGTAACAAAATAAAAGAAATTTAAACCTAGACGTCGGAGAAGAAGCACTTCATTGTTGGAGAGTTTTAGCTTTGCGGAGGCTTTTGGAAGCTTAGAATTGATGATGAAACCCTAGGATAGGCCCTCCTTTTATAGCCTTTGAGCCCCTTTTCGAGAGGAACTTCAGTCAATCAAAATTGAGCACCACTCCCCTTGAAATGAGGTGATAAGCTTTGACTCCTCGTAGCTAATCCTTGACCATTAGTCGACTGATAGTCATCATCAGTCGACTGATGGCAGCATCAGTCGACTGATGGCAGCATCAGTCGAATGCTGGCCACAGATAGTCGACTGATTGACAACAGTCGAGTCCTCCAAGCTGACAGTCGAGTCCTCCAAGATGGCAGTCGACTGATACTAGCTAAAATGACAAGTTAGCTAAATAAAAACATTATTTCGATGGCCTCCGACCGTTCGATCTCGACCTAGACCACCGATGGAATGTCTTGGGTCGGATCTATGCTTAAGCCTATCCCTGTAAGAAGGATACAACCTTACTTACACTCGCACCCACATGAGCTTACCTCGATACTTACTGTGTCGATTTCGCTTCCGGCCTTCCACTCGATTCCTTCGACTCCCTCCAAAGTCACTCGAGTGTCGCCCGACCACCGCAGCTTCCTCTGGGTGTCGCTAGCCTTCAGCTCCAGCGTTTGCACTTTTCTGCACACTCGATTTAGCTCGTGAGATAACAATATAAGCTTAACTTTGTATCGTTCTCTATAATCAAAACTCAGGTTCGACTTAGGTGCCTACTGCACCAACAATCTCCCCCTTTTTGATCCATGGCAAACCCACATACAAAGTTAAGAAAAAAGCATGTATGAAGAATAATAATGTGCATGAGAAACAATAATAATAAAGATTAAGTAGGAGTAGTAAGGATTTTCTTTAAGTACTCCCCTTGGGGAAACCTCTCCCTTGACCGAGGGTGAGTCTTGAAGGAAACCCCTAGTCCTCCCCTTTAAGGGTTGCTATTTAGGAAGAGTTTAAGTAATTAACATTACTTAAAGTTGGCCTTAGTGAAACGTTTAAGTTAAGAAGACTTCTTAACTTGGTCCTTTTTCCCTCTTCCTTAAGTAAGGCATTAACGTTTGGCCATAGTGTTTAAAAATAAATTTAAGTTAAGAATTCTCTTAACTTGGCCTTTACTTCCTTTTTTTTTTGTTAACAAGTTAAGTAAACATACACTTAAAGTTAAGTAAACATTTAAGAAATTTTGATCCCTTAACTTTGGCCTTTTTCTCCCCCTTTTGCCATATATCGAAAAGAGTGGGGGTGTGTGAAAAAATAAGTATTAAATTTAAAGTCCAAGCATGTTTCATATTATTTTGAAAATAATATACTGAAAATAAGCTTATCTATAAAATGTTCGACTCATATTTGTCTTGATTGATATGAAAGATCAACCAGTCCTGGTCAGAGTCGGTTAATATATATGATTATACTCCATGGTTCGTGGCGATGCACTAGCTCTACATCTGAAACCAGGAGTAAGGTCCTAACATCTCACACCCATCTACGTGGCTAAGTACACAAACACATTAGTCCTATGTGTTGTGAGATGTATTGGCTCCTTAAATCTATAGGTGCATGATATCTAAGGTATGTCCTATGCTAGTTCCATGAAAATGAAAAATAAGAAATAGTAGTAATAAAATATAATTTGTAAGTCCTTATTCTATTACGTACATGCCCAATTTTCATCTTAATAGACTAAATTCAGCTTCGAGTAGGGGTTTAGTAAATAGGTATGCCAAGTTAGACTTCGATTCGACGTATTCGAGTTGTATGGCTCCGTTGGCCACATGTTCTCGAATGAAATGGTGTTTGACCTCTATATGTTTGGTCC
The DNA here is from genome assembly GCA_025175895.1 of Wurfbainia villosa. Classification (NCBI taxonomy): domain Eukaryota; kingdom Viridiplantae; phylum Streptophyta; class Magnoliopsida; order Zingiberales; family Zingiberaceae; genus Wurfbainia; species Wurfbainia villosa. Next base: position 97,521,428 of record CM045987.1, read on the forward strand.
TAGAGTGACATATCGGATTCTTAGTAAGGTTAATTGAACTAATGTTATCTACGTGAAGTTTAGTATTTGTAAAGTCTAACTTAAAGTCGCAGAGAGTGTGCTTCATCCAAAGAAGCTGAGTGACACATTCACCCATCGTGATGTATTCGGCCTCGGTGGTAGATAAGGCAACACAATGTTGCTTCCTACTGCACCAACTTACTAGACTCGAGCCAAGAAGTCGACAACGACCACTTGTACTCTTTCTATCGAGCTTACTACCGGCATAGTCCGAATCAGAGTAGCCGGTTAGTTCAAACTTGGTAGATCTAGGGTACCAAATACTGACATTAAGTGTACCCTTTAGATATCTAAGGATACGCTTGACTAGAGTTAGGTGAGACTCCTTGGCACATGTTTGGAACCTTGCGCACATACTTACTGCAAATAAGATATCAGGTCGGCTTGCAGTTAAGTAAAGGAGACTCCCTATTACGCTCCTATAGTATTTTAAATCAATTGAGTTTCCGATTACATCTTCGTCTATATTCACATTAGTTACCATTGGGGTATTAATAATTTTAGCATCTTGCATTCCAAAGCGTTTAATTAATTTCCTAGTATATTTGTGTTAATGTAGGTATATTCCATCTTTAGTTTGTTTGATTTGTAGACCTAAGAAGAAACTCAACTCGCCTACTAAATTCATTTCAAATTCACTTTCCATAAGTGAAATGAATTCATTTAGTAGAATCGATTTGGTGGTTCCGAAAATAATATCATCTACGTAGATTTGGGCTATGAATATGTCTTTACCTAAGGTTTTTACGAAAAGGGTTGGGTCAACTATACCTTGGTTAAATCCTTTAGATTTAAGATACACCGAAAGTCTCTCATACCAAGCTCGAGGAGCTTGTTTAAGTCCATAGAGGGCTTTCTTTAACCTAAGGACATGGTCGGGTTTATCTAAACTTTCGAAATCGGGGGGTTGACTAACATAAACCACTTCTTTAATGTATCCATTCAAGAATGCTGATTTCATATCCATTTGAAACAACTTAAATCCTCGATGTGCAGCATACGCTAATAGCATTCGAATGGACTCTAACCTAGCTACTGGGGCATAGGTCTCGTCGTAATCTAAACCTTTGACTTGACTAAACCCTTTAGCGACTAGTCTAGCTTTATTTCTAACTACTTCACCTTTATCATCAAGTTTATTCCTAAACACCCACTTTGTTCCAATGATTGTGTTATTTTTAGGTGGTGGTACTAATTCCCATACTTCATTCCTAGTGAATTGAGCCAGCTCTTCTTGCATTGCAATAATCCAATCGGGATCAAGAAGAGCTTGGTCAATAGTTTTGGGTTCAATTTTAGAAATCAGGGAGATTTGACTAAGGTTTATGTATGAGGCTCTAGTTCTAACTCCTAGACTTGGATCACCTATCACTTGGTCGATAGGATGATTCATTTGAGTCCTATTTAGATTTGGGTTTGAGTCTACCACTTGGTCAATAGGATGCCTCGTTTGAGTTCTAGTTTGGTTAGAGTCATCTACCACTTGGTCGATAGGCTGACTTGGTTGACTTAGGTTAGGATTACCACTAGACTTGATCTCCGGATCGGAGTTGAGTCTGGTATGAATCGGCTCGCTAATTGGGGTTGCCGGGGGTTTTGTAGATTCGTGTCCTACTACATTGATAGTCTCTTCGACTCTAAGGGTGTCATGATTATATACTCTATATGCTCTACTCATAGTCGAGTATCCTAGAAAGATTCCGATCGAGGTTTTGGATGTAAATTTACCTAGGTAATCCTTAGTGTTTAGGATATATACCTTACATCCAAATACCTTAAAGTACTTGATGTTAGGTATTTTATCATGATAAATCTCATATGAGGTCTTAAGGTGCCTCTTTACCATAAGGATCCTATTTTGGACATAGCATGCCGTACTTACGGCTTCCACCCAAAACCTATCGGGTAGATTATACTCGTTTAACATTGTCCTAGCGGCTTCTTGTAGGGTTCTATTTTTACGTTCTACTAGGCCATTTTGTTGTGGAGTTCTAGGGCAAGAGAACTCATGGTGGTATCCATTTAGATTACAGACTCATAAACCTGTGGTTCTCGAATTCTCCACCATGATCAGTCCTAAGTCTTTTGATTTGAATGCTTTGTTGATTTTCTATTAACTTAAATAGGTTGATTAATTGATCTAGGGTATCACTTTTGTGTTTGATGAACCTAACCCAAGTAAATCTAGAATAGTCATCAATTATGACTAAGCAGAATTTACTTCCATTAAGTGACTTAGCTCCGTGTGAATCAAATAGATCCATGTGCAGGAGCTCAAGAACACTTTTGGTTCGTTCTTGATTAGTTAGTTGATGTTGTGTTCTAGATTGTTTACCTTATTGACAAGCATTACATATTTTATTATCCAAGTTATTGAGGTTAGGCAAACCTCTGACTAAGTTACTTTGACTCATCTTGTGGATGAGTCTTGGGTGTGAGTGACCGAGTCGTCAGTGCCACAACCATGATTCCTCTTGCCGTGTCATAAGACACTTAGTTGAGGAGTTAGTTAAGTTAATAGTATAAATATTGTTATTTCTAGTTCCCTTAAGGATTGTTTTAGAGGTTTCATTTGTATTAATTACGTATTCATTTTCTAAAAATATGACCTTATAGTTATTATCACACAATTGTCTTACACTAAGTAAATTATATTGAAAATTTTCTACCAATAAGACATTTTGAATAATAAAGTTAGAGTTGAGCTCAATATCACCTGATCCGATGATTTTGAGCTTGCCGTTGTTTCCGAAGGTTACCGATCCTTGTCGTTTGAATCGAAGCTTCAAAAACTTGAGTTGATCCCCGGTCATGTGTCGGGAGCAACCACTGTCCAACATTCATTGATTCTACACGCAAGGTAGTTGGATCGGATATTGGATTTATTAAAGATTGGTTGAAGTTTATTAACCTAAATCATCTCACCCATGTCTACATGATCAAACAGGTTAACCCTATATGTTCTTGTGAGAAGACTCCCAATTTTACTTGATTTAAATTTAATGAATTGAACACTTGTCAACCTTGCGTTAGATTTAGATTTGACCGTAGGCTCATCAAGTCACCTTTTCAAGATCATGACTTCTAGGTCGTGGCGAGGCACAGAGGCCTTCTTTGATCGGAACAACGACCACTTCCTTAGACAAAGACATTTTCAAGAAAATAGAGACTTGACTTACCTAAGACCACTTCCTGGTCTAACTAGTATAGGATACGGCGAGGTAGCTTCAGCTAGTTCCGCTCGGTCAAGTGCACCGAACTAGATACGCCTTATCTAGCCCAAATACTCAAGACTCCACTTTCCTAGCGTACTATCATCTCGCTGTGTCCTAGTACTATGTTGTCAAGTATTGACGAGTTATAGTCCTATCTAGCCATTCTAAAAAGAAAAATCAAACTAAATAAAGAACCTAAGCATGCAATTTCTATGTTAAAATACAAACAAGTTTTGTACTGGCTCCCCCTGGACCGTTGAATCAGTTTGGTCTCTCCACATAGTGGATTTGGTCCTTGGGAACCCAGTACTGGTTCGATCCTAAGTTTGAAATCAAGGTGGTCTTAGGGACCCATACTTGGACACATTTTTTATGTCGACTTACAATCTACATATACGACTTGTTGGTCGTATTTGAGCTAAACCCTAGCTCAACCTTGTTATACACGACCCTTTGCGATCCAAGTAGGAGGTCAAGTCCTTTGGATCCCAAAGTAAACCTTTCCAACGTGTTCCTAAGATCTTCGACTTGACTCTTCAAGAGTGAGTTCTCAACTTCGAGCTTTTCAACCCGAGTTGAGTCCTCCTCTTGAACTCTACTAGTCGAAGAGGTTAGGGAGACCTCGTGTTTGAGGAGTTTAATTTCCTCAACTAGGGTCTCGACCTTGGACTCGGACTTAGCTAATTTTCTAGTTAAAAACTTAATTGCACTATAAAGTGTACTAATGAGGGATCGACTTACCTTGAGTGTATCTTTTGAACCGGATGCGTATCCGTGGCTTGTCTTGAATAGTGCTTCGCAGTCCGACTCATCTTTGATTTTCGATTCACGTTCTGGTTCTGACTCCATCTCCGATTCCACCGGTTTAGCCATGAGGAAATGATCATTATCTTCTTTCTCGGATGCTTCTTCCCAAGTAGCGTTGAGTGCCTTTTTGTGTTTTGGTGCTCCGCTCTTGAGTTTTGGGCATTCGGACTTGATGTGTCCAAACCTGTTGCATTCGTAACATCTAATATTCGAAATTTTAGGCTTACCTTCGTTGGGTCGAGTGACGGTTCATTTTCGGCCCTTGACTATCCTTCGAAATAGGTTGACTAGTTTGACCTCCATTTCCGAGTCGATCTCCGAATCGGACTCATCCTCTTCTTCCTTCGGAGGTGGCTTGCTTGCGGTTTTCTTCCTCGAACCTGCAAAAAATGCTATACCTTCTCGGGTTCTGAGTTAGACTGCTCATGAAGTTCAAAATTGGAAAATAATTCATCTAACCTAAGCTTCGAAAGATCCTTGGAGACCTTGTAGGCATCGACCATGGATGCCCACAAGGTAGTCCTCGGAAAAGAGTTAAGAACATACCTTATAAGGTTACGGTTTTCGACCTTTTGCCCGATCACGTGTAGATTATTGACTATGTCTTGAACGCGGGCGTGAAGTTGTGTCGCTGATTCGTGTTCCTGCATTTTTAGATTATATAATTTATTAAACAAAAGATCGCGCTTACATACCTTGGCTTTATTGGTCCCTTCGTGTAGCTCCACTAGCTTTGTCCAAAGGTCCTTTGCGCTGATGAAGGGGCCGACGCGATTAAGCTCTTCCTTGGACAAGCCACATTGGAGGATTTGAGTTGCCTTGGCGCCGGCTTTGACTTGTCATTTTGTCGTAATGGTCCATTGGTCATAATCCAAGGATTCACCCACTTCGTTAGTCGGAAGTGTGAATCCCGTTTGGATTATGATCTACATCTCGATTTGAGTTTTAAGAAAGCATTCCATCCGACCCTTCCAATAACGGAAGTCATCTCCATTGTAAAACGGAGGTCGGACGGTGCTAAAACCCTCGAGATGGGCCATTGAAACAAAAGAAACAAGGAGATGGAGACGAAAAACCTAGCAACGACACAAAACACACGAAATGTACCAAGACTCGCATCTTGGATTAGTAGTGCGGAAAAAAAAAATAACCAAATGAAATAAATTCGAAATAAATAGAAAAAAAAAATCTGTAAAAGAGCTAGATCGGTGGTTTCATCAAATCTTAGCACCCCCGGCTCTGATACCAATTGTTGGATCGAAGCAGATCGCTAGAGGGGGGGTGGGGTGAATAGCGATAAACCTTTTCTTTTTCGAATTCGTTTCAAAACACTTATACGCAGCGGAAAGATAAATGTAAAGTAAATGAGACAAGAGAATTTTACTTGGTTCGTAGCCTTCGGCTACTACACCAAGGCCCTAGTGGTCCTTGACCACGCACGGAGGGCAAAACACTAAAGAACTCCTCCTCGTTAGAGGTAGGAGTTAATCGATACAAAAAGTCATAAAGCTTGAGGTAGAGGGACACTCCCCCTCTCCTCGTTACGATAAAAACTCTGAGAAAGTAAAGTAATAAACTGAAATAAAACTTATACCGACGTAACAAAATAAAAGCAATTTAAACCTAGACGTCGGAGAAGAAGCACTTCGTTGTCGGAGAGTTATAGCTTTGCGGAGGCTTTTGGAAGCTTAGAATTGATGATGAAACCCTAGGATAGGCCCTCCTTTTATAGCCTTTGATCCCCTTTTCGAGAGGAACTTCAGCCAATCAAAATTGAGCACCACTCCCCTTGAAATGAGGTGATAAGCCTTGACTCCTCGAAGCTTATCCTTGACCATCATAATATCGATCGAATCTTTGGGTAGCGATCGTGATTAACGAATGAGTCCTCTAAGTCGGCGATCGATGCTAGCTGAAATGACAAGTTAGCTAAATAAAAACATTATTTCGACGGCCTCCGACCGTCCGATCTCGACCTAGACCACTGATGGGATGTCTTGGGTCCGATCTACGCTTAAGCCTATCCCCGTAAGGAGGATACGCCCTTACTTACACTTGCACACACACGAGCTTACCTCGATACTTACTGTGTCGCTTTCGCTTCTGACCTTCCACTCGATTCCTTCGTCTCCCTCCGAAGTCACTTGAGTGTCACCCGACCACCGCGGCTTCCTCCGGGTGTCGCTAGCCTTTAGCTCTAGCGTTGGCACTTTTCTGCACACTCGATTTAGCTCGTGAGATAACAATATAAGTGTTGGATCGAGAAGCGTCGCTAGAGGGGGGGGGGGTGAATAGCGAGCGTAAATCTTTTCGTTCGTTCATTCGATACACGAGTAAGCACCGTGGAAAATAAAGAGACACATTTATTTTACTTGGTTCACAACCCAGCGGTTGCTACTCCAAGGTCCTAACGGTCCTAGACCGTGTACGGAGGGCAAAACACTATAACGTCTCCTCCTCGTTGGAGGTAGGAGATACCGATCACAAAACCGAAAGTATGAGGATGAGGCAACAAGCCTACCTCACCTCGTTACGAATAAAAACAAAGAATACAATATCAGAATATATTACTTGATGTTGCTGCCGATGAAGAAGATCAGAACTTATCGTCGCGTCGACGTTATGACGGTGTTGAAGCTTTGGCGTTGTAAGAGAACTTGAGAATAGACTTGATGATATTTAGAGTTGGAATCCTCCCCTCATTTTATAGATTTTGGCCTCTGAATATGTCTCCTCTTTTTTCGGAATAGATCACGAAGTTGTACAAATTTTATCGCGAAGTGGCCGCATCAAACATTATCAGTTTTGACCTAGCGCAAAGGTTGATTCGTCGCCATCAGTCGACTGATGCCTCCCATCAGTCGACTGATGTGCATCAGTCGACTACCTAACGTCCAGCATGTTGGGGATCGGTGCGCCGGCTAGAGGGGGGTGAATAGCCCTTTTCGTTTGGATGCCGGTATTTGCTCGTCTACAAAACTAATTAGCGCAAGCGGAAGACTAATAAAGACAAGCAAATAGAAATATGAGAAAACAAACGCTAACAAAGAATGTAACGTGGTTCATGGCTACGCCGCTAATCCACGATCCCGATTCGTCCGAGGTGAATCACTCCTCCAAAGCCAATCACTATTGGTCTCTCCTTTGCACCAAGCTAGGTGGAGGTAACCTTTACAATCAAGATCACTCTTCTTACAAATAGAATGAAGTAAAAACAAGTAAGAAGAGTTTAGAGATTATGGGGCACTAGGAATATCACTTGGAGCATAAGCATTAGCCTCTCAAAGGCTCATACCCTCTCTTTTTATAGAGAGGATCGATTGATGGATCTTCCGGCTGATCGCCTACGCTACGAGCGGCTCTGCGGCTAAACCTATTGACTACCGATCACGCTTTCAGCCGATCGATGGTCTTGTAAATGACCGCACGATGATAAATGATCATTGCTAGCCACAATCCATGGTCGATATACGGTCAAACTCACTGCGATTCGGGCCGACCGCCATGACATGGCGATCGTGTCGAAAAACCCATCCGACACTTGGCCAAATGGCCAAGTTTCACCTAAGAGCTACCCTTCCCCGGGTTACAATCGCTCACTCTCATCTCTCGGAGTCCCTCACCTTCGAAGTTCTCTTCGTTCTCGGCCACGTCCCTCGGCAGCATCAGGCGCACGGCTCTGCAATGCTCCTTCGCGTCTCTTGCCTCGAAGTCTACTTCCTCCGGCTTCACTCCAAGCTTCTCGTCTGGCGGTCCCTCGGATGCTCCAAGCGCACGGCTTCCGCAAAGCTATCCTTCACCGACTCAAGGCACGAGTCATGAGATGTGAAACTCGCCACGGCTCCATGTGCGAATTACTAAGTCCTGCACGACTTCAACGCACATATCAAATCAATATATCAAACTAACTTAAACCCATTGCCACACCATCAAAACCATATTACGGCAAGAGATTGCCCTAACAATCTCCCCCTTTTTGATGTGTGGCAATCCGTTTAAGTTAGGTAAAAATATTTGATATAAATTCTAAGGTAAGAAAACACGTAAAGATAAACATGATATAGCAACATGCCACTCCCCCTTAATCCATGAAACTCTATATTGCAAATTTTCTTCCCCTATCATATATTTCTCCCCCTAAAATAATTAACTTAAACATACTTATTTCTCCCCCTTTGACACCATCAAAAAGATTATCACGAAGTTATAAGCTCATGGCATCAAGTATAATGGAGGGAAATACCAAAAACATGATTAAAGTCTAAAATCAGAAAATTGTAGGCTGATTTTCAGGTGAGCAGTCGACTGGCACACTTAATTCCGAAATTCTGATTTTCTAGGCGAATTTCAGAAATGCATTAAAAATTCCAAAAAATTCGAAAAATCATGAAATTTTAGGAGCATATTTATCTTAAGTATATCTACCAAGGAAAAATAGTTTTTCATGAAAAATCATTATATTTTCCGAGATTTGCCAAAAATCCAAACACTTGAAAAACCACTAGTTTTTGAGCATGTTAGTATCCATTTTAACACCTAGTCTTGCTTTGAATTGTTCCAAAACATGAATACATAGATTTTAGAATAAGGAATTGTTTTGAAAACATATGAAATATCCAACCATGATCTTTGGGCAATATGTCTATGAATTAAACATAAGCCTTCCCCATGATTGGTCTATTATTACTATTTTGATATTTTAAATGACCATCTAAATGCCATAGGCATTAGTGGACATTTGTATCATCCTAATATCTCACCCATGCTAAGTTTGCAATCAAGTTAGCCTATAGTGAGTGTGAGATGCATCCTAGGGGGTATTTGTATATACTTAACCAATATATTCATGCAATTCTATCATGGTTAAGTATCAACCTAACAACCTACATGATCATAATGACATATATGATTTAATTTCACATTATGATCATGAAATGCATGTTTTCATCAATTTATAACCATGCATTAGGTATTATGTGATGATAATAAACAAATTATCACCTAAAGCATGATTTAAACCTATTTCTCATGATGACGTGCCCAATATCATAAATCATGATTACACATATACATAGCAATTACATTAATCAACATGATTTGAGCATTATTACCTATTTATGGGTACGTTATCATCACCCAACACTATCTAAAAAAATGTTGTCCCGTCATCCTAAGTCAACCAAAATATGATATAGGCTAGGTCCATATGGTTGACTCCCCTAGGGGTTTTCTAACCCTTAAGGATGGATTTTGGAACCCAAAATAAATTCTTTCCTATTGGGTTCACTAAATACTCCTTGGGGATCCATTTCCTAGCAATTACTTTCTTTTTATCTTGTCCCCTAGCTATTAGGCATTTATAGGCCTTTTCAATTTTCTTTTCTTTGTATCCTAGGCCTTTCTTGTTGAAACTAGCTCTTTGGCTCCCTAAGATCATGTTCAATGTGTTGGAGCCAATAGTGAATTTTTCTAGGGCTTTTGTTAAATAATCTACCTTTTCCCTTAATGCCCTATTTTCATTTATACATGCATCACTAACATCTAATGGCACATAAAGGTCATGTGAGCATGCATCATTTAAGCTAGAAGAAATATTATCATTTAAGCATGCATTTTCTAGCTCATTTTCTAAATCCTTAATTTTATCTAGCATGCTCTTATTTTTCTTTTTCATGCCAAATAAGTCCTTAGTTAAACTAGAGATTATGGAAACTATTTTCTTAGGAGAAGCATTTGTTACCATAGTTTCCATGTCTTCTTCTTCTTCTTCGGATGATGAGGATGTAGAAGCTCCCCCTTCATTTGAGCTCTCCCCACTTGAGCTTGATCTTTCATTTTCGGATGAAGAGCAATCCAAGTCATCAAAGGCCATCAAGGCCAAATTGGTGACAAAGGCATTCTCCTCATCCGATGATGATGAGGAGGATGAGGATGGGTCATCCCAAGTCCTTGCCTTGAGAGCTTTGGCCTTTCCTTTTTCCTTTGTCTTCTTCTCCTCTTCCTTTTTCTTCTTGCTCCCCTTTTTCTTCTTCTTTTCTTCCTTCTTTTTCTTTTCTTCTTTGCTCTTGTTTAGGAGAGGACAATTATCCCTTATGTGCCCTTCTCCTTGGCAATTGTAGCATATGACCTTCCCCCTTGGTCTTCTATTCCTATCATTAGATTTATCAAATCTAAAATTCTTAAAAGAATGTCTTACCCTCCTTACCATATAGGCTTCTTCGGTGCTATCCATGGAGGAGGAGGAAGACGCTTCGTCATCGGAGGAGGAGGGGATTTCCATCTTCTTCTTTCCCTTATTTGCCAACAATGCTACTCCTTTTGAGGGTTGAATTCTAGGCTCCTCTAGTATTCCTTCAAGCCTAGTTTCGTGGAGCTCCATTGTTGAGAAAAATTCCTCCAAGGTACTTACTTCCAAGTTCTTGGAGATGTAGAACGAATCCACCATGGAGCTCCACTTTGAGGACCGGGGAAAGGCATCTATAGCCTTCATGAGCATGTCCCGGTTTGATAGCTTCTCACCTACACTTGTTAGCCCAATTAAAATTTCTTTAAACCTAGAGTGTAGTGAGGTTACCTTTTCTCCCTTTTCTAGTTTTATATTGGATAGTTGGGAGCGGAGGAGGTCTCTCCTTGCTAGCTTGGTCTCGGATGTGCCTTCATGGAGTTCTATAAGCTTCTCCCACATCTCTTTGGCGCTAGCACATTCTCCGATCCGGTTGATCTCTTGTTGGGGGAGCACATTGAAAAGATGATGTTTTGCCTTTGAGTTCGCAAGGTGCTCCTCTCTTTGCTTCTTAGTCCATCGTGATTTTTCGATTTGTTCACCCTTTTCATCCCTAGGCAACTCGAACCCATTTTCCATTATTAGCATAATATCAAAATCGGTCTCGAAGAATACCTCCATTCTCTTTTTCCACCAGGAGAATTCGCCGTCGAACTTCGGTGGGTGGATGTTTGAGCCGGCCATTTTGAATGTTGCTTGTTGTGGCGGTTAGTCCTCGACAAGCTTTCCTTGGCTCTGATACCACTTGTTGGGGATCGGTGCGCCGGCTAGAGGGGGGTGAATAGCCCTTTTCGTTTGGATGCCGATATTTGCTCGTCTACAAAACTAATTAGCGCAAGCGGAAGACTAATAAAGACAAGCAAATAGAAATATGAGAAAACAAACGCTAACAAAGAATGTAACGTGGTTCACGGCTACGCCGCTAATCCACGATCCCGATTCGTCCGAGGTGAATCACTCCTCCAAAGCCAATCACTATTGGTCTCTCCTTTGCACCAAGCTAGGTGGAGGTAACCTTTACAATCAAGATCACTCTTCTTACAAATAGAATGAAGTAAAAACAAGTAAGAAGAGTTTAGAGATTATGGGGCACTAGGAATATCACTTGGAGCATAAGCATTAGCCTCTCAAAGGCTCATACCCTCTCTTTTTATAGAGAGGGCTGATTTCTTCCCGTTGGCCGCCATCAGTCGACTGCCGCCCTTGGCAGTCGACTGCCGTCACTACAACGGCCTCCGAACACGTCGGATCCCGACCGTTGTAGTCCAACGAAACTCTTGGCGATCAAGCGATGGACCTCATCGTCGGCTCGCCTCAGTCGTCGCCCGATCGACTACGAGCGGCCTGGCCAAAACCCTATTGACGATCATTGCTGCCTTGGCCCGATCGTGATAATCTTCAATCGGCGCCCGACGTATCGATGATCGCCACAATCGATCATCGATCCTATAGTCGAACTCACTCGACTAGCGATCGCTAGCCATGACATGGCGGATCGGTGTCGAAAAAACCCATCGACACTTGGCCAAATGGCCAAGTTTCACCTAAGAGCTACCCTTCCCGGGTTACAATCGCTCACTCTCATCTCTCAAGTCCTCGCCTTCGAAGTTCTCTTCGTTCTCGGCCACGTCCCTCGGCAGCATCAGGCGCACGGCTCTGCAATGCTCCTTCGCGTCTCTTGCCTCGAAGTCTACTTCCTCCGGCTTCACTCCAAGCTTCTCGTCCGGCGGTCCCTCGGATGCTCCAAGCACACGGCTTCCGTAAAGCTATCCTTCACCGACTCAAGGCACGAGTCATGATATGTGAAACTCGCCACGGCTCCATGTGCGAATTACTAAGTTCTGCACGACTTCAACGCACATATCAAATCAATATATCAAACTAACTTAAACCCTTTGCCACACCATCAAAACCATATTACGGCAAGAGATTGCCCTAACACAGTAGTCGACTGCCAGTCTGGCCACTTCTCTACAGTAAGAGATTAACTCGAAAAATGATAAATACTATGGTTTCTAATCGTCTGATCTCGACCTAGACCTTCCCCAGGAAGTCTTAGTCGGATCGCCGCCTACAGTCGTCCCCGTACAAAGGATACGATCTTACCATCTCTCACTCACACGAACTTACCTCGATACTTACTGTGTCGCTTTCGCTTCCGGCCTTCCACTCGATTCCTTCGGCTCCCTCCGAAGTCACTCGAGTGTCACCCGACCACCGCAGCTTCCTCTGAGTGTCACTAGCCTTCAGCTCCAGCTTTTGTACTTTTCTACACACTCGATTTAGCTCGTGAGATAACGATGTAAACTTAACTTTGTGTCTTTTCCATAATCAAAACACAAGTTCGATTATCTGGTGCCCCTGCACCAACAATCTCTCCCTTTTTGATCTATGGCAAACCAACACAAAGTTAAGGGAAATTAAAGCATAAAACAAGTATAGTAGATGATGAATGTTATTCCCAAAAACTCTCCCTTAACCAAAACTCCCCCTTAACCCTAGGTGAGTTTTGAAAGAGAAACTTAAGTTTTCAAAATCAAATTTTATGAATTTTATGTTACTCCCCCTTAACTTCGCTCTTCTCCCTTAACTTTCACTCTTCTCCCCCTTTTGCCATAAATAAAAAAAAATTAGGGTTTTTGTATAAAATAGGGGTTTAAAAACAATATCGTATATGCATGCATCAAGATAAATCAAATATGAGTCTAGCAGTAGTTAGATAGATTGGTTCGAGGTGTGTCCCTCTGCACCAATAATCTAAAGGTTTGTAATATAACCCTTAGGGTTAGTTTGCTTTCCCCCTTAGTCAAATATATGAAGTATAAGAGATGTAGGGGGCGCTAAACTTTGGCCTAAGAGTTGTTAAATACAATAGTTAAGAAAATAAGTAGTATTTTGAAGAGGTTATATTTCAATTATCCTTAACATCTCACCCATTCTATGTGTCTTAGAATTTGTTCACCTTATATGTTTTGTGAGATGATTTTAAATTGATTAAAGATAGTCAACCTTGGGTTAGATTCGGATTTAACCTTTAGATCGTTAAGTAACTTTTCGAGAAACTGACTTCCAGGTCGTGGCGAGGCACAAGGGCCTTCTTTGATCGGAACAACGACCACTTCCTTAGACAAAGCTAAATTCAAGAAAATATCACTTAAGTCACTTAGGGGTACTTCCTGGTCTAACTAGTTTAGGATACGACGAGGTAGCTGTTAATTGTTAGTTAAAGCCCTAGAACCAATCATGTGATGGTTGAATAGGGAACATTTTGTATCATATTCTATAAAGGCAAAGGATTGGTTATTATATTTACATCTTGCTTGTGCCAGCTAATTTAAATATAATAATGCCCTAGAAAAGTAGGTTCTTATCTACAACACATCAATTGGCAGAATTGATTATGAGAGGCTGTAGAGAACACTTTCCTAAATGTTCCTAGTCGAGTATTAATATGCAAGGGCAATATTAATACATAAAGACTAGCATGTAGGTCAATTGATGACTTGATCTCACAAGTCATGGATATATGATATCAAGTTGACACATGGGTATATATTGGAGAATATATACTGAACTGACCCGCCATGAGAAAGTTTCATGGATCGTTATATGAGTGTCATAAACTTTCTCATGTGACTATTGGTATGAATAGTCCTTAGACCTGAAGTCACTACGGTTCCCTACATAAGGAGTTATGTACTTTGGTATCGTCAAACGTCACCCGTAACAGGGTGGACCATAAAGGCGATTACTGGGTATGTAACAAATTATGCGGAGGGATGTGAGTGATGTAGATGGGATCTATCCCTCTCATATGACGAGAGTGATATCGGTGGGCCCCTTGATTGAGTAGAACTACTAAAACGCATGGCCATGCTCGAATGAGTCAATATGAGATATTGAGCTCATTTGTTTGAGTTAGTTTACTCAGGGATCAAGAAACACATAGATTGATCGAGGATGACACGGTCTATGCCTCATTGATCAATTTGATATCAAGGATAGAAGGACACAGTCATATATTATAGTAGTCACGGAAAGGTTAGTCGGATCTTGACTTATCTCGTAACTTGGGTAGCAATGATGTATTGCTAGATGCCGCTCATTGCTTGTGTATCTAAAAGAGTTTAGGTCCACTGCCAACGTTATGAGAGCCTATAGGGTCACACACAAAGAGCATGATAATTAGAGGAATTAGAGTATTCTAGTTTGACTAGAATAAGATGGGAATAAGCTTAAGTACAAAATGGTTTTTGGACTTTAAGCTTAATGAGAATTTTAGCTAATTGATTTAATGAGATTAATTCAATATGTTACCTTATTGATTTAATAAGATTAATTCAATATGATAACATAAGCTTAATTGAATTAATAAGATTAATTCAATATGATAACATAAGCTTAATTGAATTAATAAGATTAATTCAACATGCATGAATGCCACATAAGCATGCCACATGAGCATGCCACCTAAGCATCCACCTAAGCTAGTTAAGGTGGAAGGAAACAAAATGGTTTTGTCTCCTTAAGTGGCCGGCCAAACAAGGAAGCCAAATCCTTTTTGAGTGTGTCTCAATGCAATGGATTGCATTGAATGTGAAGGAGGTGGAAGGGTTTTTCCAACCCTATAAAAGGCTCCATGGAGTGGCCGGCCATAGGGAGTTTTTGGGGTTGTGGTTGTGAGAGAGCTTGGTGGAAGCTTTGGTTGTGTGGGTGTGTGAGTGTAGGCTAGCAAGAAGAGGAGTCTTCTTCTTCCTTTCTCCTTTTCCCTCTCTTCCTCTCCTTTAGGGACTTCTCTAGCAAGAAGTAAAGGAGAGCTCTTCTAGTTTTCCTTTTGTGAGACAAGAGCGTGCTCGTGTGGATACGTATAGAGGCACGGACACTTGAACGTGCTAAAGATCCAACAAACCGAAAGGAAGAGCGGGATTAACAAGGGCACGCAACAAAGGTAATCCTCTCCTATAAGATAGGTTTGGTTTAGAGAAATTTATTTTATACGAGTTTGCTTTCGCATGGATCACTTGGAAGGGATCCTATTTTCCGTTGCGCATATGCCATTTGGCATACGAGATTTCCCTACAGTAGCTTTAGCTAGTTCCACTCGGTCAAGTGCACCAAGCTAGATACGCCTTATCTAGCTCGAATACACGAGACTTTGTTTCCCTAACGTACTATCATCTCGCCGCATCCTGATACTATGTTGTCAAGAGTTGACTAACTATTTTCCCTATCTAGCCATTCTAAAAATTAAAATGTAAAGATTTTGCTAAGTAAGTGGGTATACTATTTTAGTATCAGCTCCCCCTGGACCATTGAACCAATATGGTCTATTCAAATAATGAATTTGATCCTGGGGAATCCAAAATTTATTAGTCCTTATATGTGAGTTCCATAAAACCTTTGGGACCCATGCTTGGATTCTTTGATGACTACGATTTACGATAGACATATAAGACCTATTCGTAGTCGTTGACCTAAATCCGAGTCCGGTTTTGTTGTACATGGCTCTTTGGGTTCCAAGTAGTCGGTTAAGGTTCTTAGATCCCAACGTGAACCTTTCCAACCTAGCCTCAACCTCTTGAACTCGATCTTTCAAGAGAGAGTTCTCCTCCTCAAGTTTTTCAATTTGGATTGAGTTTCCCTCTTGAACTTGACTATTTGAAGAGGTTAGAGTAGCCTCTTGCTTGAGGGTTTCAACCTCCTCAAGTAACGACTCAACCCTAGACTCGGACTTAGTTAATTTCCAAGTAAGCACTTTAATTGTATTGTAAAGCATATGAATTAGTGAGCGGCTAATCTTAATTTTCTCTTTTGATCCGGCTTTGAGTTGCTTCTCGAAATAGTCCTCGAGTTCGGAGTCGGTGTTGTAATTGGATTCGGATTCGGACTCTGACTCGGACTCTTCGGGTCTTGCCATGCATGCTATGCCAACGCCTTCTTCGTTGTCCCATGTTGCACGAAAAGCCTTCTTTTGATTTGATTTGAATTGTGCCCTCTTTTGGTTCTTTAGTAGCCTCCTTTCCCTCCGAACGATCTTTCGCACTACGTTCACTATTGCTTGCACCTCTTCCGATTCGGATTCATCTTCGAGTTCGAGTTCATCTACTTGCCTAGTAGGTGGCTTGCTTCTTTTTCCTGCAAGTAGAGCAATACCTCTCTCGGCCCGGACCACGTTAGTTTGCTCATGAAGTTCAAACTTGAAAAATAATTCGTCTAACCTAAGCTTCGAAAGGTCCTTAGAGACCTTGTAGACATCGACCATGGATGCCCACAAGGTAGTCCTAGGGAAATCATTTAAAGCGTACCTTATAAGGTCCTGGTTCTCTACGGCTTGCCCAATCGAGTGAAGACCGTTGACGATATCTTGGTTCCGCGCATGTAGTTGGGTGGCGGTCTCGCGATCCTGCATCTTTAGATTGTACAGTTTATTTAAAAGTAAATCTCTTTTACATACCTTAGCATCAGGCGTCCCTTCGTGTAGATCAATCAATTTGTTCCAGAGGTCTTTGGCGCTAATGAATGGTCCGATGCGGTTGAGTTCTTCCTTGGACAAGCCGCATTGCAATATTTGGGTTGCTCTTGCATCGGCTTCGATTTGCCTCTTGGTTGCATTTTTCCACTTGTTAAAATCCAAGGGCTCCCCTTGATCATTGGTGGGTAGAGCAAAGCCGGTTTGGATTATTATCCAAGTCTCGACTTATGTTTTTAAGAAAACACTCCATCCGACCTATCCAATAACGGAAATCATTTCCGTTAAAGAACGGAGGTTGGGTGGTGCTATACCCCTCAATGTGAGTCATTAAGTCTTTTGCAAAACACGAATAAAAACCAAAGAGAATTCCAAGACTCGGTCTTGGATTAGTAGTGCGGGAAATAATAGGAAATAAACAAAAATAAATAAGAAGAATAAGAAACTAACAAAAACTAGAAACTTACGACTTTCAGTGTCCCCGAAAGGGTACTGAACGTTGGATTTTGGGGATGGAAATAGCTTGTTACTGTTGGGGATCGATTGGCCGGCTAGAGGGGGGTGAATAGCCCTCGTTCGTTGTTCGTCGTATTTTGTTCGTTCTCGTCTACAATTCTTGTTAGCGCAGCGGAATAACAATAATAATACTAACAAGAAACACAAATACACACAAACAAAACACAACGATATACGTGGTTCGGAACCGAATGGTTCCTACTCCACAGGTGAGCTCCTCGAGCTCTAGTTATGCTCACGACACTAACTATAACACTCCTTTTCGACAACACGTCGGAGGTGGAGAAACCTCTCACAAGCTATTACACTAAGTAATGAAATACAACAAGAAATACAAAGACAATACAAAAGAGAACTTTTACACCGATTGCTTTTGATCGCTTTCTTGTTGCTTGCTTTTGCTTGCTCTTGAAGGTCTGGAATGCAACAGCAATTCCCCTCCAAAGTCACCCAAAAAGCCTTGGCGAAATCCTCCAACTCGAGCTCCATTTATAACCTGCATCAAGCTGTTTTCGTGCCCATCAGTCGACTGATCGTGACCATCAATCGATTGGTATCGTAGCCGTTGTCTCACAACGGCCGGATCCACGTTGGTT
The DNA here is from genome assembly GCA_025175895.1 of Wurfbainia villosa. NCBI lineage: Eukaryota > Viridiplantae > Streptophyta > Magnoliopsida > Zingiberales > Zingiberaceae > Wurfbainia > Wurfbainia villosa. Next base: position 97,539,374 of record CM045987.1, read on the forward strand.
AAGTTCCAACGGATCACACATCAGTCGACTGATGGTACCCATCAGTCGACTGATCTTCCATCAGTCGAGTGTCCAGTCGAGTCGACTCCATTCTGTGCCCGTGCACAGTGTCATCAGTCGACTGCCGTCCCTTGGCAGTCGACTGATGCTCCCAACGATCGCTTCTGCCCTCCTCGACGCAGATTGAGAACACTTGATCGAACCTGGTGAACCCATACGACCTAGAAGCGATCGTGCACCTATGCCAGTCGACTGATGTCGGCTAAAACCTCAAACATAACGATGTTTGAGCCTCCGACACTCCGTCTTAGCCACTTGGCCAAGTCCACCTTATGGAGTTCCCCACCGAAGCTCTCTTCCCTCGGCCTACGTCCCTCGGATGCGCCAAGCGCACGGCTTCGCAACGCCATCCTTCGCGTCTCATGCCCTAGAAGTATGCTTCCTTTTGGGCTCACTCCATTCTCTCCCCGTCCGGCGGTCCCTCGGATGCACCAAGCGCACGGCTTCGCAATGCCATCCTTCACCGACTCAAGGACCCCGAGCCTAGTGAACTTACCAAGTTATCAAGACTTCCCAAATGCACCAAGCGCACGGCTTCGCAATGCATTTCTCACCAAGCACCAAGCGCACGACTTCGCAATGCTTTGGACTTTCCCATGCCAAGCACCAAGCGCACGGCTTCGCAATGCTTTGGACTTTCCCATGCCAAGGTTTCCCCCTTGGACTTCCACACCAAGCTCCATGCTTGGATTTTCCATGCCAACCCCATGTTTGGACTTTCCATGACAATCCCATGTCATGAGTTTTGTCTATCATCAAAATATCATCAGGGTACTGCTCGAGTCAACCTGGGACGATTGCACCAACAATCTCCCAACAGTTACTAGGGAAAAGCCTCATAAGAAATGTAGATCTTTCAGAGAGCTTCGATTTAGTAGGTAGATCATTTTGTGAGTCCACTTGTGCAAAAAGTTATGCTCTTTTTACTGTCGACTACTCTAAAAGAGAATGCTTGCAAATACACAACCAAAAGAAGTGTGCCAAGACTTCGTCTTGGATTAATATTGTGGGAGGAAAAAAACCCTAAGAAAAACACGAATCGAAAAATACGAAAAGAAAACCAAAACGTGCTAGATTGGTGGTTTCACCAAATCTTAGCGCCCCCGCTCTGATACCAATTGTTGGATCGAGAAGCGTCGCTAGAGGGGGGGGGGGGTGAATAGAGAGCATAAATATTTTTCGTTCGTTCGTTCGATACACGAGTAAGCATAGTGGAAAATAAAGAGACACGTTTATTTTACTTGGTTCACAATCCAGCAGTTGCTACTCCAAGGCCCTAACGGTCCTAGACCGCATACGGAGGGCAAAGCACTATAACGTCTCCTCCTCGTTGGAGGTAGGAGATACCGATCACAAAACTGAAAGTACGAGGATGAGGCAACAAGCCTACCTCACCTTGTTACGAATAAAAACAAAGAATAAAATATCAGAATATATTACTTGATGCTGCTACCGACGAAGAAGATCGAAACTTGTTGTCGCGTCGGCGTTATGAGCACTTGAGAATAGACTTGATGATCTTTGGAGTTGGAATCCTCCCCTCCTTTTATAGATTTTGGCCTCTGAATATGTCTCCTCTTTTTTCGGAACAGATCACGAAGTTGTACAAATTTTATTGCAAAGTGGCCGCGTTAAACGTTATCCGTTTTGACCTAGCGCAAAGGCTAATTCATCGCCATCGATCGATGTGCATCGATTCTTGCAACGCCCAGAATGATCCCGGCTGGACACTTCCCTACAGTAAGAGGTTAGCTCGGAAAATGATAAATACGACGGTTTCTAACCATCCAATCTTGACCTAGACCTTCCCCAGGAAGTTTTAGTCGGATCGCCGCCTACGGTCGTCCCCGTACAAAGGACAAGACCTTACCATCTCTCACTCACACGAGCTTACCTCGATACTTACTGTGTCACCTTCGCTTCCAGCCTTCCACTTGATTCCTTCGGCTCCCTCCGAAGTCACTCGAGTGTCGCCCGACCACCATGGCTTCCTCCGGGTGTCGCTAGCCTTCAGCTCCAGCTTTAGTACTTTTCTGCACACTCGATTTAGCTCGTGAGATAATGATGTAAACTTAACTTTGTGTCTTTGCCATAATCAAAACACAGGTTTGATTATCTGGTGCCCCTGCACCAACAATAAGCTTAACTTTGTATCGTTTGCTATAATCAAAACTCAGGTTCAACTCAAGTGCCTACTGCACCAACAAAGAATACTCAAGAAAAAGAAGTGGAGCAAGGAGCAACTCCGATACTTCAACATAAACAATAAGGTAATGAGTATATTAGTTGATGCAATTCCTAATGATATTTTGGTCAAGATAGGAGATTGTAAGGATGCCAAGGTGCTTTGGAGCTAATTGTCAAAGCTCCATGAAGAGCCCTCAGTTTCTCAAGAAATTGAGGAGCCCAAGGAACAAGAATGCTCATCGACTCAATTGGAGAAGGAGACCAAAGAGGGAAGTTCATCCTCACAAGAGTGTTAGAATTTGGTGGTTGAAAGGCCATCAACATCCGGATCGGTAGAAAAGGTGGAAGAATTGGAGGAAGCCTCTGTTAGTGTCAGCCCTTAGTGCCAATCATGAGATGATTGATTAGGGATCATATGTATCATATTTCATTAATAACAGATAAAGATTGATTATTATATTTACTTTATGCGTGTGCCAGCCAAATAAATATAATAATGCCATTGAATAGTAGGTTCTAATCTATAGTATATCAATTGGTAGAATTGATTATGAGAAGCTGTAGAGAACACTATACTTAAACATTCCTAGTCAAGTAGTATATTAATAGACAAAGGGATATATTGATACATTGAGACTAGCCTGTAAGTCAATGGATGACTTGATCTTATAAGTCATGGATATGTGATATCACATTGACACATGAGTATATATATTGGAGAATATATGTACTGAATTAACCCGCCTTAAGAAAGTGTCATAGATTGTTATATGAGTATCATATACTTTCTCATGTGACTATTGGTATGAATAGTCCTAAGACCTGAAGTCACTACGGTTCCCTACATAAGGAGTTATGTACTTTGGTATCGTCTAATATCACCCGTAACAGGGTTCACTATAAATAGCGATTGCTGGGTATGTAACGAATTATGCAGAGGGATGTGAGTGATGTAGATGAGACCTATCCCTCTCATATGACGGGAGTGATATCTTTGGCCTCTTGATATAGTATGACTACGAAATACATGACCATGCTCAAATGAGTCAATATGAGATATTGAGCTCATTTGTTTAAGTGAGTCTACTTGGGGATCAAGAAACATAAAGATCGATAAGGGGATGACACAGTCTATGCCTCATTGATCGATCTAAGATATCAAGGATAGAAGGACACCGTCATACATGATAATAGTCACGGAAAGGTTGTCGTATCTCAACTTTCTTGTAGCTTGGGTAGCAATGATGTATTGCTAGATGCCGCTCATTGCTTATGTATCTAAAATGGTTTTAGATACATTACCAACGCTATGAGAGCCTATAGGGTCACACACAAAGAATATGTTATTTTGGAAATAGGATCATTTTAGTTTGGCTAAATGAATCATTAGTTAATTGAATGGACTAGAATGAGTTAGACTCATTGCTTGGCCAAACTTGAGTCTAACTCAAATTGGTTTAATTTGAGTTAGACTCAAGTTAAACCTATTGAAGAAGGTTAGCATGATTAATGATGATTAATCATGCATGCAAATGGATTAATGCATGAAATGGGATTTAGGCTACGTTTGGTATACCGTAATCTATCTTGTAATGTAATCCAGATTACATTACAAGACAGATTCCTTTGTTTGTTATTGTCTTAGAGCTGTAATGTAATGTAATCTGGATTACAAAAGGCACTAAAGTTTTGTAATCTGGATTACAAACCAAAACCTATGTAATCCAGATTACATTACAAGCTTCCAATTTGCATGCAATAAATTACATTTGCATGCATGCAAATGTGATTTATTGCATGCATGCAAATGTGATTTATTGCATGCAAACGATCGGCGGCGCGCGAACCGATCGTCGATGGTCGGCCGACGGCCGTGGGGCGGCGATGGCGTAGTCAACGACGATGATGATGGCGGCGGACCAACTAGCGATCGACTGGTCGGCCGACGACCGGCGGCGGTCGGCCATCGTCGATGATCGATGGTGACCGGTAGCCAGTCGTCAGTCGGTCGTCAGCCGATCAGTCGATCGCTAGTTGGCCGCCGTCATCGTCGTCGTTGACTACGTCATCGTCGTCGATCCATTCCTATCGTCTTTGTAATGGACACCAAACAAAAGAATGTAATGACCTTTGTAATCCAAGATTACATACAATTTGTATCCAAACATAGTAATGTAATCAAGATTACATTGCATTCTATTACAACTTAGATTACATTACAACTTGGATTACATTACGCCCTAACAAACGTAGCCTTAATGTTTAATGTTGCATGCAAAGGGATTAATGAATGAAATGAGACTTATTCCAAATGTTTCATGCAAAATGAAATATTACATACAAAATGGATTATTGCATGCAAATGGATTAATGCATGCAAATGGAATTTGAGAAGTTTTCTCAATTTTGCATGCAAATAAATGGACTTATTAATATTGCATGCAAATTGATGGCATGCAATTGGTAGTTGAGTAGTATCCTCAACGTTAATGAAAAAATGGGATTAATGGATAATTTAAGTGGATTTGAGAAGTCTCCTTAATGAGAAGGAGAATGATGATCTCTTGTGTGTGCATTTGATCTCATTTTAGCTAAGTATCCCATTTGTGCCTTGCATCCCTATTTTTCTTCCTCTCCCTTCTTCTTGGCCAAAGTCTAGAGTGGAGAGTCTTAGTGTGGTTGCTAGCACAACCAAAAGGTGTTATATCCTTCTCCAAGATATGGTTCGTGTGGATACCTTAGAGATACGATTGTCCTTACCGTATTGAGATCCGACTATGTTTAGCTAGCGGGATTGCGAAGGGCTTCGCAACAAAGATATACTTCTTCTTCTAGAGAAGATCTAGACAAAGGAGGATAATCAAATCAATTTATATGTATTGCATGGATCTCTGGAGGGATCCGACATGTATTTTATTTCCGCTGCGGTTGTGTGAAATATTTCTCCCGCGAACACATGCGATATGATACGAATCTTAGTAGTGGTATCAGAGCCACTTTCAATACGTATATTTTGTTATGATGATTTATATGTGATATACATTTAGATTTTCATATTTTATATGAGATATAAAACATGTGTATTATGAGTACACGAATTTTAGGCTTGAAATTGTCACAAAGGGGAACACGACTTGGAAAACAGGACCAACCACGACCGTGTTTGAGAACAAGGGCAGCAACTTTGTTGAAAATAAAGCTTTCTCTAGGGGTGCTGCCCCTCGACCCCGCAAGAGGCGCTGCCCTTTGAACCCCACCCGCTAATCGGTTAGCGGGACCGCCGTGACATTGCACCTTTTTAGCGAAGCGACTTAAAATTCGTTTATGTATTCATAATAAATTTTATAACATTACATCATTATGAATGATATGGTGCATGGTGCATGGTGCATGGTTATGGCTTAGGACCCAATGTGATTGTGGTTACGTGTTGTATGTTGTAATTCATAAATATGACCTGCGTGTCGTGTCTTCATCTCTATTTTTTTGGTTGTAAAATAGACTTAGACTCGAATGTAACTTGAGTGTTCTTATTTTGTAATGTACAAAATAAAGAAATGAAAAGTCCATTGAAGGTTGAAGTTACAAGGAGGATGCCGACAACACAGGATGATCGAAGGAAGCACTTGGAGAAGATGCCATCCCTAGGTTAACCATTCGCTCTTCGCATTGGCTTGAGAAGATCGTAGATTTGGGCCATAACCATGTCACGTTTAAGATTATTTGCAATGTGTGTATGTGATACATGTGATGCTAGTATATATATGATGCATGTGATGCTTGTATATTTGATGCATGCGTAGTTAGTTGTCGCAAAAATTAGGTCACTTATTATATGCCTATCAAAGTTTAATACTTACTATTACCTTGTTCAAAGCAAAGTGACTCGATTTACCTCGGTAAAGTACGACAGGACAATTGTGATGTCCGCCTATTAAACTTTGGGTTTGACTTAACTAAGCTCTCTCTATTAGATTGATGAACTTAGAGGCATAGCTCATATGAGATATCTACCTACATTATACAAATCTTGGACGATTAACCAAAGCTAACTCAAGATGAGTGGTAATTTAGAAAGATATTTCATGTGATGGGCACAATGAACAAATAATGTTGTTCATATAGATATACAAGAGTTATATTAGATGTAATTGGTACAAGTTACCTACCTAACTTATACAAGTCTTGGGCGATTAGCCAAAGCTAACTCAAGATGCAGTATAATATGGATCTTGTCCCATTTTGTGACCAGTGGGAGAATTATTTAGTTAGAAGGCCTAATTAAATGATTGAAATATGATACATTTCTACACTTCTGTATTGTAGATCACCATGTCGTCAAATACGCCAAACACACTTTCTCTGCGATCTATCCTTAATAAGGACAAGCTCACTGGAGCTAATTTCTTAGATTGGTACAGGAACTTGAGGATAGTTCTCAAGCAAGAATGCAAACTGTACGTCCTAGAGCAGTCCATTCCTGAACCACCTACCCCTACGACCACTCGTGCCGACAAGGGTGCTTATAAGAAGCATCAAGATGACACATTGGATGTGTCATGGCTTATGCTTGCCACCATGACCTTTGAGCTTCAAAATCAACATGAGAACATGGATGCCTATGGTATGGTTGAGCATTTGAAACAACTATATCAGGGACAAGCAAGGCACGAGAGATACGAAGTATCAAAGGCCTTGTTTCAATGCAAAATGCAAGAAGAAACTCCCTTAGACACTCATGTACTCAAGATGATTGGGTACGTTAAGAACCTATAGAGATTGGGATTTCCATTGGGACAAGAGCTGGCCATTGACCTTGTTCTTCAGTCACTGCCAGAAGGCTATAGTCAATTTGTCATGAACTACAACATGAATGAAATTGACAAGCCTTTACCTGAGTTGTTGAGCATGTTACGAACTACTAAACTCAACCTTAAGAAGGTAAAGCCTGGTACCATTTTGATGGTGAACAAAGGTAAAGGCAAAGGCAAAGGCAAGAAGAAGCCTAAAGGTAAGGGTAAGACCCAAGCCAAAGGCAAAGGCAAAGGTAAAGGCAAGGCAAATGTATTAAAACCTAAAGGAGGGGTGTCTAAGGAAGGGGAATGCTTCCACTGCGATTAGACCGGGCATTGGAAGAAAAACTGCAAACTATACCTGGAAGAGGTGAAAAGGAAGAGAAGTGAGACTTCTGTCTCAGCTATATATGTTATCGAAGTCAATTTATCTATCTCGTCTTCTTGGGTATTAGATACTGGTTGTACTTCTCACATTTGTACCAATGTGCAGGACCTTCGAAAGACTAGATCATTGACGAAGGATGAGGTGGACCTACGGGTAGGCAATGGAGCAAAAGTTGCTGCCATTGTTGTAGGGACATATTCCTTATCCTTGCCCACTGGGCTTATCTTAGAACTAGAAGAATGTTGTTATGTGCCTGCCTTGAATAAAAACATTATCTTCGTTTCTTGTTTAGACAAGAAAGGTTTCTCATTTGTAATAAAGGACAAGTGTTGTTCTGTTTATTTAAATGATATGTTTTTTTGTAGTGCACACCTTGTGAATGGTCTCTATCTTCTAGATCTTGAAACTCCAGTCTATAATATAAATATCAAATGGTTCAAATCTAATGATCTAAACCAAACATATCTCTAGCATTGTCGCTTGAGTCACGTAAATGAGAGTCGCATATCCCAGCTCCATAAGGATGGATTACTGGACTCTTTTGATTTTGAATCATATGAGACATGTGAATCCTGTCTTCTAGGCAAGATGACCAAGACTCCATTTAGTGGACATGGTGAACGAGCTATTGATTTGTTAGAACTCATACATACTGATGTATGTGGGCCTTTCAATGTAGCAGCTAGATGAGACTATTAGTACTTCATTACTTTTACTGATGATTTCAGTAGATATGAATATGTATATCTTATGAGACACAAATCTGAATCCTTTGAAAAGTTCAAAGAATTCAAGAATGAAGTACAAAACCAACTTGGTAAGAATATAAAAGTGCTTCGATCAGATCAAGGTGGGGAATACCTTAGCCAAGCTTTTCGTGACTATCTCATTGAGTTTGGGATTATATCTCAACTCACTCCACCTAGAACACCACAGTGGAATGATGTATCAGAAAGGATAAATCTTACATTATTAGATATGGTACGATCCATGATGAGTCATACAAATCTTCCTTCTTTCTTCTGGGGATATGCTTTAGAGATGGCTGCTTTCACATTTAACCGCATCCCATCTAAGGCAGTCATAAAGACACCATATGCGATATGGGCTGGGAAGAGTCCCAAGATGTCTTTCATGAAGATTTGGGGTTGTGAGGCTTATGTTCGACGTCAAGTCTCCGATAAACTAGGCTCCAAATCAGACAAGTGCTACTTTGTAGAATATCCTAAGGAAATGAAAGGATATTGTTGGTGCAGGGGCACCAGATAATCGAACCTGTGTTTTGATTATGACAAAGACACAAAGTTAAGTTTACATCATTATCTCACGAGCTAAATCGAGTGTGAAGAAAAGTACTAAAGCTAGAGCTAAAGGCTAGCGACACCCGGAGGAAGCCGCGGTGGTCGGGCGACACTCGAGTGACTTCGGAGGGAGCCGAAGGAATCGAGTGGAAGGCCGGAAGCGAAAGGGACACAGTAAGAATCGAGGTAAGCTCGTGTGAGTGAGAGATGGTAAGGTCATGTCCTCTGTACAGGGACGATCATAGGCGGCGATCCGACTAAGACTTCTTGTGGAAGGTCTAGGTCGAGATCGGATGGTTAGAAACCGTCATATTTATCATTTTCCGAGCTAACCTCTCACTGTAGGGAAGTGGCCAGGCTGGCAGTCGACTGCTGGACATGGGGCAGTCGACTGATGCTCATCAGTCGACTGATGGGAGGCATCAGTCGACTGATGGCGACGAATCAACCCTTGCGCTAGGTCAAAACGGATAAGGTTTGACGCGGCCACTTCGCGATAAAATTTATACAACTTCGTGATCTGTTCCGAAATATGAGGAGACAAATTCAGAGGCCAAAATCTATAAAAGGAGGGGAGTATTCCAACTCCAAAGATTATCAAGTTTATTCTCAAGTGCTCATACAACGCCAATGCTCCAACACCGTCATAACGCCGACGCGACGACAAGTTCCGATCTTCTTCGTCGGTAGCAGAATAAAGTAATATATTTTGATATTGTATTCGTTGTTTTTATGTAACAAGGTGAGGTAGGCTTGTTGCCTCATCCTCGTACATTCGGTTTTGTGATCGTTGTCTCCTACCTCCAACGAGGAGGAGACGTTATAATGCTTTTCCCTCCGTACGCGGTCTAGGACCGATAGGCCCTTGGAGTAGCAACCGTTGGGTTATGAACCAAGTAAAAATAAACTTGTCTTCTTATTTTTCCACTGTGTCTACTCGTGTTTTAACGAACGTAAACGAACGAAAAGAAATTCTACGCTCGCTATTCACCCCCCCTTTAGCGACGCTTCTCAATCCAACAATTGGTATCAGAGCGGGGGCGCTAAGATTTGGTGAAACCACCGATCTAGCATGTTTTGGTTTTCTGTTCATATTTTTTCGATTCGTATTTTTTTTTAAGTCTTTTTCCTCCCGCACTACTAATCCAAGACGAAGTCTTGGTACGTTTCTTTTGGTTGTGTGCTTGCGAGTATTCTCTCTTGGAGTAGCCGACGGTAAAACGGCCATAACTTTTCACACAAGTGGACTCACAGAACGATCTACCTACCAAATCGAAGATCTCTGAGAGATCTACATTTCTTAGGAGGGTTTACCCTCGTAACAAGCTGTTTCCAGCCCTAAAATCCAACGTCTAGTACCCTTTCGGGGACATCGAAGGTCGTAAGTTGTTAGTTTTTGTTAGTCTCTTATTTTTCTCATTTAATTCTGTTTATTTCCTACTTATTTCCCGCATTACTAATCCAAGACCAAGTATTGGAATTCTCTTTGGTTTTTATTCGTGTTTTGCAAGATACTTTATGGCTCACATTGAGGGGTATAGCACCACCTGACCTCCGTTCTTTAACGGAGATGATTTCCGTTATTGGAAAGGTCGGATAGAGTGTTTCTTGAAAACACAAGTCGAGACTTGGATAATAATCCAAACCAGCTTTGCTCTACCCGCCAATGATCAAGGAGAGCCCTTGGATTTCAACAAGTGGACAAATGCAACCAAGAGGCAAATCGAAGCCGATGCAAGAGCAACCCAAATATTGCAATGCGGCTTGTCCAAGGAGGAACTCAACTGCATCGGACCATTCATTAGCGCCAAGGACCTATGGAACAAATTAATCGAGCTACATGAAGGAATGCTCGATGCTAAGGTATGTAAACGTGACCTTCTTTTCAATAAGTTGTATAACCTTAAGATGCAGGAACACTAGACGGCGACGCAACTACACGCCCGCGTCCAGGACATTGTCAACGGCCTGCACACCATCGGACACAAGGTCGAAAATCGTGACCTACTAAGGTACGCTCTTAATTCATTTCCTAGGACTACCTTGTGGGCATCCATGGTCGATGCCTACAAGGTCTCTAAGGACCTTTCGAAGCTTAGGTTAGACGAATTATTTTCCGAGTTTGAACTTCACGAGCAAACTAACGTGGTCCGGGCTGAGAGAGGTATTGCTCTACTTGCAGGACAAAGAAGCAAGCCACCTACCAGGCAAGAAGATGGACTTGAACCCGACGATGAATTAGAGTCCGAATCCGAAAAGGTGGAAGCAATAGTGAACGTAGTGCGGAAGATCGTTCGGAGGGAAAGGAGGCTACTAAAGAATCAAAAGAGGGCACAATTCAAATCAAATCAAAAGAAGGCTTTTCATGCAACATGGGACAACGAATAAGGCGGCAGCATAGCATGCATGACAAGACCCGAAGAGTCCGAGTCAGAGTCCGAATCCGAATCCAATTACCACACCGACTCCGAACTCGAGGACTACTTCGAGAAGCAACTCAAAGCCGGACCAAAAGAGAAAATTAAGGTTAGACGCTCACTAATTCATACTCTTTACAATACAATTAAAATGCTTAATAGGAAATTAACTAAGTCCGAGTCTAGGGTTGAGTCGTTACTTGAGGAGGTTGAAACCCTCAAGCAAGAGGCTACTCTAACCTCTTCAACTAGTCAAGTTCAAGAGGGAAACTCAACCCAAATTGAAAAACTTGAGGAGGAGAATTCTCTCTTGAAAGACCGAGTTCAAGAGGTTGAGGCTACGTTGGAAAGGTTCACGTTGGGATCTAAGAATCTTAACTGACTACTTGGAACCCAAAGAGCCGTGTACAACAAAGCCGGACTCGGATTTAGGTCAACGACTACGAATAGGTCATATATTTCTATCGTAAATCGTAGTCATCAAAGAGTCCAAGCATGGGTCCCAAAGGTTTTATTGAATTCACATATAAGGACTAATAAGTTTTGGATTCCTCAGGATCAAATTCATTATTTGAATAGACCATATTGGTTCAATGGTCCAGGGGGAGCTAACACTAAAATAGTATACCCGCTTACATATCAAAACTATAGAATATTTTACTTCAATTTGTAGAACGACTAGATAGGGAAAATAGTTAGTCAACTCTTGACAACATAGTATCAAGATGCGGCGAGATGATAGTACGTTAGGGAAACAAAGTCTCGTGTATTCGAGCTAGATAAGGCGTATCTAGCTTGGTGCACTTGACCGAGTGGAACTAGCTGAAGCTACCTTGCCATATCCTAAACTAGTTAGACCAGGAAGTAACCCTAAGTGACTTAAGTGATATTTTCTTGAATTTGGCTTTGTCTAAGGAAGTGGTCGTTGTTCCGATCAAAGAAGGCCCCTGTGCCTCGCCATGACCTGGAAGCCTATTTCTCGAAAAGTTACTTAACGATCTAAAGGTTAAATCCAAATCTAACCCAAGGTTGACTATCTTTAATCAATTTAAAATCATCTCACAAAACATATAAGGTGAACAAATTCTGAGACACATAGAATGGGTGAGATGTTAAGGATAATTGAAATATAACCTCTTCAAAAAACTACTTATTTTCCCAACTATTGTACTTAACAACTCTTAGGCCAAAGTTTAGCGCCCCCTACATCTCTTTTACTTCATATATTTGACTAAGGGGGAAAGCAAACTAACCCTAAGGGACATATTACAAACCTTTAGATTATTGGTGCAGAGGGACACACCTCGATCCAATCTATCTAACTACTGCTAGACGCATGCTTAGACTCATATTTGATTTATCTAGATGCATGCATATACGATATTGTTTTTAAACCCCTATTTTATACAAAAACCCCAACATACTTTTTTGACTTATGGAAAAAGGGGGAGAAGAGCGGGAGTTAAGGGGGAGTAACACAAAATTTATTTAATTTTGAAAACTAAAGTATCTTTTTCAAAACTCACCTAGGGTTAAGGGGGAGTTTTGGTTAAGGGGGAGTTTTTGAAAATGACATTCATCATCTACTATACTTGTTTTATGCTTTAATTTCCCTTAACTTTGTGTTGGTTTGCCATAGATCAAAAAGGGGGAGATTGTTGGTGCAGGGGCACCAGATAATCGAACCTGTGTTTTGATTATGGCAAAGACACAAAGTTAAGTTTACATCGTTATCTCACGAGCTAAATCGAGTGTGCAGAAAAGTACTAAAGCTAGAGCTAAAGGCTAGCGACACCCGGAGGAAGCCGTGGTGGTCGGGCTACACTCGAGTGACTTCGGAGGGAGCCGAAGGAATCGAGTGGAAGGCCGAAAGCGAAAGCGACACAGTAAGAATCGAGGTAAGCTTGTGTGAGTGAGAGATGGTAAGATCGTGTCCTCTGTACGGGGACGACCGTAGGCGACGATCCGACTAGGACTTCTTGTGGAAGGTCTAGGTCGAGATCGGATGGTTAGAAACCATCGTATTTATCATTTTCTGAGCTAACCTCTCACTGCAGGGAAGTGGCCAGGCTGGCAGTCGACTGTTGGACATGGGGCAGTCGACTGATGCTCATCAGTCGACTGATGGGAGGCATCAGTTGACTGATGGCGACGAATCAACCCTTGCACTAGGTCAAAACGAATAAGGTTTGACGCGACCACTTCGCGATAAAATTTATACAACTTCGTGATCTGTTCCGAAATATGAGGAGACAAATTCAGAGGCAAAAATCTATAAAAGGAGGGGAGGATTCCAACTCCAAAGATCATCAAGTTTATTCTCAAGTGCTCCTACAACGGCAACGCTCCAACACCGTCATAACGCCGACGCGATGACAAGTTCTGATCTTCTTCATCGGTAGCAGAATCAAGTAATATATTTTGATATTGTATTCGTTGTTTTTTCGTAACGAGGTGAGGTAGACTTGTTGCCTCATCCTCGTACATTCGATTTTGTGATCGTGGTCTCCTACCTCCAACGAGGAGGAGACGTTATAGTGCTTTGCCCTTCGTACGCGGTCTAGGACCGATAGGGCCTTGGAGTAGCAACCGTTGGGTTATGAACCAAGTAAAAATAAATTTGTCTTCTTATTTTTCTGCTGTGTCTACTCGTGTTTTAACGAACGTAAACGAACGAAAAGAAATTCTACGCTCGCTATTCACCCCCCCTCTAGCGACGCTTCTCGATCCAACAGATATTACTTCTACAATCCCACGCAAGGCAAAATATTTGTCACTAGAAATGGAGTATTTCTAGAAAGAGAGTTCATTTCTAGAAGAACTAGTGGGAGTAAAATACATCTTGAAGAAATTCAAGATAAAGATAGCACTGAGATGGAAGTTGAACAAGAACCACAAAGTGTTGTAGATGATGAGATTGTTATACAAGAAGTTGTGGAGCAACAAACTATTCAAGTAGACCAACCTCTTCGCAGGTCTGATAGGATACCTCGTCAGCCTGAGAGATATTCATTTCTCTTGTCTGACAATGATGACGTTATGCTTGTTGAGTTAAACGAGCCTACATCCTATCAGGAAGTTGTGATGAGCCCAGATTCTGAGAAATGACTAGAGGCCATGAGATCCAAAATGGAATCCATGTACACTAACCAAGTATGGACTTTGGTTGATCCACCTGAAGGGGTCTAACCCATTGGGTGTAAGTGGGTTTTTAAGAGAAAGACTGACATGAATGGTCTTATGCATACCTATAAAGGGCGATTGGTAGCTAAAGATTTCAAACAGATTCATGGTAATGACTATGATGAAACTTTTTCACTAGTTGTGATGCTTAAGTCCATTCGGATCATGCTTGCTATTACAGTTTACCATGAATATGAAATCTGACAAATATATGTCAAAACTGCGTTTCTGAATGGAAACCTCCTCGAGGATGTGTACATGACACAACCTGAGGGATTTGTAGATTCAAAGCATGCTGGCAAAGTATGCAAGCTGCAAAGGTCCATTTATGGTTTAAAGCAAGCATCTAGAAGCTGGAATCTTCGATTCGATGATGCGATCAAACAATTTGGTTTCATCAATAATGAAGATGAACCTTGTGTCTACAAGAGGGTCAGTGGGAGCATAGTTATCTTTCTTATCTTGTATGTTGATGACATACTTTTCATTGAAAATGACATCCCTATGCTGCAGTCTGTGAAGACTTAGCTTGTGAATTGTTTCTCAATGAAGGATTTAGGTGAAACAACCTACATTTTAGGCATTAAGATCTATAGAAATAGATCTAAGAGATTGCTTGGCTCAAGTCAAAGTGCATACATTGACAAGGTGCTTAAACGTTTTGCCATGCAGAATTCCAAGAAGGGATTTCTGCCAATGTCACATGGTGTGAGCCTCTCGAAGGCTCAATGCCCTTCTTCTAAGGAAGAAAAGGAATGCATGGATCATATCCCTTATGCATCTGCTATAGGGTCTATTATGTATGCCATGCTATGCACAAGTCCTAATGTTTCGTATGCTTTAAGCATGACAAGCAGGTACTAGTCGGATCTAGGTGACAGTCACTGGACAACCATCAAGAATATTCTTAAGTACTTAAGAAGAACCAAAGAATATTTCTTGATATTTTGAGGCAATGAAGAGCTCGCTGTAAAGGGTTACAGCGATGCTAGCTTCCAAATGGACAAGGACGATTATAGATCGTAGTCAGGGTATGCCTTTTATTTAAATGGTGGTGCTGTGAGCTAGAAGAGTTCAAAGCAAGGCACAGTCGCAGATTCTACTTCAGAGGCCGAGTATATTACTGCTTTTGATGCAACAAAGGAGGCTGTTTGGATCAGGAAGTTTGTTTCTGAGCTTGGTGTAGTTCCTAGTTGTAGGGGATCAAACGACCGGCTAGAGGGGGGTGAATAGCCCTCAATCGATGGATGTCGGAATTCGCTCGTTCTCGTTGCGTTGCTTGTCTACGATTGTTGTTAGCACAGTGGAATAATAATAATAATGAAACTAACAACAATACACAATCACACAATACAAGATATACGTGGTTCGAAACCAAATGGTTCCTACTCCACGGGCGAGCTCACCGAGCTCTAGTTATGCGCACGACACTAACTAAACTCCTTCTCGACTACACGTCGGAGGTGGAGAAACCTCTCACAAGCAATTACAATAGTAATATACAAATACAAACAAGAATACAAATACAATACAAAAGAAACACTTTTCACCGATTGCTTTTGATCACTTTTTTGTTGCTTGCTTTGATTGACTCTTGAAGGACTGGAATATAGCAGCAATTCCCCTCCAATAGCTCCACAAAAACCATGGCAAAAACCTCCATCTCGAGCTCCGCCAAAGGCCCGATCGGCTGCCACTAGTCATTGTCTCACAACGGCCAGATCCACGTTAGACAAGTTCCGACGGATCAACTACCAGTCGATCAATGATGCCCATCAGTCGACTGGTGACCTAGTAGTCGACTGCCCAGTCGGCTACGGAGCGTTCTGTGCTCGCGACACTCCCATCAGTCGATTGCCATCCCTCGGTAGTCATCGGTCCATGGCGATCATGCGCGCACACAAAACCCTAGCCTTATACGGTCGAACCCTAGTCGACTTGGATCGATCGAACGGCACCTATGCTACCGATCGGTGATGTGGTAAACCCTCAAACATCAAGTTTGAGCCTCCGACACTCGATCTTAGCCACTTGGCCAAGTCCATCTTATCCATCATGGAGTTCCCACCGAAGCTTTCTTCCCTCGGCCTCGTCCCTCGGATGCGCCAAGCGCGACGCCAACGCCATCCTTCGCGTCTCATACCCTAGAAGTATGCTTCCCTTTGGGCTCACTCCATTCGCTCCCCGTCCGGCGGTCCCTCGGATGCACCAAGCGCACGGCTTCGCAATGCCATCCTTCACCGACTCAAGGACCCCGAGCCTAGTGAACTTACCAAGTCCTCAAGACTTCCCAAATGCACCAAGCGCACGGCTTCACAATGCATTTCTCACCAAGCACCAAGCGCATGGCTTCGCAATGCTTTGGACTTTCCCATGCCAAGGCTTCCCCCTTGGATTTCCACACCAAGCTCCATGCTTGGATTTTCCATGCCAACCCCATGTTGGACTTTCCCATGACAATCCCATGTCATGAGTTTTGTCTATCATCAAAATATTATCAAGGTACTGCTCGAGTCAAACTCGAGTCAACCTGGGCCGATTGCACCAACAATCTCCCCCTTTTTGATGATTGACAAAACTACCATCTCAAGTCTACCAATTCTCCCATATTGGCAATTCTCATATCCCAATGAGAATTCCAACGAACCCTAATTGGTAACTTGGTAACTTCTTCCCCTTTTTGACATTACATCAAAAAGGTCCTTCCCAAGGGTATGAATGTCTCATATCCCAATGAGATCTTATATCTCTCCCTTGGAGGAACACATGCCTACCATCTTTCTAGTGATCCCATATCACTTAAAGAGAGGCAACCCAATTTTCCTCCCATGAGGAAATACACATCCATCTTCCCATGATGGATACCTCCCCCTAGAGGCTTGCTCCCCCTTGACCATTGCACCAACAATGTCCTTGGAGAGTCCCTAAGCCAATAGGAACATTAAACCAACCAAAATTAAGGCAAAGTTCAACAATGAACTCTCATCCACCTTAAAATTGATACTCTCCCTCAACCCAACTCCTAATCCATATCCAATGGATTACCACCCTCTCTAATGCTCTCCCAAGCATATCCTAGGGTTAGGAGTGGTTAGGGGACCTTAACCTAGCTGAACATGGGCCTAACCAACAAGGTTTGGACAATGATCAAATCGAAATCACGGTCATCATTTTATCACGATCGCTAATCCATGGCAATGATCGATAATCGATTTGCCAAAGATTTTAAATGGATTTCCGAAATCCATAAGTAAATATACGTAATTTTAAAAATCTTGAAATTTGGTATGTATATTACTTATCATAAACACTATGGGTGAAAAATATTGGAAAATTATTTTACCAATTAAATTAGGAGATTGATACAAAGTCCAAAATTTAAGAAAAGCTTCAATAAAGAGCCCTCTTTGTATCATCCCATTCAATGGTGATAGCTATCAAAAGATAGGCTTCACCAAGGTTTTTCAAAATGTTTTTCAAACCTTTATTTCCTTTTTCCTAAACATCTCACCAATATCTAGATGTGTAAAACACATACAAGTCAAATTTTTGTGAGATGTGGGTTTTGTTTTGTTTATGTTCTCATGCATATTTCTAGGCAATATTATTTGATTCCCATCAAATCATGCCATAGTCCTTAATTTAATTTTAATTTATGCATGATGATGATTATGGCATAGATATGATATAAGTAAAACCATATGCCAATATCATGATGTCATGGCATGTGAATGAGATCTAGGCATACATGACATCTAAATATAAATCTAAACATGATCATGACATTTTTATAGATAAGAATGAAGATGATGTCATGACATGGCAAGGCAAAAAAATTATGGCAACTAAAATATACTAAGGTATAGAATACCTAAGTGTTAAAATCAATTTGCCATTTCTAGAGATTAAACCAATTTTTCCTTAATGCCATTCATCTCCCTAGTGTGCCAAAAACCCAAAATGGCACACCATGACTTCTATGACCTAATTGTGCCAATTTAAATCATTTTTATCTTCTCAAACTATATTGGCACACCCTAATGTGTCAACTCACAATGGCTAGGTTAACCACCCATCCACTTAGGGTTGACACACCCTAACCCATTTAGCGTGAATCAATCACGCTCTTAGGAATCCTTGGGTTAACAAGGTATTCCTTAGGGATAACTTCCCTAGATACCTTCCTAATGACCCTTTTTGGCTTTGAAGCCATAGTCAAATGGGTCTTACTTGGGTCAACTCTAGAGGTGACTCCTCCATTGACTTTCTTAGTGGCTACATTTGATTTCTTTGAGGTGTTAGCCACTAAACACATACCATGGCTAGACTTAGGGATTGCTTCCCTATTAGCCTTGGTTTTCCTAGACCTAGATGTGGTTCCATAATTAAATGGAACATTATGGTAGGACATAGGTTTATGACCCAAACCCTTCTTGCCCTTAGACATTTCTTGTTTTCTAGGTCTTGACTTTTGTACATTAGACCCCTTAACCGAATTTGATATTATTGCTAGGGTCTTCTCCAATTTTTCTAGCCTTGACCTCAAGGCTTGATTTTCTAACTCTAATTTTCCCAATTTTGAATTTTCATTTGTCTTTTGGGAAATGTTTTTCTTTTTAGGCATATGCCTAGATTTCTTGGGATGAACACCCAAGTTTTCTTCAATTCTCCTAATTGACTCCCTAGGTAAAATAGGTCTAGAATTATGATTCCTAGGTTTATCCTTAGTTATATGAACATGCTTGACACCTAAGCAATAAACCTTATTATTTCTCTTAGCATGCTTTTCATTTATAATTGCAAGAGAACTAAAATAATTCTTAGCATGCTTTTTGACTCTAGAAATTAAAGGTGCATTAAGTAAATTTACCTTAGGGTTAGCTTTAGGAGGTCCCCCTACATGAGTTGCACCTTCTTGCCCTTTCTTCCTCCCCCTAGGGCATTGGCTTTGATAGTGTCCCTTTTGGTTGCATTTAAAGCACACAATGTGCTCTTTGCTCTTGATTTTGGGAACACCGGCATCCTTTGACTTTGGATTGACTTTTGGTGTTGATGCCTTTTCCTTAGCCAATTTAGGGCATTTGCTCTTGTAATGCCCCTTCTCCCTACACTCAAAGCATATTATGTGATTTTTATTTAAAATTACAACACTTGAGTTACCTAGGGAGTTGGTGGAGGCTTCTTCACTTCTTCCGGAGGTAGAAGCTTCATTTTGATCTTGCTCCGGAATCGAAATCCTTTCCTCCCCCTCAACGCTAGAGGTGGAGGTCTCCACCAAGTCATCCACATCTTCAAAAGTGGATGGTGATTCTTCTTCGACATTCTCCTCTACTTGTGCCGATTGGGAATTTTCTTGGAATTTCATTACCTTATTCCATAATTCCCTTGCATCCCTATAATCACCCAATCTAGACCAAATAGTGTTAGGTAACAAATCACTAATCAACTTGATTACCTTGAGATTTGTCTTGAAGTCTTTGATTTGGTCTTGGGTCTATTTTGACTTCTCAATTGGCTTGTTGTACTTGTCCATAGGCATTTCAAAACCGTTTTCTATAATAATCATAAAATCAAAATCGGTTTCTTGGTATACCTCCATTTTTCTTCTCCACCATAGAAATTCTCCTTCGAATTTGGGTGGTTGAAGGTTGTAGCCGGCCATCTTGTAGTGCTCTCGCGGCGGTTAGTCCTTGAAGAGCGGCCTCGGCTCTGATACCACTTGTAGGGGATCGAACGGCCGGCTACAACATTCAACCGATGGATGTCGGAATTCGCTCGTTCTCATTGCGTTGCTTGTCTACGATTGTTGTTAGCGCAGTGGAATAACAATAATAATGAAACTAATAACAATACACAATCACACAACACAAGATATACGTGGTTCGGAACCAAATGGTTCCTACTCCATGGGTGAGCTCACCGAGCTCTAGTTATGCGCACGACACTAACTAAACTCCTTCTTGACTACACGTCGGAAAGTGGAGAAACCTCTCACAAGCAATTACAACAGTAATATACAAATACAAACAAGAATACAAATACAATACAAAAGAAACACTTTTCACCGATTGCTTTTGATCACTTGTTTGTTACTTGCTTTGATTGGCTCTTGAAGGACTGGAATGTAGCAGCAATTCCCCTCCAATAACTCCACAAAAACCATGGCAAAAACCTCCATCTCGAGCTCCTTTTATAACCTACATCGAGCTATTTTCGCGCCTAGCAGTCGACTGCCAAAAGACTCCAGTCGACTGCCCCTGTAGCCGTTGTCTCACAACGGCCAGATCCACGTCAGACAAGTTCCAACAGATCACCTACGATCGATGATGCCCATCGATCACGGTGTGACCTAGATCGGCCCAATCGGTTATGGAGCGTTCTGTGCTCGCGACACTCCCATCACCGATCGCCATCCTCGGCGATCATCGGCTATCGGGCCGATCAGCGATCCATGGCGATCGCCAAGCACAAAACCCTAGCCTTACACCAGTCGAACCCTAGTCGACTTGGATCAGTCGAACCGGCACCTATGCCAGTCGACTGATGTCGGGTAAACCCTCAAACATCAAGTTTGAGCCTCCGACACTCAGTCTTAGCCACTTGGCCAAGTCCATCTTATCCCTCATGGAGTTCCCCACCGAAGCTCTCTTCCCTCGGCCTACGTCCCTCGGATGCGCCAAGCGCACGACTTCGCAACTCCATCCTTCGCGTCTCATACCCTAGAAGTATGCTTCCCTTTGGGCTCACTCCATTCACTCCCCGTCCGGCGGTCCCTTGGATGCACCAAGCGCATGGCTTCGCAATGCCATCCTTCACCGACTCAAGGACCCCGAGCCTAGTGAACTTACCAAGTCCTCAAGACTTCCCAAATGCACCAAGCGCACGACTTCGCAATATATTTCTCACCAAGCACCAGGCGCATGGCTTCGCAATGCTTTGGACTTTCCCATGCCAAGGCTTCCCCCTTGGACTTCCACACCAAGCTCCATGCTTGGATTTTCCATGCCAACCCCATGTTGGACTTTCCCATGACAATCCCATGTCATGAGTTTTGTCTATCATCAAAATACTATCAAGGTACTGCTCGAGTCAAACTCGAGTCAACCTGGGCCGATTGCACCAACACTAGTATGGTGAGCCCTATAGAGATTTATTGTGACAACAACGGGGCTATAGCACATGCTAAGGATCCTCATTCTCACAAGTGTTCCAAACATATACTATGGTGGTATTGTTGGGTTTCCCCGACACTGCAGCGAGTGTGTGTTCGAACATATTTCGTAACCATGCACACAGTGGAAGCAAAAAAGAAATAAATCTAATTTATTAAAACACACACATCACACGCATGAAGGATACAACATGTGTAGATATAATCGCTATTTAAAATTTTGCAATAAAAGGAAATTACTCTAGTTATACCTGATATATCGCATGTAGCGGGAATGACATCAACTGAAGTAACTCTCGCTAGAATTGCCTCTATCAGTATCCACGTAGAGTATCGTCGGTATAGCTTCACCAATCTACGAGCCTCGTCTTCGTAGGAGTTACTAGCCTCATCTCGAAGACGATGTGATCCGAGAGAAGATCACAATCCGAATAAAATTCAGATCCAAAAATCGAGTTTCACAAACTCGCTTCTCGGAAGTGGTTTTCGTCAACCGATTGACGAAAACTCAACCCTCCACCTATGTGGATTGCCAGAGAACCAATCCTTGGTAAATAGGTCGCTGTTGGAGAGCAAAACACCGACCAAATGACCTCTCCACAAAGAGGAGAACAAGCTGTCCAGAATATGGATAGCTTGTTTGGTGGAAGATATGGCCGGCCAATCAATGGTCGGCTGCTCCTTGGTCGTCGGCGGCCAAGGGAGGATGCCCGAAGGAGTCGCCGGCGGTTTGTGGGTGGCCGACAGCGACTTGGGAAGCAGCAAAACCTGGGTGGTAGCTCCTCTTGGGCGGCAAGAGCAAGGAGGAGAGCTTGGGTGGCTAGGGTTTCCAAAACCCTTGAACAAATTAATTCTCCACCAAAAACCCTTAAGCCGTGTTTTTATAGAGAACACATTCTCCTAACGGTTATTGGTTCATAATCAAAACCCATTAACCCGCTCCAATAACTTAAGTTGAAATAAACCAAACCACATTGATCTATTTTAAGTTAAAACGAACCGAACCAACTTTGGTTCATTCGTTTAAAACAAACCAAACCACTTTGGTTTATTTTCCACCATTAGATTAGAACGAAACCAATTTGGTTCATCCATCATGTCTTCAAAAGACACGACCCATCATGCTTCCGATGTGACTGAAACTATTTCATACTCGCTCTTTGTTTGGTCCAACCAAACCTAGTCTCTCTCGATCTGAGAATCCTATTCTCAAACTTGTTTTAAATCCTTCGGATTACGCTCGTTGTGCGTGTGACCAAATAGGTTCCCGGTTTATGTTGGTCGTCTATAATTAACTATTAATTATAGAACAATCATGAGTGACACCTAGTAGTACATTGTGATCCCCAATTAATCGAAAAATCAACGGTTGATCCTATAACCATTTCTGAAACCCTTCAGCAGCTACAATGAATCACACCCCATTCCTTTCACTCATCTTATACCCATTTGGTTTAGGACATAGTCTATTGTGTCAGTCCCCCCTAGGCTGACTATGTTACACCTAGCCCAAGTATTACTTCCTCGTCCTCCGGATTCTATTTACTGCACATGCATCCAAGAGTACCATACTCTAAACATGTAATGCTTTGGCCAAAGACTTTAGTAACAATCCGACGAGAGGCCATAGGGTATACATCACCTCACAAGGAGCGGTGAATCCTCTGTAGGCTATTCAAACACCTTCGACCACTTCGACTTATACCCAATCATCTCGAGTCCACATCTCCTCAGAGATGCTTGTTTAAGATGTCAAAGCATAAGTCTTCATGACCAAGATGACTTGAATACCGCAAGTCGAAGGAACATCGCACTTAAGCTACTGTAAGAACTTCATTGACATATCCATATATACAGAGAACCATATGAAGTCTTACAACTGGTCACTCCAATGAACTAGTTACCATAACTAGCATCCACGATTAACTCCGGACATCCCAATGTCTCCAGCCAGTGAGAAACAACTGCTTGGATAAACCAAAGAGTATACCTCATGCTAGTCTCAACAGAATCGATGGCGTCCGAATGCATCAATTCATCGACTAGGGATAATTCCAATACATCACAATTACACATGTAGAGATACTCACTAGTTGTGATCTAATCACAAATTCTCTCATGCTGCGAATCGTATTGTGGATATTCAGTAAATGAGTTTAAGATCCAATCAAATACATGAAAACATGTATATTCAAATAGTGAATCTTCATTTATCAAATAAATGATATAACCACTATAAGGCGATTGCCTTAGGACACCTCTCATATATAACTATCAAACTCCCACTTGGCCTAATGTCAATCGCCACGGTATCCAATACCATAAGCTCTAACATGACCCTCAAACTTATTTTTAGGTAAGGCCTTAGTTAAAAGGTCCGCTAAGTTCCTTTCAGTGGGAATCTTCAAGATTTGTATTTCCTTCCTACTTATGATCTCTCTGATCAAATGATAGCGGCGAAGCACATGTTTAGATCATTGATGAGATCACATCAAGTTCAGAGACGAACTTCTTGATCCAAACTGCTTCCTTTATTGCTTCTAAAGTGGTAATGTATTCTGGCTCAGTGGCAGAATCTATAGGTGATCGATCGGTGTGTGTTGGCCGGCTAGAGAGGGGGTGAATAGCCCTCTTTCGTTGGATGGTGGAATTTGCTCGTTCTCGTTGCGTTGCTTGTCTACGATTGTTGTTAGCGCAGCAGAATAACAATGATAATAACAATACTAACAACACATAACAATCATAAGCAATACACAAGCATATACGTGGTTCAGAACCGAATGGTTCCTACTCCACGGGCGAGATCACCGAGCTCTAGTTATGCACACAACACTAACTAAACTCCTTCTCGACTATACGTCGGAGGTGGAGAAACCTCTCACAAGCTATTACAACAAGTAATATATGAAATACAAGCAATACAAAGACAAATACGAAATACACATAAAGAACACTTTACAACGCTTGCTTTGAACCCTTTGCTTGTAGCTTGCTTTAGATGGCTCTTGAAGGTCTGGAATGCAGCAGCAATTCCCCTCCAATAGCTTCACAAAAGTCTTGGGCGTGTTGGGATGTATACTGAAAAGTTAATCTTTTGTATAAACATCTTTATTTTGAAATAAGAATCACATGATCATTGTTTGCATTTTTATGGTTGTGCAATATTGTCTAATACATTACATTATAGATATCATGGTGTGTGGTAACACGGGAGATCATGTTATTGGCTCCTTGTAAAGTATAAGTAAAGGCTCACAACCGAGATGACTTTAGACAAACCATCGGAATGGTTGTAGTATGATTTGGGATTGGTTTGTCTTTACCATAAAATCACACTAGTGCACTTTGTGTGTATTGAGCAGGACCGACTTAGAGGTGATTCGATTTATTGCTGACTACATAATCTAATCAGACCTCAGATATTATATTGTACATACTCTTAATCCCGATATAATAACGGGCACATATACTTAGTATTAATCTCTTTGATTTACCAATGGGCGAGATTTATAGATTAAATCGATAGGCTCGGTAAGTTGGGAGATGATATTATTTATATGGTGTGCCGTTGATTATAGGAGGAAACCGTGTCCTATATATTAGGATGATGATGTCCCCTTGAGGAGCTCATAAGGTTCATCATGTAAACCCTGCAGGTGGACTTGGTCTGGCATGATGAAAAGGTTGAGTGGTACTACTCATGGAGTTAGATGTTGATTAATTAATGGTCAGTAAATTAATTAATCGACGGACATTCGAGATCTTAAACACGGAGAGAAAATGTACAAATAATATATGGAGCCCATATTATATTATGGGGGTTGGTGAGGTAGATCAATGATAATCCTTTAGTGGATTGGATTATCATTAATGGATCGGACTTTATGTGGGCTTGATCCATGGGTGGCCAAGATCCAACTCCTCCTCATGGTCCCTATTGTAGCCTATTAACACCTCATGAAGCTTAGATCCAATGGATAGAAACAAAACTCTAGATCCAAAGGTAGAGATTAAATTTCTAAGATCCGACGGTTGAGATTAAATCTCTAGATCTGACGGTTGAGATTAAATCCCTAGAACATATGGTGGAGATTAAAACATGGCTTATCCCTAACTCTATAAAAGGAGGGCAAGGGGTGGGCGACAACTAATGAATCCTAATTGAGATAGGATTAGGGTTTGGAGGCTTAGGGTTTTGGAGGCTTGGGCGGCAAGAAGAATAGGGTTGGCGGCACCAAATAAGGAATCTATTTCCTTATCTCCTCCTTCTTTAATCTTGCCAGCGCCCATAAAGCTCCTTCCACACCTTGGACAGCAGCCAAAGCCCCTCTTCTCCTTCTCCTTGGTTGGTGGAAACAAGATTTAGGGCTTTCCCTTGGTGTCTTGGCCAGATTCCACCTTAATCTCTTCTTCCTTCTTGGTCGGCGGCAAGCTCCAACATTGGATGTTGGTGGTTGGTTGAAAGAAGGAAAGGAGCTTTGTTTCTATTCTTCCTCTTGCTCGGAATGAGCAAGGAAGAAAGATTGGTGATCTAGGAGCTTCAACTTTTGGTAGATCGTCGCCCACACGACGTCCGAAAGGAGGAAGGTCATACGTTAGAAGATCGAGAGGTATATCGATTCTCTATTCTCTTTTGTAACATGTTTGTTTTTGTTTTTCAATTATGAGCATGATATATTCTGTTTATGGCTAAATAATACTTGGATCCCGAACATAAACACGAAAGCCGGCGATCCAGACATCGTCTATTCCACGGCTACTCGTAGAATAGAGGTTGGGCGCTTGAACAACAAGTTTGTTCAAGTGACCTCTTTAAACGAACAACACGACGATGACTTGGTTGTTTGGGCAATCCCTTTTGTCTAGGATTAAATTTTTTTAATCTGGGGACATCAATGGGATCGCCATGAACAAGCGACCAAGGTGAAGGGGAAGCGAAGTTTCCCCTCACGAATCACTCAAATCAAACCCATCAATTGGTATTAGAGCCAAGGTTTTCGGTTTTGTGTGTTTAGGATTCGGTTACTCTTATGCATTTTTCCATATATTATATGTGTCGGATAATAGTAGGATATGCGTAGGTTAACTCTTTGGTTGCAGGCATAAGATCCGACTATTATGGCCATATGTGTGTATGTGGTTGTATGTGTATATTTTGTTGAATCCTCGGGGTTGACGAGACTAGTATTTAATTTTTATAAATTAGATACGGCATTGTTTAGCCACTCTTTTATTTTAGTTTACTTTTAATCTAGATTTCATGTACACTCCCTCGTGGAGTATAGGATCGATGGATGTAAATTAAAATAGATTTTAGTCTCGGCTCGGATCTTCGAATGGCTCGTACATGGTGTAGGAGGAGCGGACGAGAAGGCGATGCGACGGGAGACATATTGAAGACAAAAGCCATAATAGTTGGAAAATAATTTATTTTTCATATTTATTGCTTATTGTTTGATATGCATGTCGTAGGCTAGAAAATTCCTCATTTTCAAATTACTAAGTGGGAGAGGGAAATTTTTATAAATTCCCACGGCCTCCATTACAATTTGACAAGTGATGCAGACAAACTTGCGCGTCGGCTCTGAGTGCCTTCCTCCCCATCGGATGAGTTTGTTTGCGGATCACAAGGTCAAATATGGTTATAGGGAATTATTAAGGAGTGTGTGCACTTCCCCATCGGAAGGCACATAACCCGAGATAATTACCTTTGTACCGAGTAATTGTGAACACTTAGATACAAATATAAGTATCCTCCCCATCGGAGTCACTGCTTTTATTTGTAGGGCCAAAGAGGAACCAACTATTAATTTTACTTGTCAAAAAGTTAGGTTGACAAGATAGTAAAATTAATGGGTAAAACCTCCTCTTACAAATGTAGAATTCATATACGTCCACACTATCGTGGCATACGATCGGTGTTTTGAGGTGTTGGTTGATTTTAAAATTTAATTGTTTGAGGAATCAATAATTTTTTGAAATCTAATGTTTTGATTTATGTGATTCTTAGGTTTTCTTTCAAAATGACTTTCAACCCACTTGCTGTGATACTGAAAGAGAACAAACTTACTGGACCCAACTATGTTGATTGGAAGAGGAATCTAGACATTGTCTTGACTGCTGAGGAATACAAATATGTACTCCTCGAAGAGTGCCCTCCTAAGCCTGCAGATGATTCTGGGGAAAAGGAGAGAGAGAGTTATAAGAAGTGGATCAAGGCCGATGAGATGACGCGGTGTTACATTTTGACATCTATGTCAAATGTACTGTAACATCAGCATCAAGCCATGCCCACTGCTTATGACATAATGCTCAATCTCAAAGAGCTTTTCGGACACCAGAATCGGGCTGCGAGGCAAGAAGCCATGAGAAACTTGATGATGACCACCATGATCGAGGGAACACCCGTGAGGGATCATGTTCTCAAGATGATGGCTCATTTGAATGAGCTGGAAGTCCTTGGAGCTGAGATCGATGGGGAAACCCAGGTCGATATCATACTCCAGTCTCTACCTAGAAGTTTTGAGCAGTTTTGCCTGAACTACAACATGAACAAGAGGTTGTATTCGTTGGTGGAACTTCTGACAGAACTCCAGGCGGCAGAGGGGCTATTTCGTCAGAGTGCTCAGGCACATGCCATGGTGACCCAAAAGGTTTCTACTTCTAAGCTGAAAGGCAAGAAGAAGAAGAAACAAACTGGGGCAAAGGTGGTGGGAGGTACTCAGGGAGGAGTGAAGAAGCCAAAAGGCAAGTGCTTCACTTGTAAGCAGACTGGACACTGGAAGAAGGACTGCCCCAACCATAAGCAGAATAAAGATATATCTTTTGGTCTAGTCATTGAAACATGTTTAGCGGTGTTATCTACCGGCACCTGGTGTGTAGATACGGGAGCCACTGATCATGTCTGCAATACTTTGCAGGGGTTCCAAGAAACCAGACGACTGGCTGAGGGGGAGATTACCGTGTACTTGGGCGATGCCACGAAGGTGGCGGCAGTTGCAGTGGGAGACATTCATTTATCTTTTGAGAAGAATAAAGTGTTGGTTCTTAAGAATTGCCTTTATGTACCCTTATTTAGAAAGAATTTAATTTCAGTTTCTAAATTGTTTATGGATGGATATTCTATTTCTTTTAATGACAGAGTTGTTATAAGAAGGAATAGAGACATTATCTGTTCGGGTGCATTGATAGGAAATTTGTACACACTCGAATCAAAAGCTCCCACGATGCAAATTGAAATTAATAACTCATCTTCTAATTCCAATAAGAGAAAAGAACCTTTGAAGATGAACCAAACATATCTTTGGCATCTTAGGCTTGGTCAAATTAACCTAAGCAGAATTTAAAGGTTGATAGCTGATGGACCTTTGGGTTCATTAGTGGTGGAGGATTTCCCAACCTGCGAATCTTGCTTGGAGGGTAAAATGACCAAGAGGCCTTTTAAGGCCAAGGGGTATAGAGCAAAAGATGTGTTGGAATTGGTTCATTCTGATCTGTGTGGTCCTATGACTATCCAGGCTAGAGGTGGTTTTGAGTATTTCATCTCTTTTATAGATGATTACTCAAGATATGAATACATTTACCTGATGCGCCGCAAGTCTGAATGCTTTGACAAGTTCAAAGAATTCAAGGCTGATGTGGAGAAACATCAAGGTAAAAGTATCAAGACCCTACGATCTGATCGTGGTGGCGAGTACCTCTTGGGAGAGTTTAGGAATTACCTATCAGAGGCTGGGATTCAATCCCAATTGACTGCACCTGGCACACCCTAGCAGAATGGTGTAGTAGAGGGAAGGAATAGGACTCTTATGGAGATAGTTAGATCGATGATGAGTTATTCTGAGTTGCCAGATTCGTTCTGGGGATATGCTCTAGATACGACGGTGTACATTCTAAACTTGGTTCCATCTAAATCAATGCCTTCTACTTCCACAGAATTGTGGACTGGGCGAAAGCCTAGTCTAAGACATATTCGGATATGGGGGAGTCCAACACATGTGCTGAAGGCAGATGCTGGTAAGTTGGAACCTCGTATAGAAGTATGCATGTTTGTTGGCTATCCTAGAGGAACGAAGGGTGGTCTATTTTATAGTCCTAGAGATCAGAGGGTGATTGTTACCACGAATGCCAGATTTCTAGAGGAAGACTATGTGATAGGCCACAAGCCCAAGAGTAAAATTGTTCTGGAGGAATTAAAAGGGGAAGTCACTTCTTTAGTACCACCGGTACAAGAAGATATACCATATGTCACTGCACCGCATGTCACAGAGGATACACAGGTGATGCCTTGTCGTAGTGGGAGGGTTGTGAGACAGCCTAATAGATTCATGTTCTTGGGAGAGTCTTCTGATTTGGTCCCTGGCGAACATGAACCTGATCCCTGAACATATGACGAGGCAATCCAAGATAAAGATGCAGCATCTTGGCGAAGTGCAATGAATGCTGAGATTGAATCTATGGATTCAAATCAGGTCTGGGAGCTAGTAGAACCACCCGAGCTTGATATGAAGGACTTGGGAGAGGTGGGACACATCCTTGGGATCAAGGTTATAAGGGATCGCAGGAAAAAGATGTTGTGTTTATCCCAAGCTTCATACATAGACACGATTATGGATTATTTTAGCATGTAGAATTCTAAGAAGGGTTTTCTACCTTTCAGGCATGAAGTTCCTTTATCTAAGGAGATGTGTCCTAGAACATTTGAGGAGATAGAGGAGATGAAGGCGGTTTCTTATGCTTCGGCAATAGGAAGCCTCATGTATGCGATGCTATGTACGAGACCAGATATCTGCTATGCCTTGGGCATGATCAGTAGATATCAGAGTAATCCAGGACAGGGATATTGGACTGCGGTAAAGCATATATTGAAGTACCTGAGAAGGACTAGGGATTATATGCTAGTTTACCAGGCAGACCAATTAGTCCCTGTGGGTTACATGGATTCTGACTTCCAATCTGATAGGGATAACAGTAAGTCTACCTCAGGTTTTGTGTTTACTTTGGGAGGTGGAGCCATTTTATGGAGGAGTGTCAAGCAGAAATGTATGGCGGACTCCACCATGGAAGTTGAGTATGTGGCGGCCTCTGAGGTGGCCAAAGAAGCTGTATGGCTCAGGAACTTCCTGATGGACTTGGATGTGATTCCTGGTTTGCCCAGAACTATCACAATTTATTGTGATAATAGTGGTGCAGTTACAAACTCGAAGGAACCATGAGCCCATAAGACAAGTAAGCACATAGAGCGCAAGTACCACCTGATACGAGAAATCGTAAAGAGAGGAGAAGTTGCTGTGGCCAAGATTGCATCGGAGGATAACCTGGCAGATCCTTTCACTAAGGCCCTTCCGGTGAGAGCTTTTGATAGGCATGTGGAGGGAATGGGGATTAGATGTATGACAGTTTGAGGACAACATAGTCTTTTAGTATAAGTGAGAGATTGTTGGGATGTATACTGAAAAGTATATCTTTTGTATGAACATATTTATTTTGAAATAAGAATCACATGATCATTGTTTGCATTTTTATGGTTGTGCAATATTGTCTAATACATTAAATTATAGATATCATGGTGTGGGGTGTCACACGGGAGATAATGTTATCGGCTCCTTGTAAAGTATAAGTAAAGACTCACAACCGAGATGACTTTAGACAAACCATCGGAATGGTTGTAGTGTAATTTAGTATTGGTTTGTCTTGACCATAGAATCACACTAGTGCACTTTGTGTGTATTGAGCAGGACCGACTTAGAGGTGACTCAATTTATTGCTGACTACATAATCGAATTAGACCTCAGATATTATATTGTACATACTCTTAATCCCGATATTATAACGGGCACATATACTTAGTATTAATCTCTTTGATTTACCAATGGGCGAGATTTATAGATTAAATCGATAGGCTCAGTAAGTTGAGAGAAGATATTATTTATATAGTGTGTCGTTGATTATAGGAGGAAACCATGTCCTATATATTAGGATGATGATGTCCCCTTGAGGAGCTCATAAGGTTCATCATATAAACCCTGCAGGTGGACTTGGTCCGGCATGATGAAAAGGTTGAGTGGTACTACTCATGGAGTTAGATGTTGATTAATTAATGGTCAGTAAATTAATTAATCGACGGACATTCAAGATCTTAAACACGGGGAGAAAATGTACAAATAATATATGGAGCCCATATTATATTATGGGGGTTGGTGAGGTAGATCAATGATAATCCTTTAGTGGATTGGATTATCATTAATGGATCGGACTTTATGTGGGCTTGATCCATGGGTGGCCAACATCTAACTCCTCATGGTCCCTATTGTAGCCTATTAACACCTCATGAAGCTTAGATCCAATGGATAGAAACAAAACTCTAGATCCAAAGGTAGAGATTAAATTTTTAAGATCCGACGGTTGAGATTAAATCTCTAGATCCGACGGTTGAGATTAAATCCCTAGAACCAATGGTGGAGATTAAAACATGGCTTATCCCTAACTCTATAAAAGGAGGGCAAGGGGTGGGCGGAAACTAATGAATCCTAATTGAGATAGGATTAGGGTTTGGAGGCTTGGGCGGCAAGAAGATTAGGGTTGGCGGCACCAAATAAGGAATCTATTTCCTTATCTCCTCCTTCTTCAATCTTGCCGGCGCCCAAACAACTCCTCCCACACCATGACCAGTGGCCAAAGCCCCTCTTCTCCTTCTCCTTGGCTGGTGGAAACAAGATTTAGGGCTTTCCCTTGGTGTCTTGGCCGGATTCCACCTTAATCTCTTCTTCCTTCTTGGCCGGCGGCAAGCTCCAACATTGGATGTTGGTTGAAAGAAGGAAAGGAGCTTTGTTTCTATTCTTCCTCTTGCTCGAAACGAGCAAGGAAGGAAGATTGGCGATCTAGGAGCTTCAACTTTTGGTAGATCGTCGCCCACACGACGTCCGAAAGGAGGAAGGTCATACGTTAGAAGATCGAGAGGTATATCGATTCTCTATTCTCTTTTGTAACATGTTTGTTTTTGTTTTTCAATTATGAGCATGATATATTCTGTTTATGGCTAAATAATACTTGGATTCCGAACATAAACACGAAAGCCGGCAATCTGGGCATCGTCTATTCCGTGGCTACTCGTAGAATAGAGGTTGGTTGCTTGAACAACAAGTTTGTTCAAGTGACCTCTCTAAACGAATAGCACGACGATGACTTGGTTGTTTGGGCAATCCCTTTTGTCTAAGATTAAATTTTTTTAATCCATGTACATCGATGGGATCGCCATGAACAAGCAACCAAGGTGAAGTGGGAAGCGAAGTTTCCCCTCACGGATCACTCAAATGAAACCCTTCAGGGAGAAATCCTCCCACTTGAGCTCCATTTATAACCTGCATAAAGCTATTTTCGCGCCCATCAGTCAACTGCCAAAAGGCCCCAGTCGACTGCCCCTGTAGCCGTTGTCTCACAATGGCCAGATCCACGTCGGATAAGTTCCAACGGATCACCTACCGGATCGCGTTCATGGCGATCGGATGACTAGTAGCCGACCCGATCGGCTAAGGAGCATTTATGTGCTCGCGACACTCCCATCATCATTGCCATCCTCGCCGATCATTGTCATATCGCTCGATCGCCCCATGGCGCCGATCGCCAAGCACAAAACCTGCAGTCTTAAACCAGTCGAGTCCTAGTCGACTTGGACCAGTCGAATCGACACCTATGCCAGTCGACTGCTGTCGGGCAAAATCTCAAACACAAAGTTGTTTGAGCATCCGACCGTCGGGTAAACCCTCAAACATCAAGTTTGAGCCTCCGACACTCAGTCTTAGCCACTTGGCCAAGTCCACCTTATCCCTCATGGAGTTCCCCACCAAAGCTCTCTTCCCTCGGCCTACGTCCCTCGGATGCGCCAAGCGCATGACTTCGTAATGCCATCCTTCGCATCTCATGCCCTCAAAGTATGATTTCCTTTGGGCTCACTCCATTCGGTCCCCGTCCGACAGTCCCTCAGATACACCAAGTGCACGACTTCGCAATGCCATCCTTCACCGACTCAAGGACCCCGAGCCTAGTGAACTTACCAAGTCCTCATGACTTCCCACATGCACCAAGCGCACGACTTCACAATGCATTTCTCACCAAGCACCAAGCGCACGGCTTCGTAATGCTTTGGACTTTTCCACACCAAGCTCCATGCTTGGATTTTCCATGCCAACCCCATGTTGGACTTTCCCATGACAATCCCATGTCATGAGTTTTGTCTATCATCAAAATACTATCAAGGTACTGCTCGAGTCAAACTCGAGTCAACCTGGGCCGATTGCACCAACACAATCCTCCCCTTTTGATGATTGACAAACTACCATCTCAAGTCTACCAATTCTCCCATATTGGCAATTCTCATATCCCAATGAGAATTCCAGAACCCTAATTAGTAACTTGGTAACTTCTCCCCTTTTGACATTACATCAAAAGGTCCTCCTCAAGTATGAATGTCTCATATCCCAATGAGATCTTACAATCTCTCCCTTGGAGGAACACATGCCTACAATCTTTCTAGTGATCCCATATCACTTAAAGAGAGGCAACCCAATTTTCCTCCCATGATGAAATACACATCCATCTTCCCATGATGGATACCTCCCCCTAGAGGCTTGCTCCCCCTTGACCATTGCACCAACAATGTCCTTGGAGAGTCCCTAAGCCAATAGGAACATTAACCAATCAAAATTAAGGCAAAGTTCAATAATGAACTCTCTTCCACCTTAAAATTTATACTCACCCTAAACCCTTCTCCTGATCCATATCCAATGGATTTCCACCCTCTCTAATGCTCTCCCAAGCATATCCTAGGGTTAGGAGTGGTTAGGGGACCTTAACCTAGCTGAACATGGGCCTAACCAACAAGATTTACCTGAAATCGGCTTAGGCGGTTAGTGAATTCAAAAAATCGATCATTTGCCACACCCATCGATCATTGGACTCCATGGCGATTGATAATACATTCATTCTGATTTTCAATTCATAAGTAAATATACATAAGGTTTAAAAATCTTGAAATTTGGTATGTATATTACTTATCATAAATACTATGGGCGAAAAATATTTTAAAATTATTTTACCCATTAAATTAAGAGATTGACACAAAATCCAAAAGTTGAGAAAAGCTTCAATAAAGAGCCCTCTTTGTATCATCCCATTCAATGGTGATAGCTATCAAAAGATAGGCTTCACCAAGGTTTTCAAAATGTTTTCAAAATGTTTTGAAACCTTTAATTTCTTTTCCTAAACATCTCACTTATATCTAGATGTGTAAAATACATACAAGTCAAGTTTTTAGTGAGATGTGGGTTTATGTACTTTAATGGTCTAATGAAAATTTCTAGGCAATATTATTTTATTAACATCAAATCAAGCCATATTCCTTAATTTCATTTTATTTTATGCATGATGATGATTATGGCATAGATATGATATAGATAAAGCATATGCCAAAATCATGATGTCATGGCATGTGAATGAGACATCTAAGCATACATGACATCTAAAATAATTCTAAACATGATCATGACATTTTATAGATAAAAATGAAAATGATGTCATGACATGGCAAGACAAATAAATCATGGAAAGTAAAATATACTAAGGTATGGAATACCTAAGTGTTAAATCAAGTTGCCATTTCTAGGAATTAATTCCATTTTGCCTTAAAACCATTATCTCCCAAGTGTGCCATAAACCCAAAATGGCACACCAATACCTCTAAGACCTAATTGTGCCAATTTAATCATTTTTCAACTTCTCAAACCATATTGGCACACCCTAATGTGTCAACTCACAATGGCTAGGTTAACCACCCATCCACTTAGGGTTGACACACCCTAACCCATTTAGCGTGAATCAATCACGCTCTTAGGAACCCAATATCTCTTGGAGCTCCTTGGGTTAACAAGGTATTCTCTAGGGATAACTTCCCTAGATACCTTCCTAATGACCCTTTTTGGCTTTGAAGCCTTAGTCAAATGGGTCTTACTTGGGTCAACTCTAGAGGTAACTCCTCCTTTGACCTTCTTAGTGGCTACATTTGATTTCTTTGAGGTCTTAGCCACTAAGCAAACACCATGGCTAGACTTAGGGATAGCTTCCTATTAGCCTTGGTTTTCTAGACCTAGAAATTGTTCCATAATCAAATGGAAATATTATGGTAAGTCTTCTTGGGCTTAGGTTTGTGACCCAAACCTTCCTTGCCCTTAGACCGTTTTGAACCTTAGGTCTTGACTTTTGTACATTTGACCCTTAACTTGAATTTTGAGATGATTCTAGGGTCTTTCTCCATTTTCTAGCCTTGACCTCAAGACTTGGTTTTCCTCTAATCTTCCCAATTTTGAATTTTCATTAGGTTTCTTTGGGAAGGACTCTTTCTAGGCATATGCCTAGATTTCTTGGGGTTAATACCCTGGTTTCTTCTATTCTCTAATGGACTCTTTAAGTAAAATAGGTCTAGTGTTTTGAGTCCTAGGTTTGTCCTTAGAGAACTAACATGCTTAGCACCTAAGCAATAAACCTTATTATTTCTCTAGCATGCTTTTCATTGATAATAGCAAGAGAACTAAAATAATTTTAGCATGCTTTTTGACTTTAGGAATTGAAGGTGCATTAACTAAATGTACCTTAGGGTTAGCTTTGAAGCTCCCCTACATGAGATACACCTTCTTGCCCTTTCTTCCTCCCCTAGGGCATTGGCGTAGTGTCCCTTTTGGTTGCATTTGAAGCACACAATGTGCTCTTTGCTCTTAATTGAGGAACTCCGGCATCCTTTGACTTTGAGTTGACTTTTTGGTGCGATACCTTTTCCTTAGCCAATTTGGGCATTTACTCTTGTAATGCCCTTTCTCTACACTCAAAGCATATTATGTGATTTTTATTTAAAATAATAACACTTGAGTTACCTAGGGAGGTGGTGGAGGATTCTTCTTGATCTTCATTTCTCCCGGATGTGGATGCTTCTTGTTGAACTTGCTCGGGATGGAAGATTGCCTTTCCTCCCTCAATACTAGAGGTGGAGGTCTCCACCAAATCATCGTCATCAAATGTGGATGGGCTCTTCTTCCACGACATCTTCCTCTACTTTTGTTGGGTTCTTGAAATTTCATTACCTTATCCCATAATTCCTTTGCATCCCTAAAATTACCCAACTTAGACCAAATATTGTTGGGAATCAAATTACGAAGTAATTCGATTACCTTGAGATTTGTCTCGAAGTCCTTGATTTGGTCTTCGGTCCACCTTGATTTCTCAATTTGCCTATTTCTTTCATTCCTAGGCAATTCGAAACCGTTTTCTAAGATTAGCATAAAATCAAAATCGGTTTCTAGGTATACCTCCATTTTTCTTCTCCACCATAGAAAATCTCTTTCGAACTTTGGTGGTTGAAGGTTGTAGCCGGCCATTTTGTAGTGCTTGTGTCGGCGGTTAGTCCTCGACAAGTGCCTTGGCTCTGATACCACTTGTAGGGGATCGATCGGTGTGTGTTGGCCGGCTAGAGGGGGGGGGGGTGAATAGCCCTCTTTCGTTGGATGGTGGAATTTGCTCGTTCTCGTTGCGTTGCTTGTCTATGATTGTTGTTAGTGCAGCGGAATAACAATGATAACAACAATACTAACAACACATAACAATCACAAGCAATACACAAGCATATACGTGGTTCGGAACCGAATGGTTCCTACTCCACGGGCGAGCTCACCGAGCTCTAGTTATGCGCACGACACTAACTAAACTCCTTCTCGACTACACGTCGGAGGTGGAGAAACCTCTCACAAGCTATTACAACAAGTAATATATGAAATACAAGCAATACAAAGACAAATACGAAATACACATAAAGAACACTTTACAACGCTTGCTTTAGATGGCTCTTGAAGGTCTGGAATGCAGTAGCAATTCCCCTCCAATAGCTTCACAAAAGTCTTGGGTGAAATCCTCCCACTTGAGCTCCATTTATAACCTGCATCAAGCTATTTTTGCGCCCATCAGTCGACTGCCAAAAGGCCCCAGTCGACTGCCCCTGTAGCCGTTGTCTCACAATGACCAGATCCACGTCGGATAAGTTCCAACGGATCACCTACGATTCATGGCGATGATGGTGACCTAGTAAGCCGCCCGATCGCTCTGGCATTACGTCATCGCACACATCGATCGATCATTGCCATCCCTCGACATCATTGCGACATCGATCATTGCGATCCATGGCGATCAAGCACACAAAACTCGCAGATCTTAAACGGTGAGTCCTAGTCAACTTGGACCAGTCGAACCGGCACCTATGCCAGTCGACTGTTGTCGGGCAAAACCTCAAACACAAAGTTGTTTGAGCATCCGACTGTCGGGTAAACCCTCAAACATCAAGTTTGAGCCTCCGACACTCAGTCTTAGCCATTTTGCCAAGTCCACCTTATCCCTCATGGAGTTCCCCACCAAAGCTCTCTTCCCTCGACCTACGTCCCTCGGATGCGCCAAGCACACGGCTTCGCAATGTCATCCTTCGCGTCTCATGCCCTCTAAGTATGCTTCCTTTTGGGCTCACTCCATTCGCTCCCCATCCGACAGTCCCTCGGATACACCAAGCGCACGGCTTCGCAATGCCATCCTTCACCGACTCAAGGACCCCGAGCCTAGTGAACTTACCAAGTCCTCAAGACTTCCCACATGCACCAAGCGTACGACTTCACAATGCATTTCTCACTAAGCACCAAGCGCACGACTTCGTAATGCTTTGGACTTTTCCACACCAAGATCCATGCTTGGATTTTCCATGCCAGCCCCATGTTGGACTTTCCCATGACAATCCCATGTCATGAGTTTTGTCTATCTTCAAAATACTATCAAGGTACTACTCGAGTCAAACTCGAGTCAACCTGGGCCGATTGCACCAACAGAATCTGCTATAGTGTCTTGCTTGGAACTTTTTCAACTTATTGCGCCTCCATTCAAGGTAAATACGTAACTAGACTGAGACCTGGAATCATCCTTGTCTGTCTAGAAGCTGGCATCCGTATACCTGCGTATTACCATATCACCTTCTCCATATATTAGGAACACATCCTTAGTTCTTCTTAAGTACTTAAGGATTGTCTTAACAGCCACCCAATGATCCATTCCTGGACCGGACTGGTATCTGCTCATGACACTCAAAGCATACAATACATCGGGCCTCGTACATAACATAGTATACATGATAGATCCTATTGCGAATGCATAGAGAATCTTATTCATGTTAATCCTCTCATCTTCTGTGCATGAACACATAAACTTCGAAAGGTGTATCCTATGCCTGATGGGTAGGAAACCTTTCTTGGATTCTGACATGCTAAATCTTTTTAGCACTCGGTCTATATATGTAGACTGTGAAAGACCAAGCAACCTATTTGATCTATCCCTATAGATCTTAATCCCGAGGATGTAGGTTGCTTCTCCCAGGTCTTTCATGGAGAATGTCTTGGATAACAAAATTTTAACCGATTGTAAGACAGATATATCATTTCCTATAAGTAATATGTCATCAACATACAACATTAGGAACACGACTGCACTCCCACTAACCTTCTTGTACACCCAAGGTTCGTCCGGATTTTGTGAGAAATCAAACCTTTTGATTGTCTCATCAAAATGAATATTCCAGCTCCTGGATGCTTGCTTCAGTCCATAAATGGACCGTCGAAGTTTGCATACCTTGGTTTTATCATCCGATGTGAAACCCTTAGGTTATATCATATACATGTCCTCGAGTAGGTTTCCTTTAAGGAAAGTCATTTTCACATCCATTTGCCATATCTCATAATCAAAATGAGCCGCTATGGCCAGGAGCATCCGAATGGATTTAAGCATAGCAACTGGTGAATATGTTTCGTCATAATCAACACCTTGATTTTGACGATAGCCTTTCGCTACTAATCTAGCCTTATAGGTAATCACATTACTATCCATGTCAGTTTTCTTCTTGAAAACCCACTTGCACCCTATAGGCTTAATACCTTCAGGTGGGTCCACCAAGTTCCAAACTTGATTTTCATACATGGAATCCATTTCCGACTTCATGGCTTCAAGCCATTTGTCCCTTTCTGAGCTATTCAAAACTTCTTCATAACTGGTAGGTTCCTCATCGTCAATGAGTAATGCATCGTTCGATTCACTTACGAGAAATCCATATCTCTCGGGAATGTTGCATGTCCTACCAGATCTACGAAGATGTGGTGTTACAATAGGTTCAGCTGATGTCTCATCACTATGAGTTATCGGTTGAGGTGCTTGACTAGGTATCTCATTAATGTATGTTGGAGTCTCTTGAGCCTCCTCAAGTTCAACAATGCTCCCACTATTTTCTTGCAAGAGAAACTCTTTCTCTAGAAACACAACATGTCTTGAAACAAATACCTTTTGTTCCATAGGATGATAGAATTGGTAACCCCTCGTTTCCTTAGGGTATCCAATAAATAGATATTTATCAGACTTAGAATCCAGTTTGTCTGATACAATTCACTTTACATAAGTAGGCCAACCTCATATCTTCAAGTAAGATAAATGAGGTTTCTTACTATTCCATATCTCATATGGAGTAGTAGAGACTATATTGGTCGGGACTCTGTTTAACTAGTAAACAACAGTCTAAAGTGTATAGCCCCAAAAGGACTTGGGAAGATTCTCATGATTCATCATCAACCTAACCATGTCCAACAAGGTTCGGTTTCGCTCTCAGATACACCATTATGCTGTGGTGTATATGGTGGAGTCCATTGAGACAATATACCATTGTCCCTTAGATAATCCAGAAACTCTTGACTCAAGTATTCACCACTTCGATCCGATCAAAGTATTTTAATACTCTCGCCAAGTTGTTTCTCTACTTCATTTCTGAATTCTTTGTGTAGGTGGTTGCTTCGGAGGCTCATTGGCTCCCATGTCCCCGGATTAAAATTTTCACTAATGAAAGAATTAATCCGAATGGGATGAGTTTCTTAGCACTGACCTATTTCGTCATGCTAACAACTTGAGTGGTCGCCAACAAACTAGTTGTTCAAGCAACACAACTCTTCTAGTTGATTAGCCGCGGAAGAGACGACGGACGGATCGCCGGTTTTTGTGTTTGTCTTCGGGGTCCATGATTATACAATATATATACATACGCACACATGTATAATCAACACTAAAAGGAACATGCTCAAATCTGAAAATAAAGTTATAAAACTTTATACCTTACGATCTTCTACCGTATGTCCTATCCTTCTCGTGGACAATGTGTGGACGAAGATCCTCCACGAGTAGAAGGCTTCTAGATTGCGTTCTTCCTTTCCTTGTCCGCTGCGAACAAAGAGAAGAACCAACAAATACCTATCCTTTCTAGAACCGACCACCAAATTAGGGAATTTGATGCAACCGCCGGCCAAGGAACAAGTGGATGGCGTAGCCACAATGGAAGGAGAAGCTGCCACCTTGGAGAGATTGAAGGAGTGAGCAAACCAATGGAAGGAGAACCACCGGCCAAGGAATAAGAGAGTGGCCTAGAGGGTGGGCGCCGGCCAAGTCTTGATGGAGGAAGATGGACGCCGGCAACAAGGAGAAGGAAGAGTTGCCGCCCAAGCTTTTTCTCCAAAACCCTAGCCGCCCACTTTTGAAGAGACAAACCCTAACTCCAATTCAATTCCCCTTGCCGCCCAAGCTTAAGCCTTCTATTTATAGAATTGGGCTTATGCCTCCTTTAATCTCCACCCGTCGGATCTAGGATTTAATCTCCACCGTCGGATCTAGGGTTTTATCCCAACCATCGGATCTAGGGTTTCATCCCAACCGTCGGATCTAGGATTTCATCCCAACCGTCGGATCTAGGCTTTCATCCCATCCGTCGGATCTAGGGTTTCATCCCATCCGTCGGATCTAGGGATTTAATCCCAACCGTCGATTCTAGGGTTTCATCCTAACCATCGGATCTAGGGATTTAATCCCAACCGTTGGTTCTAGGGTTTCATCCTAACCATCGGATCTAGGGATTTAATCCCAACCGTTGGTTCTAGGTTTTGTTTTACATTCTTCGATCTAGACTTCACAAGGATTATATTAGGCTACGATAGGGACCATAAGGAGGAGTTGGATCTTGGCCACCCGATGGATCGGAACCACACAAACTTGATCCATCAATGATGTTCCATTCCACTAGAGGATCATCATTGAACTACCTCACCAACCCCCATAAATTAATATGGGATCCATATATTATTCGTACATTAATCTCCCCGTGTTTAAGATATCGAATGTCCGTCAATTAATTGATTTACTGACCATCAATTAATTAACATCTAATTCCTCGAGTAGTACCACTCAACCTTATCATCATGTTGACTAAGTCAACCAGCTAGGTTTACATGATGAACCTTATGAGCTCCTCAAGGGGACATCATCAACCTAATATATAGGACACGGTTTCCTCCTATAATCAACGACACACCATGTAAATAATATCATTTCCCAACTTACCGGGCATACTGATTTAATCCATCTAAATCTCACCCTCTGGTAAATCAAAGAAATAAATACTAAGTACATGTGCCCGTTATTATATCGGGGTTAAGAGCATGCACAACATAATATCCGAGGTCCGATTCAATTATGTAGTCAGTACTAAATTGAATCACCTCTATGTCGGTCCTGCTCAATACACCTAAGTGTACTAGTGTAACTTTATGTTCAAGACAAAACAATACCAAGCTACACTACAACCATGCCAATGGTTTGTCCAAAACCATCTTGGTCGTGAGCCTCTACTTATATTTTACAAGGGACTGATAACATGATCTTCTATGCCACACCAAGCATCATGTTATCTACAATGTAAAATATTAGACAATATGCACACATATAAATATATAAAGTGCAAACAATGATCATGTGATTCTTATTCCAAAATAAAATGTTCATACAAAAAGAGCTAGACTTTCAGTATACATTCCAACACTTTGAACCTTTCAAAGGCTTCAAACTTGTGTTTCATCAAGAACACATACCTAAACCATGAGTAATCATCGGTGAAGGTAATGAAGTAGCTATAGCCTCCTAGAGCTTGAGTTAACATAGGTCCGTATACATCAATATGTTTTATACCAAGCAACTCTCCCACCGATTCACCTTTTACCATAAAAGGTAACTTAGTCATCTTGCCTTTTAAGCATGATTCACATGTATCATATAAATCTAATTCAAACGATTCCAGAATTCCACATCGGTGTAATTTGGACGTTCGTTTCTTGCTCACATGGCCAAGATGACAATTCCACATGTAGGAGTCTAATTGATTATCTTTTCGAGCATACTTGTTGTTCGCTTTGATATTGAGAATGTCACTGGATATGTCTAACGTATATATACCATTGCACA
The DNA here is from genome assembly GCA_025175895.1 of Wurfbainia villosa. Taxonomy (NCBI): domain Eukaryota; kingdom Viridiplantae; phylum Streptophyta; class Magnoliopsida; order Zingiberales; family Zingiberaceae; genus Wurfbainia; species Wurfbainia villosa. Next base: position 97,582,267 of record CM045987.1, read on the forward strand.
ATGTTCCAGTCCCATAAAGCACACCATTCAAAGTTATATAACAATAATTGTTACTAAAAGTCAAATGGTACCCATTTCTATTCAAATAAGAAATAGAAATGATGTTCTTTATCAATGAAGGAACATAAAAATAATTGTCCAGTTCTAAGACAAGTCCTGTAGGGAGTTTCAACAAATACGTTCCGATGGCGAGTGCAACAACCTTTGCTCCATTCCCAACACGTAAATTTGACTCTCCTTTGACGAGTCTTTTTTTATTCCTTAGCCCATGTATGTCATTACATATATGTGAGCAACACCAGTATCCAATACCTAAGTGTTTAAGGAAATAGAATGACAATCAATAACGAAGATATCTGAAGAAGATGGGGCATCTGATGCCTTATTCTTCTTCACGGACTCAAGATAAATCTTGCAGTTTCTTCGCCAATGGCCCTCCTTGCCACAATGATGGCAAGTGCCCTTTTGAGCTAGTTCTGCCTTCTTCTTCCCCTTGTGCCGTTTCTTTGATTTCCTCCCAGAACTTTTCTTTGAGGAATCAACTAACAACACCATCCCTAGCTCATGCTTCACAGAAGACTCCATAGTCTTCAGGATGTTGAGCAGTACCACAGATGAACCTTCTTGTATCTCAGAGGTGAAGAGGAGCTTAGAGACTTCGAACCTTTCATATCTCACTTGCTTATCAAACAACTCATAAAGATGAAAGACTATGATATGAGCATCCATATGCTCATGCTGCTTCCGCAACTCAGGTACCATCACGGCTAGCATGATGCAACTCACTAGTTCAGAATCACTCATATGTTTTTGATGGGCCAACAATTGGTCCGGAGTTGTGTCATCACTAGGATGGGAAGGAAGAGGCACTTCGAGGACATATGCAAGTTTTTTAGCCTTGAGAACAATTTTTAAGTTTCTAAGCCAGTCCAAGAAGTTCGGCCCAGTCAATTTATTCGAATCCAAAATAGAGCACAAATTCAAAGACATCATGATCAAGCAATTAACCTAGAAATATAAATCGAGCATATATGAGAAAGATGAAAAAATACATCAATATACATTTACAAATCCCATTCATTTTTTGAATTTAAAAACCCCAACATCACTTTGGGAGATCGTAGGTCCATCTCCGAATGGGCTGATATCCAACATAGATATGAACAACCTTGGAGAGAGTCCAACAAGACATTCAAAGCTACGATGGTAGGTATCAAGTATACCAATTGCATATCACATATATGCAACTATCACAATGTGTTATCAACTAATTGAATGTTCACACATACATCAGGTTGTTAACTCATTAACAAGTATGCATCATATGCATAGTACCCAACTTCACCTCCCTTCACATCGACCTTAGAGAGAGTCCAACAAGCCGATGCTCCAGGTTAAAGCCAAACCATTAATCGAGAAATGGTTTTAATATGGTTAGAGCGCATTCAACCAATTAGCCAGGCTCGGAGAGAGTCCAACAACCCAAACTAACGATTGACCTCTGACTCTTACCATATTAGTAATAAACTATTCCAATGGTTTGAACATGTTCAGGTTCGAGCCGGGCTTGGAGAGAGTCCAACAACCCAAATAAGAAACAGAACTCTGGTTCTAACCATATTAATGGAAGGTGTAGGCTTTAATGTTGTGTAAGGGATTTAATGTCTCATCCTCTTTGCATGCAAATAACTATTATCTATATTGTTGGTACAGGGGCACTAGATAATCAAACCTGTGTTTTGATTATGGCAAAGACACAAAGTTAAGTTTACATCATTATCTCACGAGCTAAATCGAGTGTGCAGAAAAGTACTAAAGCTAGAGCTGAAGGCTAGCGACACCCGGAGGAAGCCGCGGTGGTCGGGCGACACTCGAGTGACTTCGGAGGGAGCCGAAGGAATCGAGTGGAAGGCCGGAAGCGAAAGAGACACAGTAAGAATCGAGGTAAGCTCGTGTGAGTGAGAGATGGTAATGTCGTGTCCTCTGTCATGCAGGGGCGATCGTGGCGTAATCCGACTAAGACTTCTTGTGGAAGGTCTAGGTCGAGATCGGACGGTTAGAAATGTCATATTATCATTTTCGAGCTAACCTCTCGCTGCAGGAAGTGGCGGTGGCGATCGACTACGACATGGTGCGATCGTGATGGTCATCAATCGGTGATGGGAGTCATCGATCAATCGATGGTGACGAATCGACCTCTTCGCTAGGTCAAACGGATAACGTTGTGGCGGCCGCCAGCGATAAAATTTGGACAACCGTGATCTGTTCCAAAAAAAGGGAGACATATTCAGAGGCCAAAATCTATAAAAGGAGGAGGATTCCATCTCCAAATCACATAAAGTTTATTCATCAAGTGCTCCTCTGGCCAACGCTCCAACACATAATGCCCGACGGCGTAAGTTCAAATCTCGCAAGTAATTATTTTTATTGTATTCTTTATTTTAATCGTAACGAGGTGAGGTAGGCTTGTTCCCTCATCCTCGTACATTCAGTTTTTGTGATCGTTGTCTCCTACCTTCAACGAGGAGGAGACGTTATAGTGCTTTGCCCTCCGTACGTGGTCTAGGACCGATAGGGCCTTGGAGTAGCAACCGTTGGGTTGTGAACCAAGTAAAAATAAACATGTTCCTTTATTTTCCGCTGCTCTTACTCGTTTAATTGTCTACTCGAACGAAACGTCGAAAAAATTTACGATCGCTATTCACCCCCCCCCCCCCCCCTCTAGCGACGCTTCTCGATTCAACATATATGGCATGACACACATGACATACATCTACATGTCATGACACTTAAGCTACTGTAAGAACTTCATTAACATATCCATATATATAGAGAACCATATGAAGTCTCCCAATTGGTCACTCCAATGAACTAGTTACCATAACTAGCATCCACGATTAACTCCGGACATCTCAATGTCTCCATCCAGAGAGAAATAACTGCTTGGATAAACCAAAGAGTATACCTCGTGCTAGTCTCAACAGAATCGATAGTGTCCGAATGCATCAATTCATCGACTTGGGATAATTTCAATACATCACAATTACACATGTAGAGATACTCACTAGTTATGATCCAATCACAAATTCTCTCATGCTGTGAATCGTATTGCGGATATTCAGTAAATGAGTTTAAGATCCAATCAAATACATGAAAATATGTATACTCAAATAGTGAATCTTCATTTATCAAATAAATGGTACAACCATAAGGCGATTGCCTTAGGACACCTCTCATATATAACTATCAGGTATCACCTAATTCGAGAGATCATCGATCGAGGAGATGTGCATATATGCATAGTAGATACTGATGCTAACATTGCGGATCCCTTGACCAAGGCTTTAGCGTAGAGGAAGCATGATGGTCATACTAGGTCATTGGGTCTTAGAGATTACAGTGATTGACACTAGTGATAGTGGGAGATTGTTAGTGTCAACCCTTAGTGTCAATCATGAGATGATTGATTAGAGATCATATGTATCATATTTCATTAATAATAGGCAAAGATTGATTATTATATTTACTTTATACGTGTGCCAGCCAAATAAATATAATAATGCCATTAAATAGTAGATTCTAATCTACAGTATATCAATTGGTAGAATTGATTATGAGAAGTTGTAGAGAACACTATACTTAAACATTCCTAGTCAAGTATTGTATTAATAGATAAAGGGATATATTGATACATTGAGACTAGCCTGTAGGTCAATGGATGACTTGATATCACAAGTCATGGATATGTGATATCACATTGACACATGGGTATATATATTGTAGAATATATGTACTGAATTGACCCGCCATGAGAAAGTATCATGGATCGTTATATGAGTGCCATATACTTTCTCATGTGACTATTGGTATGAATAGTCTTTAGACCTGAAATCACTACGGTTCCCTAAATAAGGAGTTATGTACTTTGGTATCATCTATTGTCACCCGTAATAGGGTTCACAATAACGGTGATTGCTGGATATGTAACGAATTATGCGGAGGTATGTGAGTGATGTAGATGAGATCTATCCCTTTCATATGACGGGAGTGATATCTTTGGTCTCTTGATAGAGTATGACCACGAAATACATGGTCATACTCAAATGAGTCAATGTGAGATATTGAGCTCATTTATTTGAGTGAGTCTACTTGGGGATCAAGAAACATAAAGATCGATAAGGGGATGATACGGTCTATGCCTCATTGATCGATCTAAGATATCAAGGATAGAAGGACACCGTCATACATGATAATAGTCATAGAAAGGTTGTCGGATCTCGACTTTCTTGTAGCTTGGATAGAAATGATGTATTGCTAGATGTTGCTCATTGCTTATGTATCTAAAATGAGTTTAGATACATTACCAACTCTATGAGAGCCAATAGGGCCACACACAAAGAATATATTATTTTAGAGATAGGATCATTTTAGTTTGACTAAATGAATCATTAGTTAATTGAATGGACTAGAATGAGTTAGATTCATTGCTTGGCCAAACTTGAGTTGGACTCAAATTAGTTTAATTTGAGTGAGACTCAAGTGAAACCAATTGAAGAAGGTTAGCATGATTAATGATGATTAATCATGCATGCAAATGGGAGTTGTTGCATGCAAATGGATTAATGTATGAAATAAGATTTAATGCTTAATGTTGCATGCAAAGGGATTAATGAATGAAATGAGACTTATTCCAAACGTTGCATGTAAAATGAAATATTGCATGCAAAATGGATTATTGCATGCAAATGGATTAATTCATGCAAATGAGATTAATGCATGCAAATGGAATTTGAGAAGTTTTCTCAATTTTGCATGCAAATAAATGGACTCATTAACATTGCATGCAATTGGGAGTTGAGGAGTATCCTCAACGTTAATGAAAAAATGGGATTAATGGATAATAAAAGGGGATTTGAGAAATCTCCTTAATGAGAAGGAGAATGGTGATCTCTTGTGTGTGCATTTGATCTCATTTTAGCTAAGTATCCCATTTGTGCCTTGCATCCCTATTTTTCTTCCTCTCCCTTCTTCTTGGCCAAAGTCTAGAGTGGAGAGCCTTAGTGTGGTTGCTAGCACAACCAAAGGTGTTATCTCCTTCTCCAAGATACGGTTCGTGTGGATACCTTAGAGATATGGTTGTCCTTATCGTATTGAGATCCGACTACGTTTGGCTAGCGAGATTGCGAAGGGCTTCGCAACAAAGGTATACTTCTTCTTCTAGATAAGATCTAGGCAAAGGAGGATAATCGAATCGATTTATACGTATTGCATGGATCTCTGGAGGGATCCGACATGTATTTTGTTTCCGCTGTGGTTGTGCGAAGTATTTCGCCCACGAACACATGCGATATAATACGGATTTTAACAGCCTCCACTTCTAAAATTGAGGGGGATGAGAGACCATCCTCAATGCCGGAGCAAGAAGAACACGAACCCTCGACCTCCGGTCAAGAAGAAGAGTAAATTCACAATTTCCCTACCATGGAAGGGAACTCAAGCATTTTAATTATAAATACAAATCATATTGTAAGCTTTGAGTGTAGGGAAGCCGGATACTACAAGAGCAAGTATCCGAAATGGGTCAAGTGTTGGTGCATGGGCACCAGATAATCGAACCTAGATTTTGATTATGGAAAAGACTCAAAGTTAAGGTCTTATTGTTATATCATGAGCTGAACTAAGTGTGCAGGAAGTGTTTAAGCTGAGCTGAAGGTCAGCAACACCTGGAGAATCTCGAGTCGAGAAATCGTGGTGGTCGGACAACACCAGGAGACCTTCGTGGGAGTCAAAGAACTTAGGTGGAAGGCCGAATGCAAAGCGACAGGTCATAAAGGATGAGAGATAAGCATGAGTGCGAAAAGAGATGGTAAGGTCGTGTCCTCTGTACGGGTACAACCGTAGGCGATGATCCGACTAAGACTTTTAGTGGAAGGTCTAGGTCGAGATCGCACGGTAAGGAACCGTCATATTTACTATATTCCATGCTAATCTCTTATTGCAAGGAAGTGACTAGACTGGCAATCAACTGCAGGATATTGGCAGTCGACTGATGAAGTGCATAAGTCGACTCATGGTGACGAATCAGCCTTGTACGCTAGGTCAAAAAGAATAACATTTGACGATGCCACTTCGCGATAAGATAAGGTGTCACCTCGTGATAAGAACCACAAGTTGAGGATATGGATCCAAACTTATTCCAAGGCACAAGCCTATAAAAGAAGGGGAGGACTTGAACCCTAAATCATCAATTCTTTGCTCCCAAGTGCTCCAACAATGCTACGCTTCAATGCCGACACTATGACGCCAACATGCCGACGATAAACTCTTCATCTCAGATTCATATTCATAGGTAGTATTAGTTTGTGTCTTATTCAATTTAATTTGTAATCGGAGTTTTCATCTTAACGAGGTGAGGTAGGCTTGTTTCCTCATCCTCAAGTTTTTATCTCTCGATTTTTGTGATTGTTGTCTCCTACCTCCAACGAGGAGGAGACTCTATAGTGGATTGCCCCTTCATACGTGGTCAAGGGTCGCGGGGCCTTGAAATAGCAACCATTGGGTTGTGAACCAAGTAAAAATAAAGTATCTATTTATTTTCTAATGTTTTACTTTATGATGCACTGCTCGTATTTTGAAACGAAAAGAATGTTTCCCCTCTAGCGACACTTCTCGATCCAACAATTGGTATCAGAGCGGGGGCGCTAAGATTTGGTGCAACCACCAATCTAGCATTTTTTGGTTTTATTTTTCGTATTTATTGTTTTAAGTTGTTCTCCCACACTACTAATCCAAGATGAAGTCATGGTACATTTATTTTTGGTTGTGTGTTTGCAAGTATCTCTTCTCCTCGGGAGTAGGTCACGGTAAAATGAGTATAACTTTTCATACAAGTGGACCCACAAAATGTGCTATGCACCAAATCGAAGCTCTCTCAGAGATCTACACACCTTATGGGGGTTTACCCCCATAACAAGCTATTTTCATCCCCAAAAAATGATGTTTGGTACCTTTTTGGGGACATCGAAGGTCATAAGTGCGTAGTTTTTTGTTTAGCCTTTTATCTCTTGTTTATTCCTTATTATTTCCTGCATTACTAATCCAAGACCAAGTCTTGGAATTCCTTTTGGTTTTTATTCAAGTTTTGCAAGATAATTAATGTCCCACATTGAGGGGTATAGCACCTCCCGACCTCCGTTCTTTAACGGAGATGATTTCCGTTATTAGAAAGGTCGGATGGAGTGTTTTCTAAAAACACAAGTCGAAACTTGGATAATCATCCAAACCGACTTTGCTCTACCCAACAATTATCAAGGCGAGCCACTGGACAGTGACAAATGGACCAACGCTACCAAAAAGAAAATCGAAGATGATGCAAAAGCAACTCAAATGTTGCAGTGCGACTTATCCAAAGAGGAGCTCAATCACGTCGACCCGTTCATAAGCACGAAGTGTTGGTGCAATCGGCCCACGTCATGATTGACCAGACTCGAGTTTGACTAGAGTAGTGTTTTGATATTTGACATTGATGTCTGACAATGTATTGGAGAGATTGTTGGAGCAATCAACCCAGGTTATGATCTTGATGTTTGATGATGGTTTAACCATTGTCATGGGAGAAGTCCAAGTCTTGTGTACTTGGCATGAAAAGTCGAAGCTTGAGTCTTGGCATGGAAAGTCCAACATGGGTTGGCAAGGAAAGTCCAAGCATGGGTCTTGGCAAAGGAAAGTCCAAGCATGGGTCTTGGCACGGAAAGTCCAACATGGGTTGGCAAGGGAAAGTCCAAGCATGGGTCTTGGCATGGAATGTCCAACATGGGTTGGCAAGGGAAAGTCCAAGCATGGGTCTTGGCATGGAAAGTCCAACATGGGTTGGCAAGGGAAAGTCCAAGCTTGAGTCTTGGCAATTGAGAAGTCTAAGGGGAATATTGGCGGCGTAAAGTTCAAGGGTGGAGTCTTGGAAACATAAGCCCAATGTGCCTTGGCGGTGTAGACCACATTAGCATGACAATAGATGATGGAAGCACTTGAGGGCTAGCATATAGATGAACAAGTCATTGATGACTTGGAGGGATTCGATAGGCGTGAGGCTAATGGAGGTGGCTAGAAGGCTTAGGTCTAGGCTAAGGGTAGTCTAGCAAGTATGCAGGCACCATACTTGGGATTAAAACCTCATGTTTGAGGTGTATCAGTCGACTGGGACTATGGTCAGTCGACTGATGAGAGTCGACTAGAGTTCTACTACTAAAATTAGCCTAGCAGTAGACTACCAAATGGGCGATCGGTGATCCGAGATCGATCCTGGTCGGGTTTCGAGCACAAGGTTCCCAAGTCATTGTTAGGATTTGTGATCGGTGATGACCGATCAGTCGACTGATGGTCTATCCATTGGAACTTATCCAACGTGGCTCATGCCGTTGTCTCACAATGCTATAGGAGCAGTCGACTGATGGTCCCGATCAGTCGACTACTAGATGAAATCCAACCTGAATGCAGGTTATAAAAGTAGCTCGGAAGGAGAGATTTGACATCGGTTTTCTTGCACGATTTGGAGCGATTTGCTGGTGCAAATCAGGGTCTTCAAGGCTAGTCCTTGGCAATTAACAAGCAAGCTTCCAAAAGATTTTTATAAAGTGTTCTTTGCATTCTTTTGTTGTATTTACTTGTATATGCTTGTTGTTCATTGTATTACTTAGTGTAATCACTTGTATGAGGTTTCTCCATCTCCGGATTGTTCTGAGAAGGAGTTATTGAGTAGTGGTGTGTGATTGGCATCGCTTAGGTTCATTCGAGCCCAATCCGTGGAGTAGGAACCATTCGGTTTCGAACCACGTTATATTTAGTGTTATGATTATGCTTGTGTGTATTTATTTTTGTTATATATATATATATTCTGCTGTGTATAACACATTTTGTAGCGAGTGCGATCAATTCCATCATCAACGTCGAAGCACTATTCACCCCACCTCTAGCGGGCGCACAGGTCCTTACAATTGGTATCAGAGCTAGGAGCTCTTCAACGGATTAACAACTGGGAGCAAGAGTGCTAGAGGGAAAGATGGAATTTGAAGAAAGATTATGTCGGGACATCAACACACAACCATCTTATGAGGACTATGGATTTGAAGGCTTCAACTCATGGAAAATAGGAATTGAGAACTTCCTAATGATTGTGGATATCAAGCTTTAGTCCGCCTTGATAGAAGGTTGTGATTTCCCAAGAGGCAAAAAGGGTGGAATCCTCAAGGTTGAAAAATGGACCAAGAAACAACTCAAAGAGTTCAAGACAAATATTAAGGTAATCAAAATGTTGAGTGATTTAATTCCTAATAATATCTTATCCAAGTTAGGTGAGTACAAGGATTCCTAGGTGCTTTGGAGTGAATTGGCAAAATATCACGAAAATTCATCATCGACCCAAGAAGAAGAAGAAGAAGAAGAAGAAGAAGAAGAAGAAGAAGAGGAAGAAGAAGAAGAGGAAGAAGAGGAGTGCTCATCCTCTCAAGCTCAAGAAGAAGTAAGCACATCTTCATCCCAAGAGCTTGAGGATTCGGAGGTTGATAGGGAATCAACATCCGGATCTGAAGAAAAAGAAGAGATGGAAGAAGCCTCCACCTCTAGGATTGAGGGGGAGGAGAGATCACCTTCCATGCTGAAGCAAGAAAAAGAGTCATCTACCTCCGGTCGAGGAGATGAAGAATCAACTCCAGTTCCCACTATTGACCTAGGTAACTCAAGAATTTCAATTAATATTAAAAATTATATCATATGCTTTGAGTGTAGGGAAGTAGAACACTACAAGAGCAAGTGTTCTAAGAAAGTCAAGAAAAGTCAACCGATGCCTAAAAGTTAAGAGAAGTCAAAGGAAGCCGGACCCCCAATAATTAAAGGTAAGGAGCATGTGGTGTGCTTCAAATGTCAACAAACAGGGCCATTATAGGAGTCAATGCCTTAGGAAGAAGACTCATGAAGGAAAAACATCACATGTAGGGGGAGCTTTAAAAGCAAACCCTAAGGTGAAATTCAATAATGCATCTTCTTCAATTAATAGTCAAAAGCATGCTAGGAATAATTTTAACAATCTTGCCAGGGCAAACCCAGATGGCTAGCATAGCTGTGTTAAGGCTTGAAAGGGCAAGGGGTTGATTCTTGGATGTGACGACCAGACTACCGATAACTCCGCATTTCTGCGCTAGCCACCTGAGACCTGATTTACCCCCCTCCACACGTAGGGGCAGTGGTGGGGGGCCGCTAATGTGGCGGTTCCACATTTTTTATGAAAAGCATGCTAGGAATAACAAATACTTTTGTCTAGGTGCTAAGAGTTACAATTTTAAAGATAAGGAGAAATTTGGGACTAATGTCCCTAGAAAAATTCTATCTAGTGAAACCATTAAGAAGGTAGAAGACCATTTAGGCATTAACCCTAAGAAGGGTAGACATATGCCTAGGAAATGGAACAATGCCCAAAGATTAGATCAAAATTCAAAAATTGCGCAATTAGAATTAGAAAATCAAGTTTTGAGGTCAAAACTTGAGAAAATGGAGAATACTCTTAGGAACATACAAGATCAAATTCTAGGGTCAAATGATCAAAAATCTAGGTCAAGGAGTCAAAACCTAGGGTTTAGAAAGCAAAGTCCAACCAAGGGCAAGAAAGGTTTGGGTCACAAACCTAAGCCTAAGGAGACCTATCATAGTATTCCATTTGATTATGAAATACAACTTAGGTCTAGGAAAATCAAGGTCAATCGAGAAGTCATCCCTAAGGTTGGCCAAGGTAGGTGCCTAGTGGCTAAGGTTTCAAGGAAACCTAGGGAAGCCACTAAGAAGGTTACAAGGGGAGTTACCCCTAGAGTTAACCTAGGCAAGACTCAAAAGACCAAGGCTACCAAGCCTAGGAGGGTTATTAGGAGGGTATATAGGGAAGTTATCCCTAGCGAATACCTAGTTAACCCAAGGAGCTCCAATATGTATTGAGTTCCTAAGAGCGTGATCGATTCATGCTAGATGGGTTAGGTTGTGCCAACTTTAAATGGATGGGTAGTTAACCTAACCAAGGTAAAGGTGGTACTTTAGGTCATTTTCAAGGTTATGGTTACCTTGGAAATGTGTTTTGATTATAATCCTAAAAGATTTTAGGATGTGCCAATATATTTTGAAGATTATAAAAAATCAATCAAATTGACACAATTAGGGTTAGAGGTCATAGTGTGTCATTTTGAATTTTTGGTACACTTGGGAGATAAACTAATAATATGGAAAAATGAATTTAATTCTAAAAAATGACAATTAATGTTAAAATTTAGGTATTATATACCTTTTTATTTTATTTGTCATGATTGATTTGCCATATAACATGTCATGACATCTACTTTTTAATTATATAATATGTCATGATCATGCTTAGGATTAAGGTTATAATGTCATGTATATTTAGATTATATCATATGTCATGACATCATGATCATTAGCCATGTTCAATTGGCATGACTTGAAGTCCCATGTATAAGGGAATCAAGTAGTGTTGCCTTAGAAAAATTCATGAAACCCTAGATTAGGATGAACAAAACTCACATCTCATATTACATTGACATGTATGTGTATTGATACACCATAGATACATATGAGATGCTAGGATATGAGTTAAGTTCAAGATGCATAGTTTTTGTATCTAGATGAACTCAAACTCATCTTATATTATTTATGGATCATTGGGAAAGATTATGTTCAAGCCATGTACATTGAGCCTAAAGAACATGATCCAATATAAGGTTTTAAAACAATTTAAAAATCATTTTGAAAAACCTTGGTGCAATCTATCTTTTGATAGAAGTCACCATTGATGATGTTGATACAAAGTGAGCTCAAACATTGAAGTTTTTCTTCACTTTTGATCTTTGTATCAATTTTACTATTTTATGGGTAAATTATTTTTCCAATATTTTTCACCCATTGTATTGCTTATAAGTATGTATGAATTTTCACGATTTTTCAATATACGTAGAATTACTTATCAATTTCCAAAATTCATTTCTGATAACTGAAATTTGAAAATTTCAGTTATCAGTCGACTGTCGCTTGATGGCAGTCGACTGATGTATAGGACAGTCGACTGTTGACTAATAAATTCGACTGTCAGAGCTAATTTTGGGTAAACAAGGATGTTTAGCCAATGTTTCAACTATGTTAGGGTTCCCTAACTGCTCTTAACCCTAGGATATACTTTGGAGAGCATTAGAAAGGGTGAAAATCCATTGGATATGGATTAGGGGAGTTGTTAGGGTGGTGTATCAATTTTAAGGCATGTGAAAGTTCAATGTTGAACTTTGGACCTTAATTTTTAATGGTTTAGTGTTCCTATTGGCTTAGAGACTTTCCAAGGACATTGTTGGTCCAATGGTCAAGGGGGAGCAAGCCTTTAGGGGGAGGTATCCATCATGGGATGATGGATGTATATTCCTCCTTGTAAAGGGGAGAAATGGGAATTTGAGATGTCCAATTTGGAAATTGGGAGAGTTCATAGGAGTGCCTCTCTTGAGTGATATGAGACTTATCACTAGGAAGAGTGAAGACATCCTAGGTATTTTTGGACCAAGGGGGAGATTGTAAGATCTCATTGGATATGAGACATTGACCTCCTTGGAGAGAACCTTTTTGATGTATGTCAAAAAGGGGGAGAATGTTAGAATTACCAATTTAGAATAATTGGTAAGGAGAGTTGAGTTAGGGTTTAGGCCTAACTCAAGGGTGTTTTTGTCAAACATCAAAAAGGGGGAGATTGTTGGTGCAATCAGCCCAGGTCATGATTGACCATACTCGAGTTTGACTCGAGTAGTGTTTTGATGTTTGACATTGATGTCTGACAATGTATTGGGGAGATTGTTGGAGCAATCAACCCAGGTTATGATCTTGATGTTTGATGATGGTTTGACCATTGTCATGGGAGAAGTCCAAGTCTTATGTACTTGGCATGAAAAATCCAAGCTTGAGTCTTGGCATGGAAAGTCTAACATGGGTTAGCAAGGAAAGTCCAAGCATGGGTCTTGGCAAAGGAAAGTCCAAGCATGGGTCTTGGCAAAGGAAAGTCCAAGCATGGGTCTGGGCATGGAAAGTCCAACATGGGTTGGCAAGGGAAAGTCCAAGCTTGAGTCTTGGCAATTGAGAAGTCCAAGGGGAATATTGCCGTGTAAAGTCCAAGGGTGGAGTCTTGGCAGCATAAATCCAATTGTTGGCAGCATAAAGTCAAAGAGGAGTCTTGGCAGCGTAAGCCTAATGTGCCTTGGTGGTGTAGACCACATTAGCATGACTATAACTGATGGAAGCACCTGAAGGCTAGCGTATGGATAAACAAGTCATGGATGAATTGGAGGGATCCAATAGGCGTGAGGCTGATAGAGGTGGCTAGAAGGCTTAGGTCTTGGCTAAGGGTGGTCTAGCAAGTATTATGGGGGGGGGGGGGTACCATACTTGGGGTTAAAACCTCATGTTTGAGGTGTATCAGTCGACTGAGACTATGGTCAATCGACTGATGAGAGTCGACTAGAGTTCGACTGCTGAAATTAGTCTAGCAGTCGACTGCCAGCATTGGGCATGTTAGGATGTATACTGAAAAGTCTATCTTTTGTATGAACATCTTTATTTTGAAATAAGAATCACATGATCATTGTTTGCATATTTATGGTTATGTATATTGTCTAATACATTACATTATAGATAACATGGTGTGTGGTGTCACACGGGAGATCATGTTATCGGCTCCTTGTAAAGTATAAGTATAGGCTCACAACCAAGATGGCTTTGGACAAACCATTGGAATGGTTGTAGTGTGATTTGGTATTGGTTTATCTTGACCATAGAATCACACTAGTACACTTTGTGTGTATTGAGCAGGACCTACTTAGAGGTGATTCGATTTATTGCTGACTACATAATCGAATTGGACCTCAGATATTATATTGTACATGCTCTTAATCCCGATATAATATTGGGCACATATACTTGGTATTCATTTCTTTGATTTACCAATGGGCGAGATTTATAGATTAAATCGATAGGCTCGATAAGTTGGGAAATGATATTATTTATATGGTGTGTCGTTGATTATAGGAGAAAATCGTGTCCTATATATTAGGATGATGATGTCCCCTTGAGGAGCTCATAAGGTTCATCATGTAAACCCTGCAGGTGGACTTGGTCCGGCATGATGAAAAGGTTGAGTGGTACTACTCATGGAATAAGATGTTGATTAATTAATGGTCAGTAAATTAATCAATTGATGGACATTCGAGATCTTAAACACGAGGAGAAAATGTACATATAATATATGGAGCCCATATGAACTTATGGAAGTTGGTGAGGTTGATCAATGATAATCCTCTAGTGGAATGGATTATTAATGGATCGGACTTTATGTGGGCTTGATCCATTGGGTGGCCAAGATCCAACTCCTCCTCATGGTCCCTATTGTAGCCTATTAATACCTCATGAAGCTTAGATCCAATGGATGAAAACAAAACTCTAGATCCAAAAGTAGAGATTAAATCTCTAGATCTGACGGTTGAGATTAAATCTCTAGATCCGACGGTTGAGATTAAATCCCTAGAACCAATGGTGGAGATTAAATCAAGGCTTATCCCTAACTCTATAAAAGGAGAGGAGGGGGTGGGCGGCAAGGAGGAATCCCATTAGAGATAGGATTAGGGTTAAGGTGGGCGGCAAGCTTGAGGATTAGGGTTTGGGTGTTGGCGGCACCAAATAAGGAAAGGTTTTCCTTTTCTTCTTCTTCTCCCTTGGTGGTCGGCGCCAATACCAGTTTTTCCAGCCCTTGGTCGGCATCCAAACCACTTGATCCTCTTCTCCTTGGCCAGTGGAAACATAGCTTAAGGTCTTCCCTTGGAGCTTTTGGCGGGCATCCATTCTTCTCATCCCTTTCCTTGTTGGCCGGCGGCAAGCATCTTGCTTGGTGCTTGTTGGTTGGCTAAAGGAAGGAGAAGGGCCTTGTTTCTATACTTCCTCTTGTTCAGAGCGAGCAAGGAAGGAAGATTGGTGATATAGGAGCTTCAACTTTTGGTAGATCGTCGCTCACACGACATCCAAAAGGAGGAAGGTCATACAATAGAAGATCGAGAGGTATATCACTTATCTATCTTTATATGTAACATGTTTGTAATTGTTTTTCAATTATATATGCATGATATATTCTATTTTGTGGCTAATATAACTTGGACCCCGAACATAAACACAAATGCAGGCGATCTGTACATCGTCTATTCCGCGGCTATTCATAGAATAGAGGTTGGTTACTTGAACAATAAGTTTGTTCAAATGACTACTCTAATCGAATAGCACGACGATGACACGGTTGCTTGGGTAATCCCTCTTGTCAAGGATAAATTTTTTTTATCTGGGGACGTAGAAGGGATTGCCATGGACAAGCGACTGAGTTGAAGTAGTAAGCGAAGTTTCCTACCTTCAAGTGGTATCAGAGCCACGGTTTCCGATTATGTGTGTTTAGGATTCGGTTACTTTTATGCACTTGTCATATATTATATGTGCCGGATAATAGTAGGATATGTGTAGGTTAACTCTTTGGTTGCAGGCATAGGATCCAACTATTATGGCCATATGTGTGTATGTGATTGTATGTGTATAATTGTATATTTTGTTGAATCCTCGGGGTTGACGAGGCTAGTATTTAATTTTTGTAAATTAGATACGACATTATTTAGCCACTCTTTCTATTTTAGTTTACTTTCGATCTAGATTTCATGTACACTCCCTCGTGGAGTATAGGATCGATGGATGTAAATTAAAATATTTTTTTCTCGGCTTAGATCTCCGGATGGCTCATACATGGTGTAGGAGGAGTGGACGAGATGGCGATACGACGGGAGACATATTGAAGATAAAAGCCATAATAGTTGGAAAATTTTTTATTTTTCATATTTATTGCTTATTGTTTGATATGCATGTTGTAGGCTAGAAAATTCCTCAATTTTAAATTACTAAGTGGGAGAGGGATATTTTTTTAAAAATTCCCATGACCTCCATTACGATTTGACAAGTGATGCAAACAAACTTGCGCGTCGGCTCTGAGTGCCTTCCTCCCCATTAGATGAGTTTGTTTGCGGATCACAAGGTCAAATATGGTTATAGGAAATTATTAAGGAGCGTGTGTACTTCCCCATCGGAAGGCACATAACCCGAGATAATTACCTTGGTACTGAGTAATGGTGAACACTTAGATACAAATATAAGTATCCTCACCAGCGGAGTCACTGTTTTTATTTGTAGGGCCAAAGAGGAACCAACTATTAATTTTACTTGTCAAAAAGTTAGGTTGACAAGATAGTAAAATTAATGGGTAAAACCTCCTCTTACAAATGTAGAATTCGTATACGTTCACACTATCGTGGCATATGATATTCTCGGTGTTTTGAGGTATTGGTTGATTTTAAAATATTATTGTTTGAGGAATCAATAATTTTTTGAAATCTAATGTTTTGATCTATGTGATTCTTAGGTTTTCTTTCAAAATAACTTTCAACCCGCTTGCTGTGATATTGAAAAAGAATAAACTTACTGGACCCAACTATGTTGATTGGAAGAGGAATCTTGACATTGTCTTGACTGCTGAGGAATACAAATATGTACTCCTCGAAGAGTGCCCTCCTAAGCCTGCGGATGATTCTGGGGAAAAGGAGAAAGAGAGTTATAAGAAGTGGATAAAGGCTGATCAGATGGCGCGGTGTTATATTTTGACATCTATGTCAAATGTACTGCAACATCAGCATCAAGCCATGCCCACTGCTTATGACATGATGCTCAATCTCAAAGAGCTTTTCGGACACCAGAATCGGGCTGCAAGGCAGGAAGCCATGAGAACTTGATGACGACCACCATGATCGAGGGAACACCCATGAGGGATCATGTTCTCAAGATGATGGCTCATTTGAATGAGTTGGAAGTCCTCAGAGCTGAGATCGATGGGGAAACCCAGGTCGATATCATTCTTCAGTCTCTACCTAGGAGTTTTGAGCTGTTTTGCCTAAACTACAACATGAACAAAAGGTTTTATTCATTGGCGGAGCTTTTGACAGAACTCCAAGCGGCAGAGGGGCTATTTCGTCAGAGTGCTCAGGCGCATGCCATAGTGACCTAAAAGGTTTCTACTTCTAAGCCGAAAGGCAAGAAGAAGAAGAAACAAACTGGGGCAAAGGTGGTGGGAGGAACTCAGGGAGGAGTGAAGAAGCTGAAAGGCAAGTGTTTCACTTGTAAGCAGACTGGACACTGGAAGAAGGACTGCCCCAACCGCAAGCAGAACAAAGGTATATCTTTTGGTCTAGTCGTTGAAACATGTTTAGCGGTGTTATCTACCGGTACTTGGTGTGTAGATACGGGAGCCACTGATCATGTCTACAATACTTTGCAGGGGTTCCAAGAAACCTGACGACTGGCTGAGGGGGAGATTACCGTATACTTGAGCGATGCCACGAAGGTGGCCGCTGTTGCAGTGGGAGACGTTTATTTATCTTTTGAGAAAAA
Source organism: Wurfbainia villosa (assembly GCA_025175895.1). NCBI lineage: Eukaryota > Viridiplantae > Streptophyta > Magnoliopsida > Zingiberales > Zingiberaceae > Wurfbainia > Wurfbainia villosa. Next base: position 97,599,811 of record CM045987.1, read on the forward strand.
TAAAGTTTTGGTTCTTAAGAATTGCCTTTATGTACCTTTATTTAGAAAGAATTTAATTTCGGTTTCTAAATTATTTATGGATGGATATTCTATTTATTTTAATGACAAAGTTGTTATAAAAAGGAATAAGGACATTATCTGTTCGGGTGCATTGATAGGAAATCTATACACACTTGAACCAAAAACTCCCACGATGCAAATAGAAGTTAATAACTCATCTTATAATTCCAATAAGAGAAAAGAACCTTCGAAGATGAACCAAACATATCTTTGGCATCTTAGGCTTGGTCATATTAACCTAAGCAGAATTCAAAGGTTGATAGCTGATGGACCTCTGGGTTCATTAGTGGTGGAAGATTTCCCAACCTGCGAATCTTGCTTGGAGGGTAAAATGACCAAGAGTTCTTTTAAGGCTAAGGGGTATAGAGCCAAAGATGTGTTAGAATTGGTTCATTCTGATTTGTGTGGTCCTATGTCTATCCAGGCTAGAGGTGGTTTTGAGTATTTCGTCTCTTTTATAGATGATTATTCGAGATATGGATATATTTACTTGATGCGCCGCAAGTCTGAATGCTTTGACAGGTTCAAAGAATTCAAGGCTGATGTGGAGAAACGTCAAGGTAAAAGTATCAAGACACTACGATCTGATCGTGGTGGTGAGTACCTCTTGGGAGAGTTTAGGAATTACTTATCAGAGGCTAGGATTCAATCCCAATTGTCTGCACCTGGCACACCCTAGCAGAATGGTGTAGCAGAGCGAAGGATTAGGACTCTTATGGAGATGGTTAGATCGATGATGAGTTATTCTGAGTTGTCAGATTCGTTCTAGGGATATGCTCTAGATACGACGGTGTACATTATGAACTTGATTCCATCTAAATCAGTGCCTTCTACTCCCACAGAATTGTGGACTGGGCGAAAGTCTAGTCTAAGACATATTCGGATATGGGGGAGTCCAGCACATGTGCTAAAGGCAGATGCTGGTAAGTTGGAACCTCATACAGAAGTACGCATGTTCGTTGGCTATTCTAGAGGAACGAAAGATGGTTTGTTTTATAGTCCTAGAGATCACAGGGTGATCATTAGCACGAACGCCAGATTTCTAGAGGAAGACTATGTGATAGGCCACAAGCCCATGAGTATGATTGTTCTGGAGGAATTGAAAGGGGAAGTCACTTCTTCAGTACCACCGGTACAAGAGGATATACCACAAGCCACTGCACCGCGTATCACAGAGGATACACAGGTGATACCTCGTCGTAGTGGGAGGGTTGTGAGACCTTTTCGTAGTGGGAGGGTTGTGGGAGGATACACAGGTATACTCAGAAAGAGGGTATCGATTATGAGGAGACCTTTTCGCCGGTAGCCATACTTAGGTCTATCCAGATTCTCTTATGCATTACAGCTCATATAGATTATGAGGTGTGGCAGATGGATGTCAAGACAACTTTCCTTAATGGAAGTCTTGAGGAAAACATCTATATGAAACAACCAGAGGGATTCATTGCAAAGGGCAAAGAGCATCTTGTGTGTAAGCTTAATCGGTCCATTTATGGATTGAAGCAAGCTTCGAGGTCTTGGAACATCCACTTTGATGAGGTAATCCAGTCTTATGGATTTATTCAAAGTCCGGATGAGTCTTGTGTATACAAGAGATGTGACGGAAATGTAGTGATATTTCTTGTACTATACGTAGATGACATTTTGTTAATTGGCAATAATGTCATGGTGTTATCGGACGTAAGGGTATGGTTGTCCAAACAGTTTGACATGAAGGACTTGGGAGAAGTGGGACACATCCTTGGGATCAAGGTTATAAGGGATCGCAGGAAAAGGATGTTGTCCTTATCTCAAGCTTTATACATAGACACCATTATGGATCATTTTAGCATGCAGAACTCCAAGAAGGGTTTTCTACCTTTCAGGCATGGAGTTCCTTTATCTAAGGAGATGTGCCCTAGAACATCTGAGGAGATAGAGGAAATGAAGGCGGTTCCTTATGCCTCGGTAGTATGAAACCTCATGTATGCAATGCTATGTACGAGACCAGATATCTGCTTTGCCGTGGGCATGGTCAGCAGATATCAGAGTAATCCAGGACAAGGACATTGGACTGCGGTAAAGCATATATTGAAGTACCTGAGAAGGACTAGGGATTATATGCTAGTTTACTAGGCAAACCAATTACTCCCTGTGGGTTTTACAGATTCTGACTTCCAATCAGATAGGGATAACAGTAAGTCTACCTCAAGTTTTGTGTTTATTTTGGGAGGTAGAGCCATTGTATGGAGGAGTGTCAAGCAGAAATGCGTGGCGGACTCTACCATGGAAGCTGAGTATGTGGCGGCCTCTGCGGCCAAAAGTGTGTGGCTCAGGGAACTTCTTGATGGACTTGGATGTGATTCTGATTTGCGAACTATCACAATTTATTGTGATAATAGTAATCGATTCTGCAAACTCGAAGGAACCACGAGCCCATAAGGCAAGTAAACACATAGAGCGCAAGTACCACCTGATACGAGAAATCGTAAAGGAGGTAGAATTTGCTGTCGCCAAGATTACATCGGAGGATAACCTGGCAGATCCTTTCACTAAGGCCCTTTCGACGAGAGCTTTTGATAGGCATGTGGAGGGAATGAGAATCAGATGTATGACAGTTTGAGGACAACATAGTCTTTTAGTATAAGTGGGAGATTGTTGGGATGTATACTGAAAAGTCTATCTTTTGTATGAACATCTTTATTGGATGTGATTCCTGATTTGCCCAGAACTATCACAATTTATTGTGATAATAGTAGTGCAGTTGCAAACTCGAAGGAACCACGAGCCCATAAGGCAAGTAAACACACAGAGGGCAAGTACCACCTGATACGAGAAATCGTAAAGGAGGTAGAATTTGCTGTCGCCAAGATTACATCGGAGGATAACCTGGCAGATCCTTTCACTAAGGCCCTTTCGGCGAGAGCTTTTGATAGGCATGTGGAGGGAATGAGAATCAGATGTATGACAGTTTGAGGACAACATAGTCTTTTAATATAAGTAGGAGATTGTTGGGATGTATACTGAAAAGTCTATCTTTTGTATGAACATCTTTATTTTGAAATAAGAATCACATGATCATTGTTTGCATATTTATGGTTATGCTTATTGTTTAATACATTACATTGTAGATAACATGCTGTGTGGTGTCACACGGGAGATCATGTTATTGGCTCCTTGTAAAGTATAAGTATAGGCTCACAACCAAGATGGCTTTGGACAAACCATTGGAATAGTTGTAGTGTGATTTGGTATTGGTTTATCTTGACCATAGAATCACACTAGTACACTTTGTGTGTATTGAGCAGGACCTACTTAGAGGTGATTCAATTTATTGCTGACTACATAATCGAATCGGACCTCAGATATTATATTGTACATGCTCTTAATTCCGATATAATAACGGACACATATACTTAGTATTCATTTCTTTGATTTACCAATGGGTGAGATTTATAGATTAAATCGATAGGCTCGGTAAGTTGGGAAATAATATTATTTATATGGTGTGCCGTTGATTATAGGAGGAAACCGTGTCCTATATATTAGGATGATGATGTCCCCTTGAGGAGCTCATAAGGTTCATCATGAAAATATTGCAGGTGGACTTGGTCCGGCATGATGAAAAGGTTGAGTGGTACTACTCATGGAATAAGATGTTGATTAATTAATGGTCAGTAAATTAATTAATCGACGGACATTCGAGATCTTAAACACGGGGAGAAAATGTACATATAATATATGGAGCCCATATTAATTTATGGAGGTTGGTGAGGTAGATCAATGATAATCCTTTAGTGGAATGGATAATCATTAATGGATTGGACTTTATGTGGGCTTGATCCATTGGGTGGCCAAGATCCAACTCCTCCTCATGGTTCCTATTGTAGCCTATTAATACCTCATGAAGCTTAGATCCAATGGATGAAAACAAAACTCTAGTTCCAAACGTAGAGATTAAATCTCTAGATCCGATGGTTGAGATTAAATCTCTAGATTCGACGGTTGAGATTAAATCCCTAGAACCAATGGTGGAGATTAAAACAAGGCTTATCCCTAACTCTATAAAAGGAGAGGAGGGGGTGGGCGGCAAGGAGGAATCCCATTAGAGATAGGATTAGGGTTAAGGTGGGCGGCAAGCTTGAGGATTAGGGTTTGGGTGTTGGCGGCACCAAATAAGGAAAGGTTTTCCTTTTCTTCTTCTTCTCCCTTGGTGGCCGGTGCCCATACCAGTTTTTCCAGCCCTTGGCCGGCATCCAAACCACTTGATCCTCTTCTTCTTGGCCGGTGGAAACATAGCTTAAGGTCTTCCCTTGGAGCTTTTGGTTGCTAAAGGAAGGAGAAGGGCCTTCTTTCTATACTTCCTCTTGTTCGGAATGAGCAAGGAAGGAAGATTGGTGATCTAGGAGCTTTAACTTTTGGTAGATCGTCGCCCACATGACGTCCAAAAAGAGGAAGGTCATACAATAGAAGATCGAGAGGTATATCACTTATCTATCTTCATATGTAACATGTTTGTAATTGTTTTTCAATTATATATGGATGATATATTCTGTTTTGTGGCTAATATAACTTGGACCCCGAACATAAACACAAAAGTCGTTGATCCGTACATCGTCTATTTCGCGGCTATTCATAGAATAGAGGTTGGTTACTTGAACAACAAGTTTGTTCAAGTGACTACTCTAATCGAATAACACGTCGATGACATGGTTGCTTGGGTAATCCCTCTTGTCAAGGATAAATTTTTTTAATCCGGGGACATAACAGGGATTGCCATGAACAAGCGACTGAGTTGAAGTAGAAAGCGAAGTTGCCTACCTTCAGGGCATTCGACTGATGAGCGGCTCGGTGATCTAAAGATCACCGATCGCTCGAACAGGCACGAAGGTTCCCAAGTCATTATTATGGTTTGTGATCAGTGATGGCAGATTAGTTGGTGATAGACATGATTAGTCGACTGATGGTCTATCCGTTGGAACTTATCCAATGTGGCTCATGTCGTTGTGAGACAATGGCTATAGAAGTAGTTGACTGATGGTCCCGATCATTCGATTGCTAGGCAAAATCTAGCCCAAATGTAGGTTATAAAAGTAGCTCGGAAGGAGGGATTTGGCATCGATTTTCTTGGGTGATTTGGAGTGATTTGCTGGTGCAAATCAGAGTCTTCAAGGCTAGTCCAAGGCAATCAACAAGCAAGCTTCCAAAAGATTTTTGTAAAGTGTTCTTTGCATTCTTTTGTTTCATTTACTTGTATATGCTTGTTGTTCATCGTATTACTTAGAGTAATCACTTGTATGAGGTTTCTCCACCTCCGGATTATTCCAAGAAGGAGTTATTGAGTAGTGGTGTGTGATTGGCATCGCTTGGGCTCATTCGAGCCCAATCCGTGGAGTAAGAACCATTCGGTTCCGAACAACGTTATATTTGGTGTTGTGATTGTGCTTGTGTATATATATATATATATATATTCCGTTGCACATAACACATTTTGTAGCAAGCACGATCAATTCCATCATCAATGTTGAAGTGCTATTCACCCCCTCTAGCGGGCGCACAAGTCCTTACATGAAGGATCTTTGGAACAAGCTCATCGAGCTTCACGAAGGAACCGCCGATGCTAAGTATGTAAAAGGGACTTATTTTTAAATAAACTGTATAATCTAAAGATGCAAGATCACAAGACCGCCACCCAACTACATGCACGGATCTAGGACATCGTCAATGGTCTCCACTCGATCGAGCAAGCCGTAGAGAACCGAGACTTAATAAGGTATGTACTCAATGCTTTTCCTAGGACCACCTTGTGGGCATCCATGGTTGATGCCTACAAGGTTTCTAGAGATCTATCAAAGGTTAGGTTAGATGAGCTCTTTTCATAATTTGAACTACACTAACAAACTAATCCAGTCCGTGCCTAGAGAGGTGTTGCCTTGCTTGCAGGTCAGAGAAGAAAGGACAAGAGCAAACCACCTCCCGAGGAAGGAGGATCCGAATCCAAAGGCGAACCCGGGTCTAAATCGGAGGAAGAGGCCAAGATAGTAAACATGGTTTAGAGGATAATCCGAAAAGAAAGGGGGCAGTCAAAGATTAAGAAACTCCCGCAAAGCTACAACAAGAAGGGGTACTACAAATCAAACTGCCAAAAAATAAAGCCAAAACGAAAGGGATCAAAGAAGGCTTTTCAAGCAACTTGGGATGAACAAGAAGAAAGCCAAGGCATCGGCGTAGCATTAATGGCAAGACCGGTAGAGTCCGAGTCAGAGTCTGAAGCCGAATACGAATCCAACTCCAACTCCAACTCCGAGGACGACTTCGAGAAGAGACTCAAACACGGATCAAAAGAAAAGATTTAGGTAAGACGCTCATTAATTGCAAACTTATATCATATAATTAAGTTGCTAAATAGGAAATTGACTAAGTCCGAGTCTAGAGTTGAGTCGTTACTTGAGGAGGTTGAAACCCTCAAGCAAGAAGCTACTCTAACCTCTTCAACTAGTCAAGTTTAAGAGGGAAACTCATCTCAAGTTGAAAAACTTGAGGAGGAGAATTCTCTCTTGAAAGGACGAGTTCAAGAGGTCAAGGTTATAGGAACGTTCGTGACCACTAGAGGGGGTGAATAGCGCATTTACATCGTGGATGGAAATTGATCATTTGTTTCTACAAATCGTGTTAGTGCAGCGGAATATATATAATAGCAATAACACAAATGAAGACAAACACAAATACACCAATACACAAGTATGTAACATGGTTCAGAACTGAATAGTTTCTACTCCACGGATTGTGCTCGTAAGAGCCCTAGCGATGCCAATCACACACCACTATAACAATAACTCCTTCTCGGAACAATCCGGAGGTGGAGAAATCTCATACAATAGTTCTTACAACAATAAGAATGAAATACAAACAAAATACACTAAAATGCAAGTAAAGACAACTTTACAAAGAGCTTTTGAATGCTTGCTTGTTTGGTTGCTTGAGTTGAACTTGGAGACCCTGATTTGCAGCAATAAATCGCCCCAAACATGTCCAAGAACCGATGCCAAAAAATCCTCCTTCCGAGCTGCTTTTATAACCTATAATCGGGCTGATTTTTTTGCTTAGCGATCGATCGGGACAATTAATTTGCCCTGTAGCCGTTGTCTCATAGGGATAAGTTCCAATGGATAGACCATCAGTCGATTGATCATGCCCATCAGTCGACCCGACTGATGGCTTAATCAGTCGAGTGTTCAGGCCGATCATTCGACTGGAAAGGTTACTGTGCTCGTGAAATTTGTTGGTGCAACAATGCCCCAAGCATTTATATGTTTTGATGTTTGGATAATCATCTAAGTTAGGCAATACTTTGTGATCTAATTATGAACATGTTTAAGTGACAAGAAAATCCAAGTATGAAGACTTGGTAAATGCAAAGTCCAAGTATGATCTTGGCAAGAGAAATCCAAGGAAAAGGTTTCGCGGCATAAGACGAATCATGTAGTCTTGGCGGCGTTAAGTCCAAACGAACCTTGGAAAAGGAAGTCCAAAGGCAAGTCTTGGAAGCATAAGTCCAAGCATGTAGTCTTGGTGGCATAAAGTCCAAGCGTACTTTGACAAAGGGAGACCCAAGACATGCCAAAACCGAAGGAAGCTCTAGCGCAAAGGATGAACAAGTCGTGGACTCGGAGGGATCCTAGAGGCGCAAGGCTTAAGGAAGAGCTAGAAGGTTGAGTCTAGGTCTAGGGAGTAAATTCAAGTATGAATTATTCATACTTGATGAGTATCAGTCGACTGTTAGGGTGTTCGACTGAGTCAGGATGAAAATCGACGAGCGATCGCTTGCCTTGGCGTGGCGATCGATATGATCGATCACCGATCGCCAATCGGCGATACCGATCGATCAAGGCGAACACAGGCACATAATGGAGTCTCACTCGACTGCGCACCGTGATCACTCGACTGATCACTCCATCAGTCGACTGATGGGCGTGCCATTGGATGATGACGATTATGAATCCCGTGAATCCTACTGTTTAGAAGCCGTTAACCATGGCAGCAGTCGACTGGTGCTGTACATCAGTCGACTGATCGAGGCCCAACGGGAAAAACAACCCTCTCTCTATAAAAAGAGGGCTTGTGGTGGTTGAGAGGGTTAATGCTTACATTCTAATCATCCTCTCAAGCCTCCACGAATTTTCCAAGCTTTCTAGTGTTTTTAATTCCCCTCCTCCTCTCTAAACTTCATCTTCATCTTTTATAAGAAGAGGAGGGTTGTTGTAAAAGAAAGCTTCTTAGTGAGATTGATTAGGGTTGATCTACCTTAAGGATCACCGTGGAGTAGGAGCGTTATCTCCGAACCACGTAAAGGATTTGTGTTAGCATTGTATTTTCATTTCCTTTACTATTGTTTTTGTTATGCTTCCGCTAATCATTTTTGTAGAAACGAAAACAAGCTATTCACCCCCCTCTAGCTACCAAGGATCCCCTACAAGTGGTATCAGAGCCCGGATTGCATCGGAATATCTAACAATCAATCGGAGCATGATGGCTTTCTAGGAGGGGTATAGCATGACCAGACCTCCTTTCTTCGACGGCAACGACTTCGGCTATTGGAAAGGTCGGATGGAATACTACCTCATGAATGACATCGAAAATTGGTTTAGTATTGTAGACGAATTCAAGAAGCCGATCGACGAACTTGGAGCGCCAATACTGACCAAAGATTGGATGAGGGACATGGCTAAGAAGGAGCAAGCAAATGCAAAGGCAACGACCACACTCCAATGTGGTCTATCAAAGGAGCAATTGTCTAAGGTTGGACCCTTCAACTCCACTAAAGAGCACTAACAAACTAATCCAGTCCGTGCCTAGAGAGGTGTTGCCTTGCTTGCAGGTCAGAGAAGAAAGGACAAGAGCAAACCACCTCCCGAGGAAGGAGGATCCGAATCCAAAGGCGAACCCGGGTCTAAATCGGAGGAAGAGGCCGAGATAGTAAACATGGTTCAGAGGATAATCCGAAAAGAAAGGGGGCAGTCAAAGATTAAGAAACTCCCGCAAAGCTACAACAAGAAGGGGTACTACAAATCAAACTGCCAAAAAATAGAGCCAAAACGAAAGGGATCAAAGAAGGCTTTTCAAGCAACTTGGGATGAACAAGAAGAAAGCCAAGGCATCGGTGTAGCATTAATGGCAAGACCGGTAGAGTCCGAGTTGGAGTCTAAAGCCGAATACAAATCCAACTCCAACTCCAACTCCGAGGACAACTTTGAGAAGAGACTCAAAGCTGGATCAAAAGAAAAGATTTAGGTAAGACGCTCATTAATTGCAAACTTATATCATGTAATTAAGTTGCTAAATAGGAAATTGACTAAGTCCGAGTCTAGAGTTGAGTCGTTACTTGAGGAGGTTGAAACCCTCAAGAAAGAAGCTACTCTAACCTCTTCAACTAGTCAAGTTTAAGAGGGAAACTCATCTCAAGTTGAAAAACTTGAGGAGGAGAATTCTCTCTTGAAAGGACGAGTTCAAGAGGTCGAGGTTATAGGAACGTTCGTGACCACTAGAGGGGGTGAATAGCGCATATACATCGTGGATGGAAATTGATCATTTGTTTCTACAAATCGTGTTAGCGCAGCGGAATATATATAATAGCAATAACACAAATGAAGACAAACACAAATACACCAATACACAAGTATGTAACATGGTTCGGAACTGAATAGTTTTTACTCCACGGATTGTGCTCGTAAGAGCCCTAGCGATGCCAATCACACACCACTATAACAATAACTCCTTCTCGGAACAATCTGGAGGTGGAGAAATCTCATACAATAGTTCTTACAACAATAAGAATGAAATACAAACAAAATACACTAAAATGCAAGTAAAGACAACTTTACAAAGAGCTTTTGAATGCTTGCTTGTTTGGTTGCTTGAGTTGAACTTGGAGACCCTGATTTGCAGCAACAAATCACCCCAAACATGTCCAAGAACCGATGCCAAAAAATCCTCCTTCCGAGCTGCTTTTATAACCTATAATCGGGATGATTTTTGCTTAGCAGTTGACTGATCGGGACAATTAGTCGACTGCCCTTGTAGCCGTTGTCTCATAGGGATAAGTTCCAATGGATAGACCATCAGTCGATTGATCATGCCCATCAGTCGACCCGACTGATGGCTTAATCAGTCGAGTGTTCAGGCCGATCATTCGACTGGAAAGGTTACTGTGCTCGTGAAATTTGTTGGTGCAACAATGCCCCAAGCATTTATATGTTTTGATGTTTGGATAATCATCTAAGTTAGGCAATACTTTGTGATCTAATTATGAACATGTTTAAGTGACAAGAAAATCCAAGTATGAAGACTTGGTAAACGCAAAGTCCAAGTATGATCTTGACAAGAGAAATCCAAGGAAAAGGTTTCGCGGCATAAGACGAATCATGTAGTCTTGGAGGCGTTAAGTCCAAACGAACCTTGGAAAAGGAAGTCCAAAGGCAAGTCTTGGAAGCATAAGTCCAAGCATGTAGTCTTGGCGGCATAAAGTCCAAGCGCACTTTGACAAAGGGAGACCCAAGACATGCCAAAACCGAAGGAAGCTCTAGTGCAAAGGATGAACAAGTCGTGGACTCGGAGGGATCCTAGAGGCGCAAGGCTTAAGGAAGAGCTAGAAGGTTGAGTCTAGGTCTAGGGAGTAAATTCAAGTATGAATTATTCATACTTGATGAGTATCAGTCAACTGTTAGGGTGTTCCGAGTCAGCCGAAAATCGACGATCATTGCCTTGACATGGCGATCGATGATCATCTATCGATCGCCAATCGGCGATCGACCGTCGATCAAGGCGAACACGGGCACATAATGGAGTCTCACTCGATTGCGCACCGTGATCACTTGACTGATCACTCCATCAGTCGACTGATGGGCGTGCCATTGGATGATGACGATTATGAATCCCGTGAATCCTACTGTTCAGAAGCCGTATTAACCGGGATCGGTGCACATCACGATGATCGAGGCTCAACGGGAAAAACAACCCTCTCTCTATAAAAAGAGGGCTTGTGGTGGTTGAGAGGGTTAATGCTTACATTCTAATCATCCTCTCAAGCCTCCACGAATTTTCCAAGCTTTCTAGTGTTTTTAATTCCCCTCCTCCTCTCTAAACTTCATCTTCATCTTTTATAAGAAGAGGAGGGTTGTTGTAAAAGAAAGCTTCTTAGTGAGATTGATTAGGGTTGATCTACCTTAAGGATCGCCGTGGAGTAGGAGCGTTATCTCCGAACCACGTAAAGGATTTGTGTTAGCATTGTATTTTCATTTCCTTTACTATTGTTTTTGTTATGCTTCCGCTAATCATTTTTGTAGAAACGAAAATAAGCTATTCACCCCCCTCTAGCTACCAAGGATCCCCTACAAGTGGTATCAGAGCCCGGATCGCATCGGAAGATCTAACAATCAATCGGAGCATGATGGCTTTCCAGGAGGGGTATAGCATGACCAGACCTCCTTTCTTCGACGGCAACGACTTCGGCTATGTAACGCCCATAAAATTCCTAGCAATTTTACAAGAATTTTTGGCTTGATTATAATGGGCTTTATGTGGGCCTTTTCAAAAATAAAAGAAAATAAGCCAAAAAGGGGTGCAAGGCCTAGGAATTGAAGCCCAAACCTCTAGAGATAGCCAAGCCCTATAGATGCACCCACTAACCAGAAGCCCAATAGGATTATATCATTAGAGGATTAAGGGAAATTATGGTTAAGTGTAAGGGAGATTAAGGGACCCTTTAGGTGAATAAATAGGGGATGAGGAGGCATGAGTGAGCAACTTCACTTTCTCCACTTCTCTTCTTCTTCTCACCGAAATCCTAAAGCTCTCCCTCTCCATTTCCTCTCCATTTCCACTCTTGGCCGAAACTCATCTAAGCAAGAAGCAAGGGCTAGGTTTTGTGTTCCTTAGGTTATCTTCACACTACAAGCAAGCGAAGGATGTAAGTATCCTCACTGCATACGAGTAGCTTCGATTGATGTTTGTAAAAGAAACCTATATGTTATATCCGGCCAAGCTAGGTTTTGGTTTATCAATGAAGTTGTATGCTATGTTTAGGAAGTAGATGATGATGTTAAGATGGAAAAAGGGATTAGGTTAAAAGCTAACCCTAATAGCCACTAAAGCCTATTCGGCCAAGCCATGATTTTAGGTTTCAATGAAGTTCCATGCTATGTTTTTTTTTGTAGCTATATGATGATGCTAGGATTTAAAATGGATTAGGTTAAAGGTTAACCCTAAAGACCTACATGGACCATTCGGCCACCCCTAGATCTTGATGATTCAATGAAGTTTAATCCATGTTTTGTAGGATAATGATGTTGTTATTATGTTAAATGAATTAGGTTAAAGGTTAACCCTAAAAACCCTACATGGATCATTCGGCCAACCTATGTTTTGGGTGACTAAATGGAGTTTTAATTCTTGTTTTATATGCAAATGAAGTTGTTGCTATGTTAAATGAATTAGGTTAAAAGATAACCCTAGAAAACCCTATGGATCATTCGGCCAACCTATGTTTTGGGTGATTAAATGAAGTCTAGTTCTTGTTTTATATGCAAATGAAGTTGTTGTGTTATGTTAAATGAATTAGGTTAAAAGATAACCCTAGAAAACCCTATGGATCATTCGGCCACCATGACTTTTGGGTGATTAAATGAAGTCTAGTTCTTGTTTTATATGCAAATGAAGTTGTTGTAGTTATGTTAAATGAATTAGGTTAAAAGATAACCCTAGAAAACCCTATGGACCATTCGGCCATCATGTATTTTTGGGGATTAAATGAAGTTTTAATTCAAGTCTTATGTGCATATGAAGTTGTTGTTAAGTTAAATGAATAGGCTAACATGTGTTTTATGTTGGGTGAATGCATGTTGACTTGTGATATTGATTAATGCTAGATGAAGATAACATGCCTTAGGTTAACTCAAGTCTTATGTGCATATGAAGTTGTTGTTAAATGAATAGGCTAACATGTGTTTTATGTTGGGTGAATGCATGTTGACTTGTGATATTAATTAATGCTAGATGAAGATAACATGCCTTAGGTTAATTCAAGCCTTATGTGCATATGAAGTTGTTGTTAAGTTAAATAAATAGGCTAACATGTGTTTTATGTTGGGTAAATTCATGCCATGCCTTATGCCATGTCTATGTGTATGCGATATTTAAAATATGTTATGAAATGGAAAAAGATAAGATTATGAAATGAAACAAAACGATATGTTCATGACATGAATATGACATGATGATGAAATGAAGAATGATATGTCATGAAATGAAGAATGGTATGTTACGAAATGAAAGATGATATGTTCATGAAGGGAAGCATGATGTGTTATGAAATGAAGTATGCTATGTTTGCAAAATGAAATAAGCTATGTTATAAAATAAGCATATAAGTATTTTACCTTCTGCATGGCTTGTACCAAGACCCTAACAGGGTCCAAGAAGGGATGGGCTCCTAAGATGCCCTAGGTCGATGGAATAAGACTCGGGCCTAGGACGGGCTTCTATGTATGATTGCCCCTAGGTCGATGGAATAAGACTCGGGCCTAGTATGGGATGGGCTCCAAGATGCCTTAGGTCGATGGAGTAAGACTTGGGCCTAGGATGGGCTTCTACGTTATGACGATTGCCCTAGGTCGACGGACTAAGATCGGGCCTAGTAACCTATTAGGTTCGAGACTTGCTACCTCGGACCTATTTAGGGATGCGCGCTATGATAATGAAGAAGTGGTACAATGCCGGACCCAAATATGTTGAGAATTATATTTACGTACCTATAATATATGTTTTCAAAAGCATCTTGTATATGTTACATAGTTAGATTGTTATGTTCACATGCCATGTTGATATGTTACATATGAAGTATGTTATGTCTGATATGCCATGTTTATGTCACTATGCTACATATGATGTATGTTATGTTTGATATGCCATGTTTATGCCACTATGTTACATATGAAGTATGTTATGTTTGATATGCCATGTTATGCCACTATGTTACCTATGATGTATGTTACGTTTGATATGCCATGTTATGTCACTATGTTACACATGATGTATGTTATGTTTGATAGGTCATACATATATGTTGTATGTTATGTTGATTTATTATATGTTATATGTTATGTTTAATTAAGTCCTAAATGTACATGATATGATGCTATGTTATAGATTATACATGTTATGCTGCCATGCGATGGATGAGACATGTTATGTTTACTCACGTTACTTATGCTACATGTTAAGTTGATTACGCCATGTATGTTACATGTTATATGGCTTATATGTTATGAATGTTACATGCTTATATGTTATGAATGTTACATGCCATGATTAATGTCGATATATGGTTTTTGTGAGCAGGACTGGATCTTACTAAGCCTATGTGCTTATAGTTTATCTTTCCTCGCGCAGATAAGGGTAAGGGATGGATAAACTAAAGGAGCAGCAGGAGGGGCCAAATGTGTGTGATGGCATGGTGGAGAAGATCCGTTAGGTTTATATATATATGTTTACCTATGATGAGATGTTTATGGATGTCCTTACTTATGTCTCCGTATGTGACACCGGTTATGAACCTGAACTAAGCACTAGGTATCTATATACGTTATGATGCATGCTCTATGTTAATAAGAAGAAGTAAAGAAGAAGTAAGAAGAAGTATCTATACATGTTATGATGCATGCCCTATGTTAAGAAGAAGAAATATATATATATATATATATATATATATATATATATATATATATATATATATATATATATATATATATATATATATATATATATATATATATATATATATATATATATATATATATATATATATATATGTCAATGCATGTTTATGTTTTAAAGAAGAAAAAAAAAATATAGGTCTAAAGTCTTCCGCTGTAAGAATTAAGAAGTATGTATAAAGTCTTCCGCTGTATGTAATGTATGTATGTATGGTCGCGTCACGCGCCGCCCCTCCGGGTTCTGGGTCCGAAAAGGGCGGGCGTGACAGGCTATTGGAAAGGTAGGATGGAATACTACCTCATGAATGACATTGAAAATTGGTTTAGTATTGTAGACGAATTCAAGAAGCCGATCGACGAACTTGGAGCGCCAATACTGACCAAAGATTGGATGAGGGACATGGCTAAGAAGGAGCAAGCAAATGCAAAGGCAACGACCACACTCCAATGTGGTCTATCAAAGGAGCAATTGTCTAAGGTTGGACCCTTCAACTCCACTAAAGAGCTTTGGGAGAAGCTCATCGAATTGAATGAAGGATCAAAAGAGAAAAGGAGAGCCAAGAGGGACCTCTTGGTAGGCCAACTCCAAAACTTTGCCATGAAGACCAATGAGACCATGAGTCAAATGCACGATCGCTTCAAGGAAGTAGTCAACGGACTACATGTGATAGGTGAAAAGATTGACAACTAAGACCTTGTGAGGTATGTACTCCAAGCCTTCCCTAGAACAACTTTATGGGCTTCAATGGTAGATGCCTATAAGGTCTCTAGGGATCTTTATTTGGTTAAATTAGATGAGATTTTTTGTGAATTTGAGTTGCACGAGCAAGCTAACACTTCATCCAAAGAGAAAGGTGTAGCTCTTTTTGTAGGAAAGAAGGACAAGAAGAAGAAGGAGAAGAAAGAAGTGTCTTCTGTAGGGGATCGTTGGAATGCTAGAGGCGGGTGAATAGCGTCGTGCTCGTACGATGGAATTCGTTCGCGCTTGCTTGTCTACAATCTTGTTAGTACGCAGTGGAATATACAATAAAATACAACAAGAACAAACACAATACGATAGACACGAGATGTAACGTGGTTCGGAACCGAACGGTTCCTACTCCATGGATCGAGCTCTACCGAGCTCTAGCAATGGCAATGCAATCACTAATCACAAATAACTCCTTCTCGATGCAAGTCAGAGGCAGAAAAACCCCTTACAATAGTTTA
This sequence comes from Wurfbainia villosa, assembly GCA_025175895.1. Taxonomy (NCBI): domain Eukaryota; kingdom Viridiplantae; phylum Streptophyta; class Magnoliopsida; order Zingiberales; family Zingiberaceae; genus Wurfbainia; species Wurfbainia villosa. Next base: position 97,615,827 of record CM045987.1, read on the forward strand.
CAACAATAAACTAAATACAACAAGTGAATACAATATGAAATACAACAAGAAATGCAAAGAAAACTTTACACAAAGCTCTTTTGAATGCTTGCTTGCTAGGTTGATCGAGTAGCACTTAGAGACCCTGAATTGCAGCAGCAACTCGCCCCAAATCACCTCAAAGAACCTTGGCTTTTTCTTCCTTCACGAGCTCCATTTAAAGCTTCAACCTGTGCTGAAAAATGCCTATTAGTCGATTGCTCAGGACCATCAGTCAACTGATGCCACTATTGTCGTGAGACAACGGCTAGATCCACGCTGGAAAAATCCAACGAATCCATCATCAGTCTACTGATCATGACCATCAGTCGACTCATCATGCCATCACTCGACTGCTGACCGCAGCGGTCGAGTGAGACTCCATTATGTGCTCCAAAACTCGAGCACCAAAGGGATCGATCACAAGATCGATCGCTACCAATCACCGACCGGCCCACCTCGATCGCAGGCCGCCCCGCAATCAAACCCTAGTTTCCACTCCGATCGCCACATGGCACTGGGCCGACCGCACACCTCAAACATGAGGTTTTAGTTCAAGTATGGTTCCCCCGTACTTGCTAGACCATCCTTAGCCTAGACCTAAGCCTTCTAGCCACCTCCATCAGCCTCACGCCTCTTGGATCCCTCCAAGTCATCCATGACTTGTTCATCCATCGCGCTAGCCTTCAGGTGCTTCCATCGGCTATGTCATGCTAACGGTGTCTACACCACCAAGGAACATTGGACTTACGCCGCCAAGACTCCGCTTGGACTTTACGCCGCCAACCATTGGACTTATGCTGCCAAGACTCCCGCTTGGACTTTACGCCGCCAATATTAACCCCTTGGACTTCTCAAATGCCAAGACTCAAGCTTGGACATTCCCTTGCCAACTCATGTTGGACTTTCCGTGCCAAGTACTCAAGACTTGGACTTTTCCTTGACAATCACATTGTCAGATGTTTTTGTCGACATCAAAACATCTCTCGAGTCAAGCTCGAGTCCTGGTCAATCGTGACCTGGGCCGATTGCACCAACATTTTCCTCATCCGAATCCGAGGAAGATTCATCTAGTAGTGAAGAAGAGCTATCGGCAAGCGAGGTGACTCATTATGTCAAGAAGTTTGGTGGGAGGTCAAGGAAACTCACTAAGAAAGATGTGAGGAGGATGTTCCAATCCTCCAAAGGTAAAACCTCAACTAGTTCAATTCCTTCATCTAACGTAACTTGTTATGGTTGCAACAAGAAAGGGCATATTAAGCCAAATTGCCCGGAACTAAAGAAGAAGGAGGAGAAGGAAAAAAAGCATAAGAAGAAAAAGGAAAAGAAGGAGAAGAAAAAGAAGGAGGCAATGGTGGCACAAACGTGGGACACACTAGCTTGGAGGACTCTTCCGATGATGAAGAAATGTGTCATGCCACCCAGAACCTAGCCCTCATGGCCTTGGAGGAGGAAGTCGGAAGCTCAAGTGAGGAGTCTTCATCCTCTTCCTCAAGTGACGAATCATCATCAAGTGATGATGAGGTAAGCAACTCCCCTAGGGTAGATTTACTTTATAAAACCATTGCATGCCTTCAAAATGCCTTAAATAGATCAAAAATTAGGATTAAGGATTTAAAAGTAGAAATTAAATCACTTAAAAATGTAGAACCACTATATGATGATACATGTACACTTAGAAATGAAAATGATGAATTAAGAAAAGAAATAGGTGAACTAAGAGCATGCTTAGAAAAATTTACAAATGTTGGGATGTATACTGAAAAGTCTATCTTTTGTATGAACATCTTTATTTTTGAAATAAGAATCACATGATCATTGTTTGCATATTAATGGTTATGCATATTGTCTAATACATTACATTATAGATAACATGGTGTATAATGTCACACGGGAGATCATGTTATCAGTTCTTTGTAAAGTATAAGTAAAGGCTCACGACCTAGGTGGTCATGGACAAACCATTGGAATGGTTGTAGTGTGATTTGGTATTGGTTTGTCTTGGCCATTAAATTACACTAGTATACTTTGTGTGTATTGAGCAGGACCGACTTAGAGGTGATTCAATTTATTGCTGACTACATAATCGAATCAGACCTCAGATATTATATTGTACATACTCTTAATCCTGATATAATAATGGGCACATATACTTAATATTCATTTCTTTGATTTACCAATGGCCGAGATTTATAGAGTAAATCGATAGGCTCGGTAAGTTGGGAAATGATATTATTTATGTGGTGTGCCATTGATTATAGGAGGAAACCATGTCCTATATATTAGGATGATGAGGTCCCCTTGAGAAGCTCATAAGGTTCATCATGTAAACCTTGCAGGTGGACTTGGTCTGGCATGATGACAAGGTTGAGTGGTACTACTCATGAAGTTAGATGTTGATTAATTAATTGTCAGTAAATTAATTAATCGACGGACATTCGAGATCTTAAATATGGGGAGATATATGTACAAATAATATAAGGATCCCATATAAACTTATGGGGGTTGGTGAGGTAGATCAATGATAATCCTCTAGTGGAATGGATTATCATTAATGGATCAGACTTTATGTGGGCTTGATCCATTGGGTGGCCAAGATCCAACTCCTCCTCATGGTCCCTATTGTAGCCTATTAAAACCCTCATGGAGCCAAGATCCGATGATGGAAAATGAAACTCTAGATCCAACGGCGGAGATTAAATCTCTAGATTCGACGGTTGAGATTAAATCTCTAGATCCGACGGTTGAGATTAAATCCCTAGATCCGACGGTGGAGATTAAAAGGAGGCTTAAGCCTAGCCTTATAAAAGGATGGCCAAGGCTTGGGCGTGGAACACAACTTGGGAGATTAGGGTTTTGGAGTTGGCTTGAGAGGAGAGGTGGGCGGCGACAAACAAGATTAGGGCTTTGGTGCTCCTCTTGGCCGGCGGCAACACAACCACCCTCTCTCTCTCTAGATAGACGGCAACTCCTCCCATTCTCTTTCTCTAGGCTGGCCGGCGGCAACCTTTCTTCAAGGTTGGCCGGTGCCCTACATCCTCTCCTTGGCCAGCGACAATATCTAGCTTTGAGCTTGGTGGCCGGTTCTAGATAGGAGGAAGAGTTTCAATTCATTCTTCCCTTTGTTCGAAGCGAGCAAGGAAGGGAAGAACGTGTTCTAGGAGGCTTCGACTTTTGGAAGATCATCGCCCACACCAAAAGTCAATCCAAAGTCAAAGGATGCCGGTGTTCCCAAAATCAAGAGCAAAGAGCACATTGTGTGCTTCAAATGCAATCAAAAGGGACACTACCGAAGCCAATTCCCTAGGGGGAGGAAGAAAGGGCAAGAAGGTGTAACTCATGTAGGGGGAGCTCCTAAAGCTAACCCTAAGGTAAATTTACTTAATGCACCTTTAATTTCTAGAGTCAAAAAGCATGCTAAGAATTATTTTAGTTCTCTTGCAATTATAAATGAAAAGCATGCTAAGAGAAATAATAAGGTTTATTGCTTAGGTGCCAAGCATGTTCATATAACTAAGGATAAACCTAGGAATCATAATTCTAGACCTATTTTACCTAGGGAGTCAATTAGGAGAATTGATGAAAACTTGGGTGTTAATCCCAAGAAATCTAGGCATATGCCTAAAAAGAAAAACATTTCCCAAAAGACAAATGAAAATTCAAAATTGGGAAAATTAAAGTTAGAAAACCAAGCCTTGAGGTCAAGGCTAGAAAAATTGGAGAAGACCCTAGCAATAATATCAAATTCGGTTAAGGGGTCTAATGTACAAAAGTCAAGACCTAGAAAACAAGAAATATCTAAGGGCAAGAAGGGTTTGGGTCATAAACCTATGTCCTACCATAATGTTCCATTTAATTATGGAACCACATCTAGGTCTAGGAAAACCAAGGCTAATAGGGAAGTCATCCCTAAGTCTAGCCATGGTATGTGTTTAGTGGCTAACACCTCAAAGAAATCAAATGTAGCCACTAAGAAGGTCAATGGAGGAGTCACCTCTAGAGTTGACCCAAGTAAGACCCATTTGACTATGGCTTTAAAGTCAAAAAGGGTCATTAGGAAGGTATCTAGGGAAGTTATCCCTAGGGAATACCTTGTTAACCCAAGGAGCTCCAATAGATATTGGGTTCCTAAGAGCATGATTGATTCACGCTAAATGGGTTAGGGTGTGTCAACCCTAAGTGGATGGGTGGTTAACCTAGCCATTGTGAGTTGACACATTAGGGTGTGCCAATATGGTTTGAGAAGTTAAAAATGATTTAAATTGGCACAATTAGGTCATAGAAGTCATGGTGTGCCATTTTGGATTTTTGGCACACTAGGGAGATGAATGGCATTAAGGCAAAATTGGTTTAATCTCTAGAAATGGCAAATTGATTTTAACACTTAGGTATTCTATACCTTAGTATATTTTAGTTGCCATGATTTGTTTGCCTTGCCATGTCATGACATCATCTTCATTCTTATCTATAAAAATGTCATGATCATGTTTAGATTTATATTTAGATGTCATGTATGCCTAGATCTCATTCACATGCCATGACATCATCATATTGGCATATGGTTTTACTTATATCATATCTATGCCATAATCATCATCATGCATAAATTAAAATGAAATTAAGGACTATGACATGATTTGATGGGAATCAAATAATATTGCCTAGAAATATGCATGAGAACATAAACAAAACAAAACCCACATCTCACAAAAATTTGACTTGTATGTGTTTTACACATCTAGATATTGGTGAGATGTTTAGGAAAAAGAAAATAAAGGTTTGAAAAATATTTTGAAAAACCTTGGTGAAGCCTATCTTTTGATAGCTATCACCATTGAATGGGATGATACAAAGAGGGCTCTTTATTGAAGCTTTTCTTAAATTTTGAACTTTGTATCAATATCCTAATTTAATGGGTAAAATAATTTTCCAATATTTTTCACCCATAGTGTTTATGATAAGTAATATACATACCAAATTTCAAGAATTTTAAACTTATGTATATTTACTTATGGATTTCGGAAATCCATTTCTGAAATCTTGCAAATCTGATTATCGATCGCCATTGCCATGGATAATGATCGATGTGATGAATCGGTGATTTCGATTTGATCATGCCCAAGCTGATTTCGAGTAAATCTTGTTGGTTAGGCCCATGTTCAGCTAGGTTAAGGTCCCCTAACCACTCCTAACCCTAGGATATGCTTGGGAGAGCATTAGAGAGGGTGGAAATCCATTGGATATGGATTAGGAGTTGGGTTGAGGGTGAGTATCAATTTTAAGGTGGATGAGAGTTCATTGTTGAACTTTGCCTTAATTTTATTTGGTTTAATGTTCCTATTGGCTTAGGGACTCTCCAAGGACATTGTTGGTGCAATGGTCAAGGGGGAGCAAGCCTCTAGGGGGAGGTATCCATCATGGAAAGATGGATGTGTATTTCCTCATGGGAGGAAAATTGGGTTGCCTCTCTTTAAGTGATATGGGATCACTAGAAAGATTATAGGCATGTGTTCCTCCAAGGGAGAGATTGTAAGATCTCATTGGGATATGAGACATTCATACCCTTGGGGAGGACCTTTTTGATGTAGTGTCAAAGGAGAAGTTACCAAGTTACCAATTAGGTGTGGAATTCTCATTGGGATATGCGAATTGCCAATATGGGAGAATTGGTAGACTTGAGATGGTAGTTTGTCAATCATCAAAGGGGAGATTGTTGGTGCAATCGGCCGGGTTGACTCGAGTTTGACTCGGCGGTACCTTTGATAGTATTTTGATGATGGACAAAACTCATGACATGGGATTGTCATGGGAAAGTCTAACATGGGGTTGGCATGGAAAATCCAAGCATGGAGCTTGGTGTGGAAGTCCAAGGGGGAAGCCTTGGCATGGGAAAGTCCAAAGCATTGCGGCCGCGGCGCTTGGTGCTAGTGAGAAATGCATTGGCCCGTGCGCTTGGTGCTTGGTGAGAAATGCATTGCGAAGCCGTGCGCTTGGTGCATTTGGGAAGTCTTGAAGACTTGGTAAGTTCACTAGGCTCGGGGTCCTTGAGTCGGTGAAGGATGGCATTGCGGCCGCTTGGTGCATCCGAGGGACCGTGGACGGGAGCGAATGGAGTGAGCCCAAGGAAGCATACTTCTAGGGTATGAGACGCGAAGGATGGCGTTGCGGCCGTCGCTTGGGCGCATCCGAGGGACGAGGCCGAGGGAAGAGAGCCGGTGGGAACTCCATGAGGAATAAGGTGGACTTGGCCAAGTGGCTAAGACTGAGTGTAGGAGGCTCAAACTTGATGTTTGAGGGTTTACTCGACGGTCGGATGCTCAAACAACTTGGTGTTTGAGGTTTTGCCGACGTCGATCGGTCGCATAGGTGCGGATTCGATTAGTCCAAGTCGACTAGGGTTCGACTGGTGTAAGTCTAGGGTTTTATGCTTGGCGATCGCGATCCATGGCAATGATCGATGTCGACGAATCGGCTAGGGATGATGTGATCGTGATGGGAGTGTCACGAGCCGCGAGCGCTCCGTGGCCGTACGATCGACTACTAGTCACCGATCGTGATGGGCATCATCGATCGTAGTTAGGTGATCCGTTGGAACTTGTCGGCGTGGATCGGCGTTGTGAGACAACGACTACGAGGCGATCGATTGGGGCCTTTGGCGATGCTAGGCGCGAAACTCCGATGCAGTTATAAAGGAGCTCAAGATGGAGGTTTTGCAATGGTTTTGTGGAGCTATTGGAGGGGAATTACTGCTGCATTCCAGGTCCTTCAAGAGCCAATCAAAGCAAGCAACAAACAAGTGATCAAAAGCAAGTTCCAGTTACATGTGCTTTGTATTTGTATTCTTGTTTGTATTTGTATATTACTTGTTGTAATTGCTTGTGAGAGAGTTTCTCCACCTCCGGCGTGTAGTCGAGAAGGAGTTTAGTTAGTGTTTGCGCATAACTAGAGCTCTGGTGAGCTCGCCCATGTGGAAGTAGGAACCATTCGGTTCGAACCACGTATATCTTGTGTTGTGTGATTGTGTATTGTTATTAGTTTCATTATTATTATTATTGCACTAAAACAATCGTAGACAAACAGCGCAATACATCAAGGGCTATTCACCCCCTCTAATAACCCTAGGATATGCTTTGTGAAGTATTAGAAAGGGTGAAAATCCATTGGATATGGATTAGGAGAGTTGTTAGGGTGATGTATCAATTTTAAGGTGTGGGAAAGTTCAATGTTGAACTTTGGACCTTATTTTTGATGGTTTAGAATTCCTATTGGCTTAGGGACTTCCCAAGGACATTGTTGGTGCAATCATCAAGGGAGAGCAAGCCTTTAGGGGGAGGTATCCATCATGGGATGATGGATGTATATTCTTCCTTGTAAAGGGGAGAATGGGAATTTGAGATGCCCAATTTGGAAATTGGGAGAGTTTGTAGGATTGCCTCTCTTAAGTGATATGAGACTTATCACTAGGAAGAGTGAAGGCATCCTAGGTTTTTTGAACCAAGGGGGAGATTGTAAGATCTCATTGAGATATGAGATATTGACCTCTTGGGAAAACTTTTTTGATGTATGTCAAAAAGGGGGAGAATTAATGTGAATTATCAATTTGGGAAAATTGGTAAGGGAATTTGAGTTAGGGGCCTAACTCAAGGGTGTTTTTGTCAAACATAAAAAAGGGGGAGATTGTTGGTGCAATCGACCAAGGTCACGATTGACCAGACTCGAGTAGTGTTTTGATGTTTGACATTGATGTCTGACATGTGTTGGGGAGATTGCTTGCTGATGCAATCAACCCAGGTCATACTTGATGTTTAACGATGGTTTGACCATTGTCATGGGAAAAGTCCAAGTCTGATGTACTTGGCATGAAAAGTCCAAGCTTGAGTCTTGGCAAGGAAAGTCCAACATGGGTTGGCAACGAAAGTCCAAGCATGGGTCTTGGCAAGGAAAGTCCAAGCATGGGTCTTGGCATGGAAAGTCCAACATGGGTTGGCAGCGTAAAGGCCTAGCGGAGTCTTGGCAGCGTAAACCCAATCTGCCTTGGTAGTGTGGACCACATTAGCATGATAATAGATGATGGAAGCACCTGAAATCTAGCATATGGATGATCAAGTCATGGATGACTTGGAGGGATCCGATAGGCGTGAGGCTGACAGAGGTGGCTAGAAGGCTTAGGTCTAGGCTAAGGGTGGTCTAGCAAGTATGGGGGCACCATACTTGGGTTAAAACCTCATGTTTGAGGTGTATCAGTCGACTGGGACTATGGTCAGTCGACTAGGGTTCAACTACGGGAAGATGGCCTAGCAGTCGACTTATTGTGCTATCAGTCGACTGCTAGGGTATGGAAGTCGACTGATGCTTTGGCCACGAGCTTCCAATCGAGCGATCGGTCAACACTGATCGATTGAGTTTACCGCCTTGACTGATGGGCATGATCAGTCGATTGATGGTCTATCCATTAGAACTTATCCAACATGGCTCATGCCATTGTGAGACAACATTTATAGGGGCAGTCGACTGATGGTCCCAATCAGTCGACTGCTAGGCAAAAATCAGCCCTATTGCAGGTTATAAAAGTAGCTCAAAAGGAGGATTTTTGGCATCGGTTCTTGGATGTGTTTGGGGCGATTTGTTGCTGCAAATCAGGGTCTCCAAGTGCAACTCAAGCAACCAAATGAGAAAACATTCAAAAGCTTTTTGTAATGTTTTCTTTACTTGCATTTTAGTGTATTTTTCTTGTATTTCATTCTTATTGTTGTAAGAGCTATTGTACAAGATTTCTCCACCTCCGGATTATTCTGAGAAGGAGTTATTGTTATAGTGGTGTGTGATTGACATCGCTAGGGCTCTTACGAGCCTAATCCGTGGAGTAGGAACCATTCGGTTCCGAACCACGTTACATACTTGTGTATTGTTGTATTTGTGTTTGTCTTCATTTATGTTATTGCTATTATATATATTCCGCTGCATTAACACGATTTGTAGAAACAAACGATCAATTTCATCCACGACAAAAACACTTTTGGACTTTTTATGCCAAGTACATCAGACTTGGACTTTTCCCATGACAATGGTCAAACCATCGTCAAACATCATGTATCACCTGGGTTGATTGCATCAGCAATCTCCCCAACACATGTCAGACAGCAATGTCAGACATCAATGTCAAACATCAAAACACTACTCGAGTCAAACTCGAGTTTGGTCTATCGTGACTTGGGCCGATTGCACCAACAGAGGCTAGGTTGGAAAAGTTCACATTGGGATCCAAGAATCTTAACCGACTACTTGGAACTCAAAGAGCCGTGTACAACAAAGCCGGACTCATATTTAGGTCAATGACTACGAATAGATCTTACATGTCTATTGTAAATCGTAGTCATCAAAGAGTCCAAGCATGGGTCCCCAAAATTCTATTGAATTCACATATAAGGACCAATAAGTATTGGATTCCCCAGGATCAAGTCCACTATGTGAATAGACCATATTGGTTCAATGGTCTAGGGGGAGCTAGTACTAAAATAGTGTACCCAATTTTTTAGTTAAAGCTTTGCATGCTTAGTTAATCCTTATTTTAATTGTTAGAATGGTTAGATAGGACAAATAGTTAATCAATCTTGATAAAATAGTATCAGGATGCAGCGAGATGATAGTACGTTAGGAAAATGAAGTTTTGTGTGTCCGAACTAGATAAGGCATATCTGGCTTGGTGCACTTGACTAAGTTGAACTAGATGAAGCTACCTCGCCGTATCCTAAACTAGTTAGACCAGGAAGTAATCTTAAGTGACTCAAGTAATCAATTTCTTGAATTTGGCTTTGTCTAAGGAAGTAGGCGTTGTTTCGATCAAAGAAGGTCTCTGTGTTAGTAATATATGAGAGATGTCCTAAGGCAATCGCCTTATGTTTGAACGATTTATATGATAAATGAAGATTCACTATTTGAGTATACATGTTTTCATGTATTTGATTAGATCTTAAACTCATTTACTGAATGTCCACAATACGATTCACAGCATGAGAGAATTTGTGATTGGATCACAACTAGTGAGTATCTCTACATGTGTAATTGTAATGTATCAGAATTATCCCTAGTCGATGAATTGATGGATTTGGACACCATCAATTCTGTCAAGACTAGCACGAGGTATAATCCTTGGTGTATCCAAGCAGCTGATTCTCATTGACTGGAGACATTGTGATGTCCGGAGTTAATCGTGGATGCTAGTTATGGTAACTAGTTCATTGGAGTGACCAGCCGTAAGACTTCATATGGTTCTCTGCATATATAGATATGCCAATGAAGTTCTTAAGTGCGATGTTCCTTTGACTTGCGATATTCAAGTCATCTTGATCATAAAGACTTATGCTTTGACATCTTAAGCAAGCATCTCTGAGAAGATGTGGACCGGGGATGATTGGGTATAAGTCGAAGTGATCGAAGGTGTTTGAATAGCCTATAAAGGATTCACCACTCCTTGTGAGGAGATGTATACCCATGACCTCTCGACGGATTGTTACTAAAGTCTTTGGCCAAAGCATTACATGTTTAGAGTAAGGTACTCTTGGATACATGTGTAGTAACTAGAATCCGTAGGACGAGGAAATGATACTTGGGCTAGGTGTGACGTAGTCAACCTAGAGGGGACTAACACTATAGACCATATCCTGAACCAAGTGGGTATAAGATGAGTGAAGGGAATGAGGCACGATTCATTGTAGCTGCTGAAGGGTTTCAGAAATAGTTCTGGATCAACCGTTGATCTTTTCGATTAATTGGGGATCATGATGTACTACTAGGTGCCACTCATGATCGTTCTATAATTAATGGTTAATTATAGATGGCCAACATAAACCGAGAACCTATTTGGTCACACGCACAACGAGCATAATCCGAAGGATTTAAAACAAGCTTGAGAATGAGATTCTCAGACCAAGAGAAACTAGGTTTGGTTGGACCAAACAAGAAGCAAGCATGAAATCGTTTCAGTCGCAATGGAAGCATGGATGGGCCGTGTCTTATGAAGACATTATGGATGAACCAAATTGATTTGGTTCTAATCCAATGGTGGAGAATAAACCAAAGGGGGTTGGTTTGTTTTAAACGAATGAACCAAAGTTGGTTCGGTTCATTTTAACTTAAAATAGACCAAATTGGTTTGGTTTATTTTAACTTAAATTAATGGAGCGGGTTAATGGGCTTTTGGTTATGATCCGATAACCATTAGGAGAATTTGTTCTCTATAAAATAGGGCTTAAGGGTTAGTTGCTGCCCACCCTCTCCCTCTCCTCTTGTGGTCAGCGGCCAACCCTAGCCGCCGCCAATCCTTGTGCCACCGTCCAAGCTTGTCGTCGGCATCCAAGCTCCAACCAACTATCCTCCGGCGACCCTCCGATGATCCTCCTTGGCTCCGATGACCAAGCACTTGCTGGCCCTCTTCTCTTTGGCCAGCGCAAACTCCTCCACCAAGCTGTCCAGTTTTCTGGACAGCTTGCTTTCTTTGAGTCGGAGCGTCGTTTGAATGACGTTTGGAGCTCTGACAGCGGCTACTTTGCCGGGGATTCAATCTCTGGTAATCCTCATAGGTGGAGGATGAAGGATTCGTCAAACGGTTGACGAATATCTCTCCGGAGAAGCGAGTTTTTGAGGACTCATTTTGGATCCGAATTTTGATTCGGATTGTGATTTTCTCTCGATCACATCGTCTTCAACACGAGGCTAGTAACTCTTACGAAGACGAGGCTCATGACTTTGTGAACTCATCCCGAAGATACTCGGCGTGGATACGGATAAAGGCGATTCTAGCGAGGATCGCTTCGGTTGATGCCTTTCCCGCTACACGTGATACGTCTGGTATACGTAGTATAAATTTCCTTTTATTGCAAAATTTGAAATTGCGGTTATGTCTACACATGTTGTACTATGTATGCGTGTGGTGTGTGTGTTGTAATAAATTAGATTTATTATTTTCACAGGCACATGTTTACTAAACATGTTCGAACACACACTGCACGTGTCTAAACCCAACAAAGGGTATCAGTGAGCTCAGTTGTGTTTCGACATAATCGTAAAATTGTTTTGCGATAGTCGTAATGGTATTTATGGAAATTTTTTACTTTTGGAAAGTTAGGAGTATTTATGGAAATTTTTAAGTTTGGAAAGTCTAGAAGTATTTATGGAAATCTTCTGCTTTTGGAAAGTTAGAAGTATTTATGGAAATTAATATTTTCCATAAATAAAATATTTGATTAGATTTGGAAATTTATTTCCTAATTTAATCATCATTTGATTTGGGAAATCAAATCTTAAAATATTTTATTTCCATAAGTAGTTTTGATGATTTAGGAAATTTGTTTCCTAAATTGACTTTCCTTAATCAACACTTTCCACAAATAAAATATGTAATTAGATTTGGAAATTTATTTCCTAATTTAATCATGATTTGATTTGGAGGATCAAATCTCAAATATATTTTATTTGTCATAAATAGTTATGACATATAAGGAAATTTTGTACATGTCATAATTGTATGCCATGTAATTGCATTAGATGCATATCATTATGCCATGCGTGTCGTGACATGTAGATGTATGCCATGTATGTCATGCCATGTAGATAATAGTTATTTGCATACAAAGATGATGAGACATAAAAACCCTTACTCAATATTAAAGCCTACACCTTCCATTAATATGGTTAGAACCAGAGTTCCGTTTCTGGTTTGGGTTGTTGGACTCTCTCCAAGCCCGGCTCGAACCCGAACATGTTCAAACCATGGAATAGTTTAATACTAATATGGTAAGAGTCAGAGATCAATCGTTAGCTTTGGTTGTTGGACTCTCTCCAAGCCGGGCTAATTGGTTGAATGCGCTCTAACCATATTAAAACTATTTCTCGATTAATGGGTTGGCTTTAACCTGGAGCATCAGCTTGTTGGACTCTCTCCAAGGTCGATGTGAAGGGAGGTGAAGTTGGGTGCTATGCATATGATGCATACTTGTTAATGTGTCAACAACCCGATGTATGCGTGAACATTCAATTAGTTTATAACACATTGTGATATATGCATATACATGATATGCAATCGGTATATTTGATACCTACAATCGTAGTTATGAATGACTTGTTGGACTCTCTCCAAGGTTGTTCATATCTATGTTGGATATCAACCCATTCAGAGATGGACCTACGATCTCCCGAAGTGATTTTGGGGTTTTTGAAATTCGAAAAATGAATGGGATTTATGAATGTATATTGATGCATTTTAAAATCATTTTCTCATATATGCTCGTTTTGTATTTCTAGGTTAATCGATTGATCAAGACGTCTTTGAATTTGCGCACTATTTTGGATTCAAACAAATTGACTGGGCCTAACTTCCTGGACTGGCTTAGAAACTTGAGAATTGTTTTCAAGGCGAAAAAGCTAGTGTATGTCCTTGAAGAGCCTCTTCCCAACCGTCCAAGGGATGATGCAACTCCAGACCAAATGTTGGCCTATCAGAAACATGTGGCAGATTCTGAACTGGCGAGTTGCATCATGCTAGCTGCGATGGTACCTAAGCTGCAAAAGCAGCATGAGCATATGGATGCTAATACCATAGTCTTCCATCTTCATGGTTTGTTTGATGAGCAAGAGAGATCCGAAGGTTCGAAGTCTCCAGGCTCCTCTTCACCTCTAAGATGCAAGAAGGTTCGTCTGTAGTGCAGTTTGTGCTAAAGATGAACGGGTACATTGATCGGCTGGCCACCCTCGGGTTTGTGATGGATCATGAATTAAGTATTGACTTAATTCTACATTGTTTGCCCAAGAGTTTCTCACAATTTGTGATGAACTATCGGATGAACAAATTAGAATCCACTATTCCTGAGCTCCTCAATATGCTGAAGACTGTGGAGCCTTCTGTGAAGCATGAGGAGAAGGCGGTTCTGTTAGTTGATTCCTCAAAGAAAGGTTCTAAGAGGAAGGCAAAGGAACAGAAGAAAGGGAAGAACAATAAGGCTAAGAAGGCAGAACCAGCACAAAAGGGCACTTGCCATCATTGTGACAAGGAAGGCCACTGGCGAAGAAACTGCAAGATTTATCTTGAGTCCGTGAAGAGGAAGAAGGCATCTGATGCCCCATCCTCTTCAGGTATCTTCGTTATTGATTGTCATTCTATTTCCTTAGACACTTGGGCATTGGATACTGGGTGTGGCTCGCATATATGTAATGACATACAGGGGCTAAGGAATAGAAGAAGACTCGTCAGAGGGGAGTCAAATTTGTGAGTTGGCAATGGAGCAAAGGTTGCTGCGGTCGCCATCGAAACTTATTTGCTGAAGCTCCCCAGTGGACTAGTCTTGGAACTGGACAATTTCTATTGTGTTCCTTCTCTAATAAAGAACATTGTTTCTATTTCCTGCTTAAATAGAAATGGTTACCATTTGACGTTTAGTAACAATTGTTGTTATATAACTTTGAATGACATACTTTATGGAACTAGAACTTTGAGCAATGGTATTTATATGTTGGACGTATCCAGTGACATTTTAAATATCGAAGTGAGCAACAAGCGTGCTCGAAAGGATAATCAATTAAACTCCTATATGTGGCATTGTCGTCTTGGCCATGCAAGCAAGAAATGCATGTCCGAATTACACCGATGTGGAATTCTGGAATCGTTTGAATTGGATTCATACGATACATGCGAATCATGCTTAAAAGGCAAGATGACTGAGTTACCTTTTATAGGAAAAGGTGAATGAGTGGGAGAGTTGCTAGGCCTAATACATACTGATGTATGTGGACCTATGTTAACTCAAGCTTTAGGAGGCTATAGCTACTTCATTACCTTCACCAATGATCACTCACGGTTTGGGTATATGTTCTTGATGAAACACAAGTCTGAAGCCTTTGAAAGGTTCAAAGAATTCAGAAATGAAGTAGAGAAACAACATGACAAGAGTATTAAAATACTTCGATCGGATCGAGGTGGTGAATACTTAAGTCAAGAGTTTCTTGATTAACTAAGAGATAATGGTATATTGTCTCAATGGACTCCGCCATATACACCACAACATAATGGTGTATCTGAGAGGCGTAATCGGACCTTGTTGGACATGGTCAGGTCAATGATGAATCATGCGAATCTTCCCAAGTCCTTTTGGGGCTATGCACTTCGTACTTATTTACTTGTTAAATGTAATGCCAACTAGGTAGTCTCTACTACTCCATATGAGATATGGAATAGTAAGAAACCTCATGTATCTTACTTGAAGATATGGGGTTGTCTCGCTTATGTGAAGCAAATCAGATCGTATAAATTGGATGCTAAGTCTGATAAATGTCTATTTATTGGATACCCTAAGGAAACAAGGGGTTACCAATTCTATCATCATGTGGAACAAAAGGTGTTTGTTTCAAGGCATGCTATGTTTCTAGAGAAAGAGTTTCTCTTGCAAGAAAACAGTGGGAGTGTCGTCAAGCTTGAGGAGGCTCGAGAGACTCAAATAGACATTGAGGAGATACCTGGTGAAGCACAACAGCCGATAACTCATAGTGATGAGCAGTCGGCTGGACCTATTGAAACACCACATCTTCGTAGATCTAGTAGAACACGCAATATTCCTGAGAGATATGGATTTCTCGTAAGTGAATCGAATGACGTGTTACTCATTGATGATGAGGAGCCTACCAGTTATGAAGAAGTTCTGACAAGTTCAGAAAGGGATAAGTGGCTTGAAGCCATGAAGTCGGAAATGAATTCCATGTATGAAAACCAAGTTTGGAACTTGGTTGACCCACCTGAAGGCATAAAGCCTATAGGGTGCAAGTGGGTTTTCAAGAAGAAAACCGACATGGATGGTAATGTGATTACCTATAAGGCTAGATTGGTGGCGAAAGGATATCGTCAAAAGCAAGGTGTTGATTATGACGAGACCTATTCCCCTATAGCTATGCTTAAATCCATTCGGATGCTCCTGGCCATAGCGGCTCATTATGATTATGAGATATGACAAATGGATGTGAAAATAGCTTTCCTTAATGGAAACCTTCTCGAGGACGTGTATATGATACAACCTGAGGGTTTCACATCGGTTGATAAAACCAAGGTATGCAAATTGCGACGGTCCATATATGGATTGAAGCAAGCATCCAGGAGCTGGAATATCCGTTTTGATGAGACAATCAAAAAGTTTGATTTCTCACAAAATCCAGATGAACCTTGTGAGTACAAGAAGGTTAGTGGGAGTGCAGTCGTGTTCCTAGTATTGTATGTCATTGACATATTACTTATAAAAAATGATGTTTTAGTCTTACAGTCAGTTAAGATTTGATTGTCCAAGACATTCTCCATGAAAGACCTGGGAGAAGCAACCTACATCCTCTGGATTAAGATCTATAGAGATAGATCGAAATGGTTGCTTGGTCTTTCGCAGTCTATGTATATAGACCGAGTGCTAAAGAGGTTTAGCATGTTGGAATCCAAGAAAGGTTTCCTACCCATCAGGCATGGGATACACCTTTTGAAGTCTATGTGTCTGCGCACAGAAGATGAGAGGATTTGCATGAGTAAGATTCCCTATGCATCCGCAATAGGATCTATCATGTATGCTATGTTATGTACGAGGCCCGATGTATCGTATGCTCTGAGTGTCACGAGTAGATACCAGTCTGATCCAGGAATGGATCATTGGGTGACTGTTAAGACAATCCTTAAATACTTGAGAAGAACTAAGGATGTGTTCCTAATATATGGAGAAGGGGACATGGCGATACGCGGGCATACGGATGCCAGCTTCCAGACAGACAAGGATGATTCCAGGTCTCAGTCTGGATATGTGTTCACCTTGAATGGAAGCGCAGTGAGTTGGAAAAGTTCCAAACAAGACAACATGGCGGATTCTACCACGAGGTAGAATACATTGCGGCTTGAGCGAAGTGGTTTGGATCAAGAAGTTCATTTATGAACTTGGTGTGGTTCCAGCCATTGTTGAAGCAATACCGATCTATTGCGACAACAATGGAGCAATTGCACAGGCAAAAGAGCCAAGGTCTCATCAATGATCCAAACATGTGCTTCACCGCTATCATTTGATAAGAGAGATCATTAGTAGGAAGGAAATACAAATCGAGAAAATCCCCACTGAAAGGAACTTAGCGGATCCTTTGACTAAGGCATTACCTCAAAGTAAGTTTGAGGGTCATGTTAGAGCTTATGGTATTGGATACCGTAGCGATTGGCATTAGGCCAAGTGGGAGTTTGTTAGTAATATATGAGAGATGTCATAAGGCAATCGCCTTATGTTTGAACCATTTATATGATAAATGAAGATTTACTATTTGAGTATACATGTTTTCATGTATTTGATTAGATCTTAAACTCATTTACTGAATGCCCACGATACAATTCACAGCATGAGAGAATTTGTGATTGGATCACAACTAGTGAGTATCTCTACATGTGTAATTGTGATGTATTAGAATTATCCCTAGTCGATGAATTGATGGATTTGGACACCATCGATTCTGTCGAGACTAGCACGAGGTATACTCCTTGGTGTATCCAAGCGGTGATTCTCACGAAAGACATTGTGATGTCCGTGAGTTAATCGTGGATGCTAGTTATGGTAACTAGTTCATTGGAGTGACCAAATCAGAAGACTTCATATGGTTCTCTCGTGACATATGATATGTCAATTAAGTTCTTATCAGCTTATGTGATGTTCCTTCGACTTGCGGTATTCAAGTCATCTTGATCATGGAGACTTATGCTTTGACATCTTAAGCAAGCATCTCTGAGGAGATGTGGACCCGGGATGATTGGGTATAAGTCGAAGTGATCGAAGGTGTTTGAATAGCCTATAAAGGATTCACCACTCCTTGCGAGGAGATGTATACCCATGGTCTCTCGTCGGATTGTTACTAAAGTCTTTGGCCAAAGCATTACATGTTTAGAGTAAGGTACTCTTGGATACATGTGCAGTAACTAGAATTCGTAGGATGAGGAAATGATACTTGGGCTAGGTGTGATGTAGTCAACCTAGTGGGGACTGACACTATAGACCATGTCCTGAACCAAGTGGGTATAAGATGAGTGAAGGGAATGGGCATGATTCATTGTAGCTACTGAAGGGTTTTAGAAATAGTTCTGGATCAACTGTTGATCTTTTCGATTAATTGGGGATCATGATGTACTACTAGATGTCACTCATGATCGTTCTATAATTAATGATTAATTATAGACGGCCAACATAAACCGAGAACCTATTTGGTCACACGCACAACGAGCATAATCCGAAGGATTTAAAACAAGCTTGAGAATGAGATTCTCAGACCGAAAGAAACTAGGTTTGATTGGACCAAACAAGGAGCGAGCATGAAATCATTTCAGTCGCAATGGAAACGTGGATGGGCCGTGTCTTATGAAGACATGATGGATGAACCAAATTGATTTGGTTCTAATCCAATGGTGGAGAATAAACCAAAGGGGTTTGGTTTGTTTTAAACAAATGAACCAAAGTTGGTTCGGTTCGTTTTAACTTAAAATAGACCAAATAGGTTTGGTTTATTTTAACTAAAATTAATGGAGTGGGTTAATGGGCTTTTGGTTATGATCCGATAACTATTAGGAGAATTTGTTCTCTATAAAATAGGGCTTAAGGGTTTTGTGAAAACCTAATCCAAGCAACCCATCACTAAAAAAAAAACAGTCATTAGCGACGAATTTTGCGACGAATTTTAAAAAAAAATTCGTTGCAAAATAAATTAGCGACGAATTTAAAGAAAAAAAAATTTTTGTTGCGAATAAAGTGTCGCAAATAATAGCGACAAAATTAGCGACGAATTTTTGCGACGAATTTTAGCGACGAAAATTAGGGACGAATTTAAAATTTCGTCGCTAATTTTGTTGCAGAAGTTACCATGATTTCAAAAATTCATCGCAATTTTCGTCGCAAATTATTGCGACGAATTTAAAATTCGTCGCAAATTTGCGACGAATTAATTTGTTCGTTGGTAATTTTCGTGACGAAATAAGAAATTCGTTGGTAAATTGGCGACTGATACAAATTCGTTGCAAAATTGTCAAAAATTGCCGCAAAAACCATATTTTGCATTTAATTAATTTTTTTCGTTGGTAATTTTGTGTGAACTACGAACTTCGTTGGTAAATTTGCGACTGATACAAATTCGTCGCAAATTTCGTCGCTAAATTCGTTGCAAAATTCGTCGCAAAGTTCAATATTTTGCGATGAATTCATTTTTCGTTGCAAAAATTTGCGACGAATTTAATTTTCGTCACAATTTTTATCGCAAAATTCGTTGCAAAATTTGTCGCAGGTTGTATTCGTTGCTAAATTCGTCGCTAATTTGCGACGAAAATTTAATTCATCGCAAAAGTCATCGCAGATTTCTCAGAATTTAGCAACGAATTTGTATTTTTGTCGCTAAATTTGTCGCTAAATAAAAAAAATTTAACAGATTTCATCCGTTTCGATAATCTATCGTATATACAAATTTTCACACACACACAACAAAACACAATAAGTTCTAATATCCAAATAAATACATTCAATATAAACAAAACACACACACATTCAATACAACAAAATAATATTCAATCATATCCAAATAAATACAAAGCAACAAAATCAGTTAAGAACAATACGACATTCCAAATAAAAAGTTATATTCTACAACATTTCAAACATCAACATAGTTCTGATATCCAAATTAACAATGTCTACAAAAGATCTCAACACATGGGAAAGAAAAAAGAAAAGAGAATCTGGTAAGCAATCACCGATATTCTTCTACCTGCAATAGAAAAGAAACAAACAAAAAGTATCATACATTAAAAAAAACTATATACTAACACAAAAATAAATATGCAAAGACTTACAATGATGTGCATTTTCAACCGCCATAAGGATTAACTTCATCGATCATTCCTGTTTAAAGCAAAATAAACAAACTCAATAAACTAAATTTTTTTAAAAGTACTAATTAAAAACATGCATACAATATCATCATCGTCGCCACCATCATCGTCATGACTCCGAGGAATATGACTTGAACCAGAACTAAATTCTTTGAATCACGATAAGAAAAGATTGTTGTCGTCGCATTTCTATCATTTCTTGATCCCTTTGTGAGTTTTGTTGTTGTATTTCTATAATTTGCTGATCTCTTTCATGTATTATGCCCTTCAAATTGCTAACCTCCTCAGTTAAGTTATGTATCTGTGCTGCTACTGCTGGTGGAGTAGAAGAAATAGATCTATGAGGAGCATTATGCATTCTGCTTAGAGAACCCATACCTAATATCCTTCCCCCTTTTGATCCTCCACTCGCCTCAAGCCATAAATCCAAATTATTACTAACAGATGGCTCAGATCTCTCAAGATCACCGCTATCTCCTCAAATTCTCGAGATGAGGATAACGATCATATCTCTCCTACACAAAATTAAAATTATAATCGAGCATTTACATAACTAATAAATAAAGTTATAAAGTAAGTTTAAAGATTAATTCAAACTTTAATTGCTCGAGCTCTATCTCCACTCCAAGTCTTATCTTTTTTTTTGGAAAGTGCGAACGAAAGTATCTATAAATTCCGGCTCCTTTCCCAATTCCTTAGACTAAATATAAGAATGTTAGAAATAAAATAATAATCTGAAATAAATTTAAAAACTAATTGTAGAATTTAAAAATTACCAATCTACGTGAATGCTCCTCGATATTTATAGATCCTCCCGCATATGTTGCAGATAAGTCTCCAGAATTACATGCTTGATTTAATTTATTCTGTTGACTTCTTTTTTTGCTCTCATCGATTGCAATAATTGGAGATTTTACTCCAATTTTCTCGACATGACACAGCGGTTTTTTCCAGTACATTTGGCATGACTCAATACATGCCGAATATGATCGCCACATTTTTTTTTAAAAATTCTTTTAACTTCCAAGTCTTGAGTAGGGTCCCAAATAAATCTCCGCTGAGATGGAAAAAAAAACAATTGATTATATAATCACTTATTTAATATATAAAATGAATCAATTATACCTGAAACTTGCACCACCATAGTTCTTTTGTAGGTCCTGGCGTGCTTGAGTATGACAAAGAGTCTCCTCTCCAATAGTTATTCACGATTTTATTGATCTCGCGAATAACAGGTACAGAATTTTCAAACCTACGATAAAGTGAAAAAAAATTGAATAAATAATTAAGATAGTTTAAAAATTATAATATTTATATTACTTACGAATCTCCAATCGGAAATATACTACGACTTTCGATGTTCTCGTGAGAGGAGTGTCTGTGGTATGTGAATCGAATGGGAAGGCCGTGCCGGCGAATGAGATGGTACTGCCGACTGATCATGTGAAGGTCCAGGCAGATCAGGAGGGCAAGTAGGTATAGTACTGGCAGGCGGTGGATCAGTCTGGCCACTACTAGTACTCTGTCGTCTCTGTCCACCACGTCGAAACTATCAACCAAAAACAAAATTAGAATAAAGAAAATAAAACTTTTATGCTTAATGAAGAACATGAAAAACTTACAATATGCATAATGAAGATATGAGAGACTGCGACTGCGATAAGCTACGATGATTTCACCACTGATAACCTATAAGAACAAAATATACACAACATACAGAGACAAAAGATATAAATTTAACAATGAGACATTATATAAACAAATAATTGAGCTAAGAAAATTTGTAAAATTATAGTTTAAAACTAAAATTATATATAAAAAAACTTACCCTAGACGTCAAATTTCAAAGTCCTCATTATCATCTTCCTCATCCTCATCAGTATCCTCATCCTCGGTCTCCTCCTCCTCTTCCTCCTCGTCCCCCTCCTCCTCCTCATCATTATCATCAATTTCAGTTGCATCCACGTTTATCACTACTCCGCTGGGATCTCGTAACGTTGGAATTATATATTCCTCGGTATGAAACATATTTGTAACTTTGTCTTGTTGATATGCAATGTCTTGCCAGCGCTCTTCAATTTTTTTCCGTGCTTTTGTTTTACAAACAGCCCACCATTCATTTTTGTCACGCCTCAAACTAGGATATGGAGCATAGAAAACTTGAATCGCTTGTTGTGCCAAAATAAATGGTTCATATCTCTTATAAAATCTTTTATGATTTATTTCAACCAAATTATACTGTGGATGCACCTTCATCCCTCTGACGGGGTCAAACCAGCGACACATAAATAAGATAACTCGCATTTCTGGACCAGGATAATCAATCTCTAAAATTTCATCCAGCAAACCATAAAATTCATTGCTTGCACCTCCATCATTGGAAGACTGAACACATACTCCACTATTCATTGTACTCTTTCCATTTCCATATTCTTGAGTGTGGAAATTATATCCGTTTATGAAATATGCTGGCCAAGTGCGTACCATTGCTTTTGGACCCCATGATAGATGGATTAGCAATTCTTGCTGAACGTGAGTTTGATTAGCATAAACCTATACTCAAATGAAAATGATATTTATTTAAAAGTTAAGATATGTGTAAACAAAAATGAGGTAATTAAAACTGCTTACATATGATTTGAACCATGGTGCAAATTCCTGATCGCAGAAGTGATCAAAGTCACGTGTCGGGATTTCAGAATATAAGTTTTGGAAAATCCTATAATAGAAAATTGTATTATAACATAAACAAATTAACACTTGACGAAGAAATAGGAAATATATACTTACTCGAAATATGGCGATACTTCTGGACAATTAAGTAAAACATATGTCTGGGCTACCCGCCATTCTTGATCAGTTAAGTATCGTTGCTTACACTTTCCACTTGGTCGACCAAGATAATTAAAAATTGAGAATGAATTCAAATTGGGATCGACAGGACCTTCATCATTCCTTCCGGTTTGGTCTTTTGGTGCGACGTGAGGCTCAAAATAATATGATGTAAAAGTTGTTACTTCCTCCACAATATATGCATTCACAATAGAGGCTTCAACATGTGCCTTATTTTTCACTTTTTTTTTCAAATGATATAAGAATTTGATTGTAATATAACAAATTGTATTAGAAATGAATATATAAAAAAATTAAACATTTTTATGCAATATTAACGAAGTATAGAATATGCGAATTATACCTTTCAAAAGGATACATCCATCGATAATGGTCCTCAACTTTGGCCTCATATGGCAAGTGAACCAAAAGATGTTCCATTGAATCAAAAATCAAATGGAAAAATCCTTTCTAAATTGCACAAAATGATTGGTATGTCTCTCTCTAACTTCTCCATGTGTGAATATCCCAAAATTGTTGAGCATATATCATGAAGAAAAATACTTAACTCTGTAATGACACCCTGGACAAAATTCGGCAAGAGTTCTTTAAAGGCAATAGGAATTAGTCTTTCCATGAATATATGACAATCATGGCTTTTCAAACCCATCAATTTGCATTCCTTCATATCGACACATCTCCCAAGATTAGAAACATACCCATCAGGAAATCTCAATGACTTCAACCATTCACAAACAACACGTCTCTGTTCCTTATTCAATGTATAAACTGCCTTTGGTTTTGGTCCTCTACTATTTTCATCAACATCAAGGGTGGGTCGTTTACAAATGAGTCGTATATCTTTTCTTGCATTCAGATTATCTTTTGTTTTTCCGGTGATATCCATCACTGTATTTATCAAATTATCAAAAATATTCTTCTCAATATGCATAACATCGAGATTATGATGAATCAAATTACTAAACCAATACGGTAACTTCCAAAATATACTTCGTTTGGTCCATTTATGGTTGCTTCCATATTCATAAGTTATACCATGTGGCTCTTCAATAACAGATGGAAAGTGAAGAACTCTGTACCAAATATCTTGACTCGATCTCAATGGCGGAGGTGTTCTTTCAATTCGATTCCTAGTGAATTCATCTTTATTTTCTGAAATTATGATTTAGTGGTAAAATTATGCATGACAATCAAAATAACAGCTTCTTACCATGCTTCAATCTAATCGACTTTGATCTCTCCATACATATTGGGCATCCTAAGATCCTGCGATACTCAACGATAGCATACCATAAGCGGAAAGTCATTTATGGTCCAAAGAAGAGCCTTCATTACAAACATCGATTAGTATGAGCGTCGTATGTAGGAAAACCTTCATCCCATAGTTGTTTTAGCTCTGCAATCAATGGTTGCATATAAACATCTATTAACTTCTTGATTTTTGGGCGAGCACAACCAATGTTAAAAACATATACGGTGTTTTCATGCACATCGAGCGGAAGATTATCGGAGTTAATATAAGCCCAACAAGAATAGTGTCTTCTGATTTACCAAATGGAGCAAATCCGTCGACGAGAGACCTAACCTAATATTTCAGTCTCCTTCGCAAAATCAGGATATGTTCTATCAAAAATTTTCCACGCCTCTGCATCTGATGGATGACACATTAGTCCCTCTTCTGTTCGATGATTTGCATGCCAAGTCATGTGTTCAGCAGTTGTCTTTGATGCATAAAGCCTTTGTAACCTAGGAGTTAAAGGCAAATAAAACAACTGACTATATGATTTACGTCGTTGCTGCCTCCTACTAGTGCTCTTGTACCTATCTTGATTACAGAATTTACAAACATCCACATCTGCATCATCTCCCCAATATAACATACAACCATCTCTGCACACATCAATTCTTTCCACTGGGAGACCTAATTCTTTCATCAATTTTTTCATACTGTACAAATCATTGGGCAGTATATGATCACGCGGCAATGCCTCTTCAAAAGCTTGAACAAAATTATTAAAACACTCTTCAGACACATTATGCTCTGCCTTGACATTCAACATTCTTGCGGTGAACGATAGTTTAGTGTGAGTCTCACAACTAGCCCATAAAGGTGCATCTGCAGCACTCAACACCTCCTGAAATTTGAGATATGCTTCATTATTCATATTCTGACCTCCTGTTACTTGCACCTCTTCCAAGGGTGATGCATTAGTAAACATTTGCTCAACTGTTGGAGGACAACTTGAAGTTGTACCTTGTGATTGGGGAATCAAATTCGGGCCCGCTACATCATATATCATCCTCTGATATGGATTTAATTGATTATAATCACTTTGATCCCTAGAGACTTGTGTGTTGTGTCTATCATAAACTTCATCAGATATAAATGGTTCACCATGACATGTCCAGTTATAGTAATTTACAACGAATCCAAATCTACAAAGATGCTCTGAAACTTTGCTAGACGGTAAAAATCTACCATTGTGACACTTTCTGCACGGACACCTTATCTGATTACCATCCATAAACTCAACATTACTAGCTGCGAAGTTTAAAAACTCTTGCAATCCACTCATAAAATCATCAGTTAAACCCCGACATTCAGGTAAATTCCTATTATACATCCAACTCCTTTCACGCTGCATTATGTCTGTTTTCAATCAATTATATTAATATAAACTCCTAGAAATTACAATAATACAAATATATAGTTAGTTCACATATTAATTCACTATGTTTAACAATCTTTAAACATAACCGAAAAAAGACAACAGTTGTAATGGGTTGCAGATTCTGATGGTGTTTGTGAATGTTTATGAAATGGTAATGTGTCATATCCTTGAATTTTATCATACTTGAAAACTTATGTTATATATGTTACATGAGTTGAATGTTTGCAAAATCAGGAGATAATAACATATAATATGTTTCCATGTATTACTGCATTTAGTATACATTATCCTTTATTATAAAAAGACATCTCACTATCTTATGCTAACCACCATGGCATTAAGGTGTCAATGAATTGGGTCCAGGCATAAAAATCTTCAAGATTATGGTAATATCATGGAGTCCCAGATGATTTTTAATGGAATGCATCAGTAATTAACCTATACCACACCACTCTAATACCACTCTAGATCAACACAGAAAATTAAGAATAATATAAATTTCAATATAAAAAATAATAATGATTAAAAAAAAAAATATTATACCACCGTGTGGTCACGCGAGCCGGCGATTGCTGCGGCTACCGGCGACGATCACGGACGTCTCAGACAGACCTAATCGAAGTTTACCGGCTCCGTGGTGGACTCATCGGCCACGGCAGCCTCGGACACTGCCGGGTCACGGCTGCGTCGCGCCGGATTGTCAACACCGGCGGCCTGGCCGCGGCCGGCAGAGGCACCCACGGCGGAAGTGTCTGACAAGTGATGAGACTGGGTGTCGGGCAGAAGGCGCGCCGACCCGGCAGGAGGCGGGCTACCGGCAGGAGGCAGGAGGCACCGCCGGCTTGCGAGGCATGCCGGCCAGCGGAGGCAGGAGGCGCCGCGGCAGGAGGCGCCGGTCGGGCAGGAGGTGGTCGCGGGCGGGCAGGAGGCAGGAGGCAGGGGCCGGCCTGGCAGAGGCGCCATGGGCGCGAGGCGATCGGAAGGCGGGCACGAGGTGGGGCACGCGACCGAGGAGGGGCGGCTAGTTAGCTGGGCTGCCGGGCCGTCATCGGCGGCAGCCGGCCCGTGGTCGGGGCATGCGATCAACGAGGGCGCCTAGCGCAGCCGCCGGCGGCCGATCGACTTAGCGGCCGGGCCGCCGTGGGGCGGCGTTCTGGCCGGCGCGGTTCTGTGCGGCGCGGCCGAGGGCGGTCGTGAGCGCTGCACCGCGAGCGAAGGGAAGAAGACCGGGCCGAGGGGAAAGAAAAGAACTTAGGTTCGATCAGCGAGGAAGGAAAAAGATTAGGGCATGGGGTAAAATTAAATAAATTTTGCAATCTTTGGATTCGAAAATTTTTTATAAAAAAAAAATAATCTTTTTAAAATGTTAAGTTTATTTTTTATAAAAATTTGCAATCTAATCCAGATTCGCTGTATTTTTGCAAACGAATCCGGGATTCGTTGTAAAATTGCAATGAATCCTGATGTAATCGCAACTAATCCGGATTCGTTGGTTGCATCTAATCCCGGATTCGTTGCAAAAAATTGTAACGACTCCTGGATTCATTGCAAATTTGCAACGAATCCGGGGATTCGTTGCAAATTTTTTATAAAAAAAAATAAACTTTTTAAAACGTTAAGTTTATTTTGTATTTTTAATTTAGCAATCTAACTCGGATTCGTTGCAAAAATCGCAACGAATCCACGAATTGCTAGAAATTTGCAAACGAATCGGATTCGCTGTAGATTTTGCAACGAATCCAGGATTCGCTGCAAATTTTAAAATAAAAATTTTTAAACTTTTAAAATGTTATTTTATTTTTTAATATTAATATTAATTTTGCAACGAATCCTGGATTCGTTGCAATTTTTGCAATGAATCTGGATTCGTTGCAATTTTAAAAAAATAAAAATTTTAAACTTTTAAAACGTTAATTTATTTTTTAATATGTTTTTTGCAATGAATCCTAGATTCGTTGCTATTTTGCAACGAATTCACGAATTCGTTGCAAAATATTTAAAAATAAACTATTTCAGCAGAACTTGTTTTCTATTTTTATTTTTAATAAATTAAATATCTGCGATGAATTCTGAATTGTCGCTAAATTATGGGATTTAAATTATTTCGTCAAATTGGCGACGAAAAAATAAATTGTCGAAATTTGCGGCAACTAATTCATAATTCGCTGTAAATTTTTGCGATTTAATTTATTTTTTCGTCGCCAATTTACGACGAAACCTAAAATTCGTCGCTATATTTGTTGCAGATTTGCAATGAAAATAATTCGTTGCCAAATTTCGTCGCCAAAAAATAGTTTTTTTGTAGTGCATAGTTACCGCCCACCCTCTCCCTCTCCTCTTGTGGTCGGCGCCCAACCCTAGCCGCCGCCCACCCTTGTGCCACCGTCCAAGCTTGTTGCCGGCGTCCAAGCTCCAGCCAGGTATCCTCCAGCGACCCTCGATGATCCTCCTTGGCTCCGGTGACCAAGGACTAGCTAGCCCTCTTCTCTTTGGCCGGCGCAAACTCCTCCACCAAGCTGTCCAGTTTTCTGGACAGCTTGCTTTCTTTGAGTCGGAGCGTCGTTTGGACGACATTTGGAGCTCTGACAGCGGCTACTTTGCCGGGGATTCGATCTCCAGTAATCCTCATAGGTGGAGGACGAAGGATTCATCAAACGATTGACGAATACCTCTCCGGAGAAGCGAGTTTTTGAGGACTCGTTTTGGATCCAAATTTTGATTCAGATTGTGATCTTCTCTCGATCACATTGTCTTCAACACGAGGCTAGTAACTCGTACGAAGACGAGGCTCGTGACTTTGTGATGTCATTCTGAAGATACTCAGCGTGGATACGGATAGAGGCGATTCTAGCGAGGATCGCCCGCTGATGTCTTTCCGCTACACGTGATATATGTCGTATAATGAGTATAAATTTTCTTTTATTGCAAAATTTGAAATTGCGGTTATGCCTACACATGTTATATTATGCATGTGTGTGGTGTGTGTATTGTAATAAATTAGATTTATTAATTTTATTTCTTCCGCTGTGCACATGTTTACGAAACATGTTCGAACACACACTCGCCGATGCCTAAACCCAACACTGCGGCCTCGCCATGACCTGGAAGCCAATTTCTCGAAAAGTTTACTTGAAGAGCTAAGGGTTAAATCCGAATCTAACCCAAGATTGATTAGCTTCAAATCACTAAAACTTAATCAAGTAAAATTGAAATCATCTCACAAAACATATAAGGTGAACATGTTTTGAGACACATAGAATGGGTGAGATGTTAGGGATAATTGAAATGCACATAACATAACTTTTTCAAAATGCTTTCAAAACTATAAATACTTATTAATTGTAGCATTTAACCATATGGTTATAATTTTATGTGGCCGATACTAAATATATAACTCTCTAGGCCAAGTTTAGCGCCCCCTATATCTTTTATACCTGATGTATTTGACTGAGGGGGAGAAAACTAACTTTTAGGGTTATCTTACAAACTCATAAAGTTTTTTTTAAATGAACTTATGGTATTTTGTTTCAAAAATTTATTTTGGTAAAACTAGTTTTACAATTGTTGGTGCAGAGGGATATACCTCGAACCAACCTACTTAACTAAGTAGAGACATATGCTTGGACTCTTTCATTTGATTTCTCTCTTTAATAATTCTAGACGAATGCTATACTTATAATGTTTTCTTTGAAACCCTTATCTTATATATACACCCCCAATATTTACTTTTTTTTTTATTTATGGCAAAAGAGGGATAAGAGCGAAAGTTAATGGGGAGTAACACAAATTTTTTAAATTTAAAGAATCTTTTTCAAAACTCACCTAGGGTTAATGGGGAGGTAGTCTCAAGGGGAAGATTTTAAAAAAGCATTTAATTGTTTTGTTTACTCCATTTCATGCTTGAATTTCCCTTAACTTTAAGTCAGTTTGTCATAGATCAAAAAGGGGGAGATTATTGGTACAGGGGTACCAGATAATCGAACCTAGGTTTTGATTATGACAAAGACTCAAAGTTAAGGTCTTATTGTTGTGTTAAGCTAAGTTGCCGAAGGAAGGTCAGCGACACCCGGAGAATCTCGAGTCGAAAAACCGTAGTGGTCGGGCGACACCAGGAGAACTTCGTGGGAGTCAAAGAACCTAGGTGGAAGATCGAAAGCAAAGCGACATGTCATAAAGGACCAGAGGTAAGCACGAGTGCAAAGAGAGATGGTAAGGTCATGTCCTCTTTACGGGGATGACCGTAGGCGGTGATTCGACTAAGACTTCCAATGGAAGGTCTAGGTCGAGATCAGATGGGAAAGAACCGTCATATTTACCATATTCCATGCTAACCTCTTATTGTAAGGAAGTGACCAGGCTAGCAGTCGACTGATGGCGATGAATCAACCTTGTGCGCTAGGTCAAAAAGGATAACGTTTGACGATGCCACTTCGTGATAAGATAAGGTGCCACCTCGTGATAAGAACTACAAGTTAAGGATCTGGATCCGGACTTATTTCAAGGCACAAGTCTATAAAAGGAGGGGAGGACTCGAACCCTAAATCATCAATTCTTTGCTCCCAAGTGCTCCAACAATGCTACACTTCGACGACGACACTACGACGCCAACACGCTGACAAGCTCTTCATCTCAGATTCATATTCATCAATAGTATTAGTTTGTGTCTTATTCAGTTTAATTTGTAATCGGAGTTTTCATCGTAATGAGGTGAGGTAGACTTGTTGTCTCATCCTCGAGTTTTTGTCTCTCGGTTTTTGTGATCGTTGTCTCCTACCTCCAACGAGGAGGAGACTCTATAGTGGATTGCCCTTCAGACTACCAAGGATCGCGGGGCCTTGGAGTAGCAATCATTGGGTTGTGAACCAAGTAAAAATAAAATATCTATTTATTTTCTACTATTTTACTTTCCGCTGCACTGCTCGTATTTTGAAATGAAAAGAAAGTTTTCAAAGCTCGCTATTCATCCCCTCTAGCGACGCTTCTCGATCCAACATCAAGAAGACGACACAAGTCGTGCCAAAGACCAAGGAGACTGGAGCCCCAACAATTAAGAGCAAAGAGCACATTGTGTGCTTCAAGTGCAGTCAATGCCCTAGGAGGAGGAAGCTAACCAAGGGCAAAGAAAGAGCTACACATGTAGGGGGAGCTAAGGCAAACCCTAAGATAAAGTTAAATAATGCTCATTCTTTAATTAATAGGCAAAAGCATGCTAGGAATCTTGTTGCTATTGCTTATGAACAAAAGCATGGTTGGAATAGATTTTATTGCTTAGATGCTAAATCATGCAATATTAGGGTTATGGATAAATTTAGAACCCATAATCCTAAAACAATTCTACCTAAGGAAGCCATTAGGAAGGTAGAAGATCACCTAGGCATTAACCATAAGAAGGGTAGGCTTATGCCTAGTAAGAATCTTTCCCAAAGAAAGAATGAAAATTCACAAATTGGGAAATTAGAGTTAGAGAACCAAGTCTTGAGGTCAAGGCTTGAGAAATTAGAGAAGACCCTTAGGAAGATGCAAAATTCAATTCAAGAGTCAAATGATCAAAAATTAAGGTCTAGGAGGCAAGAACCATTTAGGGGCAAGAAAGGTTTGGGTCACAAACCAAAGCTGAAAGAGACCTACCATAGTGTTCCATTCGATTATGGAACCATTTCTAGGTCTAGGAAAACCAAGGTTAATAGGGAGGTCATCCCTAAGGTTAACCATGGTAGATGTCTAGTGGCCAAGGTTTCCATGAAACCTAGGAAAGCCACTAAGAAAGTCACAAGGGGAGTTAGCCCTAGAGTTGACCTAGGCATGACCCAAATGACCAAGGTTTCAAAGCGTAGAAGGGTCATTAGGAAGGTATCAAGGGAGGTCATCCCTAGTGAATACCTTGTAAACCCAAGGAGCTCCAATAGTTATTGAGTTCCTAGGAGCGTGATCGATTCATGCTAGATGGGTTAGGTTCTATCAACCTTGAATGGATGAGTAGTTAACCTAACCATAGCAAAGTTAGCATTTTAGGTTATTTCCAAGGTTATTGGATACTTTGGAAATAAGTTTGGATTTATATCCTACAAGAATTTAGGATGTGCCAATATCATGTAAGAAGTTTGAAAAATTAATCAAAATTGACACAATTAGGTCTAGAGGTCATGATGTGCCATTTTGGATTTTTGGCACACTTGGGAGATGAATGGTTATGGAAAATATAGACTTAATCCCAACAAATGACAATTAATATTAAAACTTAGGTATTATTATACCTTTATATTTCATTTTCCATGATTTATTTGTCATATGCCATGTCATGACATCATGCTCATGTTATCATTTTAAATGTCATGAAAATGCTTAGGCTTAGCTTTTAATATCATGTGTGCTTAGGTTCATGTTTATGCCATGACATCATGAGTATTAGCACATGTTTTATTTATGCTATCATTTTATGTCATAATCATCATTCATGCATTTAAGTTAATTAAAATTGATTTAAGGGTTATGACATGATTTGAAGTCTCATGTATAAGGGAATCAAATAGAGTTGCCAAGAAAAATGCATGAGACCTTAGATTAGGAAGAACAAAACTCACATCTCACATCAAATTGACATGTGTATGTATTGATACACTCTAGACACATGTGAGATGTTAGGATAGTGAGTTAGGTTCAAGGTGCATAGATTTTGCATCTAGATGAACTCAAACTTATTTCAATCTAATGATGGATCATGGGGAAAGCTAATGTGCAAGTTATATGCATTGAGCCCATAGATCATGGTTCAATATAAGGTTTTAAAAAACATTTCAAAATCATTTTGAAAAACCTTGGTGTAGTCTATCTTTTAATAGAAGTTACCATTGATGAAGTTGATACAAAGTAGACTCAAAACATTGAAGTTATCTTTGTTTTTGAACATTGTATAAATCTCACTATTTTATGGGTATTTTATTTTTCAAATATTTTTCATCCATAATGATTCACTTAAGTATTATACGTATAAAGTTTCATAATTTTTCAAATTATGTATAATTACTTATGAATTTTTCGAATTTGATTTATGAATCTGATTTCTGCACAGTGTAGAAATCTTGATCACACTTGGGAAGTCGACTGGCATTGAGTGTAATCGACTGGTTGCTGACTAAGTCAACTGCCAAGTCTGATTTCGATTAAACAAGGTTGTTTCAGCCATGTTAGGCTACTATAACTACTCCTAACCCTAGGATATGATTTGGAAAATATTTGATGGGTGAAAATCCATTGGATATGGATTAGGAGAGTTGTTTAGGGATAGAAGCAAATTTTAAGGTGTGTGAAAGTTCAAGTTTGAATTTTTGACCTTAATTTTGATGGTTTAGTATTCCTATAGGCTTAAGGACTCTCCAAGGACATTGTTGGTGCAAAGGTCAAGGGGGAGCAAGCCTTGAGGGGGAGGTTATCCATCATGGGATGATGGATGTGCATTCCTTAAAGGGGGAGACATGAAGGGTTTTTGGAAACCCTCATTGTGCTCACCAAAGGGGAAGAATTGGAGATTGAGGATTGCCTCTCATTTAGTGATATGAGACTTATCACTAGGAAGAGTGAAGGCATCCTAGATATTTTTGGACCAAGGGGGAGATTGTAAGATCTCAATGGTATATGAGACATTGATACCCTTGGGGAGTCTTTTTGATGTTTGCCAAAGGGGGAGAAGTGAGGTTTAAGTTGGGTAAACCTTCACTATGCTTTGGCATTGAAAGTGTTTAAGTTTAGGTTATTGTTGGCCTAACTTTGAGGTATTGTCAAACATCAAAAAGGGGGAGATTGTGTTGGTGCAGTAGGCACCTAAGTCGAACCTAAGTTTTGATTATAGCAAACGATACAAAGTTGAGCATATATTGTTATCTCATGAGCTAAATCAAGTGTGCAAAAAAGTCTCAACGCTGGAGCTGAAGGCTAGCGACACCCGAAGGAAGCCGCGGTGGTCGGGCGACACTCAAGAGACTTCGGAGGGAGCCGAAGAAATTGAGTGGAAGGCCGGAAGAAAAAGCAACACGTAAGTACTGAGGTAAGCTCGTGTGTGCGAGCGTAAGTAAGGTCGTATCCTCTTTACGGGGATGATCTTAAGCATAGATCTGACCAAAGACTTCTTATAGATGGCCTAGGTTGAGATCGGATGGTCGACGACCATCGAAATTATGTTTTTCTTGAGCTAACCTTGCCTTGCAACCAACATCAGTCGACTACCGTCCATCAGTCGAGTGACTACGGCTAGCACTGATCGATGTCGCCATCGATCGGTGGTGATGGCCATTAGTCGTCAAAGGATCAACCATTTTTCAAGGGGATTTATGCCCATTTGTGATTGGCTAAAGACCCATTCGATGAGGGGCTTAAAGGCTATAAAAGGAGGGCCAAACCTAGGGTTTTTCAAAAATTCAAAAGCTTCCAAGTGCTTCCGCGCTCAGACTCTCGACATCCCTACGGAAGCAGCGAGACTAGAGCTTCAACCTCCAATCTTTGAAGTCGTCGGTATAATCTTTAAATTTGTATAAGTTGTTTTTTACTTCAAGCTTTAAATCATATCAAGGAGAGGGGGAGTGTCCCTCTACCTTGAGTCTTTCTCGAGTTTTTGTATTCGTTTAACTCCTATCTCCATCGAGAGGGAGTTCGTTTAGTATTTGCCCTCCGTGCGTGGTCAAGGACCATTAGGGCCTTGGAGTAGTAGCCGAAGGCTACAGACCAAGTAAAACCTATTTGTCTCTATTTACTTTACATTTCATGCAATTAATTTTCTTGAGTTTTACGAAAGAAACGAGAAAAAGTTTTTATCGCTATTCACCCCCTCTAGCGAACCGCATCGATCCAACAATTGGTATCGAGTCGGGTTGCTGATTTGGTGAAACCACCAATCTAGCCATTTTTCACAGATTTATTTTTCTTTTATTTCTGTTTATTTCAGATTTATTTCGCTTTGTTAAATTTACTCTCAAGACTACTAATCCAAGACGCGAGTCTTGGTACTTTTGTGTGTTTTTGTCGCTAGTTTTTTTTCCTTCGTCTCCTTGTGTTCTTTGTTCTAATGGCCCATCTCGAGGTTTAGCACCATCCGACCTCCGCTTTACAACGGAGATGACTTCCGTTATTGGAAGGGTCGGATGGAATGCTTTCAAAACCCAAATCGAGATGTGGATCATAATCCAAAGCGGGTTTCACACTTCCGACTAATGAAGTGGGTGACTCCTTGGATTATGACCAATGGACCATTATGACAAAAAACAAGTCGAAGTCGACGCTAAGGCAACGCAAATCCTTCAATGCGGCCTATCCAAGGAGGAGCTAAATCGCGTCGGCCCCTTCATAAGCGCAAAAGATCTTTGGACAAAACTAGTGGAGCTACACGAAGGGACCGATGAAGCCAAGGTATGTAAGCGCGACCTTTTGTTCATTAAATTGTATAATCTAAAAATGCAGGAACATGAGTCCGCGACACAACTTCACGCCCGAGTCCAGGATATAGTCAACAATCTACACGCAATCGGGCAAAAGGTCGAAAACCATGACCTTATAAGGTATGCCCTAAACTCTTTTCCGAGGACTACCTTATGGGCATCCATGGTCGATGCCTATAAGGTCTCCAAGGACCTTTCTAAAATTAGGTTAGATGAACTCTTTTCGGATTTTGAACTTCATGAGCAGTCTAACTCGGAGCCCGAGAGGGGTATAGCCTTGTTTGCAGGTTCAAAGAAGAAGAAAATCGCAAGCAAGCCACCACCAACCGAGGAGGAAGACGAGTCCGAAGAAGAAGTTGACCCGGAGTTGACTGCCGAACTAATGAACCTAGCTCGAAGGATAACCAAGGGACGAAAGCGAACCACAACTCGACCCAACCAAGGTAAGCCTAAAAGTTCCAATATTAGGTGTTATGAGTGCAACAGGTTTGGACATATCAAGTCCGAGTGCCCCAAGCTCAACCACCAAGCACCTAAGCACAAGAAGGCCCTCAACGCGACATGGGAAGAAGCGTCATCCGAAGAAGACGAAGACCACGTCTTCATGGCGAAATCAATTGAGTCGGACACGGAGACCGAGCCTGAACTTGAGTCAGAACCTGAGGATGACTCGGACTACGAAGCTACCTTCAAGTCAAGCCACGGATACGCATCCGGTTCAAAAGATACCCTTAAAGTAAGTCGAACATTATTTAATACTTTACATAATACGGTTAGGTTTTTGTCTAGGAAGTTAGCTAAGTCCGAGTCCAAGGTCGAGACCCTTGTTGAGGAGGTTAAACTCCTCAAACACGAGGTCTCCCTAACCTCTTCGACTAGTCGAGTTCAAGAGAAGGACTCAACTCGAGTTGAAAAGCTCGAAGTTGAGAACTCTCTCTTGAAAAGTCAAGTCGAAGATCTTAGGAACACGTTGGAAAGGTTCACTTCTGGATCCAAAGGACTTGACCTCCTACTTGGATCTCAAAGGGCCGTGTACAACAAGGTTTAACTCAAACACGACTAATAGGTCGTATATGTCGATTGTAAGTCGACATAGGAAACATGTCCAAGCATGGGTCCCTAAGAACTTTTTGATTTCAACTCTAGGATCCAACCCGTACTGGGTTCCCAGGCCAATCCACTATGTGGATAGAAACCGATTCAATCTGCCTAGGGGAGCCAGTACAAAACATGTTTGTGCTTTAACTTAGAAATTGCATGTTTTAACTTAGAATGTTTGTGCTTTAACTTAGAAATTGCATGCTTTAACTTAGAAAGTTTGTACTTTAAAACTTGTGAACTCACTTAGAACATGAACATAATCAACTTCGAAAAGATTGAGCCTCGGGGAGCCTCTTTTCAAAAACATAACCAACTAAAATTCTTCGAAAAGATTGAGCCTCGGGGAGCCTCTTTTCAAAAATAACCAGTTAGACTAGGAGATAGTCTTAGGTGAGTCAAGTCATCATTTTCTTGAAAATGGCTTTGTCTAAGGAAGTGGTCGATGATCCGATAAAAGAAGGCCCCTGTGCCTCGCCACGACCTGGAAGCCATGATCTTGAAAAGGTAAACTTGACAAGCCTAGGTTTAAATCCAAATCTAACATAAAATTACTTGAACCTAAATACACTTAATCAACTTAATTGAAGTCATCTCACAAAACACATAAGTATAACATGATTGATCATATAGACACAGGTGAGAT
This sequence comes from Wurfbainia villosa, assembly GCA_025175895.1. Lineage (NCBI taxonomy): Eukaryota > Viridiplantae > Streptophyta > Magnoliopsida > Zingiberales > Zingiberaceae > Wurfbainia > Wurfbainia villosa. The sequence goes on from CM045987.1 coordinate 97,652,457, forward strand.
GACCTAGGTTTAACAACTTACAACCAATTTAAAAAATCTAACATCCAATCCAACCACCTTGTGTGTAGGATCAATGGATGTTGGACAACGGTTGCTCCCGACACATGACCGGGGATCAACTCAAATTCACAAAGCTTCGATTCAAACGACAAGGATCTAGGCCTTTGGGAATAACGGCAAGCTCAAAATCATCGGATCAGGTGATATCGAGCTTAACTCGAATTTTGTTATTAAAAATGTATTACTTGTAGAGAATTTTGAATATAACCTGCTTAGCGTAAGCCAATTATGTGACAATAACTATAAGGTCGTATTTTTAGAAAATGAATGTGTAATTAAAACAAATAAAACAAGTTAAAATAATACTCAAAGGAACTAGGACAAATAACATTTATACAATTAACTTAATCAATTCCTTAGCCAAATGTCTTATGACACAGGAAGAGGAATCATGGTTGTGGCACCGACGACTCCACTGCAGACCCAAGACTCGCCCACAAGATGAGTCAGAGTGGCTTAGTTAGAGTCTTACCCAACCTCAACAACTTGGTTAATAAAATCTGTAATGCTTGTCAACAAGGAAAACAACCTAGGACACAACACAAGTTAACTAACCAAGAACGAACCTCAAATGTACTTGAGCTCCTGCATATGGATCTATTCGATTCACATGGAGCCAAGTCACTCAATAGAAGTCAATATTGCTTAGTCATAATTGACGACTACTCCAGGTTTACCTGGGTTAGGTTCATCAAACATAAAAATGATACCCTAGATCAATTAATCAATATATTCAAATTAATCGAGAATCAAAAAGACCTTAAGGTTAAAAGACTTAGAAGCGATCATGGTGGTGAATTCGAAAATCAAAGGTTCACCGACTTCTGTAACCTAAACGGATACCACCATGAATTCTCTTGCCCTACGACCCCTCAACAAAATGGCCTAGTGGAGCGGAAAACCGAACTCTACAAGAAGCCGCTTAGGACCATGTTGAACGAATACGACCTACCCGATAGGTTTTGGTAAAGCCGTGAGTACGGCATGCTATGTCCAAAATAGGATCCTTATGGTAAAAAGGCACCTTAAGACCTCATACGAGATTTATCACGATAAAGTATCCAACATCAAGTACTTTAGGTATTTGGGTGTAAGGTACATATCCTAAACACTAAGGATTACCTAGGGAAATTTACATCCAAAACCCACGATCGAATCTTTCTAGGATACTCACTACAAGTAGAGCTTATAGAGTATATAACCACGACACCCTTAGAGTCGAGGAGACTATTAATGTAGTGTTCGATGAAGGACACGAACCTACAAAACCCCAACCCCAATTAGCGAGCCGATTCATACTAGACCTAACTCGATCCGAGATCAGTCTAGTGTTAATCCTAACCTAAGTCAACCAAGTCACTCTATTGATCAAGTGATAGATGACTCCAACCAAACTAGTGTTCAACCAAGTCACCCCATTGATCAAGCATTAGGTGACACAAACCCAACCCAATCTAGGATTCAACTAACCACCCTATCGATCAAGTGATAGGAGATCCTAATCTAGGAGTTCAACTAGAGCATCCTATAGGAACCTTAGTCAAATTTCCTTAATTTCAAAGATAGAACTCCAAATCAATTGAACAAGCTCTTCTTGATCCCGATTGGATTATTGCAATGCAAGAAGAGCTAGCCCAATTTACTAGGAATGAAGTGGGAGTTAGTACCACCACCTAAAGACAAAACGATAATTGGAACAAGGTGGGTGTTTCAAATAAGCTTGATGATAAAGGTGAAGTAGTTAGAAACAAGGCTAGGTTAGTCGCCAAAGGGTTTAGCCAAGTCAAGGCTTATATTACGACGAAACCTATGCCCCAAGAGAGCTAGACTCAATCCATTCGAATGTTGCTAGCTTATGCCGCACATCGAGGATTTAAGCTATTTCAAATGGATGTTAAGTCGGCATTCCTAAATGGATACATTAAAGAAGAAGTTTATGTTAGCCAACCCCGGATTCAAAATCTAGATAAACCCGACCATGTTCTAAAACTTAAGAAAGCTCTCTATGGACTTAAACAAGCTCGAGCTTGGTATGAGAGACTTTCAATCCATCTTAAGTCAAAAGGGTTTAACTAAGGCTTAGTTGACCCAACTCTCTTTGTAAAACCTTAGGTAAAGAAATATTCATAGCTCAAATTTACGTAGATTTATATAATTTTTGGAACCTCTAACTCACTTTACTAAATGAGTTCGTTTACTCATGGAAAGTGAGTTCAAATGAACTTGGTAGGCGAGTTAAGTTTCTTTTTAGGTCTACAAATTAAACAAACTAAACATGGTATATACCTATATCAACAAAAATACACTAAGGAGTTAATTAAAAGATTTGGAATGCAAGACGCTAAGGTAATAAACACCCCAATGGCGATAAATGTTAACATAGGAGAAGACCTAGAAAGTAAGTCCATTGACTTAAAATACTATAGGAGCGAATAGGAGTCTCTATACTTAATCATGAGTAGTCAATCCGACATCCTATTCAGAAGTATGTGCGCCAGGTTTCAAACCTGTGCTATGGAGTCACACCTAACCCTAGTTAAGCGTATCCTTAGATATCTTAAGGGCACACTTAACGTTGGTATTTGGTACCCTAGATCTACGGAGTTCGAACTAATCGGCTACTCCGATTCGGATTATGCCGGTAGTAAGCTCGATAGAAAGAGCACGAGTGGTTGTTGTCAACTTCTCGGCTCGAGTCTAGTGAGTTGGTGCAGTAGGAAACAACACTGTGTTGCTTTATCTACCACCGAAGCCGAATACATCGCGATGGGTGAGTGTGTCACGCAACTTCTTTGGATGAAGCACACTCTCCGCGACTTTAAGTTAGACTTTACGAATACTAAACTTCACGTAGATAACATTAGTTCAATTAATCTTACAAAGAACTGATATGTCACTCTAGGACCAAACATATAGAGGTCAAACACCATTTCATTCGAGAACATGTGGCCAACGGAGCCATACACCTCAATACGTCAATCAAGTCTAACTAGCAGATCTATTTACTAAACTCTACCCGCCGAATTTAGTCTATTAAGACAAAAATTGGGCATGTGCGTAATAGAATAGGTACATGTAAATTATATGTTCTTACTACTATTTCTTTAAATTTCATTTTTATGGAACTAGCATAGGACATACCTTAGATATCATGCACCTATAGATTTAAGGAGCCAGTACATCTCACAACACATAGGACTAATGTGTTTGTGTACTTAGCCACGTAGATGGGCGTGAGATGTTAGGACCTTACTCCTAGTTCTAGATGTAGAGCTAGTGCATCGCTATAAACCACAGAGTATAATCATACATACTAACCGACTCTGACCAGGACTGGTTGATCTTACATATCAATCAAGCCAAATATGAGTCGAACATTTTATAGATGAGCTTATTTTCAATATATTTTTTTATATATAAAAAAATGGGGAACATGCTTGGACTTTAAATTTAACACTTTTTGTTTTCCACACACCCCTTACTCTTTTCGATATATGGCAAAAGGGGGAGAAAAAGGCCAAAGTTAAGGGGTCAAAATTTTTTGATAACTTAACTCTTACTTCATATTTAAACCAAAAGTTAAAACTTAGTTAACTTTTACCAAAAGGCCAAAGAATTCTTAAACTTATTTGTGCCATCTAAGTTTTACTTAAACTTATTTTTTAAAAAACTTTATGTCGTTAATGTTTTACTTAAGGGGGAGAAAGGGCTTAACTAAAACATTTTACTAAGGCCATCTTTAAGTAATGTTAATTACTTAAAGCAACCCTCAAGGGGGAGGATTAAGGTCTTTCTTCAAGACTCACCCTCGGTCAAGGGGGAGGTTTCCTCAAGGGGGAGTACTTGAAGAAAATCCTTACTACTCCAACTTAATCTTCATATTTTTTGTTTCTCATGCACATTATTACTCTTCATGCTTTCTATTTACTTAACTTTGTATGTGGGTTTGCCATAAATCAAAAAGGGGGAGATTGTTGGTGCAGTAGGCACCTAAGTCGAACCTAAGTTTTGATTATAGCAAACGATACAAAGTTAAGCATATATTGTTATCTCATGAGCTAAATCAAGTGTGCAGAAAAGTCTCAACGCTGGAGCTGAAGGCTAGCGACACCTGGAGGAAGCCGCGGTGGTCGGGCGACACTCAAGAGACTTCGGAGGGAGCCGAAGAAATTGAGTGGAAGGCCGGAAGCAAAAGCAACATGTAAGTACTGAGGTAAGCTCGTGTGTACGAGCGTAAGTAAGGTCGTATCCTCTTTACGGGGATGATCTTAAGCGTAGATCCGACCAAAGACTTCTTATAGATGGCCTAGGTCGAGATCGGATGGTCGACGACCATCGAAATTATGTTTTTCTTGAGCTAACCTTGCCTTGCAGCCAGCATCAATCGACTGTCAACCTGTAGGACTCGACTGCCGTCCATCGGTCGAGTGACTACGGCTAGCACTCGACCGATGTCGCATCACCGATCGGGTGATGGCCATCACGATCGGGGTCAAAGGATCACCGAGCAAGAGTTATCACCATTTTTCAAGGGGATTTGTGCTCATTTGTGATTGGCTAAAGACCCATTCGATGAGGGGCTTAAAAACTATAAAAGGAGGGCCAAACCTAGGGTTTTTCAAAAATTCAAAAGCTTCCAAGTGCTTCCGATACGCTCCGACTCTCCGACATCCCTACGACGAAACGCTGCCGAGACGACGACTAGAGCTTCAACCTCCAATCTTTGAAGTCGTCGGTATAATCTTTAAATTTGTATAAGTTGTTTTTACTTCAAGCTTTAAATCATATCAAGGAGAGGGGGAGTGTCCCTCTACCTTGAGTCTTTCTCGAGTTTTTGTATTCGTTTAACTCCTATCTCCATCGAGAGGGAGTTCGTTTAGTATTTGCCCTCCGTGCGTGGTCAAGGACCATTAGGGCCTTGGAGTAGTAGCCGAAGGCTACGAACCAAGTAAAACCTATTTGTATCTATTTACTTTACATTTCTGCTGCAATTAATTTTCTCTTGAGTTTTAACGAAAGAAACGAGAAAAAGTTTTTATCGATATTCACCCCCCCTCTAGCGAACCGCATCGATCCAACAATTGGTATCAGAGCCGGGGGTTGCTAAGATTTGGTGAAACCACCAATCTAGCCATTTTTTACAGATTTATTTTTCTTTTATTTCTGTTTATTTCAGATTTATTTCGCTTTGTTAAATTTACTCCCGCACTACTAATCCAAGATGCGAGTCTTGGTACTTTTTGTGTGTTTTTGTCGTTGCTAGTTTTTTTTTCCTTCGTCTCCTTGTGTTCTTTGTTCTAATGGCCCATCTCGAAGGGTTTAGCACCGTCCAACCTCCGTTTTACAATGGAGATGACTTCCGTTATTGGAAGGGTCGGATGGAATGCTTTCTTAAAACCCAAATCGAGATGTGGATCATAATCCAAACGGGTTTCACACTTCCGACTAATGAAGTGGGTGACTCCTTGGATTATGACCAATGGACCATTGCGACAAAAAAACAAGTCGAAGCCGACGCTAAGGCACAAATCCTTCCAATGTGGCCTATCCAAGGAGGAGCTAAATCGCGGCCCTTCATAAGCGCAAAAGATCTTTGGACAAAACTAGTGGAGCTACATGAAGGACCGATGAAGCCAAGGTATGTAAGCGACCTTTGTTGTTCAATAAGTTGTATAATCTAAAAATGTAGGAACACGAGTCCGCGACACAACTTCACGCCCGAGTCCAGGACATAGTCAACAATCTACACGCAATCGGGCAAAAGGTCGAAAACCGTGACCTTATAAGGTATGTCCTAAACTCTTTTTCGAGGACTACCTTATGGGCATCCATGGTCGATGCCTATAAGGTCTCCAAGGACCTTTCTAAAATTAGGTTAGATGAACTCTTTCGATTTTGAACTTCATGAGTCCTAACTCGAGCGAGAGGGGTATAGCCTTGTTTGCAGGTTCAAAGAAGAAGAAAATCGCAAGCAAGCCACCACCAACCGAGGAGGAAGACGAGTCCAAGAAGAAGTTGACCCGAGTTGATGCCAACTAATGAACCTAGCTCAAGGATAGCCAAGGGACGAAGCGAACCACAACTCGACCCAACCAAGGTAAGCCTAAAAGTTCCAATATTAGGTGTTATGAGTGTAACAGTTTGGACATATCAAGTCCGAAAGTGCCCCAAGCTCAACCACCAAGCACCTAAGCACAAGAAGGCCCTCAACGCGACATGGGAAGAAGCGTCATCCGAAGAAGACGAAGACCACGTCTTCATGGCGAAATCAATTGAGTCGGACACGGAGACCGAGCCTGAACTTGAGTCAGAACCTGAGGATGACTCGAACTACGAAGCTACCTTCAAGTCAAGCCACAGATACGCATCCGGTTCAAAAGATACCCTTAAAGTAAGTCAAACTTTATTTAATACTTTACATAATACGGTTAGGTTTTTGTCTAGGAAGCATGCTAAGTCCGAGTCCAAGGTCGAGACCCTTGTTGAGGAGGTTAAACTCCTCAAACACGAGGTCTCCCTAACCTCTTCGACTAGTCGAGTTCAAGAGAAGGACTCAACTCGAGTTGAAAAGCTCGAAGTTGAGAACTCTCTCTTGAAAAGTCAAGTCGAAGATCTTAGGAGCACGTTGGAAAGGTTCACTTCGGGATCCAAAGGACTTGACCTCCTACTTGGATCTCAAAGGGCCGTGTACAACAAGGCTGGACTAGGGTTTAACTCAAACACGACTAATAGGTCGTATATGTCGATTGTAAGTCGGCATAGGAAACATGTCCAAGCATGGGTCCCTAAGAACTTTTTGATTTCAACTCTAGGATCCAACCCGTACTGGGTTCCCAAGGACCAAATCCACTATGTGGATAGACCGAACCGATTCAACGGTCTAGGGGGAGCCAGTACAAAACATGTTTGTGCTTTAACTTAGAAATTGCATGTTTTAACTTAGAATGTTTGTGCTTTAACTTAGAAATTGCATGCTTTAACTTAGAAAGTTTGTACTTTAAAACTTGTGAACTCACTTAGAACATGAACATAATCAAAAAGATTGAGCCTCGGGAGCCTCTTTTCAAAAACATAACCAACTAAAATTCTTCAAAAGATTGAGCCTCGGGAGCCTCTTTTCAAAAATAACCAGTTAGACTAGGAGATAGTCTTAGGTGAGTCAAGTCATCATTTTCTTGAAATGGCCTTGTCTAAGGAAGTGGTCGATGATCCGATAAAAGAAGGCCCTCGGCTCTCGCCACGACTGAAGCCATGATCTTGAAAAGGTAAACTTGACAAGCCTAGGTTTAAATCCAAATCTAACATAAAATTACTTGAACCTAAATACACTTAATCAACTTAATTGGAAGTCATCTCACACAAAACACATAAGTATAACATGATTGATCATATAGACACAGGTGAGATGACCTAGGTTTAACAACTTACAACCAATTTAAAAAAAAAAATCTAACATCCAATCCAACCACCTTGTGTGTAGGATCAATGGATGTTGGACAGTGGTTGCTCCCGACACATGACCGGGGATCAACTCAAATTCACAAAGCTTCGATTCAAACGACAAGGATCGGTAGCATTTGGGAATAACGGCAAGCTCAAAATCATCGGATCAGGTGATATCGAGCTTAACTCGAATTTTGTTATTAAAAATGTATTACTTGTAGAGAATTTTGAATATAACATGCTTAGCGTAAGCCAATTATGTGACAATAACTATAAGGTCGTATTTTTAGAAAATGAATGTGTAATTAAAACAAATAAAACAGCTAAAACAATACTCAAAGGAACTAGGACAAATAACATTTATACAATTAACTTAATCAATTCCTCACCAAATGTCTTATGACACAGAAGAGGAATCATGGTTGTGGCACTAACGACTTTCACTACTGACCCAAGACTCGTCCACAAGATGAGTCAGAGTGGCTTAGTCAGAGGCTTACCCAACCTCAACAACTTGGTTAATAAAATCTGTAATGCTTGTCAACAAGGAAAACAACCTAGGACACAACACAAGTTAACTAACCAAGAACGAACCTCAAATGTACTTGAGCTCTCGTGATATGGATCTATTTGATTCACATGGAGCCAAGTCACTCAATAGAAGTCAATATTGCTTAGTCATAATTGACGACTACTCCAGGTTTACCTGGGTTAGGTTCATCAAACATAAAAATGATACCCTAGATCAATTAATCAATCTATTCAAATTAATCGAGAATCAAAAAGACCTTAAGGTTAAAAGACTTAGAAGCGATCATGGTGGTGAATTCGAGAATCAAAGATTCACCGACTTCTGTAACCTAAACGGATACCACCATGAATTCTCTTGCCCTAGGACCCCTCAGCAAAATGGCCTAGTGGAACGGAAAAACCGAACTCTACAAGAAGCTGCTAGGACCATGTTGAACGAATACGACCTACCCGATAGGTTTTGGGTAGAAGCCGTGAGTACGGCATGCTATGTCCAAAATAGGATCCTTATGGTAAAAAGGCACCTTAAGACCTCATACGAGATTTATCACGATAAAGTACCCAACATCAAGTACTTTAGGGTATTTGGGTGTAAGGTACATATCCTAAACACTAAGGATTACCTAGGGAAATTTACATCCAAAACCACTAATCGAATCTTTCTAGGATACTGACTACAAGTAGAGCTTATAGAGTATATAACCACGACACCCTTAGAGTCGAGGAAACCATTAATGTAGTGTTCGATGAAGGACACGAACCTACAAAACCCCCGGCAACCCCAATTAGCGAGCCGATTCATACTAGACCTAACTCTGATCCAGAGATCAGGTCTAGTGTTAATCCTAACCTAAGTCAACCAAGTCACTCTATTGATCAAGTGATAGATGACTCCAACCAAACTAGTGTTCAACCAAGTCACCCCATTGATCAAGCATTAGGTGACACAAACCCAACCCAATCTAGGATTCAAACTAACCACCCTATCGATCAAGTGATAGGAGATCCTAATCTAGGAGTTCAAACTAGAGCATCCTATAAGAACCTTAGTCAAATTTCCTTAATTTCAAAGATAGAACCCAAATCAATTGAACAAGCTCTTCTTGATCCCGATTGGATTATTGCAATGCAAGAAGAGCTAGCCCAATTTACTAGGAATGAAGTGTGGGAGTTAGTACCACCACCTAAAGACAAAACGATAATTGGAACAAGGTGGGTGTTTCGAAATAAGCTTGATGATAAAGGTGAAGTAGTTAGAAACAAGGCTAGGTTAGTCGCCAAAGGGTTTAGCCAAGTCGAAGGCTTAGATTACGACGAAACCTATGCCCCAGTAGCTAGACTCGAATCCATTCGAATGTTGCTAGCTTATGCCGCACATCGAGGATTTAAGCTATTTCAAATGGATGTTAAGTCGGCATTCCTAAATGGATACATTAAAGAAGAAGTTTATGTCAGCCAACCCCCTGGATTCGAAAATCTAGATAAACCCGACCATGTTCTAAAACTTAAGAAAGCTCTCTATGGACTTAAACAAGCTCCTCGAGCTTGGTATGAGAGACTTTCAATCCATCTTAAGTCAAAAGGGTTTAACTAAGGCTTAGTTGACCCAACTCTCTTTGTAAAAACCTTAGGTAAAGAAATATTCATAGCTCAAATTTACGTAGACGATATAATTTTTGGAACCTCTAACTCAGCCTTACTAAACGAGTTCGTTTCGCTCATGGAAAGTGAGTTCGAAATGAACTTGGTAGGTGAGTTAAGTTTCTTTTTAGGTCTACAAATTAAACAAACTAAACATGGTATATACCTATATCAACAAAAATACACTAAGGAGTTAATTAAAAGATTTGGAATGCAAGACGCTAAGGTAATAAACACCCCAATGGCGATAAATGTTAACATAGGAGAAGACCTAGAAAGTAAGTCCATTGACTTAAAATACTATAGGAGCGTAATAGGGAGTCTCCTATACTTAACTGCGAGTCGACCCGACATCCTATTCGCAGTAAGTATGTGCGCCAGGTTTCAAACCTATGCTATGGAGTCACACCTTACCCTAGTTAAGCGTATCCTTAGAAATCTTAAGGGCACACTTAACGTTGGTATTTGGTACCCTAGATCTACGGAGTTCGAACTAATCGGCTACTCCGATTCGGATTAAGCCGGTAGTAAGCTCGATAGAAAGAGCACGAGTGGTTGTTGTCAACTTCTCGGCTCGAGTCTAGTGAGTTGGTGCAGTAGGAAACAACACTATGTTGCTTTATCTACCACCGAAGCCGAATACATCGCGATGGGTGAGTGTGTCACGCAGCTTCTTTGGATGAAGCACACTCTCCGCGACTTTAAGTTAGACTTTACGAATACTAAACTTCACGTAGATAACATTAGTTCAATTAATCTTACAAAGAATCCGATATGTCACTCTAGGACCAAACATATAGAGGTCAAACACCATTTCATTCGAGAACATGTGGCCAACGGAGCCATACACCTCGAATACGTCGAATCGAAGTCTAACTTGGCAGATCTATTTACTAAACCCCTACCCGAAGCCGAATTTAGTCTATTAAGACAAAAATTGGGCATGTGCGTAATAGAATAGGTACATGCAAATTATATGTTCTTACTACTATTTCTTTAAATTTCATTTTTATGGAACTAGCATAGGACATACCTTAGATATCATGCACCTATAGATTTAAGGAGCCAGTACATCTCACAACACATAGGACTAATGTGTTTGTGTACTTAGCCACGTAGATGGGCGTGAGATGTTAGGACCTTACTCCTAGTTCTAGATGTAGAGCTAGTGCATCGCTATAAACCACAGAGTATAATCATACATACTAACCGACTCTGACCAGGACTGGTTGATCTTACATATCAATCAAGCCAAATATGAGTCGAACATTTTATAGATGAGCTTATTTTCAATATATTTTTTTATATATAAAAAAATGGGGAACATGCTTGGACTTTAAATTTAACACTTTTTGTTTTCCACACACCCCTTACTCTTTTCGATATACGGCAAAAGGGGGAGAAAAAGGCCAAAGTTAAGGGGTCAAAATTTTTTGATAACTTAACTCTTACTTCATATTTAAACCAAAAGTTAAAACTTAGTTAACTTTTACCAAAAGGCCAAAGAATTCTTAAACTTATTTGTGCCGTCTAAGTTTTACTTAAACTTATTTTTTAAAAACTTTATGTCGTTAATGTTTTACTTAAGGGGGAGAAAGGGCTTAACTAAAACATTTTACTAAGGCCAACTTTAAGTAATGTTAATTACTTAAAGCAACCCTCAAGGGGGAGGATTAAGGTCTTTCTTCAAGACTCACCCTCGGTCAAGGGGGAGTACTTGAAGAAAATCCTTACTACTCCAACTTAATCTTCATATTTTTTGTTTCTCATGCACATTATTACTCTTCATGCTTGCTATTTACTTAACTTTGTATGTGGGTTTGCCATAAATCAAAAAGGGGGAGATTGTTGGTGCAGTAGGCACCTAAGTCGAACCTAAGTTTTGATTATAGCAAACGATACAAAGTTAAGCATATATTGTTATCTCATGAGCTAAATCAAGTGTGCAGAAAAGTCTCAACGCTGGAGCTGAAGGCTAGCGACACCCGGAGGAAGCCGCGGTGGTCGGGCGACACTCAAGAGACTTCGGAGGGAGCCGAAGAAATTGAGTGGAAGGCCGGAAGCAAAAGCAACATGTAAGTACTGAGGTAAGCTCGTGTGTACGAGCGTAAGTAAGGTCGTATCCTCTTTACGGGGATGATCTTAAGCGTAGATCCGACCAAAGACTTCTTATAGATGGCCTAGGTCGAGATCGGATGGTCGACGACCATCGAAATTATGTTTTTCTTGAGCTAACCTTGCCTTGCAGCTAGCATCACGATCAACCTCAGAGGACTCGATCGGCCCATCGCTGGATTACGCTAGCACTCGACCGATGTTGTCATCCCGATCGGTGATGGCCATCACCGATCACCGTCAAAGGATCAGCCTCGAGCAGTCAAGAGTTATCACCATTTTTCAAGGGGATTTGTGCTCATTTGTGATTGGCTAAAGACCCATTCGATGTGGGGCTTAAAAACTATAAAAGGAGGGCCAAACCTAGGGTTTTTCAAAAATTCAAAAGCTTCCAAGTGCTTCCGATACGCTCCGACTCTCCGACATCCCTACGACGAAGCGCTGCCGAGACGACGACTAGAGCTTCAACCTCCAATCTTTGAAGTCGTCGGTATAATCTTTAAATTTGTATAAGTTGTTTTTACTTCAAGCTTTAAATCATATCAAGGAGAGGGGGAGTGTCCCTCTACCTTGAGTCTTTCTCGAGTTTTTGTATTCGTTTAACTCCTATCTCCATCGAGAGGAGTTCGTTAGTATTTGCCTCTGCGTGGTCAAGGACCATTAGGGCCTTGGAGTAGTATCCGAAGGCTACGAACCAAGTAAAACCTATTTGTATCTATTTACTTTACATTTCTGCTGCAATTAATTTTCTCTTGAGTTTTAACGAAAGAAACGAGAAAAAGTTTTTATCGATATTCACCCCCCCCCTCTAGCGAACCGCATCGATCCAACAATTGGTATCAGAGCCGGGGGTTGCTAAGATTTGGTGAAACCACCAATCTAGCCATTTTTTACAGATTTATTTTTCTTTTATTTCTGTTTATTTCAGATTTATTTCGCTTTGTTAAATTTACTCCCGCACTACTAATCCAAGATGCGAGTCTTGGTACTTTTTGTGTGTTTTTGTCGTTGCTAGTTTTTTTTTCCTTCGTCTCCTTGTGTTCTTTGTTCTAATGGCCCATCTCGAAGGGTTTAGGACCGTCCAACCTCCGTTTTACAATGGAGATGACTTCCGTTATTGGAAGGGTCGGATGGAATGCTTTCTTAAAACCCAAATCGAGATGTGGATCATAATCCAAACGGGTTTCACACTTCCGACTAATGAAGTGGGTGACTCCTTGGATTATGACCAATGGACCATTGCGACAAAAAAACAAGTCGAAGCCGACGCTAAGGCAACGCAAATCCTTCAATGTGGCCTATCCAAGGAGGAGCTAAATCGCGTCGGCCCCTTCATAAGCGCAAAAGATCTTTGGACAAAACTAGTAGAGCTACATGAAGGGACCGATGAAGCCAAGGTATGTAAGCGCGACCTTTTGTTCAATAAGTTGTATAATCTAAAAATGTAGGAACACGAGTCCGCGACACTACTTCACGCCCGAGTCCAGGACACAGTCAACAATCTACACGCAATCGGGCAAAAGGTCGAAAACCGTGACCTTATAAGGTATGTCCTAAACTCTTTTCCGAGGACTACCTTATGGGCATCCATGGTCGATGCCTATAAGGTCTCCAAGGACCTTTCTAAAATTAGGTTAGATGAACTCTTTTCGGATTTTGAACTTCATGAGCAGTCTAACTCGGAGCCCGAGAGGGGTATAGCCTTGTTTGCAGGTTCAAAGAAGAAGAAAATCGCAAGCAAGCCACCACTAACCGAGGAGGAAGACGAGTCCGAAGAAGAAGTTGACCCGGAGTTGACTGCCGAACTAATGAACCTAGCTCGAAGGATAGCCAAGGGACGAAAGCGAACCATGACTCGACCCAACCAAGGTAAGCCTAAAAGTTCAAATATTAGGTGTTATGAGTGCAACAGGTTTGGACATATCAAGTCCGAGTGCCCCAAGCTCAACCACCAAGCACCTAAGCACAAGAAGGCCCTCAACGCGACATGGGAAGAAGCGTCATCCGAAGAAGACGAAGACCACGCCTTCATGGCGAAATCAATTGAGTCAGACACGGAGACCGAGCCCGAACTTGAGTCGAACTCGAGGATGACTGACTACGGCTTACCTTCAAGTCAAGCCACGGATACGCATCCGGTTCAAAAGATACCCTTAAAGTAAGTCAAACTTTATTTAATACTTTACATAATACGGTTAGGTTTTTGTCTAGGAAGCATGCTAAGTCCGAGTCCAAGGTCGAGACCCTTGTTGAGGAGGTTAAACTCCTCAAACACGAGGTCTCCCTAACCTCTTCGACTAGTCGAGTTCAAGAGAAGGACTCAACTCGAGTTGAAAAGCTCGAAGTTGAGAACTCTCTCTGAAAAGTCAAGTCAAGATCTTAGGAACACGCTGAAAGGTTCACTTCGGGATCCAAAGGACTTGACCTCCTACTTGATCTCAAAGGGCCGTGGTACAACAAGGTCGACTAGGGTTTAACTCAAACACGACTAATAGGTCAGATATGTCGATTGTAAGTCCATAGGAAACATGTCCAAGCATGGGTCCCTAAGAACTTTTGATTTCAACTCTAGGATCCAACCCGCATCGGGTTCCCATGACCAAATCCACTATGTGGATAGACCGAACCGATTCAACGGTCTAGGGGGAGCCAGTATAAAACATGTTTGTGCTTTAACTTAGAAATTGCATGTTTTAACTTAGAATGTTTGTGCTTTAACTTAGAAATTGCATGCTTTAACTTAGAAAGTTTGTACTTTAAAACTTGTGAACTCACTTAGAACATGAACATAATCAACTTCGAAAAGATTGAGCCTCGGGGAGCCTCTTTTCAAAAACATAACCAACTAAAATTCTTCGAAAAGATTGAGCCTCAGGGAGCCTCTTTTCAAAAATAACCAGTTAGACTAGGAGATAGTCTTAGGTGAGTCAAGTCATCATTTTCTTGAAAATGGCTTTGTCTAAGGAAGTGGTCGATGATCCGATAAAAGAAGGCCCCTGTGCCTCGCCACGACCTGGAAGCCATGATCTTGAAAAGGTAAACTTGACAAGCCTAGGTTTAAATCCAAATCTAACATAAAATTACTTGAACCTAAATACACTTAATCAACTTAATTGGAAGTCATCTCACACAAAACACATAAGTATAACATGATTGATCATATAGACACAGGTGAGATGACCTAGGTTTAACAACTTACAACCAATTTAAAAAAAAAAATCTAACATCCAATCCAACCACCTTGTGTGTAGGATCAATGGATGTTGGACAGCGGTTGCTCCCGACACATGACCGGGGATCAACTCAAATTCACAAAGCTTCGATTCAAACGACAAGGATCGGTAGCATTTGGGAATAACGGCAAGCTCAAAATCATCGGATTAGGTGATATCGAGCTTAACTCGAATTTTGTTATTAAAAATGTATTACTTGTAGAGAATTTTGAATATAACCTGCTTAGCGTAAGCCAATTATGTGACAATAACTATAAGGTCGTATTTTTAGAAAATGAATGTGTAATTAAAACAAATAAAATAGCTAAAACAATACTCAAAGGAACTAGGACAAATAACATTTATACAATTAACTTAATCAATTCCTCAGCCAAATGTATTATGACACAGGAAGAGGAATCATGGTTGTGGCACCGACGACTCGGTCACTCGCACCCAAGACTCGTCCACAAGATGAGTCAGAGTGGCTTAGTCAGAGGCTTACCCAACCTCAACAACTTGGTTAATAAAATCTATAATGCTTGTCAACAAGGAAAACAACCTAGGACACAACACAAGTTAACTAACCAAGAACGAACCTCAAATGTACTTGAGCTCCTGCATATGGATCTATTCGATTCACATGGAGCCAAGTCACTCAATAGAAGTCAATATTGCTTAGTCATAATTGACGACTACCTGTGTTTACCGAGTTAGTTCATCAAACATAAATGATACTTAGATCAATTAATCAATCTATTCAAATTAATCGAGAATCAAAAAGACCTTAAGGTTAAAAGACTTAGAAGCTTATCATGGTGGTGAATTCAAAATCAAAGGTTCACCGACTTCAGAACCTAAACGGATACCACCATGAATTCTTCGCCCTAGGACCCTCAACAAAATGGCCTAGTGGAGCGAAAACCGAACTCTACAAGAAGCCGCTTAGGACCATGTTGAATCTAATACGACCTACCCGATAGGTTTTGGTGTACGTGAGTACAGATGCTATGTCCAAAATAGGATCCTTATGGTAAAAAGGCACCTTAAGACCTCATACGAGATTTATCACGATAAAGTACCCAACATCAAGTACTTTAGGTATTTGGGTGTAAGGTACATATCCTAAACACTAAGGATTACCTAGGAAATTTACATCCAAAACCACGACCTAATCTTTCTAGGATACTCGACTACAAGTAGAGCTTATAGAGTATATAACCACGACACCCTTAGAGTCGAGGAAACTATTAATGTAGTGTTCATGAAGGACATGAACCTACAAAACCCCAAGAACCCCAATTAGCGAGTCGATTCATACTAGACCTAACTCTGATCCAGAGATCAGGTCTAGTGTTAATCCTAACCTAAGTCAACCAAGTCACTCTATTGATCAAGTGATAGATGACTCCAACCAAACTAGTGTTCAACCAAGTCACCCCATTGATCAAGCATTAGGTGACACAAACCCAACCCAATCTAGGATTCAAACTCACCACCCTATCGATCAAGTGAGAGGAGATCCTAATCTAGGAGTTCGAACTAGAGCATCCTATAGGAACCTTAGTCAAATTTCCTTAATTTCAAAGATAGAACCCAAATCAATTGAACAAGCTCTTCTTGATCCCGATTGGATTATTGCAATGCAAGAAGAGCTAGCCCAATTTACTAGGAATGAAGTGTGGAGTTAGTACCACCACCTAAAGACAAAACGATAATTGGAACAAGGTGGGTGTTTCGAAATAAGCTTGATGATAAAGGTGAAGTAGTTAGAAACAAGGCTAGGTAGTCGCCAAAGGGTTTAGCCAAGTCGAAGGCTTAGATTACGAAACCTATGCCCCAAAGAGCTAGACTCAATCCATTCGAATGTTGCTAGCTTATGCCGCATCGAGGATTTAAGCCGCTTTCAAATGGATGTTAAGTCGGCATTCCTAAATGGATACATTAAAGAAGAAGTTTATGTCAGCCAACCCCCCGGATTCGAAAATCTAGATAAACCCGACCATGTTCTAAAACTTAAGAAAGCTCTCTATGGACTTAAACAAGCTCCTCGAGCTTGGTACGAGAGACTTTCAATCCATCTTAAGTCAAAAGGGTTTAACCAAGGCTTAGTTGACCCAACTCTCTTCAGAAAAACCTTAGGTAAAGAAATATTCATAGCTCAAATTTACGAGACGATATAATTTTGGAACCTCTAACTCAGCCTTACTAAACGAGTTCGTTTCGCTCATGGAAAGTGAGTTCGAAATGAACTTGGTAGGCGAGTTAAGTTTCCTTTTAGGTCTACAAATTAAACAAACTAAGGATGGTATATACCTATATCAACAAAAATACACTAAGGAGTTAATTAAAAGATTTGGAATGCAAGACGCTAAGGTAATAAACACCCCAATGGCGATAAATGTTAACATAGGAGAAGACCTAGAAAGTAAGTCCATTGACTTAAAATACTATAGGAGCGTAATAGGGAGTCTCTATACTTAATCATAGTCGAATTCGACATCCTATTCGAGTAAGTATGTGCGCCTGTGTTTCAAACTCGTGCTAAGGAGTCACACCTAACCCTAGTTATTCGTATCCTTATATATATTAAGGTCACACTTAACGTTGGTATTTGGTACCCTAGATCTACGGAGTTCGAACTAATCGGCTACTCCGATTCGGATTATGCCGGTAGTAAGCTCGATAGAAAGAGCACGAGTGGTTGTTGTCAACTTCTCGGCTCGAGTCTAGTGAGTTGGTGCAGTAGGAAACAACACTGTGTTGCTTTATCTACCACCGAAGCCGAATACATCGCGATGGGTGAGTGTGTCACGGAGCTTCTTTGGATGAAGCACACTCTCCGCGACTTTAATTTAGACTTTACGAATACTAAACTTCACATAGATAACATTTGTTCAATTAATCTTACAAAGAATCCGATATGTCACTCTAGGACCAAACATATAGAGGTCAAACACCATTTCATTCGAGAACATGTGGCCAACGGAGCCATACACCTATCACGATAGAATCGAAGTCTAACTTGGCAGATCTATTTACTAAACCCCTACCCGAAGCCGAATTTAGTCTATTAAGATGAAAATTGGGCATGTGCGTAAAAGAATAGGTACATGCAAATTATATGTTCTTACTACTATTTCTTTAAATTTCATTTTTATGGAACTAGCATAGGACATACCTTAGATATCATGCACCTATAGATTTAAGGAGCCAGTACATCTCACAACACATAGGACTAATGTGTTTGTGTACTTAGCCACGTAGATGGGCGTGAGATGTTAGGACCTTACTCCTGGTTCTAGATGTAGAGCTAGTGCATCGCTATGAACCACAGAGTATAATCATACATACTAACCGACGACGGTGGTTGATCTTACATATCAATCAAGCCAAATATGAGTCGAACATTTTATAGATGAGCTTATTTTCAGTATATTTTTTTATATATAAAAAAATGGGGAACATGCTTGGACTTTAAATTTAACACTTTTTGTTTTCCACACACCCCTTACTCTTTTCGATATACGGCAAAAGGGGGAGAAAAAGGCCAAAGTTAAGGGGTCAAAATTTTTTGATAACTTAACTCTTACTTCATATTTAAACCAAAAGTTAAAACTTAGTTAACTTTTACCAAAATACCAAAGAATTCTTAAACTTATTTGTGCCGTCTAAGTTTTACTTAAACTTATTTTTTAAAAAACTTTATGTCGTTAATGTTTTACTTAAGGGGAAGAAAGGGCTTAACTAAAACGTTTTACTAAGGCCAACTTTAAGTAATGTTAATTACTTAAAGCAACCCTCAAGGGGGAGGATTAAGGTCTTTCTTCAAGACTCACCCTCGGTCAAGGGGGAGGTTTCCTCAAGGGGGAGTACTTGAAGAAAATCCTTACTACTCCAACTTAATCTTCATATTTTTTGTTTCTCATGCACATTATTACTCTTCATGCTTTCTATTTACTTAACTTTGTATGTGGGTTTGCCATAAATCAAAAAGGGGGAGATTGTTGGTGCAGTAGGCACCTAAGTTGAACCTAAGTTTTGATTATAGCAAACGATACAAAGTTAAGCATATATTGTTATCTCATGAGCTAAATCAAGTGTGAAGAAAAGTCTCAACGCTGGAGTTGAAGGCTAACGACACCCGGAGGAAGCCGCGGTGGTCGGGCGACACTCAAGAGACTTCGGAGGGAGCCGAAGAAATTTAGTGGAAGGCCGGAAGCAAAAGCAACATGTAAGTACTGAGGTAAGCTCGTGTGTGCGAGCGTAAGTAAGGTCGTATCCTCTTTACGGGGATGATCTTAAGCGTAGATCCGACCAAAGACTTCTTATAGATGGCCTAGGTCGAGATCGGATGGTCGACGACCATCGAAATTATGTTTTTCTTGAGCTAACCTTGCCTTGCGGCAAAGCATCGGTCATTGCCCGGCTGAAGGACTCATTGCCGTCCAAGCGCCCATCACGAGTGACTACGGTTAGCACTCGTGATGTCGCCATCGATCGGGTGATGGCCATCTCGACGGCAAAGGATCAGCCTCGAGCAGTCAAGAGTTATCACCATTTTTCAAGGGGATTTGTGCCCATTTGTGATTGGCTAAAGACCCATTCGATGAGGGGCTTAAAGGCTATAAAAGGATGGCCAAACCTAGGGTTTTTCAAAAATTCAAAAGCTTCCAAGTGCTTCCGATACACTCCGACTCTCCGACATCCCTACGACGAAGCACTGCCGAGACGACGACTAGAGCTTCAACCTCCAATCTTTGAAGTCGTCGGTATAATCTTTAAATTTGTATAAGTTGTTTTTACTTCAAGCTTTAAATCATATCAAGGAGAGAGGGAGTGTCCCTCTACCTTGAGTCTTTCTCGAGTTTTTGTATTTGTTTAACTCCTATCTCCATCGAGAGGGAGTTCGTTTAGTATTTGCCCTCCGTGCGTGGTCAAGGACCATTAGGGCCTTGGAGTAGTAGCCGAAGGCTACGAACCTAGTAAAACCTATTTGTCTCTATTTACTTTACATTTCCGCTGCAATTAATTTTCTCTTGAGTTTTAACGAAAGAAACCAGAAAAAGTTTTTATCGCTATTCACCCCCCCCTCTAGCGAACCGCATCGATCCAACAGATTGTTGGTGTAATCAACCTAGATCACGATTGACCGGACACGAGTTTGACTCGAGTAGCATTTTGATGTTTAACAAGGGGTGGTTGACCATCGTTTGAAAATGGGTTGACTATATGCTTGACATAGGGTTGACCATATGATGGAGAAGACCAAGTGGGACACTTGGCATGGAAAGTCCCAGCATGGGTCTTGGCAATGGAAAGTCCAAGTCTTGAGTACTTGACATGGAAAGTCCAAGCATGGATCTTGGCAATGGTAAAGTCTAAGTCATGTGTACTTGACATGGAAAGTCCAAGCATGGGTCTTGGCAATTGGAAAGTCCAAGTATGGGTCTTGGCATATGGAAAGACCAACATGGAGTTGGCAAGGAAAGTCTAAGGGTGTGATATTGGCGACGTAAATTCCAAGCGGTAGTCTTGGCGGCATAAGTCTAATGTTTGGCGGCGTAAAGTCCAAGCGTATGTTTTGGCAGTGTAAGCCCAAATGTGCCTTGGCAGTGAGACCCGATTTGCATGACAATAGCCGATGGAAGCACCTGAAGGCTAGCATATGGATGAACAAGTCATGGATGACTTGGAGGGATCTGATAGACATGAGATTGATGGAGGCAGCATAAGTCCAAGCATGTAGTCTTGGTGGCGTAAAGTCCAAGCAGACTTTGGCTAAGAAGAAGCTCGAAGCATGACGAAATCGAAGGAAGCTTTTGAAGGCAAGCGCAAGGATGGAATTGTGGACTCGGAGGAATCTTGGAGGGGCAAGGCTGATGGAGAAGCTAGTGTTGGTGCAGGGGCACCAGATATTCGAACCTAGGTTTTGATTATGGCAAAGACCCAAAGTTAAGGTTTTATTATTATCTCATGAGCTAAATTAAATGTGCAGGGAATGGTTAAGCTAAGCCGAAGGTCAGTGAAACTCGAAGAATCTCGAGTCGTATTGGTTGTTGGGCAACACTGGAAGAACTTCGTGGGAGGCGAAGAACCCAGATAAAGATCAGAAGCAAAGAAATAGGTAATAAAGAACCAGAGGTATGCACGAGTGCGAAGAGAGATGGTAAGGTCATGTCCTTTGTACGGAGATGACCGTAGGCGGCGATCTGACTAAGACTTCCAGTGGAGAGTCTAGGTCAAGATCGGACGGTAAGGAACCGTCATATTTACCATATTCCATGCTAACCTCTTATTGAAGGAAATGACCAAGCTGGCAGTCGACTATTGGATATTGGCAGTTGACTGATGCTCCAGCAGTCGACTGATGAAGGTCATCAATTGACTGATGGCGACGAATTAGCCAAATACACAAGGTCAAAAAGGATAACGTTTGACGCCGCCACTTCGCGATAAGATAAGGTGCCACCTCATGATAAGATCCACAAGTTGAGGATCAGGATCTGGACTTATTCCAAGGCACAAGTCTATAAAAGGAGGGGAGGACTCGAACCCTAATATCATCAAGATTGCTCTCAAAGTGCTCCCACAACGCCAAAGCTCTAACACCGTAACACCGTCATAACGCCGACACAATGCCAAGCTCACAACCTCTTTGTCGGCAGTAGCAAGTTTGTTCTTATTTATTTATTGTATTTATGGTTTTAATTGTAACGAGGTGAGGTAGATTTGTTGTCTCATCCTCGAGCTTTCGGTTTTTGTGATTGTTGTCTCCTACCTTCAACGAGGAGGAGACTCTATAGTGGATTGCCCCTTCGTATGCGGTCAAGGATCACGGGGCCTTGGAGTAGCAACCGTTGGGTTGTGAACCAAGTAAAAATAAATTGTCTTATTTATTTTTCCACTGCATTACTCATATTCTTAATCGAACGAACGAAAAGAAACGAATTTTTACGCTCACTATTCACCCCCCTCTAGCGACGCTTTTATGATCAAAAAATTGGTATCAGAGTGGGGGTACTACGATTTGGGGAAACCACCAATCTAGCATTTTGTTTTAAGTTTATTTTCATTTTGGTTTTTCGATTCTCAAGTTTTAAGATTTTCGTTAAGTTCTCTTTTCTCCCGCACTACTAATCCAAGACAAAAGTCTTGGCAACTTTTTTTTACTTCTCGTCTTTTTGTGTGGAAGGATTTCTTTTCATAAATGGCCCACATTGAGGGGTACAACACCACCCGACCTCTGTTCTTTAACGGAGATGATTTCCATTACTGGAAAGGTCGGATGGAGTGTTTTCTAAAAACACAAGTCGAGACTTGGATAATCATCCAAACTGGCTTTGCTCTACCCACCAATGATTGAGGCGAGCCCCTAGACTTCGATAAGTGGACCAACTCAACTAAAAGACAAATCGAAGCCGATGCAAAAGCGACTCAAATGTTGCAGTGTGGCTTGTCCAAGGAGGAGCTCAACTGCGTCGACCCCTTTATCAGCACGAAGGATCTTTGGAACAAGCTCATTGAGCTTCACGAAGGAACCGACGTTGCTAACGTTTGTAAAAGGGACTTATTGTTAAATAAATTGTATAATCTAAAAATGCAGGTTCATGAGACCGCCACCCAACTACAAGCACAGATCCAAGACATCGTCAACGGTCTTCATTCGATCAGGCAAGCCGTAGACAATCGGGACCTAATAAGGTACACACTCAATGCCTTCCCTAGGACCACCTCAGGCATCCATGGTCGATGCCTACAAGGTTTCTAAGGATCTATCAAAAATTAAGTTAGATGAACTTTTCTTTGAATTTGAACTTCACGAACAAACTAATGTGGTCTGGGCCGAGAGAGGTATTGCTTTTCTTGTAGGTCAGAGAAGAAAGGAAAAGAGCAAACCACCTTCCGAGCAAGAAGAAGGATCCGAACCCGAGGGAGAATCCGAGTTTGAATCGGAAGAAGAGGCCGAGATAGTAAACATGGTGTAGAAGATAATCCGAAAAGAAAGGGAGCTATTGAAGAACAAGAAGAAGGGCCACTTCAAATCAAAAAATGAAGCCAAAGCAAAAGGGATCAAAGAAGGCCTTTCAAGCAACTTGGGACGACGAAGAAGAAGGCGTCGATGTAGCATTCATGGTAAGACTGGTAGAGTTCGAGTCAGAGTCTGAAGTTGAATACGAATCCAACTCTGACTCCGACTCCGAGGATGACTTCGAGAAGAGACTCAAAGCCGGGTCAAAAGAGAAAATCAAGGTAAGTCATTCATTAATAGCCAACTTATATCATGAAATTAAGTTGTTAAATAGAAAATTAACTAAGTCCGAGTCTAAAGTTGAGTCGTTGCTCGAGGTGGTTGAAATCCTCAAGCAAGAGGCTAATCTAACCTCTTCAACTAGTCAAGTTCAAGAGGGAAACTCAACTCAAGTTAAAAAGCTTGAGGAGGAGAATTCTCTCTTGAAAGGATGAGTTCAAGAGTTCAAGGCTAGATTGGAAAGATTCACGTTGGGATCTAAGAATCTTAACCGACTTCTTCGAACCCAAAGAGCCATGTATAACAAAGCCGGACTCGAGTTTAGTTCAAGGACTACGAATAGATCTTATATGTCTATCGTAAATCGTAGTCATCAACGAGTCCAAGCATGGGTCCCAAAGGTTTTGTTAGACTCACATATAAGGACCAATAAGTATTGGATTCCCTAGGATCAAGTCCTCTTTGTGGATAGACCATATTGGTTCAATGGTCCAGGGGGAGCTAACACTAAAATAGTATACTCGCTTCCTTAGCAAAATCATTGCATGATTAGTTATTTTGTTTTACTTTTTTGAATGGCTAGATAGGACAAATAGTTAGTCAACTTTGACAACATAGTATCAGGACGCAGCGAAATGATAGTACGTTAGGGAAATAATGTCTCGTGTATTCAAGCTAGATAAGACGTATCTAGCTTAGTGCACTTGGCTGAGTTGAACTAGCTGAAGTTACCTCGTCGTATCCTAAACTAGTTAGACCACGAAGTAATCTTAAGTGACTCAAGTAATCAATTTCTTGAATTTGGCTTTGTTTAAGGAAGTGGTCGTTATTCCAATTAAAGAAGGCCCCTGTGCCTAGCCACGACCTGGAAGCCAATTTCTTGAAAAGTTTATTTGACGAACTAAGGGTTAAATCCGAATCTAACCAAAGGTTGACTATCTTTAATCAAGTTAAAATCATCTTACAAAACATATAAGGCGAATGCATTTTTGAGACACATAGAATGAGTGAGATGTTAAGGAATAATTATAATATACATAAAACATATCCTTTTCAAAATGCTACCTATTTTCTCAACTATTGTACTTAACGAATAATTATAACTTTGATTGGCCAATACTAAGTATACAACTCTCTAGGCCAAAGTTCAATGCCCCCTAAATCTCTTATACTTCATATATTTGACTAAGGGGGAGAGCAAACTAACCATAAGGGTTATATTACAAACCTTTGAAGTTATTTTTGAAAATAAACTTATAAGTATTTTGAAAATCAAAATTATGTTTCAAAAACTTATTAAATTGTTGTTGCAGAGGGATATACCTCGAACTAATCTATCTAATGCTAGACGCATGCTTACGCTTGGACTCATAGTTGATTTATCCTTAATAATTCTAGACGCAAACTTATATAATATTTTTTTAAACCCTTATTTTATATAAACACCCTGACTTTTTTTTTACTTATGGAAAAAGGGGGAGAAGAGCGAAAGTTAAGGGGGAGTAACACAAAATTTATTTTTAAAAATTAAAGTATCTTTATCAAAACTCACCTAGGGTTAAGGGGGAGTTTTTGAAAAGGCGTTTATCATTTACTTCACTTGTTTTATGTTTTAATTTTCCGTTAACTTTGTGTCGGTTTGCCACATATCAAAAATGGAGAGATTGTTGGTGAGGGGCACCAGATAATCAAACCTAGGTTTTGATTATGGCAAAGACCCAAAGTTAAGGTCTTATTGTTATCTCATAAGTTGAATTAAGTGTGTAGGAAATAGTTAAGCTAAGTCGAAGGTCAGCAACATCCGAAGAATCTCGAGTCGAGAAATCGTGGTGGTTGGGCAACACCGGAAGAACTTCGTGGGAGTCGAAGAACCCAAGTGAAGACCGAAAGCAAAGCAACATGTCATAAAGGACTAGAGGTATGCTCTTATTGCAGGAAATGACCAAGCCGGGCAAATAACTCGGATATTGATAGTCAATCGATGTTCCGATGATCGATGGTGATGAATCAGTCAAATAAACAAGGTCAAAAAGGATAACATTTGGCGATGCCACTTCGCGATAAGATAAGGTGCCACCTCGTGATGAGAACCACAAGTTGATGATCTGAATCTGGACTTATTCTAATGCACAAATCTATAAAAGAAGGGGAGGACTCGAACCCTAAGATCATAAAGATTGCTCTCAAAGTGCTCCCACAACGCCAAAGCTCTAACACTGTAACGCCATCATAACGTCGATGCAACGCCAAGCTCACAACCTCTTCATCAGCAACAACAAGTTTATTCTTATTTATTTATTGTATTTTTGGTTTTAATCATAACGAGATGAGGTAGATTTGTTGCCTCATCCTCGAGCTTTCGGTTTTTGTGATCGTTGTCTCCTACCTCCAATGAGGAGGAGACTCTATAGTGGATTGCCCCTTCATACACGGTCAAGGATCGCGGGGCCTTGGAGTAGCAATCGCTGGATTGTGAACCAAGTAAAAATAAATTGTCTTATTTATTTTTATGCTGCATTACTCATATTCTTAATCGAACAAATGAAAAGAAATGAAGTTTTACGCTCACTATTCACCCCCCTCTAGCGACGCTTTTACGATCCAACAGCAAGAAGGTTAAGTCTAGGCTTAGGGTATGGTTTCAAGTATGAATTAGTCATACTTGAGGTGTGCCAATCGACTGGCATATTGTAGTAGTCTAACTGGTCTCAAGTGTTCTACACTCGGTCCGAAGATATTGGCGATCGGGCATAGCCCACGACCGGGTGGTATTCGACTACAAACCAAACTGCCAAACGTAAGCTGATAGTTGAACTGGTGTGTAACATCAGTCGACAGGTCAACATGTTTCGGCAAAAGTGCTCATTTTTGACAGACTTGAACTTAGGTCTAGAAGCTGAGTCAAGGTCTGGAAGTCGATTGCCATTATGGGCAGTCGACTGCTGTGAGCATAGAAAGGCTGGTAGCCGACTGATCAATCAACTAAGGAGTCACTAGTCGACTGATGATTGCGGCAGTCGACTGATGCATGCGAACGCGACCTCACATCTTACGACGGGAATCATCGAGGACTCGAAGTGCGCACTCTCGCTTAACGCCCCCAAGTGCATGGATGTCGTCAAGTAATAAATAGATTATCGATCCCACAGAGACTGAGATTTGAGTACTGATTGTTCAGTGGATGTTGTTATTCAGAGTTAAATTCTAAGGGTTGTGGTTGTGAGGTTGACGGTGGTCCTAACTCAAGTACGGTGTCACATGGGGGAAGGGAAGATTGTTTAGAGGTTCAAAAGGAATTCTAGGACTTCGGTTTCACTTATGCGACATGGAACATGATATCAATTGAATGTTGTCTGGTTCTCTAATTATGGTCTTGCGAAAGGGATATCATACACTTTCCTAATGAACTTTTGTTTCTACTGGAAACTACCTATTCCTAACCAGGCCACCCTTTCGTTAAGATATGATAGAAGACACGAGGATGCCAAATCAATCCTTATGAAGAGCCGGAACATGTCCCATTCCCTACTCCATCATACTTGATGTGAGCAAAACATATAGGATTTTAGGAGTAGTTTTTACTCACATCTCGTTACATTTCATACTTGTTTCATGCATATTTCACTTTTTTTTGCATGCATTCCCTATTTTCTGTTTCGGAGAGCTGCTTTTTGTGCTTTTGTGTGCAGGACAATATTTTACAGAAAAAATGACACACTTTTGGAGCAAAAGAAAGACATTTGGCAGGCGGAATGGAGGGAGACATGGCCTTGCCATGTGGATTCACAGGGTCATGCCCAGATCACGCAGATAGCCAGCCCAGTGCCACAGATGACCTGGTCGTGTGGATCCACATGGCCATGTGGCGTTGGGTTATTTCGACATGACTAGGGTTCTTTCGTGGATTGGGGCAGCGCCGACTTAAAGTCTATAAAAGGAAAGCCACGCCTAAACCCTAGGGGGGAGTCACGACGGCGGGGACGACACACCGGTGCCTTAAAAAGCATTGAAAACTTGCAACGGGGAAAAAGGAGATGACTAGAGGATCGTAACCTGAGCTCCGATGTCAAAGAGAAGACTAAGAGTATTGTAATTCAATTCCTATTCATCTTCTGCATTGTAATGATCGACTCTATTATGCCTTGTGTCCATTCTTTTCCATTTATGGAGTAGAAATCTTTGATTTTAGGATTAAGGAGTAACTTGTGTGCGTAGAATGTGCTAGTTCGAATGTTAATTTTGTTTATGAATTTTTATTCACAGTTGGTGTTTGTTTTGTAGGGAATTGCTTCTCGCTTTGGCCGCTCTTGCATGGAGATCCTATCTACATCCCAGGATTAAAAAATTAATCCTTGACGAAGACGGATTACCCAAGCAACCGATCCATCATCGTGCTATTCGATTCGAGTGGTTTCTTGAACAAACTTGTTGTTCAAGCAACCTAACTCTTTTCCTCGATTAGCCACGGAATAGATGATGTACGGATCGCTAGTTTTTGTGTTTATCTTCGGGGTCCAAGTAAATTAACCACATACAATTACATACAAATTGCATAGAACAAGAAAAAAAAACCAAAACAAGAATTATACCTCTTGTTTACCTCTTGATCTTCTATTGTATGACCTATCCTCTTCTTGGACGTTGTGTGGACAATGATCCTCCAAGAATTGAAACCTTCTAGATCTCGTTCTTCCCTTACTTGCTCGCTCCAAACAAAGGGAAGAATAACCAAACTCTTCTTCTCCTTTCTTGCGCCAACCACCAACCACCAAGGTTGGTGTCCGCTAGCCCTAAGGAGAGGGAAAGAGTGTGGGTGCCGGCCAAGAACTCCAAGGGAAGAAACCCTAACTCTTGCCGCCGGCCAAAAGAGAGGGAAAGGGTGGAGGTTGCAACTGGCCAAGTGGAGAGGAAGAATCTTGTTGCCGCCGACCACTAGAGAGGAAGACAAGGAAACCCTAGGAAAACCCTAATTCCTTGTGCCGCCCAAGCCACTCAATGCCAACTCCAAACCCTAGCCTCTCCAAGAATCTTGCCGCCCACTCCAAAACCCTAATCTCCAAAAAGATATCCCACGCCCAAGCCTTGAAACCTTATTTATAGATTTCACCCAAGCCTCCTTTTAATTGTGTCCGTTGGATCTAGGTTTCATGAGAGTTTTAATAGGCTACAATAGAGACCATGAGGAGGAGTTGGATCTTGGCCACCTAATGGATCTGGCCCACATAACATCCGATCCATTAATGATAATCCATTCCACTAGAGGATTATCATCGAAATACCTCACTAACCCCTATAAATAAATATGAGCTCCATATATTAATTGTACAAATATCTCCCCGTATTTAAGATCTCGAATGCCCGTCAATTAATTAATTTACTGACAATTAATTAATCAACATCTAACTCTATGAGTAGTACCACTCAACCTTATCATCATGCCGGACCAAGTCCACCTACAGGGTTTACATGATGATCCTTATGAGCTCCTCAAGGAGACATCATCATCCTAATACATAGGACATGATTTCCTCCTATAATCAACGATACACCATGTAAATAATATTATTTCCCAACTTATGGAGCCTATCGATTTAATCTAAAAATCTCGTCCATTGGTAAATCAA
Organism: Wurfbainia villosa; assembly: GCA_025175895.1. Classification (NCBI taxonomy): domain Eukaryota; kingdom Viridiplantae; phylum Streptophyta; class Magnoliopsida; order Zingiberales; family Zingiberaceae; genus Wurfbainia; species Wurfbainia villosa. The sequence continues at coordinate 97,681,334 of CM045987.1, forward strand.
AGAAATAAATACTAAGTACATGTACCCGTTATTATATTGGGATTAAGAGCATGTACACCATAATATCCGAGGTCTGATTCAATTATGTAGTCAGTAATAAATTGAATCACCTCTAAGTCGGTCCTGCTCAATACACACAAAGTGTAATAGTGTAATTCTATGGTCAAGACAAACCAATACCAAATCACACTACAACCATACCAATGGTTTGTCCAAAACCATCTCGGTTGTGAGCCTCTACTTATACTCTACAAGGAACTGATAACATGATCTTCCGTGTGACACCACACACTATGTTATCTACAATGTAATGTATCAGACAATATACATAACCATAAATATGTAAACAATCATCATGTGATTCTTATTTCAAAAATAAAGATGTTCATACAAAAAATAGACTTTTCAGTATACATCCCAACAATCTCCCACTTATACTAAAAGACTATGTTGTCCTCATACTGCCATACATCTGATTCTCATTCCCTCCATATGCCTATCAAAAGCTCTCGCTGGAAGGGCCTTAGCGAAAGGATCTGCCAAGTTATCCTCTGATGCAATCTTGGCTATAACAACTTCTCCACGCTTTACGATCTCTTGTATTAGGTGGTACTTGCGCACTATGTGTTTACTTGCCTTATGGGCTCGTGGTTCCTTCAAGTTTGCAACTGTACCACTGTTATCACAATAAATTGTGATAGTTCTGGGAAAACCAGGAATCACATCCAAGTCCATCAAGAAGTTCCTAAGCCATACAACTTCTTTGGCTGCCTCAGAGGCTGCCACACACTCAGCTTCCATGGTAGAGTCCGCTATGCATTTTTGCTTGACACTCCTCCATACAATGGCTCCACCTCCCAAAGTAAACACAAAACCCGAGGTAGACTTACTGTTATCCCTATCTGATTAGAAGTCGGAATCTATGTAACCCACAAGGAGTAATTGATCTGCCTGGTATACCAGCATATAATCACTAGTCCTTCTCAGGTACTTCAATATATGCTTTACCCCAATCCAATGTTCCTGTCCTAGATTACTCTGATATCTGCTAACCATGCCCATGACAAAGCAGATATTCGACCTCGTACATAACATAACATAAATGAGGCTTCCTACTACCGAAGCATAAGGAACCGTCTTTATCTCCTCTATCTCCTTTGATGTTCTAGGACACATCTCTTTAGATAAAGGTACTCCATGTCTAAAAGGTAGAAAACTTTTCTTGGAGTTCTGCATGCTAAAACGAGTCAAAATAGTGTCTATGTATGAAGCTTCAGATAAGCACAACCTCCTTTTCCTGCAATCCCTTATAACCTTGATCCCAAGGATGTATCCCACTTCTCCCAAGTCCTTCATATCAAACTGTTTGGACAACCATACTCATACGTCTGATAACACTTTGACATTGTTTCCAATTAACAAAATGTCATCTACGTATAGTATAAGAAATACCACTACGATTCTGTCACATCTCTTGTATACACAAGACTCATCCAAACTTTGAATAAATCCAAAAGACTGGATTACCTCATCAAAGTGGATGTTCCAAGATCTCGAAGCTTGCTTCAATCCATAAATGGGTCGATTAAGCTTGCACACAAGATGCTCTTTGCCCTTTGTAATGAATCCCTCTGGTTGCTCCATATAGATTTTTCCTCAAGACTTCCATTAAGGAAAGCTATCTTGACATCCATTTGCCACACCTCATAATCCATATGAGTAGCAATAGATAAGAGAATCTGGATAGACTTAAGCATGGCTACCGGCGAAAAGGTCTCCTCATAATCGATAACCTCTTTCTGAGTATACCCTTTCGCAACAAGCCTTGCTTTGAAGGTTTCAACCTTCCCATCTATTCCTCTCTTTCTTTTGTAGATCCACTTGCATCCAATGGTTTTTACACCATTGGGTGGTTCTACTAGCTCCCAGACCAAATTTGAATCCATAGATTCTATCTCTGAATTCATTGCTCTTTGCCAAGATACCGCATCTTTATCTTGGATTGCCTCGTCATATGTCCAAGGATCAGGTTAATGTTCTCCAAGGACCAAATTAGAAGATTCTCCCAAGAACATAAATCTATCAAGTTGTCTAACAATCCTCCCACTATGACGAGGTATCACCTGTGTATTCTTTGTGTCACGCGGTGTAGTCACTTATGGTATATCCTCTTGTACTGGTGGTACTGAATTAGTGACTTCCCCTCTCAATTTCTCCAGAACAATCTTACTCATGGGCTGGTGGTTCATCACATAGTTTTCCTCTAAAAATCTGGCATTCGTGCTAACGATCACCCTCTGATCTCTAGGACTATAGAAAAAACCACCTTTCATTCCTTTAGGATAGCCTACGAACATGCACACTTCTATACGAGGTTCCAACTTACCAGTATCTGCCTTCAGCACATGTACTGGACTCTCCTAAATCCGAATATGTCTCAGACTAGGCTTTCGCCCAGTCCACAATTCTGTGGGAGTAGAAGGCACTAATTTAGATGGTACCAAGTTCAGAATATACACTACCGTATCCATACCAAACCCCCAGAATGAATCTGGTAACTCAGAATAACTCATCATCAATCTAACCATCTCTATAAGAGTCCTATTCCTTCGCTTCGCTACACCATTCTGCTGGGGTGTGCCAGGTGCAGACAATTGGGATTGAATCCCAGCCTCTGATAAGTAATTCCTAAACTCTCCCAAGAGGTACTCACCACCACGATCAGATCATAGTGTCTTGATACTTTTACCTTGACATTTTTTCACATCAGCCTTGAATTCTTTGAACCTGTCAAAGCATTCAGACTTGCGGCGCATCAAGTAAATGTATCCATATCTTGAATAATCATTTATAAAAGAGACAAAATATTCAAAACCACCTCTAGCCTAGATAGACATAGGACCACACAAATCAGAAGGAACCAATTCCAACACATCTTTGGCTCTATACCCCTTGGCCTTAAAAGACCTCTTGGTCATTTTACCTTCCAAGTAAGATTCACAGGTTGGGAAATCTTCCACCACTAATGAACCTAGAGGTCCATCAGCTATCAACTTTTGAATTCTACTTAGGTTAATATGACCTAACCTTAGATGCCAAAGATACGTTTGGTTCATTTTTGAAGGTTCTTTTCTCTTATTAGATTTAGAAGATGAGTTATTTACTTCTATTTGCATCATGGGATCTTTTGGTTCAAGGGTATATAAATTTTCTATTAATGCACCAGAATAGATAATCTCCCTATTCCTTTTTATAACAACTCTGTCATTAAAAGAAATAGAATATCCATACAAAAACAATTTAGAAATCGAAATCAAATTCTTTCTAAATAAAGGTACATAAAGGCAATTTTTCAGAACCAAAGTTTTATTCCAATCAAAAGATAAATAAACATCTCCTATTGCAATAGACGCCACCTTCGTAGCATCGCCCAAGTAAATGATAATCTCCCCCTAAGCTAGTCGTCTGGTTTCCTGGAACCCCTGCAAAGTATTACAGACATGATTAGTGGCTCTCGTATCTACACACCAGGTGCTGGTAGATAACACCGCTAAACATGCTTCAACGACTAGACCAAAAGATATACCTTTATTTTGCTTTCAGTTGGGGCAGTCCTTCTTCCAATGTCTAGTCTGCTTGCAAGTGAAGCACTTGTCTTTCGTCTTCTTCACTCCTCCCTGAGATCCTCCTGCCACCTTTGTTCCACCTTGTTTCTTCTTCTTCTTGCCTTTCGGCTTAGAAGTAGAAACCTTCTGAGCAACCATGGCCTGAGCCTAAGCACTCTGACGAAAAAGCCCCTCTGTCGCCTGGAGTTCTGTCAGAAGCTCCGCCAACGAATACAACCTATTGTTCATGTTGTAGTTCAGGCGAAATTGCTCAAAACTCCTAGGTAGAGATTGGAGAATGATATCGACCTGGGTTTCCCCATCGATCTCAGCTCCAAGGACTTCCAGCTCATTCAAATGAGCCATCATCTTGAGAACATGATCCCTCACGGGTGTTCCCTCAACCATGGTGGTCGTCATCAAGTTCCTCATGGCTTCCTGCCTAGCATCCCGATTCTGGTGTCTGAAAAGTTCCTTTATATTGAGCATCATGTCATAAGAAGCAGGCATGACTTGATGCTGATGTTGCAATACATTTGACATAGAAGCCAAAATATAACACCGCGCCATCTCATCAACCTTTATCCACTTCTTATAACTCTCTTTCTCCTTTTCCCCAGAATCATCCGCAGGCTTAGGAGGACACTCTTCGAGAAGTACATACTTGTACTCCTCAACAGTCAAGACTATACCCATATTCCTTTTCCATTCCACATAGTTAGGTCTAGTAAGTTTATTTTCCTTTAGTATCACAGCAAGTGGGTTGAAAGTCATTTTTGAAAAACCTAAAATTCACATAGATCAAAACATTAGATTTCAAAATTTTATTGATTCCTCAAACAATAAAATTTTAAAATCAACCAACACCTCAAAACACCGAGAATATCGTATGTCACGATAGTGTGGACGTATACGAATTCTACATTTGTAAGAGGAGGTTTTACCCATTAATTTTATTATCCTGTCAACCTTACTTTTTGACAAATAAAACTAATAGTTGGTTCATCTTCGACCCTACAAATAAAAGCAGTGACTCTGATGGGGAGGATACTCTTATTTGCATCTAAGTGTTCACCATTACCCGATACTAAGGCAATTATCTCGGATTATGTGCCTTCCAATGGGAAAGTACACACACTCCAAAATAATTTCTTATAACCATATCTGACCTAGTGATCGCAAAATAAACTCATCTGATGGGGAGGAAGGCACTCAGAGCCAATGCGTAAGTTTGTTTGCATCACATGTCAAATTGTAATGGAGGCCATGGGAATTTAAAAAAATATCCCTCTCCCACTTAGTAATTTAAAATGAGGAATTTTCCTAGCACACAACATGCATATCAAACAAGAAGCAATAAATATGAAAAATATTTTCCAACTATTATGGCTTTTGTTTTCCAATATGCCTCCCGTCATGTCGCCATCTCATCCGCTCCTCCCTATGCCATGTACAAGCCATCCGAAGATTCAAGCCGATAAAAATTATTTTAATTTACATCCATCGATCCTATACTCCACAAAGGAGTGTACATGAAATCTAGATCGAAAGTAAACTAAAATAAAAGAGTGGCTAAAAAATGTCATACTTAATTACAAAAATTAAATACTAGCCTCGTTAACCCCGAGGATTCAAATAATATTACAATTACACACATCCAATCACATACACACACATATGGCCATAATAGTTGGATCTTATGTCTGCAACCAAAAAGTTAGCCAATGCACATCCTACTATTATCCGACACATAATATATGATAAGTGCATAAAAGTAACCTAATCCTAAACACACAAAATCGGAAACCGTTGCTCTGATACCACTTATAGGGAATTGCTTTCTGCTTTAGCTGCTCGTGCATGGCGATCCTATCTACATCCCCGGATTAAAAAATTAATCCTTGACGAAGACAGATTACCCAAGCAACCGATCCATCATTGTGCTATTTGATTCGAGTGGTTTCTTGAACAAACTTATTGTTCAAGCAGCCTAACTCTTTTCCTCGATTAGCCACGGAATAGATGATGTACGGATCACCGGTTTTTGTATTTATCTTCAGGTTCCAAGTAAATTAACCACATACAATTACATACAAATTGCATAGAACAAGAAAGAAACAACAACAAGAATTATACCTCTTGTTTACCTCTTGATCTTCTATTGTATGACCTATCCTCTTCTTGGACGTTGTGTGGGCAACGATCCTCCAAGAATTGAAACCTTCTAAATCTCATTCTTCCCTTCCTTGCTCGCTCCGAACAAAGGGAAGAATTGTTGGGATGTATACTGAAAAGTCTATTTTTGTATGAACATCTTTATTTTTGAAATAACAATCACATGATCATTGTTTGAATATTTATGGTTATGCATATTGTCTGATACATTACATTGTAGATAACATGGTGTGTGGTGTCACACGGAAGATCATGTTATCAGTTCCTTGTAGAGTATAAATAGAGGCTCACAACCGAGATGGTTTTGGACAAACCATTAGTAGGTTGTAGTGTGATTTGGTATTGGTTTATCTTGACCATAGAATTACACTAGTACACTTTGTGTTTATTGAGCAGGACTGACTTAGAGGTGATTCAATTTATTGCTGACTACATAATTGAATTGGACCTCGGATATTATGGTGTACATGATCTTAATCCCGATATAATAACGGGCACATGTACTTAGTATTTATTTCTTTGATTTACCAATGGGCGAGATTTATAGATTAAATCGATAGGCTCGATAAGTTGGGAAATGATATTATTTATATGGTGTACCGTTGATTATAGAAGGAAATCGTGCCCTATATATTAGGATGATCATGTCCCCTTGAGGAGCTCATAAAGATCATCATTTAAACCCTGCAAGTGGACTTGGTCCAACATGATGATAAGGTTGAGTGGTACTACTCATGGAGTTAGATGTTAATTAATTAATTGTTAGTAAATTAATTAATTGACGGACATTCGAGATCTTAAACACGAGGAGATATTTGTACAATTAATATATGGAGCCCATATTTATTTATGGGGTTGGTGAGGTAGATCAATGATAATCCTCTAGTGAAATGGATTATCATTAATGGATCGGATTTTATGTGGGTCAGATCCATTGGGTGGCCAAGATCCAACTCCTCCTCATGGTCCCTATTGTAGCGTATTAAAACTCTCATGAAGCCTAGATCCGACGATTGAAAATGAAACCCTAGATCCGACGGTGGAGATTGAATCTCTAGATCCGACACTGGAAAATGAAATCCTAGATCCGATGGTGGAGATTGAAAGGAGGCTTAAGCCTAACTCTATAAAAGGAGGGATAGGGCTTGGGCGGCAACAATGAATCAAGGATTCTAGGGCTTGCTTCCTAATTTTGTGGCGGCAAGATTAGAAGAGGTTTAGGGTTTGGAGTTAGCTTGGTCGGCGACAAGAAGTGGAGGAGAGGTTTAGGGTTTTCTTTCCTCTCATCCTAAGGTTGAGCCGGCATCTCTTCTCCTTCCCTAAGGGCCGACATTCCTTCCTTGAAGCTTAGCCAACAGTTCTTCATCTTTAATCTTTGGAGCTCAACTCTTGGCCAACATTCATATTCCATCTCCCTCTTTTTGGTGGCCAACGGTAACAACAAAGAGGAGAAGGAGGTTTGATCTTTCTCCAAAGGGATTGTGTCCAGAACTAGATAGGAGAAGAAGGGAGCTTATTATCTTCCTTTGTTCGGGGCGAACAAGGAAAGGAAGATACGTGATCTAGGATGCTTCATCTCTTGGAGGATCGTTGCCCACACAATGTCCAAGAAGAGGATAGGACATACGATAGAAGACCAAGAGGTATAATTCTTGTTTTGGTTTCCTTTTGTTTCTTTGTATGATGTATGTAATTGCATGTGGCTAATTTACTTGGACCCCGAAGATAAACACAAAAACCGACGATCCGTACATCATCTATTCCGCGGCTAATCGAGGAAAAGAGTTATGTAGTAATCGTGAAAGAGCTCTCAGTCCTCGTTTGTGCTGGTTGCTAGAGAGAGAAGCTCTGGCTTATCTCTAACCATCGTGGGATCTCGGCGCTTGGAGGCTAGTTTCGAAAGGCAGGGACAACAGAGACGACACCTCCTGTGCTGCAGGAGGCGGTGAAGGCTGTGGCTGCCGGGACGGCGGCAAGCACGGGAAGGGAATCATCAACGGAGGCTGTGGCTCCCCCATTGAGCAAGGACACAGGAGGCACCACCTTCGGCAGAATACGAGGTACGCACATGTAAAGAAATCAGTTTTACAGGCAAAGACAGTTAACAACTAGCAACTACGGAGACACAAGGGGAAGAGCAACCTCGGTGAAATAGGTGGAGGCGCACGAACTGGGAGCAAAGGAGCCTCAAGCCTTCAAGGAGAATCGAACGTGCGGTATTTCTTGCAATGGGCTAGGGTTTCGAAATCTAGAGTTCGCCGGTGACTGGAGGAAGATGAAGGCCAAGGACGGCGGTAGGTGAACAGCAGGAAGTCGTACTGTCCGGAAGGCACGGTCAACGAGGAGGCAAAAGGAACGTTGATGTTTCAAATTCTGGATCCGACGAAGCTTTGCCCGGGACCACTGTTCCTAGATTTCTCCGAACCCGACAACCTGTTTACACTTAAGTTAGCTTCCACGCCCGCTAACCCGATTAACCTAGGGCACTTGTGAAGATAAGGAATGGGGAAGAATGCGAAAAGAGCTTGGAAGCCCTTACAGCTGGACAAGACGGAAACCGGAGAAGGGAACCCGAGGCCCCCCCCTTCACCACGGACATATGCGAGCTCAATGCCGGAATGTGTGACAGCAAAGAAGATGGTATATACTCAGCAGCCAGAGGTAGTAGAAGGAGCAAGACCGGAAGCGCCCCCCGTACCAAGAACAACACCAACGGATCCACAGGAAACACCCTTGCCACCCCAATGCCATCAAGAACAACAACCTCCAAGATCAGGACTATGGGCTGATCTTTTTAAGAAAAATAGACTAAGTGCTGCGGACACTACGTTAAGACAATTCCAGAAATAGGATGGGCGCACGAAACTGGACAATGAAGATCTGGAAGCAATAGAGGAATCAGTAGGCTTCTGCCTGATAGGGAGATTCCTGGGAAGGTTTCCAGGATGGCGAGCGCTGAAAGTAATCATAGCAAGATGGAAGGCACCACATAAACTCCTCACGCACAACTCACTGTGGATGGTATTTAAATTTACAAACAAAGAGCTGCGAGATGCTGTTTTGACTGGAGGACCTTACATTGCGTATGGAAGTCCTTTGTATCTCAAGATCTTGCCGGCATGCTTTTCCTTCAAATTGGAGGCTCACGTCCACATCCCTATGTCGATGCAAATTCATGGACTACCGCTGGACTGTTGGTCTATCTCAGGGTTAAGAAAAATTGCTTCACAAGTTGGCACGCCACTATATACGGACAGATACACTAAGGTAAGGGAACGAGTGAACTATGCCAGAGTCTTGGTTGAAGTGGATATCACTAAGGAACTACCTGCGAAGATTGATGTTACCCTACCAGATGGGACGGATGTGGATTTGGAAATTAAGTTTGAATCAAGCCTGAAACTCTGCAACAAATGCACACAAATGGGTCACTACCAAGGAAGTTGTCCAATGAGTATGCGAAGACAAACACCGGTGGCAGCCGCGGTGGACATAGAGGGCGTGGGTCAACAAATGGTAGTATACAGGACAGACAGCAATAGTGAAGTTATGGAACGGGATCAGGCAGAGGGGGAAGGAATAGTTAAAGGTAGGAAACAACACGTAATGGAGGAGGATCATGGTTGGCAGCAAACTGCTATGTGGGACAAGAGGTATAAGGGACAAAGGAAGAAGCAGCAGCAAGGAGAGGAGCACATAAAACTGATAAGGGCTGATATATCACGACATATGCACAACCCAGGAAATCAAAGAGGCCAAGGATCTCACTGTAACCAAGGAACTCAACAAAGTGAGAAAAGGATGGGCAGCAAGGGGAAGGATAAGCAGTATGAATCACCAACAAGGAAGCACTTATGGCAAAGGGAGGAGGAACACAGGACAGGAACCAGTAGCAAACTCAAAACAAAAATAGGAACTGTCACAAGACCTGGCACGCTGAAACAGGGAAGTCAGAAGGAAACACAGACATTAAAGTTAAAGGGACAGCTAGATCGACAAGGAATCCTGGAAGTAGTTACAATAAATAATGATGTGGAGCCTAAAGAAATGGGCACTCAACGACACACAAAGATATAAGTCCTGAAAGGTATTTTACCCAAGGGACGGAACACAGTAATGAGGTGGGTCACCAAAAAATACACCAGCTGGAATTAAAGATGGGAAATGAAGAAACACTGGGCACCGGCATAAAGCACAAAGAAATAGGAAGTCGCTGTATAAGCAGAAGAGCCAGTCAAAATGCGCAGGAGGTGACGGGTATGTTGAAATGCAGGCACAGCTAGATATAGAGAAGGAGGCAATAGATCAATGGCAAACCCAATGTAGTGTCACACCAAGAGACATGGAGGTTCAGGAGCAATCAAAGGGGCGGGGAACCCAGAGTGCACTAACACAAGGAGAGAATGGCAAAGAACCAGTGGAACCTTACACACAGGCTGGCACGCAGGGGCATAACTCGCGGGACATTGAACTTCTGTGTAACCGGAATGGGGATGTACAGAATGAAGATCAAGCAGGAATAATAAATGTGAAGAGCCAAAGGAAAGGGTCTCCAAGTCACAGATTAGGTTTCCAACCAGTGCTTACCAGGCAGAAAAGAAAGCAAATCGAGTGTTGCCATAAAGAAGTTAAAGCTACCTCAGAGAATCAACAGCTAACCCAGTCTGAGACATTATACGTAAATAAAAATCAGAGGATCACCAGACAAACCTTTAGGGGGTTGGAACAAAGCAAGGGTAAGATGGAGCAGAACCTCAAGAGCCTACAGGTACATCAGAATAGCCTGGGACACGGGGAAACACCAATAACAATCGTCACAAGAGCACAGGATGATGAGGAAGGTCAAAAAGGAAATGGAAATGACAAAGGGGGATTTAGAGAAGGCACAACAGAATGGGAACTGAATACAGAGAATATAGAGAACTTCCCGACAATTATACTAGCCTTGCCTGCTGCAAAATGGTGTAATCCAGAAATACAAATGGGAACAAAAACAGATGGGTCACGAGCGGCAGTGCCAGAGCACCAAATGGAGGCTAGAATGCAACATGCGGAGGGAGATGGGTCATGGAGAAGCATGATGAGTAAACCAGAGGAAGAGGGAAACATGGACAAAGGGATGAACCAAGAAAAGGAAGATGTTCTTAACACTACAAGCGGCGGCCAGCCACTACACATCTATGGATCTGGATCATGGAACGTGAAGAGGCTCAATAAAGGTCTCAAGGTGGTGGTGATGGACATCCTTCAAGCAAAAGATGGGGTGCTAGCTATATTAGAACCCAAGTTAACTCAAAGAAGATTATCAACAATGAAAGAAAAGAGGTTTCAAAGGTGGGAGATGGAGCAGCAGATTTTCAACTTGCATGTAAGGTGTGATGTCGCTTATATGGGATCCGAATCGTCAAGATACACATCCAACAATGGGAAGAGCAATTGATACACACAACGAAATGCAAAGTGACAGAAAGGCATATGCAAATACATTTGTTTATGGACAATTATCTATCACAAGTGAAAGCAATGTGGGGGATGCTGGGGCAAATTGCGAAACAGGTAGAGATGCCATGGTTAATCCTAGGGGATTTTAATTCCCCTCTATTACCCACTGATAAGGAAGGGGGAATGGCAGTGACAACCTACGCAACTGCTGATTTTCAAGAATTTATCCTAGGGGCGGGAGTTCAAGATTTGAGATCCATTGGGTGCCAATACACATGGACTAATGGCCACATAGTAAGCAAACTTGATCGGGCAATGGGGAATAGAGCATGGATGGAACAAAACAAGAGTAGTTATGCTGATTTCAAAGCACCTGGAACGACATTAGATCATGCCATCTCAGATATAGTAGTGCTAGGAAACACAAGAGAGAAACCCAAGCCGTTCAAATTCTATAATATGTGGGTATTGCACCCTAGCTTTAGGCAGTTAGTGGAGGACAAATGGAATAGCAGCAGATTCAGAGAAGTGCAGGGCAAAATGCAGTACAGGCTGAAACAGAAGCTAAAACTACTTAAAAAAGATCTCAAAAAACTCAATCAACTGCATTATCAGCACATCCAAGAGAAAGCAAAGCAGGCCCGACAGCAGCTAGAGGAACTACAGCAGGAAGGATTAATTCAAGGTCACATGGAGGCTAACTACCAAGCAATAAGGAAAAAGACTGAACTGCTGGAGAGGGCAGAATACCTGTTCTACCTACAAAAAGCCAAACATGAGTATTTTCGAGGAGTAGACAAGAACACAAGTTTCTTCCATGCCATGGTCAAACGGAACAACAAACGACGGGAAATAGTAGCAATTGAAAAGCGCAATGGGGAGGTCACCAATTCCACAGATGAGGTAGTGCAGGAATTTCTAACATATTTCCAAGAGCACTTAGGCGAACAAGGACATAGGACTGAGTTTCAAGGGGATAGCATCTAATTTTGCAAACAACTAACTGAAGTACAACGAGCAGGGTTAATCAGATTACCAACAGAGGAAGAAATAAAAAAAACTCTTTTTGACATTGGGGACCTCAAAGCACCAGGGCCGGACGGATACAATTCAAAATTTTTCAAGCATGCATGGGGTACAGTCAAGCAGGACATCATAATGGCAGTCAAAGAGTTCTTCCAAAATGGCCAGCTGCTAAAATCCTGGAATCACACCCTAATCTCACTGATCCCGAAAACAGAGCATGCCAGCAAGGTGCAGAACTTTCGACTGATTTCTTGCTGTACAGTTTTCTACAAAATAATCTTCAAGATCCTAGCAAGTAGGCTGGCAGAAATTGCAGATCATCTGCTCCATCCGTCGCAGACAGCATTCGTGCAAGGACGCAGCATAGTGGACAACATACACCTGGCATAAGAACTTATGCGTAATTACACAAGGAAAAGGGTGTCTCCATGGTGTATACTTAAAGTGGACATGCAGAAAGCTTTTGATTCAGTCCACTGGAGTTTCTTGCAGGAGGTACTCAAAGCTTTGCAGTTCCCTGAATTGTACATCATGTGGATTAAAGAATGTGTCACTACCACATCATACTCAGTAGCTATCAATGGGAACATCCATGGTTTTTTCAAAGGAGGGAGAGGACTCAGACAAGGAGACCCCCTATCACCATACCTATTTGGATTATGTATGGAGTATCTTACGCGACTGCTTGCGAAGCGCACTAGCCGGTCAGACTTTCATTTTCATCCAAAGTGTGAACATCAAAGAATAGCCCACATTATATACGCTGATGATTTGTTACTCCTAAGCCGAGGTGATACACAATCAGTGCAAGTATTAATGGATTGTTTATCGCAATTCGCCAGCATGGCAGGCCTAACAGCAAACATGGAGAAATCAAGTATATATGGCGCAGGGTGGAACAAGGGAGAGAGAAAGGTCGTTAACCATCACAGTTTCTGAAGGGACGATGCCATTTCGCTACCTGGGAGTGCCAATAGCATCGGAAAAACTAAAGATTGCGGATTACAGCCCACTGTTGGAGACTCTTATGAAACAGATCACCTCCTGGCCTAAAGCAACGCTATCATATGCCGAGAAAATCCAACTAATATCCTCGGTCCTGCAGGGTGTTCAATGCTATTGGATGTCGGCGCTACCACTACCAGCCGGGGTCATCGATAGGATATATAGCTACTGCCGTACCTTCATGTGGACTGTGAAGAACCCACCAGTTGCGTGGGCAGACATATGTAAGCCTAAAGAGGAAGGTGGTCTGGGATTACGGGAACTAAAAGCATGGAATATGGCACTGCTGGCGAAAATACTATGGAGAATACAGAAGAAGCAGGACACTTTGTGGATCCGCTGGGTGCATCACACTTATTTACAGCGACAAGGAGTGTGGGAATGGCAGAGCAAACACAACGACTCCCCATTAATGAAAAAGCTTATATGCATCAAGGATAGCATCATGATGTTAGCGAGAACTGCAGAAAAGGCAGAAGAAATATTAGATGCATGGTTTGGCCAAAGCAAAGGGGGTGTCAAGAGAGCATATGATCACTTCAGGATTACAGCTCTAGGAAAGCGTGGGTGCAGACGGTATGGAAGCCGGATATCCAACCTAGCCACAGGATCACATTATGGATGCTGGCAAAAGGGAAGCTACCGGTGCGTGCTGGGAAGGAGTATCTAAATGACCGAAGCTGTGTTATCTGCAAACAAGAGGAGGAGACAATGGACCATATTTTCTTCAAATGCAGGCAAATTCAACAGCTCTGGAATAGTGTAAGGAGATGGCTACGGATGAGGCCGAGAATGCAGACATATCGTCAAATGTTGCGCATATTCAGACTGCACTATAGAGGGCGCAGCAGTATCAATAGAGCCAGACACCTAGCCATGGCAGCAATGATACATTATATTTGGCGAACACGAAATGCCATGAAATTTGAAGACACAAGGTTTGACGGTGAGGGGATCCTCTGGAAGATTCAAATTAATGTATATAGGACTCTGGAGGACTGTGATCTCCAGTCCTAAATGGACAACGGATGAAGATGGCAAGGGTAGGGCAGTTCTCAGGATACCATTCCCAGGGCACTCTCCGGTAAAGTACACCCCTCCTCCTCTTCTTACTCTCACACCCCTCCTCCTCTTCATACTCTCACTCTCTTTTGGACACAGGCTTGATGTTTGTCTTGGGTGTCGGGGTTCTCTCGTTGTTTATTTTGGTTATTTTGGTTGTCGGTGTTAAAAAAAAAAAATTGATGTTTATTTGGACAGAGTGGTTTATTTGGACAGAGTGGTTTTGGACAGAGTGTTTTGAGAGGGATCCAGGGCGGTATTGCCCCAGGGAGGTTTTTGACAGAGTGGTTTCGAGCAGGGCAGTTTTGGACAGAGTGGTTTGAGAGGGCAGATGCATCTGGGCAGTTTTGGGCAGAGTGGTTTGAGAGGGCAGAGTTTAGGCTTGCAAGTAATGGCAGGGTGGTTTCGAGCAGGGTGGTTTTGGGCAGAGTGGGTTGAGAGGGCAGAGTTTTGCAGAGTAGTCTTGAAAGAGAGGTTTTACTCCTCCAGGGGGGTTTTGGCAGGGCAAGCATGGCCAGGATGGTTTTGAGCAGGGTGGTTTTAGCAGGGTGGTTTTCACAGCACCAGGCAAGTGATGGCAGGGTGGTTTCGAGCAGGGCGGTTTTTTGAGCGGGTTGGCTTTTGTATCTCCAGGGGAGTTTTTTGGTAGCGTGGTTTTATAGGGCAGAAGTCAAGCCTGCAAACACTACCAGGACGGTATCGTACAGGGCAATTTTTGAGAAGGGTGGTCTTCGCAGCTCCAGGGCGATTTTTGCAGAGTAGTTTTGGAAGAGAGGTTCTTCTCCTCCAGGGCGGTTTTGGCAGGGCAAGCACGGCCAGGATGGTTTTGAGCAGGGTGGTTTTGGTCAGGGTGAATTCTCTCCAGGGTGGTTTCGACAGAGCGCCTGATCAGGGCAGAGGAAAAAAAAAATAAAAATAAAAATAAAAAAAAACTGTACAGGGCAGTTATGGTTTCTCAAAGCCAGGACGGTTTCACGTAAGAGATGGAGCAACCTTGTGCCCAAGGCCAAAGCAGGACAGGGCAGTTAGAGCAACCTTGTGCCCAAGGCCAAAGCAAGATAGGGCAGTTAGCAAGACTCAGAGCACATAGGCATGGATAAAGGAGTACCTCAAATAAGGGCACAAACAACTGTACAGAAGCATTCTAGTCTACGGTATAGCTTTCACCAAGAAGGATCATCAGCCAGATGGATATGAGGCTTGACCATTGAATCTAACTCAGGTGAATAGGCCCACCCGAATGGCCTATCTAGTCCGTAGCAAACGGCTACGGTAAAGACACGTCAAATCCGTTTATGGTTGAGGCTTGACCAATAAGCCTAGTGAGGTGAATAGGCCCACCCGAATGGTCTATCTAGTCCGTAGCAAACGGCTACGGTAAAGACAAGGCAAATCCGTTGATTGTTGGTCACTTACCAAAAGTGAAAAGTGGGAAGATAGAGGAACGCCGCATGAGATTGCCAAGAAGATGGGCATAAAGGGCCAATGCGAGGAGGTATACTCGGACCGGAGGACACAGAGGGACTGCATGTATGAGGCATGAGCAAATATAGGGGAACTGCACAAGTGTAGGATATGCAATGGTTATGTAACATGAGAAAGTATGTATGCATGAGAGTTCTGGTACACATGAGAGCACATGTACACCCCGCTGGATGCACCTCAGATCTGACACATCGTCAGACATGACATGAGTGTGCGCTCCAGGATTTTGTATGATTGTGCTTTTTCTGATGATATTATTTACATTTCATCAAGAAAAGAGGAAAAGAGTTATGTTTCTTGAACAACAAGTTTGTTTAAGAGAACACTCTAATCGAATAGCACGATGATGGATCGGTTGCTTGGGTAATCCGTCATCGTCTTGGATTATTTTTTTTTAATCCGGGGACATAGATGGGATCGCCATGCACAAGCGACCAAGTTGAAGCGGGAAGCGAAGCTTCGACCTTCAAGTGGTATCAGAGCCACGATTTCTGGTTTTGTGTGTTTAGGATTCGGTTACTTTTATGCACTTATCATATATTGTATGTGCTGGATAATAGTAGGATGTGCGTAGGCTAACTTTTTGGTTGCAGGCATAAGATCCAACTATTATGGCCATATGTGTGTGTTTGAGATTGGATGTGTGTAATTGTAATATTATTTGAATCCTCGAGGTTGACGAGGCTAGTATTTAATTTTTGTAATTAAGTACGACATTGTTTAGCCACTCTTTTATTTTAGTTTACTTTCGATCTAGATTTCATGTACACTCCTTCGTGGAGTATAGGATTGATGGATGTAAATTAAAATAATTATTCTCGATTTGGATCTCCGGATGGCTTGTACATGGCGAAGGGAGGAGCGGATGAGACGGCGACACGACGGGAGGTATATTGGAGAACAAAAGCCATAATAGTTGGAAAATATTTTTTTCATATTAATTGCTTCTTGTTTGATATGCATGTCGTGTGCTAGAAAAAATCCTCAATTTTAAATTACTAAGTGGGAGAGGGATATTTTTTATAAATTCCCATGACCTCTATTACAATTTGACATGTGATGCAAACAAACTTGCACGTCGGCTCTGAGTGCCTTCTTCTCCATCGGATGAGTTTGTTTTGAGGATTATAGGGTCAAATATGGTTATAGGAAATTATTTAGGAGCGTGTGTACTTCCCCATCGGAAGACACATAATCCGAGATAATTGCCTTGGTATCGAGTAATGGTAAACACTTAGATGCAAATAGGAGTATCCTTCCCATCGGAGTCACTGCTTTTCTTTGTAGGGCCGAAGAGGAACCAACTATTAATTTTATTTGTCAAAAAGTTAGGTTGACAGGATAATAAAATTAATGGGTAAAACCTCCTCTTAAAATGTAGAATTCGTATACATCCACACTATCGTGGCATACGATATTCTCGGTGTTTTGAGGTTTGGTTGATTTTAAAATTTTATTGTTTGAGGAATCAATAATTTTTTGAAATCTAATGTTTTGATCTATGTTATTCTTAGATTTTTCAAAAACGACTTTCAACCCGCTTGCCATGATACTAAAAGAGAATAAACTTACTGGACCCAATTATGTTCATTGGAAAAGGAATCTTGATATTGTCTTGACTGCTGAGAAGTACAAGTATGTACTCTTCGAAGAGTATCCTCCTAAGCCTGTGGATGATTCTAGGGAAAAGGAGAAAGAGAGTTATAAAAAGTGGATTAAGGCTGATGAGATGGCGCAGTGTTACATTTTGGCTTCTATGTCAAATGTATTACAACATCAGCATCAAGCCATGCCCAATGCTTATGACATGATGCTCAATCTCAAGGAGCTTTTCGGACACCGGAATCGGGCTGCTAGGAAAGAAGTCATGAAGAACTTGATGACGACCACCATGATCGAGGGAACACCTGTGAGAGATCATGTTCTCAAGATGATGGCTCATTTGAATGAGTTGGAAGTCCTTGGAGCTGAGATCGATGGGGAAACTCAGGTCGATATCATTCTCCAGTCTCTACCTAGGAGTTTTGAGCAGTTTTGCCTGAACTACAACATGAATAATAGGTTGTATTCATTGGCGGAGCTTCTGACAGAACTCCAAGCAGCAGAGGGGCTTTTTCGTTAAAGTGCTTAGGCTCAGGCCATGGTTGCCCAGAAGGTTTTGACTTCTAAGATGAAAGGCAAGAAGAAGAAGAAACAAGGTGGAGCAAAGGTGGCGGGAGGATCTCAGGGAGGAGTGAAGAAGCCAAAAGGCAAGTGCTTCACTTGTAAGCAGACTGGACATTGGAAGAAGGACTGCCCCAACCTGAAGCAGAACAAAGGTATATCTTTTGGTCTAGTCGTTAAAACATGTTTAGCGGTGTTACCTACCGGCACCTGGTGTGTAGATACGGGAGCCACTGATCATGTCTGCAATACTTTGCAGGGGTTCCAGGAAACCAGACGACTAGCTGAGGAAGAGATTACTGTTTACTTGGGCGATGCTACGAAGGTGGCGGCTGTTGCAGTGGGAGATGTTTATTTATCTTTTGATAGGAATAAAACTTTGGTTCTGAAAAATTGCCTTTATGTACCTTTATTTAGAAAGAATTTGATTTTGATTTCTAAATTGTTTTTGGATGGATATTCTATTTCTTTTAATGACAGAGTTGTTATAAAAAAGAATAAGGAGATTATCTGTTCTGGTGCATTGATAGAAAATTTATATACTCTTGAACCAAAAGCTCCCACGATGCAAATAGAAGTAAATAACTCATCTTCTAAATCTAATAAGAGAAAAGAACCTTCGAAAATGAACCAAACATATCTTTGGCATCTAAGGTTAGGTCATATTAACCTAAGTAGAATTCAAAGGTTGATAGCTGATGGACCTCTAGGTTCATTAGTGGTAGAAGATTTCCCAACCTGCGAATCTTGCTTGGAAGGTAAAATAACCAAGAGGCCTTTTTAGGCCAAGGGGTATAGAGCCAAAGATGTGTTGGAATTGGTTCATTCTGATTTGTGTGGTTCTATGTCTATTCAGACTAGAGGTGGTTTTGAATATTTTGTCTATTTTATAGATGATTATTCAAGATATGGATACATTTACTTGATGTGCCGCAAGTCTGAATGCTTTGACAGGTTCAAAGAATTCAAGGGTGATGTGGAGAAATGTCAAGGTAAAAGTATCAAGACACTACGATCTGATCATGGTGGTGAGTACCTCTTGGGAGAGTTTAGGAATTACTTATCAGAAGCTGGGATTCAATCCCAATTGTCTGCACCTAGCACACCCCAGCAGAATGGTGTAGTGGAGCAAAGGAATATGACTCTTATGGAGATGGTTAGATCGTTGATGAGTTATTTTGGGTTGCCAGATTCATTCTGGGGGTATGCTTTGGATACGACAGTGTATATTCTGAACTTGGTACCATCTAAATCAGTACCTTCTACTCCCACAGAATTATGGACTGGGCAAAAGCCTAGTATGAGACATATTCAGATTTGGGGGAGTCTAGCACATGTGCTGAAGGCAGATGTTGGTAAGTTAGAACCTCATACAGAAGTGCGCATGTTCGTAGGCTATCCTAGAGAAACGAAAGGTGGTTTGTTCTATAGTCCTAGAGATCAAAGGGTGATCATTAGCACGAATGCCAGATTTTTAGATGAAGACTATGTGATGAACCACAAGCCCATGAGTAAGATTATTCTGGAGGAATTGAAAGGGGAAGTCATTACTTCAGTACCACCGGTACAAGAGGATATACCACAAGTGACTGCACCGCGTGTCACAAAGGATACACAGGTGATACCTCGTCGTAGTGAGAGGGTTGTTAGACAACTTGATAGATTTATATTCTTGGGAGAATCTTCTGATTTGGTCCCTGGCGAACATGAACCTTATCCCTGGACATATGATGAGGCAATCCAAGATAAAGATGCGGTATCTTGGCAAAGTGCAATGAATTCTGAAATAGAATCTATGTATTCAAATCAGGTCTGGGAGCTAGTAGAACCACCCAATGGTGTAAAAACCATTGGATGCAAGTGGATCTATAAAAGAAAGAGAGGAATAGATAGGAAGGTTGAGACCTTCAAAGAAAGACTTGTTGCGAAAGGGTATACTCAGAAAGAAGGTGTCGATTATGAGGAGACCTTTTCGCCGGTGGCCATGCTCAAGTCTATCCAAATTCTCTTATGTATTGCTACTCATATGGATTATGAGGTGTGGCAGATGGATGTTAAGACAACTTTCCTTAATGGAAGTCTTGAGGAAAACATCTATATGAAGCAACCAGAAGGATTCATTGCAAAGGGCAAAGAGAATCTTGTGTGCAAGCTTAATCGGTCCATTTATGGATTGAAACAAGCTTTGAGATCTTGGAACATCTGCTTTGATGAGGTAATCCAATCTTATGGATTTATTCAAAGTCCGGATGAGCCTTGTGTATACAAGAGATGTGACATAAACGTAGTGGTATTTCTTGTAATATACGTAGATTACATTTTATTAATTGTCAACAATGTCAAGGTGTTATCGGACGTAAGGGTATGGTTGTCCAAACAGTTTGATATGAAGGAATTGGGAGAAGTGGGACACTGTTGGTTATAGCCCTAGAACCAATGATGTGATGGTTGAATAGGGAACATTTTGTATCATATTCTATAAAGGCAAAGGATTGGTTATTATATTTACGTCTTACTTGTGCCAACTAAATTAAATATAATAATGCCCTAGAAAAGTAGGTTCTTATCTACAGCACATCAATTGGCAGAATTGATTATGAGAGGCTGTAGAGAACACTTTCCTAAAATGTTCCTAGTCAAGTATTAATATGCAAGGGCAATATTAACACATAAAGACTAGCATGTATGTCAATTGATGACTTGATCTCACAAGTCATGGATATATGATATCAAGTTGACACATGGGTATATATTAGAGAATATATACTGAACTGACCCGCCATGAGAAAGTTTCATGGATCATCATATGAGTGTCATAAACTTTCTCATGTGACTATTGGTATGAATAGTCCTCAAACCTGAAGTCACTACGGTTCCCTACATAAGGAGTTATGTACTTTGGTATCGTCAAACGTCACCCGTAACAGGGTGGACCATAAAGGCGATTACTGGGTATATAACAAATTATGCGAAGGGATGTGAGTGATGTAGATGTGATCTATCCCTCCCATATGACGGGAGTGATATCTGTGGGCCCCTTGATTGAGTAGAACTACTAAAACACATGGCCATGCTCGAATGAGTCAATATGAGATATTGAGCTCATTTGTTTGAGTTAGTTTACTCAGGGATCAAGAAACACATAGATTGATCGAGGATGACACGGTCTATGCCTCATTGGTCAATCTGATATCAAGGATAGAAGGACACGGTCATACATTATAGTAGTCACGGAAAGGTTAGTCGGATCTTGACTTATTTCGTAACTTGGGTAGCAATGATGTATTGCTAGATGTCGCTCATTGCTTGTGTATCTAAAAGAGTTTAGATCCACTGCCAACGTTATGAGAGCCTATAGGGTCACACACAAAGAGCATGATGATTAGAAGAATTAGTGCATTCTAGTTTGACTAGAATAATTTGGGAATAAGCTTAAGTACAAAATGGTTTTTGGACTTTAAGCTTAATGAGAATTTTAGCTTATTGATTTAATGAGATTAATTCAATATGGTAAGCTTATTAATTTAATAAGATTAAATAAATATGTTATCATGATTGTTGGAGATCGAATGGCCGGCTAGAGGGGGGTGAATAGCCCTCGTTCGGATGCCGTCGTAATTCACTCGTTCTTTTGCTCGTCTACACAATCGTTAGCGCAAGCGGAAGCATAAACAATAAAGACAAAGCAATAAATGAAAATACAAACGCTAACAAAGAAGATATAACGTGGTTCACGGCTACGCCGCTAATCCACGATCCCCGATTCGTCCTCGGTGAATCACTCCGCCAAAACCAATCACTATCGGTCTCTCCTTTGCACAAAGCTAGGTGGAGGTAACCTTTACAACAAAAACACTCCTCTTACAAAATAGAATGGAAATAAGCTTGAGTAAGAGGATGGAAAGCTTTAGGGAACTTTGGGAGAGTATTATAACATAAGCATTAGCCCCCCAAAGCCCTATCCCCTTCCTTTTTATAGAGGAAGAGGGTTTCTTCCGCTGATTGACAGAGCGATCGATGGCACCCATCACCGAGCGTCAGAGCCGCTGCCCAATAACGCCGCTTTCTCGTTGGATACCATCCAGCGGATCGCATCACCGACCGATGGCACCATCGATCGGGTGCTCGATCTGAGTGCCCAATGAAGTCGACTCCATTCTGCCCCGCACGCGTTTATAAGTCGACCGCCATTCATGGCGATTGATCGCTATCGACATCGATCATCGCCGATCCATGCCATGGCCGACCGCCAAGCACTTGACGGTCTTATACCACGATCGACCCATCGATTCGAGCGCCGATCGCCATGACATGGCAATGATCGTTTCGAAAACTCATCCGACACTTGGCCAAATGGCCAAGTTTCACCTAAGAGCTACCCTTCCCGGGTTACAATCGCTCACTCTCATCCCTTGGAGTCCCTCGCCTTTGAAGTTCTCTTCGTTTGCGGCCACGTCCCTCGGCAGCATCAGGCGCACGGCTCTGCAATGCTCCTTCGTGTCTCTTGCCTCGAAGTCTACTTCCTCCGGCTTCACTCCAAGCTCCTCGTCCTGGCGGTCCCTCGGATGCTCCAAGCGCACGGCTTCCGCAAAGCTATCCTTCACCGACTCAAGGCACGAGTCATGAGATGTGAAACTCGCCATGGCTCTATGTGCGAATTACTAAGTCCTGCACGACTTCAATGCACATATCAAATCAACATATCAAACTAACTTAAACCCTTTGCTACACCATCAAAACCATATCACGGCAAGAGATTGCCCTAACAATCTCCCCCTTTTTGATGTGTGGCAATCCGTTTAAGTTAGGTAAAAACATTTGATATAAATTCTAAGGTAAGAAAGCATGTAAAGATAAACATGATATAGCAACATGCAACTCCCCCTTAATCCATGAAATTCCCTTATGTAAATTTCTCCCCTATCATAAATAACTTAAACACATTCATTTCTCCCCCTTTGACACCATCAAAAATTTGAATACTAAGTTAAGAACACATGGCATCACGCCTTTACTGGTCTGAAATTCAGGCCATCAGTCGACTGGTTCAGATACCAGTCGACTGGCACGTGAATTTCGGGATTTTTAATTTTCAGACCGAATTTCAGAAATGCATTAAAATTTTCAGAAAATTCAAAAAATCATGAAATTTGGGGAACACATTTCTTTTAAGTATATCTATCAGTGAAAAATATGTTTTCATGAAAAATCATTATATTTCCACGTATTTGTCAAAAATCCAAAAGCTTTTAAAACTACTAGGTTTTTGATCATAAGAGTATCCATTTTAACACCTAGTCTTGCATCCAATTGTTTCAAAACATGAATACATGTATTTTAAAGTACAAAATTGTTTTGAAAACATATGAAATATCCAACCATGATCTTTGGGCAATATGTCTATGAATTAAACATAAGCCTTCCCCATGATTGGTCTATTATTGCTATTTTGATACTTTAAATTACCATCTAAATGTCAGAGGCATTAGTGGACATTTGTATCATCCTAACATCTCACCCATGCTAAGTTTGCAATCAAGTTAGCCTATTGTGAGTGTGAGATGCATCCTAGGGGGTATTTGTATATACTTAACCAATATATTCATGCAATTCTATCATGGTTAAGTATCAACCTAATAATCCTCATGATCATAAAGACACATATGAATGAATTCTACATTATGATCATGAAACTCATGTATTCATCAAATAATAGTCATGCATTAGGTATTATATGATGATAATAAATAAAGTATTACCTAAAGCATGATTCAAACCTATTTCTTATGATAACGTGCCAAATTTTAAAAACATAAATCATGATTGTAAATATACATAGGAATTACATCAATCATCATGATTTAAGCATTATTATCTATTTATGGGTACGTTATCATCACCCAACACTATCTAAAAAATGTTGTCCCGTCATCCTAAGTCAACCAAAATATGATATAGGTTAGGTCCATGTGGTTGACTACCCTAGGGTTATCCTAACCCTTAAGGATGGATTTTGGAACCCAAAATAGATTCTTTCCTATTGGGTTCACTAGATATTCCTTGGGGATCCATTTTCTAGCAATTACTTTCTTTTTATCTTGTCCCCTAGCTATTAGGCATTTGTAGGCCTTTTCATTTTTCTTTTCCTTGTAGCCTAGGCCTTTTTTGTTAAAACTTGCTCTTTGGCTCCCTATGATCATATTTAATGTGTTGGAGCCAATTGTGAATTTCTCTAGGGCTTTGGTTAAATAATCTACCTTTTCCCTTAAAGCCCTATTTTCCTCTATGCATGCATCATTAACATCCAAAGGCATATAGTCATGTGAGCATGCATCATCATGGCAAGAAGAGACATTATCATTTAAGCATGCATTTTCTAGCTTTTGTTCTAATTCCTTAATTTGACTAAGCATGCTTTTACTTTTCTTTTTCATGCCAAATAACTCCTTAGTTAAACTAGAAATTATGGAAACTATTTTCTTAGGAGAAGCATTCGTTACCATAGTTTCCATATCCTCTTCTTCTTCTTCGGATGAGGAGGATGTGGAGGATGTGGAGGCTCCCCCTTCACTTGAGCTTTCCCCACTTGAGCTTGATTCTTCATTTGAGGAGGAGGAGCAATCCGAGTCATGAAGAGCCATTAGTGCTAGATTGGAGTAGACATGCTCTTCTTCTTCGGATGAGGAGGCGGGGGCAACGTCATCCCATGTCTTGGCTTTGAGTGCCATGGCCTTCCCTTTTCCTTTTGCCTTCTTTTCTTCTTCCTTTTTCTTGCTCCCCTTCTTCTTCTTTTCTTCTTTCTTGCTCTTATTTAGGAGGGGACAATTATCCCTTATATGTCCCTCTCCTTGGCAATTATAGCATATGACCTTCCCCCTTGGTCTTCTATTCCTATCATTAGATTTATGAAAATAAAAACCTTTTAAAGCCCGTCTTACCCTCCTTACCATATAGGCTTCTTCGGTGCTATCCATGGAGGAGGAGGAAGATGCTTCATCATCGGAGGAGGAGGGAACTTCCATCTTCTTCTTCCCCTTGTTTGCCATCAAGGCTACTCCCCGTGAATTTTGGACTCTAGGCTCTTCTTGTATACCTTCAAGCCTTGTCTCATGAAGCTCCATGGTTGAAAAGAATTCCTCCAAGGTGCTCACTTCTCGGTTCTTGGAGATGTAAAATGAGTCCACCATGGAGCTCCATTTTGAGGACCGGGGAAAGGCATCTATGGCCTTCATTACCATATCCCGGTTTGATAGCTTCTCCCCTACACTTGTTAGCCCAATTAATATTTCTTTAATTCTAGAATGTAGGGAAGTTACCTTTTCTCCCTTTTCAAGCTTAATATTTGATAGTTGGGAGCGGAGGAGGTCTCTTCTTGCTAGCTTGGCTTCCGAAGTGCCTTCATGAAGTTCAACCAATCTCTCCCACATCTCTTTGGCACTTGAGCACTCCCCTATTCTATTTACTTCTTGTTGGGGAAGGACATTGTATAGGTGGTGCTTGGCCTTTGAATTTGCTCTCTTTGCCTTTTGCTCCACCTCGATTTCTCCAATGGATCCCCATTTTCGTTCCTAGGCAACTCGAAACCGTTTTCCATAATTATCAATATTTCAAAGTCGGTTTCGAAGAATACCTCCATTCTCTTTTTCCACCAAGAGAATTCGCCGTCGAACTTCGGTGAGTGGATGTTTGAGCCGACCATCTTTAGATGAAGTGTTTGTTGCGGAGGTTAGTTCTCGACAAACGACTTGGCTTTGATACCACTTGTTGGATCGGATCGAATGACCGGCTAGAGGGGGGTGAATAGCCCTCGTTCATTGTTCGTCGTAATTCACTCGTTCTTTTGCTCGTCTACACAATCGTTAGCGCAAGCGGAAGCATAAACAATAAAGACAAAGCAATAAACGAAAATACAAACGCTAACAAAGAAGATATAACGTGGTTCACGGCTACGCCGCTAATCCACGATCCCCGATTCGTCCTCGGTGAATCACTCCGCCAAAACCAATCACTATCGGTCTCTCCTTTGCACCAAGCTAGGTGGAGGTAACCTTTACAACAAAAACACTCCTCTTACAAAATAGAATGGAAATAAGCTTGAGTAAGAGGATGGAAAGCTTTAGGGAACTTTGGGAGAGTATTAGAACATAAGCATTAGCCTCCCAAAGCCCTATCCCCTTCCTTTTTATAGAGGAAGACGGTTTCTTCCCGTTGACATAGGAGCAGTCGACTGATGGCACCCATCACCGACCGCGGCCGATGCTGCCCAATAACGCATCGCCATGTTGGATACCATCCAACGCAGATCGCATTAGTCGATCGATGGCACCATCACGATCGGGTGCTCGATCAATGAGTGCCCGGGTCGACCGACTCATTCTCGCGGCTGCGCAGCATGCCATCGGCCGATCATTATTCATCGGGCAATGATCATTCGGCCGACATTCCGATCGCTAATCCATGGCAATGATCGCCAAGCACTTGACCGATCTTATACCAATCGACCAAATGGCCAAGTTTCACCTAAGAGCTACCCTTCCTGGGTTACAATCGCTCACTCTCATCCCTCGGAGTCCCTCGCCTTTGAAGTTCTCTTCGTTCGCGGCCACGTCCCTCGGCAGCATCAGGCGCACGGCTCTGCAATGCTCCTTCGCGTCTCTTGCCTCGAAGTCTACTTCCTCCGGCTTCACTCCAAGCTCCTCGTCCGGCAGTCCCTCGGATGCTCCAAGCGCACGGCTTCCACAAAGCTATCCTTCACCGACTCAAGGCACGAGTCATGAGATGTGAAACTCGCCATGGCTCTATGTGCGAATTACTAAGTCCTGCACGACTTCAACGCACATATCAAATCAACATATCAAACTAACTTAAACCCTTTGCTACACCATCAAAACCATATCACGGCAAGAGATTGCCCTAACAATGATAGCCTAAGCTTAATTGATTTAATAAGATTAATTCAATATGTTACCTTATTGATTTAATGAGATTAATTCAATATGATAACATAAGCTTATTGAATTAATAAGATTAATTCAACATGCATGAATTCCACATAAGCATGCCACATAAGCATGCCACCTAAGCTTGATGAGGTGGAAGGAGACAAAGGGTTTTGACCTTTGGAATTTCTCCACATGTGGCCGGCCAAACAATGATTATTTTTCAATGCAATTGATTGCATTGAATGTGATAGGAGGTGAAAGGTTTTTTCAATCCTATAAAACACTCCATGGGGTGGCCGGCCAATGTGGGGGAAGCTTGAGGCTTGGAGAGAGCTTGGTGGTGAGAGGCTTTGGTTGTGTGGCTTTTGTGAGTGTAGGCTAGCAAGAAGAGTGGTATTCTTCTTCCTTTCTCTTTTTCCCTACCTTCCTCTCCTTTAGGGACTTCTCTAGCAAGAAGTAAAGGAGAGCTCTTCTAGTTTCTTTTGTGAGACAAGAGCTTGCTCGTGTAGATACATATAGAGGCACGGACAATTGAACGTGCTAAAAGATCCAACAAACCCAAGGAGAAGCAGGATTAAAAAGGGCACGCAACAAAGGTAATATTCTCCTATAAGATAGGTTTTTCTTTTAGAGAAATTTATTTTTTTGTACGAGGTTTTCTTTCGCAAGGATCACTTGGAAGGGATCCTATTTTTTCCGTTGCGCATATGCTATTTCGTATAAAAAAAATCCCTACAGTGGTATCAGAGCCACTTGCGAAAGATCGTATAAAAAAAAATAGGTTTTCTCTATTTTATATATGATATAGAAGTAGGATAAATTTTATTATGAGTTGATAATTGCATTAGCAATTTTTCAAACATAATAAAATATCCGATGTCTTTTAAAAGTTAAAATTGACATGGTGCATGGTTATGGCCTAGTCCCAAAAAGTTTGTGAATATGTGTGTTGTAATTCTTAATACGGCCTGCGTGTTGTGCCTTTCTCCTAAAATTCTTGTTGTAAAATTAGTTTTAGACTCGAATGTAACTTGAGTATTTCTCCTTTTGTAATATACAAAACAAAGATGGAGGGTCCATTGGAAGATGACGTTACAAGGAGGAAGTCAACAACACAAGACAACCAAAAGGAAGCACTTGGGAGAAGATGCTATCCCTAGGTTGACCAATCAATCTTTTCATTGGCTTGAGAAGATTGTAGAATAAGGGTCATAACCATGACACACTTAGTTTAATATGTATGTGATGCATGTTAATTTAGCTTATATGTAATGTATGCTAATATGTATGTGATACATGTTTAAGTTTATTTCTTAATAAGTCAAAAATGATATGCCTACCAAATTTTGGTACTTACTACTTCCTTGATCATTTGTTGTTGGGTTTGCCAAAGAAAAGCAATGCATTTTATCTTGGAAGAGTGCGAGTGGACAATCGTGATGTCCCGCTATCAAACTTGGTTAAGACTTAATTAAGTTTTTCTTAATTAATTAAGAAAGTAGAGGCATATATTAGCTTTGAACACAAATTTTAAAAATTAGTTTTGTGTGATTTCCGAACATCAGCTTTGTCTTAGAAAGTGGTCATTGCTCCGATATCAAAGAAGGCCTCTGTGCCTCGCCACGGCCTGGAAGCTGGTTTAGGAATAAGCACTAAACTAATCTAAACTTAACCAAAGCTATTAAAGAGTTACATCAGATGTAATTGGCAAAAGATTGCCTACCTAATCATACTACGTCTTGGGCGATTAGCCAAAGCTAACTCAAGACGAAGTATGATGTGGATCTTTATCCCATATAAATTTATAGCTAAAAAGAAGCTAATGATGTAAGCAAAATGTATTTTCCTACATCAATGATTAGCTCATATCAAAGCTATGAGAATTTAGTGAGAGCCTCATTTAATTAAAGGCCTAATTAAATAACTTAGGTATGATACTTAATTTTGCATTTTAATGTTGTAGATCACCATGTCATCTAACACGACACACCCCCTCAACTTGCGATCTATCCTTGAGAAAGACAAGCTCAATGGAGCTAACTTTCTAGACTGGTATAGGAACTTGAGGATTATCCTCAAGTAAGAACGTAAACTGTATGTCCTAGAGCAGTCTATCCCTGAAACACCAGCCCCTGCAGCCACTCGTGCTGAAAAGGATGCTTATAAGAAGCATCAAGATGACGCATTAGATGTGTCATGTCTTATGCTTGCCACCATGGACTCTGAGCTTCAGAAGCAACATGAGAACATGGATGCCTATGGTATGGTTGATCATTTGAAACAACTATATCAAGGACAAGCTAGGCACGAGAGTTTTGAAGTGTCTAAGGCTCTTTTTGCATGCAAGATGCAAGAAGGAACACCTGTAGGAACTCACGTACTTAAAATGATAGGGTACGTTGAGAACCTTGAAAGACTAGGTTTTCCACTGAGCCAAGAATTGGCAACCGATGTTATCCTGCAATCATTGCCGGAAGCATATAATCAATTCATCATGAATTATAACATGAATGAAATTGATAAGCCTTTGCCTGAGATTCTCAGCATGTTAAGAATCAGAACAATCTCAAGAAGAAAGTTAGTAACGTACTAATGGTCAAGAAGGGCAAAGGTAAGCGCAAAGGCAAGGGTAAGACCCAAGCCAAAGGCAAGGCCAATTCATCCACTTCAAAGTGTAAAGGTAAAGTACCTAAGGAAGGGGATTGTTTCCATTGCGGTGACATCGGACCTTTAGGCGGGCAAAGTCTACCTTGAGGAAGTAAAGAAGAAAAGAAGTGGGACTTTTGCCTCAGGTATACACGTTATAGAAGTTAATCTATCTATTTCTTCTACATGGGTATTAGATACCGGATGTGCATCTCACATTTGTACTAATGTGCGAGGAGTGAAATAGTAGACTAATGGCAAAGGGCGAAGTGGACCTCTGAGTAGGCAATGGCGCAAAAGTTCTTCTTGTATGTAGGAACATATTCTTTGT
Source organism: Wurfbainia villosa (assembly GCA_025175895.1). Classification (NCBI taxonomy): domain Eukaryota; kingdom Viridiplantae; phylum Streptophyta; class Magnoliopsida; order Zingiberales; family Zingiberaceae; genus Wurfbainia; species Wurfbainia villosa. Next base: position 97,711,216 of record CM045987.1, read on the forward strand.
CTTTGCCACCGGGCTTATCTTAGAACTAGAGGAGTGCTTTTATGTACCGCATTAACGAAGAACATAATTTCAGATCTTGTTTAGACAAGAAAAACTTTTCTTTTATAATAAAGGACAAATGTTGTTCCATTTATTTGAATGAAATGTTCTATTGTAATGCACCACTTATGAATGGTCTCTATGTTCTAGATTTAGAAAACCCAATTTATAACGTAAATACCAAACGGTTCAAATCGAATAATTTGAACCAAACATATCTCTGGCACTGTCGCCTAGGTCACATAAATGAAAAATGCATATCCCAACTCCATAAAGATGGATTATTGGACTCATTTGATTTTGAATCATATGAGGTATGCGAATCTTGTCTTTTAGGAAAGATGACTAAAACTCCATTTAGTGGACATGGCGAGAGCGACGGACTTGTTAGGACTCATACATACTGATGTATGTGGCCCTTTCAATGTCGAAGCCAGAGGAGGCTATAAGTACTTTATTACTTTCACTGATGATATGAGTAGATTTGGCTACTTATATGTGATGAGACATAAGTCAGAATCCTTTGAAAAGTTCAAAGAATTCAAGAATGAAGTATAAAACCAACTTGGTAAGCGTATTAAGCTACTTCGATCAGATCGAGGTGGTGAATACCTTAGTCAAGAGTTTCGTGATCACCTGGCTGAGTGTGGGATAATATCCCAACTCACTCCACCTGGAACACCACAATAGAATGGTGTATCTGAGAGGAGAAATCGTACTCTATTAGATATGGTACGATCAATGATGAGCCAGACTGATCTACCTACTTCCTTTTGGGGTTTAGCTCTAGAGACAGCCTCTTTCACACTTAATCGCATCCCATCAAAAGCCGTAGAAAAGACACCATATACGTTATGGACTGGGAAGAGTCCCAAAATGTCTTTTATAAAGATTTGGCATTGTGAAGCTTATGTTAGACGTCAAGTCTCAGATAAACTAGGACCCAAATCAGATAAGTGTTATTTTGTAGGATATCCCAAGGAAACTAAGGGATATTACTTTTACAATCCCGCACTTGGCAAGGTGTTTGTTGCCAGAAATGTTGTCTTTCTAGAAAGAGAGTTTATTTCTAGAAAAACTAGTGGGAGTAAAATTCATCTTGAAGAAATTCAAGATGAAGATAACACTAAGGCTTCGATGGAAAATGAACAGGCACCACAAAGTGTTGTGGATGAGGAAATTGTTGCCCAAAGAGTTGTGGAGCAAACACCTGTTCAAGTAGACCAACCTCTTCGTAGATCTGATAGGATCGGTCGTCAACCCGAGAGATATTCTTTTCTCTTGACTGACAACAGTGATGTATTGCTTGTCGATCTTGACGAGCCTACATCCTATCAAGAAGCTATGATGAGCCCAGATTCTGAGAAATGGCTAGAGGCCATGAGATCCGAAATGGAATCCATGTACACTAACCAAGTATGGACTTTGGTTGATCCACCTGAAGGGGTAAAACCCATTGGGTGTAAGTGGGTCTTTAAAGTAAAGACTGACATGGATGGTAATAAGCATACCTATAAAGGTAGATTGGTGGCTAAAGGATTCAAACAAATTCATGGTATTGACTATGATGAAACCTTTTCACCAGTTGCGATGCTTAAATCCATTCGGATCATACTTGCTATTGCAGCCTACCACGATTATGAGATCTAGCAGATGGATGTCAAAACCACTTTTCTGAATGGAAAGCTACTCGAGGATGTGTACATGACACAGCCTGAGGGTTTTGAAGATCCAAAGCATCCTGGAAAGGTATGCAAACTGCAAAGGTCCATTTATGGACTAAAGCAAGTCTCTCGAAGCTGGAATCTTCGGTTTGATGATGCAATCAAGGAGTTTGGTTTCATCAAGAATGAAGATGAACCTTGTGTCTACAAGAGAAATAGTGGGAGCACAGTTTTATTTCTTATCTTGTATGTAGATGACATACTTCTCATCGGAAATGATATTCCCTCACTCCAGTCTGTGAAGATGTGGTTAGGGAATTGTTTCTCGATGAAAAACTTAGGTGAAGCTGCCTATATTCTAGGCATCAAGATCTATAGAGATAGATCTAAAAGATTACTTAGCCAAAGTCAGAGTACATACAATGATAAACTGCTAGATCGTTTTGCTATGCAAAATTCCAAGAAAGGATTTCTGCCTTTATCACATGGTGTGAGTCTTTCGAAGACTCAATGTCCCTCTTCTAAGGAGGAGAGAGATTGTATGGATAAGATCCCTTATGCATCTGCTATAGGGTCTATCATGTACGCCATGCTTTGTACTCGTCCTGACGTCTCGTATGCTTTGAGCATGACAAGTAGATACCAGTCGGATCCAGGTGAAAGTCACTGGATAGCAGTCAAAAATATTCTTAAATACTTACGAAGAACGAAAGAATATTTCCTGATATTTGGAGGCAATGAGGAGCTAACTGTAAAGGGTTACAGTGATGCAAGCTTCCAAACAGACAAGGATGACTATAGATCGCAATCGGGGTACGTGTTTTGCCTGAATGGTGGAGCTGTGAGCTGGAAGAGTTCGAAGCAGGACACAGTTGCTATAATGGTTTAGTATATTGTTGCGTCTGATGCAGCAAAGGAGGCTGTTTGGCTCCGCAAGTTCATCAATGAACTTGGGGTAGTTCCTAGCATTGCAGATCCAATAGACCTCTATTGTGACAACAATGGGGCTATTGCACAGGCTAAGGAACCTCGATCACATCAGCGGACCAAACACATACTGCGGCGCTTCCATCTCATTCGAGAGATCATCGATAGAGGAGATGTGAGGATATACAGAGTACCGACAGAAGCTAACATCGCAAATCCATTGACCAAGGCTTTGGCACAGAGGAAGCATGATGGTCACACTATGTCACTAGGTATTAGATATTATAGTGATTGGTACTAGTGCTAGTGGGAGATTGTTAGTTATAGTCCTAGAACCAATGATGTGATGGTTGAATAGGGAACATTTTGTATCATATTTTATAAAGGCAAAGGATTGGTTATTATATTTACGTCTTGCTTGTGCCAGCTAAATTAAATATAATAATGCCCTAGAAAAGTAGGTTCTTATCTACAGCACATCAATTGGCAGAATTGATTATGAGAGGCTGTAGAGAATACTTTCCTAAAATGTTCCTAGTCAAGTATTAATATGCAAGGGCAATATTAATACATAAAGACTAGCATGTAGGTCAATTGATGACTTGATCTCACAAGTCATGGATATATGATATCAAGTTGACACATGGGTATATATTAGAGAATATATCGAATCGACCCGCCATGAGAAAGTTTCATGGATCGTATGAGTGCCATAAACTTTCTCATGTGACTATTGGTATGAATAGTCCTCAAACTCAAGTCACTACTTCCCTACATAAGGAGTTATGTACTTTGGTATCACAATGTCACCCGTGAACAGGTGGACCATAAAGGCGACATCGGGTATATAACAAATTATGCGGAGGGATGTGAGTGATGTAGATGGGATCTATCCCTCCCATATGACGAGTGATATCTGTGGCTCTTTGATTGAGTAGAACTACTAAAACACATGGTCATGCTCGAATGAGTCAATATGAGATATTGAGCTCATTTGTTTGAGTTAGTTTACTCAGGATCAAGAAACACATAGATTGATCGAGGATGACACGGTCTATGCCTCATTGGTCAACTGATATCAAGGATAGAAGGACACGGTCATACATTATAGTAGTCACGGAAAGGTTAGTCGATCTTGACTTATTTCAGAACTTGGGTAGCAATGATGTATTGCTAGATGTCATTGCTTGTGTATCTAAAAGAGTTTAGATCCACCGCCAACGCTATGAGAGCCTATAGGGTCTCACACAAAGAGCATGATGATTAGAAGAATTAGTGCATTCTAGTTTGACTAGAATAATTTGGGAATAAGCTTAAGTACAAAATGGTTTTTGGACTTTAAGCTTAATGAGAATTTTAGCTTATTGATTTAATGAGATTAATTCAATATGCTAAGCTTATTAATTTAATAAGATTAAATAAATATGTTATCATGATAGCCTAAGCTTAATTGATTTAATAAGATTAATTCAATATGTTACCTTATTGATTTAATGAGATTAATTCAATATGATAACATAAGCTTATTGAATTAATAAGATTAATTCAACATGCATGAATGCCACATAAGCATGCCACCTAAGCATGCCACATAAGCATGCCACCTAAGCTTGATGAGGTGGAAGGAGACAAAGGGTTTTGACCTTTGGAATTTCTCCACATGTGGCCGGCCAAACAAGGAGTGTTGATTATTTTTCAATGCAATTGATTGCATTGAATGTGATAGGAGGTAAAAGGTTTTTTCAATCCTATAAAACACTCCATGGGGTGGCTGGCCAATGTGGGGGAAGCTTGAGGCTTGGAGAGAACTTGGTGGTGAGAGGCTTTGGTTGTGTGCCTTTTGTGAGTGTAGGCTAGCAAGAAGAGTGGTCTTCTTCTTCCTTTCTCTTTTTCCCTACCTTCCTCTCCTTTAGGGACTTCTCTAGCAAGAAGTAAAGGAGAGCTCTTCTAGTTTCTTTTGTGAGACAAGAGCTTGCTCGTGTGGATACATATAGAGGCACGGACAATTGAACGTGCTAAAAGATCCAACAAACCCAAGGAGAAGCGGGATTAAAAAGGGCACGCAACAAAGGTAATATTCTCCTATAAGATAGGTTTTTCTTTTAGAGAAATTTATTTTTTTGTACGAGGTTTTCTTTCGCAAGGATCACTTGGAAGGGATCCTATTTTTTCCATTGCGCATATGCTATTTTGCATAAAAAAATCCGTACAGACACATCCTTGGGATCAAGGTTATAAGGGATTGCAGGAAAAGGATGTTGTGCTTATCTCAAACTTCATACATAGACACCATTTTGGCTCGTTTTAGCATGCAGAACTCCAAGAAAGGTTTTCTACCTTTTAGGCATGGAGTTCCTTTATCTAAAGAGATGTGTCCTAGAACATCAATGGAGATAGAGGAGATGAAGGCGGTTCCCTATGCTTCGGCAGTAGGAAGCCTCATGTATGCTATATTATGTACGAGGCCGGATATCTGCTTTGTCGTGGGCATAGTTAGCAGATATCAAATTAATCCAAGATAGGGACATTGGACTGCGGTAAAGCATATATTAAAGTACCTGAGAAGGACTAGGGATTATATGCTGGTATACCAGGCAGATCAATTACTCCCTATAGGTTACACAGATTCTGACTTCCAATCAGATAGGGTTAACAGTAAGTCTACCTTAGGTTTTGTGTTTACTTTGGGAGGTGCATCCATAGTATGGAGGAGTGTCAAGCAGAAATGCGTGGCGGACTCTACCATAGAAGTTGAGTATGTGGCAGCCTCTGCGGTAGCCAAAGAAGCTGTATGGCTCAGGAACTTCATGATGGACTTGGATGTGATTCCTGGTTTTCCCAGAACTATCACAATTTATTGTGATAACAGTGGTGCAGTTGCAAACTCGAAGAAACCACGAGCCCATAAGGCAAGTAAACACATAGAGCGCAAGTACCACATGATATGAGAGATTGTAAAGGAGGTAGAAGTTGCTGTCGCCTAGATTGCATCAGAGGATGACCTGGTAGATCCTTTCACTAAGGCGCTTCAAGCAAGAGCATTTGATAGGCATGTGGAGGGAATGAGAATCAGATGTATGACAGTATGAGTACAGCATAGTCTTTTAGTATAAGTGGGAGATTATTAGGATGTATACTGAAAAGTCTATCTTTTGTATGAACAAATTTATTTTTGAAATAAGAATCACATGATCATTGTTTGCATATTTATGGTTATGCATATTGTCTGATACATTACATTGTAGATAACATGGTGTGTGGTGTCACACGGAAGATCATGTTATCAGTTCCTTGTAGAGTATAAGTAGAGGCTCACAACCGAGATGGTTTTGGACAAACCATTGGTATGGTTGTAGTGTGATTTGGTATTGGTTTGTTTTGACTATAGAATTACACTAGTACACTAAGTGTGTATTGAGCAGGACCGACTTAGAGGTGATTCAATTTATTGCTTACTATATAATTGAATCGGACCTCGAATATTATTGTGTACATGCTCTTAATCCCGATATAATAACGGACACATGTACTTAGTATTTATTTCTTTGATTTACCAATGGGTGAGATTTATAGATTAAATCAATAGTCTCGGTAAGTTGGGAAATGATATTATTTACATGTTGTGCCGTTGATTATAGGAGGAAACCGTATCCTATATATTAGGATGATGATGTCCTCTTGAGGAGCTCGTAAGGATCATCATATAAACCCTGCAGGTGGACTTGGTCCGACATGATGATAAGGTTGAGCGGTACTACTCATGGAGTTAGATGTTGATTAATTAATTATTAGTAAATTAATTAATTGACGGACATTCGAGATCTTAAACACGGGGAGATATTTGTACAATTAATATATGGAGCCCATATTTATTTATGGGGTTGGTGAGGTAGATCAATGATAATCCTCTAGTGGAATGGATTATCATTAATGGATCGGATTTTATGTGGGTCGGATCCATTGGGTGGCCAAGATCCAACTCCTCCTCATGGTCCCTGTTGTAGCCTATTAAAACTCTCATGAAGCCTAGATCCGACGGTGGAAAATGAAACCCTAGAACTGACGGTGGAGATTGAATCTCTAGATCCGACGGTGGAAAATGAAACCCTGGATTCGACGGTGGAGATTGAATCTCTAGATCCGACGGTGGAGATTGAAAGGAGGCTTAAGCCTAACTCTATAAAAGGAGGGCTAGGGCTTGGGCAGCAACAATGAATCAAGGATTCTAGGGTTTGCTTCCTAATTGTTGGGCGGCAAGATAAGAAGAGGTTTAGGGTTTGGAGTTAGCTTGGTCGACGGCAAGAAGTGGAGGAGAGGTTTAGGGTTTTCTTTCCTCTCATCCTAAGGTTGAGCCGACATCTCTTCTCCTTCCCTAAGGGCAGCATTCCTTCCTTGAAGCTTGGCTGGCGGTTCTTCATCTTTAATCTTTGGAACTTAACTCTTGGCTGACATTCATATTCCATCTCCCTCTCCTTGGTTGCCGGCGGCAACAACAAAGAGGAGAAGGAGGTTTGATCTTTCTCCAAAGGGATTGTGTCCGGAACTAGATAGGAGAAGAAGGGAGCCTATTATCTTCCTTTGTTCGGAGCGAACAAGGAAAGGAAGATACGTGATCTAGGAGGCTTCATCTCTTGGAGGATCGTTGCCCACACAACGTCCAAGAGGAGGATAGGACATACGATAGAAGACCAAGAGGTAAATAAGAGGTATAATTCTTGTTTTGGTTTCCTTTTGTTTCTTTGTATGATTTATGTAATTGCATTTGGCTAATTTACTAGGACCTCGAAATAAACACAAAAACTGGCTCTCTGTACATCATCTATTTCGCGGCTAATTGAGGAAAAGAGTTAAGTTGCTTGAACAACAAGTTTGTTCAAGAGACCACTCTAATCGAATAGCACGATGATGAATCGGTTGCTTGGGTAATCCGTCATCATCTTGGATTATTTTTTTAATCCAAGGACGTAGATGGGATCGCCATGCACAAGCAACCAAATTGAAGCGGGAAGCGAGGCTTCGACCTTCAAGAATAACCAAACCCTTCTTCTCCTTTCTTGCGCCTACCACCAACCACCAAGGTTGGTATCCGCCGGCCCTAAGGAGAGGGAGAAAGTGTGGGCACCGGCCAAGAGCTCCAAGGGAAGAAACCCTAACTCTTGCCGCCGACCAAAAGAGAGGGAAAGGGTGGAGGTTGCTGCCAGCCAAGTGGAGAGGAAGAAGCTTGTTGCCGCCGGCCACTAGAGAGGAAGACAAGGAAACCCTAGGAAAACCCTAATTCCTTGTGTTGCCCAAGCCACTCAATGCCAACTCCAAACCCTAGCCTCTCTAAGAATCTTACCGCCCACTCCAAAACCCTAATCTCCAAAAAGATATCCCACGCCCAAGCCTTGAAACCTTATTTATAGATTTCGCCCAAGCCTCCTTTTAATCATGTCCGTTGGATCTAGGTTTCATGAGAGTTTTAATAGGCTACAATAGGGACCATGAGGAGGAGTTGGATCTTGGCCACCTAATGGATCCGACCCACATAACATCCAATCCATTAATGATAATCCATTCCACCAGAGGATTATTATTGAACTACCTCACCAACCCCCATAAATAAATATGGGCTCCATATATTAATTGTACAAATATCTCCCCGTGTTTAAGATCTCGAATGTCCGTCTATTAATTAATTTACTAACAATTAATTAATCAACATCTAACTCCATGAGTAGTACCACTCAACCTTATCATCAGGCCGGACCAAGTCCACCTGCAGGGTTTACATGATGATCCTTATGAGCTCCTCAAGGGGACATCATCATCCTAATACATAGGACATGGTTTCCTCCTATAATCAACGACACACCATATAAATAATATTATTTCCCAACTTACCGAGCCTATCGATTTAATCTATAAATCTCGCCCATTGGTAAATCATAGAAATAAATACTAAGTACATATGCCCGTTATTATATCGGGATTAAGAGCATGTACACCATAATATCCGAGGTCCGATTCAATTATGTAGTCAACAATAAATTGAATCACCTCTAAGTCGGTCCTGCTCAATATACACAAAGTGTACTAGTGTAATTCTATGGTCAAGAGAAACTAATACCAAATTACACTACAACCATACCAATGGTTTGTCCAAAACCATCTCGGTTGTGAGCCTTTACTTATACTCTACAAGGAACTGATAACATGATCTTCCGTGTGACACCACACACCATATTATCTACAATGTAATATATCAGACAATATGCATAACCATAAATATGCAAACAATGATCATTTGTTTCTTATTTCAAAAATAAAGATGTTCATACAAAGAATAGATTTTTCAGTATACATCCCAACATGTTTGATTTGATGAAGATTGTGTTTTGGTTTTCTATCTATTGTGCATAGCCGATACAAGGGATGACAACCCTTGTATTAAAGATCTAGGAGAACTAAGAAGGAACCCAGCGGTTGTCCTCATCTCCGGTAACCATAGGTAGAAGAGTATGATGGAGTAGGGAACAGGACATGTTCTGACTCTTCATAGGGATTGATTTGACATCCTTGTACCGTCTATTCTATCTTAATGAAAGGGCAGCCTGGTTAGGAATAAGTAGTTCCTGATAGAAGCCAAAGCTCATCGGGAAAGTATATGATGTCCCTTCTGCAAGACCATAATTAGAGAACCAGACAACATTTAATTGATAACATGTTCCATGTTGCACAAGTGAAATCGAAGTCCTAGAATCCTTTTTGAACCTCAAACCAACCTTCCCTTCCTTCGTGTGACACCGTACTTGAGTTAGGACCACCATCAACCTCTCAACCACAACCCTTAGAATTTAACTCTGAACAACAACATCCACTGAACAATCGATACTCGAATCTCAGTCACTGTAGGATTGATAATCTATGTTGGTGCAATCGACCCAGGTCACGATTGACCAGACTCGAGTAGTGTTTTTATGTTTGACATTGATGTCTGATAATGTGTTGGGGATATTATTGGTGCAATCACCTAGGTCATATTTGATGTTTGACGATGGTTTGACCATTGTCATGGGAGAAGTCCAAGTCTTGTGTACTTGGCATGAAAAAGTCCAAGCTTGAGTCTTGGCATGGAAAGTCCAACATGGGTTGGCAAGGAAAGTCCAAGCATGGGTCTTGGCAAAGGAAAGTACAAGCATGGGTTTTGGCATGGAAAGTCCAACATGGGTTGGCAAGGAAAAGTCCAAGCATGGGTCTTGGCATGGAAAGTCCAACATGGGTTGGCAAGGGAAAGTCCAAGCTTGAGTATTGGCAATTGGAGGTCTAGCAAGTCCAATGGTGGAAAGTCCAAGGGTGGAGTCTTGGCAGCATAAGTCCAATGGTTGGCGGCGTAAAGTCCAAGTGGAGTTTTGACAGCATAAGTCTAATGTGCCCTGGCGGTGTAGACCACATTAGCATGACAATAGTTGATGGAAGCACCTGAAGGCTAGTGTATGGATGAACAAGTCATGGATGACTTGGAGGAATCCGATAGGCGTGAGGCTGACGGAGGTGGCTAGAAGGCTTAGGTCTAGGCTAAGGGTGGTCTAGCAAGTATGGGGGTACCATACTTTGGGTTAAAACCTCATGTTTGAGGTGTATCAGTCGACTGGGACTATGTTCAGTCGACTGATGAGAGTCGACTAGAGTTCGACTGCTAAAATTAGCCTAACAATGCATCCAAGATTGGGCTGATCGAGGTCGGGATCGATCCGAGCTCGATCCGGTCGTGTTTTCGACATAGAAGGTTCTCGAATCGACTGTTAGGGTTTGACAGTTGAATGATGACCCGATCAATCGATTGATGGGCATGATCAATCGACTGATGGTCTATCCATTGGAACTTATCCAACGTGGCTCATGTTGTTGTCTCACAACGACTATAGGAGCAGTCGGCTAATGGTCTCGATCAGTCAATTGCTAGGCAAAATCCAACCCAAATGCAGGTTATAAAAGTAGCTCGGAAGGAGGGATTTGGCATCGATTTTCTTGGGGGATTTGGAGCAATTTGCTGGTGCAAATTAGGGTCTTCAAGGCTAGTCCAAGGCAATCAACAAGCAAGCTTCCAAAAGATTTTTGTAAAGTGTTCTTTGCATTCTTTTGTTGTATTTACTTGTATATGCTTATTGTTCATTGTATTACTTAGAGTAATCACTTGTATGAGGTTTCTCCACCTCTGGATTGTTTCGAGGAGTTATTGAGTAGTGGTGTGTGATTGACATCGCTAGGGTTTGTTCGAGCCCAATCTGTGGAGTAGGAACCATTCGGTTTCGAACCACATTATATTTTGTGTTGTGATTGTGCTTGTGTGTATTTGTTTTTATTATATATATATATTCTACTGTGTATAATACATTTTATAGCAAGCGCAATCAATTCCATCATCGAACAATGAATCACTATTCACCTCCCCTATAGCGGACACACAGGTCCTAACAAGTGGTATTAGAGCTAGGAGCTCTTCAATGGATTAACAACCAAAAGCAAAGATGCTAGAGGGAAGATGGAATTTGAAGAACAATTAGGATGGGATATCAACACTCCGATCCCGTACACCTTCTATGGACAAGAAGGGTTTAGGCAATAGAGGGCACGAATTAAAGACTTTATTATGATGAGGGACTTCAAAGAATGGTCCACATTGATGGAAGGATTCAAGTATCCGAGAGGGCCAAAGGGAGGTTTCCTCAAAATGAAGAAGTGGACCGGGGAACAAATCCAAGAATTTAAAGATAAACAAGAAGGTAATAAAATTCTTGGTTGATTTGATTCCTAACGTTATATTATGTAGCTTAGGTGAATACAAGGATGCCAAGGAGCGAATTGGCAAAGTATCATAAAAGTCCATCACAGGTCCAAGAAGAAGGGGAAGAAGAGGAATGCTCATCGGCTCAATCGGAGGAGACCGAAGAAGCAAGCACATCATCCTCACAAGCAAGTGAGGATTCGGAAGTTGATAGAGAATCAACATCTAGATCCGGATCGAAAGAGGAAGAAAAGGTGGAAGAAGCCTCCACCTCTAGGATTGAGGGGGAGGATATTAGATTATCCTCAATGCCAGAGCAAGAAGAACATGAATCATCTACCTCTGGTCAAGAAGAGGAAGAAGTCCAAACTTCCACCACCCTAGGTAACTCAAATATTATAGTTAAAATTAAAAATCATATAACATATTTTGAGTGTAGGGAGCAAGGACACTACAAGAGTAAGTGTCCTAAAAGGGTCAAGAAGGCTGAACCGACTCCAAAGGTCAAGAATGTCGGTGTCCCTATAATTGAAAGCAAGGAGCATGTGATTTGCTTCAAGTGCAATCAACGGGGCTATTACCGGAGTCAATGCCCAAAGGGGAAGAAAAAGACCCAAGAAGGAGCTACACATGTAGGGGGAGCCTCTAAGGTAAACCCCAAGGTAAAATTCAATATTGCACCTTCTTTAATTAATAGGCAAATGCATGCTAGGAATTTTGTTGCTATTACTCATGAACAAAAGCATGCTAGAAATAGATTTTATTGTCTAGGTGCAAAATCATATAACATTTCAAATAAGGAGAAATTTGGAACTAATGTCCCTAGAAAAATCCTACCTAGGGAATCCATTAGGAAAGTAGAAGACTATTTAGGCATTAACCCTAAGAAGGGTAGGCATATCCCTAAGAAATGGAACAATGTCCAAAGAATAGATGAAAAATCAAAAATTGGACAATTAGAGCTAGAAAATCAAGCCTTGAGGTCAAGGCTTGAGAAACTAGAAAAGGCCTTTGCAAAAATGCAAAATCAAATACAAGGGTCAAAGGATAAAAAATCTAGATCTAAGAGTCAAAACCTATGTTTTAGGAAGCAAGGTCCACCTAAGGGCAAGAGAGGTTTGGGTCACAAACCTAAGCCCAAGGAGACCTACCATAGTGTTCCATTCGATTATGGAACACAACCTAGGTCTAGGAAAACCAAGGTCACTAGGGAAGTCATCCCTAAGATTGACCAAGGTAGGTGCTTAGTGGCTAAGGTTTCAAGGAAACCTAGGGAAGCCATTAAGAAGGTTACAAGGGGAGTTACCCCTAGAGTTAACCTAGGTAAGACCCAAATGACCAAGGCTTCTAAGCCTAGGAGGGTCATTAGGAGGGTATCTAGGGAAGTTATCCCTAGCGAATACCTAGTAAACCCAAGGAGCTTTAATAGGTATTGGGTTCCTAGGAGCGTGATTGATTCACGCTAAATGGGTTTAGGTTTGCCAACTTTAAATGGATGGATAGTTAACCTAACCATGGTAAATGTGACACTTTAGGTCATTTCCAAGGTAATGGGGTACTTTGGAAATAAGATTGATTATGATCCTAAAGGTTCTTAGTATGTGCCAATGCAATTTATGAAAATGAAAAATCAATCAAATTGACACAATTTAAGTTTAGAGGTTGAGATGTGCCATTTTGGGTTTTTGGCACACTTGAGATAAGCTAGTAATATGGAAAAATGAGTTCAATTCTAACAAATGGCAACTAATATTAAAACTTAGGTGTTTTATACCTTAGTATTTTATACTTGCCATGCTTTGTTTGCCTTGCCACATCATGACATCATATTTACTTTCTATCATTAAAAATGTCATGCTTAGGGTTTATTTTTAATGTCATGTATGCTTAGATTCCATTTTATGCCATGACATTATGATTATGAGCACATGTTTATTTATATCATCATTAGTGCCATAATCATTCATGCATTAATAAAAATTGAGTTAAGGACAATTTATTGGTGCAGGGGCACCAGATAATCGAACTTGTGTTTTGATTATGGCAAAGACACAAAGTTAAGTTTACATCGTTATCTCACGAGCTAAATCGAGTGTGTAGAAAAGTATTAAAGCTGGAGCTGAAGGCTAGCGACACCCGGAGGAAGCCGCGGTGGTCGGGCGACACTCGAGTGACTTCGGAGGGAGCCGAAGGAATCGAGTGGAAGGTCGGAAGCGAGAGCTACAAAGTAAGTATCGAGGTAACGTGTAAGTGAGAGATGGTAAGTTTGTGTCATCTGTATGGGGACGACCGTAGGCGGCGATCCGACTAAGACTTCCTATGGAAGGTCTAGGTCGAGATCGAACAGTTAAAAACCGTTGCATTTACCATTTTCCGTGCTAACCTCTTATTGCAGGGAAGTGGTCAAGCTGGCAGTCGACTATTGGACATTGGGCAGTCAACTGATGCTCATCAGTCGACTGATGGGAGACATCAGTCGACTGATGGCAACGAATCAGCCTTTGCGCTAGGTCAAAATGGATAAGGTTTGACGCGACCACTTCGTGATAAAATTTGGTACAACTTCATGATCTATTTCGAAAGATGAGGAGACATATTCAGAGGCTAAACTCTATAAAAGGAGGGGAGGATTCCAACTCAAAGCATCATCAAAATTATTCTTAAGTGCTCCTACAACGCTAAAGCTCCAACACCATCATAACGCCGACGCGACGCCAAGCTTTCACCTTCTTCGTCGGCAGCAGCAACAAGTAACATATTTTGTTATTGTATTCTTTGTTTTTATTCATAACAAGGTGAGGTAGGTTTGTTGCCTCATCCTCGTACTTTTGGTTTTGTGATCGTTGTCTCCTACCTTCAACGAGGAGGAGACGTTATAGTGCTTTGCCCTCCGTACGCGGTCTAGGACCGTTAGGGCCTTGGAGTAGCAACCGCTGGGTTGTGAACCAAGTAAAAATAAATGTGTCTTTTTATTTTTCCGCTGTGATTACTCGTGTATCGAATGAACGAAAAGATTTACGCTCGCTATTCACCCCCCCCTCTAGCGACGCTTCTCGATCCAACATAATTGGCATGACTTAAAGTCCCATGTATAAGGGAATCAAGTAGTGTTGCCTTAGAAAAATGCATGAAACCCTAGATTAGGATGAACAAAACCCACATTTCACATTACATTGACATGTATGTGTATTGATACACCCTAGATACATGTGAGATGCTATGATATCAGTTAAGTAGAGCTGTCAAGTTGGGTTAGGCCCGTCGGGTTGGCCCGCCCCGCCAAATAATTTAGGCAGGTCGGGTTGAAATTTTATCAACCCACCATTTTGGCGGGCCTAAACGTATTGACCTGCGCGGGTTGCGGGTCTAGACGGGTCGGCCCGCCATGGGCACGAGTTGGCCCGCGGGTTGAGAAATGCCAAAAGATGGAACATGTGAAAATAAAATTATATAAGTTTTTTTTACCAATATTCTAATATTAATTAATAAGAGAAGTTTTTCACTATCACAATCTTCTTCTATCACATATACACCTCAATAAAGTGTAAGAGAAATTAATAGGAAAGAACAAAATAATATTTGATGTACTCTAATATTTTTTTTCTTGTATACTTTAATTGTTTTATATTATCTTATCATTACTATTCTAATCGATGTAGGAAATTATGATATATCAAAGTCAAATAATTATAAGAGCTAAAAAATCTCAATTTGATCTCTATTTAGAGGCGTAAAAATTTAAATTTATATATTATCAAGATTTGGATATTTTGGATCATTGGAAGAATAAAAAACATCAGTACTCAACTTTGTTGGTCAATAATTAAATCTCAATTATAAGATTTTAGTTACTTCAAATGTTTATTTTTTTAATCATGGTACTTCATTTGTCTTACCGATCATCGCCACAAACTCTCATCACCTTAGTAATTTTAGATATAGTTTTTTAATTTTTGTGGCCCGCGGGTTGTCCCGCCTAACCCGCAACCCGCCTTGGGTTGGGTTGGGTTGGAGATTTCTCAACCCGCCAAGATGGTGGGTCGGCCCGTCCCTCTCCGTTAAATGTTGGGTTAATGACGGGTTGGCCCGCTCTGCCATGGGTCGGCCCATTTGACAACTCTAGAGTTAAGTTCAAGGTGCATAATTTTTACATCTAGATGAACTCAAACTCATCTTATATTATTTTTGGATCATTGGAAAAGCTATGCTTGTTGTCATTGTATTACTTAGAGTAATCACTTGTACGAGGTTTCTCTACCTCCGGATTGTTCCAAGAAGGAGTTATTGAGTAGTGGTGTGTGATTAGCATCGCTAGGGCTCGTTCGTGGAGTAGGAATCATTTGGTTCCAAACCACGTTATATTTGGTGTTGTGATTGTGCTTGTGTGTATTTGTTTTTGTTATATATATATTCCACTGTGTATAACACATTTTGTAGCAAGCGCGATCAATTCCATCATCAAACAATGAATCGCTATTCACCCCTTTCTAGTGGGCACACAGGTCCTAATAATCTATTTATTACTTGACGACATCCATGCACTTGCGGACATTGAGCTTGAGTGCGCGCTTTGAGTCCTCGATGGTTCCCGTCGTAAGATTTGAGGTCGCATTCACATACATCAATACTCTTCTACCTACGGTTTCTGGAGATGAGGGCAATCGCTGGGTTCCTCCTTAGTTCTCCTAGATCTTTGATACAAGGGTTGTCGCCCCTTGCATCGGCTATGCACAATAGATAGAAAATAAAAACACATTCTTTATCAAATCAAACAAACACCAACTGCGAATAAAATTCATAAACAGAATTAACATTTGAACTAGCATGTTCTACATACACAAGTTACTCCCTAATCCTAGAATCAAAGATTTCTACTCCATAAATGGAAAAGAATGGACACAAGGCATAATAAAGTCAATCATTACAATGCAGAAGATGAATAGGAATTGAATTACAATATTCTTAGTCCTTCTCTTCGACGTTCGAGCGCAGGTTATGATCCTCTAGCCGTCTCCTTCCTCCTCGTTGTGAGTTTTCGATGCTTTTTAGGGCATCAGTGTGCCATCCCAACCATTATCTGTTAGTGCAATCGACCCGTGATATGGTTTTGATATGTGTGGAAAAGTGTTTAAGTTAGGATGATTGGATTTGATATGTGCGTTGGAGTCTTGCAGGACTTAGTAATTCACACATGAAGCTTTGGCGGGTTCACCACTCACAACCTCGTGCTTGAGTCGGAGAAGGAGCATTGCAGAGTCGTGCGCTTGATGCTGCCGAGGGATCGCCAGACGAGATGACTTGAAGTGAAGCCAAGGAAGCAGACTTCGAAGGCAAGAGACGCGAAGGAGCATTGCAGAGCCATGTACTTGATGCTGCCGAGGGATGTGGCCACGAACGAAGAGAGCTTCAGTGAGGGACTTCGAGTGAGATGAGAGAATGAGTGAAATGTAAGTAGCTTATTAGGTGAACTTGACCGAATGGCTAAGTGTCGGATGAGATTTCCCGACACCAGTCGACTGCCATGGAATGGAAGTCGACTGCTCTAAGTCGAATGGGGTTTGACTGGTGTTCGATCGATGGTTTTGCTGGCCCGATCATTAGACCACCATCACGATCAAGAAGGTGGCGTGATCGATGAAGGCAGCCGCGGGCATAGAACCGCCGTGAGCAAAACGATCGACTATAGAGGCATCGATCGATGGATACATCACGATCGCTAAGGGTTCCGCTGATCGCAGCGATCTCGATCGACGTGTTTAGAGGTTGTAGCACTCCAAAGGCAACAATGATCGATAGCGCCAATGGAAGAAATCAGCTCTCTCTATAAAAAGAGAGGGTGTGGGCTTTTGGATGGCTAATGTTTATATTCAAAACTATCATCCAAGTGCTCCACAAGTGTTAAACTCCTTCTTCTAGTTTCTTTCACATCTATTGTAAAAGAAGGAGTGTTCTTGAGTTGTAAGGGTTTACCTCCACCTTGCATTGGCTAAAGGGAGAGACCAATATTGGATTGGTTGCAGAGTGATTCACTGGGGACGAATCGGACCGTGGATTAGCGGCGAGGTCATGGACCACGTTACATCCCTTGTTAGCATTTGTATTTCTATTCTTTGTTTTGTCTTTATTGTTTATGCTTCCGCTTGCGCTAACAAATTTGTAGATGAGCAATCGAAGAGAAAATTCCACCATACGCGTATAAGGATATTCACCCCTCCCCTCTAGCCGGCCAATCGCGACCCTACAAGTGGTATCAGAGCCAAGTCGCTTGTCGAGGACTAACCGCCGCAACAAGCACTTCATTAAGAGATGGTCGGCTCTAATATTCATCCGCCGAAGTTCGAGGGGGAATTCGCTTGGTGGAAGAAGCGAATGGAGGTATTTTTCGAAACCAATTTCGAAATTCTTTTAATTATGGAAAACAGTTTCGAAATGCTTAGGAATGAAGAAGGGGAGCCATTGGAGAAATCAAGGTGGAGTAAGAGGCAAAGGGAAGAGTACTTGGCGAACTCAAAAGCCAAACATCACCTTTACAACGTACTCGCCCAACAAGAAGTGAATCGGATAGGGGAGTGTGCAAGTGCCAAGGAAATGTGGGAGAGATTGGTGGAACTCCATGAAGGCACTTCCGAGGCCAAGCTTGCAAGAAGAGATCTCCTCCGCTCCCAACTATCAAACATCAAATTAGAAAAGGGAGAAAAGGTAACATCATTATATTCTAGGTTTAAAGAATTTTAATTGGGCTAACAAGTGTAGGAGAAAAACTTTCGAACCGGGATATGCTTATGAAAGCAATCGATGCCTTTCCCCGGTCATCAAAATGGAGTTCAATGGTGGACTCCTTCTGCATGTCGAAGAACCTAGAAGTTAGCACCTTTGAGGAGTTCTTCTCAACCATGGAGCTCCATGAAACAAGGCTTGAAGGGATAAATAAAGAATCAAGTATCAAGCCATCAAGAGGAGTAGCCTTGGTAGCTAACAAGGGGAAGAAGAAGAAGATAGAGACTTCCTCCTCCTCCGATGAAGCATCCTCATCATCCTCCATGAATAGCAATGAAGATGCTTATATGGTAAGGAAAGTAAGGCGTGCTTTAAGAAATTTAAAGTTTAACAAAACTTATGATAGGAGAAGGCACAAGAGAAAGATAATTTGCTATAATTGCCAACAAGAGGGACATATAAGAGATGAGTGTCCTCTCTTGAACAAGAGCAAAGAAGAAAGGAAGGAGAAAGAGGAAACGAAGAAGGGGAGCAAGAAGAAAAAGGAAGAAGAGAAGAAGGCCAAGGAAAAGGGGAAGGCCAAGGCACTAAATGCAAGAACTTGGGATGACCCCTCTTCCTCATCATCATCATCGGAGGAAGAAAACACATTTGTCACCAACCTTGCTTTGATGGCCTTTGATGACCTAGACTCCACCTCCTCCTCCGAAAAAGAAGAAGCAAGCTCAAGTGAGGAGAGCTCTAGTGAAGGGGGAGCTTCTTCTACATCCTCATCATCGGAAGAGGATTTGGTAAGTGAGGTAACAAATCTTTCCCCCAAGAAAATTATATCAATTATTTCTAGCCTCACTAAGGACTTGTTTAGGGAAAAGAAAAAGAATAAATGCATGCTAGATCAAATTAAGGACTTAGAAGAAAAATTAGAAAAAGCATGCTCAAATGTTAATGATAATGTTTCTAGCCTTGATGATGCATGCTCACATGATCACTATATGCCATTTGATGTTAATGATGCATGTATGGATGAAAATAGGGCTTTAAGGGAAAAGGTAGATCATTTAACCAAGGCCCTAGAAAAATTCACTATTGGCTCCAACACCCTTAACATGATCATAGGGAGCCAAAGAGCAAGCTTCAATAAGAAAGGCCTAGGATATAAGGAAAAGAAAAATGAAAAGGCCTATAAATGCTTAATTGCTAGGGGTCAAGATAAAAAGAAAACAATAGCTAGAAAATGGATCCCTAAGGAATTTTTAGTGAACCCCATAGGAAAGAATTTGTTTTGGGTTCCTAAATCCATCCTTAAGGGTTAGGAAAACCCTAGGATAGTCAACCATGTGGACTTTACCTATATCATATTTTTGGTTGACTTAGGATGGCGGGACAAAATTTTAGCATAGTGTTGGGTGATGATAATGTGCCCATAAATTGATAATAATGCTTAAATCATGATGATTAATGTAATTGTTATACATGTTTGCAATCATGATTTATGATCTTGATATTTGGCACATAATCATGGGAAATAGAGTTTAAATCATGCTTTAGGTGATACTTGAATTATTATCATTTTATATCCTAATGCATTATTACAAATTGATAGATAGATGTGTTTCATGGTCATAATGTAAAATTCATACATATATGCTTTTATGATCATGTGGTATGTTAGGATGATACTTAACCTTGTATAGAATTACATGAAAATAATGGTTAAGCATATACAAATACCTTTAGGATACATCTCACATTCACCATAGGCTACCTTGATTGAAAACTTAGCATGAGTGAGATGTTAGGATGATACAAATGTCCACTAATGCCTATGGCATTTAGATGGTCATTTAAGGTATCAAAATAGCGATAATAGACCAATCATGGGGAAAACTTAAGTTTAATTCATAGACATATTGCCCAAAGATCATGGTTGGATATTTTATATATTTTCAAAACATTTTCTTATTTTAAAATCTGTGTGTTCATGTTTTAAAACAATTGAAAGCAAAACTAGGTGTTAAAATTGATACTGATATGATCAAAAACCTAGTTATTTTTGAAGCTTTTGGATTTTTGGCAAATCCTTGAAAATATAATGATTTTTCATGGAAAACTATTTTTCGTTAATAAAGAACCCTAAAAGAAATGTGTTCCCCAAATTTCACTATTTTTCTAATTTTCTAGAATTTATAGTGCATTTCTGAATTTCATCCAGAAAATCTAAAAAATTAAATTTACTTGTGTGCCGCTATGCCGATAGCGAATGATCGATGTACAACCTGATTTTATCAGGTTTTTGATTGTTTTTGGTTTTTGTTTCTCTTTAGACTTGATGTCATGCCATATAAACTTTGTTTAATCTTTTTGATGGTGTCAAAGGGGGAGAAATATATATGTTTAAGTAAGGGGGAATTATATTTAGGGGGAGTCTCATGTATTAAGGGGGAGAGTTGATAATCATGTTATTTACATGCTTTCTTTCCTTAATATTTTATCAAATGTTTTACCTAACTTAAACGGATTGCCACACATCAAAAAGGGGGAGATTGTTAGTGCAATCGACCCGTGATATGGTTTTGATGTGTGTGGCAAAGGATTTAAGTTAGGATGATTAGATTTGATATGTGCGCTGAGTCTTCAGACTTAGTAATTCGCATGAAGCTTTGGTGGGTTCACCACTCACAACCTCGTGCTTGAGTCGGAGAAGGAGCATTGCAGTCGTGCACCGATCGCTGAGGGGGCGTGGGCATAACGAAGAGAGCTTCGGCGAGGGACTTCGAGTGAGATTAGAGAATGAGTGAAATGTAAGTAGCTCATTAGGTGAACTTGGCCGAATGGCTAAGTGTCAGATGAGATTTCCCAACACCAGTCGACTACCATGGAATGGCGATCATTGCTCTAAATCGACGGGGTTCGGTTGATGGGTTTTGGCCCAACGATTGATCGCTATGGAATGATGATCATTGCCGGATCATCGATCGGCCCAGTTAGGATCGGCGATGAAGGCAATCACGGGCATAGAATCGCGTGGCCGATTGACCGATCGACTACGGAGGCATCGATCGACTAATGGATACATCGATCAATCGCTAAGGTTTCCGTTGGACTACAATGGTCGATTATCGACGTGTTCGAGAGATCGTTATGTAGCGGCGCCGATCATTGTCAAAGGCGTGATCGATAGCGCTAACGGAAGAAATCAACCCTCTCTATAAAAAGAGAGGGTGTGGGATTTTGGATGGATAATGCTTATATTCAAAACTATCATCCAAGTGTTCCACAAGTGTTAAACTCCTTCTAGTTTCTTTCATATCTATTGTAAAAGAAGGAGTGTTCTTGAGTTGTAAGGGTTTACCTCCACCTTGCATTGGCTAAAGGGAGGGACCAATATTGGATTGGTTGCGGAGTGATTCACCGGGGATGAATCAGACCGTGGATTAGCAGCGAGGCCGTGAACCACGTTACATCCCTTGTTAGCGTTTGTATTTCTATTCTTTGTTTTTTCTTTATTATTTATGCTTCCGCTTGCGCTAACGAATTTGTAGACGAGCAATCGAAGAGAAAATTCCACCATACGCATATAAGGCTATTCACCCCTGCCCTCTAGCCGGCCAATCGCGACCCTACATCATCCTCCTCCCCTAGGGTTTGGGAGTGTCTTTCCTTTTATAGATTTGAAGCCGGCACTGCCCCAATCCACAAAAGAACCCTAGTCACGTCGAAATAACCCAGAGCTACACGACCATGTGGATCCACACGGCCAGGCCGTGTGTGGCACTGGGCTGGCTATCTGCATGATCTGGGCATGACCGTGTGAATCCACACTGCCAGGTCGTGTCTTCCTCCGTTCTGCCTACCAAATGTCTTTCTTTTGCTCCAAAAGTGTGTCATTTTTCTTGTAAAATGTTGTCCTGCACACAAAAGCACAAAGAGCAGATATTTGAACCAGAAAATAGGGAATGCATGCAAAACAAAGTGAAATATGTATAAAACAAGTATGAAATATAACGAGATGTGAGCAAAAACTACTCCTAAAACCCTATATGTTTTGCTTACATCAATTCCCCCAGACTTAAATCTTTGCTTGTCCTCAAGCAAACCTCAGTACCATGAAATTTTAAAAGAAATATCGTTCCATACTTTGCAAGCTAACTGGATTTATCAAGTGGTATTTTCAATCCAAGCAAACTAGAGATGTTCTAAAAATTCACTAAGTTAAATTCTCATGCATGCGCTAAGCGAATCTTCTTAGGGGATACTCGTTCCACAGTAAGTTAAGTCATCATCTTATAGTTTTTCTAAGGTCTCCGGCTTTTAGGCACTTGCCCTAAGCAAGGGTCATTACCTAGATCTAGCACAAAGTCACAAAGGTGTGCTCGGTATTGAGAGAAATTGGTAGGTGTTTCCCCAGTAACCTAACTCGGTCTCAAAGGGGCACCTAGACATTTCCACCTATGAAAACTTATTTTTTTCAAAGAACTTTTGTTCTTCTCCTGCTCATAGGGATTTTGATTTTTCTGAATGGGCTTCCACAATCCGAGCATCTCCAGTAACTAAAATGCTAAATCTCGAGTCACCTATGGATTCCAAAGTACTAGGTTACTAGGATGAATCATAACTAAGTATGTAATATATTTTCCCTTTTAGAATATTCGTCAAGTGTAGGTGTAAAAACAAAGCTAACCAGTGCAAGTCTAGAACATTCATCAAAGCAGATAAAATGCCACGAGATAAATGAAGTTAAGCTATCCAGGGAAACAATATGTGAAAAGATCTTAAAACTATTATCGAGGTAGCTTAAAGATAGCAAAAATTAAGTCTTAAAAAGGAATCAACCACTCTATGCATGAACAAATGAATGCAACTAAAACTAAAATGCAAGTATTAGAAAAGAAAGAAAGTATTGCTAGAAAAAAAAACATATCAAAACTTGGGGTCCCCTCAAGACTTGTATGAAACAATACCTCTAATACGGTGGCCTAGGTGTGAAGTCTGGCAGTCTCGGCATGTCGGGCTCCTGAGAAAACCTGGTGCTCAACCGTTGATGTCACTTGTGCATGTGGTCGATCTAAGAGCCGTGGATGTAGCAATCGCTCAGCTCCTCCTCCGCCCACTATGCCTCGAGTGCATGTGTTGTCGATCTCGACGAATATGACCTCCTCCTGGAAATAGATACGGGTCTCATCGTAGAACTCCTCGACCCGCTGGAAGTGCTCCCATAAGTCCTGAAACTCTACCTGAGTATAAGTGCACTGCTCCTCCCATCAAGCATGCGTCTCTTGCGATATGTCATTGAGACACGATCGAAACTTGGAGAAGTCATAGGCAGATGTACTTGCATCCTGCTCAAAAGTAGAAAAAGAAGGTGGTGCAGGTGTAGGTTCGTGGCGTGGACTAGGGGGGTGATTGGGAAAAAGTTCTGGATTGGGCATGATCGTGTGATATTCACACGGCAGTCCGTGTTTCTTTCTGAGGTTTCAAAAAGGTATCTCTTTTCTACCTAACAAGTTCTTTTCGACCCTAAACTACTTGCAAAGATGCTAATGGACAAAAATTAAAGTCCAAATTATACACATGAATGTAGAAAGATTAAAAATGCATAAACTAAACTTGGGTTGCCTCCCAAGAAGCGCTTTGTTTAAGGTCTTTTAGCTTGACCATACTCCATTATTTCAACTCGGCTCTGGAGGCTCTGTAAACCTTCCTTCATTCATCTCAAAATCTGTATCTTCCGGTGAGGTAATCGTTATCCTGCATGAGGTATACTCGTCTGAGAAGGGAGCCTTACACTCTGATAGATTGAATATAATGATATCGTCATCTACTTCCAAGGAGACTTTTTGCACCTTCAAGTCTATGCATGCTCCCGTAGTCACCAGAAAGGGTCTTCCTAAAATGATAGTATTCTGAGGGTTTGGTTATGTGTCTAATATGATAAAATCTGTGGGTATAACAAAATTCTCAATTACCACAAGTACATATTCTAGCATGCCAATGGGTTCCTTGATTGAGTCGTCCGCCATACGAATACCTAGGCCCATCAATTGTATACCACTTAATCCCATCTCCAGGTAGGATGCATAGGGCATCACGCTAACTGATGACCCTAGATTGTACAGTGCTTCATCAAAGCTCTTGTTGGAGTATTGAGAATACAATCAAAGTCCCACATTGATAAGACATGAAAAAGATCATGTGCTTATAAGATGAAAAGATATCTCCATTAGCATGAGGCCTGTTAGGACCTATGCGCCTGCTAGAGGGGGGTTGAATAGCGTTGTCATCATTTGATCGAATTCATTTGTGGTTGCTACACAATGTTAGTATGCAGCAGAATATACAAAATATACAATGAAGATAAATACACAAGCACAATCACACGACAAGACGATGTAACGTGGTTCGGAACCTTAGGGTTCCTACTCCATGGGTGAGCTCAACGAGATCTAGTGATGCACACACAACCACTAATCAATAACTCCATCTCGGAACAATCCGGAGGCGGAGAAAACCTCTTACAATGGTTCTTACAACAATAAAAATGAAATACAAGCAAATACAAGTAAACTACACAAATACATGTAAGGAAAACCTTTACAAATGTGAACTTGAATGCTTGCATGTTGATTGCTTGAACCGTGCTTGAAGTGTTAGTAATATATGAGAGGTGTCCTAAGGCAATCGTCTTATGGTTGTACCATTTATTTGATAAATGAAGATTCACTATTTGAGTATATATGTTTTTCATGTATTTGATTGGATCTTAAACTCATTTAATAAATTCAATACGATTCAACATGAGAGAATTTGTGATTGGATCACAACTAGTGAGTATCTCTACATGTGTAATTGTGATGTGTTGGAATTATCCCTAGCCGATGAATTTATGGATTCGGACACCATCGATTCTATTGAGACTAGCATGAGGTATACTCTTTGGTTTATCCAAGTAGTTGTTCCTCACTGGCCGATGACACTGGGATGTCCGGAGTTTATCGTGGATGCTAGTTATGGTAACTAGTTCATTGAAGTGACCAGCTGTAAGACTTCATATGGTTCTCTGCATATAAGGATATGTCAATGAAGTTCTTACAGTAGCTTAAGTGTGATTTTCTTTTGACTTGCGGTATTCAAGTCATCTTGGTCATGAAGACTTATGCTTTGACATCTTAAGAAAATATCTCCGAGGAGATGTGGACCTGGGATGATTGGGTATAAGTCGAAGTGGCCGAAGGTGTTTGAATAGCCAACAGAGGATTCATCGCTCCTTGTGAGGAGATGTATACCCTATGACCTCTCGTCGGATTGTTACTAGTCTTTGGCTAAAACATTACATGTTTAGAATATGGTACTCTTGGATACATGTATAGTAACTAGGATCCGGAGGACAAGGAAGTAATACTTGGGCTAGGTGTGACATAGTCAACCTAGTGGGGACTGACACAATAGACCATGTCTTGAACCAAGTGGGTATAAGATGAGTGAAAGGAATGGAGCACGATTCATTGTAGCTGCTAAAGGGTTTCAGAAAAAGTTCTGGGATCAATCGTTGATTTTTTGGTTAATTGGGGATCATGATGTACTACTAGGTGCCACTCATGATCATTCTAAAATTAATGGTTAATTATAGACAACAAACATAAATCGGGAACCTATTTGGTGACACGCACAATGAGCATAATCTGAAGGATTTACAATGAGTTTGAGAATAGGATTCTCAGATCGAGAGAGACTTGGTTTGGTTGGACCAAACAAAGAGCGAGTGTGAAATTGTTTTAGTCGCATCGGATGCATGGATGGGTCAAGTATAATAGAGACATGATGGATGAACCAAATTGGTTTGGTTCTAATCCAATGGTGGAAAATAAATCAAAGGGGTTTGGTTTATTTTAAACGAATGAACCGAAGTTGGTTCGGTTCGTTTTAACTTAAAATAGACAAACGTGGTTTGGTTTATTTTAACTTAAGTTATTGGAGTGGGTTAATGGATCTTGATTATGAACCAATAACCGTTAGGAGAATGTGTTCTCTATAAAAACAGGGCTTAAGGGTTTTGTGAAACCCTAATCTATTCTTACCGCCCAACCCCTCTCTTCTCCTCCTCCTTGCTCTTGCCGCCTAAGCCAAGGAGCCACCCAAAAGATCTTCCGTCGCCCCTTACTGTTGCCACACCTCCTTGCCGCCGGACAACCACCAACCGCCGGCGTCCCTTGGGCCACCCTCAGCCGCCAGCGGCCAGCCAAACCTTGGCCGACCACTTCTTCCACCTATACAAGCTGTCCAGTTTTGGACAGCTTGTTCTACTTTGTGTGGAGAGGCCGTTTGGTCGGTGTTTAGCACTCCGACAGTGACCTACTTGTCGGGGATTGGTTCTCTGGCAATCCTCATAGGTGGAGGGTTAAGTTTTCGTCAAACGGTTGACGAAAATTGCTTTCGACAAGCGAGTTTTTGAAACTCGTTTTTGGGATCCAAATTTGATTCGTATTGTGATAGTCTCTTGGATCACAATGACTTCGACACGAGGCTAGTGACTCTTGTGAAGTCGGGGCTCATAGCTTTGTGAAGCTATCCCGATGATACTCGGCATGGATACGAATAGAGGCGAGACTTGCAAGTGTCGCTTGGTTGATGTCATTCCCGCTATATGTGATCCGTCAGGTATACCTAGTATAAGTTTCCTTTTATTGCAAAATTTTAAATAGCGATTATGTCTACACATGTTGTATCCTGCATGCGTGTGATGTGTGTGTTGTAATAAATTAGATTTATTGCTTTTATTGCTTCCACTGTGTGCATGTTTACGAAACATGTTCGAACACACACTCACCGCGGTGCCAGGGAAACCCAACATGAAGTCCCTAATTTGCACCAGCAAATTGCCTCAAAGATGCTCAAAAAATTGCTGTCAAATCCCTCCTTTCGTGCTCCTTTTAAACCTGCAACTCTAGATTTTACTATGACTAATTGAGACCATCAGTCGACTAATCCTATAGTAGTTATCACACAATGACATGAGCCTCGTTGGATAAGTTCCAACGGATAGACCATTAGTCGACTGATCATAACCATCAGTCGACTGATCGAGTCATCACTTAACTGTCAAACCCTAACAGTCGACTCGGAAACATTTTATCCCTTAAAACTCGACCAGGAGTCGACGGATCTCCAGATCAGTCGACTGCTAGACCATTTCTTGTAGTCGAACTCTAGTCGACTCACATCAGTCGATTGATACACCTCAAACATGAGATTTTACCCCAAGTATGATGCCCTTATACTTTCTAGACCACACTTAGCCTAGACCTAAGCCTTCTAGCCACCTCTGTCAGCCTCAGGCCTATCGGATCCCTCCAAGTCATCCATGACTTGTTCATCCATACGCTAGCCTTCAGGTGCTTCCATCAGCTATTGTAATGCTAATGTGGTCTACATCGCCAAGGCACATTGGGCTTACATTGCCAAGACTCCCGCTTGGACTTTATGCCACCAACCATTGGACTTATGCTGGCAAGACTCTACCCTTGGACTTTACGGTGCCAATATCAACCCTTGTACTTCCCAAATGCCAAGTACCCATGACTTGGACTTTCACCCTTGGACTTATGTGGCCAAGACTACACCCTTAGACTTCCCATGCCAACCTAATGTTGGACTTTCCAAATGCCAAGACTCAAGCTTGGACTTTCCCTTTCCAAGACCCATGCTTGGACTTTCTATGCCAAGTACTCAAGACTTGGACTTTCCCATTGCCAAGGACCCACTTGGATTTCTCCGCCATATGGTCAACCCCAAGTCAACCATATAGTCAAACAATGGTCAAACCATCATCAAATAGTCAATCATGACCTGGGTCGATTGCACCAATAATCTCCCCAACACATTGTCAAACATCAAAATACTACTTGAGTCAAACTCGAGTCCGGTCAATCGTGACCTAGGACGATTGCACCAACAAGACCTTTTGGGTAAAACCCAAAAATAAAATCATGAGGGCTTAGGCCTAAAGTGGACAATATCATGTCATTGTGGAGATATATAATTCTTATAGGCATTAACAATTGGTATCAGAGTCATGGTCCATGTCAAGCCATGAACCTCAAACGAAGGAAGTGGAGCTCCCATGTCCGAATCAAGAGAACCAGACACCAGGCAGGAAGTCCAGTTGGGTCGGGAGAATCAAACAACTAGTAGAAAGTCTAGTCGAGCCAGAAGGGCTGGACAACTGGCAGGAAGTCCAGCTGGGTTAGGAGGACCAGACAGTTGACAGGAAGTCCTGGTGGGTTGCGGATCGGACATCAAGCAGAGGATGTACTTCGAGGATGGATATGCTTGAGGGGGGTCAATGTGGTCCTTTGTTTGAAGGGGGGAGGGTTGTTAAAGTATTGAGAACATAATCAAAGTCCCACATTAGTAAGACATGGGAAAGATCATGTGTTTATAAGATGAAAAGATATCTCCATTGGCATGAGACCTTTTGGATAAAGCCCAAAAATAAAACCATGAGGTCTTAGGCCCAAAGTAGACAATATCATGCCATTGTGGAGATATATGATTCTTATAGACACTAACATCTCTCACCATAAATCATGCAAGGTATAACAAATTCACCAAGATCCTCAAGCTTGGGTGAGATTTTATCTTCAATTTCAGCCTGGTTTGGCAAAGTTGAAATCATGGTTGCACACCCCTTAGTGAATCTGTTTTTCTGACCTACTCCCTCACTGTATACTCCCTCTTCCTTAACTTGATTTTTCTCGATTGATGGTGGAGAGCTATCCATGATTTATGATTTGGTCTGAGCTATTTGAGCACCTTGCATTTCCAGGATTTTTGTGCAGCTTGTAAGCCCATTGACAGAGGACTTCAACTCCCTAAGTGCCTCTTTATATCTTTGTTGTTGGCATTGGAATTCTGCATTGGCCTTTGTTTGGGTAGCAATAAAGTCTTCAATCATTAGTTCCAGCCTAGATTTGGGTGGTTGCTATTGCCCACTCCCCTACTGTTGCCCATATCCTCTCGATTGTTGGAAATTCCCAGGATTATTCCTATAGGAAAAATTCGGAGGGTTCCTCCATCCGAGGTTGTAGGTGCTTGAATATGGGTTGTTGGCCCTTTGGTTGTGGCCGCCAACCGTGTCAACATGCTCAATTTTCTCTTTGTAGTTGCCCTTCCCTCCATAGTAGTACTCCTGATACGCTGCTACTCCCTCTCCAAATGTATTGGTCGCACATGAAGATGCAGGGATTAGAGAGTCAAACTGTCTGCTTAGCGCGTCCATTCTTGCCGCTAAGTGGTTGATGGAGTTGACAACATATCGATCAACTGCAGGCGCTGGGTGACTACGCTCGGAAGCCCATTGATGGTGGTTCTGAGCCACCTCTTCGATCAACTCCTCTGCTTCCTTGATAGTCTTATTCATTAATGCTCCTCCTGCAGTAGAATCGGGGGACACCTTAGTGGCGTACTGATGTGAGTGAAATATATAGGGTTTTAGGAGTAGTTTTCTCTCACATCTCATTACATTTTATGTT
Source organism: Wurfbainia villosa (assembly GCA_025175895.1). NCBI lineage: Eukaryota > Viridiplantae > Streptophyta > Magnoliopsida > Zingiberales > Zingiberaceae > Wurfbainia > Wurfbainia villosa. The sequence goes on from CM045987.1 coordinate 97,740,858, forward strand.
AGTTTCATGTATATGTCACTCTATTTTGCATGCATTTTCTATTTTCTAGTTTGGAGGTCTGCTCTTTGTACTTTTATATGCAGGATAGCATTTCGGGGGAAAAGACGCACTTTCAGAGTAAAAGAAGGACATTTTGTAGCTAGATGTAGAATGAGACATGGCCAGGGCGTGTGTGTTGGATCGATCGAATCGCTAGAGGGGGGGGTGAATAGCGATAGAAATTTTTCGTTAAAACGCAAGTAGACACAGCGGAAGATAAAAACAAAAATAGAGACAATAGACACAAAGGTTTTACTTGGTTCGTAGCCGAAGGCTACTACTCCAAGGCCCTAGTGGTCCTTGACCACGTACGGAGGGCAAACTACTAAAAAGCTCCTCCTCGTTGGAGGTAGGAGTTAGACGGATACACAAGATGATAAAAGCTCAAGGTAGAGGGACACTCCCCCTCTCCTTGATATGATTTAAAGCTCGAAATAAGAACAACTTATAAACTGAAATATGATTCAAACTTTTTTGTTACGACTTCAAAGGATGGAGGTTGAAGCTCTAGTCGTCGTCTCGCGCTTGCTCGTAGGGATGTCGGAGAGTTCGGAGCGATCAAGCACTTGGAAGCTTTTTAATTGATGAAAAACCCTAAGACAAGCCCTCCTTTTATAGCCTTTGAGCCCCTCATCGAATGGGTCTTCAACCAATCACAAATGGACACAAAACCTCCTTGAAATGGGGTGATAAGCCTTGACTCCTCGAAGCTGATTATTGACCATCAGTCGACTGATGGCCATCATCAGTCGACTGATGGTAGCATCAATCGAGTCCGACAGAGATACCGATCGATGAAGGGCGAGTCCTCCAAGAGCCGATGCTTTAGCTCAACAAAAACATAATTTCGACGATCGTCGACCATCCGATCTCGACCTAGACCATCTATAGGATGTCTTTGGTCAGATCTACGCTTAAGATCATCCCCGTAACGAGGATACAACCTCACTTACGCTCGTACACACGAGCTTACCTCGATACTTACGTGTTGCTTTTGCTTCCGGCCTTCCACTCGATTCTTTCAGCTCCCTCCGAAGTCACTCGAGTGTCGCCCGACCACCGCGGCTTCCTCCGGGTGTCGCTAGCCTTCAGCTCTAGCTATAGCAATCTTCTGCACACTCGATTCAGCTCGTGAGATAACGACATTAGCTTAACTTTGTATCGTTTGCTATAATCAAAACTCAGGTTCGACTTAGGTGCCTACTGCACCAACAGTGTGGCTACACACGACCGTGTCCAATGGGTGAGATCAGCCACCCCAGGGCCGCACACAGCCTGGCTGTGTGTTTCCACACAACCGTGTGGTGGGCCGCCAGATTTGCGTGACTAGGGCTTTTTTAGATTTTGCAGCGGTCCGAGGTGATGTCTATATAAGGATGGCTCCGCCCAAATCCTAGGGAGGAGGCACGATAGCCGGAACGACACACCGGTGCCCTAAAAAGCACCGGGAACTCATAACGAGGAAGAAGGGAGATGCTCGAGGATCAAGTTATGCATCTCAACGCCAGAGAGAAGAGTTGTATAACATTGTAATTCGTATTCCTTACACGTCTATTATTGTATTCATGAATTCCATAATGCTTTGTGATTCCCTTCTCGTATTCATGGAGTAGATTCTCCGTTTCTAGGATTAGGGAGTAGTTTGTGTTGAGTAGAACATTGCTATTTCAAATATGTTTCTTGAAATCATATTTGAAGTTGAATGATAGTTTAGATCTATAGCTTTGTGTTTTGGTTTTCTATCTTCTGTGTGTAGACGATACAAGGGGTGACAGTCCTTGTATCGTAAATTTAGGGGATATTAGGAGGAACCTAAGGGTTGGCCTCATCGCCTGTAACTGTGGATAGAAGGATACGATAGAGTCGGTAATGTATCTTTTTTCTGACTCGTCGCTGGGATTGATTCGGCATCCTCGTACCGACTATCCCATCATGAGGCCAGGGGATGACCTGGCATGGCAGAGGTAGCTTCCGATAGATGCGAAGGCTCATCGGGGGAGTGTATGATGTCCTTTCCATAAATCCCTAGTTAGAAAGTCTGGATTCATTCAATTGATAACATGTTCTGCGATACACAAATGAAACCAAAGTCCTAGAATCCCATAAAAATCCTCGTAGCAAACCCTCTCTTCTTTCGTGTGACACCGTACTAGAGTTTAGTCCATAGACGACCCTCACAATCACAAATCTTTAAATCTGATCTCCGAACAATAACATCCACCGAATAGATCGGTATTGAATCTCGATCCTGTGGGATCGATAATATTTATTACTTGACGACATCCGTGCACTTGCTGGCGTTGAACGCGAGCGCGCGCTTTGAGTCTTCGACGGTCTCCCTCGCGAGATTTGAGGTCACGTTCGTGCGCATCATGTTTTTGGTGCCGTTGTTGGGGACTGATTGATTCGATATCGAATCGGGAAGTGGATAATTTGATCGGACTTAGGATAGATTTACTTTTCTTGTTTTATTTTATTTTATTTTATTTCAGTTTTGTTTATTCAGTTGCTCTTTCCTTATTTATAATTTCCTGCATATAACGATGCATGCTTTTACTCATGATTATGGTCAATTTAATGCTGTAAGTTTTGGTAATATTTATTGTGAACATTATGTGAAACATGGCATACCATTAATGATTGTCCGGATTTATTCAAACCTTCACAATTTGAACAAGAAGATGTCACCTACAATTACAACCAGTGGCCACAAGATGATTTCTATTCATATAGTTATGACCCTGGGTACTTAAACCCTCAATATTGTCTGCCTAAATCCCGACTTGAGCAGATGATGGAAGATTTCATTCGAACAGAACAAGCGGTGAACGATGAATTCCGACGACAGCATTCACAGATAGAGACTCAATATTGTTTCCAAAATGAGAATGAGAGCTATGAGTCACCATGCAAATTTTATCCAGAACCAAGCCCCCACTTAGAAGCCCTGCTAGATAATTTTACTAGGGAATGCAAAGAGCATAGCCAACAATTTGCGGGGATGATGGAACGGGATCTAGCTAGAATAGAAACCAAACGACTAGAAGGTGGCTTTAATGACTGGATCACACCTAATAGGGTGGAGACTCACTTTGAGCAAATGAATGAGGAGGGTGTAGATGACATAGGAAGTGAAGAAGGACAATCAATTCAATCACCACTGGAAGAAGAACTTGAGGATTATATAATTGATACTTTAATCGAGGAGAGCATTGCTTCAATCCAAACACCTCCTAACCTCAAGGATCTAGAAGAGACTACCATAACCCTCACCGAAGTTTTAGCTACCAATAACGAAGCCTATTTAGTGATTTGTAATGATAAAATTTCATTCGACATAATAGAATCTGCTAACCAATCTTTTTTTGAGGATGTTCATGTTGGGATGTATATTGAAAAGTCTATCTTTTGTATGAACATCTTTATTTTTGAAATAAGAATCACATGATCATTGTTTGCATATTTATGGTTATGCATATTGACTAATACATTACATTGTAGATAACATGGTGTGTAGTGTCACACAGGAGATCATGTTATCAGTTCCTTGTAGAGTATAAGTAAAGGCTCATAACCGAGATGATTTTAGACAAACAATTGGTATGGTTGTAGTGTGATTTATTATTGGTTTGTTTTGACCATAGAATTACTCTAGTACACTTAGTGTGTATTGAGCATGACCGACTAAGAGGTGATTCAGTTTATTGCTGACTACATAATTGAATCGGACCTCGGATATTATGGTGTACATGCTCTTAATCCCGATATAATAACGGGCACATGTATTTAGTATTTATTTCTTTGATTTACCAATGGGCAAGATTTATAGAGTAAATCGATAGGCTCGGTAAGTTGAGAAATGATATTATTTACATGGTGTGTCGTTGATTATAGGAGGAAACCATGACCTATATATTAGGATGATGATGTCCTCTTGAGGAGTTCATAAGATTCATCTTGTAAACCCTGTAGGTGGACTTGGTCCGGCATGATGATAAGGTTGAGTGTTACTACTCATGGAGTTAGATGTTGATTAATTAATTGTCAGTAAAATAATTAATTGACGGACATTCGATATCTTAAACACGGGGAGATATTTGTATAATTAATATATGGAGCCCATATTTATTTATGGGGGTTGGTGAGGTAGATCAATGATAATCCTCTAGTGGAATGGATTATCATTAATGGATCGGACTTTATGTGGGCTAGATCCATTGGGTCTCCAAGATCCAACTCCTCCTCATGGTCCCTATTGTAGCCTATTAAAACCCTCATGAACTCTAGATCCGATGGTGGAAAATGGAACTCTAGATCCGACGGTGGAGACTAAATCTCTAGATCCGACGGTTGAGATTAAATCTCTAGATCCGACGGTGGAGATTAAAAGAAGGCTTAAGCCTAACTCTATAAATAAGGCATAAGAGGTGGGCAGCAAAGATAACTCAAGGAGATTAAAGTTTTGGCTTGGGCGGCTAGGGTTTGGGAATTGGCTTGGGCGGAAACAAGTTGGGAGATTAGGGTTTGTTTCCTTCTCTTCCTAAGGAGTAGCCGGCGCCCATCTTCTTCCTCTCTACTTTGGCCGACGTCCATTGTTGGGTTTCCGGCACCGCGGTGAGTATGTGTTCGAACATGTTTCGTAAACATGTGCACAGCGAAAGGAATAAAATAATAAATCTAATTGATTATAACAAACACATCACACGCATGCATAGTACAACATGTATAGACATAACCGTAAATTTAAATTTTGCAATAAAAGGAAATTTAAACTACGTATACCTGACGTATCACATGTAGTGGGAAAGGCATCAACCGGAACGATTCTCGCTAGAATCGTATCTATCCGTATCCACGCCGAGTATCTTCGGGATGACTTCACAAAGTCACGAGCCTCATCTTCGTACGGGTTACTAGCCTCGTGTTGAAGAGGATGTGATCGAGAGAAGATCACGATCCGAATCAAAATTCGGATCCAAAACGAGTCCTCAAAAACTCGCTTCTCCGGAGAGGTATTCGTCAACCGTTTGACGAATCCTTCGTCCTCCACCTATGAGGATTATCGAAGATTGAATCCACGGCAAGGCTACCACTGTAGGAGCTTCAAATGTCGTCCAAACGATGCTCCGACAAGAAGGAAACAAGTCTAGAAAACTGGACAGCTTTGGTGGAGGAATAGGGGCCGGCCAAAAGGGAAGGTTGAAGCTCACCTTATTGCCGAACCCAAAGGAGATCACCGGAGCTCCTCCGGCAGCAGCTCGACGCCGGCAAGGGGGAAGGACAGTACCTTATGGACGCCGGCAAGGGAGCTAGGTGGTGGTGGGCGGCGGCACTAGGGTTGGCGCCGACTACACCAAGGAGAGGAGGGGGCGGCAACATTAGGGTTGCTTGGACTTTGATTAGGGTTTAACAAAAACCCTTAAGCCCTATTTTATAGGGAACAAATTCTCTTAATGGTTATCGGATCATAGCCAAAAGCTCGTTAACCCGCTCTATTAATTTAAGTTAAAATAAACCAAACCATGATGGTTTATTTTAAGTTTAAATGAACCGAACCAACTTTGGTTCATTCGTTTAAAACAAACCAACCCCTTTGGTTTATTCTCCTCTATTGGATTAGAACCAAACCAATTTGGTTCATCCATCATGTCTTCATAAGACACGGCCCATCCACGATTCCATTGCGACTGAAATGATTTCATGCTCGCTCCATGTTTGGTCCAACCAAACCTAGTTTCTCTCGGTATGAGAATCTCATTATCAAGCTCGTTTTAAATCCTTCGGATTACGCCGCTATGCTGTGTGACCAACAGGTTCTCGCTTTATGTTGGTCGCCTATAATTAACCATTAATTATAGAACGATCATGAGTGGCACCTAGTAGTACATCATGATCCCCAATTAACCAAAAGATCAACGGTTGATCCGTAACTATTTCAAACCCTTCAAAGACTCGAATGAATCGTGGCCCCATTCCTTCACTCATCTTATACCCACTTGGTTCAGACATGGTCTATAGTGTCTCACTAGGTCGACTCACGCCACACCTAGCCCAAGTATCATTTCCTCGTCCCTACTGATTCTAGTTACTGCACATGTATCGAAGAGTACCTTACTCTAAACATGTAATGCTTTGGCCAAAGACTTTAGTAACAATCCGACGAGAGGCCATGTGTATACATCTCCTCGCAAGGAGTGGTGAATCCTTTATAGGCTATTCAAACACCTTCGATCACTTCGACTTATACCCAATCATCCCGGGTCCACATCTCCTCGGAGATGTTTGCTTAAGATGTCAAAGCATAAGTCTTCATGATCAAGATGACTTGAATACCGCAAGTCAAAGGAACATCGCACTTAAGCCACAGTAAGAACTTCACTGACATATCTATATATGCAGAGAACCATATGAAGTCTTACGGCTGGTCAGTCCAATGAACTAGTTACCATAACTAGCATCCACGATTAACTCCGGACATCACAATGTCTCCAGCCAGTGAGAATCAGCTGCTTGGATACACCAAGGAGTATACCTCGTGCTAGTCTCGGCTAGAATCAATGGTGTCCAAATCCATCAATTCATCGACTAGGATAATTCCGATACATCACAATTACACATGTAGAGATACTCACTAGTTGTGATCCAATCACAAATTCTCTCATGTTGTGAATCGACGTGGACATTCAGTAAATGAGTTTAAGATCCAATCAAATACATAAAACATGTATACTCAAATAGTGAATCTTCATTTATCATATAAATGGTTCATACATAAGGCGATTGCCTTAGGACATCTCTCATATATTACTAACAAACTCCCACTTGGCCTAATGCCAATCGCTACGGTATCCAATACCATAAGCTCTAACATGACCCTCAAACTTACTTTGAGGTAATGCTTTAGTCAAAGGATCCGCTAAGTTCCTTTCAGTGGGAATTTTCTCGATTTGTATTTCGTTCCTACTGATGATCTCTCTGATAAGATGATAGCAGCGAAGCACATGTTTGGATCGTTGATGAGACCTTGGCTCTTTCACCTGTGCAATTGCTCCATTGTTGTCGCAGTAGACCGGTATTGCTTCAACAATGGCTGGAATCACACCAAGTTCATGAACGAACTTCTTGATCCAAACCGCTCTTCTCTCAAGCCGCAATGTATTCTCGCCTGGTGGTAGAATCCGCTACTGATGTCTTGTTTGAACTTTTCCAACTCATCGCGCCCATTCAAAGTGAACACGATCCAGATCGAGACTGGAATCATCCTTGTCCGTCTCGAAGCCGCATCCGTATACCCACGTATCACCATGTACCCTTCTCCATATATTAGGAACACATCCTTAGTTCTTCTTAAGTACTTAAGGATCATCTTAACAGCCACCCAATGATGCATTCCTGGATCAGACTGGTATCTACTCGTGACACTCAGAGCATACGATACATCGGGCCTCGTATATAACATAGCATACATGATAGATCTTATTGCGGATGCATAGGAAATCTTACTCATGCAAATCCTCTCGTCTTCTGTGCGCGGACACATAGACTTCGAAAGGTGTACCCCATGCCTGATGGGTAGGAAACCTTTCTTGGATTCCGACATGCTAAACCTCTTTAGCACTCTGGCCTATATATGTAGATCGTGAAAGACCAAGCAAACCGCTTCGATCTATCTCTATAGATCTTAATCCCGAGGATGTAGGTTGCTTCTCCTGTGTCTTCATGGAGAATGTCTTGATAACCAAATCTTAATCGATCAGAAGATCAAAACATCGCTTCCTATAAGTTAATATGTCATCGACATACAATACTAGGAACACGATCCCACTAACCTTCTTGTACACACAAGGTTCATGCGGATTTTGTGAGAAATCAAACTTTTGATTGTCTCATCAAAATGGATATTCCACTCGGATGCTTGCTTCAATCCATATATGGACCGTCATAATTTGCATACCTTGGTTTTATCAACCGACAGGAAACCCTCAGTTGTATCATATACACGCCCTCGAAAGGTGTTTCCATTAAGGAAAGTTGTTTTCACATCCGCCTTCCATATCTCATAATCATAATGAGCCGCTATGGCCGTGAGCATCCGAATGGATTTAAGATAGCTACAAAGTAATAGGTTTCGGCCATAATCAACACCTTGCTTTTGACGATATCCTTTCGCCACCAATCTAGCCTTATAGGTAATCACATTACCATCCATGTTTTTCTTCTTGAAAACCCACTTGCACCCTATAGGCTTTATGCCTTCAGTGGGTCAACCAAGTTCCAAACTTGGTTTTCATACATGGAATCCATTTCACTTCATGGCTTCAAGCCACTTATCCCTTTCTCAACTTGTCAACTTCTTCATAACCGTAGGCTCCTCATCATCAATGAGTAACACGTCGTTCGATTCACTTATGAGAAATCCATATCTCTCAGGAATATTGCGTGTTCTTCTAGATCTACGAAGATGTGGTGTTACAATAGGTCCAGCCGATTGCTCATCACTATGAGTTGTCGGCTGTTGTGCTTCACCAGGTATCTCATCAATGTCTATTTGAGTCTCTCGAGCCTCCTCCAGCTCGACGACACTCCCACTGTTTTCTTGCAAGAGAAACTCTTTCTCTAGAAACACAGCATGCCTTGAAACAAACACCTTTTGTTCCACAGGATGATAGAATTGGTAACCCCTTGTTTCCTTAGGGTATCCAATAAATAGACATTTATCAGACTTAGCATCCAATTTGTCTGATACAGTCCGCTTCACATAAGCAGGACAACCCCATATCTTCAAGTAAGATACATGAGGTTTCTTACTATTCCATATCTCATATGGAGTAGTAGAGACTACCTTGGTTGGCATTCTGTTTAACAAGTAAACAACTGTCTGAAGTGCATATCCCCAAAAGGACTTAGGAAGATTCGCATGATTCATCATTGACCTGACCATGTCCAACAAGGTCCGGTTACGCCTCTCAGATACACCATTATGTTGTGGTGTATATGGCGGAGTCCATTGAGATAATATACCATTGTCTCTTAGATAATCAAGAAACTCTTGACTTAAGTATTCATCACCTCAATCCGATCAAATTTTTTTAATACTCTTGTCATGTTGTTTCTCTACTTCATTTCTGAATTCTTTGAACCTTTCAAAGGCTTCAGACTTGTGTTTCATCAAGAACACATACCCAAACCGTGAGTGATCATCGGTGAAGGTAATGAAGTAGCTATAGCCTCCTAAAGCTTGAGTTGACATAGGTCCACATACATCAGTATGTATTAGACCTAGTAACTCTCCCACTCGTTCACCTTTTCCTGAAAAAGATAACTTAGTCATCTTGCCTTTTAAGCATGATTCGCATGTATCGTATAAATCCAATTCAAACGATTCCAGAATTCCACATCGGTATAATTCGGACATGCGTTTCTTGCTTACATGGCCAAGACGACAATGCCACATGTAGGAGTCTAATTTATTATCGTTTCGAGCACGCTTATTGCTCGCTTCGATATTGAAAATGTCACTGGATACGTCCAACGTATAAATGCCATTGCTCAAAGTTCCAATTCTATAAAGTACGCCATTCAAAGTTATATAACAACAATTGTTACTAAATGTCAAATGGTAACCATTTCTATTTAAACAGGAAATAGAAACAATGTTCTTTATTAGAGAAGGAACACAATAGCAATTGTCCAGTTCCAAGACTAGTCCACTAGGGAGGTTCAACAAATAAGTTCCGATGGCGACCGCAACAACCTTTGCTCCATTTCCAACTCGCAAATTTGACTCCCCTCTGACTAGCCTTCTTCTATTCCTTTGCCCCTATATGTCATTACATATATGTGAGCCACACCCAGTATCCAATACCCAAGTGTCTAAGGAAATAGAATGACAATCAATAACGAAGATACCTGAAGAGGATGGGGCATCAGATGCCTTCTTCTTCTTCATGGACTCAAGATAAATCTTGCAGTTTCTTCGCCAGTGGCCTTCCTTGCCACAATGATGGCAAGTGCCCTTTTGTGCTGGTTCTGCCTTCTTTGCCTTCTTGTTCTTCCCTTTCTTCTGTTCCTTTGCCTTCCTCTTAGAACCTTTCTTTGAGGAATCAAATAACAGAACCACCTTCTCCTCATGCTTCACAGAAGGCTCCACAGTCTTCAGCATATTGAGGAGCTTAGGAATAGTGGATTCTAATTTGTTCATCCGATAGTTCATCACAAATTGTGAGAAACTCTTGGGAAAACAATGCAAAATTAAGTCAATACTTAATTCATGATCCATCACAAACCCAAGGGTGGCTAGCCGCTCGATGTACCCATTCATCTTTAGCACAAACTGTACTACAGACGAACCTTCTTGCATCTTCGTGGTGAAGAGGAGCCTGGAGACTTCAAACCTTTCAGATCTCGCTTGCTCATCAAACAACTCATGAAGATGGAAGACCATGGTATTAGGATCCATATGCCCATGCTGCTTTTGCAGCTCAGGTACCATCGCAGCTAGCATGATGCAACTCGCCAGCTCAGAATCTGCCACATGCTTCTGATAGACCAACATTTGGTCTGGAGTTGCATCGTCCTTAGGACGGTTGGGAAGAGGCTCTTCAAGGACATATGCTAGCTTTTCTGCCTTGAGAACAATTCTCAGTTTCTGAGCCAGTCCAGGAAGTTAGGCCCAGTCAATTTGTTTGAATCCAAAATAGTGCGCAAATTCAAAGATGTCATGATCAATCGATTAACCTAGAAATACAAAACGAGCATATATGAGAAAATGATTTTAAAATGCATCAACATACATTTATAAATCCCATTCATTTTTCGAATTTCAAAAACCCCAAAATCACTTCGGGAGATCGTAGGTCCATCTCCGAATGGGCTGATATCCATCATAGATATGAACAAGCTTGGAGAGAGTCCAACAAGCCATTCATAACTACGATGGAAGGTATCAACTATACCGATTGCATATCACGTATATGCAACTATCACAATGTGCTATCAACTAATTGAATATTCACACATATATCGGGTTGTTAACACATTAACAAGTATGCATCATATGCATAGCACCCAACTTCACCTCCCTTTACATCGACCTTGGAGAGAGTCCAACAAGACGATGCTCCAGGTTAAAGCCAACCCATTAATCGAGAAATAGTTTTAATATGGTTAGAGTGCATTCAACCAATTAGCCCATCTTGGAGAGAGTCCAACAACCAAAGCTAACGATTGACCTCTGACTCTTACCATATTAGTATTAAAATATTCCATGGTTTGAACATGTTCGGGTTCGAGCCAGGCTTGGAGAGAGTCCAACAACCCGAATAAGAAACGAAACTCTAGTTCTAACCATATTAATGGAAGGTGTAGGCTTTAATATTGAGTTAGGGTTTTATGTCTCATCCTCTTTGCATGCAAATAACTGTCACGACGCGCATGGCATTATGATATGCATCTAATGCAATTACATGGCATACAATTATGTCATGTACAAAATTTCCTTATATGTCATAACTATTTATGGAAATAAAATATGTTTAAGATTTGATTCTCCAAATCAAATCATGATTAAATTAGGAAACAAATTTCCAAATCTAATCACATATTTTATTTGTGGAAATAGTTGATTAAGGAAAGTCAATTTAGGAAACCAATTTCCTAAATCAACAAAACTACTTATGGAAATAAAATATTTAAAGATTTGATTTCCCAAATCAAATAATGATTAAATTAGGAAACAAATTTCCAAAATCTAATCAAATATTTTATCTATGAAAAATATCAATTTCCAAAAATACTTCCAACTTTCCAAAAGTAGAAGATTTCCATAAATACTTCTAGACTTTCCAAAATTGAAAAAATTCCATAAATACTTCTAACTTTCCAAAAGTAGAAAATTTCCAGAAATATCATTATGACTATCGCAAAATCATTTTACGATTATGTCAAAACACAACCTGGGCTCTGATACCATTGTTGGGTTTCCGGTACCGCAGCGAGTGTGTGTTCGAACACGTTTCGTAAACATGTGCACAGCGGAAGGAATAAAATAATAAATCTAATTTATTACAACACACACATCACACGCATGCATAGTACAACATGTGTAGACATAATCATAAATTTAAATTTTGCAATAAAAGGAAATTTAAACTACGTATACCTGACGTATCACGTGTAGCGGGAAAGACATCAACCGGAACGATTCTCGCTAGAATCATCTCTATCCGTATCCATGCCGAGTATCATCAGGATGACTTCACAAAGTCACGAGCCTCGTCTTCATATGGGTTACTAGCCTCGTGTTAAAGACGATGTGATCGAGAGAAGATCACGATCCAAATCGAAATTCGGATCCAAAATGAGTCCTCAAAAACTCGCTTCACCGGAGAGGTATTCGTCAACCGTTTGACGAATCTGTTAGTAATATATGAGAGACGTCCTAAGGCAATCACCTTATGTATGAACCATTTATATGATAAATGAAGATTCACTATTTGAGTATACATGTTTCATGTATTTGATTGGATCTTAAACTCATTTACTGAATGTCCATGATATGATTCACAGCATGAGAGAATTTGTGATTGGATCACAACTAGTGAGTATCTCTACATGTGTAATTGTGATGTATCGGAATTATCCCTAGTCGATGAATTGATGGATTTGGACACCATCGATTCTATCGAGACTAGCACGAGGTATACTCCTTGGTGTATCCAAGCAGCTAATTCTCACTGGCTGGAGACATTGTGATGTCCGGAGTTAATCGTGGATGCTAGTTATGGTAACTAGTTCATTGGAGTGACCAGCCGTAAGACTTCATATGGTTCTCTGCATATATAGATATGTCAATGAAGTTCTTACTGTAGCTTAAGTGCGATGTTCCTTTGACTTGCGGTATTCAAGTCATCTTGATCATGGAGACTTATGCTTTGACATCTTAAGCAAACATCTCTAAGGAGATGTGGACCCGGGATGATTGGGTATAAGTCGAAATGATCGAAGGTGTTTGAATAGCCTATAAAGGATTCACCACTCCTTGCGAGGAGATGTATACTCATGGCCTCTCGTCGGATTGTTACTAAAGTCTTTGGCCAAAGCATTACATGTTTAGAGTAAGGTACTCTTCGATACATGTTGAGTAAATAGAATCCGTAGGATGAGGAAATGATACTTGGGCTAGGTGTGACGTAGTCAGCCTAGTGGGGACTGACACTATAGACCATGTCCTGAACCAAGTGGGTATAAGATGAGTGAAGGGAATGGGGCACGATTCATTCGAGGCTCTTGAAGGGTTTGAAATAGTTACGGATCAACCGTTGATCTTTTGGTTAATTGGGGATCATGATGTACTACTAGGTGCCACTCATGATCGCTTCTATAATTAATGGTTAATTATAGACGCCAACATAAACCGAGAACCTATTTGGTCACACGCTGTGCAGCGTAATCCGAAGGATTTAAAACGAGCTTGAGAATGGGATTCTCAGACCGAGAGAAACTAGGTTTGGTTGGACCAAACAAGAAGCGAGCATGAAATCACTTCAGTCGCAATGGAAGCGTGGATGGGCCATGTCTTATGAAGACATAATGGATGAACCAAAATGGTTTGGTTCTAATCCAATGGAGGAGAATAAACCAAAGGGTTTGGTTTATTTTAAACGAATGAACCAAAAATTGGTTCGGTTCGTTTTAACTTAAAATAAACCATCATGGTTTGGTTTATTTTAACTTATCTTAATGGAGCGGGTTAACGGGCCTAATGGTTATGATCCAATAACCGTTAAGAGAATTAGTTCTCTATAAAACAGAGCTTAAGGGATAATTAAGCCCTAATCCAAAACCCTAGCAATAGTTGCCGCCCACCTCTCCTTGGAGACTCTCGGCGCCAACCCCCATTGCCGCCCATCCCCTTGTGCTGCCGTCCATCTCCTTGCCGGCGTCCAAGCTTCAGCCGGTGATCCTCCGGCGACCCTCCGGTGATCTTCCTAGGCTTTGGTGATAAGGTGAGCACTTGGCTTCCCTTGTTTGGCCGGCGCCTACTCCTCCACCAAAGCTATCCAGTTTTCTGGACAGCTTGTTCTCTTCTCGTCGGAGCGTCGTTTGGACGACGGTTAGAGCTCCGACAGCGCCCTAACTACCGGGATCTGATCCGGTAATCCTTTGAGGTGGAGGACGAAGGATTCGTCAATCGGTTGACGAATACCTCTCCGGAGAAGCGAGTTTTGAGGACTCGTTTTGGATCCGAATTTGGATTCGGATCGTGATCATCTCTCGATCACGTCGTCTTCAACACGAGGCTAGTAACCCGTACGAAGACGAAGCTCGTGGCTTAGCGAAGTCATCTTAAGGATACTCGGCGTGGATACGGATAGAGACGATTCTAGCGAGGATCGTTCCGGTTGATGCCGTTCCCGCTACACGTAATACGAAAGGTATAACGTAGTTAAATTTCCTTTTATTGCAAATTTAAATTTACGGTTATGTCTACACATGTTGTACTATGCATGCGTGTGATGTGTGTGTTGTAATAAATGTAGATTTATTAATTTTATTGCTTCCGCTGTGCTCATGTTTACGAAACATGATCGAACACATACACGCCGCGGTGCCAGAAACCCAACAGAATCCTTCGTCCTCCACCTATGAGGATTACCGGAGATCGAATCCCCGGCAAGGCAACCACTGTCGGAGCTTCAAACATCGTCCAAATGACGCTCCGACAAGAAGGAAACAAGCTGTCCAGAAAACTGGACAGCTTTGGTGGAGGAATAGGGGCCGGCCAAAAGGGAAGGTTGAAGCTCACCTTATTGCCGAACCCAAAGGAGATCACCGGAGCTCCTCCGGCAGTAGCTCGACGTCGGCAAGGGGGAAGAACAGTACCTTCTGGATGCTGGCAAGGGAGCTAGGTGGTGGTGGGCGGCGACACTAGGGTTGGCGCCGACTACACCAAGGAGAGGAGGGGGCGGCAACAATTAGGGTTGCTTGGACTTTGATTAGGGTTTAACAAAAACCCTTAAGCCCTATTTTATAGAGAACAAATTCTCTTAATGGTTATCGGATCATAACCAAAAGCCTAAAATAAACCAAACCATGATGGTTTATTTTAAGTTAAAACGAACCGAACCAACTTTGGTTCATTCGTTTAAAACAAACCAAACCCTTTGGTTTATTCTCCTCCATTGGATTAGAACCAAACCAATTTGGTTCATCCATCATGTCTTCATAAGACACGGCCCATCCACGCTTCCATTGCGACTGAAATGATTTCATGCTCGCTCCATGTTTGGTCCAACCAAACCTAGTTTCTCTCGGTCTGAGAATCTCATTCTCAAGCTCGTATTAAATCCTTCAGATTATGCTCATTGTGTGTGTGACCAAATAGGTTCTCGGTTTATGTTGGCCATCTATAATTAACCATTAATTATAGAACGATCATGAGTGACACCTAATAGTACATCATGATCCCCAATTAACCGAAAAGATCAACGGTTGATCCAGAACTATTTCTGAAACCCTTCAACAACTCAAATGAATTGTGCCCCATTCCCTTCACTCATCTTATACCCACTTGGTTCAGGACATGGTCTATAGTGTCAGTCCCCACTAGGTTGACTACGTCACACCTAGCCCAAGTATCATTTCCTCGTCCTACTGATTCTAGTTACTGCACATGTATCGAAGAGTACCTTACTCTAAACAAGTAATGCTTTGGCCAAAGACTTTAGTAACAATCTGACGAGAGGCCATGGGTATACATCTCCTCGCAAGGAGTGGTGAATCCTTTATAGACTATTCAAACACCTTCAATCACTTCGACTTATACCCAATCATCCCGGGTCCACATCTCCTTATAGATCCTTGCTTAAGATGTCAAAGCATAAGTCTTTATGATCAAGATGACTTGAATACCGCAAGTCTAAGGAACATCGCACTTAAGCTGCAGTAAGAACTTCATTGACATATCTATATATGTAGAGAACCATATGAAGTCTTACGACTGGTCACTCCAATGAACTAGTTACCATAACTAGCATCCACGATTAACTCCGGACATCACAATGTCTCCAGCTAGTGAGAATTAACTACTTGGATACACCAAGGAGTATACCTCGTGCTAGTCTCAACTGAATCAATGGTGTCCAAATCCATCAATTCATCGACTAGGGATAATTCTGAAACATCACAATTACACATGTAGAGATACTCACTAGTTGTGATCCAATCACAAATTCTCTCATGTTGTGAATCGTATCGTGGACATTCAGTAAATGAGTTTAAGATCTAATCAAATATATGAAAACATGTATACTCAAATAGTGAATCTTCATTTATCATATAAATGGTTCAAACATAAGGCGATTGCCTTAGGACATCTCTCGTATATTACTAACAGCCATCCCTCTTCCTATATTCCTCCTTGGTCGGCGGCAACAAGGGTAAAAGGTTCTTCCTTTGTAGCTCTTGGCCGGCGCCCATACCATCTCCTTCATCCTCTCCTTGGCCGGCGGCAACATCAAGTTCCTTGGCTTGGTGGTCGATTCTAGATAGGAGAAGGAGTTTTGTTTTATTATTCCCTTTGTTCGGAGCGAGCAAGGAAGGGAAGAACGTGATCTAGGAGGCTTTAACTCTTGGAAGATCGTTGCCCACACACTGTCCAAAAGGAGGAAGGACATACAATAGAAGACCTTGAGGTAAAAAAGAGGTATAATTCTTGTTTACGTATGTTTTCTTATTCTATGCATGTTGTATGTATTATATGTGGCTAATTTACTTGGACCCCGAAGACAAACACAAAAACCGGCGATCCATACATCGTCTATTCCGCGGCTAATCGAAGAAAAGAGGTAGGTTACTTGAACAACAAGTTTGTTCAAGTGACCACTCTAATCGAATAGCACGACGATGGATTGGTTGCTTGGGTAATCCCTCTTTGTCAAGGATTAATTTTTTTTTAATCCGGGGACGTAGATGGGATTGCCATGCACAAATGACCAAGTTGAAGTGGGAAGCGAAGCTTCGACCTTCAAGTGGTATCAGAGCCACGGTTTTTGGTTTTGTGTGTTTAGGATTGGGTTAATTTTATGCACTTATCATATATTGTATGTGTCAGATGATAGTAGGATGTGCGTAGGCTAACTTTTTGGTTGCAGGCATAAGATCCAACTATTATTGTCATATGTGTGTGTATGTGATTGCATGTGTGTAATATTATTTGAATCCTCAGGGTTGACGAGACTAGTATTTAATTTTTGTAATTAAGTACGACATTGTTTATCTACTCTTTTTTATTTTAGTTTACTTTCGATCTAGATTTCATGTACACTCCTTCGTGGAGTATAGGATCGATGGATGTAAATTAAAATAATTATTCTCGGCTCGGATCTCCGGATGGCTTGTACATGGCGTAGGGAGGAGCAGACGAGATGACGATACGACAGAGGCATTTTGGAGAACAAAAGCCATAATAGTTGGAAAATATTTTTTTTTCATATTTATTGCTTCTTGTTTGATATGCATGTCGTGTTCTAGGAAAATTCCTCAATTTTAAATTTCTAAGTGGGAGAGGGATATTTTTGTAAAATTCTCACGACCTCTATTACGATTTGACATGTGATGCAAACAAACTTGTGCATCGGCTCTGAGTGCCTTCCTCCCCATCGGATGAGTTTGTTTTGCGGATCACAGGGTCGAATATGGTTATAGGAAATTATTTAGGAGCGTGTGTACTTCCCCATCGAAAGGCACATAACCCGAGATAATTGCCTTGGTACCAAGTAATGGTGAACACTTACATGCAAATAGGAGTATCCTCGCCATCGAAGTCACTGCTTTTATTTGTAAGGCCGAAGAGGAACCAACTATTAATTTTATTTGTGAAAAAGTTGGGTTGACAAGATAGTAAAATTAATGGGTAAAACCTTCTCTTACAAATGTAGAATTCGTATACGTCCACACGATCGTGGCATACGATATTCTCGGTGTTTTGAGGTGTTGGTTGATTTTAAAATTTTATTGTTTGAGGAATTAATAATTTTTTGAAATCTAATGTTTTGATCTATGTGATTCTTATGTTTTTCAAAAATGACTTTCAACCTGCTTGCTGTGATACTAAAAGAGAATAAACCTACTGGACCCAATTATGTTGATTGGAAAAGGAATCTTAATATTGTCTTCACTGCTGAGGAGTACAAGTATGTACTCTTCGAAGAGTGTCCTCCTAAGCCTGTGGATGATTCTGGGGAAAAGGAGAAAGAGAGTTATAAAAAGTGGATAAAGGCTGATGAGATGGCGCGGTGTTACATTTTGGCTTATATGTCAAATGTATTGCAACATCAGCATCAAGCCATGCCCACTGCTTATGACATGATGCTCAATCTCAAGGAGCTTTTCGGACACCATAATCGGGCTGCTAGGTAAGAAGCCATGAGGAACTTGATGACGACCACCATGATTGAGGGAACACCCGTGAGGGATCATGTTCTAAAGATGATGACTCATTTGAATGAGTTGGAAGTCCTTGGAGCTGAGATCGATGGGGAAACCCAGGTTGATATCATTCTCCAGCATCTACCTATTGGTCTAGTCATTGAAACATGTTTAGCGGTGTTATTTACCGACACCTGGTGTGTAGATACGGGAGCCACTGATCATGTCTGCAATACTTTGCAGGGGTTCCAGGAAACCAGATGACTAGCTGAGGGGGAGATTACCATTTACTTGGGCGATGCCACGAAGGTGGCGGCTGTTGCAGTGGGAGATATTTTTTATCTTTTGATAGGAATAAATTTTGGTTCTAAAAAATTTCCTTTATGTACCTTTATTTAGAAAGAATTTGATTTCGGTTTCTAAATTGTTTTTGGATGGATATTCTATTTCTTTTAATGACAGAGTTGTTATAAAAAGGAATAGGAAGATTATCTATTCTGGTGTGTTGGTAGGAAATTTATATACACTTGAACTAAAAGCTCCCACGATGCAAATAGAAGTAAATAACTCATCTTCTAAATCTAATAAGAGAAAAGAACCTTTGAAAATGAACCAAACATATCTTTGGCATCTAAGGTTAGGTCATATTAACCTAAGTAGAATTCAAAGGTTGATAGCTGATGGACCTCTGGGTTCATTAGTGGTGGAAGATTTCTCAACCTGTGAATCTTGCTTGGAAGGTAAAATGACCAAGAGGCCTTTTAAGGCCAAGGGGTATAGAGCAAAAGATGTGTTGGAATTGGTTCATTCTAATTTGTGTGATCCTATGTCTATCCAGGCTAGAGGTGGTTTTGAATATTTCATCTCTTTTATAGATGATTATTGAAGATATGGATACATTTACTTGATGCGTCGTAAGTCTGAATGCTTTGATAGGTTCAAAAAATTCACGGCTAATGTGGAGAAACGTCAAGGTAAAAGTATTAAGACACTACAATCTGATCGTGGTGGTGAGTACCTCTTGGGAGGGCTTAGGAATTACTTATCAGAGGCTAGGATTCAATCCCAATTGTCTGTACCTGGCACACCCCAGCAGAATGGTGTAGCGGAGCGAAGGAATAGGACTCTTATGGAGATGGTTAGATCGATGATGAGTTATTCTGAGTTGCCAGATTTGTTCTGGGGGTATGCTCTGGATACGATAGTGTATATTCTGAACTTGGTACCATCTAAATTAGTGCCTTCTACTCCCACAGAATTATAGACTGGGCGAAAGCCTAGTCTGAGATATATTCAGATTTGGGGGAGTCCAGCATATGTGATGAACGAAGATGCTGGTAAGTTGGAACCTCGTACAGAAGTGCGCATGTTTGTTGGCTATCCTAGAGGAATGAAAGGTAGTTTGTTTTATAGTCCTAGAGATCAGAGGGTGATCGTTAGCAAGAACGCTAGATTTCTAGAGGAAGACTATGTGATGAACCACAAGCCCATGAGTAAGATTGTTCTGGAGGAATTGAGAGGGGAATTCACTATTTCAGTACCACTGGTACAAGAGGATATACCACAAGTGACTACACCGCGTGTCACAGAGGATACACAGGTAATACCTCATCGTAGTGGGAGGGTTGTTAGACAACCTGATAGATTCATGTTCTTGGGAGAATCTTCTGATTTGGTCACTGGCGAACATGAACCTTATCCCTGGACATATGATGAGGCAATCCAAGATAAAGATACGGTATCTTGGCAAAGTGCAATGAATTCTGAGATAGAATCTATGGATTCAAATCAGGTCTGGGAGCTAGTAGAACCACCCAATGGTGTAAAAACCATTGGATGCAAGTGGATCTACAAAAGAAAGAGAGGAATAGACGGGAATATTGATACCTTCAAAGCAAGGCTTGTTGCGAAAGGGTATACTCAGAAAGAGGGTATCGATTATGAGGAGACCTTTTCGCCGGTAGTCATGCTTAAGTCTATCCGAATTCTCTTATGTATTGCTACTCATATGGATTATAAGGTGTGGCAGATGGATGTCAAGACAACTTTCCTTAATGGAAGTCTTGAGGAAAATATCTATATGGAGCAACCAAAAGGATTCATTGCAAAGGGCAAAGATCATCTTGTGTGCAAGCTTAATCGGTCCTTTTATGGATTGAAGCAAGCTTCGAGATCTTGGAACATCCGCTTTGATGAGGTAATCCAGTCTTATGGATTTATTCAAAGTCTGGATGAGTCTTGTGTATACAAGAGATGTGACAGAAACGTAGTGGTATTTCTTGTACTATACGTAGATGATTTTTGTTAATTAGCAATAATGTCAAGGTGTTATCTGACGTAAGGGTATGATTGTCCAAACAGTTTGATATGAAGGACTTGGGAGAAGTGGGACACATCCTTGGGATCAAGGTTATAAGGGATCGCAGGAAAAGGATGTTGTACTTATCTCAAGCTTCATACATAGACACCATTTTGGCTCGTTTTAGCAGGTAGAACTGTTGGCAACCGTGCTAATCCTCGGAATGCTCATAGGTTCCCATGTCCCCGGATTAAAATGTTCACTAATGAAAACTAATCCGGATGGGATGAGTTTCCTAAGCACAACCAATTCGTCGTCATGCCAACGACTCGAGCGATCGCTTAAACAAACTAGTTGTTCAAGCGACCAAACTCTTCTAGTCGATTAGCAGCGGAAGAGATGACGGACGGATTGCCAGTTTTTGTGTTTCTTATTTGGGGTCCATGATTATACAAATACATGCAAATGCAAACTAGTATAATCAACATATACTAACATAAAGAACTTAAGCTAGCATATCAATTAAGAATAGAAACATGCAAAGATCATAAATAAAAGTTATAAAACTTTTATACCTCTTGATCTTCTATCGTATGTCCTAACCTCCTTGTAGACTTCGTGTGGGCGAAGATCCTCCACAAGTTGAAGCTTCTTAGATCTTCTTCAATCCAAAGAATGAAGAACTCTCTTTCCCTTCTTGCTTGAGCCAACCACCAATCCACAAAGGATTGATGCCGCCGGCCCCAAGAATAGAGAGAACATAATGGAAACAACCAAGCAACCGAACTAGGGACAAACCCTAGCTCCTAGTGCCGCCGGCCAAGAGGAAAACAAAAGGAAAAGAGGAATAGGTTGGGCACCACCAAAGGTATAAGAAAAAGGATAGGAACCGGCCAACACCCTAGGAAGAAGAAGAACACTTCCCCTATAGTTGCCACCTACCTTACCTTCCAAACCCTAGCCAACCAAGCTTCCTTTGGATTTCTTGCACCAAGGTAGAGGAAGAGAAGGTAGTGGCCACAACCCCTAGAAGGAAGAAGATGAGCCCCTTCCCCTATAGTTGCCGCCAACCATAACTTCCAAACCTATCCGCCTAATCCAAAGAGCCAAACCCTAATCTAATTAGGGTTTCTCCATAGGTTTCTTGCCGCCTAAGCATGGTGGAGAGGAGAGATGGAGATCTAGCCACCTCCAAGGAAGAAGACAAGCTCCTCCATAGGTTGCCGCCCCCTCTAGCTCCATCACCTTGGCCGCCCAACCTAAGGAGCCAAAACCCTAATTAGGGTTTCCTCCTTGAGGTTGCTTGCCGCCCAAGTAATGCTAGGCAAAACCCTAATTTCCTTAGCATCCATCATGAACCATTCAAAAACCATAGTTGCCGCCCAACCCATGCTCCCTTATATAGAACTTAGGAGAAAATTGGTTATTGATGAGGTAGCCAAAAATATAGGAACTAATTCCCAATTTTCTTGCCGCCCCCCTTATCCAACCTTTCCTCTCCCTTTTATATAGAGTTAGGTTTAGGCCTTGGTTTAATCTCCACCGTCGGTTCTAGGGTTTTAATCTCAACCGTCGGATTTAGAGATTTAATCTCAACCGTCGGTTCTAGGAAATAATCCCAACCCTCGGATCTAGAGAATTAATCTCAACCGCTTCTAGGAAATTTAATCCCAACCGTCGGATCTAGAGATTTAATCTCAACCATCGGTTCTAGGAATTTAATCCCAACCGTCGGATCTAGAGATTTAATCTCAACCGTCAGTTCTAGGAATTAATCCCAACCGTCGGATCTAGAGATTTAATCTCAACCGTCGGTTCTAGGAATTTAATCCCAACCGTCGGATCTAGAGATCTAATCTCCACCGTCGGTTCTAGGGATTCAATCCTAACCGTCGGATCTAGAGATTTGTTTTCCATCATTTGATCTAGACTTCATGAGGTTTATATTAGGCTACGATAGGGACCATGAGGAGGAGTTGGGTCTTGGCCACCCGATGGATCGGAACCACACAAACTTGATCCATCAATGATGTTCCATTCCACTAGAGGATCATCATCGAACTACCTCACCAACCCCCATAAATTAATATGGGCTCCATATATTATTTGTACATCCATCTCCCCGTGTTTAAGATATCGAATGTCCGTCAATTAATTGATTTACTGACCATCAATTAATTAACATCTAACTCCTCGAGTAGTACCACTCAACCTTATCATCATGCTGACTAAGTCAACCTGCAGGGTTTACATGATGAACCTTATGAGCTCCTCAAGGGGTCATCATCAACCTAATACATAGGACACGGATTCCTCCTATAATCAATGGCACACCATGTAAATAATATCATTTCCCAACTTATCGGGCATATTGATTTAATCCATAGAAATCTCACCCTCTGGTAAATCAAAGAAATAAATACTAAGTACATGTGTCCGTTATTATATCGGGATTAAGAGCATGTACAACATAATATCCGAGGTCCGATTCAATTATGTAGTCAACAATAAATTGAATCACCTCTATGTCGGTCCTGCTCAATACACCTAAGTGTACTAGTGTAACTCTATGTTCAAGATAAAACAATACCAAGCTACACTACAACCATGCCAATGGTTTGTCCAAAACCATCTTGGTTGTGAGCCTTTACTTATATTCTACAAGGGACTGATAACATGATCTTCTGTGCCGCACCCAGGCACCATGTTATCTACAATGTAAAATATTAGACAATATACACACATATAATGTGCAAACAATGATCATGTGATTCTTATTTCAAAATAAAGATGTCCATACAAAAGAGCTAGGCTTTCAGTATACATCCCAACAATCTCCCACTTATACTAAAAGACTATCTTTGTCATCATCGCCATACATCGATTCCCCTTCCCTCCACATGCCTATCAAAGCTCTCGCTAGAAGGGCCTTAGTGAAAGGGTCTACCGGTCATCCTCGATGCATCTAGGCGGCAAGAACTTCTACCTCCTTTACGATTTCTCGTATCAGGTGGTACTTGCACTCTATGTGTTTACTAGCCTTATGGGCTCGTGGTTCCTTCAAGTTTGCAACTGCACCATTATTATCACAATAAATTGTGATAGTTCTGGGAAAACCAGGAATCACATCCAAGTCCATCAGGAAGTTCCTGAGCCATACAGCTTCTTTGGCCGCCTCATAGGCTGCCACATACTCAGCTTCCATGGTGGAGTCCGCCACGCATTTCTGCTGGACACTCCTCCATACAATGGCTCCACCTCCCAAAGTAAACACAAAACCTGAGGTAGACTTACTGTTATCCCTATCAGATTGGAAGTCGGAATCCGTGTAACCCACAGGGAGTAATTGGTCTGCCCGGTAAACTAGCATATAATCTCTAGTCCTTCTCAGGCACTACAATATATGCTTTACCGCAGTCCAATGTCACTGTCCTGGATTACTCTGATATCTGCTAACCATGCCTACGACAAAGCAGATATCTGGTCTCGTACATAGCATACATTAGGCTTCCTACTACCGAAGCATAAGGAACTGCCTATATCTCCTCTATCTCCTCAGATGATCTAGGACACATCTCCTTAGATAAAGGAACTCCATGCACGAAGGGTAGAAAACCTTTCTTGGAGTTTTGTATGCTAAAACGATCCAAAACCATATCTATGTATGAAGCTTGGGATAAGCACAACAACCTTGATCCCCAAGGTTGTGACCCACTTCTCCCAAGTCCTTCATATCAAACTGTTTGGACAACCATACCCTTACGTCTGATAACACTTCGATGTTGTCGCCAACCACCAAAATGTCATCTACGTATAGTACAAAAATACCACTACGTTTCCGTCACATCTCTGATATACACAAGACCCATCCGAACTTTGAATAAATCCATAAGAATGGATTTACCTCCTCAGCGGATGTCCCAAGACCTCAAGCTTGCTTGATCCATTAACGGACCGATTAAACTTATATACAATACGCTCTGCTCTTAGCAATGAATCCTCGTCGCTTCATGTAGATGGATTCTCAAGACTTCCATTAAGGAAAGTCGCCTTGACATCCATCCGCCACACCTCATAATCCATATGAGTTGCTATGCATAAGAGCTCCCAGACTGACTCAATCCATAGATTCAATCTCAAGATTCATTGTGACTTTGCAAAGATGTTGTATTTATATCTTGATTGCCTCGTCAGATGTCTAGGATCAGTTCATGTTTGCTAGACCAAATCAAGATTTGTCCAAAAACATGAATCTAAGAGGTTGTCTAACAACCTCCCACTACGACGAGGTATCTTCTGGTATCCTCTGTGACACGCGGCAAAGGACATGTGGTATGTCCTCTTGTCATGTGGTACTAAAGAAGTGACTTCCCTTTAACTCTCCAGAACAATTTTACTCTTGGGCTTGTGGCTCATCACATAGTCTTCCTCTAGAAATCCATTCGTGTTAACGATCACCTCCGATCTCTAGGACTATAAAACAAGTCGTAATAACTCATCATCGATCTAACCATCTCCATAAGAGTCCTATTCCTTCGCTTCTCGCTACACCGCTCACTGGGTGTGCCAGTGCATAATTGGGATTGAATCCCAACCTCTGATAAGTAGTTCCTAAACTCTCCCAAGAGGTATTCACCACTACGATCAGATCAGAGTGTCATCTTGAATAATTGTCTATGAAACAGACAAAATATTCAAAACTACCTCTTGCCTGGATAGACATAGGACCATACGAATCAGAATAAACCAATTCCAACACATCTTTGGATCTATACCCCTTGGCCTTGAAAAGGCCTCTTGGTCATCTTACTCTCCAAGCAAGATTCGTAGGTTGGGAGATCCTCCACCACTAATGAACCCAAAGGTCCATCAGCTATCAACCTTTGAATTCTGCTTAGGTTAATGTGACCAAGCCTAAGACGCCAAAGATATGTTTGGTTCATCTTTGATGGTTCTTTTCTCTTATTGGAATTAGAAGATGAGTTATTAACTTCTATTTGCACCGTGGGAGCTTGTGGTTCAAGTTATAAATTTCCTATCTATGTACCTGAATAGATAATGTCCCTATTCCTTTTATAACAAATCTGTCATGAAAAGAAATAGATTATCCATCCAAAAACTATTTAGAAACCGAAATCAATTCTTTCTAAATAAGGGTACATAAAGGAAATTCTTAAGAACCAAAACCTTTATTTTTCTCAATAGATAAATAAAACATCTCCCACTGCAATAGCCGCCATCTTCATGGCATTGCCCAAGTAAATGATAATATCCCCTCAGTCGGGTTTCTGAACCCTCGCAGGTATTGCAGACATGATTAGTGGCTCTCATATCTACACACCAGGTGTCGGTAGATAACATCGCTAACCATGTTACAATGACTAGACCAAAAGATATACTTTTGATCTGTTTTGGATTGGGACAGTCCTCCTTCCAATGTCCATCCTGCTTGTAAGTGAAGTACTTGCCTTTCGGCTTCTTCACTCCTCCCTGAGATCCTCCCACCACATTTGCTCCACCTTGTTTCTCCTTCTTCTTGCCTTTTGGCTTAGAAGTAGAAACTTTTTTGAGCAATGATGGCTTGAGGACACTCTTTGAAGAGTGCATACTTGTACTCCTTAGCAGATAAGACAATATCTTGAATCTTTTCCAATCAACATTATTTAGGTACAGTAAGTTTATTTCCTTTAGTATCACAGTAAGTGGACTGAAAGTCAATTTTGAAAATCCTAAGAATCACATAGATCGTTACTTTAGATTTCAAAAAATTATTGATTCCTCAAACAATAAAATTTCGAAATCAACCAACACCTCAAAACACCGAGAATATCGCATGTCACGCAGTGTGGACGTATACGAATTCTACATTTGTAAGAGGAGGTTTTACCCATTAATTTTATTATCTTGTCAACCTTACTTTTTGACAAATAAAATTAATAGTTGGTTCCTCTTTGGCCCTACAAATAAAAGCAGTGACTCCGATGGGGAGGATACTTTTTATTTGCATCTAAGTGTGCACCATTACACGATACTAAGGGAATTATTTCGGATTATGTGCCTTACCGCTGTGGAAGTACACACACTCCTAGATAATTTCCTATAACCATTATTTGACCTAGTGATCCGCAAACAAACTCATCCGCAGGGAGGAAGGCACTCAGAGCCGACACGCAAGTTTGTTGCATCACACGTCAAATTGTAATGGAGGCCGCGGGAATTAATGAAAATATCCCTCTCCCACTTAGTAAATTGAAAATGAGGAATTTTCAAGCACACACAACATGCTTATTATTACTGTAGATTTCAATAAAAATTATTGATTCCTCAAACAATAAAATTTTGAAATCCACCAACACCTCAAACACCGAGAATATCGCATGCCACGCTGTGTGGACGTATACGAATTCTACATTTGTAAGAGGAGGTTTAACCCATAGCCACCCTTTTATTTCCGCCCAACCCATGCTCCCTTATATAGAACATAGGAGAAAATTGGTTATTGATGAGGTAGCCAAAAATATAGGAACTAATTCCCAATTTTCTTGCCGCCCCCCTTATCCAACCTTTCCTCTCCCTTTTATATAGAGTTAGGTTTAGGCCTTGGTTTAATCTCCACCGTCGGTTCTAGGGTTTTAATCTCAACCGTCGGATTTAGAGATTTAATCTCAACCGTCAGTTCTAGGAAATAATCCCAACCGTCGGATCTAGAGATTTAATCTCAACCGTCGGTTCTAAGAAATTTAATCCCAACCGTCGGATCTAGAGATTTAATCTCAACCGTCGGTTCTAGGAATTTAATCCCAACCGTCGGATCTAGAGATTTAATCTCAACCGTCGGTTCTAGGAATTAATCCCAACCGTCGGATCTAGAGATTTAATCTCAACCGTCGGTTCTAGGAATTTAATACCAACCGTCGGATCTAGAGATCTAATCTCCATCGTCGGTTCTAGGGATTCAATCCTAACCGTCGGATCTAGAGATTTGTTTTCCATCATTTGATCTAGACTTCATGAGGTTTATATAAGGCTACGATAGGGACCATGAGGAGGAGTTGGGTCTTGGCCACCCGATGGATCGGAACCACACAAACTTGATCCATCAATGATGTTCCATTCCACTAGAGGATCATCATCGAACTACCTCACCAACCCCCATAAATTAATATGGGCTCCATATATTATTTGTACATTTATCTCCCCGTGTTTAAGATATCGAATGTCCGTCAATTAATTGATTTACTGACCATCAATTAATTAACATCTAACTCCTCGAGTAGTACCACTCAACCTTATCATCATGTCGACTAAGTCAACTGCAGGTTTACATGATGAACCTTATGAGCTCCTCAAGGGGACATCATCAACCTAATACATAGGACACGGATTCCTCCTATAATCAACGCACACCATGTAAATAATATCATTTCCCAACTTAAGGGCATATTGATTTAATCCATAGAAATCTCACCCTTTGGTAAATCAAAGAAATAAATACTAAGTACATGTGTCCGTTATTATATCGGGATTAAGAGCATGTACAACATAATATCCGAGGTTCGATTCAATTATGTAGTCAGCAATAAATTGAATCACCTCTATGTCGGTCCTGCTCAATACACCTAAGTGTACTAGTGTAACTCTATGTTCAAGACAAAACAATACCAAGCTACACTACAACCATGCCAATGGTTTGTCCAAAACCATCTTGGTTGTGAGCCTTTACTTATATTCTACAAGGGACTGATAACATGATCTTCTGTGCCGCACCCAGGCACCATGTTATCTACAATGTAAAATATTAGACAATATGCACACATATAACGTGCAAACAATGATCATGTGATTCTTATTTCAAAATAAAGATGTCCATACAAAAGAGCTAGGCTTTCAGTATACATCCCAACAAGAACTCCAAGAAAGGTTTTCTACCTTTTAGGCATGGAGTTCCTTTATCTAAAGAGATGTGTCCTAGAACTTTAAAGGAGATAGAGGTGATTAAGGTTGTTCCTTATGCTTCTGCAGTAGGAAGCCTCATGTATGTTATGCTATGTACGAGACCGAATATCTGCTTTGCCGATGGCATGGTTAGAAGATATCAGAGTAATCCAGGACAGAGACATTGGACTACGGTAAAGCATATATTGAAGTACCTGAGAAGGACTAGGGATTATATGCTGGTATACCAGGCAGATCAATTGCTCCCTGTGGGTTACACAGATTCCGACTTCCAATCAGATAGGGATAACAGTATGTCTACATTAGGTTTTGTGTTTACTTTGGGAGGTGGAGCCATTGTATAGAGGAGTGTCAAGCAAAAAATGTGTGGCAAACTCTACCATGGAAGCTGAGTATGTGGCAGTCTCTAAGGCGGCCAAATAAGATATATGGCTCGAGAACTTTTTGATGGACTTGGATGTGATTCCTGGTTTACCCAGAACTATCACAATTTATTGTGATAACAGTGGTGCAGTTGCAAACTCGAAGGAACCACGAGCCCATAAGGCAAGTAAACACATAGAGCGCAAGTACCACCTGATACGAGAAATCGTAAAGTGGGTAGAAGTTGTTGTCACCAAGATTGCATCAGAGGATGACCTAGTAGATCCTTTCACTAAGGCCCTTCTAGCGAGAGCTTTGATAGGCATGTGGAGGGAATGGGAATCAGATGTATGACAGTATGAGGACAACATAGTCTTTTAGTATAAGTGGGAGATTGTTGGGATGTGTACTGAAAAGTCTATCTTTTGTATGAACATCTTTATTTTTGAAATAAGAATCACATGATCATTGTTTGCATATTTATGGTTATGCATATTATCTGATACATTACATTGTAAATAACATGGTGTGTAGTGTCACACAGGAGATCATGTTATCAGTTCCTTGCAGAGTATAAGTAAAGGCTCACAAACAAAATGGTTTTGGACAAACCATTGGTATGGTTGTAGTGTGATTTGGTATTGGTTTGTCTGGACCATAGAATTACACTAATACACTTTGTGTGTATTGAGCAGGACCGACTAAAAGGTGATTCAATTTATTGCTGACTACATAATTGAATCGGACCTCGGATATTATGGTGTACATGCTCTTAATCCTGATATAATAACGGACACATGTACTTAATATTTATTTCTTTGATTTACCAATGGGCGAGATTTATAGAGTAAATCGATAGGCTTGGTAAGTTGGAAAATGATATTATTTACATGGTGTGTCATTGATTATAGGAGGAAACCGTGCCCTATATATTAGAATGATGATGTCCCCTTGAGGAGCTCATAAGGTTCATCATGTAAACCCTGCAGGTGGACTTGGTCCGACATGATGATAAGGTTGAGTGTTACTACTCATGGAGTTAGATGTTGATTAATTAATTATTAGTAAATTAATTAATTGACGGACATTCGAGATCTTAAACATGGGGAGATATTTTTATAATTAATATATGGAGCCCATATTTATTTATTGGTGTTGGTGAGGTAGATCAATGATAATCCTCTAGTGGAATGGATTATCATTAATGGATCGGACTTATGTGGGCTAGATCCATTGGGTTTCCAAGATCCAACTCCTCCTCATGGTTCCTATTGTAGCCTATTAAAACCCTCATGAACTCTAGATCCGATGGTGGAAAATGGAACTCTAGATCGGACGGTGGAGATTAAATCTCTAGATCCGACGGTTGAGATTAAATCTCTAGATCCGACGGTGGAGATTAAAAGGAGGCTTAAGCCTAACTCTATAAATAAGGCTTAAGGGTTGGGCGGCAAGGATAACTCAAGGAGATTATGGTTTTGGCTTAGGCGGCTAGGATTTGGGAATTGGCTTGGGCGGCAACAAGTTGGGAGATTAGGGTTTATTTCCTTCTCTTCCTAAGGAGTAGCCGGCGCCCATCTTCTTCCTCTCTACTTTGGCCGGCACCCATACCATCTCCTTCATCCTCTCCTTGGTCGGCGGCAACATCAAGTTCCTTGGCTTGGTGGTCGGTTCTAGATAGAAGAAGGAGTTTTGTTTTATTCTTCCCTTTGTTCGAAGCGAGCAAGGAAGGGAAGAACATAATCTAGGAGACTTCAACTCTTGGAAGATCGTTGCCCATACAACGTCCAAAAGGAGGAAGGACATACAATAGAAGACCTTGAGGTAAACAAGAGGTATAATTCTTGTGTATGTATGTTTTCTTATTCTATGCATGTTGTATGTATTATATGTGGCTAATTTACTTGGACCCCGAAGACAAACATAAAAATCGGCGATCCGTACATCGTCTATTCCGTGGCTAATCGAAGAAAAGAGGTAGGTTACTTGAAAAACAAGTTTGTTCAAGTGACCACTCTAATCGAATAGCACGACGATGGATCGATTGCTTGGGTAATCCCTCTTTGTCAATGATTATTTTTTTTTAATCCGGGGACATAGATGGGATCGTCATGCACAAACGACCAAGTTGAAGTGGGAAGTGAAGCTTCGACCTTTAATTCATGGTGAGTTATGTTATTTACAACATTTGGACAAAATAGAATATTATGATCAAACTCCTAATGATTACTTGAGGCTAAGAATGTTCAATCTTGAACCAAGGAAGGTAGCTAATAAATACCTTGCCCCTCCACGAGCAAGATTTAAGAGATATGGTGATAAGGGACCACAAGGGAGAAGGTGTAAGGTGAACAAATATCTTGCTCCCCCACGAGCAAGATTCAAACACCTTCAATGAAATGTAGGAATAAGGTCGAGCTAAAAGACCTTAAATAAAGCGCTTCTTGGGAGGCAACCCAAGTTTAATTTTAGATTTCCCTTTGATTGTATTGCATGCATTTGTTAGATTTTAGTTTTGATATCCATCTCATTAAGAGTTAGGACTAGAAAAGAACTTTGCTAGGTAAAAACAAAATCCATATTAACCTACATGGCAAAATATATGAGAAAATTTGGACCGTGGTGCATAAATTGGCGAAAAATGGAGACAAACGGCTTGGCCATGTGTTTTCCCACGGCCGTGCCCGACCGACCCGAGGCGCACATGGCCTGGTCGTGTGTTTTCACACGGCCGTGTCGCGCGAGGTTAAAAGGGGTGAGCCGTGTGTTTTCACCCCATTTGCGCCATGTGCTTCGAATGCTCTTGCCCTAGCCGTGTGGTTTCGTCTTCCCCACCATCTAGAAGTACTTTTAACCTCAAAGGAAGCCAAAAGAAGCAAAGATGAGGAGGACCAAGCATGTAACACCTCGATTTGGTACTTCAGAGCGACGATCAAGGAGAACCGACATCCCTCAAGCTCCGGAGGAGGGTAACGCCCTACCCACTCTTCTTTTTCGCAATAATGAACATAGAGATAGATATAATATGCTTTCTACTCGTAAACTCACTGCTACTAGGTACTTAGATGAAGATTTGCTATAGTCTTTAGGGTTGTTGGGTGATATTCAAGTCCTATTTGCAAAAATGGGGTGGGAAGAGATGATGGGAATAAGGCACCAAACCTACCCTAGGATAGTTCTTGAATTTTTGAGTTCCTTAGAGGGGGAAATTTTAACGGGTAGAGAGAGCGAAGAGGGTAGGATAACTTTTAGGATTTTTAACATTGAGCACGAATGGACCCTTCACCAATGGAATTCATGTTTTGGCTTGTCAAGTGGGGGAGAGAAAAGAATCCCTATTGGGTTTAACTCTCGGATAGTTTGGACTCAGTTGATCGGGGAGCACACTTATGAACCATATAGGGCTAAAGTGTCGTGCCTCCAAAACCCCGTTTTTCGATACCTCCACCGCATCATGGCCAGTACTATATTTGGTCGTGGGGAGAGTGATGGTGTAGTTAGAGCTAGCGAGGTGCTTTGCCTCTGGGACATGCTACAAGAAAGGAGTAGCATCGATGTAGGGTCCCACTTTATCAGACACTTAGTGAAGATGGGCAAAGCAGCACGAGGAGAGATTAATGTGAAAGGCCTACTTACCCACATTTACCATAGGATGGGGTACGATTACACTGCATTAGAGAATATAGAGGGGAGCCCTAGGATCGACCTAGGAGTGTGCATGGCCATGAAAATGATTATGAGAGAAGGAGACTCCTTATGCTTTTTAAGGAAAAATCTGATGACCCTTAGGCTCCCCGACCCATATTGTACCACCATCGCTATACGTGCCAACTGGCATTTGGACCTGATAGTGGAGTCCCCTCCACATGAGGGATCCTCCACATTGGCACCCATCTCTCCACCTTTATATCACTCTCCCTCTAGTCCACACATGCATAGGAGCCCACCTAGTCCACACCGACATGAGCCTGCATTTGCACCACCACCTTTTTCTACTTTTGAGCAGGATGCAGGTATGTCAGCTTATGATTTCTCGGAGTTTCAATCGCGCCTCGACGACATTTACACTGAGCAGCAGACGCAGAGGCAACGATGGGAGGAGCAGAGCGCCTACTAGCAGGCGGAGTTCCAAGGATTCCGGGAGCATTTCCAGTGGGCTGAGGAGTTCTACGACAAGGCCCGCATATACTTCCAGAAGGCGACTGCTCGTCGCTAGGATGAGGCCGCTTACCGCAAAGAGATACGGCAGCACATGCACGCCCAGCAGGCGCTGTGGGCTAGGGAGGAGGAGCACCAAGCAGCCACTGCATCCACCTACTCCCAGATTGACCACATGTACATGTGAGATCAGTGACTCAGCAGTAGGTTCTCCTAGTATCCAGAGATTCCCAGGTTCCCAGATTTTCCACCTCGTCAACCATACTAGAGGTATATTTTCATTTAAGTTTGGGGGGGGAAGACCCCAAAGTTTATTTTGTCTTGTTTCCTAGCAGTAGTTTCTTTTCTGGTATTTTCATTCATTTATTCATGCATGGGTTGTTGAACTTCTTTCAATACTTAGTTTTTGTTATCTATAAAGCTGCCTCAGTAGTATTTATAAAAAAGTTGCTTACATGAGTTGTTCCCATAGGTAGCTTAACTTCATTTATCTCATGGTATTTTATTTTATTTTCTTTAATGAATGTCCTAGACTTACACTTGTTAGCTTTATTTCTTTACACTTACACATGTTGAACATTCTGAAGGGGATAATCTAGTACATACCTAGTTATGAATCATCTCAGTAGTCTAGTACTTTGGAATCCATAGGTGACTCTAGGTTTAGCATTTTAGTTACTAGAGATGCTCGGATTGTGTAAGCCCATTTGAAAAAAATCAAAATCCCAGTGAGAAGAAAAAAAAAGAGAAGAGAGAAAGAGAAAAAGATGAAAAAGAAAACAAGAGAAAAAAAGAAAAAAAAAGAGAGAGATAGAAGATTATGAGGGATAAAAAATAGTTGTCGTGGGTGGAAATGGCTAGGTGCCCCTTTGAGACTGAGTTAGGTTACTAGGAAAATACCTACCGATTTCTCTCAATACCGAGCACGCCTTTGAGACTTTATGCTAGATCTAGGGAACGACCCTCGCTTTGGGGAGGTAAGTGCCTAAGAGCCAAAAATCTTAGGAAAGCTATGGGGTGACGACTTAACTCACCATTGAACGGGCATCCCCTAAGAATGGTTCACTTAGCACGAGCACGAGGAGCTAACTTAGTGAATTTCTAAAACATATTTATTCTGCTTTGATTGTAAATACCACTTGATAAATTTTGTTGTCATGCTAAGTATGGAACAATGTCTTTTAAATTTCATGGTACTGAGGTTTGCTTGAGGACAAGCAAAGATTTAAGTCTAGGGGAAGTGATGTGAGCGAAACATATAGGGTTTTAGGAGTAGTTTTCGCTCACAAGTTTCATACATATGTCCTCTATTTTGCATGCATTTCCTATTTTCTGGTTCGGAGTCTTGCTCTTTGTACTTTTGTGTGCATGGATAGCATTTAGGAAAAGGCACACTTTTTGGAGCAAAGAAGGACATTTTGCGACTAGGCCTTGAGAATGGGACACGACCGAGGCGTGTGGCTACACAGCATGCGTGTCAATGGGCGAGATCGCCACCCAGGGGCCGCGCAGCTGGCCATGTGTTTCCACCGCGACCTGTGGTGGCCCGCAGATTTATGACTAGGGTTTTTTT
This sequence comes from Wurfbainia villosa, assembly GCA_025175895.1. Lineage (NCBI taxonomy): Eukaryota > Viridiplantae > Streptophyta > Magnoliopsida > Zingiberales > Zingiberaceae > Wurfbainia > Wurfbainia villosa. The sequence continues at coordinate 97,775,675 of CM045987.1, forward strand.
TATTTGCTATATAAGGATGGCTCGCCCAAACCCTAGGAAGGACGGCGGTAGGGATGGCGACACGAGTGCCCTAAAAAGCACCGGGAACTCGCAACGGAGAAGAAGGGAGACACTCGAGGATCAAGTTCTGTACCTCAATGCCAGAGAGAAGGGTTGCATAACATTGTAATTCATATTCATTACACATCTATTATTGTATTCATGAATTCCATAATGCTTTGTGATTCCCTTCTCGTATTCATGGAGTAGATTCTCCGATTCTAGGATTAGGGAGTAGTTTGTGTTGAGTAGAACATTGCTATTTCAAATATGTTTCTTGAAATCGTATTTGCAATTGAATGATAGTTTAGATCTATAGCTTTGTGTTTTGGTTTTCTATCTTCTGTGTGTAGACGATACAAGGGGTGACAGTGCTTGTATCGCAAATTTAGGGGATATTTGGAGGAACCTAAGGGTTGGCCTCATCGCCTACAACTATGGATAGAAGGATGCGATAGAGTCGGTAATGTATCTAATTTTTGACTCATCGCAGGGATCGATTCGGCATCCTCGTACCGACTATCCTGTCCTGAGGCCAGGGGATGACCTGACATGGCAGAGGTAGCTTCCGATAGATGCGAAGGCTCATCGGGGGAGTGTATGGTGTCCTTTCCACAAATCCCTAGTTAGAAAGTCTGGATTCATTCAATTGATAGCATGTTCTGCGATACACAAACGAAACTGAAGTCTTAGAATCTTATAAAAATCCTCGTAGCAAACCCTCTCTTCTTCTGTGTGACACCGTACTAGAGTTTAGTCCATTGACGACCCTCACAATCACAAATCTTTAAATCTGATCTCCGAACAATAACATCCACGAATAGATCGGTATTCGAATCCCAGTCCCTATGGGATCGATAATCTTTATTACTTGATGACATCCATGCACTTGCGGGCATTGAGCACGAGCACGCACTTTGAGTCTTCGACGGTCTCCGTCGCGAGATTTGAGGTCGTGTTCGTGCGCATCATATACATGATCCCATTATAAAATATGTGGATCACCAGCCACCTCTCTAGACCATGATGGGGGTATTCGTAGAGTAGCCCTTTGTGGCGATCCCAGGCTTCGAACAAGGACTCCCCTTCTTTCTGGCGGAAGCTAGTGATCAAGTGGCGCATATGAGCAGTCTTACTTGGTGGGAAAAATTTATTTAGGAACTGCTTCTCACATTGCTCCCACGTGGTGATGCTTCCTAAAAGAAGGGAGTGGAGCCATGTCTTGACCTTATCCTGTAGTGAGAACGAGAATAGGCTCAGACGGATCGCTTCAGTTGGTACTCCATTGAATTTCATCATCGAGCATATCTCCAAAAATGTCTCTAGGTGCCGGTTCGGGTATTCAGTTGCAACACCTCTGAATTGCCTCTGTTGGACCATTTGTATAAGCATAGGTTTTAGTTCAAAGTTGTTGGCTGAGATTGATGGTCTAGTTATGCTTGGCCTATATCCTCTAGCACTTGGGGTTGCATAGTCTCGCAAAGGCCGACTACCTAAGTTTACCACAGATGCATCTAGATCTTCCATGCCTTTCTGTTCAGCTCTCCTGCGATGGTAGGTTATTTCGATTTCGGGGTCTATCGGAAATAGATTTTCCGATCCTAAGCATCTACGCATACGAAGAACTGAGCCGCTAAATTTGGATTATACCTACTTCTTAAAAAAAATAGTAAATAAAGTAATCTAACGTACTGAATTAAATGAAGAAGAACTAAACTAAAAGATAACTACTAAAATTGAAATAAAGCAAGCTGTAATTAATCTAAACTAAAAATTGAATAGCAAAAATCTGAAACTGAGGGAAAAAAACCGAGATAAAATAAATTAAAACAAGAAAACAAATCTACCCTAAGTCCAATCCAACTATCCAATTTTTGATTCAATATCGAATTAATCAGTCCCCGACAACAATACCAAAAACTTGATGCACGCGAATGCTACCTCAAATCTTATGATGAAAATCGTCGAGAACTCGGAGCACGCGCTTGCGCTCAATGCCCGCAAGTGCATGAATGTCATCAAGTAATAAATATATTATCGATCTCATAGAGACTGAGATTCGAGTACCGATTGTTGCATCAAAAGGAGGTTCTTAGTGTGTTGCATCAAAAGGAGGTTCTTAGTGGAAGATTGCTAGGGGTGATCCACCTTATGGATTATCGTGGAGTAGGAGCGTTATCTCTAAACCACGTTAAAGATTTGTGTTAGCATTGTGTTCTTTGTTTTCTCTTTCAATTGTAATTTTCTATTACTTCCACTAACGATTTCTTTTAGAAAACAAAGAATTACTATTCACCCCCTCCTCCCCTCCAGCCAATCCTCACGATCCTACACCCCTCATACTTGACACTTGCCCTTAGCCTAGACCTCAGCCTTCAAGCCACTTCCATCAGCCTCGTGCCTTTGATTTGAGTCCACAACTCCTCACCCTTGTGCTTGTCTTCAAGTGTTTCCTTCAGCTTTGTCATGCCATCGGGTACCCTTTGCCAAAATAACGCACCTCCAGGACTTATGCTGCCAAGACTGAACACTTGGACTTACACACCCAAGACTACACCTTTGGACTTTCCTTTGTCAAGTATTCATACTTGGACTTTCCCTTGCTAAGACTACACACTTGGACTTTCCCTTTTCCAAGTATCCATACTTGGACTTTTCTTTGCCAAGATTACACACTTAGACTCTCCCTTTGCCAAGTATCCATACTTGGTCTTTTCCTTGCCAAGACTACATTCTTGGACTTTCCTTGCAAGTCTCCAAAATTGGACTTCTCCTTGCCAAAAATCCATTCTTGGACTTCTCCATTACAAAGTATCCATACTTGGACTTTCACTCAAGTCTTACTTGAGCTTGGTCAACCTTGACCTGAGGTTGATTGCTCCAATAATCTTTTCCTAACAATCTCCCTCATATGACCTTGGATATCCCAAACCATCCACTAGTCATACTATCATACATATTGTCAAATATATTTCCAAATATCAAAACACTACTCGAGTCCCACTCGAGCTTAGTCAACATTGACCTAAGATCGATTACACCAAAAAATATGAGAGAGATAAAAAAATTGGAAAAAAAAGAGAAGAAGAAATAACATAAGAGTACCCTTTTGAGACCAAGTAGTCACTAGGGAAATACCACTAGAGGTGCCCCTTTGAGACCAACTAGTTAATAGGAAAATACTCATAGTCTATTTCTTATTTTTCTTTCTCTTCAAGAGCAAGTAAGTGCCTCTACATCAAAAATGCAAGGAACACAATGGAAGGAATACTTAGTCTAGATTAGTGTATAATACCTGAGAGTCAACTCACATGCACTGCACGAGAGTCTTACTTGTTTAACCATGGAGAAAGGATCCATATGACTATGATCAGAAAATAAAGCTCTAAGGCGGACCCAAACAAACTCACCAAAGGTAACAAATTGTCATAATTCTCACACATAGGTCAATTTTTTCCTTCGCTTGGGGACAAGAAAAAGTTTAAGTTTTGGAGTATTTGATGTGTGTGAATTATGCATACTTTTTAGGATATATTTAGCATACATACATCATATTTTATTATCATATCATGATGAAAATATTAACATTTGCATTCATTTCATCTTTTGTGTTAGGATAACTGCGATTATATGGTTTTGATCTAAGGAAAATGAAAAATTGATGAAAAGACATAATAAAAGCACAAGTAGGAGCCTACTAAGACCAACATAATTAGACAATGGAGCTCCCTATGGTCATGGTATTTTCTACTATCAAACGGTGCATCTAAAGCCAACCATAGCTCGATTGTGGACTGTACTACCCAGATGACTCTAAGCTTTCAGCCTGATCCATGGCCAACCCGTGGTGGCTTTCATAGCAATGGATCATCCTACTACTGTATTGACTTTCAATGTTTGAAAGTTGATGGGATATATAAGAAGGACTAGGGCTCATCCAAGGAAGGAAGGAATGTGAAGGACAAAGTTGGGGTTCAGAGAGATCGTTTTAGAGCCTTCAAAGGAGTTGTTCCAAGCAAGAGGAATCTTCTTCGACATCAACAACTAGAGCTTCATATTCTATACTTGTTTTTTCTATATATCGAATGTTTACTATGCTTATTTCATCTTCTATCCTCTATTTTATGGAGTAATAACTTGTAATATTAGGATAAGGGAGTAGCACTTTATCTATTTGACATGAATTGATATTAACTCTTTTTATCTATTGATATTGTATTCATGATTCCATTTTATTGTGTTCAATGTTAATTTGTGTTTATGTTGGCAACCTATTTGCTTGACCAAGGGATTAGGAGATAAACCGAAAGAAGAGCCTTAACCCTGGAATCATAAAACTTAACTTGAGTTTTTAGACATGAAAATAGTTTGAATTCTCTCAACGATTACATTGGCTATCATTGAGCATAAAGAGTTTATACCGAACCGACTTCATGAGTAATGATAGTAAATCTAGATGATACCAGGGTTCTCATGATAGGTTTTCTTAACAGAATATGATCTTCTATGTATGGATACTATGAAAGTAGGAGTCGCGTTTGGGTAGATACATCGGTGTATCCTCGAAAGAGGCCATCAATTACCTTAGGATAGACCACCTTCAGAGACATATATTGTTATAAGAGAGAACTGTCATGTTAATAGATATTGTAGTGAAACCAAAATCCTAGAATTGTCTCTAAACTCTGATCTGCTGATTTGTTCTTTGATTATATTTTCTTTTCTTTTCTTTGTTAAAATTCTCATTATTGATTTTGTCTAGATAATTTACTTTTGAATGTAATCGGTGCCTGATCTAGTCCCAAAGGATGATATTTTTTACTAATTGATGATAGTCATATGCTTGTAGTACATGACATCAAGTGTCTAAAAACTTTGGGAGAAATTGATTGAACTGCATGAAGGAACATAGACTCCAAAACTACCAAGAGAGATCTTTTTCAAAATCAACTTTAGATTATTTAAATGAAAGAAGGAGAGTTAGTAAGTCAACTTCATAGGAGATTCAAGAACATCCTAAATGGGTTGCATTCACTTATAGAATAGGTTAACAACCAAGACTTAATTAGGTATTCCTTAAGGGCATTTCCAAGGACAACTTTATGGGCATCAATGGTGGATACATACAAAGCATCTAGGGACTTATTCTTAGTTAAGTTAGATGAATTTTTCTATGAATTTGAACTTCATGAACATACTAACCTTGGTCAATTAAAGAAAGGTATACCTTTAGTTACATGAAATTCAAAGTCCACTAAAGTCAAGTCAAAAACAAAGAACAAGTTAAAGGTTGAATATGAGTCAAAGGCTGAGTTCGAGTCAAAATCTAATGATGATGATCTATCATCAAAAATTTCCAATGCAATAAAAAATTATCAGGAGAAAAAGATTTACAAAAATAAAGATCCATAAAAAGCTTCAGAAGAAAGAAAGGAGAGGTAATGTGTTATCACTACAATAAGAAAAAACACTGCAAGTCAAAATGTCCTCAACTTAAAGAATAAAAAAAATGGAAAATTAAAAAAGCAAAAACCAAGGAAAGAATTATAGGTCACCTAGGATGAATCATCAGAATCTGAGTTAGATACAGATCAAATCAATTATTTGGCCTTAGTAATTGAAGCTTTAATAAAATCAAAATCAGATTCAAGCTCAAGTTTAGAGTTGAAATGAAAAAAAAAACTTAATCAATAACTCAGATGAATCAATTAATGAAGTAAAATATCCATTACTGAAAAGTTATATGATACAATTACTTAACAAAAATATTAGCTAAATCAAGATTTATGGTTAGGTCACTTCTTAAGGAGACCAAAGATCTTTCAAAAGACTTATGCTAACTCTTCAATTGAAAAAAATTCAAGATGGAACCTCAGCTCAAGTGTCACAATTTAAGAAAGAAAATTTTGTTTTGAAAACTCAAGTTGAAGAGTTAAAAACTATGTTAGATAAGTTTTTATTGGGATTAAAATATTTAAATATGATGTATGGATCTCAATGAGCTGTGTATAACAAAACTTGATTTGCATTTAATTAAACTCAGCATTGTAGGAACGTTGATGATGCGTTAGAGGGGGGGGGGGGTGAATATCGCTTTGCGTCGTTTGATGGAATTCATTTATGTTCGTCTACAAGATGTTAGTGTGCACCTCGGAATACAAATAGAAATAAACACAACATGAGACAAACACTCACATACAATGCACAAGCATATAACGCGGTTCGAAACCTAAGGTTCCTACTTCACGGGTCGAGCTCAAGTGAGCTCCAGTGATGCAAACCACCGCTAATAAACCTCTCATTCTCGAAAAACACTCCGGAGGTGAAGAAAACCTCTTACAACAATAATAAAGGACTACAAGCAAATACAAATGAAATACAACAACAATGCAAAGAAAACTTTACACAAGATTACTTTGAATGCTTTGATTGTTGGTGGCTTGGCCGAGCATGAAGGAACCTGAAATGCACTAGCACTTCGCCTCTAATCTATTAGTGCCTATAAGATTCACATATCTCCACAATGGTATGATATTGTCCACTTTGGACCTAAACCCTCATGGTTTTATTTTTGGGCTTTACCCAAAAGGCCTTAGGCCAATGGGAGGCAACCCAAGTTTAATTTTACATGTTTTTAATCTTTTTGCATTCATGTGTATAATTTAGACTTTGATTTATTGTCACTTATGTTCTTTGCAAATAGCTTAGGATTAGGGAAAACCTGCTAGGAAGAAGCAAAGATCATTTTGAGACCACCTAATCCACGTCGACATGAGCCTGCACCTGCACCGCCACCTTTTTTTACTTTTGAGCAGGATGCAGGTACATCTGCCTATGATTTTTCAAAGTTCCGATCGTGCCTCAACGACATATATACCGAGCAGCAGACACAGAAACAACGATGGGAGGAGCAGAGCGCCTACACGCAGGCAGAGTTTTAGGGCTTCTAGGAGTACTTCTAGCAGGCTGAGGAGTTCTACGATGAGGTCTGTATCTACTTCCAGGAGGAGGCTATCCGTCACCAAGAGGAGGCCACCCACCATCAGGAGATGTGGCAACACATGCATGCCCAGCAGACACAATGGGCTAGGGAGGAGGAGCACCGAGCAGTCGCTGCATCCACCAGCTCTCAGATCGACCACATGTATATGTAGCATCACCGGCTCAACACCAAATTCTCCCAGGATCCCGAGATGCTGAGGCTACCAGACTTTCCACGTCATCCACCATACTAGAGGTATGCTTCGCTTAAGTCTGGGGGCCCCAAGTTTTGATTTATTTTGTTTCTAGCAGTAGTTTCTTTCTTGATATTTGAATTATGGTTAGCATTCATTTGTTCATGCATAAGTTGTTTAGTTGCTTTCAGCACTTAATTTTTGTTATCTATAAAGTTGTCTCAGTAATATTACTAAAGTTTGTTCATGAGTTGTTTCCATGGATAGCTTAACTTCATTTATCTCGTGGTATTTTATTTTATTTGCTCTAATGAATGTTCTAGACTTACACTGGTTAGCTTTTATTTTTACACCTACACATGACGAACATTCTGAAAGGGAAAATCTAGTACATACCTAGTTATGATTAATCTTAGTAGTCTAGTACTTTGGAATCCATAGGTGACTCTAGATTTAGCATTTTAGTTACTGGAGATGCTCGGATTATGGAAGCCCATTCAGAAAAATCAAAATCCCAAGAGAGAGAGAAAAGAAAGAAAGAAAAAAAAATGGAATAAGAAAAGATAGAAAGAAAGAAAAAGACAGTAAGAAACAAAAATTGGAAAAAAAAATTATGAGGGATAAGAATATAGTTGTCGTGGGTGAAAAAGGCTAGGTGCCCCTTTGAGACCGAGTTAGGTTACTGGGAAACACCTACCAATTTCTCTCAATACCGAGAATGCCTTTGAAACTTTGTGCTAGATCTAGGGAACGACCCTCGCTTTGGGTAGCTAAGTGTGTTGGACTATCCAAGCAGCAAAAACTGCTTTTTGTGTTGCGGAAGCCTTAGAAGTCGACCACGGATCCGTGCGAAGAATAACAAAATATACATGTACGTGTTTAAAAAAAACCTTAGATCTACTTTAGATCTACATGTGAAGAGCTTTACCCTTGATGCAAATCCCTTCTCTTATCCCGTCGTCCAAATGGCTTGTCGGAACTCGAGAGTGTCAAGTGTACACTCCTCTACAAGTATCCACATGAGCAATAGGTGGAGAAGACAACCTAGAGTGTGCTAGCACTCATGAAGTCCATGAAAATGGAGGATTAGGGAGAAAATCTTGAGAAGAGAGGAGGAAGAAGATGAAGTTCATCCACTTAACTTCACACTAATGCACCACATAAGTGGCCGGCCACTTCATGGGAGTTACATGCATGTAATACCAAGAGCCATGGCTCTTGGTCTCCCTCATGAGGTGGCACCCCATGATGTGTCCATGATGATGTGGAACATCATCATTGGCCGGCCCATGCCAAGTCACCATGATGTGGCATTTGGTGAAGTCAAACTTGACCTTTCATCTTCCCTTTCAAGTCAAGTCAAACTTGAACTCTTATCTCCCATGGTTGATTAAATCCAACCATTTGATTCAATTCAATTTAATTTAATGAATCTCTATTCATTAGTTTAAATTGACTCAATGAATCAAATCTAAATTAGACTCATTCAACACTTGAATCAAATTGAGTCCTGTTGGCAATGTGCTAGTCCTCGGAATGCTCATTGGCTCCCATGTCCCCGGATTAAAATTTTCACTAATGAAAACTAATCCGGATGGGATGAGTTTCCTAAGCACAACCAATTCGTCGTCGTGCTAACGACTCGAGTGATCGCTTGAACAAACTAGTTGTTCAAGCAACCAACTCTCCTAGTCGATTAGCCGCGGAAGAGACGACGGACGGATCGCCGGTTTTTGTGTTTCTTATCGGGGTCCATGATTATACAAATACATGCAAATGTAAACTAGTATAATCAACATATACTAACATAAAGAACATAAGCTAGCATATCAAATAAGAACATGCAAAGATCATAAATAAAAGTTAATAAAACTTTTATACCTCTTGATCTTCTATCGTATGTCCTAACCTCCTTGTAGACTTCGTGTGGGTGAAGATCCTCCACAAGTCGAAGCTTCTTAGATCTTCTTCAATCCAAAGAAAGAAGAACTCTCTTTCCCTTCTTGCTTGAGCCAACCACCAATCCACAAAGGATTGATGCCGCCGGCCCCAAGAATAGAGAGAACATAATGGAAACAACCAAGCAACCGAACTAGGGACAAACCCTAGCTCCTTGTGCCGCCGGCCAAGAGGAAAACAAGAGGAAAAGAGGAATAGGTTGGGCACCACCAAAGGTATAGGAAAAAGGATAGGAACCGGCCAACACCCTAGGAAGAAGAAGAACACTTCCCCTATAGTTGCCACCTACCTTACCTTCCAAACCCTAGCCGCCTAACCAAGCTTCCTTTGGATTTCTTGCCGCCAAGGTAGAGGAAGAGAAGGTAGTGGTCCAACCCTTAGAAGGAAGAAGATGAGCCCTTCCCTATAGTTGCCGCCAACCTAACTTCCAACCTAGCCTAATCCAAAGAGCCAAACCCTAATCTAATTAGGGTTTCTCCATAGGTTTCTTGCCGCCTAAGCATGGTGGAGAGGAGAGATCTAGAGCCAGCCACCTTCAAGGAAGAAGACAACCTCCTCCATAGGTTGCCGCCCTTCATCACCTTGGCCGCCCAACCTAAGGAGCCAAAACCCTAATTAGGGTTTCCTCCATGAGGTTGCTTGCCGCCCAAGCATACTAGGCAAAACCCTAATTTCTTAGCATCCATCATGAACCATTAACAACCCATAGCCATCCTTTATAGAGTTAGGGTTAGGGTTCTAGGGTTTTAATCTCAATGGATTTAGAGATTTAATCTCAATTCTAGGAATTGATCCCAACCGTCCGGATCTAGAGATTTAATCTCAATCGCCGGTTCTAGGAATTTAATCCCAACCGTCGGATCTAGAGATTTAATCTCAACCGTCGGTTCTAGGAATTTAATCCCAACCGTCGGATCTAGAGATTTAATCTCAACCGTCGGTTCTAGGAATTTAATCCCAACCGTCGGATCTAGAGATTTAATCTCAATCGTCGGTTCTAGGAATTTAATCCCAACCGTCGGATCTAGAGATTTAATCTCAACCGTCGGTTCTAGGAATTTTAATCCAACCGTCGGATCTAGAGATTTAATCTCCACCGTCGGTTCTAGGGATTTAATCCTAACCGTCGGATTTAGAGATTTGTTTTCCATCATTTGATCTAGACTTCATGAGGTTTATATAAGGCTACGATAGGGACCATGAGGAGGAGTTGGGTCTTGGCCACCCGATGGATCGGAACCACACAAACTTGATCCATCAATGATGTTCCATTCCACTAGAGGATCATTAATATGGGTTTACATGATGAACCTTATGAGCATTTGACATCTCCGTGTTTAAGATATAGGACATGGATTCCTCCTATAATCAATGGCACACCATGTAAATAATATCATTTCCCAACTTACCGGGCATATTGATTTAATCCATAGAAATCTCACCTCCGTAAATCAAAGAAATAAATAATAAGTACATGAGCCCGTTATTATATAGGATTAAGAGCATCTACACCATAATATCATAGGTTCGATTAAATTATGTAGTCAGCAATAAATTGAATCACCTCTATGTCGGTCCTGCTCAATACACCTAAGTGTACTAGTGTAACTCTATGTTCAAGATAAAACAATACCAAGCTACACTACAACCATGCCAATGGTTTGTCCAAGACCATCTTGGTTGTGAGCCTCTACTTATACTCTACAAGGGACTGATAACATGATCTTCTGTGCCATCACCCAAGCACCATGTTATCTACAATGTAAAGTATTAGACAATATGCACAACATATAATAAATATAAAAGTGCAGACAATGATCATGTGATTCTTATTTCAAAATAAAGATGTTCATACTAAAGAGCTAGGCTTTCAAAGATACATCCCAACAATCTCCCACTTATACTAAAAGACTATGTCACATTATATCGCCATACATCCGATTCCCTTCCCTCCACATGCCTATCAAAGCTCTCGCTAGAAGGGCCTTAGTGAAAAGGGTCTACCAGTCATCCTCGATGCAATCTAGGCGATAAAGAACTTCTACCTCCTTTACGATTTCTCGACGTGGTACTTGCACTCTATGTGTTTACTAGCCTTATGGGCTCGTGGTTCCTTCGAGTTTGCAATCACCATTATTATCACAATAAATTGTGATAGTTCGGGCAAACCAGAATCACATCCAAGTCCATCAGAAGTTCCCGAGCCACCCAACTTCTTTGGCGCCTAAGAGGTTGCCAATACCTTCCATGGTAGAGTCCACCACGCATTTCTGCTTGACACTCTTCCATACTATGGCTCCACCTCCAAAAGTAAACACAAAACCTGAGGTAGACTTACTGTTATCCCTATCAGATTGGAAATCAGAATCTATGTAACCCACAGGGAGTAATTTGTTTGCCCGGTAAACTAGCATATAATCCCTAGTCCTTCTCAGGCACTACAATATATGCTTTACCGCAGTCCAATATCCTCGTCCCGATTACTCGATATTCACGACCATGCCCACGGCAAAGATATCCGGTCTCGCATGAGCATCGTGATACATGAGGCTTCCTACGCCAAGCATAAGGAACCGCCTTCATCTCCTCTATCTCCTCAGATGATCTAGGACACATCTCCTTAGATAAAGGAACTCCATGCCTGAAAGGTAGAAAACCCTTCTTGGAGTTTTGCATGCTAAAACGATCCAAAATCATGTCTATGTATGAAGCTTGGGATAAGCACAACAACCTTGATCCCAAGGTTGTGACCCACTTCTCCCAAGTCCTTCATATCATACTGTTTGGACAACCATACCCTTACGTCTGATAACATTTCGATGTTGTCGCCAACCACCAAAATGTCATCTACGTATAGTACAAAAATACCACTACGTTTCCGTCACATCTCTGATATACACAAGACTCATCCGAACTTTGAATAAATCCATATGACTGGATTACCTCATCAAAGCGGATGTTCCAAGATCTAGAAGCTTGCTTCAATCCATAAATGGACCGATTAAGCTTACATACAAGATGCTTTTGCCCTTAGCAATGAATCCTCTGTCGCTTATATAAATGGATTCTCAAGACTTCCACTAAGGAAATGCCTTGACATCCATCCCACACCTCATAAATTCATATGAGCCGCTATACATAGAGCTCCTGGACTGATTTGAATCCATAGATTCAATCTCAGATTTATTGCACTTTGCAAAGATGTTGCATCTATATCTTGGATTACCTCGCATATGTCCAGGATCAGTTCATGTTCGCCAGTGACCAAATCAAGATTCTCCCAAGAACATGAATCTATCAGTGTCTCACAACCCTCCCACTACGACGAGGTATCACTGTGATATCCTCTGTGACACGCTGCGCTGACATGTGGTATATCCTCTCAGACGGCAGTACCAAGTCGGACTTCCCTATCAACTCCTCAAGAACAATCCTACTCGTGGGCTTGTGGTTCATCACATAGTCCTCCTCTAGAAATCGCATTCGCACTAACGATCACCCTCTCGATCTCTAGGACTATAAAACAAACCACCCTTCGCTCCCTAGGATAGCCAACTAACATGCATACTGTATGAGGTTCCAACTTATCGCCTTCAAAGACATGTCGGACTCCCATATCCGAATATGTCTTAGACTAGGCTTCCGCCTAGTCCACAACTGGGAGTAGAAGGCACCGATTTAGATGGAACAAGGTTCGTAATGTATACCGTCAGATCTAGGGCATATCCCGTAACGACCGCAAGTCGTAATAACTCATCATCGATCTAACCATCTCCATAAGAGTCCTCTTCCTTCGCTACGCTACACCATTCTCGTGTGCAAAGTGCATAATTGGGATTGAATCCCAGCCTCTGATAAGTAATTCCTAAACTCTCCCAAGAGGTATTCACCACTACGATCAAATCGTAGTGTCATCTTGAATAATTGTCTATGAAAAAGATGAAATATTCAAAACTATCTCTTGCCTGGATAGACATAGGACCATACGAATCAGAATGAACCAATTCCAACACATCTTTGGATCTATACCCCTTGGCCTTGAAAGGCCTCTTGGTCATCTTACCTTCCAAGCAAGATTCGCAGGTTGGGAGATCCTCCACCACTAATGAACCCAAAGGTCCATCAGCTATCAACCTTTGAATTCTGCTTAGGTTAATATGACCAAGCCTAAGATCCCAAAGATATATTTGGTTCATTTTCGAAGGTTCTTTTCTCTTATTGGAATTAGAAGATGAGTTAATAACTTCTATTTGCATCGTGGGAGCTCGTGGTTCAAGTCATAAATTTCCTATCTATGTACTGAATAGATAATGTCCCTATTCCTTTATAACAAATCATTATCAAAAGAAATAGATTATCCATCCACAATTTAGAAATCAAAGCAATTATTTCTAAACAAAGGCACATAAAGAAAATTTCTAAGAACCAAAAACTTTATTTTTCTCAAAAGATAAATAAAACATCTCCCACTGCAATAGTCGCCATCTTCATGGCATTGCCCAAGTAAATTGTAATATCCCCTTTAGCTAGTCGTCGGGTTTCTTGGAACCCCAAGTATTGTGCAGTACATGATTAGTGGCTCTCGATCTACACACCAGTGCCATAGATAACACCGCTAACCATGTTACAATGACTAGACCAAAAGATATACTTTTGTTCTTGCTTCGATTGGGATAATCCTTCTTCTCATGTCCCGTCTACTAGTAAGTGAAGTATTGCCTTCGGCTTTATTCACTTTTCCCGAGATCCTCCCACCACCTTTCGCTCCACCTTGTTTCTTCTTCTTCTTGCCTTCGGCTTAGAAGTAGAAACCTTTGAGCAACCATGGCTTGAGGACACTCTTGAAGAGTGTATACTTGTACTTCTTAGCAAATAAGACAACATCTAGATTCTTTTCCAATCAACATTAACTAGGTACAGTAAGTTTATTTCCTTTAGTATTACAACAAGTGGACTGAAAATCAATTTTGAAAATCCTAAGAATCACATAGATCATTGCTTTAGATTTCAAATATTATTGATTCCTCAAAACAATAAAATTCTGAAATAAACCAACACCTCAAAACACCGAGAAAATCGCATGCCACGATAGTGTGGACGTATACGAATTCTACATTTGTAAGAGGAGGTTTTACCCATTAATTTTATTATCTTGTCAACCTTACTTTTTGACAAATAAAATTAATAGTTGGTTCCTCTTTGGCCCTACAAATAAAAGCAATGACTCCGATGGGGAGGATACTTTTTATTTGCATCTAAGTGTGCACCATTACACGATACTAAGGGAATTATCTGATTATGTGCCTTACCGATGGGGAAGTACACACGCTCCTAAATAATTTCCTATAACCATTATTTGACCTAGTGATCCTCAAACACACTCATCCACAGGGAGGAAGGCACTCAGAGCCGACACGCAAGTTTGTTGCATCACACGTCAAATTGTAATGGAGGCCATGTGAATTAATTAAAATATCCCTCTCACACTTAGTAAATTGAAAATGAGGAATTTTCAAGCACACACAACATGCATATAAAACAAATAAGCAATAAATATGGAAAAATCAGAATTTTACCAACTATTATGGCATTGTTATCCAATATGCATCCCGTCGTGTCGCCACCTCGTCCGCTCCTCATACGCCATGTACGAGCCATCAGGAGATCCGAGAGTATAAAACCTATTTTATTTTACATCCATCGATCCTATACTCCACAGGAGTGTACATGAAATCTAGATCGAAAGTAAAATAAAATAAAGATTTGATAAACAATGTCTTATTTAATTACAAAAATTAAATACTAATCTAGACTCGTCAACCCCCATGATTCAAATAATATAAAATCATACACAAACAATCACATACACACATATAGCCATAATAGTCGGATCTTATGACTGCAACCAAAAAGTTAGCCTACGCACATCCTACTATTATCCGCATACAAAATATATGATATGTGCATGAAAGTAATCAATCCAAAACACACAAACCGAAACCATGGCTCGATATACCAATTGTTGGCAATGTGCTAGTCCTCGAATGCTCATTGGCTCCCATGTCCCCGATTAAAATTTTCACTAATGAAAACTAATCCGGATGGGATGAGTTTCCTAAGCACAACCAATTCGGCCGTCGGTTAACGACTGAGTGATCGCTGAACAAGCTAGTTGTTCAAGCAACCAACTCCTCGCGAAGAGACGACGGACGGATCGCCGTTTTTGTGTTTCTTATCGGGGTCCATGATTATACAAATACATGCAAATGTAAACTAGTATAATCAACATATACTAACATAAAGAACATAAGCTAGCATATCAAATAAGAACATGCAAAGATCATAAATAAAAGTTAATAAAACTTTTATACCTCTTGATCTTCTATCGTATGTCCTAACCTCCTTGTAGACTTCGTGTGGGCGAAGATCCTCCACAAGTCGAAGCTTCTTAGATCTTCTTCAATCCAAAGAAAGAAGAACTCTCTTTCCCTTCTTGCTTGAGCCAACCACCAATCCACAAAGGATTGATGCCGCCGGCCCCAAGAATAGAGAGAACATAATGGAAACAACCAAGCAACCGAACTAGGGACAAACCCTAGCTTCTTGTGCCGCCGGCCAAGAGGAAAACAAGAGGAAAAGTGGAATAGGTTGGGTACCACCAAAAGGTATAGGAAAAAGGATAGGAACCGGCCAACACCCTAGGAAGAAGAAGAACACTTCCCCTATAGTTGCCACCTACCTTACCTTCCAAACCCTAGCCGCCCAACCAAGCTTCCTTTGGATTTCTTGCCGCCCAAGGTAGAGGAAGAGAAGGTAGTGAACGGCCAACCCTTAGAAGGAAGAAGATGAGCCCTTCCCCTATAGTTGCCGCCCAACCTAACTTCCAACCTAGCCGCCCAATCCAAAGAGCCAAACCCTAATCTAATTAGGGTTTCCTCCATAGGTTTCTTGCCGCCTAAGGATGGTGGAGAGGAGAGATCTAGGAGCTAGCCACCTTCAATGAAGAAGACAACCTCCTCCATAGGTTGCCGCCCACCATCCTTCATCACCTTGGCCGCCCAACCTAAGGAGCCAAAACCCTAATTAGGGTTTCCTCCATGAGGTTGCTTGCCGCCCAAGCATACTAGGCAAAACCCTAATTTCCTTAGCATCCATCATGAACCATTAACCCCTCTTGCCGCCCAACCCATAGCCATCCTTTTATAGAGTTAGGGTTAGGCCTTGGTTTAATCTCCACCGTCGGTTCTAGGGTTTTAATCTCAACCATCGGATTTAGAGATTTAATCTCAACCGTCGGTTCTAGGAATTAATCCCAACCGTCGGATCTAGAAATTTAATCTCAATCGTCGGTTCTAGGAATTTAATCCCAACCGTCGGATCTAGAGATTTAATCTCAACCGTTGGTTCTAGGAATTTAATCCCAACCGTCGGATCTAGAGATTTAATCTCAACCGTCGGTTCTAGGAATTTAATCCCAACCGTCGGATCTAGAGATTTAATCTCAACCGTCAGTTCTAGGAATTTTAATCAAACCGTCGGATCTAGAGATTCAATCTCCACCGTCGGTTCTAGGGATTTAATCCTAACCGTCGGATTTAGAGATTTGTTTTCCATCATTTGATCTAGACTTCATGAGGTTTATATAAGGCTACGATAGGGACCATGAGGAGGAGTTGGGTCTTGGCCACCCGATGGATCGGAACCACACAAACTTGATCCATCAATGATGTTCCATTCCACTAGAGGATCATCATCGAACTACCTCACCAACCCCCATAAATTAATATGGGCTCCATATATTATTTGTACATTTATCTCCCCGTGTTTAAGATATCGAATGTCCGTCAATCCAATTGATTTATCGACCATCAATCAATTAACATCTAACTCCTCGAGTAGTACCACTCAACCTTATCATCATGTTGACTAAGTCAACCCGCGGGGTTTACATGATAAACCTTATGAGCTCCTCAAGGGGACATCATCATCCTAATATATAGGACACGGATTCCTCCTATAATCAACGACACACCATGTAAATAATATCATTTCCCAACTTACCGGGCATATTGATTTAATCCATAGAAATCTCACCCTCTGGTAAGTCAAAGAAATAAATACTAAGTACATGTGCCCGTTATTATATCGGGATTAAGAGCATGTACAACATAATATCCGAGGTCCGATTCAATTATGTAGTCAGCAATAAATTGAATCACCTCTATGTCGGTCCTGCTCAATGCACCTAAGTGTACTAGTGTAACTCTATGTTCAAGACAAAACAATACCAAGCTACACTATAACCATGCCAATGGTTTGTCCAAGACCATCTTGGTTGTGAGCCTCTTCTTATACTCTACAAGGGACTGATAACATGATCTTCTGTGCCATCACCCAAGCACCATGTTATCTACAATGTAAAGTATTAGACAATATGCACAACATATAATAAATATAAAAGTGCAGACAATGATCATGTGATTCTTATTTCAACATAAAGATGTTCATACTAAAGAGCTAGGCTTTCAGTATACATCCCAACAAGTCCAACTCAATTAGTCTAATTTGGATTACTCTTAATCCAATTTGGTTCATCACATGAACCTAATCCTCATGGTCCATCATATGAACCTAATCTCCATCTAATTGCCCTTTGTGTGTGATCCTATAGGTTCTTGTAATGTTGGCAATGTTCCTAAACCGATTTAGAAATATAAGCAATGAGTGGTATCTAGCAACACATCATTTCTACCCAAGTTACAAGAACGTTGTGGTCCAACATCACCTTTGTGACTACTAATTGTAACTCTCACAATATGTGGCAATGTCCCTCTATCCTTAACATCTAGATTGACCAATTGAGGCATAGACCATGTCATCCTCTGTACAATCTATATCTTGAACTCCAAGTAGACTCACTCTAATCAAATGAGCTCAATATCTCATATTGACTCATTTGGGCATGGTCATGCACTTAGTGGTCTCACTCTATCAAGAATCATGATGTCACTCCTGTCATATAGGAGGGATAGATCTCATATGCATCTCTTACATCCCTCCGCATAATTCGTTACGTACCCAGTAATCGCCTTTATAGTCCACCCATTTACGAGTGACGTTTGACGAAGCCAAAGTATGCAACTCCTTATGTAGGGAACCATGGTGACTTCAGGTCCAAGGACTAATAGTCATACTAATAGTCACATGAGAAAGTATATGACACTCATATAACGATCCATGATACTTTCTCATGGTGGGTCGTTTAGTATACATTCTCCAATGCATACCCATGTGTCAACTTGATATCTCATATCCATGACTTGTGAGATCAAGTCATCGAGTTGACCTACATGCTAGTCTCTTCGCATTAACATTATCCCTGAATGTTAATACTTGACTAGGAATGATTAAGAGTAGTGTTCTCTATATCATCTCATTATCGATTCAACCAATCGATTGATATATATAAGAACCTTCTACTCAAGGATGTTATCATACTTAGTTATTTGGCACCAATGCAAGTAAGTATAATAACCACAAAGAAATGCCTTTATAAATATAGGAATATAATACAACAAAGTCCATACAACAATCATCACATGATTGGCTCTAGGGCTTTCACTAACAATCTCCCACTAGCACTAGTGTCAATCACTGTAGTATCTAATACCCAATGACCTAGCGTGACCATCATGCTTTTTCTATGCCAAAGCCTTGGTCAAGGGATCTGCGATGTTAGCCTCTGTGGGTACTCTACAAATCTTCACATCTCCTCTATCAATAATCTCTCGAATGAGATGGAAGCGTCGTAGTATGTGTTTGGTCCGCTAGTGTGAGCGAGGTTCCTTAGCCTGCACAATCGCTCCATTGTTGTCACAATAGAGCTATATAGGATATGCTATGCTAGGAACCACCCCAAGCTCAGTAATGAACTTGCAGATCCAACCCTTCTTTCGCCTCCGATGCAAGAATATACTGACTGTAGAATCAAGAATCGTGTTCGTCAACTCTTCCAGCTCACAGTGCCACCATTCAAGAAAAACACGAACCCTGACTGCGATCTATAATCATCCTGGTCAGTTTGGAAGCTGGCATCGTTGTAACCCTTTACAGCTAGCTCCTCATCGCCTCTAAATATCAAGAAATATTCTTTAGTCCTTCTCAAGTACTTAAGAATATTCTTGACTGTTATCCAGTGGCGCTCACCTAGATCTGACAGGTATCTACTCGTCATGCTCAAAGCATACGAGACATCAGGACGAGTATATAGCATGACATACATGATAGATCCTATGACCGATGCATAAGGGATCTTATCCATGCGGTCTCTCTCCTCTCTATAAGAGGGACTTTGAGTATTCGAAAGACTCACACCATGTGACATCGGCAGAAGTCCCTTCTTGAAATTCTGCATGGCAAACTGTAGTAATACCGTGTCAATATATGTACACTGACTTAGGCCAAGCAATCTCTTAGATCTATCTCTATAGATCTTGATGCCTAGAATACAGGCTGCTTCACCTAAGTCCTTCATTGAGAAGCATGTCCCCAGCTAAGTCTTCACAGACTGTAGCGAAGGGATGTCATTCCCAATTAGTAGTATGTTATCCACATACAATACAAGGAAGACAACTGTATTTCCATTAACCCTCTTATAGACACAGGGTTCATCTTCATTCTTGATGAAACCAAACTATTTGATCACATCATCGAATCGAAGATTCCAGCTCCGAGAAGCTTGCTTTAGCCCATAAATGGACCTTTGCAGCTTGCATACTTTCCCAGTATGCTGTGGATCTACAAAACCCTCAGGCTATGTCATGTACACATCCTCGAGCAAGTTTCCATTCAGAAATGTAGTTTTGACATTCATCTGTCAGATCTCATAATCGTGGTATGCTGCAATAGCAAGCATAATCCGAATGGACATAAACATAACCACTGGAGAAAAGGTTTCATCATAGTCAATACCATGAATTTGCTTGAAACCTTTAGCCACCAATAGGCCCTTATAGGTATGCGTATGTCCATCCATGTCAATCTTTCTCTTAAAGACCCACTTACACCCAATGGGTTTAACGCCTTCAGGTGGATCAACCAAAGTCCATACTTGGTTGGTGTACATGGATTCCATCTCAGATCTCATGGCCTCTAGCCATTTCTCAGAATCTGGGCTCATCACAGCCTCCTGATAGGAGGTAGGCTCATTCTCAATGAGCATAACGTCATCATGGTCAGACAAGAGAAATGAGTATCTCTCAAGCAGACGACATATCCTATCAGACCTGCGAAGAGGTAGGTCTACCTTAATAGGTGGTTGTTCCACAACTCTTTGTGCAACAATCTCATCACCCACAACACTTTGTGGTTCATGTTCAACCTCCATCAAGGCCTCAATGCTATGGTCCTTATCTTGAATTTCTTCAAGATTGAACGTACTTCCATTAGTTTTTCTAGAAATAAAATCCCTTTCTAGAAATACCCCAGTCTTTGCCACAAACACTTTGTGCTGACTGGGAATGTAGAAGTAATATCCCTTCGTTTCCTTGGGATATCCAACAAAATAGCACTTATCGGATTTGGGTCGCATTTTGTCTGAGACTTAACGTCGAACGTAAGCCTCACAACCCCAAATTCTCATGAAAAATATCTTGGGGCTTTTCCTTGTCCATATCATATATGGTGTTTTTATCACAGCCTTGGATGGTACACGGTTAAGTGTGAAGACTGCTGTGTCTAGAGCATATCCCCAAAAGAATATATAAAGATCTATGTGACTCATCATATATCGTACCATATCTAATATGGTACAATTCCTCCTTTCGGATACACCATTCCACTGTGGTGTTCCAGGAGGAGTGAGTTGGGATAGAATCCCACATCAGCTAGATAGTCACGAAACTCATGGCTAAGGTATTCACCACCTCGATCTGATCGAAGTATCTTAATACTCTTGCCAAGCTGGTTTTGTACTTCATTCTTGAATTCATTGAACTTGACTCATTAGTCATAATAATACATAATCATATCTATGAAAAATAATGAAGTACCTATAACCACCTCTAGCAGCAACATTGAAAGGGCCACATACATCACTATGTATAAGTTCTAACAAGCCTGTTGCTCTTTCGCTGTGTCCACAAAAGGGAGTTTTGGTCATCTTGCCTAGAAGGCAAGACTCGCAAGTCTCATATGATTCAAAATCAAATGAGTCCAGCAACCCATCCTTATGGAGCTGGGATAAGCGACTCTCATTTATGTGACCTAAGCGACAATGTCAAAGATAGGTTTGGTTCAACTCATTTGACTTGAATCTTTTGGTACTTATGTTATAGATGGGGCTCTCTAAGTCTAGAATGTAGAGTTCGTTCATTAGAAGTGCACTACAATAGAACATCTCATTTAAATAAACGGAACAACATTTGTTCTTTATTATAAATGAAAAGACTTTCTTGTCTAAACAAGAAACTGAAATTATGTTCTTAGTCAGAGCAGACACATAACAACATTCATCTAGTTCTAGTACAAGCCTAGAGGGCAGAGATAGATAATAAGTTCCTACAACAACAGCAGCAACCCTTGCTCCATTGCCTACTTGTAGGTCCACCTCGCCCTTCATCAATGCCCTGCTATTTCTCAGCGCCTGCACATTAGTACAAATGTGAGATGCACATCCGGTATCTAATACCCATGATGAAGAAATAGATAGATTGACTTCTATGACATATATACCTGAAGTAGAAGTCTCACTTCTCTTCTTCTTAAGATCTTCTAGGTATGCTTTGCAGTTACGCTTCCAGTGTCCAGCTTCCTTACAGTGGCACCCAGGCCCTTCCTTGGCCACCCCTCCTTTCGGTTTCAGTGCCTTGCCTTTGCCCTTGGCTTGGGACTTTCCCTTACCTTTAGGCTTTCCCTTGCCTTTCTTCTTTTGCACCATCAAAATAGAGTCAGGTTTTCCCTTCTTAAGGTTGAGCTCAGCAGTTCTCAACATGCTGAGCATCTCAGGCAGTGGCTTATCAATTTCATTCATGTTGTAATTCATGACAAATTGATTGTAGCTTTGTGGCAAAGATTGCAAGATCAAGTCAGTGGCCAGCTCTTGGCCAAGTGGGAATCAAACCTCTATAGGTTCTCTATGTACCCAATCATCTTGAGTACATATGGATCTACGGGAGTCTCATCTTGCATCTTACATTGAAATAGTGCCTTAGAGATCTCGTATCTCTCATGCCTTGCTTGTCCTTGATACAGTTGACGAAGATGTTCAACAATATCAAAAGCATTCATAAACTCGTGTTGCTTCTGAAGCTCGGAGTTCATGGTCATGATCATGAGGCATGACACATCTAATGCATCATCTTGATGCTTCAGAAGCATCTCAAACGAGGCGGATGTGAGGCCTCCTAATGGGCCGCAGATGTACAATTTTCTTTCTTAGGTGAGAACGATTCTCAGATTCCTGTACCAGTCCAGGAAATTAGCTCCATTGAGATTGTCCTTCTCAAGGATAGAACGCAGGGAGAGATTGTTCGTATTTGTCGACATGGTAATCTACAACATACACAATGCAGAAAATTAATATCATATTTCATTTATCATTTAATTAGGCCTTTAATCAAATGATGCTCCCACTGAATTATAGGACTTTTGTAGAATCGAGTCATGGATGTGGTCAAACCACACTACTAGATTCATACAAACTAGCTATAATTCTCGCGGGACAAGATCCACATTATACTACGCCTTGAGTTAGCTTTGGCTAAATCACCCAAGACTTAGTATGATCGGTAGGTAACAAATTACCGATTACATCTCTATGCAACACTTTTTTATAGGATCAAGATTCACATTTACAAAATACCTTGAGTTAGCTTTGGCTAAATCGCCCAAGATTTAGTGTAAATATAATCTTATCCTACCTTTCCAACCGTTGGAATATGCCTATAGTTTTACTCGATCCAATTGAGTTAACTAGTTTCAATCAATCTAATTGAGCTTTTTCTCACCCAAGCTGTGATAGGCGGGACCAAGATTGTCCCTCCACACCCTACCAAGATAATATGTGTTTCTCTGCTTTGGTAGATTCAACAACAACAAATGATCGAGGTAGTGATGGGTATCAAAACTTGGTAGGCATTTTTCGAGTTGATTCGATTAAGATCTGATACTACTGGTACCTTCTCTACATAATCCCCGATAGAGGGGTTAGCAGGTGACCCATGATTCGATCCAAAATACACGGCTCAGCTAAGGAAGAAAAAGAAGAATGGCACGGGCGAATATTAGAAGTCATTGGCACGGGCGAACATCGAAAGCAATTGGCACGGGCGAAAGCCATTGGCACGGGCGAAAGCCATTGGCATGGGCGAATATCGGAAGCCATTGGCACGGGTGAATATCAGAAGCCATTGGCATGGGCGAATATCGGAAGCCATTGGCACGGCGATCTAAGCCATCGCACGGCGAGCATCGAAAGCCATTGGTACGGAGAGTTAGTGAAAGCAATTGTACTCAAAGGAGAGAGGCGCCGCTAAGAGGTCGGTTCAACCTGATCAATACGGAGGAAATTTGACATGGGAAAAGAGGAATTGGTTCGGTTGATAAGAAGCCCTAGGCTAGGTCACCGTGAGCCATAGACTAAGCTAGCTCCACCTAAAGTGGATGGTTGAAGAAGACACTAACCTAGTTACGAAATAGAGGAAAAGGCATTATGTATCAATGGGGAGGCCCCACACATATTGAGAGCCCTGCTCCTCGTTTGTAATGCACTATTCTCGTGGAGGTGGCTACATGTACGGTGGAGATAATCCCCAACGCATGATGAAGGAGTAGGAAGATAAAAGGGAGGAGGCAAGGAGAAAAAGAGGAGATCCGCAATCATTCCAACCCAAATGAGAGAGCAGAGGACGCAAGAGGAGGAGAACCACACTCACCTGAGAAGAAGGAAGGAGATCTATCGTTGTCACGCCTCTTGTATTTTTCGCTTATGACATCACTCTAAAGGTCTTCTCCTCCACCTTGAAGCTCTTAGAAAGGAGGACCTTCATAGTGAAAGTGCTTAGGCACGCCTCGGAGAAAGTTCACCTCCGTGGAGTAGGAATCCTTATTCAACCACTACATCTTGTGTCCGAGTCTCGATAGCATCTCGCTTCACCCATTTCATCTTATTATTCTCTACTGTGAAGAGAACCCTCCGAGACCTCCTCGTGCTTCACTACATTGAAAACGGAGCGAACAGTTTTCACTGCTCCGCATCGCTAGAGCGGGGAACAATTGAGTTGGACGCCGAGATGCAACCAAGAAGTACAACCACCTACCTCAGTGGGAGCGCCCCATCATCCTTCTACCCTCGCAGCTTGAAAGGATGGATGACGCTATCACGAAGCTCGCTAGGAAAGGAGAAGGACCGGATATCTGCATCGATTCCGGGAACCTTCTTGAGGCCCACCCAAATGCCTCATCCATCTCTGACACCAATGGGGAAACATTGCTGAGGCGGACTGGAAGAACGCTTTCACCACTAGGAGGAAAGTAAGTCAATCAAAGTGAAGATATTCACAATGGACATTCTCTGAGCTCATCCATCCTACTCGATCAGCAATGATCGCGGATTGGGAAGAACACATATCTCACTGATCATCCATGTTAGACGCTAAAGTATTGAACCACTAACCACTAAAAAGTGACAAAAGTGATACTTGCCCAGGGCTATCATCGCTTTGACGTTAGAATTCAGTATAGCGCAAGATATGTTATGCATATCATGGACCTTGAATCTCTTAGGGTATCTTCATCGATTCACTGCGTAGGGAATCTCACCGATCCGAATCTTTCAGAGGTGCTATTCAGCACGAGCTGAAGGAGGGCCCCTTCCTTAGTTCCTTATTAAGACAACTGGATAGTTGAGGAACTACTAAGCCGCAAGTGATATCCGTGAAGAAGAAGGATTAAAGGTACGGAGAGCTGAACGGACTGCCACAACAGTCCCAACTGAAAGGGCTCATCCCGCTGCTCCCCAAGCAACTCTTCGGCGGAAGTATACAAGACCTTTTCGACAGGAGGTCCCGAGGCCTCGTCCAATGTTGCAAGGAGTTCGCCCCGTCCCGCCATTACAAATCATGGCGGGCGCTTCCTCCTGAGGACTTGGAAAGAACGGGAAATGGAATTTATGACCAGGTCTGCAACTTAGGACTGGGGATCCACGTAACCGCCCCATTCTTTTGCCAATATCATGAATACAGAGTGGCCGATGTTTCAAGTTCCAAGAGGAATTGGATCGCCTCCATCAGATATCCGCAAGTAAGGTTCTGCAGAGGACCTGGCGAGGCCCGACCCGATGTAACCCGTGGCCATATAATCAACAACCTCGGTCACTTTCCCCCAAACGCGCCCCAGGAGGATGTCTCTCAAGAAGGTCCATCGTGAGGGCCCTTCATCCAATCTAGATAACATTCCCAAGGGGAGTTATTCATGTTATAGCCGGAGGACCTACCGACGGACTCTAACCGGCAGGTCATACGCCGTCTCATGGAGAGTTTGGCCATCGCCACCGACCAAACTATTCAAGTGGCACCGCCTGTTATTCGAAGATCTACAAGGTGTCCCGCCTCACCGGATGCCTTGGTTATTCGATATCAAATGAAGTGGCCGAAGTTGACTGGGAAGCTCACAACATCCTCTTCTAGGAAGCTGGACAGATGTACCGGGAAATGCCCAGCTAGAAGATGCCACCCTCTTTGGATTGTGGCATGTTCACGGGTAGATTTCATTGCTCGACTGGGGCATAAAGCCCAGCCAAAAAAACCAAGATAATCCCTTTCCTCATTGTAGATGCTCTCCACTTATAATGCTATTCTTGGGCGCCCTTTCCTCACCCTTTTCAGGCCGTGGCTTCCGTACCAATATGTCAAATTTCCGGTGGAGAAGTTAAGTAGAAAAGGCCTGGGCTACTTTCACGTGCAAATGGTTGGGACGACCCAGGAAAAAGCCCAGACCAATGACCTCAAAGGCAAAGGCATCATCATCCTTGGCGTCTGCGTCTGGAGAATCCCCCAAAATGGAAGAAGTGGTGGAAATCGCTCGAGGAAAGGCCACCGGATAGCTGGCAATTTGGAAATCAAAGAAGAGTTGGTGGCTTGCCTGAAGGAGAATGAAAACATATTTGCAAAAGATGTGCATGATCTCACGGGGATCAACCCTCGAGTGGCTGAACACCATCTCAATATCATTAAAGGAGCCCGACCCGTCCAACAGAAGAGGCAACATTTTGGACCAGAAAAGGATAAGGTCATAGCCGAAGAAGTGGACAAGCTGCTAAAAGCGGGTCATGTAAAGGAAATCCAGTTTCCCGAATGGGTTTATAATGTAGTCTTGGTCCCCAAGCCTTTGGGGCAATGGAGGATGTGTATCGATTTTCCGTGATTTAAATAAAGCGTGCCCTAAAGACTGCTACCCCTTGCCTCGTATTGATTGTTAGGAATATTGGAACGGCTAGAGGGGGGGTGAATAGCGTAGATGAAATTCGATCGCGTTTGTGTCTACAATTTCGTTAGTGCGCAGCGGAAATAGAAATAATAAAAGCAATAACGAAATAGACAACAAGCTAACACAATGATATAACGTGGTTCGGAACCGCACGGTTCCTACTCCACGGATTGAGCTCTAAAGAGCCCTAGTGATGCACACGCACTCACTAATGATAAACACTCCTTCTCGACACAAGTCGGAGGTGGAGAAATCCCTTACAATAGATCTTACAATAGTAAGAACGAAATACAAGCAATATACAATGTAAATATGAAATACAAGTAAAGAAAAGACTTTACAACACTTGCTTTGATTGCTTGAATGCTTGGTTGCTTGCTTGCACTTGGAGACCTGATTTGCACCAACAAATCGCCCCAATAGCCCTCAAGAACCGACTCCTTTTTCCTCCATCACAAGCTTCATATATAGCTTCAACCTGTGCTGGAAAAAGTCTATCAGTCGACTGATCAGGACCATCAGTCGACTGATGCCACAGTTGTCGTGAGACAACGGCTAGATCCACGCTAGATAAGTCCAACGGAACCTTCATCAGTCGACTGATTGTGACCATCAGTTGACTGATGGAGTCCTCACTCGACCAGTCGAGTCTTGAATCCGATACGTGGCGATTCTTGAGCACCGGTCGGTGATCACACGATCGATCGGATCGCTCGAGCTCATCGATCGCGCCCACCTCTCGGCAATGATTGCGAGGCCATAACCCGCAGTCAAACCCTAGTTGACTCGGTCCAGTCGACTGCCACATGGCACCAGTCGACTGGCACACCTCAAATATGAGGTTTTAGCCCAAGTATGGTTCCCCCATACTTGCTAGACTACCCTTAGCCTAGACCTAAGCCTTCTAGCCACCTCCCTCACGCCTCTCGGATCCCTCCAAGTCATCCATGACTTGTTCATCCATCGCGCTAGCCTTCAGGTGCTTCCGTCGGCTATGTCATGCTAACGGTGTCTACACCGCCAAGGCACATTTGACTTATGCCGCCAAGACTCCGCTTGGACTTTACGCTGCCAACCATTGGACTTATGCTGCCAAGACTACCGCTTGGACTTTACGCAGCCAATATCAAACCCCTTGGACTTCTAATGCCAACCCATGTTGGACTTTCCATGCCAAGACCATGCTTGGACTTTCTATGCCAAGACCATGCTTGGACCTTCCCTTGCCAAGACCATGCTTGGACTTTCCCTTGCCAACCCATGTTGGACTTTTACATTGCCAAGACCATGCTTGGACTTTCCATGACAATTACATTGTCATATGTTTTTGTCGAAACATCAAAACACATCAAAACATCACTCGAGCCAAACTCGAGTCCTGGTCAATCGTGACCTGGGCCGATTGCACCAACAATCTCCCCCTTTTTGATGTTTGACAAAAAACCAAACAAATAATTGAGTTAGAATACTAACTCTAATCCTTTACCAATTATCCCAAATTGGTAAATGCTCTCCAAATGTTTTCCCCCAAACATTCTCCCCCTTTTTGACTAACAGCAAAAAGTTGTCTCCCCAAGAGGGTCAATGTCTCATGTCCCAATGAGATCTTACAATCTCCCCCTTGGTCCAAAAATACTTAGGATGCCTACCATCTTCCTAGTGATAAGTCCAATATCACTCAAGAGAGACAATCCTATTTACTCTCCCAATTTCTAGATTGGGTATCAAGAATCCCATTTTCCTCCTCATGAGGAAAAAATCCCATCCATCATCCCATGATGGATACTTCCCCCTAAAGGCTTGCTCCCCCTTGACCATTGCACCAACAATGTCCTTGGGAATTCCCTAAGCCAATAGGAATTCTAAGCCATCAAAATTAAGGTTGGAAATTCAATATTGAACTTTCCAGCACCTTGAAATTGATACAAACCCTAAACACCTCTCCTAATCCATATCCAATGGATTTTCACCCTTTATCATGCTTCCCAAAGCATATCATAGGGTTAAGAGTGGTTAGGGACCTTAATCGCAGCTGAAATCGGGTTAAACAACTGTGGTTACCCGAATCAGCTATCGATCGACTGTTACCAGATCGATGTGTCCATCACCGACCGCGAAGCAACTAAATGAGTGATACAACGCTGCAATCGAGTCCAAACGCTGCCATCGATCGATCGATAATCAAAACCGATTTTGTAAATCGAAATGAGTTTTGAAAAATCATAACTAATTATACGTATATCGAAAAATCACGAAATTTGATACGTATAATACTTATGACTAATAAAATGGGTGAAAAATGTTTGAAAATTATTTTACCCATTAAATAGTGAAATTGGTACAAAGTTCAAAACCATTGAAATTTTCAATGGTTTGGCCCTACTTTGTATCAACTTCATCAATGGTGATTGCTATCAAAAGATAGACTTCACCAAGGTTTTTCAAAAAGATTTTAAAATGTTTTCAAAACCTTATCTTGGATCATATTCCTTGGGCTCTATGTACGTGACTTGTACACAAGCTCTCCCAATGATCCACTACTAAAATTAGATGAGTTTTAGTTTATCTAGATGCAAAAACTATGCACCTTGAACTTAACTCATATCCTAGCATCTCACATGTATCTAGGGTGTATACATACACATACATGTCAATTAGATGTGAGATGTGGGTTTTGTTCTCCCTAAACTAGGGTTTCATGCATTTTCTAAAGCAACTCTACTTGATTCCCTTATAACTGGGACTCCAAGTCATGCCATAGTCCTTAAGTCAATTTTAATCAAGTTAATGCATGAATGTATGATCATGGCATAAATAATAGCATTATTAAAACATGCCCAATGATCATGATGTCATGACATATGATGAAATTTAAAAACACATGACATCTAAAGCCCTAATCCTAAACATGTTCATGACATATAGAATGATTAAAAATAAGCATGATGTCATGGCATGTTATATGACAAACAAAGCATGGCATATAAAATATATAGGTATGGTAATACCTAAATTTTAATATTAATTGCCATTTGATATAATTAAGTATATTTTGCCATATTAACCTAAATTTCCCAAGTGTGCCAAAAACCCAAAATGACACACTACGACCTCTAAACCTAAATTGTGCCAATTTGACCATTTTATCAAGCTTCCCAAATAATATTGGCACACCCTAAAATCTTTTAGGATGATAATTCAAATGTATTTTCAAAGTAACCATAACCTTGAAAATATCCTAAAGTGCCCCCTTTACCATGGTTGAGTTAACTACTCATCCAATCAAGGTTGGCACACCCTAAACCCACCTAGCGTGAATCAATCACGCTCTTAGGAACCCAAAACCGATTTGGGCTCCTAGGGTTAATTAGGTATTCCTTAGGGATAACCTCCCTAGACACCTTCCTAATGACCCTCCTAGCCTTATTAGCCTTGGTCATTTGGGTCTTACCTAGGTTGACTCTAGGGGTAACTCCCCTTGCAACCTTCTTAGTGGCCACCCTAGGTTTCTTAGAAACCCTAGCCACTAGGCACAACCCTTGGTCAACTCTAGAGATGACTTCCCTATTGACCTTAGTCTTCCTAGACCTAGTTTGTGTCCCATAATCAAATGGAACACTATGGTAAGCCACCTTAGGCTTAGGTTTTTGACCCAAACCCTTCTTGCCTTTGGTTGACTTTAGTCTTTTAGGTCCTACTTGTTGACTTTGATTATTTGACCTAAAAGTTTGACCAATTGACCCTTGCATTTGATTCTGCATAATATTGAGGGTCTTTTCAAGTTTTTCAAGCCTTGACCTCAAGGCTTGATTTTCCTTTTCTAATATCTCAATTTTTGATTTTTCATTTTCTCTTGAGATATTTCTATTTCTAGGCATATGTCTAGATTTCTTAGCATTAAAGCCTAGATGTTCTCCTATTTTCTTAATGCTTTCCTTAGGTAATATATTTTTAGGGACATTAGTCCCAAATTTCTTCTTATTTCCTAAGTGAACACTCTTAGCACCTAAACAAAAGTATTTATTTCTATTAGCATGCTTTTCATGGCAAATTGCAAGAGAATTAAAATTCCTAGCATGCTTTTGACTTTTAAATTTAGAAGATGCATTATTGAAATATACCTTAGGGTTTGCCTTGGAGGCTCCCCCTACATGTATAGCTCCCTCTTGTCTTTTGCTCCCCCTAGGGCATTGATTTGATAATGCCCAGTTCTGACACTTGAAACAAATGACTTGCTCCTTGCTTTTCTTGGCATTGGGAACACCGACTTCATTGACTATTTGTGCAGTGGAGCTTTCCTAATCTTCTTTGGGCACTTGCTCTTGTAGTGCCCGGTTTCCCTACACTCAAAACATATTATATGCATTTTATTATTAACACATATGTTTGAGTTACCTAGGGTGGTGGTGGAGGCCGGAGTTGGATTTTGAGCTTCCGCATCTTGACCGGATGTTGAAGGCTCTTCTTGAGGTTGCTCTCGGTAGAGGATGGTCTTTCCTCCTCAATCCTAGAAGTGGATGCTCCTTCCACTTCTTCCACCTCTTCTTTCTCCGATCTGGAAGTTGACTCCATCTCATCTTCCGATTCCTCACTTTCACTAGAGGATGAGCTCTCTTCATGGAGTCTTGCCAATTTCCTCCATAGCTCCTTGGCATACGTGTAATCCCCTAGCTTGCACAAAATATCATTAGGAATTAAATCTTCCAAAAGTTTCGTTACCTTAACTTCGGTCTTGAGCTTTTGGCGTTGCTCTTGGGTCAACTTTTTCAATTTTAGGACATTCCCCTTCTTATCCCTAGGGGGTTCAAGGCCTTCAACGAGGATGGACCAATCCTCTATGTTCATCATTAAGAATGTTTCCATTCTTGCTCTCCATGCCGGAAAATCTTCTGGATCATATGGAGGTGGAGTATTGATTTCCCATCCAAGCTTGTCTTGGAAGTCCATCTTCACCCTCTAGCCTTTTGCCTTAGCTCCCGGTTGTTAATCCGTAGAAGAGCCCCGGGCTCTGATACCACTTGTTAGGAATATTGGAACGGCTAGAGGGGGGTGAATAGCGTAGATGAAATTCGATCGCGTTTGTGTCTACAATTTCGTTAGTGCGCAGCGGAAATAGAAATAATAAAAGCAATAGCAAAATAGACAACAAACTAACACAATGATATAACGTGGTTCGGAACCGCACAGTTCCTACTCCACGGATTGAGCTCTAAAGAGCCCTAGTGATGCACACGCACTCACTAATGATAAACACTCCTTCTCGACACAAGTCGGAGGCGGAGAAACCCCTTACAATAGATCTTACAATAGTAAGAATGAAATACAAGTAATATACAATGTAAATATGAAATACAAGTAAAGAAAAGACTTTACAACACTTGCTTTGATTGCTTGAATGCTTGGTTGCTTGCTTGCACTTGGAGACCTGATTTGCACCAACAAATCGCCCCAATACCCCTCAAGAACCGACTCCTTTTTCCTCCATCACGAGCTTCATATATAGCTTCAACCTGTGCTGGAAAAAGTCTATCAGTCGACTGATCGGGACCATCAGTCGACTGATGCCACTGTTGTCGTGAGATAACGGCTAGATCCACGCTGGATAAGTTCAATGGAACCTTCATCAGTCGACTGATTGTGACCATCAGTCGACTGATGGAGTCCTCACTCGACCAGTCGAGTCTCGACTCCCGATGCGGCCACTCGAGCACCGGTCGTGATCACGATCACGATCACCGATCGCTCAGCTCATCGATCGGCTAGGCCTCTGGCGATCATTGCTAGGCCATAACCCGCAGTCAAACCCTAGTTGACTCGGTCCAGTCGACTGCCACATGGCATCAGTCGACTGGCACACCTCAAATATGAGGTTTTAGCCCAAGTATGGTTCCCCCATACTTGCTAGACTACCCTTAGCCTAGACCTAAGCCTTCTAGCCACCTCCATCAGCCTCACGCCTCTCGGATCCCTCCAAGTCATCCATGACTTGTTCATCCATCGCGCTAGCCTTCAGGTGCTTCCGTCGGCTATGTCATGCTAACGGTGTCTACACCGCCAAGGCACATTGGACTTACGCCGCCAAGACTCCGCTTGGACTTTACGCCGCCAACCATTGGACTTATGCTGCCAAGACTACCGCTTGGACTTTACGCCGCTAATATAAAACCCCTTGGACTTCTAATGCCAACCCATGTTGGACTTTCCATGCCAAGACCATGCTTGGACTTTCTATGCCAAGACCATGCTTGGACCTTCCCTTGTCAACCCATGTTGGACTTTTACATTGCCAAGACCATGCTTGGACTTTCCCTTGCCAACCCATGTTGGACTTTTACATTGCCAAGACCATGCTTGGACTTTCCATGACAATTACATTGTCATATGTTTTTGTCGAAACATCAAAACATCACTCGAGCCAAACTCGAGTCCTGGTCAATCGTGACCTGGGCCGATTGCACCAACATTGATCAACTGGTGGATTCTACTGTGGGATATGAAGTGGTGTCCCTAATGGATGCATATCAAGGATATCATCAAATACCTTTGGCCGAAGAAGATCAAAAAAGGGTTAGCTTTGTGATCGCAGGAGGGTTATACACCTATGTGGTAATGTCGTTCAGATTAAAGAATGCAAGGGCCACATATCAACGCCTTATGGACAAAATCTTTGCTGAACAGAAAGGGAAAAATGTGGAAGTCTACGTGGATGACATATTAGTCAAATCGAAGGCCACTCGGGATTTAGTCAAGGACTTAAATGAAACCTTCGCTATATTGAGGCGGTTTAATATGAAGCTAAACCCTAACAAATGCCTGTTCGGGGTAAAGAGCGGTAAGTTCTTGGGGTACATTGTGACTGAGAAAGGGTTGCAAGCCAATCCTGAAAAGGTCCAAGCATTATGCAACATGAAGTCACCCGCTAATCTGCGGGAAACACAAAGGCTGGTGGGCAGGATCATTTCTTTATCACGATTTATAGCCAGATCGGCGGACAAAGGGCTGCCTTTCTTCAAGGTCCTACGCAAGGCTACCAAGTTTCAGTGGGATGATCAATGTGAACGGGCTTTCCAGGAGTTAAAGAAATATTTGGCGGGACTCCCACTGCTAGCCAAACCAATAGCCGGCGAACCTTTATGGATGTATCTGGCCATCTCAGAGGGAGCCATTAGTTCAGTATTATTAAAGCAAGAAGGTTCTCATCAGCAGCCTATTTATTACACCAGCCATATCCTTAAGGGGGCGGAATTCCGTTATATAGAGCTGGAGAAGTTGGCGTATATCCTAGTGCTAACCACTCACAAATTAAGGCCATATTTTTTGGCTCATCCCATCACCGTTCTAACACATAGCGAATTGGGCAAGGTCGTCACTAAGCCCAATTTCTCTTGAAGATTGGCCAAATGGGTAGTAGAACTAAGCGAGTATGATATTCGC
Source organism: Wurfbainia villosa (assembly GCA_025175895.1). Lineage (NCBI taxonomy): Eukaryota > Viridiplantae > Streptophyta > Magnoliopsida > Zingiberales > Zingiberaceae > Wurfbainia > Wurfbainia villosa. The sequence continues at coordinate 97,809,766 of CM045987.1, forward strand.
TACCAACCTCGAACGGTTATCAAAGCCCAAGCGCTTGCGGATTTTCTAGCAGATGTACCCTGCGGTTCGGAAGAGGGTTCGACAGCCAACGAGGAGGGATCAGAGGCATGGAATATATTCGTGGACGATTCTTCAGGGTCTACGGGCAGCGGCATCGGTGTTCTATTAATTTCCCCTGATGGTGAAGAAACTCGACTAGCTGTTCGCCTGGAATATCGGGCATCTAATAATGAGGTGGAATATGAAATCATTCTAGCGGGATTGCAAGCTGCTAAAGCGGTGGGGGCTTCTTCCATTATAATCCATTCGGATTCCCAGTTGGTGATATCACAACTTCAAGGTTCTTTCACGGTTCGAGAGGAAAGGCTGCATAAATACCTGAGGGCTTTTGAGAAAGAAAAAGCTCAATTTCGTTAGGTCCTCTTAAAGCAGATCCCGCGGGAGAACAACAGAAAGGCAGATGAATTGGCTCGGATGGCTAGTGCTATGGAAGGAATGAAGTCCTCAGAAACGGTCCATACGAAAATTCATACTTTCTTAACAATATGCAGCGTGGAGGGAGACACACCTGAATCAAGCCTAATGCTCGATTGGAGGGCCGACATCATAGCTTATTTACGGCACGGGAAGATCCCTGAAGCAAAAATAGCGGCTTCCGCTTTAATAAGCCGAGCCAAACGGTTCACCCTCTTAAATGGGGACTTATACAAGACTTCCTTCGGACGACCCTTATTGAAATGCTTGGGAAATGAGGATGCGGAATGGGTACTGATAACTGTCATTTTGTTATATTATTTTGGTCCTTAATATCACTGTTTTTATCCTCTCGAGTGATTTATTATTGATTATCTGCATGTTTTATGAGTTTGGATTCATTTTGGACCTTTTTGTAAATTCTCCTATATTTTGGACTTATTTGCGAATTTTATCTTTATTTGTAGGAGATCGAGATGAGCCACTGGACTAGACTCAAGTTGGATCAAATATGGTTTCATCTAGGGTCATAATGGACATTTCAAGATTATTTAATCTGAGCCCTTCATCCAGATCAGAAGACAAATTAAATCAAGGGTTCACATCTGAGCATTATGGACCGTCCGAGGAAAGTGATTGATTCTGAGCCATCCATCTGGATGCGGAAGCGATCCGGCCCGTACATTAAGATCTACACGTCTTGGCGTTCATCGGCCGTTGGATCGTGATTATACCTTGAACGGATTAGATCCGTCCATTTCAAATCGGTGATTTGGTAGTTGGATTGAGCTGACCAAATGAAGCCTATTTAATCGATTAATTAAGCCCTAGATCAAGGCAACTGAGATTGAGTGGGCGGAATGATCGGACGGTTCACAAATTTCATTTAATTAAACCTTACCTCATCGAATCGACAGAATCGGCAGAAGGAGCTCGACAGATCTCGTTGCGCGGCGGCGGTCTTCATCCTCGCGGCGGCGGCTGGCGCTTCTTCCGCAGCCGTCGACCGTGGCGGGATTACCTGGCAGCGGTGGCGTCACGTAGAAAGCGGTCGCGTGAACTTCACCCGCAGCGTCTTCTTCCTCGTGAGCGTGGCTTCTTCCGGCCGTCACGGCCGTGATGGCGGGATTGAGCAGGGCTCGCCGACGCGGCGAAGGAGGTCCTCCCATGTCGCGACGGCGGCGGCAACTCAGCCACGGCGTTTTCCCCATTTCCACGCGCGGCGATCTTCTTCCCCACGTCCGTGGCGACAATCGGCGGCTTCTTGGCGACCTTCCTTCCGAGATCGTGGCAATCCCATCCGACCCTCGGCGGACGGATCTTGGTTTGCGGCGGTGATCGAAGCGGCGGCGAGTTCCGGTGATTCCCTTTTCCGTGAATCCACTCCATTCGGAGTAGGATAGGCGTTTGATTCGCGGAGTCACCCACTATTTTGCGATTAGGGATTCCATCTCCATCGCCGGTGAAGATTCCCTCCTTTGTCCGGTGAATCGAAGATCGCGGGGAGCAAGATCGTGATTCAATGTATGTCCGCCCTTCCGGCCAGACACCGATTGCCGCATTCACCGGCCTGAGAGGGTTGTTCGGGTTATTGTCACCATCGTGGGTTACCGATTACTTATCTTTGCATTCACCCATTTAATTGATATTTGTTTTGCTATGTTTGTTTGTTTACTTGCAATGCTATTTCTATAGGTTTGATTGTTGTTTAGTTGGTTAATTTTGTTCGCAGTGCATTTGTAGTTTAGTTTAATTTCTTGTTGCCGATATACTAACTCCATCAATTAAAATTGTCCAATCCAGCATCGATAGTGACAAAGGCGGTGTTTGGTCGAGTGCTTTCATCATTAGCTTAGATTTCATTTACATTCGACCGCTTGTCGATAGTGACAAAGTATGTGTCCGGTCAATTGCTTTCGCTTATTGCATTTCATTTATTGTAATTTTAGTGACTGCTTGACTCATCGCGTCGTATAGTGACAAAGTATGTACATGGTTAAATTGTTCACCTTTGTTTCGTGATCATTGTACCGTATAGTGACAGTGCGGTGCGTGATTACTTACTTTTGCGCATTAGTTAGATTTACTTCCTGCAGATTTAATTTTCATGTCTTTTTACCAGAATTGTTTGACCATTGCATCGTATAGTGACAGTGCGGTGCAAGGTTGAATCGTCCTTGCATTAGGTTAGCTTTGAATAATTGTTTTGAAAATTGTAAAAACCCCCAGTGTTTACTTCTGTTTAAAAACAAACGTCCAGCCATTAGGTTCGTTGGGAGATGACCCGAGTCAGTCCTATACTGCATTAGTGTAGTTAGGGGGTTCGGTAAATAATTTGGGAACGGTATTGCGACACTAAAAATCGTTCGATCAGGTACTACGGGAGATTCATGAAGGTTGCTGCAGCAATCATTTAGGAGGGAGAGCTTTAGCAAGAAAGGTCCTCTTAGCAGGATATTTTTGGCTTACTCTTCAGCAAGATGCCGCTCGTATAGTGCAAGCTTGCCTCGCTTGTCAGAAACATAGCAACCGTTCTGAACGGCCAGCTGAGTTAATGAAAGCGGTGATCTCTTCCTGCCCTTTCGATCAGTGGGGAATGGATATAGTAGGTCCGATGCCAGCAGCGCCTTTACAGAAGAAGTTTTTATTGGTGGCTGTGGATTATTTTTCCAAATGGGTGGAGGCAGAGCCCTTAGCGAGAATTACTGAGAATGCCGTAATACAGTTCTTATGGAGAAACATTGTTTGTCGATATGGTATTCCTAGGAAAATAGTCAGTGACAATGGACGACAATTCCAAGGAAAAAAGATCCAAGAATGGTGCCAGAGTCTCAACATTCAGCAGGCTTTCACTTCGGTCGCTCACCCTCAAGCGAATGGGCAAGTGGAGGTGACTAACATGGTCCTCATTCAAGGATTAAAGACCAAATTGGGGGCTCAGAGGGGGAACTGGGTAGAAGAGTTACCAGGCGTCCTATGGGCCTATCGAACTACACCCAAGACAGCAACAGGAGAAACTCCCTTTAATTTGGTGTATGGGATGGAAGCTGTTATTCCAGTCGAGGTTCTGTTAAATAGCGCTCGGATAAAGGCATACGAACCAAATCAGAACCAACTCATCCGAAGCACCGAATTGGACTTGGTGGAGGAAAAGCGGGAGATGGCACGGAGGCGAGCGGAATTCTACAAGCAAAGAGTGCAGCGAGCCTTTAATAAGAAGGTGATGCCTCGAAGATTTCAAGAAGGGGATTGGGTTTTGCGTAAGGTTAATCCCGCTGGAGACCCCGGAAAGCTGGCTCCAAACTGGGAAGGACCCTATGAAATAACGCGCTGCGTAGCAGGGTCAGCATATTATCTGAAAGATGACCAAGGCAAAGAGCTTCCACGACCTTGGAATGCCCTTCATTTAAAACTCTTTCACACTGTATGAGAAATATGGAATAGAAGAAGAGAAATTATGAGACTCCGAAGGGGGTACTTCTTAAATTGATTACGTTAATTAGATGCCGAGTACTCTCCAAATTTCATTAAGGGGTTATTTACAAAAGCAATACGGTATTGTTAATAAATCTTGAAGAAGAAAGAAAAGATGGAAAGGGAATTCCCATTTCAAAACAGGCTATCATATTACAGCTTAAATCGGTCGGGAGGATAACGTTGAAAACCAGCCTCCCAATTTAAAGAAAAGGAAGGATAAGTTGGAGGAGGTAATCCTTGGTTAGCATACTGCTGAACCGCTTCATTAAATCCGTCCTGATAAGTGGCACGTAGCAAAATGATGAGTCTCTCCTGGCGGTGCGGACGGTCAGGGCTTCGCTCTCGATGCAGCCTCTCGCATTTTTCTTGTTGCTCTTGAATTTTTTGACGCACGTCCACATAGCGTCGCGACACCTCCATAATAGCATCGGCTAAGATGGAAACATCATCGGCTCGGGAACTTTGGTCTTGCTGCACAAGGTGCGTCATCTCCACCATGTTCTGACGCATAGAAGCTGAGATCCCCTCCACTGCTTCAGAATAAGATCTGGTTCGGGCGAGTTCAGTGCTCAGCCTCTGGAGGGAAGTCTCTTGCCTGTGTAGATGGGCATGAGCATGCGCCCAGGAATTTATGAGGGATGAGTTTTCTTGTACCTCCTTACACAAGTGGCTGCGGAGGTCCCCTATCTTATCCTGTGCTCGCTGGTATTGGACCTGAAGGCGAGCGATGACGTCAGAATCCTGTTGCTTCCCCTTGACGAGTTCTGCTACCTGCCCTTGGAGACGTATTAATTCTTGAGTCGAGGAAGAATCCTTATCGGGAGGGGCCAGTTGGACTTCCCGCTGGGGGACGGGTGGCTGCACACCTAGACGTTGTTGTTCTCTTAACGCCGCAATGGTATCAACATCCTTCTGAATTTGTTGATGAGCCTCGGATAATTGCTCCTGGCACAGGTGCAATTGTTGCAACAGGAGTCGTTCTCGATTTTGAGCATTCGCTAAATCTTCCCGTTGTTGTCGCTCCCATTCTTGAGCTTGAGTCCGATATTGACGGAGGGAGCGATCCAACTCTTGATGATTGGTCAAGGTCTGCATGCCAGTTGTGAAAAAGAAAATCGGCTAGTAAGACAAAGCTAAGAGAGCTAATCGAGAAAACATACCAAATCCAGAGCATGGCGTAGGCTTTCCATGCGAGGAACCACTTCCTCTAAGTTCATGATCCGAAGACTCCTGGGAGAAAAGGAAGAAAATGGGATGGATGATACTGAGGTGGGAAGTTCACCGTGAGGAAGAAGGGGAATGATATTTGTGGGAGGAGAGGGCTCTTGAGCGATGAGTGGAAGGGGAAGTTTATGGTAAGGGGATATCAACCGCCATGGGTTGGAGGAAGAATGGTATTCGGGGAGATAGAAGGCAAGGGTGGGTGGGTCATCATCTGGTGACATGGAGGTGTATCCTCCCCAAGTTCATCCTCAGGTTGTGGTGGAGGAGAAGGCGACTTCTGAATATTGGTTGCAGAGGGAGAAAAAGTATGGGAGCTAGGGTTTGCAAATACCGGGGAAATTGAGGAAGGAATAATGGTACCAATTCCCTCCGGGGTGGAAGTAACAAGAGATGCAGGGGGAGGAGAGGAAGACGGACAAGATGAAGTAGCTGTGCTAGTGACCGGGGAAGGTGAAGAAGAAGTCGGCCGACGACTGACCGGCTTTCCTCTTGCGATATGGATAACGACCTGCTATCTCCTGGAAAAAGGTAGAGTGCATTTTCATGGTCTGAGAATAAGGATTGGGGCAACGGGCATGGCGGAGGAACGAGCAGACGGAGAAGAAGGAGATGAAAAGGCAAAGGGATGAAGATAGGCAGAGAAACGAAGGCAAAAGGATCCTATAAAGGGAAGTGAGTGGGCTTATGCAGTTATTGGGCTCCTACTTTGTGGTAAAGCGACCTAAGTGAAAGGGAAAGAAGGATTATTTTTTCTAAATGGCCCGTTATATGCTAGAGTTTCACTTGCATGGGAAGGGGCGGATATGGGCGTTCCCCTTCAGAAGGCAAGCACAAAAGAGAGAGGATATGAAAGCATTGCCTCCTTTATATTGATGGTTTCGGGACTATATACAAAATGGCAGATATCCCCGTGTGGTGGCGGAACGGAAGAACCGAAATCCCTCGGTTATATATTATATACAAAATTTCTATCCCCGCGAGGTAGAGCGGAAGATATCCCCGTGCGGTGGTGGAACGGAAGAACCGAGACCCCTCGGTTATTATTTATTCTACATATAAATTTCTATCCCCGCGAAGCGGAAGATATCCCCGTGCGGTGGTGGAACGGAAGAACCGAGACCCCTCGGTTATTATTTATTCTACATATAAATTTCTATCCCCGCGAAGCGGAAGATATCCCCGTGTGGTGGCGGAATGGAAGAACCGAAATCCCTCGGTTATATATTATATACAAAATTTCTATCCCCGCGAGGTAGAGCGGAAGATATCCCCATGCGGTGGTGGAACGGAAGAACCGAGACCCCTCGGTTATTATTTATTCTACATATAAATTTCTATCCCCGAGAAGCGGAAGATATCCCCGTATGGTGGTGGAACGGAAGAACTGAAATCCCTCGGTTATATATTATATACAAAATTTCCATCCCCGCGAGGTAGAGCGGAAGATATCCCCGTGCGGTGGTGGAATGGAAGAACCGAGACCCCTCGGTTATTATTTATTCTACATATAAATTTCTATCCCCACGAAGCGGAAGATATCCCCGTGTGGTGGCGGAACGGAAGAACTGAAATCCCTCAGTTATATATTATATACAAAATTTCTATCCCCGCAAAGCAGAAGATATCCCCGTATGGTGGCAGAACGGAAGAACTGAAATCCCTCGGTTATATATTATATACAAAATTTCTATCCCCGTGAACCAAAAGATATCCCCGTGTGGTGGCGGAACGGAAGAACCAAAATTCATTCGGTTAGACTCAAAATTTCTATCCCCGCGAAGCGGAAGATATCCCCGTATGGTGGCAGAGCGGAAGAACTGAGATCCCCTCAGTTATATATCACTTTTTGTCCCCATAAAGGGTGGGAAGTTGAAGTCCTTGTTTAACCCTATATTGTTTTATCCTTGCAAAATAGCAGAGTCAATTCATTTAATGGTTCTATATCCCAAGCAGATTATAAAAGCGGAAGAGCCGACATATGTCTCAGTTATATGTAAGTCTATGTGGATACGAAAGAAGTAAAGCATGGTACAATGCAGAAGACACTGGAGAAAGAAGATAAACTGGGAAAGTTCATTGATGCAAAGGAATTACATATTTTGAGTCATTTACGAGGGAAAATGACAAACAGAAACCCTTATACATCTTAAGTATTATAGTTCTTTGTTGGGAGGAGCGGAGGGAGCTTTCTTGTATGGTTGAGGTTGGCACAATAGTTGTCGCCAGAAGATCACTGCAGGAAGATCTGTTTGGCCAATTCCTTTTGGGACCCGACCAGTTGTTGGCGTAGGGAGCGATTATTGGCGGAAGTTTCCTTCAGCCGTTGCTGTAAGTACTTCACTTGCTCCTCCAAGCTAACTATGTATCGGCGATCATTTATCTGTCTTGGAGAGGAACTCACGCCTGCTCAAATATTCATCCATGGCAAATAAAAGAAAAGGAAAGGATGGAAGCTATGTAAGGATCGAGGACTTTTGAAGGGGAAAGTGCATTTATTGGTAGAAGATATAGGGACCATAAATGCCATAAAGAGAAGAGGAAACGTAAAGAGTAGGAAGGTCGACGGGACTATAATGTGATTAAGAGTCAGAATCCCCAGGCGATGATAGAAGAAGGTATGTTCGGATCAGATTATCATCCTTTCGAAGACAGAAACCTTACCTCTACGAGAAAAAGACAAAAGCAAACATCAAGTTCCCTCCCTCATTTTTACTCATATATTTGAAATGATTACATTAATTTGATCTATACAGATTTTCTCTGATTGCTCCCCATAGACGAGGCGGGAGAGGTCTTTTTGCGGGGAGAGGGCGCCAAGATGACCCTGAAGTGCTCGACTTGAGGTGGAGGAAGAGCTGATGGACCTTCGTCGAACGAAGAAGGATGAGCTTCTGCCTGGGGGATTGGGATGAAAGCCAGCGCTGGTGGAAGTGGAGGAAGTTCATCAACGGCGCGGGGGTCTCTCACTGTATACTCCCAGGTGAAGGGAGGATTCCATACCCTGTTGCGGAAGGAGGGGAAAGGAGCCCGAAAAGACCTCCCCTTAGGAGGAGTGGGGGTTGGACTGGGAGGCAGAAACGGAAGGGGGCGGAAGGCTGAAGTGGCGGTTGAGCGGGTCTCTGAGTCTTCAGTATCTTCTGAAACCCAATTTTGTAACTCAAAGGATTCTGACTCTGAAGAAATTTCGAAGGGATGCCCTGCTGAAGCCATGATAGTGAGATAGAAGGATGAAGACATGGAGGGCGATGATTTATAATAAAAGAAAAATGACGGGGGAAGTTCTTGGGAAGGGGAAGAAGGCGAAGAGGTTGATATAGTTTCCGAAGCAGTAAAAGGAATAGGGAAGGCTAACAGGCAAGAGTCACTTAAAGCAAGTCCCCCAACCGAAATCGGGACAGGTGTGAATAATATCAGGCAAAATACTTCAAGCAGATTCCTGAACCAAAATTGGGGTGGAGGTGAATAATGTTATTCAATATCTCTCCCATAAACCCCAACCAACGAGGTGATTGTACCATACGATACGGGAAAAGAGATAACGGTATAAAAAGGGAGGAGTTTAAAATTGGTCCAGAATTCCCGACCCGTCAAGAAGCATGACAAGACGATGATAACTAAGCATATGAACAAATTCATCATTCAGAAGCAGAAGAGAGGCTATTGACAAAATTACCAAAAAAGGAGAATAGTAGAAATTACAACTCAAAGAGTTCGGGCGGGCATTTAGCTAGCGCCTCCGTGGGATCTAAATAGCTAGTGTCCGTGCCAGGAGGCGGGTATCCTTGTTCGGCATTTTGAGCCGAGGACCCCTCAAAACCTAGTATAAATAGATCTACCCCCTTCTTGACATAGCGCCCCTTGAGGTCGGCTTCCTGCTCCTTTAGTTGGTCTTGATATTGAACCACCTGAGCTTGACTTTCCGCCAATTTAACCGCCAAAGCATCTCTCTCGGTGGCTGCCTTTATAGCTCGCTGTCCTAAGGCTGAAAGAGCTTCAAGATACTCCTGTTGGAGGGTAAATTGCTGCTGAGCCACCGGCGATAGGGTTCGGGGAAGAGCCGCTACCATGGAGAAAAGCTCCTGACACTTCTTTGCACAAGATTACCTGGTAACTGCCTAGGCTTGACGCTCCAGATTAAGACGGTGGCATTCTTGTTGAAGCTGTGTGATAGTAGCCGAAGAGTCAGCATCCTTGAGCATGACGTCCATAAGATATCTCTTATACTCCTTCAGTTCCTGAGTCGAAGTCTACTCATTGCGTACCACCGATCGCAAGAAGAGGCGTTGTTCCAGCTTCTTCATTTTTCGCAGCCTCCTCTTTCACTTCGACCAAGGCTAGTTGCATCGCGGGCATCTTTGATCGCCCTCGAAAGTCCGCCTCCTTTGCCTCTTGCTCGCTTAACCACCGACGAGCTCTTTTCATGTGTGACACGGCGGCAAAATGGTGAGTCTCCACACTAGATTGGAATCGGGCCAGATGAACCACCATGTTGTTATGTTGGGTGGAGGCCTAAAGGGAAAGGAAAATTATCAGCATACATCAGTATAGGGAAATACCCATAGCAAAGAGGAGGAAAAGAAAGAGTAAATACCTCTGCCAACAGTTTACTCACTTGCTCACACGGGCCTTGTATGCCCGACTGATTAAAGAATTTTACCTCCGAAGGGTGCCGAATCTTCAGCAAGGATCCCAACGTGGCCTTCGGAGGAACAGGAAGGGAAGGATCCTCCCCTTCCGAGGAAGATGGGGGTCTGATATGGCGAAGAGGGGTAGGAGCAGCTCTCGAGTCGGAAGGTATAGGAGCTTGGAGAGATTCTATATGAGAAGGCAGGGGTGAATTTTGTGCAGATGGGGAGGAATGAAGAAATTGGGAGGGAGAATCCCCTCCTTGGGGAGATGAAGAAGGGGCAGGGGAGGTACTGCCTCCCCTTCTTGGCTCATAAATGGTTAGGGGTTGAGATCCCGGCTGGTCGGAAGATAAGGGAAGAAGAGCTGATGAACTTGAGGCTCCTTTCTTGATGAGTCGTAGCTTTTTCCGGGGGGATGACGGAGCTACTACTGACTTGCCTCTTTTAGTCGAGGTCTTCTTTTTCTTGGAAGCCTCAATTGCCTCCCCTTCCACCAAAGCCTTCTACATTAGATTATCTGCAAGGTATACTTAGAAGAAAGATGAATAATTTGGAAAGGAAGTCATAGTGCAGGACCAGTATCACCCTACCTACAGCAACCGAAGTCATCAAAGGTAGAGGAGACAATCCAAAGTGGCTTAACAGAGGAGTTTCTATTAGATGTTTGGAGCAGTAATGTAGCTCTCCTAATACTCTATACACTTCCGGGAAGGGACATTTGGTCCTCGTTTCTCGGAAGGGAGGCAATTCAGGAAGGGCTACCTTCCATGTGTCAGAATAGGGAAGAGACTCGGGAAGTTGTACAAAGAAATACAATTCTTCCGAGCCCTTGTGGGAAGTGGGCAGGTTCACCAAGAATTGGCAGTTTGAACGGCTAGATAAATAAAAGAGACCTGCCTTAGAAGACTTTAATTGGAAGAAGCAATGGAATATTTCGGGGATCAAAGAGAGGTTCAAGTGTTGGAACACTATGTGAGCTCCCGATAGAATTCGGAAGGAGTTAGGGGTGAACTGGTTCAGGGGTAGTCCGTAGAAGTTTAGAAGGTCCAAATAGAATGGTACAAGTAGGATAGGCCATTAAGAAATTGTTCGGAGAAAAGCATGTCAAGGAAGGAGGATTATGAGGTCGATGCAGCTTTAGTCAAGCAGCATTTTATAGAGGGGTCTATATAATTGTTCCTAATATTAAAGAAATAATGGTTGCAATCTAACTGGGTTATGGTATGTTCATACCAGGCGGGTGAAGAGGTGGTCCTAGGAGCCATGGGTGTGAACAAAGCAAAGCACTTACTCGGAGGTTAAGGAAGAATCGTGTGGAGAAAGGAAGGACTGGGTCGCCGAAACGCCGTCGGCGAAAATCACGGGAGGAGAAAAACAGACTGGATTGTTAAGCACACTAAACGATACCTAAAAGGAGAAGGCAGGGGTTTATATAGGGTTTTCTGCGACGATTCAGCTGCACGGAAGGAGAAGGAGAAGCGGAGCCCATGAGCCCAACGGGCCTTTTTTAGTATACTTGAGGGAGTTATAAGGAAACGGATGGATTTAAGTTGAGAAATGAAGAATAGGTCAGAAACTTTATGTACATTTGGAAAGTCAAGTTTATAACTTCGCTTGACTATATTTCGGGGTTGACTAATGATACTACTGGTACCTTCTCTACATAATCCCCGATAGAGGGGTTAGCAGGTGACCCATGATCCGATCCATGGGCGAAGCCCATTGGCACGGGCGAATATCGGGAATTATCGGGCATGGGCGAATCATCGCGAAGCCATTGAACGCGGGCGAATCGAAGCCATTGGCGCGCAAGCATCGAAAGCCATTAGGGAGAGTTAGTGAAAGCAATTGGCACGGTAGAAGGAGAGAGGCGCTTCGCCAAGAGGTCGGTTCAACCTGATCAATACGGAGGAAATTTGACATGGGAAAAAGAGGAATTAGTTCGGGTTGATAAGAAGCCCTAGGGCTAGGTCACCCGTGAGCCATAGACCTAAGCTAGCTCCACCTAAAGTGGATGGTTGAAGGAGACAGTCTAACCTAGTTACCTGAGAAATAGAAAAAAAGGCGTTATGCAATAACTGGGGAGGCCCCCACACAATATTTTGAGGAGCCCTCGTTCCTCATGTTTGTAACAGAATTATTCTCCAGGTGGAGGTGGTGGCCACATGTACGGTGGAGATAATCCCCGACGTTATGATGAAGGAGTAGGGAAGATAAAAGGGAGGAGGCAAGGAGAAAAAGAGGAAGATCCGCAATCATTCCAACCCGCGCGAGAGAGTAGAGGACGCAAGAGGAGAAGGAGAACCACAGTCGCCTCGCCGGAGAAGAAGGAAGGAGATCTATCGTTGTCACGTCTCTTGTATTTTTCTCGCTTTATGACATCACTGTAAAAGGTCTTCTCTCCTCCACCTTCGGAAACGTACCTTCCATAAAGGAGGACCTTCATAGTGAAAGTGCTTAGGCACTGCCTCCGGTGAGAAAGTTCACCTCCGTGGAGTAGGAATCCTTATTCCAAACCACGTTACATCTTGTGTCTGAGTCTCGATTGCTAGCATCGGTTTTCTTGCATTTCACCCATTTCATCTTCTTATTCTCTACTGATTGCGGCCTGTGAGAACTCTCTGAGACCTCCCTCAGTGCTTCACTGCATTGAAAATGGAGCGAACAGGTTTTCACTCGTTCCGCATCAAGATCTAATCTAATCATGAATGTGTATCATATACGCATTAAGGCCTTAATTACCCTACACTAGCATGCATCACAAACACACAAGCAAAATATACTAGCATGCATCATATACATACAAGCAAAATATCCTAGCATGCATCATATACACACAAGCAAAATTTACTAGCATGTATCACATACATACAAGCAAAACAATATATATATATATATATATATATATATATATATATATATTAAATTGTGATAAGATCATAACCCTACTACGATCTTCTCAAGCCAATGAGAAGATCAGATGGTCAACCTAGGGTTAGCGGCTTCTCCAAGCGCCTCCTTTGACCACCATGTGTCGTTGGCGCCCTCCTCGTAACTCCGTCTACTAGTAGACCTTCTACCACTTCATTTTGTACATTAAAAATATGAAACTCGAGTTACATTTGAGTCTAAAACTATTTACAATAGGAATATTAAAAAAGAGAGGCACGACGCGCAGGTCGCATACATTATACAACATGCACAACACAAAAACGTTGCGCAAGCTGTATTATGAATTACAACACATTTTTGTCCAATCACATTGGGGTTCTTGGGCGATGGACATCACAGTATTATACATAATTCTAAATTATGTATTTTACAGAAATTTCTATAATTTTTCCTATTTTATTTTCAATTTTATGAGTCACATCTCCATAATGGTTCTGCTAAGCGATTTCCGGGTGCGATCGTGAGACAATGCCCCTTGCAGGGTTAGGGGAAGCGCCCCTACTCAAAAAATGAATCTTGTGAGTGTCCCATATTGATCTTACAATGCCTTATGTCAATGTCCCAAAAGACTAGAGCGAGAATTCTCCGTTTCAGAGAGTTTTACTCGGTGGTTGTAGCCTACAAGTGTCCCAACACTTGTTGCTTTGACTCTTCGAAAAAAATACCCAAAAAAAATATGTAAAATAGGAAATTTACAGAAACTTACAGATATGTAATTTTTATATCTAATACAAAAATTATAAAATTAAACACGTACATGCTTCTCACATGGCTCTGATACCACTGTTGGACTATCCGAGCCGTAAAAACCGCTTTTTGCATTGCGGAAACCTCGAAAGTCGGCCACGGATCCATGCGAAGAATAAAAAAATATACATGTACGTGTTTAAAAAAAATGTAGATCTACTTTAGATCTACATGTGAAGAGCTTTACCCTTGATGCGATGCCCTTCGCTTATCCCGCTCGTCCAAACGGCTTGTCGGAACTCGAGAGTGTCAAGTGTACACTCCTCTACAAGTATCCACACGAGAAATAGGTGGAGAAGACAACCTAGAGTAAGCTAGCACTCATGAAGTCCACAGAAATGGAGGATTAGGGAGAAAATCTTGAGAAGAGAGGAGGAAGAAGATGAAGTTCATCCACTTAACTTCACACTAATGCACCACATAAGTGGCCGGCCACTTCATGGGAGTTACATGCATGTAATACCGAGAGCCATGGCTCTTGGTCTCCCTCATGAGGTGGCACCCCATGATGTGTCCATGATGATGTGGAACATCATCATTGGTCGGCCCATGCCAAGTCACCATGATGTGGCATTTGGTCAAGTCAAACTTAACCTTTCATCTTCCCTTTCAAGTCAAGTCAAACTTGACCTCTTATCTCCCATGGTTGATCAAATCCAACCATTTGATTCAAGTCAATTTAATTTAATGAATCTCTATTCATTAGTTTAAATTGACTCAATGAATCAAATCTAAATTAGACTCATTCAACACTTGAATCAAATTGAGTCCAACTCAATTAGTCTAATTTGGATTACTCTTAATCCAATTTGGTTCATCACATGAACCTAATCCTCATGGTCCATCATATGAACCTAATCTCCATCTAATTGCCCTTTGTGTGTGACCCTATAGGTTCTTGTAACATTGGCAATGTTCCTAAACCAATTTAGAAACATAAGCAATGAACGGTATCTAGCAACACATCATTGCTACCCAAGTTACAAGAATGTCGAGGTCCAACATCACCTTTGTGACTACTATTTGTGACTCTCACAATATGTGACAATGTCCCTCTATCCTTGACATCTAGATTGACCAATTGAGGCATAGACCATGTCATCCTCTGTACAATCTATATCTTGAACTCCAAGTAGACTCACTCTAATCAAATGAGCTCAATATCTCATATTGACTAATTTGGGCATGGTCATGCACTTAGTGGTGTCACTCTATCAAGAATCATGATGTCACTCCCATCATATAGGAGGGATAGATCCCATCTACATCACTCACATCCTTCCACATAATTTGTTACGTACCCAGTAATCGCCTTTATAGTCCACCCATTTACGGGTGACATTTGACGAAGCCAAAGTATGCAACTCCTTATGTAAGGAACCATGGTGACTTCAGGTCCAAGGACTAATAGTCACATGAGAAAGTATATGACACTCATATAATGATCCATGATACTTTCTCATGATGGGTCATTCAGTATACATTCTCCAATGCATACCCATGTGTCAACTTGATATCTCATATCCATGACTTGTGAGATCAAGTCATCGAGTTGACCTACATGCTAGTCTCTTCGCATTAACATTGTCCCTGAATGTTAATACTTGACTAGGAATGATTAAGAGTAGTGTTCTCTATATCATCTCATTATCGATTCAACCAATCGATTGATATAGATAAGAACCTTCTACTCAAGGACGTTATCATACTTAGTTATTTGGCACCAATACAAGTAAGTATAATAACCATAAAGAAATGCCTTTATAAATATAGGAATATGATACAACAAAGTCCATACAACAATCATCACATGATTGACTCTAGGGCTTCCACTAACAAAGTGCCTAAGAGCCGGAGACCTTATGAAAGCTATAGGATGACGACTTAACTTACCATGGAACGAGTATCCCCTAAGAAGATTTGCTTGGCACGTGCACGAGGAGCTAACTTAGTGAATTTTTAGAACACATCTATTTTGCTTTGATTGAAAATACCACTTGATAAATCTAGTTAACATGCTAAGTATGGAACGATACATTTTTAAAATTTCATGACACTGAGGTTTACTTGAGGACAAGGAAAGATCTAAGTCTGGGAAAATTGATGTGAGCAAAACATATAAGGTTTTAGGAGTAGTTTTCGCTTACATCTCATTTCAGTTTATGTTTGTTTGAGGCATATTTTACTTTGTTTTGGATGTATTTCCTATTTTCTAGTTCAAAGATATGATCTTTCTACTTTTGTGAGTAGGATAGCATTTTATGGGGAAAACGACGCACTTTCGGACCGAAAAAAGCATTTGGCAGCTAAATGCAGTAGGGTACATGGCCAGGACGTGTGACTACACACGGTCGTGTCCAAAGCTCGAGATTAGCCACCACAGGGCCACACATGGTCTGGCTATGTGGTGACCCAATGTTTTGGCGCGATTAGGTCTTTTTTTAGATTTTGTGAATGTAGGATCGTCGGTGGCCGGCTAGAGGGGAGGTGAATAGCCCTCTTTCGTCGTATGGTGGAAGTCGTTCTTAATCGTCTACAATTATCATTAGCACAAGCGGAAATATAAAACTAAGACAATTAAGAACAACAAAAAGATAAAACAATGCTAACACACGATATAATTTGGTTCACGGCCTCGCTGCTAATCCACGGTCCGATTCGCCTCTGGTTAATCACTCCGCAACCAATCCACTATTGGTCTCTCCCTTTAGCCCAAGCAAGGTGGAGGTAAACCTTTACAACAATGAGATCACTCCTTCTTTTATAATAGATATGAAAGAAAACTAGAAGAAGGAGTTTAGGCTTTGTGGGGGCATTTAGTAGGATGTTTAGAGCATGAACATTAACCATCTACAAGCCCCCACCCTCTCTTTTTATAGAGAGGAAGCAAATCTTCCCATTGAGCACTATCAGTCGACTGATGCTTTCATCAGTCAACTGATGTTGACTCCAACGACTTCTGACCAGGCCAGATTCACGATCGCTTTCTCCAACAATTGGATGATCAGTCAACTGATGCTTTCATCAATTGACTGATGTCAACTTCTAGTCGAGTGACCCACGAGCTCGACTAGATTTTGTGCCCGTGCACAGTGCTATCAATCGACTGCTTCCCTTAAGCAGTCGATTGATGTCGTCTTGATCCATCAACCACACCAGTCGATTGATGATCGACTTGGAGTAGTCGACTTCCATGACATGGCAGTCGACTGATGCCGGGTAAAACTCAAACTTAACATCTGTTTGAGCGTCCGGCGGTCGAGTAAACCTCAACCCTTGCGGTCGAGCCTTCGACACTTAGCCATTCGGCCAAGTTCACCTAATGAGCTACTTACAATTCACTCATTCTCTCATCTCACTTGAAGTCCTCAAGCTCTCTTGTTCGAGCCACATCCCCAAAGATCAAGCGCACGACTCTGCAATGCTCCTTCGCATCTCTTGCCCTCAAAGTCTGCTTCCTTGGCTTCGCTTCAAGTCATCTCGTCCGGCGATCCCTCGGATGCATCAAGCGTATGACTCTACAATACTCCTTCGCCGACTCAAGCACGAGGTTGTGAGTGGTGACACTTGTCTAAGCTCCATGTGCGAATTACTAAGTCCTGCAAGACTCCAACACACATATCAAATCCAATCATCCTAACTTAAACCCTTTGCCACACACATCAAAACCATATCCCATGGGTTGATTGCCCTAACAATCTCTCCCTTTTTGATGTGTGACAATCCATTTAAGTTAGGTAAACAAATAACAATAAGCATAAGCAAGGAAAGCATGTAAATGAAAACATGAGTATAACAACTCCCCCTTAAACATGCAACTCCCCCTTAAGACATGCTAAATTTTCCCTCTTAGTATGATTAACTTAAACTTCCCTATTTCTCCCCCTTTGACACCATCAAAAACATTTTCTAAATGTTATACACACATGACATCATCTCTAAGAAGGAAAAATACCAGAAACCAAACAAAACCTAATAAAATCAAGTTATTGTGCTCGTGCACAGTACATCAGTCGACTGGTTCAGACTACCAGTCGGTTGACATGCAAGTTTCAGGTTTTCTGATTTTTCTGGACAAAATTCAAAAATGCACTAGAAAATCCATAAAATTTGAAAAATCATGAAATTTTCGAAAACACATTTCTTTTAAGGTCCTTTATCAGTGAAAAATGAGTTTTCATGAAAATTACTTATATTTTCAATAATTTTCCAAAAAACCAAAAGTTTCAAAAACAACTAGTGTTTTGATCAAGTTTGTATCAATTTTAGCACCTAGTTTTGCATTAGATTGTTTCAAAACATGAACACACAGATTTTAAAGTAAGAAATTGTTTTGAAAACATATGAAATATCCAACCATGATCTTTGGGCAATATGTTTATGAATTAAACATAAGCCTTCCCCATGATTGGTCTATTATTGCTATTTTGATACTTTAAATGACCATCTAAATGTCATAGGCATTAGTGGACCATTTGTATCATCCTATCATCTCACCCATGCTATGTTTTCAATCAAAGTTATCCTTATGGTGAATGTGAGATGTTGCTAAAGGTATTCATGTACTTAACCTTCAAATTCATGCAATTCTACTCATGGCTAAGTATCACACTAACATACTACATGATCATAAAAGCATATAGGCATTAATTTTTCATTATGATCATGAAACACTTGTATCTATCAATTTGTAGTCATGCATTAGATATAAAAACATGACAATAAGTCAAGCATGATTTAAACTATTTATGGGTGCATTATCATCACCCAACACTATTTCAAAAATTAAGTCCCGCCATCCTAAGTCAACCAAATGATATGATATAAGTGAAATCCTTTTGGTTGAATAACCTAGGGTTTTCCTAACCCTTAAGGATGGATTTAGGAATCCAATACAAGTTCTTTCCTATGGGGTTCACTAAATATCCCTTAGGGATCCATTCTCTAGCAATTGTCTTATTTTTGGCTTGACCCCTAGCAATCAAACATTTATAGGTCTTTTCATTTGTCTTTCCCTTATATCCTAGGCCTTTTTTTATTAAATATTGCTCTTTGGCTCCCTATAATCATATTAAGGGTATTGGAGCCAATTGTAAATTTTTCTAGGACCTTGGTTAAATGGTCTACCTTTTCTCTTAAAGCCCTATTTTCTTCAATGCATGCATCATTTACATCAAAAGGCATATAGTTATCATGTGAGCATGCATCATCATTATTAACATTTAAACATGCTTGCTCTAATTTATTTTCTAAGGCCTTAATTTGATCTAGCATGCATTTGTTCTTTTTCTTAGCCCTAAATAAATCCCTAGTTAAGCTAGAAATCATGGAAACTATTTTCTTAGGAGTTAGATTTGTTACCATAGTTTCTATGTCTTCTTCTTCGGATTCGGATGAGGATGATGATGAGCCTCCCCCTTCACTAGAGCTCTCCTCACTTGTGCTTGATTTTTCTTGCTCATAGGAGGAGGTGTCTAGATCATCAAATGCAATTAGAGCCAAGTTTGTGACAAAGGCATTTTCTTCCTCTTCCGATGATGATGATGAAGAGGGATCATCCCATGTCCTTGCTTTTAGTGCCTTGGCCTTCCCTTTTTCTTTGGCCTTCTTCTCCTCTTCCTTCTTCTTGCTCCCCTTCTTCTTTTCTTCTTTTCTTCTCCTTTCTTCTTTACTCTTGTTCAAGAGGGGACAATCATCTCTTATATGTCCCTCTTGTTGGCAATTATAGCATATGATCTTCCTCTTGTGCCTTCTCCTATCATAAGATTTGTTAAATTTTAAATTTTTCAAAGCACGCCTTACCTTCCTTACCATGTAAGCATCCTCATTGCTATTCATGGAGGATGAGGAGGATGCTTCATCGGAGGAGGAGGGAGTCTCTATCTTCTTCTTCTTCCCCTTGTTGGCTACCAAGGCTACTCCTCTTGATGGCTTGATACATGATTCTTCACTTATTCCTTCAAGCCTTGTTTCATAGAGCTCCATGGTTGAGAAGAACTCCTCCAATGTGCTAACTTCTAAATTTTTGGAGATGTAGAAGGAGTCCACCATTAAGCTCCACTTTGAGGACCGAGGAAAGGTATCTATAGCCTTCATTATCATGTCCCAGTTGGAGAGCTTCTCCCCTACACTTGTTAGACCAATCAAAATTTCTTTAAACCTAGAGTGTAAAGAGGTTACCTTTTCTCCCTTTTCAAGTTTGATATTTGTTAGTTGGGAGCGAAGAAGGTCTCTCCTTGCAAGATTAGCCTCGGAAGTGCCTTCATGGAGTTCTATGAGTTTCTCCCACATTTCCTTGGCACTTGCGCACTCTCCTATCCAATTGATCTCTTGTTGGGGGAGTACATTGTACAAGTGATGCTTGGCCTTTGAATTCACCAAGTACTCCTCTCTTTGTCTCTTGGTCCATCTTGTCTTCTCTATTTGCTCCCCATCTTCATCCCTATGTATCTCAAAACCATTTTCCATTATTAATAGAATTTCAAAGTCGGTTTCGGAGAATACCTCCATGCATTTCTTCCACCAAGAGAATTCTCCCTCGAACTTTGGTGGGTGAATGTTAGAGTCGACCATCCTTGATATAGTACTTGTTGTGGCGGTTAGTCCTTGACAAGCTTCCTTGGCTCTGATACCACTTGTAGGATCGTCGGGGGCCAGCTAGAGGGGGGTGAATAGCCCTCTTTCATCGTATGGTGGAAGTCGTTCTTAATCGTCTACAATTATCGTTAGCACATGCGGAAATATAAAGCTAATACAATTAAGAACAACAAAAAGATAAAACAATGCTAACACACAATATAATGTGGTTCACGACCTCGCCGCTAATCCACGATCCGATTCGTCTCCAGTGAATCACTCCGCAACCAATCCACTATTGGTCTCTCCCTTTAGCCCAAGCAAGGTGGAGGTAAACCTTTACAACAATGAGATCACTCCTTCTTTTATAATAGATATGAAATAAAACTAGAAGAAGGAGTTTGACCTTTGTGGGGGACTTAGTAGGATGTTTAGAGCATGAACATTAACCATTTACAAGCCCCCACCCTCTCTTTTTATAGAGAGGAAGAAAATCTTCCCGTTGAGCACTATCAGTCGACTGATTCTTTCATCAGTCGACTGATGTCGACTCCAATGGTTTCTGACTAGGCCGGATTCGCATTCACTTTCTCCAACAATCGGATGATCAGTCGACTGATGTTGACTTCTAGTCGAGTGACCCGCGAGCTCGACTAGCTCTCGTGTCGATGCATAGTGCTATCGATCGGTCGCTTCCCTTAATCGATCGTCGTCTTGATCCATCACCACACGATCGATTGATGATCGACCATGACATGGCAATGTAAAACTCAAACTTAACATCCGTTTGAGCATCCGGCGGTCGGGTAAACCTCAACCCTTGTGGTCGAGCCTCCGACACTCACCCATTCGGCCAAGTTCACCTAATGAGCTACTTACAATTCACTCATTCTCTCATCTCACTTAAAGTCCCTCGCCGAAGCTCTCTTCGTTCGCGACCACGTCCCTCGACAGCATCAAGCGCACGACTCTGCAATACTCCTTCCCGTCTCTTGCCCTCGAAGTCTGCTTCCTTGGCTTCGCTTCAAGTCATCTCGTCCCGCGGTCCCTCGGATGCATCAAGTGCACAACTCTATAATGCTCCTTTGCCGACTCAAGCATGAGGTTATGAGTGGTGACACTTGCCTAATCTCCATGTGCGAATTACTAAGTCCTGTAAGACTCCAACGCACATATCAAATCCAATCATCCTAACTTAAACCCTTTGCCACACACATCAAAACCATATCCCATGGGTTGATTGCCCTAACAGTGAAGAGACTACCTCATGTCTATATAAAGAAAGTCACGCCCAAAACCTAGGGAGGAGGCATGACGGCCGGGACAACACTCCGAAGCCCTAAAAAGCTTCGAAAACTCACAATGGGGAGGAAGGAAGCCGCTTGAGATCCATGTTTTGCACCTCAACGCTAGAGAGAAGAGCCTCAACGCATTCTAATTTATATTCTTTCCATACTTTATCTTGTATATATGAATTCGATAATGCATTGTGATTCTTTTCTTGCATTCATGGAGTAGATTCTTTGATTCTAAGACTAGGGAATAGTTTGTGTTGAGTTAGAACAAGTTGGTTCAAATATCTTTTCGTTCTTGAATCTATAGTTGCAATTGGTGTTTGGTTTAGATCTATAGCTATTGTTTTGGTTTTCTAGTCACTGTGCTTAGCCGATACGAGGGGTGACAACCCTCATATCAAATATTTAGGGGAATTTAAAGAGGAACCTAGGGGTTATCCTCATCGGCGGTAATTGTGGGTAGAAGGATGCGATAGAGTAGGAAATGTGTCTCGTTTTCGACTCGTCGTAGGGATCAATTCAGCATCCACGTACCGACTATCCCATTCTAAAGCCAGGGGTTGACCTAGTATGGCAGAGGTAGCTTTCGATAGATGCGAAGGCTCATCGGGGGAGTGTATGATGTCCTTTCCACAAAACCGTAGCTAGAAACCTAGACAAAACCCAATTAACAACGTGTTCTATGACACACAAACGAAACCAAAATCCTAGAATCCATCCAAAGACTCATAGCGTCCCTTCTCTTCCTCCATGTGACACCGTACTAGAGTTAGGACCGCCGAAAACCCTTTGAACCGCAACCATTAGAATCAATTTCCAAACAATAATGTCCACCAAATAGATCAGTACTCGAATCTCAGTCCCTGTGGGATCGATAAATCTTTATTACTTGATGACACCCGTGCACTTGTGGGCGTTGAGTGCGAGCGCACATTTCGAGTCCTCGACAGTCTCCATTGCGAGATTTGAGGTTACGTTCACGTGCATCTGGTGACATTAACTCTAGAAGGGTTGAGGTACCTTAGTGACAAAGAGCTCCCAATGGTATCAACCCCCTGAGCTCTGACGATCCGAAAGGGAAACTTAATTAGGAATAGGTAGCTCCCGGTAGAAGCAAAAGTTTATCGGGCAATTATATGATCATCCTCCCGCAAGATCATAATTAGAGATCCTTAAGAATAAAATTGATAGCATGTTCAACAATGCACAAGCGAAATTGATGTCCTAGAATCCTTTTAGGAATTTGAGACCACCTTCGCTTTCTCCGAGTGACACCATAACTGAGCTAGGACTACCGTCGACCTCACACACTTTACTCTTAGTAGATTCTGTCACGCCCGCCTTTTTCAGGGGTTCGGAGGGAGGCGCGACGCGATCGTACATACATGCATTTACAGCGGAAGACTACATACTTCTTACAGCGGAAGACTTTGAACTTTTTTTTTCATTCTTTTAAACATAAGCATGCATCATCATTTCATAAATACTTAGTTCAAGTTCATGACATTCAACTTAAAAGAAAACATGCATAAGTATGGGAAACATAAACAGATCTCCTCCACCGTGCCACTACCACACACACTTTGCCCCTCCTGCTGCTCCCTTTAGTTTAGCCATTCTTTACCCTTATCTGCAGTACAAGGGAACATAAAACTATAAGCACGTAGGCTTAGTAAGATCCTGTCCTACTCACAAAAATCATACGTCAAGCATTAAGCATAGAGTAGTGACATGATCATATAAGCTCATATAAGCATAACATTCATATAAACATACACGAACATATAAGCAAGCATTGCATGCATATAAACATACTAGAACATAAGCATAGCATTCATATAAACATTCAAGAACGTAAGCAAGCATAACATGTATATAAACATACCAGAACATAAGCATATCAAACATATAAATATTCAAGAACATAAGCAAGCATAACATGCATATAAACATACAAGAACATAAGCATAGCATTCATATAAAAGAAATGACATGAGCATTCAGAAACATATAAGCATAACAACCATAATAACATCATAATAATCTAGACATGAAATAAAGGTATATGCAAGATGCTCTTTGAAAACATATATATTATAGGTACTTAAACATAATCTCCACATATTGGGCCCGACATTGTACCACATACATCATCATCATAGTGTGCATCCCTAATAGACCCAAGGTAGCTAATCCCGAACCCACTAGAGTACTAGGCCCGTACTATGTCCGTCGGCCTAGGGGCAACATAACATAGAAGCCCATCCTAAGCCCGTACTTATGACCGTCAGCCTAGGGCATCTGGGAGCCCATCCCGTACTAAGTCCGTACTACGACCGTCGACCCAGGGGCACG
The DNA here is from genome assembly GCA_025175895.1 of Wurfbainia villosa. NCBI lineage: Eukaryota > Viridiplantae > Streptophyta > Magnoliopsida > Zingiberales > Zingiberaceae > Wurfbainia > Wurfbainia villosa. The sequence continues at coordinate 97,833,494 of CM045987.1, forward strand.
TAGGAGCCCATCCCTTGGACCTTATTAGGGTCCGGTACAAGCCATGCAGAAAGTAAAATAGCATATCATGTTCCTTATCATAACATATCATATTTCTTTTCATAAACATATCATGTTCCTTATCATGGCATATCATGTTTCTTCTTCATAGCATATCATGTTCCTTCTTCATAACATATCATATTTCTTTTCATAACATATCATGTTCATTCTTTATAACATATCATGTTTCCTTCTTCATAACATATCATATTTCTTTTCATATCATATCATGTTCCTTTTTTTTTATAACATATCATATTTCTTTACATAACATATCATGTTCCTTCTTTATGACATATCATACACTCATACAATTGACATGGCAATGAGCATAACATAATCATACATTCATACAATTAACATGGACATAAAGTAGTGACATCAACCAATCATGCTATCATAAAATCTAACTAACATCATATTTGCATCTTTTTCTACATGTAGCATGGCATGGAGCACTTAGTAGAGGGCATGTACATAGGTTGGCCGAAACCCTAAGGGAGGGTTCTTAGGAGTTTACATGCTAAACAACTTGTGCAAGGTCTACTTAACATCATACTAACATCACACACATATAGAGTATGGCATAAACATCATGGGGTTCTCACAAAATTTTAAACCCTAAACAACTTGTACAAGATCTAACTAACCACATGTTAATTCCATTACATATAGATCATGGCATGGAAGGCCCTTAGGAGTTTAAATGGATCTTGGCCAGGAGCTTCAAGGAAACTTAAGATCAATTTCTTAAATCTAGCTTAGCTATCAACATGTTATCTTCATCTTCATTCAAAACATAGCATGACAACTTATAGATCAAAGCATGGTAGACCATTAGGAGCCTAAATGGGTCTTGGCCGAAAGTTTCAAGGAGCTTAAAGATCAACCACTCAAATTTAGTTTAGCTAACAACAAGTTATCTTCATCTACATTCAAAACATAGCATGACAACTTATAGATCATAGCATGGTAGACCATTAGGAGCTTAAATGGGTCTTGGCCGAAAGTTTCATGAAGCTTTTAAGATCAAACGCTTAAATTTAGTTTAGTTATCAACATACTATCTTCATCTACAATCAAAACATAGCATGGCCACATATAGAGCATAGCATAGAAAACCATTAGGGATCAAAAGGGGACTTGGCCGAGAGTTTCATGAAGGTTGAAGATCAAACACTTAAATTTAGTTTAGCTATCAACATGCTATCTTCATCTACAATCAAAACATAGCATGACCACATATGGAGCATAGAATAAAAAACCATTAGGGGTCAAAAGGGGACTTGGCCTAGAGTTTCATGAAGTTTGAAGATCAAACACTTAAATTTAGTTTAGCTATCAACATACTATCTTCATCTACAATCAAAACATAGCAAGACCACATATAAAACATAGCATAGGAAACCATTAGGGGTCAAAAGGGGACTTGGCCGAGAATTTCATGAAGTTTGACAATCAAACACTTAACCCAAGCCTATCTAGAAACCTATTATCATCATATTCATACAAAACATAGCATGGACAATCATGGAAAGCTTAGAGGAGGTTTTGACCGAATGTTTCCTAAGGAATTTTCTTAACAACCATCAACCGAAGCAACTTGTATGCAGGTGAGGGGATACTTACATCCTTCGCTTTGCTTAATAGTTGGAAAATACCCTAGGTTGTGCCAAGACTAGAGCTTTCTCCTAGCTTAGTTAGTTTTCGGAAAATGGAAGAGGGGAAGCTTAGGGTTTCAGTGAGGAAGAAGAAGAGAAGTGGAGAATGGCAATTGTGGTTTCTCTTGTCTCCTCATTCCCCTATTTATTCACTTGAAGGTGTCCCTTAGCCTCCCTTACCCTTATCTATTATTTCCCATACCCTTCTAATAGCACAACCCTGCTGGGCTTCTAGTTATTGGGTGCATCTTAAGGTTTAGCTATCTACTTGGGGGTTTAGAGTTCAAATCTTGGGTCATGCATCCTTTTTGGCTCTATTTCTTTTTTTTTTTAAAGAGCCCATACAAAGCCCATTATAATCATGCAAAAATTCTTGTAAAATTGCTAGGAATTTTACGGGTATTACAATCCTTCATACCTTTTAAAAGTTTCATCCTAGAAACTTAGAATAACTTTGGGTACTTCTGTTTTATGTCCTCCTCGCATTCCTAGGTGGCTTCTTCATACCGTTGATTTTGCCACAGGACCTTCACTAAGGGCACCTCTTTATTCCTTAGTCTTTTGACTTCTCGGTCTAGTATCTGGATAGGCCGACTTTCATAACTCAGGTCCTCTTGAACTTGCACCGTTTGTGGCTCTATCACTTGGTCTGTACTGGGAATGTACTTCTTGAGCATCGAAATGTGGAACACGTTTTGAATTGTCGACATCTCTTGAGGCAGCCCTATCTCGTAAGCTACCTTGCTAACTCTCTTCAATATCGGATACGTCCCACATAGCGCAGACTCAGCTTACCCTTCCTTCCGAATCTCATCACCCCCTTCATAGGGGCTACCTTGAGGAATACCAGATCCCCGACGTCGAATTCCAACGGTCTACGTCGCATATCTGCATAGCTCTTTTGCCAGCTCTAAGCAGTTTCAATTCTTTGGTGGATGTTCTGTATAGCTCGGGTGGTATTGTCAATGAAATCTGTTTGAAGTCCCATCCCCTTCTTTTCACCACCCTCGTACCAGCATATAGGAGATCTACATTTCCTCCCGTATAGAGCCTCGTAGGGCGCCATTCCAATAGTAGCTTGGTAGCTATTATTGTAGGCGAATTCTGCCAAGCATAAGTATCGGCACCAGCTCCCTTTGAAATCTAAGGCACAAGCTCGTAACATATCCTCCAGTACTTGATTCACCCTTTCTGGCCTGCATCACACCGAGGATGAAAGGCAAGCGATCAATAATAGCTTCGTGCCAAGGGCCTTCTGAACACATTCCCAGAAATGGGAAATAAAATGACCATCTCTATCAGAAATGATGGTCTTAGGAATCCCATGTAATCTGATAATTTCCCTAGCATATAATTGATCCAGTTGCTCCGTCGAATAGGTCATCTTGATTGCTAAGAAGTGGGAAGACTTCGTCAATCTATCCACGATGACCCCATATAGTGTCATATCCATTCGTTGTTTTGGGTAGTCCTGAGATGAAATCCATAGAAATATCTTCCCATTTCCATTCTGGAATTTGGATCAGCTGTAGTGTTCCTCCAGGTCTCTAGTGTTTTGCTTTAACCCTCTGGCAAATCAGGCAGGTACTGACATACTGAGCCACATCTCTTTTCATACCAAACCACCAGAACTTCCCCTTCAGATCTTGGTACATCTTGGTGGATCCAGGATGCATAGCATAGGGGGTTCCGTGAGCTTCCTCAAATATCTTCTTCCGTAATTCTAGATCATCGGGAATACACAAGCGATCCCTGAGCTAGAGTACTCCACTGTCAGAGATACGAAATCCATCATCCTTTCCTTCTAGTACCTCTTGCCTGATCCTTTGAATGCTCGGGTCACGGGCTTGCTTTTCTGATATATCGTCGAACAGCGTCGGTGCTATCATCATGGTAGAAAGCCATCCGGAAATGATTTCAACCTCGTAACGCATAATTTCCTTTTCTAAGGGCTGAGATAATACCGATAGAGACATCAAGGTGGCACAGGACTTCCTGCTGAGTGCATCGGCCACCTTGTTCGCTTTTCTTGGATGGTAGAAGATCTCGCAGTCATAATCCTTGATGAGCTCGAGCCATCTGCGTTGTCTCATGTTTAGGTCCTTCTATGTGAAGAGATATTTCAGACTCTGGTGGTCTTTATAAATCCTACACTGAGCTCCATATAGATAATGCCTCCATATTTTGAGAGCAAATACCACGGCCGCTAGCTCTAGATCGTGAGTGGGATAATTCCTTTCATGTTCCTTGAGTTGCCTAGAGGCATAGGCAATGACCTTGCCATTCTGCATGAGTATAGCTCCAAGTCCTAATTTGGAAGAGTCGCTGTACATGTCGAAGCCTTCGTTACTATCCGAAAGAGCAAGGATTGGAGCGCTGGTCAGTCTCTTTTTCAATTCCGTGAAACTCTTCTCGCAGGTGTCCATCCATTCATACTTTTTGTTCTTTTTGGTGAGAATTGTCATAGGGGCTGCAATTCTAGAGAAGTTCTCTACAAACTTCCTGTAGTAGCTTGCTAGCTCAAGAAAGCTTCTGATCTCGCTGGCATTCTTTGGCCTGTTCCAGTTACTCACATCTTCAATCTTTATTGTGTCTACCATCACTCCGTGCTTGGATATAACGTGACCCAAAAATGATACTTGATCGAGCCAGAACTCGCATTTAGAGAACTTTGCATACAACTGCTTTTCTTGAAGAATCTGTAATACCATGTTCAGATGTTCTACGTGCTCTTATTGGGTTCTCGAATATATCAGTATATCGTCGATGAAAATGATTACAAATTTGTTGAGGAATGCCGAGAATACCCGATTCATCAGATCAATGAACATAGCAGGTGCATTCTTCACTCTGAAGGGCATAACTACGAACTCATAATGTCTGTATCTTGTTTGGAAAGTCGTCTATGGTATATCATCTGGTTTCACTTTCACTTGATGATAGCCAGACCTCAGGTCAATCTTAGAGAAGACAGTGGCACCCTTTAGCTGGTCGAACATGTCATTAATCCATGGTAAAGGGTGTTGGAATGTATACTGAAAGCCTAGCTCTTTTTGTATGAACATTTTATTTTGGAATAAGAATCACATGATCATTGTTTGCACTTTATATATGTGTGCATATTGTCTAATATTTTACATTGTAGATAACATGGTGCTTGGTGTGGCACAGAAGATCATGTTATCAGTCCCTTGTAAAATATAAGTAGAGGCTCACGACCAAGATGGTTTTGGACAAACCATTGGCATGGTTGTAGTGTAGCTTGGTATTGTTTTGTCTTAAACATAAAGTTACACTAGTACACTTAGGTGTATTGAGCAGGACCGACATAGAGGTGATTCAATTTAGTACTGACTACATAATTGAATCGGACCTTGGATATTATGTTGTGCATGCTCTTAATCCTGATATAATAACGGGCACATCTACTTAGTATTTATTTCTTTGATTTACCAGAGGGTGAGATTTAGATGGATTAAATCAATATGCCCAGTAAGTTGGGAAATGATATTATTTATATGGTGTGTCGTTGATTATAGGAGGAAACCGTGTCCTATATATTAGGTTGATGATGTCCCCTTGAGGAGCTCATAAGGTTCATCATGTAAACCCAGCTGGTTGACTTAGTCAACATGATGATAAGGTTGAGTGGTACTACTCGAGGAATTAGATGTTAATTAATTGATGGTCAGTAAATCAATTAATTGACGGACATTCGATATCTTAAACACGAAGAGATTAATGTACGAATAATATATGGAGCCCATATTAATTTATGGGGGTTGGTGAGGTAGTTCAATGATCATCCTCTAGTGGAATGGAACATCATTGATGGATCAAGTTTGTGTGGTTCCGATCCATCGGGTGGCCAAGACCCAACTCCTCCTTATGGTCCCTATCGTAGCCTAATATAATCCTTGTGAAGACTAGATCCAAGAATGTAAAACAAAACCTAGAAGTTTAGGATTAAATCCCTATGATCCGATGGTTAGGATGAAACCCTAGAATCGACGGTTGGGATTAAATCCCTAGATCCGACGGTTGGGATAAAACCCTAGATCCGACGGATGGGATGAAACCCTAGATTCGACGGTTGGGATGAAATCATAGATCCGACAGTTGGGATGAAACCCTAGATCCGACGGTTGGGATAAAACCCTAGATCCGATGGTGGAGATTAAATCCCTAGATCCGACGGTGGAGATTAAAGGAGTCCTAAGTCTAACTCTATAAAAGGAAAGCTTAGGGTTGGGCGGTAGTAATTGATTTTCGAATTGGAGTTAGGGTTTTGGGCGGCTAGGGTTTTTGGGCGGCTAGGGTTTGGAGCAAAGTGGGCGGCAACCTTCTTCCTTCTTGTTGATTGTCGGCGCCCATCTCCTTTCATCATTCCTTGGCCGGCGCCCATCCTATAGGCCTCTCCCTTCTTCCTTGGCCGGCGGTTCTCCTTCCATTGGTGGCCGGCGTTCATCTTCCTCCATACTCTCCAAGGTGGCCGGCGGTTCTCCTTACATTGGTGGCCGGCGCATCATCCACTTGTTCCTTGGCGTGTTGCATCAAACATTCTGGTGGCGGTTCTAGAAAGGAAAGGTATTTGTTGGTTCTTCTCTTTGTTCGCAGCGGACAAGGAAGGGAAGAACGCGATCTAGAAGGCTTCTACTCGTGGAGGATCTTCGTCCACACGTCGTCCACGAGAAGGATAGGACATACGGTAGAAGATCGTAAGGTATAAAGTTATTTTAACTTTATTTCCAGATCTGAGAATGTTCTTTAATTGTTGATTATACAATGTATGTGTATGTATATATTGTATAATCATGGACCCGAAGACAAACACAAAAACCGCGATCCGTCAGTCGTCTCTTCGCGGCTAACCAACTAGAAGAGTTGTGTTGCTTGAACAACTAGTTTGTTCAAGCGACCACTCAAGTTGTTAGCACGACGGCGAATAGGTTGTGCTAAAGAAACTCATCCCATCGGATTAATTCTTTCATTAGTGAAAATTTTAATCCGGGGACATGGGAGCCAATGAGCCTCGAAGCAACTCCTACAATTGGTATCGAGCCACGGTTTCGGTTTTGTGTGTTTTGGATTGATTAATTTTTATGCATTTTCATATATTATATGTGCCGGATAATAGTAGGATGTCGTAGTTTAACTCTTTGGTTGCATGCATAAGATCCGACTATTATGGCCATGTGTGTGTATGTGAATGGATGTGTGTAAAAATTTATTATTTGAATCCTCGGGGTTGACGAGGCTAGATTAGTATTTAATTTTTGTAATTAAAAACGGCATTGTTTAGACGCTCATTTTAGTTTACTTTCGATCTAGATTATTTGTACACTCCTTCGTGGAGCATAGGATCGATGGATGTAAATTAAAATAGTTTTATCTCGGCTCGGAACTCTTTGGTGACTTGTGCACGGGAAAAGATGGAGCGGATGAGGTGGCGACACGACGGGATGCATATTGGAGGACAATGCCATAATAGTTGGAAAAAATTCTGTTTTTTCCATATTTATTGCTTATTTGTTTTATATGCATGTTGTGTATAATTTAAAATTCCTCATTTGCAATTTACTAAGTGGGAGAGGGACATTTTAATTAATTCCCGCGGCCTCCATTACAATTTGACGTGTCATGCAACAAACTTGTGTGTGGCTCGAGTGCCTTCCTCCCAGGACGAGTTTGTTTGCGGATCACTAGGTCAAATAATTGTTAGAGGAAATTATCTAGGAGCATGTGTACTTCCACAGAGGTAAGGCACATAATCCAAAATAATTCCCTTAGCATCGTGTAATGGTGCACACTTAGATACAAATAAAAGTATCCTCCCCATCAGAGTCACTTTGCTTTTATTTGTAGGGCCAAGAGGAACCAACTATTAATTTTATTTTTCAAAAAGTAAGGTTGACAAGATAATAATATTAATGGGTAAAACCTCCTCTTACAAATGTAGAATTCGTATACGTCCACAATATCGTGGCATGCGATATTCTCGGTGTTTTGAGGTGTTGGTTGATTTCGAAATTTTATTGTTTGAGGAATCAATAATTTTTTGAAATCTAATATTTTGATCATTGTGATTTTTAGGATTTTCAAATGGCTTTCAACCCACTTGTTGTGATTTTAAAAGAAAACAAACTTACTTTGGACCAAACTACATTGATTGGAAAAGAAACGGATATTGTCTTAAGCTGCTGGAGGAGTACAAATTTGTACTCTTGAGGTCATCCTCCTAAGCCCTCCGATGACTCGATGAAAAGGAGAAAGAAGCGTTATAAGAAATGGGTTAAGGCGGATGAGATGGCGCGGTGTTACATTTTGGCATCTATGTCAAATGTCTTTGCAACATCGACGTCGAGCCATAGCACACTTATGACATGATGTTCAATCTCAAGGAACTTTTGAACATCGAGTAGGCGGCTAGGCGAGGAGGCAATGAAATTTGATGGCGACCACCATGATCGAGGAACACCGTTAGGGATCATGTTCTCAAGATGATGGCTCATCTTAATGAGATGGAAGTCCTCGAATTTGAGATCGATGAAACCCAGTCGATATCATTCTCAGTCTTTGCCTAGGAGTTTTGGCGATTCGCCTCAACTACAATATGAACAAGAGGTTGTATTCGTTGGCGAGCTTGCGAGAACTCGAGGCGGCGAGATTTTTCGTCAGTGCTCAAGCCATGGTCGCTGGAAGGTTTCTTCCTCTAAACCAAAGGTAAGAAGAAGAAGAAGCAAGGTGGAGCGAAGAAAGGTGATGGGACCTCAGCGGGAGTGAAGAAGCCGAAGGCAAGTGCTTCACTTGGCAATCGACATTGGAAGAAGGCGAATCCTCGAAAGAACACAGGTATATCTTCTTGTTTAGTTGTTGAAACATGTTTAGCGGTGTTATCTACTAGTGCCTGGTGTGTAGATACAGGAGCCAATGATCATGTCTGCAATACTTTGTAGGGGTTCCAGGAAACTCGACGACTAGCTGAGGGAGAGATTACCGTCTTCATGGGCAATGCTTCAAAGGTGGTAGCTATTGCAGTGGGAGACGTTTATTTATCTTTTGATAGGAATAAAGTTTTGGTTTTGAGAAATTGTCTTTATGTACCTACTTTTAGAAAGAATTTAATTTCAGTTTCTAAATTATTTATGGATGGGTATTCTGTTTCTTTTAATGACAAAGTGGTTATAAAAAGGAATAGGGAAATTATCTGTTCTGGTACATTGGTTGGCAATTTATATACTATTGAACCAAAAACTCCCACGATGCATATAGAAATCAATAACTCATCTTCTAAATCTAATAAGAGAAAAGAACCTTCGGAAATGAACCAAACATATCTTTGGCATCTAAGGCTTGGTCATATTAACCTAAGAAGAATTCAAAGATTGATAGCTGATGGACCTTTGGGTTCATTAGTGGTGGAGGATCTCCCAACCTGCGAATCTTGCTTGGAAGGTAAAATGACCAAGAGGCCTTTCAAGGCCAAGGGGTATAGAGCCAAAGATGTGTTAGAATTGGTTCATTTTGATTTGTGCGGTCCTATGTCTATCCAGGCAAGAGGTGGTTTTGAATACTTCGTCTCATTTATAGACGATTATTCAAGGTATGGATACATTTACTTGATGCGCCGCAAGTCTAAATGCTTTGACAAGTTCAAAGAATTCAAGGCTGATGTGGAGAACCGTCAAGGTAAAAGTATCAAGACACTACGATCTGATCGTGGTGGCGAGTACCTCTTGGGAGAGTTTAGGAGTAACTTATCAGAGTCTGGGATTCAATCCCAATTGTCTGCACCTGGCACACCCCAGCAGAATGGTGTAGCGGAGCGAAGGAATAGGACTCTTATGGAGATGGTCAGATCGATGATGAGTTATTACGAGTTACTGTTTAGCTTACAGGGGTATGCCGATACATCAATGTACACTCTGAACTTGGTTCCATCTAAATCATCGGTACCTTCTACCCTGAGAATTATGGGTGGCGAAAGCCTAGTCTAAGACATATTCGGATATGGGGAGTCCGGCACATGTCTTTGAAGGTGATCTTTGGTAAGTTGGAACCTCGCATGAAGTGTGCATGTTTGTTGGCTACCCTAAAAGAGCGAAGGGTGGTTTGTTTTATAATCCTAGAGATCGAGGGTGATCGTTAGCACGAACGCCAGATTTCTAGAGGAGGATTATGTAATGAACCACAAGCCCAGAGTAGGATTGTTCTTGAGGAGTTGACGAAGTCCCGCTTGATCACCGGTACAAGAGGAGACACCACAAGTCACTTTGCACGCGTGTCACGAGCATACAGGAGGCACCTTCGTAGTGGGAGGTTGTGAGACAACCCGATAGATTCATGTTTTTGGGAGAGTCTTCGGACTTAGTCCCTGGCGAACATGAACTTGATCCCTGGACATATGATGAGGCAATCCAAGATAGAGATGCGGTATCTTGGCAAAGAGCGATGAATTCAGAGATAGAATCTATGGATTCTAATCAAGTATGGGAGCTAGTAGAACCACCCGATGGTGTAAAAACCATTGGATGCAAGTGGATCTACAAGAGAAAGAGAGGAGTAGACGGGAAGGTTGAGACCTTCAAAGCTAGGCTTGTTGCGAAAGGGTATACTCAGAAAGAGGGCATCGATTATGAGGAGACCTTTTCGCCGGTAGCTATGCTTAAGTCTATCCGGATTCTCTTATCTATAGCTGCTCATATGGATTATGAGATTTGACAGATGGATGTCAAGACAACTTTCCTTAACGGAAGTCTTGAGGAGAACATCTATATGCGGCAACCAGAGGGATTCATTGTTAAAGGCAAAGAGCATCTTGTATGTAAGCTTCATCGGTCCATTTATGGATTGAAGCAAGCTTCTAGATCTTGGAACATCCGCTTTGATGAGGTAATCTAGTCATATGGATTTATTCAAAGTCCGGATGAGCCTTGTGTATACAAGAGATGTGACAGAAATGTAGTGGTGTTTCTTGTACTATACGTAGATGACATTTTGTTAGTTGGAAACAATATCAAAGTGTTATCAGACGTAAGGGTATGGTTTTCCAAACAGTTTGACATGAAGGACTTGGGACAAGTGGGACACATCCTTGGGATCAAAGTTATAAGGGATCGCAAGAAAAGGATGTTGTGCTTATCTCAAGCTTCATACAATGACACTATCCTTGCTCGTTTTAGCATGCAGAACTCCAAGAAAGGTTTTTTACCTTTTAGGCATGGAGTCCCTTTATCTAAAGAGATGTGTCCCAAAACATCAAAGGAGATAGAGGACATGAAGGCGGTTCCTTATGCTTCGGCAGTAGGAAGCCTCATGTATGCCATGCTATGTACGAGACCGGATATCTGCTTTGCCGTGGGCATGGTTAGCAGATATCAGAGTAATCCTGGACAGGGACATTGGACTGCGGTAAAGCATATATTGAAGTACCTGAGAAGGACTAGGGATTATATCTTTGGTTCTAAGGCAGATCAATTAGTCCCTATGGGTTACACGGATTTGGATTTCCAATCAGATAGGGACAAGAGTAAGTCTACCTCGGGGTTTGTGTTTACTTTTGGAGGTGGAGCCATAGTATGGAGGAGTGTCAAGCAGAAATGCGTGGCGGACTCTACAATGGAAGCTGAGTATGTGGCAGCCTCTGAGGCAGCCAAGGAAGCTGTATGGCTCAGGAACTTCTTGATGGACTTGGATGTGATTCCTGGTTTGCCCAGAACTATCACAATTTATTGTGATAATAGTGGTGCAGTTGCAAACTCGAAGGAACCACGAGCCCATAAGGCGAGTAAACACATAGAGCGCAAGTACCACCTTATACGAGAAATCGTAAAGCGAGGAGAAGTTGCTGTCGCCAAGATTGCATCAGAGGATAACCTGGCAGATCCATTCACTAAGGCCCTTCCAGCGAAAGCGTTTGATAGGCATGTGGAGGACATGGGGATCAGATGTATGGCAGAGTAATGACGGCATAGTCTTTTAGTATAAGTGAGAGATTGTTGGAATGTATACTGAAAGCCTAGCTCTTTTTGTATGAACATTTTATTTTGGAATAAGAATCACATAATCATTGTTTGCACTTTATATATGTGTGCATATTGTCTAATATTTTACATTGTAGATAACATGGTGCTTGGTGTGGCACAGAAGATCATGTTATCAGTCCCTTGTAAAATATAAGTAGAGGCTCACGACCAAGATGGTTTTGGACAAACCATTGGCATGGTTGTAGTGTAGCTTGGTATTGTTTTGTCTTAAACATAAAGTTACACTAGTACACTTAGGTGTATTGAGCAGGACCGACATAGAGGTGATTCAATTTAGTACTGACTACATAATTGAATCGGACCTCAGATATTATGTTGTTCATGCTCTTAATCCCGATATAATAACGGGCACATGTACTTAGTATTTATTTCTTTGATTTACCAGAGGGTGAGATTTAGATGGATTAAATCAATATGCCCGGTAAGTTGGGAAATGATATTATTTATATGGTGTGCCGTTGATTATAGAAGGAAACCGTGTCCTATATATTAGGTTGATGATGTCCCCTTGAGGAGCTCATAAGGTTCATCATGTAAACCCAGCTGGTTGACTTAGTCAACATGATGATAAGGTTGAGTGGTACTACTCGAGGAATTAGATGTTAATTAATTGATGGTCAGTAAATCAATTAATTGACGGACATTCGATATCTTAAACACTGGGAGATTAATGTACGAATAATATATGGAGCCCATATTAATTTATGGGGGTTGGTGAGGTAGTTCAATGATGATCCTCTAGTGGAATGGAACATCATTGATGGATCAAGTTTGTGTGGTTCCGATCCATCGGGTGGCCAAGACCCAACTCCTCATTATGGTTCCTATCGTAGCCTAATATAATCCTTGTGAAGACTAGATCCAAGAATGTAAAACAAAACCTAGAACCAAAGGTTGGGATTAAATCCCTAGATCCGATGGTTAGGATGAAACCCTAGAACCAACGGTTGGGATTAAATCCCTAAGATCCGATGGTTAGGATGAAACCCTAGAATCGACGGTTGGGATTAAATCCCTAGATCCGACGGTTGGGATGAAATCATAGATCCGACGGTTGGGATGAAACCCTAGATCCGACGGTTGGGATAAAACCCTAGATCCGACGGTGGAGATTAAATCCCTAGATCCGACGGTGGAGATTAAAGGAGTCCTAAGCCTAACTCTATAAAAGGAAAGCTTAGGGTTGGGCAGTAGTAATTGATTTTCGAATTGGAGTTAGGGTTTTGGGCGGCAAGGGTTTTTGGGCGGCTAGGGTTTGGAGCAAAGTGGGAGGCAACCTTCTTCTTTCTTGTTGATTGCCGGCGCCCATCTCCTTTCATCATTCCTTGGCCGGCGCCCATCCTATAGGCCTCTCCCTTCTTCCTTGGTCGGCGGTTCTCCTCCCATTGGTGGCCGGCGTTCATCTTCCTCCATACTCTCCAAGGTGGCCGGCGGTTCTCCTTACATTGGTGGCCGGCGCATCATCCACTTGTTCCTTGGCCGGCGGTTGCATCAAACATTCTATCTTGGTGGCCGGTTCTAGAAAGGAAAGGTATTTGTTGGTTCTTCTCTTTGTTCGCAGCGGACAAGGAAGGGAAGAACGCGATCTAGAAAGCTTCTACTCGTGGAGGATCTTCGTCCACACATCGTCCACGAGAAGGATAGGACATACGGTAGAAGATCGTAAGGTATAAAGTTTTATAACTTTATTTTCAGATCTGAGAATGTTCTTTTAATTGTTGATTATACAATTATGCATATGTATATGTTTGGTATAATCATGGACCCCGAAGACAAACACAAAAACCGGTGATCCGTCCGTCGTCTCTTCCGCGGCTAACCAACTAGAAGAGTTGTGTTGCTTGAACAACTAGTTTGTTCAAGCGACCACTCAAGTTGTTAGCACGATGACGAATAGGTTGTGCTAAGGAAACTCATCCCATCCGGATTAATTCTTTCATTAGTGAAAATTTTAATCCAGGGACATGGGAGCCAATGAGCCTCCGAAGCAACTCCCTACAAATGGTACCTATTTTTTATCGTCATATTATTTAGCACTCGGTAATCTATGCACATTCGCATAGACCCATCTTTCTTCTTTACCAACAGTACGGGAGTTCAGTAACCACATGCATAAGAGCAGGTGGGGGTACCGTCTCATCGACTCTATTACTACGTCTTCCATATATATTACTATCTTATCGACCCTATTACTACGTCTCTTAGCCATGTTTATCTTCATATATTATAATAAGGCTAGTATAAGATTATCATGCATTTATTTATGCATATTTAAACTAAAGGCTAGCATAAGGTTATCATACATATATTCATGCATATTTAAACTAAAAGCATATCTTATCATATATGAAAAAAATAAAGTAGGCATAGAATTTCTTACTTGGAGTGGCAGGATTTGGAGCTTGATGTGTGTGTAGTGGAAAGGCAGATCTGCTCTGATACCAACCTGTCACGCCCGCCCTTTCCAGGGGTTCGAGCGGCGGCGCGATGCGATCGTACATACATGCATTTACAGTGGAAGACTACATACTTCTTACAGCGGAAGACTTTGAACTTCTTTTTTTTTATTTCTTTTAAACATAAGCATGCATCATCATTTTATAAGTACTTAGTTCAAGTTCATGACATTCAACTTAAAAGAAAACATGCATAAGTATGGGAAACATAAACAGATCTCCTCCACCGTGCCACTACCACACACACTTTGCCCCTCCTGCTGCTCCCTTTAGTTTAGCCATTCTTTACCCTTATCTGCAGTACAAGGGAACATAAAACTATAAGCACATAGGCTTAGTAAGATCTTGTCCTACTCACAAAAACTATACGTCAAGCATTAAGCATAGAGTAGTGACATGATCATATAAGCTCATATAAGCATAACATTCATATAAACATACATGAACATATAAGCAAGCATAACATGCATATAAACATACCAGAACATAAGCATAGCATTCATATAAACATTCAAGAACATAAGCAAGCATAACATGCATATAAACATACCAGAACATAAGCATAGCATTCATATAAACATTCAAGAACATAAGCAAGCATAACATGCATATAAACATACCAGAACATAAGCATAGCATTCATATAAAAGAAATGACATGAGCATTCAGAAACATATAAGCATAACAACCATAATAACATCATAATAATCTAGACATGAAATAAAGGTATATGCAAGATGCTCTTTGAAAACATATATATTATAGGTACTTAAACATAATCTCAACATATTGGGCCCGACATTGTACCACATACATCATCATCATAGCGCGCATCCCTAATAGACCCGAGGTAGCTAATTCCGAACCCACTAGAGTACTAGGCCCGTACTATGTCCGTCGGCCTAGGTGCAACATAACATAGAAGCCCATCCTAAGCCCGTACTTATGACCGTCGGCCTAGGGCATCTGGGAGCCCATCCCGTACTGAGTCCGTACTACGACCGTCGACCCAGGGGCATGTAGGAGCCCATCCCTTGGACCTTATTAGGGTTCGGTACAAGCCATGTAGAAAGTAAAATAGCATATCATGTTCCTTATCATAACATATCATATTTCTTTTCATAAAAATATCATGTTCCTTATCATGGCATATCATGTTTCTTCTTCATAGCATATCATGTTCTTTCTTCATAACATATCATATTTCTTTTCATAACATATCATGTTCCTTCTTTATAACATATCATGTTTCCTTCTTCATAACATATCATATTTCTTTTCATATCATATCATGTTCTTTTTTTTTATAACATATCATGTTCCTTCTTTATGACATATCATACACTCATTCAATTGACATGGCAATGAGCATAACATAATCATACATTCATACAATTAACATGGACATAAAGTAGTGACATCAACCAATCATGCTATCATAAAATCTAACTAACATCATATTTGCATCTTCTTCTACATGTAGCATGGCATGGAGGACTTAGTAGAGGGCATGTACATAGGCTGTCCGAAACCCTAAGGGAGGGTTCTGTGGGGGATCTAACGGCCGGCTAGAGGGGGGTGAATAGCCCTCTTACGATGGATGTCGGAATTCTCTCGTTCGTTTGCTCGTCTACACAATCGTTAGCGCAAGCGGAAGCATAAAAAATAAAGACAAAGCAATAAATGAAAATACAAATGCTAACAAAGAATGTAACGTGGTTCACGGCTACGCCGCTAATCCACGATCCCGATTCGTCCGAGGTGAATCACTCCTCCAAAGCTAATCACTATTGGTCTCTCCTTTGCACCAAGATAGGTGGAGGTAACCTTTACAATCAAGATCACTCTTCTTACAATAAGAATGGAGTAAAAACAAGTAAGAAGAGTTTAGAGCTTGTGGGGCACGAGGAAGATCACTTAGAGCATAAGCATTAGCCTCTCAAAGGCTCACACCCTCTCTTTTTATAGAAAGGGCTGATTTCTTCCCGTTGACCGCCACCAGTCGACTGCTGCCCTTGGCAGTCGACTGCCGTCACTACAACGGCTTCCGAACACGTCGGATCCCGACCGTTGTAGTCCAACGGAACTCTTGGCAGTCGACTGATGGACCTCACCAGTCGACTACTGCCTCCGTAGTCGACTGCCCAATCGGCTACGAGCGGTTCTGTGCCCGCGATATCCTCTGGCAGTCGCCTGCCATTCCATGGCAGTCGACTGCTGGGCATAAACCCATCAGTCGGATACTAGTCGAACCCACTCGACTCAGAGAAGTCGACTGCCGTTCCATGGCAGTCGACTGGTGCCGTGTGAAACTCAAAATTAACATAAGTTTGAGCTTCCGGCAGTCGGGTAAACCTTAACCCTTGGGGTCAAGTCTCCGACACTCAGCCATTCGGCCAAGTTCACCTAATGAGCTACTTACATTTCACTCATTCTCTCATCTCACTCGAAATCCCTCGCCGAAGCTCTCTTCGTTCGCGGCCACGTCCCTCGGCAGCATCAGGCGCACGGCTCTGCAATGCTCCTTCGCGTCTCTTGCCTCCGAAGTCTGCTTCCTTGGCTTCACTTCAAGTCATCTCGTCCGGCGGTCCCTCGGATGCTCCAAGCGCACGGCTTCCGCAAAGTCATCCTTCACCGACTCAAAGATCGAGGTCGTGAGGGTGAACCCGCCAAGGCTCCATGTGCGAATTACTAAGTCCTGCAAGACTCCAACGCACATATCAAATAACAATATCATCCTAACTTAAACCCTTTGCCACACACATCAAAACCTTATCATGGCAAGAGATTGCCCTAACAATCTCCCCCTTTTTGATGTGTGGCAATCCGTTTAAATTAGGTAAAAACATTTGATGAAAATTCTAAGGTAAGAAAGCATGTAAACATAAACATAATATAGCAACATGCAACTCCCCCTTAATCCATGAAACTCCCCATAAAAAAAAATTTCTCCCCCTATCATAAGCATGATCATTTCTCCCCCAAAATATATTCCGATTCATTTCTCTCCCTTTGACACCATCAAAAAGATTAATCCTAATTTATAAACTCATGGCATCAAGTCTAATAGAAAGAGAACACCAAAAACATGATTAAAATCTGAAATCAGAAAATATTGGGTTGTTTTAGTGATGATCATCTATCAAGATGGCGGATCTAGCACAAAGGATTCCGAAATTCTGATTTTCTAGGTGAAATTCAGAAATGCATTATAAATTCCAGAAAATTCGAAAAATCATGAAAATTGAGGAACATATTTTTTTTAAGTATATCTATCAATGAAAAATAGTTTTTCAAGAAAAATCATTATATTTTCCGAGATTTGCCAAAAATCCAAAGGCTTTAAAAACCACTAGTTTTTGAGCATGTCAGTATCCATTTTAACACCTAGTATTGCTTAGGATTGTTTCAAAACATGAATACATGGATTTTAAAGTAAGAAATTGTTTTGAAAACATATGAAATATCCAACCATGATCTTTGGGCAATATGTCTATGAATTAAACATAAGCCTTCCCCATGATTGGTCTATTATTGCTATTTTGATACTTTTAATGACCATCTAAATGCCATAGGCATTAGTGGACATTTGTATCATCCTAACATCTCACTCATGCTAAGTTTTCAATCAAGGTAGCCTATGGTGAGTGTGAGATGCATCCTAGGGGGTATTTGTATATACTTAACCATTATATTCATACAATTCTATCAAGGTTAAGTATCAACCTAACAATCCTCATGATCATAAAGGCATATATCAATCAATTCTACATTCTGATCATGAAACACATGTATTCATTGAATTGTTCTCATGCATTAGGTATTATATGATGATAATAAACAAAGTATCACCTAAAGCATGATTCAAACCCTATTTCTTATGATTATGTGCCAAATCACAATATCATAAATCATGATTGCAAACATGTGTATCAATTACATTAATCATCATGATTTAAGCATTATTATCTATTTATGGGCACGTTATCATCACCCAACACTATTCTAAAAATGTTGTCCCGCCATCCTAAGTCAACCAAAATATGATATAGGTCAATTCCATATGGTTGACTACCCTAGGAGTTTTCTAACCCTTAAGGATGGATTTTGGAACCCAAAATAAGTTCTTGCCTATTGGGTTCACTAGATACTCCTTGGGGATCTATTTCCTAGCTATTACCTTCTTTTTATCTTGTCCCCTAGCAATTAGGCATTTATAGGCCTTATCATTTTTCTTTTCTTTATAACCTAGGCCCTTTTTGTTGAAACTAGCTCTTTGGCTCCCTAAGATCATGTTCAATGTGTTGGAGCCAATTGTGAATTTTTCTAGGGCTTTTGTTAAATAATCTACCTTTTCCCTTAAGGCCCTATTTTCATTTATACATGCATCACTAACATCTAATGGCACATAAAGGTCATGTGAGCATGCATCATTTAAGCTAGAAGAAATATTATTATTTAAGCATGCATTTTCTAGCTTATTTTCCAATGCCTTAATTTGATTAAGCATGCTTTTATTTTTCTTTTTCATTCCAAATAAGTCCTTAGTTAAACTAGAAATTATGGAAACTATTTTCTTAGGAGAGGCTTTCGTTACCATAGTTTCCATATCCTCTTCTTCTTCTTCGGATGAGGAGGATGTAGAAGCTCCCCCTTCACTTGAGCTCTCTCCTCTTGAGCTTGATCCTTCATTTTCGGATGAAAAGAAATCCAAGTCATCAAAGGCCATCAAGGCCAAATTGGTGACAAAGGCATTCTCCTCATCCGATGATGATGAGGAGGATGAGGATGGGTCATCCCAAGTCCTTGCCTTTAGAGCTTTGGTCTTCCCCTTTTCTTTTGTCTTCTTCTCCTCTTCCTTCTTTTTCTTGCTCCCCTTTTTCTTCTTCTTTTCTTCTTTCTTTTTCCTCTCTTCCTTGCTCTTGTTTAGGAGAGGACAATTGTCCCTTATATGCCCCTCTCCTTGGCAATTGTAGCATATGACTTTCCCCCTTGGTCTTCTATTCCTATCATGAGATTTATCAAATCTAAAATTCTTAAATGCACGTCTTACCTTCCTTACCATGTAGGCTTCTTCCGTGCTATCCATGGAGGAGGTAGAGGCTTCATCATCGGAGGAGGAGGGGATCTCTATCTTCTTCTTCCCCTTATTTGCCAACAATGCTACTCCCCTTGAAGGTTGTATTTTTGCCTCTTCTTGTATTCCTTCAAGCCTAGATTCATGTAATTCCATAGTGGAGAAAAATTCATCTAGAGTACTTACCTCTAGATTCTTTGAAATGTAAAATGAGTCCACCATTGAACTCCACTTGGATGATCGGGGGAAAGCATCTATGGCCTTCATTATCATATCGATTGAGCCTTTCTCCTACACTTGTTAGTCCATTTAAAATTTCTTTGAATCTAGAATGCAAAGAAGTTACCTTTTCTCCCTTTTCTAATTTAATGTTGGATAGTTGGGAGCGGAGGAGATCTCTCCTTGCTAGCTTCGCCTCAGATGTGCCTTCATGAAGCTCAATTAGCTTCTCCCACATCTCCTTGGCGCCTAGGCATTCTCCTATTCGGTTGATTTCTTGTTGGGGGAGCACATTGAAGAGATGATGCTTGGCTTTTGAATTTGCAAGGTGCTCTCCCTTTGCCTTTTGGTCCACCTAGATTTCTCTATTGGCTTCCCCTCTTCATCCCTAGGCAAAACGAAACCGGATTCCATTGTAATCATAATATCAAAATCCGTTTCGAAAAATACCTCCATTCTCTTCTTCCACCAAGCGAATTCTCCTTCAAACTTCGAAGGATGGATGTTGGAGCCGGCCATTTTGAAAGTTGCTTGTTGTGGCGGTTAGTCCTCGACAAGATTTCCTTGGCTCTGATACCACTTGTGGGGGATCTAACGGTCGACTAGAGGGGGGTGAATAGCCCTCTTACGATGGATGTCGGAATTCTCTCATTCGTTTGCTCGTCTACACAATCGTTAGCACAAGCGGAAGCATAAACAATAAAGACAAAGCAATAAATGAAAATAAAAACGCTAACAAAGAATGTAACGTGGTTCACAGCTACGCCGCTAATCCACGATCCCGATTCGTCCGAGGTGAATCACTCCTCCAAAGCCAATCACTATTGGTCTCTCCTTTGCACCAAGCTAGGTGGAGGTAACCTTTACAATCAAGATCACTCTTCTTACAATAAGAATGGAGTAAAAACAAGTAAGAAGAGTTTAGAGCTTGTGGGGCACTAGGAAGATCACTTAGAGCATAAGCATTAGCCTCTGAAAGGCTCACACCCTCTCTTTTTATAGAGAGGGTTGATTTCTTCCCGTTGGCCGCCACCAGTCGACTGCTGCCCTTGGCAGTCGACTGCCGTCACTACAATGACCTCCGAACACGTCGGATCCCGACCGTTGTAGTCCAACGGAACTCTTGGCGATCGGCGATGGACCTCACGGTCGGCTCCGATCAGTCGCCTCGTGATCGCCGCGGCTACGCGGTTATTCGCGATATCCTCGGCGATCATTGCCATTCCATAGCGATCGGCTGGGCATAAACCCATCGATCGGATACGGTCGAACCCACTCGACTCGGAAGCGATCATTGCCGTTCCATAGCGGTCGGCGGTGTGTGAAACTCAAACTTAACATAAGTTTGAGCTTCCGATGGTCGGGTAAACCTTAACCCTTGCGATCAAGTCTCTGACACTCAACCATTCGGCCAAGTTCACCTAATGAGCTACTTACATTTCACTCATTCTCTCATCTCACTCGAAATCCCTCGCCGAAGCTCTCTTCGTTCGCGGCCACGTCCCTCGGCAGCATCAGGCGCACGGCTCTGCAATGCTCCTTCGCGTCTCTTTCCTCCGAAGTCTGCTTCCTTGGCTTCACTTCAAGTCATCTCGTCCGGCGGTCCCTCGGATGCTCCAAGCACACGGCTTCCGCAAAGTCATCCTTCACCGACTCAAAGACCGAGGTCGTGAGGGTGAACCCACCAAGGCTCCATGTGCGAATTACTAAGTCCTGCAAGACTCCAACGCACATATCAAATAACAATATCATCCTAACTTAAACCCTTTGCCACACACATCAAAACCTTATCATGACAAGAGATTGCCCTAACAGGTTCTTAGGAGTTTACATGCTAAACAACTTGTGCAAGGTCTACTTAACATCACACACATATAGAGTATGGCATAAACATCATGAACAAGCATAACATGGTGTGATTTAAACTTCATGGGGTTCTCACAAAATTTTAAACCCTAAACAACTTGTACAAGATCTAACTAACCACATGTTAATTCCATCACATATAGATCATGGCATGGAAGGCCCTTAGGAGTTTAAATGGGTCTTGGCCGAGAGCTTCAAGGAAACTTAAGATCAATTTCTTAAATCTAGCTTAGCTATCAACATGTTATCTTCATCTACATTCAAAACATAGCATGACAACTTATAGATCATAGCATGATAGACCATTAGGAGCCTAAATGGGTCTTGGCTGAAAGTTTCAAGGAGCTTAAAGATCAACAACTCAAATTTAGTTTAGCTAACAACATGTTATCTTCATCTACATTCAAAACATAGCATGACAACTTATAGATCATAGCATGGTAGACCATTAGGAGCCTAAATTGGTCTTAGCCGAAAGTTCCATGAAGCTTTTAAGATCAAACACTTAAATTTAGTTTAGTTATCAACATACTATCTTCATCTACAATCAAAACATAGCATGACCACATATAGAGCATAGCATAGAAAACTATTAGGGGTCAAAAGGGGACTTGGCCGAGAGTTTCATGAAGGTTGAAGATCAAACACTTAAATTTAGTTTAGCTATCAACATACTATCTTCATCTACAATCAAAACATAGCATGACCACATATGGAGCATAGCATAGAAAACCATTAGGGGTCAAAAGGGGACTTGGCCGAGAGTTTCATGAAGTTTGAAGATCAAACACTTAAATTTAGTTTAGCTATCAACATACTATCTTCATCTACAATCAAAACATAGCATGACCACATATAGAGCATAGCATAGGAAATCATTAGGGGTCAAAAAGGGACTTGGCCGAGAGTTTCATGAAGTTTGACGATCAAACACTTAACCCAAGCCTATCTAGAAACCTATTATCAGCATATTCATACAAAACATAGCATGGACAATCATGGAAAGCTTAGAGGAGGTTTTGACCGAATGTTTCCTAAGGAATTTTCTTAACAACCATCAACCGAAGCAACTTGTATGCAGGTGAGGGGATACTTACATCCTTCACTTTGCTTAATAGTTGGAAAATACCCTAGGTTTTGCCAAGACTAGAGCTTTCTCCTAGCTTTGTTGGTTTTCGGGAAATGGAAGAGGGGAAGCTTAGTGTTTCGGTGAGGAAGAAGAAGAGAAGTGGAGAATGGCAATTGTGGTTTCTATTGTCTCCTCATTCCCTTATTTATTCACTTGAAGGTGTCCCTTAGCCTCCCTTACCCTTATCTATCATTTCCCATACCCTTTTAATAGCACAACCCTGCTGGGCTTCTAGTTATTGGGTGCATCTTAAGGTTTAGCTATCTACTTGGGGGTTTAGGGTTCAAATCCTGGGCCATGCATCCTTTTTGGGTCTATTTCTTTTTTTTTTTGAAAGAGCCCATACAAAGCCCATTATAATCATGCAAAAATTCTTGTAAAATTGCTATGAATTTTACGGGCATTACAGATTCACTCCGAACAACGTCATCCACTGGATAAATTGTATTCGAATCTCAGTCTCTATGGGATCGATATTTAAATTATAACTTGATGACACTCGTGCACTTGCAGACGTTGAGCACGAGTGCGCGCTTTGAATCCTTGGTGATCCTCGTCGGAGACTTGAGGTCATGCTCGCATGCATCATGAGCTCTTCATAGAGCTTGATCAACTTGCTCCATATTTCTTTGGCATCCACAACTTCTCCTAATTTTGACATAATATCATCATGAATTACATTAGTTAGAAGTTTTGTTACCTTAAAATCGGTCTTAAGTCTTTGTCGTTGCTCCTTGGTCAATTTCTTGAATTTAAGGGGTTTGCCCATCTTGTCCATGGGAGGTTTAAATCCTTCCATGATGATGAACCAATTCTCTATGTCCATCATCAAGAATGTCTCCATTCTCGTCCTCCATACCGGAAAGTCTTCTCAGTCGTATTATGGAGGAACATCGATGCGTACCCCAATCCATCCTTAGGTAGCTTCATCTATTCTAGTGCATTTTCTCCTTGGCAGTTAGTCCATAGAAGAGCTCCTAGCTCTGATACCAATTGTAGGAATGTTTATGACACACTAGAGGGGGGTGAATAGCACTTTGTGTCGTTCAATGGAATTCGTTCGCATTCGTCTACAAGATGTTAGTGTGCATAGCAGAATACAAATAGAAATAAACACAACACGAGACAAACACTCACATACAATGTACGAGCATATAACGTGGTTCGAAACCTAGGGTTCCTACTCTACGAGTCGAGCTCAAGTGAGCTCTAGTGATGTAAACCACCACTAATAAACCTCTCCTTCTCGAAAAATACTCCGAAAGTGGAGAAAACCTCTTACAACAATAAGAAAGGAATACAAGCAAATAAAAATGAAATACAATAATAATGTAAAGAAAACTATACACAAGATTTCTTTGAATGCTTTGCTTGTTGGTTGCTTAGACGAGTTTGAAGGACCCTGAAATGCACCAACACTTTGCCTCAAATCTCCCCTAAAACCATTGCCAAAATCCTCCATTCAATGCTCCTTATAAAGCTACAACTCAGGATGATTGTCACCTAGAAGTCGACTGCCCATACCTAACAGTCGACTGCTTCTGTAGTTGTTGTCTCACAATGGCTTAATCCAAGCTGAAAAAACTCCAATGGATAGCTAATCAGTCGACTGCCAAACCCTAGAATTTGACTGATACCATGATAGTCGACAGCCCAGTTGACTATAGAAGTTTCTACGCTCGTGTCTGCAAACAACTGTCAACTTCCCTCCATGGCAATTGACTGCTCAAGGTAGTCAACTACCTAAGACTGACAGTCGATTTCCATGGCCACACAGTCATAGTCGAGCTCAAGTCGACTACTGACCAGTTGACTGGTCATAACCCCAGTCGACTGCTCAAAGTCAACTTGGCTGCCAAATATCAAAACACTTGACCAGTCGACTGATAAATCTCAAACATGAGGTTTAGCCCAAGTATGATCCTCTCATACTTGATAAATCATCACCTTCTAGCCACCTCCATCAGCCTCATGCCTATTGGATCCTTCCAAGTCATCCATGACTTGTTCATCCATACGTTAGCCTTCAAGTGCTTCCATCGGCTATTGTCATGCTAATCGGGTCTACATTGCTAAGGTACATTTGAGCTTACACTGCCAAGACACACGCATGCACTTTATGTTGCCAAACATTGGACTTATACCACCAAGACTACCACTTGGACTTTATGTCGCCAATGTCACACCCTTGGTCTTCCCATGCCAACTCTATATTGGACTTTCCAATTGCCAAGACTCATGCTTGATCTTTTCAATTGCTAAGACCCATGCTTCAACTTCCCAATTACCAAGACTCATGCTTGGACTTCCCATGCCAAGTACCCATGACTTAGACTTTACCATTGCAAAGACCTATGCTTGGACTTTCCATACCAAGTACCCATGACTTGGACTTTACTGTTGGAGATCCTTGGATGGCTAGAGGGGGGTGAATAGCCTCTCTTGATTTCCACAATTAGATTAGCGGAAGTAAAATCAAATATGAAAGAAATCAAAAGACGAAAATACAATCGCTAAAAAGGAAGTTAAACGTGGTTCGGAGATTATCCTCCTACTCCACGGCGATCCGTAAGGTGGATCAACCCTAGCAAATATTCCACTAAAAGCCTCCTTTTGATGATCACACCAAGGTGGAGAAGCCTTCTTTATAATGCACTCTTCTTCTTACAAATGATGAAAATTAAGAATAGAGAAGAAGAGATTTGAAAGCACTAAAAGACTTAGAGAAAAACTTGGTAAAATGAGAGTAGAGTTTGGAATGAGAGCACTAGCCCTCTCAAGCTCCCCAAGGCCTTTTTTTTATAGAGAAAAGGTTGAATTTTCCGTTGGGGCTGCAACAGTCGACTGATCGAGCCATCAGTCAACTGCTGCTGTAACTGACCTCATCCAACGACTTCTGATGAAGCATGATCTGCGGTCATCACAACCCAACGGGACTCTGATCAGTCGACTGATCACACTAGCAGTCGACTAATCGAGCCATCAGTCAATTGTTCCAAGCAATTAGTCGACTAAAAATATTTATGTGCCCATGTCCATTTATAACAGTCGACTGCTAGGGTTTGGCAATCGACTGATGGTGGATCAGTCGATTGCCAAACCCTAGCAGTCGACTGTCGGACCACAGAACTCAGTTGACTTCAATTGACTGGTTGATCAGTCGACTGGGACAAAGACGCAGTTGACTGACACACTTCAAGAATAATCAATTCATACTTGAAATCAACTCCCTAGACCTAGACTCAACATTCTAGCTCTTCCTTCAGCCTTGCGCCTTCAGGATCCCTCCGAGTCCGCGACTCCTTCATCCTTACACTTGCTTCCAAGAGCTTCCCTCGATTTCATCATGTCTCGGGTTTTGTTGGGATGTATACTGAAAGCCTAGTCTTTGTATGGATATCTTCATTTTGAAATAAGAATCACATGATCATTTTTTTCACTTTATATTTATTATATGTGTGTATCTTGTCTAATACTTTACATTGTAGATAACATGGTGTGTGGTGTCACACAGAAGATCATGTTATCAGTTCCTTGTAGGGTATAAGTAGAGGCTCACAACCAAGATGGTTTTGAACAAACCATTGATATGGTTGTAGTGTAATTTAGTATTGGTTTATCTTGACCATGGAATTACACTAGAACACTTTGTGTGCATTGAGCAGGACTGACTTAGAAGTGATTCAATTTATACTGACTATATAATTGAATCGGACCTCGGATATTATGGTGTACATGCTTTTAATCTCGATATAATAACGGGCACATGTATTTAATATTTATTTCTTTGATTTACCAATGGGCGAGATTTATGGGTTAAATTGATAGGCTCGGTAAGTTGGGAAATGATATTATTTACATGATATGCCATTGATTATAGGAGGAAACCATGTCCTATGTATTAGGATGATGATGTCCCCTTGAGGAGCTCATAAGGATCATCATGTAAACCCTGCAGATGGACTTGGTCCAGCATGATGATAAGGTTGAGTGGTACTACTCATGGAGTTAGATGTTAATTAATTAATTGTTAGTAAATTAATTAATTAACGGACATTCGATATCTTAAACACAGACAGATATTTGTACAATTAATATATGGAGCCCATATTTAATTACGGGGGTTGGTGAGGTAGATCAATGATAATCCTCTAGTGGAATGGATTATCATTAATAGATCAAATTTTATATGGGCCAAATCCATTAGGTGGCCAAGATCCAACTCCTCCTCATGGTCCCTACTGTAGCCTATTAAAACCCTCAATAAGCCTAGATCCAATGGACACGATTAAAAGGAGGCTTGGGCGAGATCTATAAATAAGGGGGAGAGGCTTGGGCGGCAAAGAAATTGAGGTTGGCTAGGGTTTTGGAGTTGGTGTGGAAGGCTTAGACGGCAAGAGGTGGTGGCTAGGGTTTGGCTTCTTCTTGTGGGCGGCGACAACCTAGAGCTTCTCCTCTCTTTTGGCCGGCGGCAACAACAAGTCTTCCTTCTCCATTGTCGGCGCTTCCTTCCTCTCTTCTCCTTCTCCTTGGCCGGAAGTTCCTTCTCCATTAGAAAGGGTTGGCGCCACTTTCTTCTTCCTCTCCTTGGCCGGCAGCAACAACCAAGCTAGGTGGCTTGGTGGTCGGCACTAGATAGGAGAAGAAGTGTGTTGGTTATCTTCCCTTGTTCGGAGAGAACAAGGAAGAGAAGATACGTGATCTAGGAGGCTTCAACTCTTGGAGGATCGTTGCCCACACAACGTCCAAGAGGAGGATAGGTCATACAATAGAAGATCAAGAGATAAACAAGAGGTATAATCTTGTTTGTTTTGATTTAGTTCTTTTGTATCAAGCATGTGGTTAATTTACTTGGATCCCGAAGATAAACACAAAAACCGATGATCCGTATATCATCTATTCCACGTCTAATTGAGGAAAATAGTTAGGTTGCTTGTGTTAGTGAAAGCCCTAGAGTCAATCATGTGATGATTGTTGTATGGACTTATCATATTCCTATTTATAAAGGCATGGTTATTATATTTACTTGTATTGGTGCCAAATAACTAAATATAATAACGTCCTTGAGTAGAAGGTTCTTATCTATATCAATCGATTGGTTGAATTGATAATGAGATGATATAGAGAACACTACTCTTAATCATTTCTAGTCAAGTATTAACATTCAGGGACAATGTTAATGCGTAGAGACTAGCATGTAGGTCAACACAATGACTTGATCTCACAAGTCATGGAAATGAGATATCAAGTTGACACATGGGTATGCATTAGAGAATGTATACTGAATGACCCACCATGAGAAAGTATTGTGGATCGTTATATGAGTGTCATATACTTTCTCATGTGACTATTAGTATGACTATTAGTCGTTAGACCTGAAGTCACCATGGTTCCCTACATAAGGAGTTGCATATTTTGGCTTCGTCAAATGTCACCCGTAAATGGGTGGACTATAAAGGCGATTACTGGGTATGTAAAAATTATGCGGAGGTATGTGAGTGATGTAGATGGGATCTATTCCTCCTATATGACGAGAGTGACATTGTTATTTTTGATAGAGTGAGACCACGAAGTGCATGACCATGCCCAAATGAGTCAATATGAGATATTGAGCTCATTTGATTAGAGTGAGTCTACTTGTAGTTCATGTTGGATCGGATCGGTTGGCCGACTAGAGGGGGGTGAATAGCCCTCTGTCATTGGATGTCGTAATTCGTTCGTTCTCGTGTGCTCGTCTACGATTGTCGTTAATATACGCAGCAGAATAACAATAGAAATAACAATAATACTAACAACAATACAAGCACACCAAGTACGCAAGCATATACGTGGTTCGGAACCAAATGGTTCCTACTCCACGGGTGAGCTCCTCGAGCTCTAGTTATGCGCACGACACTAACTAAAACACTCCTTTTCGACTACACGTCGGAGGTGGAGAAACCTCTCACAAGCAATTACACTAAGTAATGAAATACAAGCAATACAAAGACAAATACGAAATACACATAATGAACACTTTACAACGCTTGCTTTGAACCCTTTGCTTGTTGCTTGCTTTAGATGGCTCTTGAAGGTCTGGAATGCAGCAGCAATTCCCCTCCAATAGCTTCACAAAAGTCTTGGTGAAATCCTCCAACTCGTGCTCCTTTTATAACCTGCATCAAGCTGTTTTCGCGCCCATCAGTCGACTGATCGTGATCATCAGTCGACTGGTCCCGTAGCCATTGTCTCACAACGGCCAGATCCACGTTGGTTAAGTTCCAACGGATCACACATCAGTCGACTGATGGCACCCATCAGTCGACTGATCATCCATCAGTCGAGTGCTGGCGAGCTCGACTCCATTCTGTGCCCGTGCACAATGTCATCGATCATTCGTCCCTTGGCTATCGATATGCTCTAACAATGATCGCCTCCCTCGCGGTCGACCGATCACCAGACTTGATTCCGAACACCTGGTCAAACCCATACGATTTAGAGCGATCATCGGCACCTATGCCAGTTGACTGATGTCGGCTAAAACCTCAAACATAACGATGTTTGAGCCTCCGACACTCAGTCTTATCCACTTGGCCAAGTCCACCTTATCCCTCATGGAGTTCCCCACCGAAGCTCTCTTCCCTCGGCCTACGTCCCTCGGATGCGCCAAGCGCACGGCTTCGCAATGCCATCCTTCGCGTCTCATGCCCTAGAAGTATGCTTCCCTTTGGGCTCACTCCATTCGCTCCCCGTCCGGCGGTCCCTTGGATGTACCAAGCGCACGGCTTCGCAATGCCATCCTTCACCGACTCAAGGACCCGAGACTAGTGAACTTGCCAAGTTCTCAAGACTTCCCAAATGCACCAAGCGCACGGCTTCGCAATGCATTTCTCACCAAGCACCAAGGGCACGGCTTCACAATGCTTTGGATTTCCCATGCCAAGCACCAAGCGCACGGCTTCGCAATGCTTTGGACTTTCCCATGCCAAGACTTCCCCCTTGGACTTCCACACCTCCATGCCAACCCATGTTGGACTTTCCCATGACAATCCCATGTCATGAGTTTTGTCTATCATCAAAATACTATCAAGGTACTGCTCAAGTCACACTCGAGTCAACCTGGGCCGATTGCACCAACAATCTCCCCCTTTTTGATGATTGACAAAACTACCATCTCAAGTCTACCAATTCTCCCATATTGGCAATTCTCATATCCCAATGAGAATTCCAACGAACCCTAATTGGTAACTTGGTAACTTCTCCCCCTTTTTGACATTACATCAAAAAGGTCCTCCCCAAGGGTATGAATGTCTCATATCCCAATGAGATCTTACAATCTCTCCCTTGGAGGAACACATGCCTACCATCTTTCTAGTGATCCCATATCACTTAAAGAGAGGCAACCCAATTTTCCTCCCATGATGGATACCTCCCCCTAGAGGCTTGCTCCCCCTTGACCATTGCACTAACAATGTCCTTGGAGAGTCCCTAAGCCAATAGGAACATTAACCAAATCAAAATTAAGGCAAAGTTCAACAATGAACTCTCATCCACCTTAAAATTGATACTCACCCACAACCCAACTCCTAATCCATATCCAATGGATTTCCACCCTCTCTAATGCTCTCCCAAGCATATCCTAGGGTTAGGAGTAGTTAGAGGACCAAAACACAGCTGAACATGGGCCTAACTATCAAGTTTACGAAATCGGCTGTGCGATCGACTCACGTCGGATACGATCATTGGACTTTACATCGATCATTGCCATTCAGTGATCGTTTTTGATTTGAAAATGGATTTTCGAAATCCATAAGTAAATATACGTAATTTTAAAAATCTTGAAAATGCATACGTATAATACTTATCCTAAGCACTATGGGTGAAAAATATTGGAAAATTATTTTACCCACTAAATTAGGAGATTGATACAAAGTTCAAAATTTAAGAAAAGCTTCAATAAAGAGCCATATTTGTATCATCCCATTCAATGGTGATAGCTATCAAAAGATAGACTTCACCAAGGTTTTTCAAAATGTTTTCAAAACCTTTATTTTCATTTTCCTAAACATCTCACAAATATCTAGATGTGTAAAACACATTCAAGGCAATTATTCTAGTGAGATGTGGGGTTTTTGTTCTTTATGTTCTCATGCATATTTCTAAGGCAACATAATTTGATTCCCTTCAAATTGTGCCATAGTCCTTAATTTCATTTTATTTAATGCATGATATGATTATGGCATAAATATGATTTAGATAAAAACATATGCCAATATCATGATGTCATGGCATTTGAATGAGAACTAAGCATACATGACATCTAAACATAAGTCTAAAACATTATCATGACATTTTTATAATTAAAAATGAAAATGATGTCATGACATGGCAAGGAAAATAAAGCATGGCAAGAAAAATATACTAAGGTATAAAATACCTAAGTGTTAAAATCAATTTGCCATTTCTAGGGATTAAATTCATTTTGCCTTAATGCCATTCATTTCCCTAGTGTGCCAAAAACCCAAAATGGCACACAAATACCTCTAAGACCTAATTGTGCCAATTTAATTCATTTTTAACTTCTCAAACCATATTGGCATACCCTAATGTGTCAACTCACAATGGCTAGGTTAACCACCCATCCACTTAGGATTGACACACCCTAACCCATTTAGCGTGAATCGATCACGCTTTTAGGAACCCAATATCTATTGGAGCTCCTTGGGTTAACAAGGTATTCCCTAGGGATAACTTCCCTAGATACCTTCCTAATGACCCTTTTAGGCTTTGAAGCCATAGTCTTTTGGGTCTTACTTGGGTCAACTCTAGAGGTGACTCCTCCATTGACCTTCTTAGTGGCTTTCTTGATTTTTCTTAAGTCCTTAGCCACTAAGCACACACCATGGCTAGACTTAGGGATGACTTCCCTATTAGCCTTGGTTTTCCTAGACCTAGATGTGGTTCCATAATTAAATGGAACATTATGATAAGTCTTCTTGGGCTTAGGTTTGTGACCCAAACCTTCCTTACCTTTAGACCGTTTTTGAACCTTAGGTCTTGACTTTTGGGCATTTGACCCTAGAATTGAATTTTCTATGATTCTAAGGGCTTTCTCCATTCTCTCAAGTCTTGACCTCAAGACTTGGTTCTCTAGCTCTAATTTTCCCATTTTTGAATTTTCATTAGGTTTTTGAGAAGGCCTCTTCTTCTTAGGCATGTGCCTAGACTTTTTGGGATTAATACCCAAATTTTCTTCTACTCTCCTAATTGACTCCCTAGGCAAGATATTTCTAGAATTATGAGTCCTAGGTTTGTCTTTAGTCATATGAACATGCTTGGCACCTAAGCAATAAACCTTATTGTTTCTCCTAGCATGCTTTTCATTAACAATAGCAAGAGAACTAAAATAATTCTTAGCATGCTTTTTAACTCTAGGAATTAAAGGTGCATTAACTAAATGTACCTTAGGGTTAGCTTTAGAAGCTCCCCCTACATGAGTTGCACCTTATTGCCCTTTCTTCCTCCCTCTAGGGCATTGGCTTCGGTAGTGTCCCTTTTGATTGCATTTGAAGCACACAATGTGCTCTTTGCTCTTGATTTTGGGAACACCGGCATCCTTTGACTTTGGGTTGACTTTTGGTGTCGATGCCTTCTTCTTAGCCAATTTAGGGCATTTACTCTTGTAGTGCCCTTTCTCCCTACACTCAAAGCATATTATGTGATTTTTATTCAAAATAATAACACTTGAGTTACCTAGGGAGGTGGTGGAGGCCTCTTCTTGATCTTCACTTCTCCCGGATGTGGATGCTTCTTGTTCTTGCTCTGGGATGGAAGATTGCCTCTCCTCCCCCTCAATGCTAGAGGTGGAGGTCTCCACCAAGTCATCAACATCTTCAAATGTGGATGGGCTTTCTTCCACGACATCTTCCTCTACTTGTGCCGATTGGGAGTTTTCTTGAAATTTCATTATCTTCTCCCATAATTCTTTTGCATCCCTATAATTACCCAATCTAGACCAAATAGTGTTAGGTAACAAATCACTAATCAACTTGATTACCTTGAGATTTGTCTTGAAGTCTTTGATTTGGTCTTGGGTCCATTTTGATTTTTCAATTGGCTTGTTGTGTTTGTCCCTAGGCATCTCAAAACCATTTTCTATAATAATCATATAATCAAAATCGGTTTCGAGATATACCTCCATCCGTTTCCTCCACCAAGAAAAATCTCCATCGAATTTCGGTGGATGGATGAAGCCGGCCATCTTGTAGTGCTCTCGCGGCGGTTAGTCCTTGAAGAGCGACCTCGGCTCTGATACCACTTGTTGGATCGGATCGGTTGGCTGGCTAGAGGGGGGTGAATAGCCCTCTTTCATTGGATGTCATAATTCGTTCGTTCTCGTGTGCTCGTCTACGATTGTCGTTAATATACGCAGCGGAATAACAATAGAAATAACAATAATACTAACAACAATACAAGCACACCAAGTACGCAAGCATATACATGGTTCGGAACCAAATGGTTCCTACTCCACGGGTGAGCTCCTCGAGCTCTAGTTATGCGCACGACACTAACTAAAACACTCCTTTTCGACTACACATCGGAGGTGGAGAAACCTCTCACAAGCAATTACACTAAGTAATGAAATACAAGCAATACAAAGACAAATACGAAATACACGTAAAGAACACTTTACAACGCTTGCTTTGAACCCTTTGCTTGTTGCTTGCTTTAGATGGCTCTTGAAGGTCTGGAATGCAGCAGCAATTCCCCTTCAATAGCTTCACAAAAGTCTTGGCGAAATCTTCCAACTCGTGCTCCTTTTATAACCTGCATCAAGCTGTTTTCGCGCCCATCAGTCGATTGATCGTGACCATCAGTCGACTGGTCCCGTAGCCGTTGTCTCACAACGGCCAGATCCATGTTGGTTAAGTTCCAACGGATCACACATCGGGCCGATCGATGGCACCATCACCGATCGATCATCCATCACGAGTCGGCGAAGCTTGACTCCATTCTCGGCTCGCGTTTTATTTAGAGTACCGATCGGCACCTATGCTACCGACCGATGTCTTAAAACCTCAAACATAACGATGTTTGAGCCTCCGACACTCAGTCTTAGCCACTTGGCCAAGTCCACCTTATCCCACATGGAGTTCCCCACCGAAGCTCTCTTCCCTCGCCCTACGTCCCTCGGATGCGCCAAGCGCACGGCTTTGCAACGCCATCCTTCGCGTCTCATGCCCTAGAAGTATGCTTCCCTTTGGGCTCACTCCATTCGCTCCCCGTCCGGCGGTCCCTCGGATGCACCAAGCGCACGACTTCACAATGCCATCCTTCACCGACTCAAGTACCCGAGCCTAGTGAACTTGCCAAGTTCTCAAGACTTCCCAAATGCACCAAGCGCACGGCTTCGCAATGCATTTCTCACCAAGCACCAAGTGCACGGCTTCGCAATGCTTTAGATTTCCCATGCCAAGCACCAAGCGCACGGCTTCGCAATGCTTTGGACTTTCCCATGCCAAGACTTCCCCCTTGGACTTCCACACCAAGCTCCATGCTTGGATTTTCCATGTCAACCCATGTTGGACTTTCCCATGACAATCCCATGTCATGAGTTTTGTCTATCATCAAAATACTATAAAGGTACTGCTTGAGTCACACTCGAGTCAACCTGGGCCGATTGCACCAACAGTTCAAGATATATACTGTACCGAGGATGACATGGTCTATGCCTCAATTGGTCAATCTAGATGTCAATGATAGAGGGACATTGTCACATATTGTGAGAGTCACAATTAGTAGTCACAAAGGTGATGTTGGAGCTCAACATTCTTATAACTTGGGTAGCAATGATGTGTTGCTAGATATCGCTCATTGCTTATGTTCCTAAATCGGTTTAGGAGCATTGCCAACGTTACAAGAACCTATAGGTTCACACACAAAGGGCAATTAGATGGAGATTAGGTTCATATGATGAACCATGAGGATTAGGTTCATGGGATGAACCAAATTGGATTAAGAGTAATCCAAATTAGACTAATTGAGTTAGACTCAATTTGATTCAAGTGTTGAATGAGTCTAATTTAGATTTGATTCATTAAGTCAATTTAAATTAATGAATAGAGATTCATTAAATTAAATTGACTTGAATCAAGTGGTTAGATTTGATCAACCATGGGAGATAAGAGGTCAAGTTTGACTTGACTTATGATGGAAGATGAAAGGTCAATTTTGACTTGACCAATTGCCATGTCATGGTGACTTGGCATGGGGGAAGGCCAATGATGATGTTCCACATCATCATGGACTTATCATGTGGTGCCAGCTCATGAGGGAGACCAAGAGTCATTTGCTCTTGGAGTTACATGCATGCATGTAACCCCCCAAGATTAAAGTGGTCGACCACTTTCTTCATGGTGTGAGGTTAATTTGTTGGCAACTTCATCTTCTTCTTCCTTAGATCTTCTTCCTCTCAAGCTCTCTCCCAATCCTCTATCTTGGCTGAACCATCCAAGGGGTGCTACCACACTAAAGGTTGTGTTTTCTCTACCATTTGTCCGTGTGGATACCAATAGAGGAGTGTGCACTTGACACTCTTGAGTTCCGACGAAGCTTTTGGATGAGCGGGATAAGGGAAGGGCGTCGTGTTAGTTATAGCCCTAGAGCCAATCATGTGATGGTTGAAAAGGGAACATTTTGTATCATATTCAATAAAGGCAAAGGATTGGTTATTATATTTACATCTTGCTTGTGCCAGCTAAATTAAATATAATAATGCCCTAGAAAAAGTAGGTTCTTATCTACAGCACATCAATTGGCAGAATTGATTATGAGAGGTTGTAGAGAACACTTTCCTAAATGTTCCTAGTCAAGTATTAATATGCAAGGGCAATATTAATACATAAAGACTAGCATGTAGGTCGATTGATGACTTGATCTCACAAGTCATGGATATATGATATCAAGTTGACACATGGGTATATATTAGAGAATATATACTGAACTGACCCGCCATGAGAAAGTTTCATGGATCGTTATATGAGTGTCATAAACTTTCTCATGTGACTATTGGTATGAATAGTCCTCGAACCTGAAGTCACTACGGTTCCCTACATAAGGAATTATGTACTTTGGTATCGTCAAACGTCACCCGTAACAGGGTGGACCATAAAGGCGATTACTGGGTATATAACAAATTATGCGGAGGGATATGAGTGATGTAGATGGGATCTATCCCTCTCATATGACGAGAGTGATATCGGTGGGCCCCTTGATTGAGTAGAACTACTAAAATGCATGGCCATGCTCAAATGAGTCAATATGATATATTGAGCTCATTTGTTTGAGTTAGTTTACTCAGGGATCAAGAAACACATAGATTGATCGAGGATGACACGGTCTATGCCTCATTGGTCAATCTGATATCAAGGATAGAAGGACACGGTCATACATATAGTAGTCACGGAAAGGTTAGTCGGATCTTGACTTATTTCGTAACTTGGTAGCAATGATGTATTGCTAGATGCCGCTCATTGCTTGTGTATCTAAAAGAGTTTAGATCCACTGCCAACGTTATGAGAGCCTATAGGGTCACACACAAAGAGCATGATGATTAGAAGAATTAGTGCATTCTAGTTTGACTAGAATAATTTGGGAATAAGCTTAAGTACAAAATGGTTTTTAGACTTTAAGCTTAATGAGAATTTTAGCTTATTGATTTAATGAGATTAATTCAATATGTTACCTTATTGATTTAATGAGATTAATTCAATATGATAACATAAGCTTAATTGAATTAATAAGATTAATTCAACATGCATGAATGCCACATAAGAATGCCACATAAGCATGCCACCTAAGCATCCACCTAAGCTAGATGAGGTGGAAGGAGACAAAGTGGTTTTTGTCTCCTTAAGTGGCCGGCCAAACAAGGAAGCCAACTCCTTTTTGGATTGTGTCTCAATGCAATGGATTGCATTGAATGTGTGGAGGTGAAAGGGTTTTTCCAACCCTATAAAAGACTCCATGAAGTGGCCGGCCATAGTAAGGCATTGTGGTTGTGTGAGAGCTTGAGAGCTTGGTGGAAGCTTTGGTTGTGTGGTTTTTGTGAGTGTAGGCTAGCAAGAAGAGTAGTCTTCTTCTTCCCTTCTCTTTTTCCCTAGCTTCCTCTCCTTTAGGGACTTCTCTAGCAAGAAGTAAAGGAGAGCCCTTCTAGTTTTTCTTTTGTGAGACAAGAGCTTGCTCGTGTGGATACGTATAGAGGCACGGACATTTGAACGTGCTAAAGATCCAACAAACCAAAAGGAAAAGCGGGATTAACAAGGGCACGCAACAAAGGTAATCCTCTCCTATAAGATAGGTTTGGTTTTAGAGAAATTTATTTTGTACGAGGTTTTCTTTCGCAAGGATCACTAGGAAGGGATCCTAATTTTTCCGTTGCGCATATGCTATTTGGCATATAGAAATCCCTACAAAGGGTATCAGAGCCACTTGCGAAAGATCGATAAAAATAGTTTTTCTCTATTTTATATATGATATAGAAGTAGGATAAATTTTATTATGAGTTGATAATTGCATTAGCAATTTTTCAAACATAATAAAATATCCGATGTCTTTTAAAAGTTAAAATGACATGGTGCATGGTTATGGCCTAGTCCCAAAAAAGTTTGTGATTGTGTGTTGTAATTTAATACATGGTCGCGTGCCTTTCTCCTAAAATTCTTGTTGTAAAATTAGCTTTTAGACTCGAATGTAACTCGAGTATTTCTCCTTTTGTAATATACAACAAAGATGGAGGGTCCATTGGAAGATAATGTTACAAGGAGGAAGTCAACAACACAAGACAACCAAAAGGAAGCACTTGGGAGAAGATGCTATCCCTAGGTTGACCAATCAATCTTCTCATTGGCTTGAGAAGATTGTAGAATAAGGGCCATAACCATGACACACTTAGTTTAACTTGTATGTGATGCATGTTAATTTAGCTTATATGTGATGTATGCTAATATGTATGTGATGCATGTTTAAGTTTATATCTTAATAAGTCAAATACGATATGCCTACCAAAGTTTGGTACTCACTACTTCCTCGATCATTTGTTATTGGGTTTGCCAAAGCAAAGCAATGTATTTTATCTTGGAAGAGTGCGAGTGGACAATCGTGATGTCCCGCTATCAAATTTGGTTAAGACTTAATTAAGTTTTTCTTAATTGGTTAAGAAAGTAGAGGCATATATTAGCTTTAAACATAAGTTTTAAAATTAGTTTTGTGTGATTTCCGAACATCAGCTTTGTCTTAGAAGTGGTCGCTGTTCGATATCAAAGAAGGCCTCGCGGCCTCGCCACAGCCTGGAAGCTGGTTTAGGAATAAACACTAAACTAATCTAAACTTAACCAAAGATATTAAAGAGTTACATCAGATGTAATTGGCAAAAGATTGCCTACCTAATTATACTACGTCTTGGGCGATTAGCCAAAGCTAACTCAAGACGAATTATGATGTGGATCTTTATCCCATATAAATTTATAGCTAAATAGAAGCTAATAATGTAAGCAAAATGTGTTTGCCTACATCAATGATTAGCTCATATCAAAGCTATGAGAATTTAGTGGGAGCCTCATTTAATTAAAGGCCTAATTAAATGACTTAGGTATGATACTAAATTTTGCATTTTAATGTTGTAGATCACCATGTCATCTAACACGACACACCCTCAATCTTGCGATCCGTCTGAGAAGGACAAGCTCAATGGAGCAAACTTTCTTGATCGGTATAGGAACTTGAGGATTATCCTCAAGCAAGAACGCAAACTATATGTCCTAGAGCAGCCTACCGAAATACCCGCCCCATGCGACCACTCGTTTGAAAAGATGCTTATAAGAAGCATCAAGATGACGATTAGATGTGTCATGCCTTATGCTTGCCACCATGAACTCGAGCTCGTAAGCAACATGAGAACATGGATGCCTATGATATGGTTGAGCATTTGAAACAACTATATCAAGGACAAGCTAGGCACGAGCGTTTTGAAGTGTCTAAGGCTCTTTTTGCATGCAAGATGCAAGAAGGAACACCTGTAGGAACTCACGTACTTAAAATGATTGGGTACATTGAGAACCTTGAAAGACTAGGTTTTCCACTGAGCCAAGAATTGGCAAATCGATGTTATCCTCGCAATCGTGTTTTAAACATATAATCAATTCGCCATGAATTATAACATGAATGAAATTGATAAACTTTGCTCGAGATTCTCAAAGATGTTAAGAATCACGAACCGAATCTCAATAAGAAAGTTAGTAACGTACTAATGGTCAAGAAGGGCAAAGGTAAGCGCAAAGGCAAGGGTAAGACCCAAGCCAAAGGCAAGGCCAATTCATCCACTTCAAAGGGTAAAGGTAAAGTACCTAAGGAAGGGGAATGTTTCCATTGCGGTGAGACTGGACACTGGAAGCGGAACTGCAAAGTCTACCTTGAGGAAGTAAAGAATAAAAGAAGTGGGACTTCGCCTGTATACACGTTATAGAAGTTAATCTATCTATTTCTTCTACATGGGTATTAGATACGGATGTGCATCTCACATTTGTACTAATGTGCAGACCGAGAAATAGTAGACTAATGGCAAAAGGCTAAGTGGACCTACGAGTAGGCAATGGCGCAAAAGTTGTCGAGTCAGATGAGGAACATATTCTTGTCTTTCCCCACCGGGCTTATCTTAGAACTAGAGGAGTGCTTATATGTACCGCATTGACAAAGAACATAATTTCAGATCTTGTTTAGACAAGAAAAACTTTTCTTTTATAATAAAGGACAAATGTTGTTCCATTTATTTGAATGAAATGTTCTATTGTAATGCACCACTTATGAATGGTCTCTATGTTCTAGATTTAGAAAACCCAATATATAACGTAAATACCAAATGGTTCAAATCGAATGATTTGAACCAAACATATCTCTGGCACTGTCGCCTAGGTCACATAAATGAAAAACGCATATCCCAACTCCATAAAGATGGATTATTGGACTCATTTGATTTTGAATCATATGAGGTATGCGAATCTTGTCTTTTAGGAAAGATGACTAAAACTCCATTTAGTGGACATGGCGAGAGAGCGACGAACTTGTTAGGACTCATACATACTGATGTATGTGTCCCTTTCAATGTCGAAGCCAGAGGAGGCTATAAATACTTTATTACTTTCACTGATGATATGAGTAGATTTGGCTACTTATATTTGATGAGACATAAGTCAGAATCCTTTGAAAAGTTCAAAGAATTCAAGAATGAAGTACAAAACCAACTTGGTAAGCGATAAGCTACTTCGATCGATCGAGGTGGTGAATACCTTAGTCAAGAGTTTCGTGATCACTGGGCCGAGTGTGGGATAATATCCCAACTCACTCCACCGAACACCACAATGGAATGGTGTATCCGAGAGGAGAAATCAGATTTATTAGATATGGTACGATCAATGATGAGCCATGATCTACCTACTTCCTTTTGGGGACTAGCTCTAGAGACACCGCCACACTTAATCGCGTCCATCAAAAGCCGAGAAAAGACACCATATACGATATGGACCGGGAAGAGTCCCAAAATGTCTTTTATAAAGATTTGGGGTTGTGAAGCTTATGTTAGACGTCAAGTCTCAGATAAACTAGGACCCAAATCAGATAAGTGTTATTTTGTAGGATATCCCAAGGAAACTAAGGGATATTACTTTTACAATCCCACACTTGGCAAGGTGTTTGTTGTTGAAATGTCGCTTTCTAGAAAGAGAATTTATTTCTAGAAAAACTAGTGGGAGTAAAATTCATCTTGAAGAAGTTCAAGATGACGATAACACTAAGGCTTCGATGGAAAATGAACAGGAACCACAAAGTGTTGTGGATGAGGAAATTGTTGCCCAAAGAGTTGTGGAGCAAACACCTGTTCAAGTAGACCAACCTCTTCGTAGATCTGATAGGATCCGTCGTCAACCTGAGAGATATTCTTTTCTCTTGACTGACAACGGTGAGGTATTGCTTGTCGATCTTGACGAGCCTACATCCTATCAAGAAGCTATGATGAGCCCAGATTCCGAGAAATGTCTAGAGGCCATGAGATCCGAAATGGAATCCATGTACACTAACCAAGTATGGACTTTGGTTGATCCACCTGAAGGGGTAAAACCCATTGGGTGTAAGTGGGTCTTTAAAGTAAAGACTGACATGGATGGTAATAAGCATACCTATAAAGGTAGATTGGTGGCTAAAGGATTCAAACAAATTCATGGTATTGACTATGATGAAACCTTTTCACCAGTTGTGATGCTTAAATCCATTCGGATCATACTTGCTATTGCAGCCTACCACGATTATGAGATCTGGCAAATGGATGTCAAAACCGCTTTTCTGAATGGAAAGCTACTCGAGGATGTGTACATGACACAGCCTGAGGGTTTTGAAGATCCAAAGCATCCTGGAAAGGTATGCAAACTGCAAAGGTCCATTTATGGACTAAAGCAAGCCTCTCAAGCCGAATCTTCGATTCGATGATGCAATCAAAGAGTTTGGTTTCATCAAGAATGAAGATGAACCTTGTGTCTACAAGAGAAATAGTGGGAGCACAGTGTTTTTGTCTTGTATGTAGATGACATACTTCATCGAAATGATATTCCCTCACCCACCGTGAAGATGTGGTTAGGGAATTGTTTCTCGATGAAAGACTTAGGTGAAGTCTATATTCTAGGCATCAAGATCTATAGAGATAGATCTAAAAGATTACTTGGCCTAAGTCGAGTACATACATCGATAAAGTGCTAGATCGCTTTGCTATGCAAAATTCCAAGAAAGGATTTCGCTTTATCACATGGTGGTGAGTCTTTCAAGACTCAATGTCCTCTTCTAAGGAGGAGAGAGATCGCATGGATAAGATCCCTTATGCATCCGCCATAGGGTCTATCATGTACGCCATGCTTTGTACTGCTCCGACGCCTCGCATGCTTTGAGCATGACGAGTAGATACCAAATGATCCGTGTGAAAGTCATCGATAGCAAATAAAAATATTCTTAAATACTTACGAAGAACGAAAGAATATTTCCGATATTCGAGGCAATGAGGAGCTAATGTAAAGGGTTACAGTGATGCAAGCTTCCAAATGCATAAGGATGACTATAGATCGCAATCGGGTAATGTGTTTTGCTCGAATGGTGGAGCCGTGAGTCGAAGAGTTCAAAGCAGACACGCCGATTCTACAATGGTTTGTATATTGGTGATTCGATGCAAAGAAAGGAGGTGCTTTGGCCCGCAAGTTCATCGCTGAACTTGGGGTAGTTCCTAGCATTATAGATCCAATAGACTCTATTGTGACAACAATGGGGCTATTGCACGTGCTAAGGAACCTCGATCACATCAATGACCAAACACATATCAAGGGCGCTCCATCTCATTCGAGATCATCGATAGAGGAGATGTGAGGATATGCAGAGTACCGGCTGTAAGCTAACATCGCAGATCCATCACCAAGGCTTTGGCAGAGGAAGCATGATGGTCACACTAGGTCACTAGGTATTAGATATCATAGTGATTGGTACTAGTTCTAGTGGGAGATTGTTAGTTATAGCCCTAGAACCAATCATGTGATGGTTGAATAGGGAACATTTTGTATCATATTCTATAAAGGCAAAGGATTGGTTATTATATTTACATCTTGCTTGTGCCACTAAATTAAATATAATAATGCCCTAGAAAAGTAGGTTCTTATCTACAAAGACATCAATCGCGTAATTGATTATGAGAGGTCAGAGAGAACACTTTCCTAAATGTTCCTAGCCAAGTATTAATATGCAAGGGCAATATTAATACATAAAGACTAGCATGTAGGTCAATTGATGACTTGATCTCACAAGTCATGGATATATGATATCAAGTTGACACATGGGTATATATTAGAGAATATATACTGAACTGACCCGCCATGAGAAAGTTTCATGGATCGTCATCTGCGTGTCATAAACGTTCTCATGTGACTATTGGTATGAATAGTCCTCAACCTCAAGTCACTACGGTTCCTCTACATAAGGAATTATGTACTTTGGTATCACAAACGCCACCCGTAATAGGTGGACCATAAAGGCGACATCGGGTATATAACAAATTATGCGAGGGATGTGAGTGATGTAGATGGGATCTATCCTCTCATATGACGAGTGATATCGGTGGCCTTTGATTGAGTAGAACTACTAAAACGCATGGCCATGCTCGAATGAGTCAATATGAGATATTGAGCTCATTTGTTTGAGTTAGTTTACTCAGGGATCAAGAAACACATAGATTGATCGAGGATGACACGGTATATGCCTCATTGGTCAATCTGATATCAAGGATGAAGGACACGGTCATACATATAGTAGTCACGGAAAGGTTAGTCGGATCTTGACTTATTTCGTAACTTGGGTAGCAATGATGTATTGCTAGATGCCGCTCATTGCTTGTGTATCTAAAAGAGTTTAGATCCACTGC
This sequence comes from Wurfbainia villosa, assembly GCA_025175895.1. Taxonomy (NCBI): domain Eukaryota; kingdom Viridiplantae; phylum Streptophyta; class Magnoliopsida; order Zingiberales; family Zingiberaceae; genus Wurfbainia; species Wurfbainia villosa. Next base: position 97,876,469 of record CM045987.1, read on the forward strand.
CAACGTTATGAGAGCCTATAGGGTCACACACAAAGAGCATGATGATTAGAAGAATTAGTGCATTCTAGTTTGACTAGAATAATTTGGGAATAAGCTTAAGTACAAAATGGTTTTTGGACTTTAAGCTTAATGAGAATTTTAGCTTATTGATTTAATGAGATTAATTCAATATGTTACCTTATTGATTTAATGAGATTAATTCAATATGATAACATAAGCTTAATTGAATTAATAAGATTAATTCAACATGCATGAATGTCACATAAGAATGCCACATAAGCATGCCACCTAAGCATCCACCTAAGCTAGATGAGGTGGAAGGAGACAAAGTGGTTTTTGTCTCCTTAAGTGGCCGGCCAAACAAGGAAGCCAACTCCTTTTTGGATTGTGTCTCAATGCAATGGATTGCATTGAATGTGTGGAGGTGAAAGGGTTTTTCCAACCCTATAAAAGACTCCATGAAGTGGCCGGCCATAGTAAGGCATTGTGGTTGTGTGAGAGCTTGAGAGCTTGGTGGAAGCTTTGGTTGTGTGGTTTTTGTGAGTGTAGGCTAGCAAGAAGAGTAGTCTTCTTTCTTCTTCTCTTTTCCTAGCTTCCTCTCCTTTAGGACTTCTCTAGCAAGAAGTAAAGGAGAGCCCTTCTAGTTTTTCTTTTGTGAGACAAGAGCTTGCTCGTGTGGATACGTATAGAGGCACGGACATTTGAACGTGCTAAAGATCCAACAAACCAAAAGGAAAAGCGGGATTAACAAGGGCACGCAACAAAGGTAATCCTCTCCTATAAGATAGGTTTGGTTTTAGAGAAATTTATTTTGTACGAGGTTTTCTTTCGCAAGGATCACTAGGACGGGATCCTAATCTCATCTTGTAGATCTAAGGTAGATCTAGGTTTACTTAAGCACATATATGTTTGTATTTTATATACGCATGTATGTGTTTCATATTTGTAGTTTTTGTATTAGATATAAAAATTACAGATTTTTTAAGTTTCTATAAATTTCCTATTTTTATAGAATTTTTGAGAATTTTTCTCGAAGAGTCGAAGCAACGAGTGTGTGGACACTTGTAGGCTTCATTCACCGAGAAAAACTCTCCGAAACGGTGAGTTCTCGCTTTAGGTTTTTGGAACAGTGACTTAAGTCACTGTAAGATCAAGTAGGAACACTCGCAAAGTTTATTTTTGCGAGTAGGGGCACTTCCCCTATCCCCGAAAGGGGCCTTGTCCCATGATCGCGCCCGGAAACCGCTTAGCAGGACCGTTACAGAGAGGTCACTCATAAAATTAAAAAAAAATAGGAAAACTTATAGAAATTTTCTATAAAATACATAATTTAGTATTATGTATAATTCTGTGATGGTCATGGCCCAAGAACCCCAATATGATTATGTTGGGATGTATACTGAAAAGTCTATCTTTTGTATGAACATCTTGTTAGTAATATATGAGAGATGTCCTAAGGCAATCGCCTTATGTATGAACCATTTATATGATAAATGAAGATTCACTATTTGAGTATACATGGTTTCATGTATTTGATTGGATCTTAAACTCATTTACTGAATGTCCGCGATACGACTCACAGCATGAGAGAATTTGTGATTGGATCACAACTAGTGAGTATCTCTATATGTGTAATTGTGATGTATCGGAATTATCCCTAGTCGATGAATTGATGGATTTGGACACCATCAATTCTGTCGAGACTAGCACGAGGTATACTCCTTGGTGTATCCAAGCAGCTGATTCTCACTGGCTGGAGACATTGTGATGTCCGGAGTTATTCGTGGATGCTAGTTATGGTAACTAGTTCATTGGAATGACCAACCGTAAGACTTCATATGGTTCTCTGCATATATAGATATGTCAATGAAGTTCTTACTGTAGCTTAAGTGCGATGTTCCTTTGACTTGCGGTATTCAAGTGATCTTGATCATAAAGACTTATGCTTTGACATCTTAAGCAAGCATCTCCGAGGAGATGTGGACCCGGGATGATTGGGTATAATTCGAAGTGATCGAAGGTGTTTGAATAGCCTATAAAGGATTCACCACTCCTTGCGAGGAGATGTATACCCATGGCCTCTCGTCAGATTGTTACTAAAGTCTTTGGCCAAAGTATTACATGTTTAGAGTAAGGTATTCTTCGATACATGTGCAGTAACTAGAATCTGTAGGACAAGGAAATGATACTTGGGCTAGGTGTGACGTAGTCAGCCTAGTGGTGACTGACACTATAGACAATGTCCTGAACCAAGTGGGTATAAGATGAGTGAAGGGAATGGGACACGATTCATTCGAGCTGCTGAAGGGTTTCAGAAATAGTTCTGGATCAACCGTTGATCTTTTCGGTTAATTGGAGATCATGATGTACTACTAGGTGTCACTCATGATCGTTCTATAATTAATGGTTAATTATAGACGGCCAACATAAACCGAGAACCTATTTGGTCACACACACAACAAGCGTAATCCGAAGGATTTAAAACGAGCTTGAGAATGAGATTCTCAGACCAAGAGAAACTAAGTTTGGTTGGACCAAACAAGAAGCGAGCATGAAATCGTTTTAGTCGCAATGGAAGCGTGGATGGGTCATGTCTTATGAAGACATAATGGATGAACCAAAAATGGTTTGGTTCTAATCCAATGGAGAAGAATAAACCAAAGGGTTTGGTTTATTTTAAACGAATGAACCAAAGTTGGTTCAGTTCATTTTAACTTAAAATAAACCATCATGGTTTGGTTTATTTTAACTTATATTAATGGAGCGGGTTAATGGGCCTTATGGTTATGATCCAATAACCATTAAGAGAATTAGTTCTCTATAAAAGAGGGCTTAAGGGTTTGTTAAGCCCGAATCGAAAAACCCTAACCTAGAGTTGCCGCCCACCTCCTCCCCTTTGAAGAAGTCGGCGCCAACCCTAGTGCCGCCGCCCCTTCTCCTCCAACCGGTGACCAGCTACTGCCGTCTTCTCCACTTGCCGGCGTCGAGCTGCTGCCGGAGGAGCTCCGGTGATCTCCCTTGGGTTCGGTAATAAGGTGAGCTTCCACCTTTCCTTTTTGGCCGGCCCCTACTCCTCCACCAAAGCTGTCCAGTTTTCTGGACAGCTTGTTTCCCTCTCGTCGGAGAGTCATTTTGATGACATCTGGAGCTCCGACAGCGGTAGCCTTGCCGGAGATTCGATCTCCGGTAATCCTCATAGGTGGAGGACGAAGGATTTGTCAAACGGTTGACGAATATCTCTCCGAAGAAGCGAGTTTTTGAGGACTCGATTTTGGATCGTGATCTTCTCTCGATCACATCGTCTTCAACACAAGGCTAGTAACCCGTATGTAGATGAGGCTCGTGAGTTGGTGAAATCATCCCGAAGATACTCGGCGTGGATACGGATAGAGACGATTCTAGCGAGGATTGTTCCGGTTGATGTCTTTCCCGCTACACGTGATACGTAAGGTATACGTAGTTAAATTTCCTTTTATTGCAAAATTTAAATTTACAGTTATGTCTACACATGTTGTGCCATGCATGTGTGTGATGTGTGTGTTGTAATAAATGTAGATTTATTATTTTTATTTCTTTCGCTGTGCACATGTTTACGAAACATGTTCGAACACACACTCGTCGCGGTGCCGGAAACCCAACAGTGGTATTAGAGCCCAGGTTGTGTTTCGACATAATCGTAAAATGGTTTTGCGATAGTCATAATGATATTTCTGGAAATTTTCTACTTTTGGAAAGTTAGAAGTATTTATGGAAAATTTTTAATTTTGGAAAGTCTAGAAGTATTTATGAAAATCTTCCACTTTTGGAAAGTTGGAAGTATTTATGGAAATTGATATTTTCCATAAATAAAATATTTGATTAGATTTTGAAATTTGTTTCCTAATTTAATCATGATTTGATTTGGGAAATCAAATCTTAAAAATATTTTATTTCCATAAGTAGTTTTGATGATTTAGGAAATTGGTTTCGTAAATTAACTTTCCTTAATCAACTATTTCCACAAATAAAATATGTGATTATATTTGAAAATTTGTTTTCTAATTTAATCATGATTTGATTTGGAGAATCAAATCTTAAACATATTTTATTTCCATAAATAGTTATGACATATAAGGAAATATTGTACATGACATAATTGTATGCCACGTAATTGCATTAGATGCATATCATTATGTCATGCATGTCGTGACATGTAGATGTATGTCATATATGTCATGTCATGTAGATAATAGTTATTTGCATGCAAAGAGGATGAGACATAAAAAACCCTAACTCAATATTAAAGCCTACACCTTTCATTAATATGGTTAGAACCAGAGTTTCGTTTCTTGTTCGGGTTGTTAGACTCTCTCTAAGTCCGGCTCGAACCCGAACATGTTCAAACCATGGAATAGTTTAATATTAATATGGTAAGAGTCAGAGGTCAATCGTTAGCTTTGGTTGTTGGACTCTCTCCAAGCCAGGCTAATTGGTTGAATGCGCTCTAACCATATTAAAACTATTTCTCGATTAATGGGTTGGCTTTAACCTGGAGCATCGGCTTGTTGGACTCTCTCCAAGGTCGATGTTAAGGGAGGTGAAGTTGGGTGCTATGCATATGATGCATACTTGTTAATGTGTTAACAACCCGATGTATGTGTGAACATTCAATTAGTTGATAGCACATTGTGATAGTTGCATATACGTGATATGCAATCGGTATAGTTGATACCTACCATCATAGTTATGAATGGCTTGTTGGACTCACTCCAAGGTTGTTCATATCTATGATGGATATCAACCCATTCGGAGATGAACCTACGATCTCCCGAAGTGATTTTGGGGTTTTTGAAATTCGAAAAATGAATGGGATTTATAAATGTATATTGATGCATTTTAAAATCATTTTCTCATATATGCTCGTTTTGTATTTCTAGGTCAATCGATTGATCATGACGTCTTTGAATTTGCGCACTATTTTGGATTCAAAGAAACTGACTGGGCCTAACTTCCTGGACTGGCTTAGAAACCTGAGAATTGTTCTCAAGGCGAAAAAGCTAGCATATGTCCTTGAAGAGCCTCTTCCCAACCGTCCTAAGGACGATGCAACTCCAGACCAAATGTTGGTCTATCAGAAGCATGTGGCAGATTCTGAGCTGGCGAGTTGCATCATGCTAGCGGCGATGGTACCTGAGCTGCAAAAGCAGCATGAGCATATGGATGCTAATACCATGTTCTTCCATCTTCATGAGTTGTTAGATGAGCAAGAGAGATCTGAAAGGTTCGAAGTCTCCATACTCCTCTTCACCACGAAGATGTAAGAAGGTTCGTCTGTAGTGCAGTTTGTGCTAAAGATGAACGGGTATATCGAGCGGCTAGCCACCCTCGGGTTTGTGATGGATCATGAATTAAGTATTGACTTAATTCTGCATTGTTTGCCCAAGAGTTTCTCACAATTTGTGATGAATTATCGGATGAACAAATTGGAATCCACTATTCCTGAGCTCCTCAATATGCTGAAGACTGTGGAGCCTTCTGTGAAGCATGAGGAGAAGGCGGTTCTGTTAGTTGATTCCTCAAAGAAAGGTTCTAAGAGGAAGGCAAAAGAAAAGAAGAAAAGGAAGAACAAGAAGGCAAAGAAGGCGAGAACCGGACAAAGGGCACTTGCCATCACTTTGTGGCAAGGAAGGCCCTGGCGAAGAAACTTGAGTCCATGAAGAAGAAGAAGGCATCCGATGTCCCATCCTTTTCAGGTATCTTCATTATTGATTGTCATTCTATTTCCTTAGACACTTGGGTATTGGATACTGGGTGTGGCTCACATATATGTAATGATATACAAGGGCTAAGGAATAGAAGAAGACTCGTCAGAGGGGAGTCAAATTTGTGAGTTGGAAATGGAGCAAAGGTTGCTGCGGTCGCCATCGGAACTTATTTGCTGAACCTCCCTAGTGGACTAGTCTTAGAACTGGACAATTGCTATTGTATTCCTTCTCTAATAAAGAACATTGTTTCTATTTCCTGCTTAAATAGAAATGGTTTCCATTTAACGTTTAGTAACAATTGTTATTATATAACTTTGAATGGCGTACTTTATGGAACTGGAACTTTGAGCAATGGCATTTATACGTTGGATGTATCCAGTGACATTTTCAATATCGAAGTGAGCAACAAGCATGCTCGAAAGGATGATCAATTAGACTCCTACATGTGGCATTGTCGTCTTGGCCATGTAAGCAAGAAACGCATGTCCGAATTACACCGATGTGGAATTCTGAAATCGTTTGAATTGGATTCATACGATACATGCGAATCATGCTTAAAAGGCAAGATGACTAAGTTACCTTTTACTGGAAAAGGTGAACGAGTGGGAGAGTTACTAGGTCTAATACATACTGATGTATGTGGACCTATGTCAACTCAAGCTTTAGGAGGCTATAGCTACTTCATTACCTTCACCGATGATCACTCACGGTTTGGGTATGTGTTCTTGAAGAAACACAAGTCTGAAGCCTTTGAAAGGTTCAAAGAATTCAGAAATGAAGTAGAGAAACAACATGACAAGAGTATTAAAATACTTCGATCGGATCGAGGTGGTGAATACTTAAGTCAAGAGTTTCTTGATTATCTAAGAGACAATGGCATATTGTCTCAATGGACTCCGCCATATACACCACAGCATAATGGTGTATCTGAGAGGCGTAACCGGACCTTGTTGGACATGGTCAGGTCAATGATGAATCATGCGAATCTTCCCAAGTCCTTTTGGGGCTATGCACTTCAGACAGTTGTTTACTTGTTAAACAGAATGTCAACTAAGGTAGTCTCTACTACTCCATATGAGATATGCAATGGTAAGAAACCTCATGTATCTTATTTAAATATATGGGGTTGTCCTGCTTATGTGAAGCGGACTGTATCAGACAAATTAGATGCTAAGTCTGATAAATGTCTATTTATTGGATACCCTAAGGAAACAAGGGGATACCAATTCTATCATCCTGTGGAACAAAAGGTGTTTGTTTCAAGGCATGTTGTGTTTCTAGAGAAAGAGTTTCTCTTGCAAGAAAACAGTGGGAGTGTCAAGGCTCGAGAGACTCAAATAGACATTGATGAGATACACGGTGAAGAACAATGTAGATAACTCATAGTGATGAGCATTCGGCTGGACCTATTGTAACACCACATCTTCGTAGATCTGGTAGAACACGCAACATTCCTGAGAGATATGGATTTCTCGTAAGTGAATCGAACGTGTTACTCATTGATGATGAGGAGCCTACCAGTTATGAAGAGGTGCTGACAAGTTCAGAAAGGGATAAGTGGCTTGATGCCATGAAGTCGGAAATGGATTCCATGTATGAAAACCAAGTTTGGAACTTGGTTGACCCACCTGAAGGCATCAAGCCTATAGGGTGCAAGTGGGTTTTCAAGAAGAAAACTGACATGGATGGTAATGTGATTACCTATAAAGCTAGATTAGTGGCGAAAGGATATCGTCAAAAACAAGGTGTTGATTATGACGAAACCTATTCACCTGTAGCTATGCTTAAATCCATTCGGATGCTCCTGGCCATAGCGGCTCATTATGATTATGAGATATGGCAGATGGATGTGAAAACAACTTTCCTTAATGGAAACACCGCCGAGGCGTGTATATGATACAGCCTGAGGGTTTCACATCGATTGATAAAACCAAGGTATGCAAATTGCGACGGTCCATATATGGATTGAAGCAAGCATCCAGGAGCTGGAATATCCATTTTGATGAGACAATCAAAAAGTTTGATTTCTCACAAAATCCAGACGAACCTTGTGTGTACAAGAAGGTTAGTGGGAGTGCAGTCGTATTCCTAGTATTGTATGTCGATGACATATTACTTATAGGAAACGATGTTTCAATCTTACAGTCAGTTAAGGTTTGGTTATCCAAGACATTCTCCATGAAAGACCTGGGAGAAGCAACCTACATCCTCGGGATTAAGATCTATAGAGATAGATCGAAACGGTTGCTTGGTCTTTCGCAGTCTACATATATAGACCGAGTGCTAAAGAGGTTTAGCATGTCGGAATCCAAGAAAGGTTTCCTACCCATCAGGCATGGGGTACACCTTTCGAAGTCTATGTTTCCACACACAGAAGACGAGATGATTTGCATGAGTCAGATTCCCTATGCATTCGCAATAGGATCTATCATGTATGCTATGTTATGTACGAGGCCCGATGTATCATATGCTCTGAGTGTCACGAGCAGATACCAGTCTGATCTAGGAATGGATCATTGGGTGGATGTTAAGATGATCCTTAAGTACTTAAGAAGAACTAAGGATGTGTTCCTAATATATAGAGAAGGGGACATGGTGATACGCGAGTATACGGATGCCAGCTTCCAGACAGACAAGGATGATTCCAGGTCTCAGTCTGGATACATGTTCAACTTGAATGGGGGCGCAGTGAGTTTGAAAAGTTTCAAACAAGACACTGTAGCGGATTCTACCACTGAGGCAGAATACAATGCAGCTTCGGAAGTAGCAAAGGAAGCGGTTTGGATCAAGAAGTTCATTTATGAACTTGGTGTGATTTCAGCCATTGTTGAAGCAATACCGGTCTACTGCGATAACAATGGAGCAATTGCACAAGCGAAAGAGCCAAGGTCTCATCAACGATCCAAACTTGTGCTTCGCTGCTATCATCTTATCAAAGAGATCATCAGTAGGAAAGAAATACAAATCGAGAAAATCTCCACTGAAAGGAACTTAGCGGATCCTTTGACTAAGGCATTACCTCAAAGTAAGTTTGAGGGTCATTTTACAGCTTATGGTATTGGATACCGTAGCGATTGGCATTAGGTCAAGTGGGAGTCTGTTAGTAATATATGAGAGATATCCTAAGGCAATCGCCTTATGTATGAACCATTTATATGATAAATGAAGATTCACTATTTGAGTATATATGGTTTCATGTATTTGATTGGATCTTAAACTCATTTACTGAATGTCCGTGATACGACTCACAGCATGAGAGAATTTGTGATTGGATCACAACTAGTGAGTATCTCTACATGTGTAATTGTGATGCATCGGAATTATCCCTAGTCAATGAATTGATGGATTTGGACACCATCAATTCTGTCGAAACTAGCACGAGGTATACTCCTTGGTGTATCCAAGCAGCTGATTCTCACTGGCTGGAGACATTGTGATGTCCGGAGTTAATCGTGGATGCTAGTTATGGTAACTAGTTCATTGGAATGACCAACCGTAAGACTTCATATGGTTCTCTGCATATATAGATATGTCAATGAAGTTCTTACTGTAGCTTAAGTGTGATGTTCCTTTGACTTGCGGTATTCAAGTCATCTTGATCATAAAGACTTATGCTTTGACATCTTAAGCAAGCATCTCCGAGGAGATGTGGACTCGGGATGATTGGGTATAATTTGAAGTGATCGAAGGTGTTTGAATAGCCTATAAAGGATTCACCACTCCTTGCGAGGAGATGTATACCCATGGCCTCTCGTCGGATTGTTACTAAATTCTTTGGCCAAAGCATTACATGTTTAGAGTAAGGTACTCTTGGATACATGTGCAGTAACTAGAATCCGTAGGACGAGGAAATGATACTTGGGCTAGGTGTGACGTAGTCAGCCTAGTGGGGACTGACACTATAAACCATGTCCTGAACCAAGTGGGTATAAGATGAGTGAAGGGAATGGGGTACGATTCATTCGAGCTGCTGAAGGGTTTCAGAAATAGTTCTGGATCAACCGTTGATCTTTTCGGTTAATTGGGGATCATGATGTACTACTAGGTGTCACTCATGATCATTCTATAATTAATGGTTAATTATAAAAATGGTTTGGTTCTAATCCAATGGAGGAGAATAAACCAAAGGGTTTGGTTTATTTTAAACGAATGAACCAAAGTTGGTTCGGTTCGTTTTAACTTAAAATAAACCATCATGGTTTGGTTTATTTTAACTTATATTAATGGAGCGGGTTAACGGGCCTTATGGTTATGATCCAATAACCATTAAGAGAATTAGTTCTCTATAAAAGATGGCTTAAGGGTTTGTTAAGCCCGAATCGAAAAACCCTAACCTAGAGCTGCTGAAGGGTTTCAGAAATAGTTCTGGATCAACCGTTGATCTTTTCGGTTAATTGGGGATCATGATGTACTACTAGGTGTCACTCATGATCATTCTATAATTAATGGTTAATTATAAAAATGGTTTGGTTCTAATCCAATGGAGGAGAATAAACCAAAGGGTTTGGTTTATTTTAAACGAATGAACCAAAGTTGCTTCGGTTCGTTTTAACTTAAAATAAACCATCATGGTTTGGTTTATTTTAACTTATATTAATGGAGCGGGTTAACGGGCCTTATGGTTATGATCCAATAACCATTAAGAGAATTAGTTCTCTATAAAAGAGGGCTTAAGGGTTTGTTAAACCCTAACTCGATTTTGGATCCGAATTTGGATTCGGATCGTGATCTTCTCTCGATCACATCGTCTTCAACACGAGGCTAGTAACCCGTATGAAGACGAGGCTCGTGACTTGGTGAAGTCATCCCGAAGATACTCGACGTGGATACGGATAGAGACGATTCTAGCGAGGATCATTCCGGTTGATGCCTTTCCCGCTACACGTGATACGTAAGGTATACGTAGTTAAATTTCATTTTATTGCAAAATTTAAATTTATGGTTATGTCTACACATGTTGTACTATGCATGTGTGTGATGTGTGTGTTGTAATAAATGTAGATTTATTATTTTTATTTCTTCCACTGTGCACATGTTTACGAAACATGTTCGAACACACACTCGTCGCGATGCTGGAAACCCAACACATATTTATTTTGAAATAAGAATCACATGATCATTGTTTGCATATTTTTATGGTTATGCATATTGTCTAATACATTACATTGTAGATAACATGGTGTGTGGTGTCACATGGGAGATCATGTTATCGGCTACTTGTAAAGTATAAGTATAGGCTCACAACCGAGATAGCTTTGGACAAACCATTGGTATGGTTGTAGTGTGATTTGGTGTTGGTTTGTCTTGACCATAAAATCACACTAGTACACTTTATGTGTATTGAGCAGGACCGACTTAGAGGTGATTCGATTTATTGCTGACTACATAATCAAATCAGACCTCAGATATTATATTGTACATACTCTTAATCCCGATATAATAACGGGCACATATACTTAGTATTCATTTCTTTGATTTACCAATGGGCGAGATTTATAAATTAAATCGATAGGCTCGGTAAGTTGAGAAATGATATTATTTATATGGTGTGTCGTTGATTATAGGAGGAAACCGTGACCTATATATTAGGATGATGATGTCCCCTTAAGGAGCTCATAAGGTTCATCATGTAAACCCTGCAGGTGGACTTGGTCCGGCATGATGAAAAGGTTGAGTGGTACTACTCATGGAGTTAGATGTTGATTAATTAATGGTCAATAAATTAATTAATCGACAGACATTCGAGATCTTAAACACGGGGAGAAAATGTACAAATAATATATGGAGCCCATATTAACTTATGGGGGTTGGTGAGGTAGATCAATGATAATCCTCTAGTGGAATGGATAATCATTAATGGATCGGACTTTATGTGAGCTTGATCCATTGGGTGGCTAAGATCCAACTCCTCCTCATGGTCCCTATTGTAGCCTATTAATACCTCATGAAGCTTAGATCCAATGGATGAAAACAAAACTCTAGATCCAAAGGTAGAGATTAAATCTCTAGATCCGACGGTTGAGATTAAATCTCTAGATCCGACGGTTGAGATTAAATCCCTAGAACCAATGGTGGAGATTAAAAGGAGGCTTGAGCCCAACTCTATAAATATAGGACTATGGCTTGGGAGGCAACTTGATTGATGAGGATTAGGGTTTGCTTCCCTTGGGCGGCAAGCAATCCTAATTAGGTTAGAATTAGGAGTGGGCGGCTAGGGTTTTGGTGTTGGGGTGGGCGGCAACAAGTGGAGGAGGTCCTTTCTTCTTCTTCCTAAGGTTTGGCCGGCAACCTATCCTTCTTCCCTATACTTTGGTCGGTGCTCAACCTATTCTTTTTCCCCTCTTCCTTGGCCAGCAATTAGGAGAGCTAGGGTTAGGGTTTTGGGCGGCTACAAGGTGAAGATTGGTTTCCCTTTTCTTCTCCAAGTGTTGGCCGGCGCCCATCACCCTCATTGATTCTCATTTGGCCGGTTCCTATACTCCATGTTCTCTTCCTTGGCCGGCGGAAACATCGAGTCTATTAACTTGGCGGCCGGTTCTAGATAGAAAGAAGTGTTTTGTTTTATGATATTCCTTTGTTCGTAGTGAACAAGGAAAGGAAGATTGGTGATCTAGGAGGCTTCAACTTTTGGTAGATCGTCGCCCACACGACGTCTGAAAGGAGGAAGGTCATACAATAGAAGATCGAGAGGTATATCGATTCTCTATTTTCATTTGTTACATGTTTATATTTGTTTTTCAATTATATGCATGATATATATTCTGTTTTGTTGCTAAATATACTTGGACCCCGAACATAAATACAAAAGCCGGCGATCCGTACATCGTCTATTCCGTGGCTATTCGTGAAATAGAGGTTGGTCGCTTGAACAACAAGTTTGTTCAAGTGACTACTCTAAACGAATAGCACAACGATGACAAGGTTGCTTAGGCAATCCCTCTTATCAAGGATAAATTTTTTTATCCAGGGACGTAGAAGGGATCACCATGAACAAGTGACCGAGTTGAAGTGGGAAGCGAAGTTTCTCCTCCCAACAAGTGGTATCAGAGCTACGGTTTCCGATTTTGTGTGTTTAAGATTTGGTTACTCTTATGCATTTTTCATATATTATATGTGTCGGATAATAGTAGGATATGCGTAGGTTAACTCTTTGGTTGCAGGCATAAGATTCGACTATTATGATCATATGTGTGTATGTGATTGTATGTGTGTAATAGTATATTTTGTTGAATCCTCGGGGTTGACGAGGCTAGTATTTAATTTTTTGTAAATTATATACCGCATTGTTTAGCCACTCTTTCTATTTTAGTTTACTTTCGATCTAGATTTCATGTACACTCCCTCGTGGAGTATAGGATCGATGAATGTAAATTAAAATAGTTTTTAGTCTCGACTCGAATCTCCAGATGGCTCGTACATGGAGTAGGAGGAGCGGACGAGATGGCGATGCGACGGGAGACATATTGAAGACAAAAGCAATAATAGTTGGAAAATAATTTATTTTTCATATTTATTGCTTATTGTTTGATATGCATGTCACAGGCTAGAAAATTCCTCAATTCCAAATTATTAAGTGGGAGAGGGATATTTTTATAAATTCCCATGGCCTCCATTATAATTTGACAAGTGATACAAACAAACTTGCGCGTCGGCTCTGAGTGCCTTCCTCCCCATCGGATGAGTTTATTTGCGGATCACAAGGTCAAATATGATTATAGGAAATTATTAAGGAGCGTGTGTACTTTTCCATCGGAAGGCACATAACCCGAGATAATTACCTTGGTACCGAGTAATGGTGAACACTTAGATACAAATATAAGTATCCTCCCCATCAGAGTCACTGCTTTTATTTGTAGGGCCAAAGAGGAACCAACTATTAATTTTACTTGTCAAAAAGTTAGGTTGACAAGATAGTAAAATTAATGGGTAAAACATCCTCTTACAAATGTAGAATTCGTATACGTCCACACTATCGTGGCATACGATATTCTCGGTGTTTTGAGGTGTTGGTTGATTTTAAAATTTTATTGTTTGAGGAATCAATAAATTTTTGAAATCTAATGTTTTGATCTATGTGATTCTTAGGTTTTATTTCAAAATGACTTTCAACCCACTTGCTGTGATACTGAAAGAGAATAAACTTACTGGACCCAACTATGTTGATTGGAAGAGGAATCTTGACATTGTCTTGACTGCTGAGGAATACAAATATGTACTCCTTGAAGAGTGCCCTCCTAAGCCTGCAGATAATTCTGGGGAAAAGGAGAAAGAGAGTTATAAGAAGTGGATAAAGGCCGATAAGATGGTGCGGTGTTACATTTTGGCATCTATGTCAAATATACTGCAACATCAACATCAAGTCATGCCCACTGCTTATGACATGATGCTCAATCTTAAAGAGCTTTTCGAACACCAGAATCGGGCTGCAAGGCAGGAAGCCATGAGGAACCTGATGACGACCACCATGATCGAGGGAACACCCGTAAGGGATCATGTTCTCAAGATGATGGCTCATTTGAATAAGTTGGAAGTCCTTGGAACTTAGATCGATGGGGAAACCCAGGTCGATATCATTCTCCAACCAATAGAAAGGCTTGCTCAGACTCAGGCCATGGTATCCCAAATGGTTTCTACTTCTATGCCGAAAGGCAAGAAGAAGAAGAAATAAGGTGGAGCAAAGGTGGTGGGAGGAACTCAGGGACAAGTGAAGAAGCCGAAAGGCAAGTGCTTCACTTACAAGCAGAATGGACATTGGGGAGAAGGACTGTCCCAATCGGAAACAGAACAAAGGTACATCCTTTGGTCTAGTCGTTGAAACATGGTTAGCGGTGTTATCTACCGGCACCTGGTGTGTAGATACAGGAGCCATTGATCATGTCTGCAATACTTTGCAGGGGTTCCAGGAAACCCAACGACTAGTTAAAGGGGAGATTACCATTTACTTGGGCAATGCCACGAAGGTGGAGGCTATTGCAGTGGGAGATGTTTATCTTTTGATAGGAATAAAACTTTGGTTCTTAAGAATTGCCTTTATGTACCTTTATTTAGAAATAATTTAATTTCGGTTTCTAAATTGTTTATGGATAGATAATCTATTTCTTTTAATGACAGAGTTGTTATAAAAAGGAATAGGGAGATTATCTGTTCTGGTGCGTTGATAGGAAATTCATACACACTTGAACCAAAAGCTCCCACGATGCAAATAGAAGTTAATAACTCATCTTCTAATTCCAATAAGAGAGAAGAACCTTCGAAGATGAACCAAATATATCTTTGGCATCTTAGGCTTGGTCATATTAACCTAAGCAGAATTCAAAGGTTGATAGCTGATGGATCTCTGGCTTCATTAGTGGTGGAAGATTTCCCAACCTGCGAATCTTGCTTGGAGGGTAAAATGATCAAGAGGCCTTTTAAGGCCAAGGGGTATAGAGCCAAAGATGTGTTAGAATTGGTTCATTCTGATTTGTGTGGTCCTATGTCTATCCAGGCTAGAGGTGGTTTTGAGTATTTCGTCGCTTTTATAGATGATTATTCGAGATATGGATACATTTACTTGATGCGCCACAAGTCTGAATGCTTTGACAAGTTCAAAGAATTCAAGGCTGATGTGGAGAAACGTCAAGGTAAAAGTATCAAGACACTACGATCTGATCGTGGTGGTGAGTACCTCTTGGGAGAGTTTAGGAATTACTTATCAAAGGCTGGGATTCAATCCCAATTGTCTGCACCTAGCACACCCCAGCAGAATGGTGTAGTAGAGCGAAAGAATAGGACTCTTATGGAGATGGTTAGATCGATGATGAGTTATTCTGAGTTGCCAGATTCGTTCTGGAGATATGCTCTAGATATGGTGGTGTACATTCTGAACTTGGTTCCATCTAAATCAGTGCCTTCTACTCCCACAGAATTGTGGACTGGGCGAAAGCCTAGTCTAAGACATATTCGGATTTGAGGGAGTCCAGCACATGTGCTGAAGGCGGATGCTGGTAAGTTGGAACCTCGTACAGAAGTATGCATGTTCATTGGCTATCCTAGAGAAACGAAGGGTGGTTTATTTTTTAGTCCTAGAGATTAGATGGTGATCGTTAGCACGAATGCTAGATTTCTAGAGGAAGACTATGTAATGAACCACAAGCCCATGAGTAAGATTGTTCTGGAGGAAATAAAAGGGGAAGTCACTTCTTCAGTACCATCGGTACAAGAGGATATACCACAAGTCACTGCACCGCGTGTCACAGAGGATACATAGGTGATACCTCATCGTAGTGGGAGGGTTGTGAGACAGCCTGATAGATTCATGTTCTTGGGAGAATCTTCTGATTTGGTCCCTGGCGAACATGAACCTGATACCTGGACATATGACGAGGCAATCCAAGATAAAGATGCAGTATCTTGGCAAAGTGCAATGAATACTGAGATTGAATCTATGGATTTGAATCAGGTCTGGGAGCTAGTAGAACCACTCGATGGTGTAAAATCCATTGGATGCAAGTGGATCTACAAAAGAAAGAGAGGAATAGATGGGAAGGTTGAGACCTTCAAAGCGAGGCTTGTTGCTAAGGGGTATACTCAGAAAGAGGGTATCGATTATGAGGAGACCTTTTCACCGATAGCCATGCTTAAGTCTATCCGAATTCTCTTATGCATTGCAGCTCATATGGAATGTGAGGTGTGGCAGATGGATGTCAAGACAGCTTTCCTTAATGGAAGTCTTGAGGAAAACATCTATATGAAGCAACCAGAGGGATTCATTGTGAAAGGAAAAGAGCATCTTGTATGTAAGCTTAATCGGTCCATTTATGGATTTAAGCAAGCTTCGAGGTCTTGGAACATCCAATTTGATGAGGTAATCCAATCTTATGGATTTAT
This sequence comes from Wurfbainia villosa, assembly GCA_025175895.1. Taxonomy (NCBI): domain Eukaryota; kingdom Viridiplantae; phylum Streptophyta; class Magnoliopsida; order Zingiberales; family Zingiberaceae; genus Wurfbainia; species Wurfbainia villosa. The sequence goes on from CM045987.1 coordinate 97,893,082, forward strand.
TCAAAGTTCGGATGAGTCTTGTGTATACAAGAGATGTGACAGAAACGTAGTGGTATTTCTTGTACTATACATAGATGACATTCTGTTGATTGGCAACAATATCAAGGTGTTATCGGACGTAAGGGTATGGTTGTCCAAACAGTTTGATATGAAGGACTTGGGAGAAGTGGGACACATCCTTGGGATCAAGGTTATAAGGGATCGCAGGAAAAGGATGTTGTGCTTATCCCAAGCTTCATACTTAGACACGATTATGGATCATTTTAGCATGCAAAACTCCAAGAAAGGTTTTCTACCTTTCATGAATGGAGTTCCTTTATCTAAGGAGATGTGTCCTAGAACATCTGAGGAGATAGAGGAGATAGAGGAGATAGAGGAGATGAAGGCGGTTCCTTATGCTTCGGCGGTAGGAAGCCTCATGTATGCGATGCTATGTACGAGACCAAATATCTTCTTTGCCGTAGGCATGGTCAGCAGATATCAGAGTAATCTAGGACATGGACATTGGACTGCGGTAAAGCATATATTGAAGTACCTAAGAAGGACTAGGGATTATATGCTAGTTTACCAGGCAGACCAATTACTCCCTGTGGGTTATACAGATTCCGACTTCTAATCAAATAGGGATAACAGTAAGTCTATCTTAGGTTTTGTGTTTACTTTGGGAGGTGGAGCCATTGTATGGAGGAGTGTCAAGCAGAAATGCATGGCGGACTCCACCATGGAAGCTGAGTATGTGGCAGCCTCTGAGGCGGCCAAAGAAGTTGTGTGGCTCAGGAACTTCCTGATGGACTTGGAATTGATTCCTGGTTTGTCCAGAACTATCACAATTTATTGTGATAATAGTGGTGCAGTTGCAAACTCGAAGGAACCACGAGCCCATAAGGCAAGTAAACACATAGAGCGTAAATACCACCTGATACGAGAAATCGTAAAGAGAGGTAGAAGTTGCTATCGCCTAGATTGCATCAGAGGATGACCTGGTAGACCCTTTCGCTAAGGCCTTTCTAGCGAGAGTTTTTGATAGGCATGTGGAGGGAATGGGGATCAGATGTATGGCAGTTTGAGGATAGCATAGTCTTTTAGTATAAGTGGGAGATTGTTGGGATGTATACTGAAAAGTCTATCTTTTGTATGAACATCTTTATTTTGAAATAAGAATCACATGATCATTGTTTGCATATTTTTATGGTTATGCATATTGTCTAATACATTACATTGTAGATAACATAGTGTGTAGTGTCACATGGGAGATCATGTTATCGGCTCCTTGTAAAGTATAAGTATAGGCTCACAACCGAGATGGCTTTGGACAAACTATTGGTATGGTTGTAGTGTGATTTGGTGTTGGTTTGTCTTGACCATAGAATCACACTAGTACACTTTATATGTATTGAGCAGGACCGACTTAGAGGTGATTTGATTTATTGCAGACTACATAATCGAATCAGACCTCAAATATTATATTGTACATACTCTTAATCCCGATATAATAATGGGCACATATACTTAGTATTCATTCCTTTGATTTACCAATGGGCAAGATTTATAGATTAAATCGATAGGCTCGGTAAGTTGGGAAATGATATTATTTATATGGTGTGTCGTTGATTATAGGAGAAAACCGTGTCCTATATATTAGGATGATGATGTCCCCTTGAGGAGCTCATAAGGTTCATCATATAAACCTTGCAGGTGGACTTGGTCCGGCATGATGAAAAGGATGAGTGGTACTACTCATGGAGTTAGATGTTGATTAATTAATGGTCAGTAAATTAATTAATCGACAGACATTCGAGATCTTAAACACGGAGAGAAAATGTACAAATAATATATGGAGCCCATATTAACTTATGGGGGTTGGTGAGGTAGATCAATGATAATCCTCTAGTGGAATGGATAATCATTAATGGATCGGACTTTATGTGAGCTTGATCCATTGGGTGGCTAAGATCCAACTCCTCCTCATGGTCCCTATTGTAGCCTATTAATACCTCATGAAGCTTAGATCCAATGGATGAAAACAAAACTCTAGATCCAAAGGTAGAGATTAAATCTCTAGATCCGACGGTTGAGATTAAATCTCTAGATCCGACGGTTGAGATTAAATCCCTAGAACCAATGGTGGAGATTAAAAGGAGGCTTGAGTCGAACTCTATAAATATAGGACTATGGTTTGGGCGGCAACTTGACGGATGAGAATTAGGGTTTGATTCCCTTGGGCGGCAAGCAATCCTAATTAGGTTAGGATTAGGAGTGGGCGGCTAGGGTTTTGGTGTTGGGGTGGGCGGCAACAAGTGGAGGAGGACCTTTCTTCTTCTTCCTAAGGTTTGGCCGGCAACCTATCCTTCTTCCCTATACTTTGGCCGGTGCTCAACCTATTCTTCTTCCCCTCTTCCTTGGCCGGCAATTAGGAGAGCTAGGGTTAGGGTTTTGGGTGGCTACAAGTTGAAGATTGGTTTCCCTTTTCTTCTCTAAGAGTTGGCCGGCGCCCATCACCCTCATTGATTCTCCTTTGGCCGGTTCCTATACTCCATGTTCTCTTCCTTGGCCGGCGGCAACATCGAGTCTATTGACTTGGTGGCCGGTTCTAGATAATAAGAAGTGTTTTGTTTTATGATCTTCCTTTGTTCGGAGTGAACAAGGAAAGGAAGATTGGTGATCTAGGAGGCTTCAACGTTTGGTAGATCGTCGCCCACACGACGTCCGAAAGGAGGAAGGTCATACAATAGAAGATCGAGAGGTATATCAATTCTCTATTTTCATTTGTTACATGTTTATATTTTTTTTTTCAATTATATGCATGATATATATTCTATTTTTTGGCTAAATATACATGGACCCCGAACATAAACACAAAAGTCGGCGATCCGTACATCGTCTATTCCGTGGATTTTCGTGAAATAGAGGTTGGTCACTTGAACAACAAGTTTGTTCAAGTGACTACTCTAAACGAATAGCACAACGATGACAAGGTTACTTGGGCAATCCCTCTTGTTAAGGATAAATTTTTTATCCGGGGACGTAGAAGGGATCGCCATGAACAAGTGACCGAGTTGAAGTGGGAAGCGAAGTTTCCCCTCCCAACGGATTGGATGATAATGTATTGTAATTTTTAATATGGCCTGCGTGACGTTTTTGTGATTGTGCATGTTGTATAGGGTATGCGACCTACACGTCGTGCCTCATCTTTTTAAAATTCTAGTTGTAAATAGTTTTAAACTCGAATGTAACTCGAGTTTCATGTTTTTAATGTACAAAATAGAGCGGTGGAAGATCCACTTCTAGACAGAGTTATGAGAAGGGTGCCGACGACACTTGGCGGTCAAAGGAGGCACTTGGAGAAGCCGCTAACCCTAGGTTGACCGTCCTATCTTCTCATTGTCTTGAGAAGATCGTAGTAGGGCCATGACCTAATCACAAATAATTTATATATATATATATATATATATATATATATTTGTTATGCTTGTATGCATGCTAGTAGAATAATGTTTGTATGTATATGATGCATGGTAGGATATTTTTCTTGTATGTATATGATGCATGCTAAGAATAATGCTTGTATGTATGTGATGCATGCTAGTATAGGATAATAAAGGCCTAAATGCGTATATGATACACATTGCGATTAGATTAGATCTTAATCGAATCAACTTGAAAATGCCTACCAAGTCCTTGATACCCATCACTACCTCGATCATTTGTAGTTGTTGAATCTGTCAAAGTAGAGCAACGCATATTATCTTGGTAGGGTGCGGAGGGATAATCTTGGTCCCGCCTATCACAGCTTGGGTTAGAGTAAGCTCAATTAGATTGAGTAAAATTAGTTAACTCAATTGGATCGAGTAGAACTATAGGCATATTCCAACCGTTGGAAAGATAGGATAAGATCGCATTTACACTAAATCTTGGGCGATTTAGCCAAAGCTAACTCAATGCCTTTTGTAAATGTGGGTCTTGATCCTATAAACAAGAGTTGCATAGAGATGTAATCGGCAATGTGTTACCTACCGATCATACTAAGTCTTGGACGATTTAGCCAAAGCTAACTCAAGGCTTAGTATGATATGGATCTTGTCCCGCAGGAATTATAACATGTTTGTATGAATCTAGTAATGTGGTTTGACCACATCCATGACTCGATTCTACAAAAATCCTATAATTCAGTGGGAGCATCATTTGATTAAAGGCCTAATTAAATGATAAAAGGAATATGATATTAATTTTCTGCATTGTGTTTGTTGTAGATTACTATGTCGACAAACACGAACACTCTCTCCCTGCGTTCTGTCCTTGAGAAGGACAAGCTCAATGGAGCAAATTTCTTGGACTGGTACAGGAACCTGAGAATCATTCTCACCCAAGAAAGGAAATTGTACGTCCTGGACTAGCCCATTCCGAAGGCACCTCCTGCCAATGCCTCGCGAACTGACAAAGATGCTTACAAGAAGCATCAAGATGATGCATTAGATGTATCATGTCTCATGCTCGCGACCATGAACTCTGAGCGTCAGAAGCAACAAAAGTTCATGAATGCTTATGATATGGTTGAACATCTTCGTCAACTATATCAAGGACAAGCAAGCCACGAGAGATATGAAGTCTCTAAGTAATTGTTTCAGTCCAAGATGCAAGATGGGACTCCCGTAGGTCCATATGTACTCAAGATGATTGGGTACGTAGAAAACCTACAGAGATTGGGATTCCCACTTGACCAAGAGTTGGCCACTGACTTGATCTTGCAGTCTTTGACACAAAGCTACAATCAATTTGTCATGAATTACAACATGAATGAAATTGATAAGTCACTGCCTGAGATGCTCAGCATGTTGAGAACTGATGAGCTCAACCTTAAGAAGGGAAAATCTGACTCCATTTTGATGGTGCAAAAGAAGAAAGGCAAGGGAAAGCCTATAGGTAAGGGAAAGTCCCAAGCCAAGGGCAAAGGCAAAGAACTGAAACCCAAAGGAGGGGTGGCCAAAGAAGGGGCTTGCTTCCACTGTAAGGAAGCTGGACACTGGAAGCGTAACTGCAAAGCATACCTGGAAGATCTTAAGAAGAAGAGAAGTGAGACTTCTACTTCAGGTATAAATGCTATAGAAGTCAATCTATCTATTTCTTTATCATGGGTATTAGATACCGGATGTGCATCTCACATTTGTACCAATGTGCAGGCGCTAAGAAATAGCAGGGCATTGACAAAGGGCGAGGTGGACCTACGAGTAGGCAATGGAGCAAGAGTTGCTGCTGTTGCTGTAGGAACTTATGATCTATCTCTGCCCACTGGGCTTGTACTAGAACTTGATGAATGTTGTTATGTGCCTGCTTTGACTAAGAACATAATTTCAGTTTCTTGTTTGGACAAGAAAGGATTTATATTTATAATAAAGAACAAATGTTATTCAGTTTATTTAAATGATATGTTCTATTGTAGTGCACCTCTAATGAACGGACTCTACTTTCTAGACTTAGAGAGCCCCATCTATAACATAAGTACCAAAAGGTTCAAGTCAAATGAGTTGAACCAAACCTATCTCTGGCATTGTCGCTTAGGTCACATAAATGAGAGTCGCTTATCTCAACTCTATAAGGATGGGCTACTAGACTCATTTGATTTTGAATCATATGAGACATGCGAGTCTTGCCTTTTAGGCAAGATGACCAAGACTCCCTTTAGTGGACACAGCGAAAGAGCAACAGACTTGTTAGGACTTATACATAGTGATGTATGTGGCCCTTTCAATGTTGCTACTAGAGGTGGTTACAGGTACTTCATTACATTTACTGATGACTTTAGTAGATATGGTTATATGTATCTAATGACACATAAATCAGAATCCTTTGAAAAGTTCAAAGAATTCAAGAATGAAGTACAAAACCAGCTTGGCAAGAGTATTAAGATACTTCGATCAGATCGAGGTGGTGAATACCTTAACCATGAGTTTCGTGACTATCTAGCTGAGTGTGGGATTCTATCCCAACTCACTCCACTTGGAACACCACAGTGGAATAGTGTATCCGAAAGGAGGAATCGTACCCTATTAGATATGGTACGATCTATGATGAGTCACACATATCTTCCTATATCCTTTTGGGGATATACTCTAGACACAGCAGCCTTCACCCTTAACGTGTACCATCCATGGCTGTGATAAAGACACCATATATGATATGGACAGGGAGAAATCCCAAGCTGTCTTTTATGAGGATTTAGGGTTGTGAGGCTTACGATCAACGTCAAGTCTCAAACAAACTGGGACCCAAATCCGATAAGTTCTATTTTATTGGATATCCCAAGGAGACTAAGGGATATTACTTCTACATTCCCAGTTAGCACAAAGTGTTTGTGGCAAAGACTAGAGTTTTTCTAGAAAGGGATTTTTTTTCTAGAAAAACTAGTGGGAGTACGTTCAATCTTGAAGAAATTCAAGATAAGGACCATAGCACTGAGGCCTTGATGGAGGTTGAATAGGAACCATAAAATGTTGTGGATGATGAGATTATTGCACAAAGAGTTGTCGAATAACCACCTGTTCAGGTAGACCTACCTCTTCGCAGGTCTAATAGGGTATGTCGTCAGCCTGAGAGATACTCATTTCTCTTGTCTAACCATGATGACGTTATGCTCATTGAGAAAGAGCCTACCTCCTATCAGGAAGTTGTGATGAGCCCAGGCTCTGAGAAATGGCTAGAGGCCATGAGATTTGAGATGGAATCCATGTACACCAACCAAGTATGGACTTTGGTTGATCCATCTGAAGGGGTCAAACCCATTGGGTGTAAGTGGATCTTTAAGAGAAAGACTGACATGGATGGACTTACGCATACCTATAAGGGTCAGTTGGTGGCTAAAGGTTTCAAGCAAATTCATGGTATTAACTATGATGAAACCTTTTCTCCAGTGGCGATGTTTAAGTCCATTCGGATCATGCTTTCTATTGCAGCATACCACGATTATGAGATTAGGCAGATGGATGTCAAAACCGCGTTTCTGAATGGAAACTTACTCGAGGATGTGTACATGACACAACCTGAGGGTTTTGTGGATCCACATCATACTGGGAAAGTATGCAAGCTACAAAGGTCCATTTATGGGCTAAAGCAAGCTTATCGGAGTTGGAATCTTCGATTCGATGATGCGATCAAACAGTTTGGTTTCATCAAGAATGAAGATGAACCCTGTGTCTACAAGAGGGTTAATGGGAACACAGTTGTTTTCCTTGTATTGTATGTGGATGACATACTACTCATTGGGAATGACATCCCTTCGCTACAATCTGTGAAGACTTGTCTGGGGACGTGCTTCTCAATGAAGGACTTAGGTGAAGTAGCCTGTATTTTAGGCATCAAGATCTATAGAGATAGATCTAAGAGATTGCTTGGCCTAAGTCAGAGTACATACATTGACAAGGTATTACTACGGTTTGCCATGCAGAATTCCAAGAAGGGACTTCTGCCCATGTCACATGGTGTGAGTCTTTCGAAGACTCAATGTCCCTCTTCTAGAGAGGAGAGAGACCGCATGGATAAGATCCCTTATGCATCTGCTATAGAATATATCATGTACGCCATGCTATGTACTCGTCCTGATGTCTCGTATGCTTTGAGAATGACGAGTAGATACCAGTCAGATCTAGGTGAGTGTCACTGGATAGCAGTCAAAAATATTCTTAAATACTTGAGAAGGACTAAAGAATATTTCTTGATATTTGGAGACGATGAGGAGCTAACTATAAAGGGTTATAGCAATGCCAGCTTCCAAACTGACCAGGATGGTTATAGATCACAGTCAGGGTTTGTGTTTTGCAGAGTAGCCACAGAGGCTAACATCACAGATCCCTTGACCAAGGCTTTGGCACAGAAAAAGCATGATGGTCACACTAGGTAATACTACAGTGATTGACACTAGTGCGAGTGGGAGATTGTTAGTGAAAGCCCTAGAGTCAATCATGTGATGATTGTTGTATGGACTTTATTGTATCATATTCCTATTTATAAATGCATGGTTATTATATTTACTTGTATTGGTGCCAAATAACTAAATATAATAACGTCCTTGAGTAGAAGGTTCTTATCTATATCAATCGATTGGTTGAATCGATAATGAGATGATATAGAGAACACTACTCTTAATCATTTCTAGTCAAGTATTAACATTCAGGGACAATGTTAATGCGTAGAGACTAGCATGTAGGTTAACACGATGACTTGATCTCACAAGTCATGGATATGAGATATCAAGTTGACACATGGGTATGCATTGGAGAATGTATACTGAATGACCCGCCATGAGAAAGTATCGTGAATCGTTATATGAGTGTCATATACTTTATCATGTAACTATTAGTATGACTATTAGTCCTTAGACCTGAAGTCACCATGGTTCCCTACACAAGGAGTTGCATACTTTGGCTTCGTCAAACGTCACCCGTAAATGGGTGGACTATAAAGGCGATTACTGGGTATGTAACAAATTATGCGAAGGAATGTGAGTAATGTAGATGGGATCTATTCCTCCTATATGACGGGAGTGACATCATTATTCTTGATAGAGTGAGACCACAAAGTGCATGGCCATGCCCAAATGAGTCAATATGAGATATTGAGCTCATTTGATTAGAGTGAGTCTACTTGGAGTTCAAGATATAGATTGTACCGAGGATGACACGGTCTATGCCTCAATTGGTCAATCTAGATGTCAAGGATAGAGGGACATTGTCACATATTGTGAGAGTCACAATTAGTAGTCACAAAGGTGATGTTAGAGCTCAACATTCTTGTAACTTGGGTAGCAATGATGTGTTGCTAGATACTGCTCATTGCTTATGTTTCTAAATCGGTTTAGGAGCATTGCTAATGTTACAAGAACCTATAGGGTCACACACAAAGGGAAATTAGATGGAGATTAGGTTCATATGATGAACCATGAGGATTAGGTTCATGGGATGAACCAAATTGGATTAAGAGTAATCCAAATTAGACTAATTGAGTTAGACTCAATTTGATTCAAGTGTTAAATGAGTCTAATTTAGATTTGATTCATTGAGTCAATTTAAATTAATGAATAGAGATTCATTAAATCAAATTGACTTGAATCAAGTGGTTAGATTTGATCAACCATGGGAGATAAGAGGTCAAGTTTGACTTGACTTGAGATGGAAGATGAAAGGTCAATTTTGACTTGACCAATTGTCATGTCATGGTGACTTGGCATGGGGAAATGCCAATGATGATGTTCCACATCATCATGGACTTATCATGTGGTGCCACCTCATGAGGGAGACCAAGAGCCATTGGCTCTTGGAGTTACATGCATGCATGTAACCCCCCAAGATTAAAGTGGTCGGCCACTTTCTTCATGGTGTGAGGTTAATTGGTTGGCAACTTCATCTTCTTCTTCCTTGGATCTTCTTCCTCTCAAGCTCTCTCCCAATCCTCTATCTTGGCCGAACCATCCAAGGGGTGCTAGCACACTCAAGGTTGTGTTTTCTCCACCATTTGTCCGTGTGGATACCAATAGAGGAGTGTGCACTTGACACTCTTGAGTTCCGGCGAAGCTTTTGGACGAGCGGGATAAGCGAAGGGCGTCGCTACGAGAGTAACACTCCCATCTTGTAGATCTAAGGTAGATCTAGGTTTACTTAAGCACATACATGTTTTTATTTTATATACTTTGCACGGATCTGTGGTCGGGCTTCCAAGGTTTTCGCAATGCAAAAAGTGGTTTTTGCGGCTCGAAAAGTCCAACATCTTGAACAACAAGTTTGTTCAAGAGACGACTCAAATCGAGAAGCACGATGATGGATCGGTTGCTTGGGTAATTTATCTTTGTTTGGAATAATTTTTTTAATCCAGGGATGTATGATTGGATTGCCATGCACAAGTGACCGAGGCGAAGCGAGAAGCGAAGCTTCGACCTTCAATTGGTATCAGAGCCACGGTTTCCGGTTTTGTGTGTTTAGGATTCGGTTACTTTTATGCACTAATCATATATTATGTGTGTCGGATAATAGTAGGATGTGCATAGGCTAACTTTTTTGTTGTAGGCATAAGATCCAACTATTATGGCCATATGTGTGCGTATGTGATTGGATGTGTGTAATTGTAATATTATTTGAATCCTCGGGGTTGACGAGACTAGTATTTAATTTTTATAATTAAGTACGACATTGTTTAGCCACTCTTTTATTTTAGTTTACTTTCGATCTAGATATCATGTACACTCCTTTGTGAAGTATAGGATCGATGGATGTAAATTAAAATAATTATTCTCGGCTCGGATCTCCGGATGACTTGTACATGGCATAGGGAGGAGCAGACGAGTTGGCAACATAACTGGAGACATATTGGAGAACAAAAGCCATAATAGTTGGAAAATTTGTTTTTCATATTTATTGCTTTTGATTTATATGGTTGTTGTACTTGCATAGTTAAAATTCCTCAATTTTAAATTACTAAGTGGGAGAGGGATATTTTTTAAAAAAATTCCCACAGCCTCCATTACAATTTGACATGTGATGCGAACAAACTTGCGCGTTGGCTCTGAGTGCCTTCCTCCATATCTGATGAGTTTGTTTTCCGGATCACTAGGTCAAATATGATTATAGGATATTATTTAGGAGTGTGTGTACTTCCCCATCGGAAGGCATATAATCCGAGGTAATTGCCTTAGTATCGGGTAATGGTGAACACTTAGATGCAAATAAAAGTATCCTCCCATCAGAGTCACTGCTTTTATTTGTAAGTCCAAAGAGGAACCAACTATTAATTTTATTTGTCAAAAAGTAAGGTTGACAGGATAATAAAATTAATGGGTAAAACCTCCTCTTACAAATGTAGATTCGTATACATCCACACTATCATGGCATATGATATTCTCGGTGTTTTGAGGTGTTGGTTGATTTTAAAATTTTATTGTTTGAGGAATCAATAATTTTTTGAAATCTAAATATTTTTTATCTATGTTATTCTTAGGTTTATTCAAAATGAATTTCAACCCATTTGTTGTGATTATAAAGGAAAATAACTATATGGATTGGAAAAGGAATCTGGACATAGTCTTGACTGCTGAGGAGTACAAGTATGTACTTCTCGAGGAGTGTCCTCCTAAGCCTACGGATGATTCTAGGGAAAAGGAGAAAGAGAGTTATAAAAAGTGGATCAAGGCTGATGAGATGGCACGGTGTTACATTTTGGCTTCTATGTCAAATGTATTACAGCATCAACATCAGGCCATGAATACTGCTCATGACATGATGCTCAATCTCAAGGAACTTTTCGAACACCAAAATCTGGCTGCTAGGCAAGAAGCCTTGAGAAACTTGATGACGACCACGATGGTTGAGGGAACACCCGTGAGAAATCATGTTCTCAAGATGATGGCTCATTTGAATGAACTGGAAGTCCTTGGAGCTGAGATCGATGGGGAAACCCAGGTCGATATCATTCTCCAATCTCTACCTAGGAGTTTTGAGCAGTTTCGCTCGAACTACAATATGAATAAGAGATTGTATTCATTGGCGGAGCTTCTGATAGAACTCCAGGCGGCAGAGGGGCTTTTTCGTCAAAGTTCTCATGTTTTGGTTGCCTAGAAGATTTCTACTTCTAAGCCAAAAGGCAAGAAGAAGAAGAAGAAACAAGGTGCAGCGAAGGCAGTGGGAGGATCTCAGGGAGGAGTGAAGAAGTCGAAAGGCAAATACTTCACTTGAAAGCACACTGGACATTGGAAGGCTGACTTCCCCAACCAGAAGAAGAACAAAGGTATATCTTTTGGTCTAGTTGTTGAAACATGTTTAGCGGTGTTATCTACCAGCACCTGGTGTGTAGATACGAGAGCCACTAATCATGTCTGCAATACTTTGCAGGGGTTCCAGGAAACCAGACGACTAGCTGAGGGGGAGATTACCGTCTACATGGGCAATGCTACTAAGGTGGCGGCTATTGCAGTGAGAGATGTTTATTTATCTTTTGATAGGAATAAAACTTTGGTTCTGAGAAATTGCCTTTATGTACCTTCATTTAGAAAGAAATTTAATTTCAGTTTCTAAATTGTTTTTGGATGGATATTCTATTTCTTTTAATGACAGAGTTGTTATAAAAAGGAATAGGGAGATTATCTGTTCTGGTGCGTTGGTAGGAAATTTATATACTCTAAAACCAAAGGCTCCCACGATGCAAATAGAAGTAAATAACTCATCTTCTAAATCTAATAAGAGAAAAGAACCTTCGAAAATGAACCAAACATATCTTTGGCATCTAAGGTTAGGTCATATTAACCTAAGTAGAATTCAAAGGTTGATAGTTGATGGACCTTTGGGTTCATTAGTGTTGGAAGATTTCCCAACCTACGAATCTTGCTTGGAAGGTAAAATGACCAAGAGGCCTTTTAAGGCCAAGGGGTATAGAGCCAAAGATGTGTTGGAATTGGTTCATTCTAATTTGTGTGGTCCTATGTCTATCCAGGCTAGAGGTGGTTTTGAATATTTCGTCTCTTTTATAGACGATTATTGAAGATATGGATACATTTACTTGATGCGCCGCAAGTCTGAATGCTTTGACAGGTTTAAAGAATTTAAGGTTGATGTAGAGAAAAGTCAAGGTAAAAGTATCAAGACACTACGATCTGATCGTGGTGGTGAGTACCTCTTGGGAGAGTTTAGGAGTTACTTATCAGAGGTTGGGATTTAATCCCAACGGGCTGCACCTGATACACCCTAGCAGAATGGTGTGGCAGAGCGAAGGAATATGATTCTTATGGAGATAGTTAGATCGATGATGAGTTATTCTGAGTTACTAGATTCGTTCTAGGAGTATGCTCTTGATACGACAGTGTATATTCTGAACTTGGTACCATCTAAATTAGTACCTTCTACTCTCACAGAATTGTGGACTAGGCGAAAGCCTAGTCTGAGACATATTCGGATTTGGGGGAGTCTAGCACACATGCTGAAGGTAGATGCTGGTAAGTTAGAACCTCGTACATAAGTGTGCTTGTTCGTAGGCTATCCTAGAGGAACGAAAGGTGATTTGTTCTATAGTCCTAGAGATCATAGGGTGATCGTTAGCACGAATGCCCGATTTTTAGAGGAAGACTATGTGATGAACCACAAGCCCATGAGCAAGATTGTTCTGGAAGAGTTGAGAGGGGAAGTCACTACTTCAGTACCAACGGTACAAGAGTACATACCATAAGTGACTACACCGCGTATCACAGAGGATACACAGGTGATACCTCGTCGTAGTAGGGGGGGTTGTTAGACAACCTGAGAGATTTATGTTCTTGGGAGAATCTTCTGATTTGGTCCCTGCCGAACATGAATCTGATCCCTGGACATATGATGAGGCAATCCAAGACAAAGATGTGGCATCTTGGCAAAGGGCGATGAATTCTGAGATAGAATCTATGGATTCAAATCAGGTCTGGGAGCTAGTAGAACCACCTAATGGTGTAAAAACTATTGGATGCAAGTTGATCTACAAAAGAAAGAGAGGAACAGACGGGAAGGTTGAGACCTTCAAAACAAGGCTTGTTGCGAAAGGGTATACTCAGAAAGAGGGCATCGATTATGAGGAGACTTTTTCACCAGTAGTCATGCTTAAGTCTATCCATATTCTCTTATCTATTGCTGCTCATATGGATTATGAGGTTTGGTAGATGGATGTCAAGACATCTTTCCTTAATGGAAGTCTTGAAGAAAACATCTATATGGAGCAACCAAAGGGATTCATTTCAAAGGGCAAAGAGCATCTTGTGTGCAAACTTAATAGGTCCATTTATGGATTGAAGCAAGCTTCGAGATCTTGGAACATCCGCTTTGATGAGGTAATCCAGTCATATGGATTTATTCAAGGTTCGAATGAGTCTTGTGTATATAAGAGATGTGACGGAAATGTAGTGGTATTTCTTGTACTATATGTAGATGACATTTTGCTCATTGGAAACAATGTCAAAGTGTTGTCAGACGTAAGGGTTTGGTTGTCCAAACAGTTTGATATGAAGGACTTGTGAAAAGTGGGACACATCCTTGGGATCAAGGTTATAAGGGATTGCAAGAAAAGGATGTTGTGCTTATCTCAAGATTCATACGTAGACACTATTTTGGCTCGTTTTAGCATGCATAACTCCAAGAAAGGTTTTCTATCTTTTAGACATGGAGTACCTTTATCTAAAAAGATGTGTCCTAGAACATCAAAGGAGATAAAGGAGATGAAAGTGGTTCCTTATGCTTCGGTGGTAGGAAGCCTCATGTATGTTATGTTATGTACGAGGTCGGATATCTGCTTTACCATGGGCATGGTTAGCAGATATCAGAGTAATCCAGGATAGGGACATTGGATTGCGGTAAAGCATATATTGAAGTACCTGAGAAGGACTAGGGATTATATGGTGGTATACCAAGCAGATCAATTGCTCCCTATGGGTTACACAGATTCTGACTTCCAATCAAATAGGGATAACAGTAAGTCTACCTCGGGTTTTGTGTTTACTTTGGGAGGTGGAGTCATTGTATGGAGGAGTGTCAAGCAGAAAATGCGTGGCGGACTCCACCATGGAAGTTGAGTGTGTGGCAGCCTCTAAGGCAGCTAAAGAAGCTATATGGATCAGGAACTTCTTGATGGACTTGGATGTGATTCTTAGTTTGACCAAAACTATCACAATTTATTGTGATAACAGTGGTGCAGTTGCAAACTCGAAGAAACCACGAACCTATAAGGCAAGTAAATACATAGAGCGCAAGTACCACCAGATATGAGAGATCGTAAAGCGAGGAGAAGTTGATGTCACCAAGATTGCATCAAAGGATAACCTGGCAGATCCTTTCACTAAGGCCCTTCCAGCGAGAACTTTCGATAGCCATGTGGAGGGAATGGGAATCAGATGTATGGCACTTTGATGGCAGCATAGTCTTTTAGTATAAGTGAGAGATTGTTGGTATGTATACTGAAATCCTAGTCTTTGTATGGACATCTTCATTTTGAAATAAGAATCACATGATCATTGTTTGCACTTTATATTTATTATATGTGTGCATCTTTTCTAATACTTTACATTGTAGATAACATAGTGTGTGGTGTCACACAGAGGATCATGTTATCAGTTCCTTGTAGGGTATAAGTAGAGGCTCACAACCAAGATGGTTTTGGACAAACCATTGGTATAGTTGTAGTGTAATTTGGTATTGGTTTGTCTTGACCATAGAATCACACTAGTACACTTTGTGTGTATTGAGCAGGGCCGACTTAGAGGTGATTAAATTTATACTGACTATATAATTGAATCAGACCTCGAATATTATAGTGTACATGCTCTTAATCCCGATATAATAGCGGGCACATGTATTTAATATTTATTTCTTTGATTTACCAATGGGCAAGATTTATGGGTTAAATCGATAGGCTCGGTAAGTTGGGAAATGATATTATTTACATGGTGTGTCGTTAATTATAGGAGGAAACCGTGTCCTATGTATTAGGATGATGATGTCCCCTTGAAAAGCTCATAAGGATCATCATGTAAATCCTGCAGGTGGACTTGGTCCAGCATGATGATAAGGTTGAGTGGTACTACTCATGGAGTTAGATGTTAATTAATTAATTGTCAGTAAATTAATTAATTAACGGACATTCGATATCTTAAACACGGGAAGATATTTGTACAATTAATATATGGAGCCCATATTTAATTATGGGGGTTGGTGAGGTAGATCAATGATAATCCTCTAGTGGAATGGATTATCATTAATGGATCGGATTTTATGTGGGTCGGATCCATTAGGTGGCCAAGATCCAACTCCTCCTCATGGTCCCTATTGTAGCCTATTAAAACCCTCAAGAAGCCTAGATCCAACGAACACGATTAAAAGGAGGCTTGGGCAAGATCTATAAATAAGGGGGAGAGGCTTGGGCGGCAAAGAAATTGAGGTTGGCTAGGGTTTTGGAGTTGGCGTGGAAGGCTTAGATGACAAGAGGTTGTGGCTAGGGTTAGGCTTCTCCTTGTGGGAGACGGCAACCTAGAGCTTCTCCTCTCTTTTTGCCGGCGACAACAACAAGTCTTCCTTCTCCATTGCCGGCGCTTCCTTCCTCTCTTCTCCTTCTCCTTGGTCGGTGCCACTTCCTTCTTCCTCTCCTTGGCCGGCGGCAACAACCAAGCTAGGTGGCTTGGTGGTCGGCACTAGATGGGAGAAGAAGTGTGTTGGTTATCTTCCCTTGTTCGGAGAGAACAAGGAAGGGAAGATACGTGATCTAGGAGGCTTCAACTCTTGGAGGATCATTGCCCACACAACGTCCAAGAGGAGGATAGGTCATACAATAGAAGATCAAGAGGTATAATCTTGTTTGTTTTGATTTAGTTCTTTTGTATCATGCATGTGGTTAATTTACTTGGACCCCGAAGATAAACACAAAAACCGACGATCTGTGCATCATCTATTCCGTAGCTAATCGAGGAAAAGAGTTAGGTTGTTTGAACAACTAGTTTGTTCAAGCGACGACTCAAATTGGGAAGCACGATGATGGACCGATTGCTTGGGTAATCCATCTTCGTTTGGATTAATTTTTTTAATCCGGGGATGTATGATTGAGTCGCCATGCACAAGAGACCGAGGCGAAGCGAGAAGCAAAGCTTCGACCTTCAGGTTTCTCTTTTGCCAAAGTCTGCTTGGACTTTACGCTGCCAAGACTATATGCTTGGACTTACGCTTCCAAGACCTTGCCTTTGGACTTCCTTTGCCAAGGTCCGCTTGGACTTTACGCCCCTAAGACTACATGCTTGGACTTACACGCCAAGACTTTCTCTTGGACTTCCCTTGCCAATATCACACTTGGACTTTTCTTTACCAAGTCTTCACACTTGGATTTTTCTGTCACTTAACACATTCAACGGTTAGATCACAAATATTGCCTAACTATAAATGATTATCCAAACATCAAAATACATAAATGCTTGGGGCATTGTTGCACCAACAATCTCCCCCTTTTTGATATTTGGCAATCATTTAAGTTAGGTCTTGAAATATGCACATAATAAAAATATCATATATCCCAATATGAATTCTAACTTAAAGTTCCCTTCTCCCCCTTTGACACACATCAAAAAGAGAAGGACTCATACAAGATAAGTTCATGAAAAAATTAAATTGGTTATGCCTTGAATTAAAGTATAAGATAGATATATGGCTCCCCCTTAATCCAAGACATAGTTCATGATGTGTAAAGAGCATGTTGAGAAAAGCATGAAACAATAGATAAGAGAATGTATCCTACCTTTGCACCAACAATAAATATAATATAGATTTTGGGGATGAAAGAGATTGCATAATAAAACTCCCCCTAAATTCATGCATCAGTTAGTCCTACTCCCTCTTATTTGCTGTGCTTAACAAACCATAGGGTTAGGACACCTAACATTGGACTCAAGACAAGAGTCAAGTCTGATTTTGCAGAAAAATCAGTGTGGCCATCGACTAAATACTGAGGCAGTCGACTGCCAACTCTGAAACGCCAAGTTCAGGTTTTCAGCCTAACTTAAGAAATGCATTAAAAATTCAAAAAAAATCGAAAAATCATAAAATTTTGTGGACATATTTCTAATGTCATTATCTATCAATGAAAAATAATTTGAAAAATATATCTTTTCCAGATTTTGAAATTAATACAAATTTGAAAACTAGCAAAAGCTTTAAGGTTTTTCAAAATATTGTGTCACTTTTGCTTACCAAGTAAAAACTGTTTTTCAAAATATAATATACATAGTTTAAAATATATTTTGTTTGACATTTTCAATCATGTTCTTAGAGTTATATGCACATCAATTGTACACAAGCCTTCCCAATGATTGGTCCAATGAAGGATCAATGTCTCTAAATGACACTTTGGTTCATAGTAATGCATCATAACAAGCATGATGAACCAAGTTCATCTTCCTAACATCTCACAAGATATCTAAGTGGCTCAATACAAAATTCATCGATTCTTAGGTGTGTTGTGAGATGCTTAGAGGTATAGTCCTAGATTTTCTATAAGATCATGCAAACCTAAACCTCTACTCTACTAAACACATTCCAAGTTCTCTCCTAAGTGATGAAAAATCCACTTCGGGGAGAGCCTTGGTAAAAATGTTGGCAAGGTTGGACTTAGATTCTATGTAGTTGAGTTTGATGTAATTGAGAGGTGTCCTAAGGCAACCGCCTTAGAAGTTATTAATAAAATTTACTTTTTAAGTATACATTATCTATGTATTTGATTGGATCTTAAACTCATATATTGAAGTCCACAATACGATGCATAGCATGAGAGAAATTGTGATTGGATCACAATTAGTGAGTATCTCATCATGTGTAAATATGCAAGTATTGAAACTATCCCTAGTCGATGAATTAATGAGATTGAATATCATCAATTCTATGAGACTAGCACATGTTATGCTCCTTGGTTTATCCAAGCATTCGATACTCACTAAATGGAAGCATAGGGATGCTGAGAGTGAACATATGGATGCTAATTATGGTAACTAGTTCATTGGAGTGACCTACTATGAGACTTCATATGATTCTATATGTCGTTGAAGATCTCATTGCAGCTTGAGTGTGAGCTTCCTTAGACTTGAGGTATTCAAGTCACCTTGATCATGACGACTTGTACTTTGACTTCTTCGCAGCCATCTACATAGTAGGTGTAACTCCGGGATGATTGGGTATAAGTCAAAGTGATCGAAGGTATTTGAATAGCCTATAGAGGATTCACCACTCCTGATAAAGGAGATGTATACCCTAGGCCTCTTGTCAGGATTGTTACTCAGAAGTCTCTAGCCAGAGCAAACATATTAAGAAGATGGTCTTCTTGAGAATTTGTAGGAGTAACTTGAATCCATAGGACAAGAAAATTAACTTGGGTTAGGTGTGACGTAGTCAGCCTAGTAGGGACGAACATAGAAACCATGTCCTGAACCAAGTGGGTATAAGATGAATGAAAGGAATAAGACATGAACAACTGAAGCTGCTAAAGGGTTCAGAAAATGTTCTGAAGTCGATTTAGACTTTCCGATCAATTGGGGGTCATGATGTACTGCTAGGTGTCACTCATGATCTATTCATAATTAAGGGGTTAATTATGAATGACCAACATAACCGGGAACCTATTGGGTCACACGCACTACCAGTGATCTCAAGATGTAAAACAAGTCTGAGAATGAGATTCTCGTTGAGAGAGGATATGTCTGGTTAGACCAGACTAAGGAGGCGCGAAACGGAGGCTATGGAACCTCCTATGGCTTAGTTGGACTTAACATGGGCATATCGCACCGAAACAAAGT
Organism: Wurfbainia villosa; assembly: GCA_025175895.1. NCBI lineage: Eukaryota > Viridiplantae > Streptophyta > Magnoliopsida > Zingiberales > Zingiberaceae > Wurfbainia > Wurfbainia villosa. Next base: position 97,912,394 of record CM045987.1, read on the forward strand.
CAAACTGACCATACAGAGTCTCACATGACCGTGCCTAACTTGGTACAGGTTGTGCCTTGCTTTGGGCAGAAAAATGGCTGAACTGGGCTATGCCCAGAAGGACACACGGCCAGGCCGTGTGTCCTAGCACGGTCGTGTCTTTTGGCACGGCCAGGTCGTGTGAATCCACACAGTCGTGTCATGGTTCCGCTGATTTTACAGATTTCTCTTTAAAGAAATTTCCTTGGTTGTTTTTTCCTTAATTATGGGATAATTATGGTAAGATATGTTCTGTTTAAGCCTCCTAAGATGACCTAATCAAGAGATATATAAATATATACCTTAATAATCTTTGGCTAAGGTTTTGTTTTAAGTTTTCTCCCTTGGTAGCCATCGTTGCTCTCTCCTCTCTCCTCTTCCCTTGTCTCCGTCGGTTGGCTAGCACCAATCGGAGACAAAGACTTGCTGCTCTAGGAGTTGTCTCAAGTGATCCCGGCGTGGATACTGATAGAGGCAAGGCCCGTTGGTCTTGCTTGTGGTTTCGACGGATTCAAAAGAATCCCGAACGTATAACTTCTCCTTCTCCTTGTGTGTTTTTCATGAGATTATGCCAAAACAAGTTTTCCTGACCCCCAGGGGATGTCTGGGATGTAATAAAAATTATTTGTATTCGCTTATTCCATTGCGCATGATCCCAGAATCTCCAACAGAGTTCAATGTCCCCCTTTGCCACATGATCTCTAATGAAGTGATGCTTCACTTTAATGTGCTTGGTCCTAGAATGATGTACCGGATTTTTGGTCAAATTAATGGTACTCACATTATTACAATAAATTTTAATGTTGGAGTATTGTAGCTCATAGTCCTCTAGAGTGTGTCTCATCCAAAGCAATTGAGCTACACAATCACCCATAGCCACTTACTCGGCCTCGGTGGTGGATAAAGCAACACAAGGTTGCTTCCTACTACTCCAACTAATTAGGGAGGACCCAAGAAATTGACATCCACCACTAGTACTCTTCTGATCCAACTTGCAACCCGCATAGTCGGAATTAGTATACCCAACTAAATCAAAACACTTTGTCCTAGGGTACCAAAGTCCTACATTTAGTGTGCCTTTGATATATCTTAAGATTCTCTTAATGAACACTAAGTGGGACTCTTTGACACAAGATTGGTATCTTGCGCACATACCTACCGCAAATAAGATATCAGGTCTACTAGAGGTTAGTTATAATAGGCTACCAAACATACTTCTATAAAGTTTTAGGTCAATTGATTTACCTTCATGATTATTGTCTATTTTAGTGTTAGTTGCCATTGGGGTTGATACTACCTTAGCATTTTCCAAACTAAATTTCTTGATCATTTCTTTGGCATATTTGGTTTGGTATATGTGGATTCCCTCATTGGTTTGTTTAACTTGTAAACCTAAGAAGAAACTTAATTCTCTGACTAAACTCATTTCAAACTCATTTTCCATATTTTTGATAAAGTCTTGAAGGAGTTCATCATTTGTTGACCCAAAAATGATGTCATCAACATACACTTGGGCAACAAAGATATCCTTTGACTTTGACTTAATGAAAAGGGTTTGATCTACTTGGCCCCTTCTAAAATCCTTAGAAATTAAGAAAGATGACAATCTTTCATACTAAGCCTGTGGAGCTTGTTTCAACCCATATAAAGTTTTTCTAAGCTTATATACATGGTTTGAATAGTCTACACTCTCAAACCCAGAAGGTTGTTCTATATACATTTCTTCCTTAATAAATCCATTTAAGAATATCGATTTTACATCCATTTGATAAAGTTTAAACCCTATGTAAGCAGCATATCCTAATAAGATTCTAATTGACTCTAACCTAGCAACTGGGGCATAAGTTTCTTCATAGTCAAGTCCCTCTTGATTGAAACCCCTTGCAACAAACCTAGCTTTGTTTCTAGTTATGTTTCCTTGATCATCTAGCTTATTCCTAATGACCCATCTTGTGGTAACAATGGTGCTATCATTGGGTCTAGGGACTAGCTCCCACACTTGACTTCTCTCAAATTGAGCTAATTCTTCTTGCATTGCTAAAATTCAATTCGAATCAAGTAATGCATCATTGATTGATTTGGGCTCAATTTGGGGGATGAGAGCTACTTGACTAGTAGGATCTCTATGCAAGGACCTAGTTCTCACTCCTTGGGATAGTTCTCCTACAACTTGGTCTAGGGGATAATTTTGATGAATCTTTATTGTTATAGGTGTATCAAATTGATTTAGATCATGGTTATCCTCTTTCCTCCCTTCATCATCGGAATCTCCTCTTCCTCCCCCTTGATTACTACTTCCTAATCCTCCCCCTTGATCATTACCCCCTAAGGTCAAGTTTTGAAGCTTTTGGGTAATGTCTTGCTTTTTATTATTGATATCTTCGTCAATGGGAGATTTCCTAGGGTAAGTGTTAGAGGTCTCATCAAATTGAACATTAGAGGATTCCTCAACCTTTTGGGTCCTCTCATTTTAGATTCTATATCCTCTACTAGTGGATGAGTATCTAACCAGGATTCCCTCATCCGCTTTGGACTCAAATTTTCATTGTCTTTGGTGTTTAAAATGTAGGCTTTGCATCCAAAGACTTTGAAATAATAAATTATAGGAATTGTGCCATTCCATAATTCAAATGGTGTTTTCCCTAAGAACCTATGGATTAGGACTCTATTTTGGATATAGCAAGCAGTATTAACCGCTTCCACCCACAAGTAGCTAGGTAGAGAATATGCATTAAGCATAGTCCTAGCCACCTCTTGTAGGGCACGATTTCTCCTTTCCACCATCCCATTTTGTTGGGGTGTTCTAGGACAAGAGAACTCATGCTTGTACCCTTGTTCTAAGCAAAATTTTGAGAAGTTAAAATTCTCAAATTCTCCACCGTGATCACTACGAATCCGATTGATTTTGAGATTTCTTTCATTCTCTACTCTTTTGCTAAAACCTATGATTATTCCTAGGGTATCATCCTTATGTTTCATAAAGTAAACCCATTTATACCTAGAAAAATCATCAACTATGACTAAACAATATTTACTACCATTCAATGAAGGAGTACTATGGCAATCAAATAAATCCAAGTGTAAAAGATCTAAAGGTAATGAAGTACTAGTTAGGGTTTTACCTTTGTGTGATGATTTTGATTGTTTTCCTTCTTGGCATGCATCACCCATCTTGTCTTTAATGTACTTGATCTTTGGTAACCCCTTCACTGACTCCATTTTAGCTACCTTGGCTATGTTCTTCATATTGATATGCCCTAATCTTCTATGCCATAGCCACCCTTCCTCTTCTTTTACCATAAAACACTTAGTGGAAATGTTAGAAGCATAGGATAAATCAACATAATAAATATTGGATTTCCTATATCCAACTAACAATCCATCATTCAATTTCTTGTGTCTAATAAAACACTTTGTGGAATTAAATTCAACATTAAAATCGACATAACAAAGTTGCCTAACACTAAGTAAATTGAATTTCATGTTTTTAACTAAAAAGACTTTATGAATAATAAGTTTTGGGGATACCTCAATTGTGTCTTTGCCTAGAATTTTGAGTTTACCACTATTCCCAAAGGACACGGTTCTCTTGCTAATGTAGTTGATTGTGGAAAACTTGCTCACATCTCCGGTCATATGTCTTGAGAAACCACTATCCACAATCCACATACTTGGTCCACCTATCTATATAACATGAAAAACAAATTTCTTAGGTATTCAAATTTTTTGACTAGTAGCATCAATAAAAAATCTCTTGGGAACCCATGCCTTCTTGACCTTACCCTTAGTTGTTGCCTTTCTACTAATAAGGGAGGTATATGCTACTTCCTTGTCCTAAGGTCTATATCATATTTCGGCCTTGTTATAAACGGTCATTTGGTCCTTAATTATCATATCAAGGTATTTAGACCCACCAGTGAATTTTTCTAAGCATGTTCTTAGTTCACAAACTTCATTTTGGAGTTTTTCATTTTCCTTTCTAAACATGCAAAAATCATTACAATCATTACATGAAGGTTCTACATTTTTAATTACCCTAATTTCTACCTTCAAGTCCTTAATCCTAGATTTTGATTTATCTAAAGAATTTTTAAGATATGCAATGGTTTTATATAATAATTCTACTCTAAGGGAGTCCTTTACCTCATCGTCACTAGATGACGATTCGTCGCTTGAGGAAGACTCTTCTTGGCTTGATGCTTCGATGTCATCTTCCAAGGCCATGAGTGTCATGTTGTGTATGACGTGGCATAGCTACTCCTCATTGGATGAGTCTTCAATACTTTGTGTGTCCCATATTTGTGCTACCATGGCCTCCTTCTTTTTCTTCTCCTTCTTGTCCTTCTTCTTCTTTTCTTTTTCCTCCTTCTTTAGCTCCGAGCAATTTGGCTTGATGTGCCCCTTTTTATTTCAACCATAGAAAGTGACATTAGTGGTAGAAATTGAATTACTACTTGATCTACCTTTAGAGGATTTGAACATTCTTCTAACATCTTTCTTGGTGAGCCTTCTTGATTTCCCACCAAACCTCTTGACGTAGTGCGCCACTTCACTTGCCGATAACTCCTCATCGCTACTAGAAGACTCATCCTTCGACTCAAATGATGAGGAGACCTCCTTCTCCTTCTTACCTACAACAAGAGCTATACCTTTCTCCTTTGATGAAGTGTTAGCTTGTTCATGCAACTCAAACTCACAAAATAATTCATCTAATTTAACTAAAGAAAGGTCCCTAGAAACTTTATAAGCATCTACCATTGATGCCCATAGAGTTGTTCTAAGAAAGGCTTGAAGAATGTACCTTACCAAATCGTGATTGTCCACCTTCTCACCTATAACATGTAGCCCATTGGCGACCTTCTTGAATCTACCATTCATTTGGCTCACTGTCTCGTTGGTCTTCATACTAAAGCTTTGGAGTTGACCTATCAATAGGTTTCTCTTGGCTCTCCTTGTCTCCTTGGATGCTTCATTAAGTTCAATGAGCTTCTCCCAAAACTCTTTTATGGAGTTGAAGGGTCCTACTTTACTTAATTGCTCTTTAGACAAACAACATTGGAGTGTGGTTGTTGCTTTGGCAATGGCTTGAGCCTTCTTCACCATCTCCTTTGTCCAATCTTTAGTTGGTAATAGTGCTCCAAATTTGTCCACTGGCTTCTCGAATCCGTCCACTACACTAAACCAATTTTTGATGTCATTCATAAGATAATATTCCATCCTACCTTTCCAATAGACAAAGTCATTGCCATCGAAGAAAGGTAGTCACCCTGTGCTATAGCCCTCTTGAAACGCCATTGCTTCGGTTGATGGTTAGATCCTCCGATGAGATCTGGGCTCTGATACCACTTGTTGGAGATCCTTGGATGGCTAGAGGGGGTGAATAGCCTCTTTTAATTTCTACAATTAGGTTAGCTGAAGCAAAAGAAAATATGAAAGAAATCAAAAGCCAAAAATACAATCACTAACAAGGAAGTTTAATGTGGTTCGGAGATTATGCTTCTACACCACAGCGATCCATAAGGTGGATCAACCCTAGCAAATCTTCCACTAAAAGCCTCCTTTTGATTATCACACCAAGGTGGAGAAACCTTCTTTATAATGCACTCTTCTTCTTATAAATGATGAAAATTAAGAATAGAGAAGAAGAAATTTGAAAGCACTAAAAGACTTAGAGAAAAACTTGGTGAGCTGAGAGCAGAGTTTGGAATGAGAGCACTAGCCCTCTCAAGTTCCCCAAGGCCTCTTTTTATAGAGAAGAGGCTGATTTTTCCGTTGGGGCTGCAGCAGTTGACTGATCGAGCCATCAGTCGAATGCTGTTATAGCTGACCTCATCCAATGGCTTCTGACGAAGGCTGATCTACGGTCGTCACAACCCAACAGGACTCTGATCAGTTGACTGATCACACTAGCAGTCGACTGATCGAGCCATCAGTAGATTGCTCCAAGCAATCAGTCGACTAAAAATATTTTGTACCTATGTCCACTTATAACAGTCGACTGCCATGGTATGACAGTTGGCTGATGGTGGACCAGTCGACTGCCAAACCCTAGCAGTTGACTATCGGACCACAGAACTCAGCCGACTTAAGTTGACTAGCTAATCAGTCGACTAGGACAAAGCCGCAGTCGATTGACACACTTCAAGTATGATCAATTCATACTTTAAATCAACTCCCTATACATAGACTCAACCTTCTAGCTCTTTCTTCAGCCTTGCGCCTCCAGGAGCCCTCCGAGTCTGCGACTCCATCATCCTTGCGCTTGCTTCCTAGAGCTTCCCTCGGTTTCATCATGTCTCGGATTTCTCTTTTGCCAAAGTCTGCTTGGACTTTATGCCGGCAAGACTACATGCTTGAACTTACACTACCAAGACCTTGCCTTTGGACTTTCTTTGCCAAGGTCCGCTTGGACTTTACGCCGCCAAGACTACATGCTTGGACTTACACTGCCAAGACTTTCCCTTGGACTTCCCTTGCCAAGATCACACTTGGACTTTTCTTTACCAAGTCTTAACACTTGGATTTTCCTGTCACTTAACACATTCAACAATTAGATCACAAATATTTCCTAACTATAAATGATTATCCAAACATCAAAATACATAAATACTTAGGGCATTGTTGCACCAACATTTACCATTGCTAAGACCCATGCTTGGACTTTCCATGCCAAGTACCCATGACTTGGACTTTACCATTGCGAAGACCCATGCTTGGACTTTCCATGACAAGCACATTGTCATACATTTTGTCGAACATCAAAATACTGCTTGAGACAAACTCGAGTCTGGTCAATCGTGACCTAGGCCGATTGCACCAACAAATATGTATCTTACCTATTGTTAATAAATAGAAATTTTCATATTCAAATCAAAATCATGTATTCATTTTCTAAATTTGCTTAGAACTTATGTCAACTCTTGATTAACTATTAGCAAACAATTTAGAAGAAGTTAAGTTTTTTCTAGATTTCTAGTATATGATTAATTTTTATATTTTTGAATTTACTTTATTTTTCAAAATCTACTTATTTTTTAAAATATATTTATTTTTATCAATGGACTTAGCCTAAATTTTATTATAAACTGCATGTACCTATAGATCTAGAAAGTCTTTACATCTCATAGACACAGTAAGATTAACTCTTTGTGTACTTAGTCACGTAGATGAGGTGTGAAGCTAGATTTTTTTCCATTGTTTCAAATGATTAACTTTGTGTATTAATATGAACTAGTGATTACAAAATATAGAACACATAATGTGACTAATCTGTTGAAGACTTATGTTTTGTTGACATTAAGTTGACAATATAAAGATTAGACAAGTTAAAAAAAATTCAAAAATAGTATTTTTCAAAGTTATTTATGTTGGTGCAATAGGCCCCGAGTCAATGTTGACCAGACTCGAGTGGGACTCGAATAGTATTTTGATGTTTGTTAATATGATTGGATATGGTTTGACCATATGTTGACCATATGACTAGTGAATGATTGGGATATCCAAAGTCATATGGGGAGATTATTTGAGGAAGATTGTTGGAGCAATCAAACCTCATGTCAAGGTTGACCATACTCGAGTGAGACTTGAGGGAAAGTCCAAGTTTGGATACTTGGCATGGAAAGTCCAAGAATGGTCTTCGCATGGAAAGTCCAAGAATGGTCTTAGCATGGAAAGTCCAAGCATGGTCTTGGTATGGAAATCCATGTTTGGATACTTAGCATGGGAAGTCCAAGAATGGTCTTGGCATGGAAAGTTCATGCATGGTCTTGACATGAAAGTCCAAGTTTAAATACTTGGCATGAAAAGTCCAAGAATGGTCATGGTAGGGAAAGTCCAAGCATGGTCTTGGCATGGAAGTCCAAGGTTGGATACTTGGCAAGGAAAGTCCAAGGATGGTCTTAGCATGGAAAGTCCAAGTTTTAAGTCTTGGCCACGTAAGTCCAAGTGTGCAATCTTGGCGGTGAAAGTCCAAGCATTGAGGCTTAGCAATCGAAAAGTCCAAGGGTGAGGTTTTTGGCAACGTAAAGTCTAAGCATGTAATCTTGGTAGCATAAGTCCAAATGAACCTTAGCAAAGGAGACTCGATTAGTATGACATAGCAGATGAAAGCACCTAAAAGCTAATGCAAAGGGTGAAGGAGTCGTGGAGAACTCGGATGGACCATGAGGGTGTGAGACTGATGGTGGTGGCTAGAAGGCTTAGGTCTAGGCTAAGGGTGGTTGATCAAGTAAGAGGGGAGCATACTTAGGTTAAACCTCATGTTTAAGATTTACCAATCGACTAGAATTATGGACCAATCGATTGGCCAAGTGCATGACATTTGGGAGCCTAGTTTGACTCGAGCAATCGACTGAGATTATGATTAGTCAACTAGTCGTATAGTCTACTAAAGCTCGACTGCTATCTGTGGCTTTAGAAGTTGATTTCTAGGGTTTAGTAGTCGACTTGTTAGTACCTATAAGTTTCACATATCTCCACAATGGCATGATATTGCCCACTTTGGGCCTAAGCACTCATAGTTTTATTTTTGGGCTTTACCCAAAAGGCCTCATTCCAATAGAGATATCTTTTCATCTTATAAGAACATGATCTTTTCTATATCTTACCAATGTGAGACTTTGATTGTATTCTCAATACTCTCAACAATCCCCCCCCCTCAAACGAAGAACCACATTGCCCCTCCCCCCTCAAGCCTATCCCTCATCGAAGGACTTCCTCTGCTTGATGTCCAATCTTCAACCTATCAGGACTTCCTGCCAACTGTCTAGTCCTCCTGACCCAGTTGGACTTCATGCCAGTTGTCTGGTCCTTTTGACCCAACTGGACTTCCTGCCAGTTGTTTGGTTCTCCCGACCCAACTGGACTTCCTGCCTGGTGTCTGGTTCTCTTGATCAAGACATGGGAGCTCCACTTCCTTCGTTCAAGGTTCATGGTTTGATGTAGACTATGGCTCTGATACCAATTGTTAGTGCCTATAAGATTCACATATCTTTACAATGGTATGATATTGTCCACTTTGGGCTCAAGCCCTCATGATTTTATTTTTGAGCTTTACCCAAAAGGCCTCATACCAATGGAGATATCTTTTCATCTTTTAAGCACATGATCTTTTCCATGTCTTACCAATGTGGGACTTTGATTGTATTCCTAATACTCCAACAATCCCCCCCCCTCAAATGAAGGACCACATTGATCCCCCCCCTTAAACCTATCTGTCCTCAAAGAACATCCTTTACTTGATGTCCAATCCTCAATCCATCAAGACTTCCTACCAACTATTTGGTCCTCCTGACCCAGCTGGACTTCTTGCTAGTTCTCCAGCCCTTCTGGCCCAATTGGACTTCCTGCATGGTGTTTGGTTCTCTTGATCCAGACATGGGAACTCAACTTTTTTCATTCGATGTTCATGGCTTGACATGGACGATGGCTCTGATACCAATTATTAGTGCCTATAAATTTCACATATCTCCACAATGACATGATATTGTTCACTTTGGGCCTAAGCCATCATGGTTTTGTTTTTGGGTTTTACCCAAAAGGCCTCATTCCAATGGAGATATCTTTTCATCTTATAAGCATATGATCTTTTCCATGTCTTACCAATGTGGGGGCTTTGATTGTATTCCCAATACTCTCAACAATCCCTCCTCAAACGAAGGACCACATTAGGCCCCCCCTTCAAGCCTATCCCTCATCGAAGGACTTCCTCTGCTTGATGTCCAATCTTCAACCTATCAGGACTTCCTGCTAACTGTCTAGTCCTCCTAATCCAGTTGGACTTTCTGCCAGTTGCCTGGTCCTTTTGACCCAACTGGACTTCTTGCCAGTTGTTTGGTTCTCTCGACCCAACTGGACTTCTTGTTTGGTGTCTGGTTCTCTTAATCAAGACATGGGAGCTCCACTTCCTTCGTTCGAGGTTCATGGTTTGACGTGGACCATGACTCTGATACTAATAAAATTGTCACACCCCGAGGTAGACTCTGTCTGGCCAACGGACGGCACCCCCTTATGACAATTCCAATACATATCCAAATAGACACAGCCAACATAGCACATATAGAAATACATAACATCGACAGCGGAAGACAAATACAATAAGAGATATAAACTCAACGATAGTGCATACCGATATAACCGTCCACAAGTAAATGAAATCCCATAATGAATCCATAAAGGAAATCACAATTACTACAAATAACCAACAATACTATCTCCAATAGAAACAAAGTCCATATCGAGATACATACGATATACGAAAATAAGACCCTCCGAAAAGCGGTGGGATGGGATCATGTGGCGATGCTCCAAGTCCATTCCGAAGTCTTCTATCTGTCACTTGGGCGACAAGAAAACCAGGGTCCGTGGTGGTGAGTATAAACTCAGGGGTAATATGTAGGAAGTGCATAAACAACGTATAAGGATATAGAGATATACAAGTATACATGTGGAGATCTACAGGTATACAGATGGAGTCCAACAGATATATAGTCATAAATGTAATAACAACTAACCACCAGTATAGTCATACTCAATGCATATACTAAACTGATCAACTGAACATGAAGTAATGTATATACCTGACGGTCTGCAACAACATGAGCTATATCATCTTGAACAAGTATACAATAACATAACCCATATAACATACAATAGTCTGAACCAACACATACTTTATGCTCAACACACACACAGCAGTATAAAATATGCAAATGACATGTAACATGATGTACAAGCATATGCAACAATTATAACTCAATCAAATGCAGCACCTCATAGGCATATGTGAATCTTATAGGCACTAACAATTGGTATCAGAGGCATAGAGAATCAGCATGATGCAGAGTTGGCATGTGTCATTAGACGACGATTATCAGAGGAACAAGATTGACAGAAGAGTTATGTGGATCGGAGGCGAAGGCCTCTAGAGTTCTCGATAGGAGATCATGTATTCCTGCGTGTATAACCTACAAAAGGAGTTAAGAGATTCGGGCTTAAAAGAAAGTTAGCACCACGCTACATTGGACCATTCGAGATACTGGAGCGGATTGGGGGAGTAGCTTATCGGTTGGCTTCACCTCCGACACTTGAGGGTGTTCATAACATATTTCATGTTTCTATGCTAAGGAAATACATGTCGTATCCTGATCATGTTCTGACAGAGGTGCCGATTCCACTCCAGCCTAATGTGACTTATGAGGAGATTCCAGTGCGGATTCTTGGTTGCAAGGAGCGTTAGCTGTGGAACAAAACCATCCGACTTATAAAGGTTGGATGACAACATCATACGGATGAGGATGCTACATGGGAGCTGGAGGATACTATCCGAGCTTGATACCCTCATCTGTTCACGTGAGGTATGTAGTTGTTCAAGATAGTTCTTGAGTTAATTACTGCATTTAAGTATAAAATTTGGGGACCAAATTTTATTAAGTGGGGGAGAATGTAAGATACGGGAAAAAAAATAATTAATTAAGGATATGGATTAACCCTAGCTAATTGGGTTTAATAAAGGGATAGGCTTAATTAGGGTTGGATTTAATTGAACTAATTAGCTTGAACCGGTTGGCCGAATGACCTTTAAAAGTGTCGAATGAACCGATCAACCTCATTTCTTCTCCCACCGATTCTTCCTTGTGATTTCTGCTCCTCCGTCTCTTATCCCCTCCGCACCTTGCTGCCGTCATTCATCAAGTAGGAGATCCAGCTGAAGGGAGGGACTCCGATTGAGCTCCATCGGGTGAGAGACCTCGCTGGGAGCTGGGGGTCGACGGCGGTTCCATCGGGTTTTCGATCTGAGCTGGGATTCACGAGTTTCTATCATGATTTGGGTAAGCGATCAATCTTTTCCCCTTGCTTTGGATGAAATCCATTCTTGCTTGTGATTCTCACTTCCATTAGCTCGGATCGGTGGTTTGAGCAGTGTTGGGGAGTTTGGATTGCTCCGGTGAACAGGGGTGGTGCTGCCGGTGAAGACTTGGTCGATAAGCTTCGTTTCCCTTTGTTGTCTCAATGGTAATTGCAATATTTTTGTGGTGTGGTTGGGATCTGATGGGTTCCTATTAATGGATCATGGCGGTGGATGGGGTGGTCCCAACTGTGTGTGGAAGGAGGCAGCTGGGTTTGATTGATCCGATCGGAGAGTGACCAAGTGACTTAGAGGATTGATTTTGTTAGATGATGAGATTAAATCTGGACTAGCAGTAACTGTGTGGGTTTCTATGGTTAGTGTATAGTCCGATTGTTCCATCTTTTGCTATCTATTGTGTGTGTGTGAATTGATTGGTAGTGGTGGGTAGATCTTGTGGTAAGTTGCCATTACAACCCTGATTCGAGTGTTGTTCAATTCTGTTTCCTTTAATTGATCGTGTTGTTGTTGGGGAGAGTTTGGTTGGGTGAATCGGCCAAGGATGAATGTAGATCTAGAGTTACGAGAGGTGTGTGCTCGAAGTGCTAACTCGTAGACGATGAAAGGATGTGAATATAGAAACGAAGTAGTGGTTAGTTTGTATATTTGTTGGGTGCTTGTACTTAATCATAGTTGCTATTATGTGCAGGTTTGGGATACGAAGCAGGTCCACGACCGTGAGGATTTCTATTATAAGCTTCATATCAGGTGGGTAATATCTACCCTGGTCAAGTAGTTTGTTGAATCCAGTGCATGAATTTAGATTTATACTGATACCTTTTATCTTGACTCCACTCTTATTTTATCATGTGCTTGTACTTAGACTTTGATCTTTAAGATATGTTGTTGTTAATTCATCGTTCATGTATCTCGGATATGAATTACAAACCCTATTGTGTGTTGGCTTATGGATGTTCAGTTAAGTACATGTGGTTAGGGTCACCGTTGGGAACTCAGATTGGGTTACCGTGTCACATCACTAGGGTTAGGTGATGGATTAGATTATGGATTTGATTGTCATATCGTACACATATTAGTGTTGTATTTATGGTGGATATAGTTATCTGTGTATAGATAAGTAGATTGTGATTGTGGATTAGTAGTCCTTGTATAATTGACTTTTGGTTGACTAGGACTCCCCGTGGGATAGGGAGTGTTGCGAGGATATGTGTGTGGAGCTATGCATCATCACATTGCATGCATGCTGTCGACTGGGTCTCCCTTGTGGTTGAGATGAGTCATCAGTCATCCTATCTCCCCAGCCACTCGGGGTAGTGGTAGCAAGGTTGAGTACAGAGCATTAGTTGTGCCGCGCTCAGCCACTATAGATGGTGGTAGCTGGAGTTGCGTACTTAGCCATTGTTGAGGGTGGTATTTAGCGTACTCGCCCACTATAGACGGTGGTTGTGTGATGTATAGTTGTCCTGTGTCCGGTGCTCAACCACTCATGGGTAGCAGCAGGGACCCCCGTGGTGTCGCATATAGCTCTATGGCGGCTAGCTACTTATTCATACTACCCAATTCGGCTACTCGAGAGTAGTGGTAGCTGGAGTTAAGATAGTTGTCATGTCGTGCCACCCAAGTCATACTAGGGTCATGGTTGTGGTAGGGTCCACAGACATGACCATGCATATGCATTGCTGGATATGTATATATGTATTCATGTATTTTTATATATGATTTACATATGCCTGTGAGGTGCTACATTTGGTTGAGTTATGATTGTTGCATATACTTGTACATCATGTTACATGTCATTTGCATATTTTATACTGTTGTGTGTGTGTTGAGCATGAGGTATGTGTTGGTTCAGACTGTTGTATGTTATATGGATTATGTTATTGTATACCTGTTCAAGATGATATAGCTCATGTTGTTGTAGACCGTCAGGTATGTACATTACTTCATGTTCAGTTGATCAATTTAGTATATGCATTGAGTATGACTATACTGGTGGTTAGTTGTTATTACATTTATGATTGTATATCTGTTGGACTCCATCTATATACCTGTAGATCTCCACATGTATACTTATAGATCTCTATATCCTTATATATTGTTTATGCACTTCCTACATATTACCCCTGAGTTTATACTCACCACCACGGACCTTGGGTTTCTTGTCGCCCAAGTGACAGATAGAAGACTTCGGAACGGACTTGGAACATCGCCACATGATCCCATCCCACCACTTTTCCGAGGCTCTTGTTTTCGTATATCGTATGTATATCGATATGGACTTTGTTTCTATTGGAGATAGTATTGTGGGTTATTTGTAGTAATTGTGATTTCCTTTACGGATTCATTGTGGGATTTTGTTTACTTGTGGACGGTTATACCGGTATGCACTATCGTTGAGTTTATATCTCTTATTGTGTTTGTCTTCCACTGTCGATGTTATGTATTTCCATATGTGCTATGTTGGCTGCATCTATTTGGATATGTATTGGAATTATCATAAGGGGGTGTCGTCCGTTGGCCGGACAGAGTCTACCTCGGGACGTGACACGACTGGCCACTAGCAATCGACTGGTCATAGGTGGCCAGAGCATAGAATATATGGTAGTCGACTGGTCAGTTGACTACTGTCTTGGAAATCAATTACTAGTAAGGGCAGTTGATTTCTAAGGTATCCATTGGAGTAATCCAATGTGGATTTGTCCATTATGAGACAACGGATAGGCGAGCAGTCGGCTGGTGCCTTTTAGCGGTTGACTACTAGGCGGAAATCCATCCTGATATAGGTTATGAAAGAAGCTCGAGTTGGAGGATTTCACATTGATTATTGGAGTTATTTTGAAAGGGGAGTGTTGTTGCATTTTAGACCTTCAAGAGCAATCTAAATCAATTAACAAGCAAGGAATCAAAAGTTCTTTTTGTAAAGTTTTCTTTACTTATTGTTTTATTTGCTTCTTGTATTTGGTTGTAGTTTATTGTTTATTGTTGTAAACATCTTGTAAGAGGTTTCTCCACCTCCAAAGTATTTTTCGAGAAGGAGAAGTTTGTTAGTGGCAGTGTGCATCACTAGAGCACACACTAGAGCTCGACTGTGGAGTATGAACTAGGGTTTCGAACCACGTTAAATCAATTTTGTCTTATGTTGTGTGTTGTATACTTGTATTTGTTTTTTATTCTGCTATGCTAACTTGTGTAGAAAAGAACACACTAACATGATCAAATCAAGGAAAACGAGAATCGATATTCACCCCCTCTAGCACATGTCAAATTGACCCTTATAATTGGTATCAGAGCGAGCACGCTCTTCAAGGATTAATAACCGAGTGAGCAAAGTGCTAGAGGTTGAAGAGAAAAATGGAGTTGCCCAAAGATGGATTGGGCTATGACATCAACACTCCACCCGTCTTCGACCGCGAAGATTTCAGGTATTGGAAAGGTAGGATGAAATATTTTCTTGTATGTAATTTAGAAAATTGGCTTATTTCGGTAAAAGGGTTCAAAGATCCGATCGACAAGAAAGTAAGGAACCTCAAGAAGAAGAAATGGATGGAGGATCAACTTCAAAAATTCGAGACCAATGAAAGGTAACCAAAATGTTAATAAATTTGGTACTTAATGATAACTTGTCCAAGTTAGGTAGCTATAGGGATGCTAAAGAGTTATGGAGCAAGTTGATTGAGCTCTATGAGAATCCCTCACCGACTCAAGAAATAGAGGAGACCAAGGAACAAGAATACTCATCGACTAAAGATTGTGAAGCTTTGGAGGTTGAACGATGTTCAACATCCGAGTCAGTAGAAGAAGCCTCCACTTCTAAGATTGAGGGGGGGGCATAGGTCCTCCACACCGGAGCTAGAGCGAGAGGAGGAGACATCTATATCCGGAAGAGATGAAGAACAAGCTCACTGCTCCTCTATCCCTATAGGTAACTCAATCATAAGTCATAAAAATAAAGATCACATTATTTGCTTTGAGTGTAGGGAGAAAGGACACTACAAGAGTAAGTGTCCTAGATTAATTAAGAAGAAGACTCAAGAGGCACAAAAGGCCAAAGAAAAATCAAAGGAGGTTAGAGCCTCGATAAGGAAGAGCAAGGAGCATATAGTGTGCTCCAAATGCAATAAAAAGGGTCATTACTGAAGCCAATATCCGAGGGGGAGTCACCCTCGAAAGGACAAGGGAGAGAGCACAAATGTAGGGGGAGCTCCTAAGGCTAAGGTATATTTTAATAATGCATCATCAAATCTTAATGGCAAGAAGAATGCTAGCAAGGTATCACATGTTAATAATTTTCTTGCTATTCATCATGATAAAAAGCATACTAGAAATAAATATTATTGCTTAGGTGCTAAATATGTTAATTTTCCTAAGGATAATTCAATAACCATACCACCTAACGATCTAAAGGTAGAGAACCTAGGCAACAATCTTAAGAAATCTAGACATATGCCTAGGAAGAAGAATGCCCAAAAAGTGAGTGAAAATTCAAAAATTGGGAGATTGGAAAAAGAAAATCAAGTTTTGAGGTCAAAACTTGAGAAAATATAAAGGACCCTTAAGAAGATGGAAAATTCAATTAAAGGGTAAAATGGTCAAAATCTAGATTTTAGGAGGAAAGGGTCATCTAAGGGCAAGAAAGGCTTGGGTCACAAGCCTAAGTCCATAGAGGTTATGCCAGACTACCACAATGTTTCATTTAACTATGGAACAAGCTCTAGGTCTAGGAAAACCAAGGTCACAAGGGAAGTCATCCCTAGAGGCAACCATGATAGATGTCTAGTGGCTAAGGTTTCAAAGAAGCCTAGGAAAGCCACTAACAAGGTTACAAGGGAAGTTATCCCTAGGATTAAATTTGAAAAGTCCAAAATAACCAAAAGCTTCAAAGCCTAGGAGAGTCATTAGAAAGGTAGCTAGGGAAGTCATCCATAGTGAATACCTTGTTAACCCAAGGAGCTCCAATAGGTATTGAGTTCCTAAGAGTGTGATTCTCTCACTCTAGATGGATTTAGGGTGTGTTTTCATACACCCTAGACACATGTGAGATGTTAGAAAATGAGTTAATTTCAAGGTGCATAAATGTTGCATCTAGATGAACTCAAACTCATAATATAACATGGAGGAATCATGAGGAAAGTTTATGTACAAATCATATGCATTAAGCCCATAGACCATGATCCAATATAAGGTTTGAAAAATATCTTAAAATTATTTTAGAAAATCTCGATGAAGTCTATCTTTTGATAGAAATCGCCATTGAGAATGTTGATACAAAGAGATAAAAACATTGAAGGTTTCAATGGTTTTTGAATTTTGTATCAATCTTTCGATTCAATGGGTATTTTATCATAACATTATTTTCCATCCATTTTATTTCATGCAAGTAATGTATGTATGAATTTTCAATATTTTTCAAAATACATATAATTACTTATGAATTTCCAAAATTTGTATCTGAAACTTGATTTATGTATTTTGCAAAAACCAGCCGACTGTTGGTGGTGCAGCCGACTGACTTCTATTTCAGTCAACTATCGTGTCTAATATTAGCTGAACAAGATTTGTTTAGCTAATTATAGGCACCCCTAGGTACCATAACATCTCCTAATCCTAGGATATGCTTTGGAAAGCATTGAAATGGTGAAATAATCATTGAAAATGATTAGGAAAGTTATTTAGCATGGAGTATCAAATTTGAAGGGAGGTTAAAGTTCAAGTTTGAATTTTTACCCTTAATTTCGATTGTGTAGGTTTCGTATAGGCTTAGGAACTCTCCAAGGACCTTTGTTGGTGCAATGGTCAAGGGGGAACAAGCCTTTAGGGGGAGTTTTGTCCATCAAGGGATGATGGATAAACTTTGATTACAAAGGGGGAGAAGTGAGGGTTAGGTAAACCTTCATTGTGGATTGCCTCTCATTTAGTGATAAAGGTTGTATCACTAAGAAGAGTGAAGGTATCCTAGATGATTTTGGACCAAGGGAGAGAATATAGGATCTTATTGGGAGATGAAATATTGAAAACCTTGGTAGGCTTTTTGATATATCCCAAAGGAGGAGAAGTGAAGGTTTAAGTTAGGAAAACCTTCATTATGCTTTGGCATAAGAAAAGGCATAGTTGGTCTTATTAGTTAGCCTAACTTAAAGGTATTGTCAAATATCAAAAGGGGGAAGATTGTTAGTGCAATAGGCCCTGGGTCAATGTTGACCAAACTCGAGTAGGACTAAAATAATATTTTGATATTTGTCAATACAGTTGGATATGGTTTGACCATATGACTAGTGGATGATTGGGATATCCAAAGTCATATGGGGAGATTATTTGAGGGAGATTGTTGGAGCAATCAAACCTCAGATCAAGGTTGATCATACTCGAGTGAAACTTGAGGGGAAGTCCAAGTTTGGACTTGGCATGGAAAGTCCGAGAATGGTCCTGGCATAGAAAGTTTAAGCATGGTCTTGGCATGGAAGTCCAAGTTTAGATACTTAGCATGGAAAGTCCAAGAATGGTCTTGACATGGAAAGTCCAAGCATGGTCTTGGCATGGAAGTCCAAGTTTGGATATTTGTCATGGAAAGTCCAAGCATGGTCTTGGCATGGAAGTCCAAGTTTGGATATTTGTCATGGAAAGTCCAAGCATGGTATTGGCATGGAAGTCCAAGTTTGGATACTTGGCATGGAAAGTCCAAAAATGGTCTTAGCATGGAAAGTCCAAGCATGGTCTTAGAATAGAAGTCCAAGGTTGGATACTAGTCATGGAAAGTCCAAGGTTGGATACTTGGCATGAAAAGTCTAAGAATGATCTTAGCATGGAAAGTCCAAGTTTGAAGTCTTGGTCACATAAGTCCAATTGTGTAGTCTTGGCGGTGAAAGTTCAAGCATTAAGGCTTGACAATCGAAAAGTCCAAGGGTGAGGTTTTTGCAACGTAAAGTCCATGCATGTAGTGTTGGTGGCATAAGTCCAAATGAACTTTAGCAAAGGAGACCCGATTAACATGACATAGTAGATAGAAGCACCTGAAGGCTAACACGAAGGGTGAAGAAGTCATGGAAAACTCGGATGGACCCTGAGAGCATGAGGCTGATGGAGGTGGCTAGAAGGCTTAGGTTTAGACTAAAGGTGATCGATCGAGTATAAGGAGATTATACTTGGGTTAAACCTCATGTTTGAAGTTTACCAGTCAACTGGAATTATGGGCTAGTCGACTGGCCAAGTGCATGACACTTGGGAGCCTAGTTTAACTCGAGTAGTTGACTATGATTATGACCAATCGACTGATCGTGTAGTTGACTGAAGGTCGACTGCTATTTGTGGCTCTGGCAGTCGACTACTAGGGTTTAGCAGTCGATTAGCCACTAGTAGTCGACTGCTAGGGTTGAGCAGTCGACTGATCATAGGTGGCCAGAGCACAGAATGTCTGCTAGTCGACTGATCAATCAACTACTGGCTTGGTAGTCGACTTTTGGTAAGGGAAGTTGACTGCTAGGGTATTTGTTGGAGTAATCCAACGTGGATTAGTCCGTTGTGAGACAATGGATAAGCGAGCAGTTGGCTGGTACATTTTGGTAGTCGACTGTTAGACGGAAATCCAGCCTGATGTAGGTTATAAAAGGAGCTCGAGTTGAAGGATTTCACAGTGATTTTTGGGGTGATTTGAAGGGGAAGTGTTGTTGCATTCATTACCTTCAAGAGCAATCAAAAACAACCAATAAGCAAGCAATCAAAAGTTCTCTTTGTAACATTTTCTTTATTTATTATTATATTTGTTTCTTGTATTTGGTTGTAGTTTATTTTTTATTGTTGTAAACATCTTATAAGAGGTTTCTCCATCTCCAGAGTGTTTTCGGAGAAAGAGAAATTTGTTAATTGTGGTGCACATCACTTGAGCTCACTCTAGAGCTCGACTATGGAGTAGGAACTAAAGTTCCAAATCACGTTAAATCATTTTTGTTTTGTGTTGTGTGTTGTATACTTGTATTTATTTTGTATTCCAATGTTCTAATTTGTGTAGACAAGAACACACGAATACGTTCGAATCGAGGAAAATGAGAATCGCTATTCACCCCCTCTAGTGCACGTCAAATCAATCCCTATAATTTATTTCATTTTATTTTTAAAAATTTACTATTCTAGGCACCCAAAACAGATTGTGCTCTTATTAGATTATATAATTATTAATTTAAACTTTAGAATTTTCATGGGTTTTAACCATAGTTGACCATTCTAAGTGATCGAAATGGTTCTGGATGCCCACGTAGGATCTATTGATAAAAATTTATTACGACGATGAAAATTATGGTTCCTTCTAGTCCAATTTAATCTATTTTCAACCCAGGCCTTCATATTTTTCCTATTAACATCAAAAATTTTAGGCAATGTTCTAAACTTGGCTTAGTTCATTTTTACTTTTTAAATATTTGTGTTAATTTTCTTTTATAGAATTAAGTGAAATGTGATTGAGGTTGGCCTCTCAAATTTACTTCCTGACCGAGGATCTTAAGCTTAGGTTGGCATTTATCACTTTTGTGTCTATGCATACTAGGTATTTGAGTAGGAGTTTCTTTAACAAATATTGTCATCCTATTAATGAAATCATTAATTATTATGGACTTAGTAAACTGGTTTATTGTACTAATTTTGTTAATATAGATCGTGTATTGAATTCTATAATAATTTAGTAAAAATCGATGACCATATATATCACCAGATCAAGAGGTATGTACATTATATTTACTTATGATCAGCTTAGCAAGCATTTAGAGATGAGATCTACATCATCCACTTTCTAGTATTTTCCTTCTAGGGTTTTGCCTTTTGGTAATCCTTACTCCCACACCACTTTAGACACTATATATACCTATTTTTTAGGGGAAGAAAGGGCATCAACGTACTATAACTAACTTTAGCTCCATCTGATTTAGAGTACAAGATTATGTGCTGAATAAAGTTCTTGTTACATGCATATTACCTCTTAGCACTATGGACATTACTATTAACCGACATTTTCATTCATTCTTTGATATACATTATGTCATAAACTAGATATAAGTATTAGTTTGTATATGTGTCGCATTATTACTAGTAGAATACATATGTCATATTTAGCCGTTTCTATTAGCTGTATTAGGGATTGATGTTACTTCAATTAATATTAAATCCCTATCTGAGTTTTACATTATAGGATTTAGACAATTCCCCTTGGCCAAAATGGAATTAAAAAATAATGGTCTAGCATGGTAGCATGGAAGAATGGGGGGCAATCTCAGTCTCAACCATTAGAGAATGAGAAAGTACTAGACTTTGACTTCTATGACCTACCCCAACCACCTCTATCAGTAGTTACTCCTTATTAGAGGACAGAGTAATTAGGTTAGAGGAAACTATGTCTAGAGGACTTCGACGTTTAAAGGAGTAGCAACAGGCTATGATAGAGCTACAATAGATGCATCTCATGGAGATGTTTAGATTATGACAAATGGAATATCCTCTTTCTCCTCCTCCTTCAGATTAGGACACTTTTTATCTGATTTAAACAAATTTGACTTTAATTCTAGTCTATTTGACTTAGAAGTTGACTTATTATTTGACTTACTTGGCTTACCAATTGACTTATGATACTACTGGTACCTTCTCTACATAATCCCCGATAGAGGGGTTAGCAGGTGACCCTAGATCCGATCCGAAATACACGGCTCCGCTAAGGAAGAAAAGGAAGATTGGCACGGGCGAATATCAGAAGCCATTGGCACGGGCGAATGTCAGAAGCCATTGGCACGGGCGAATATCAGAAGCCATTGGCACGGGCGAAGCACGGGCGAATATCAGAAGTCATTGGCACGGGCGAATGTCAGAAGCCATTGACACGGGCGAATGTCGGAAGTCATTGGCACGGGCGAATGTCAGAAGCCATTGGCACGGGCGAATGTCAGAAGCCAGTGGCACGGGCGAATGTTAGAAGCCATTGGTACGGGAGAGTTAGCGAAAGCAATCGACACGGCAAAGGAGAGACAGAAGGCGCTTTGCCAAGAGGTCGGTCCAATCTGATCAATACAAAGGGAATTTGACATGGGGAAAAGAGGAATTGGTTTGGGTTGATAAAAAGCCCTAGGGCTAGGTCACCCGTGGGCTATAGACCTAAACTAGCTTCCCTCGATACGGAAGGCTGAGGGAGGTAGTCTAGCCTAGTTTCCCGAAAAATAGAGGAAAAGGTGTTAGGCAACGGCCTGGGAGGCCCCACACAATATTCCAAGGAGTCTTCACTCCTTATATTTGTAACAGAATTATTCTCCAGGAAGAGGTGGTGGCCACGTGTACGATGGAGATAATCCACGACATTACGATGAAGGAGGAGGGAGGATAAAAGGAAGGAGGCAAAGAGAAAAAGGGGATCCGCAATCATTTCGACGCAGCAAGAGAGAAGAAGAGGCAAGAGGAGAAGGAAAAAAGGGAACAACCATCTCGCCGGAGAAGAAGGACGGAGATCGACCATTGCTACATCTCTTGTATTTTCCTTGTCTTGTAATATCATTGTAAGAGGTCTTTCTCCTCCACCTGCGGAAACTTGCTTTCTGTAAAGGAGGACCTTCATAGTGAAAGTGCTTAGGCACCGCATCTGGTGAGAAAACTCACCTCCGTAGAGTAGGAATCCTTATTCCGAACCACGTTACATCTTGTGTCTGAATCTCGATTGCTGGCGTCAGTTCCTTGCGTTTCATCTACTTCATCCTCTTATTCTTTACTGATTGCGGCCGGGGAGAATCCTCTGAAACCTCCCTCAGTGCTTCACTGCATTGAAAACAGAGCGACCAGATTTTTTCCCATACCCATCGGTTGGCCATGCCCGTGGGAACATTTGAGCTGGACGTCGAGATGCAACCTGAAGAAATACAACAACCTGATACTTCTGCAGCGGAGGAGCGCCCCATCACCCTTCTACCATCGCAGCTGAAGGCCCTGATGGATGACGCTATTACAGAAGCCCTCTCCAGGGAAAGGAGAAGGACCGGATATCTGCATCCACACTCCGGGGAACCTTCTTCCAGAGGCCCACCCCCAGAAATGCCTCCTCCCTCTCGTCTACCGCCAATGGGGAAGTATTGCTTGAGGCGGACTTGGGGAAGAACGCCTGAATACTATGCCCTTCACCCAAACGCCGAGAGAGGAGGTGAAAGTCAATCAACCGATCACGGAAGTATACGAGCCCAGTCCCTTCACGATGGACATTCTCACTGAGCTCCCTCCATCCTACTTCCGGAATCCTCAGGTCAATAAGTATGATGGTTCGACGGATCCAGAAGAGCACATATCTCAATTCGACGGAGCGGCCTCGCTTCCTTTATTATCTTGACGCTCTCAAGTGCCGAGTCTTCCGAACTACCCTGACTGGCTCGGCACAAAAGTGGTTTACTACTCTGCCCCCGGGGTCTATCACCTGTTTTGCTGACTTCCAGAGAATGTTCAGTCGAGAATTTGTCAGCTGCAAGGAGTATAAACAAGACGCCTCTATGTTAATGCATATCACACAGGGACCTTCAGAATCCCTTAGGGGGTATATTCATCGATTCACTTCTGCAGCCAGGGGAATCCCCGCCACCCGATCTGAATCTTTCAGAGGCGCTATCCAGCACGGGCTGAAGGAGGGCCCCTTCCTCAGTTCCTTGTTGAGACAACCTACGGATAGTTACGAAGAGCTACTGAGTCGTTCGGAGCAGTTTATCCGCGAAGAAGAAGGATTAATGGTACGGAGGGCCGAATGGACTGCCGCAGCAGTCCCAACTGAAAGAGTTCGTCCCGCTGCTCCTCAAGCACCCCCTCGGCGGGAGTATACAAGACCTTTTCGACAGGAGGTTCCGAGGCCTCGTCAATCGCAAGGTGTTCGCCCCACCCGTCATTACAAATCATGGTCAGCTGAAGCGCTTCCTCCCGTGAGGACATGGAAAGAACATGAAATGGAATTTTCGACCCGGCGAGTTCGCTCTGGCGACCCTTGGGACAGGGGATCCGCGTAACCCCCACCCGTTCTTTTGCCAATATCATACGAATATGGCCCAGAGTGGTCGATGTTTCAAGTTACAAGAAGAATTGATCGCCTCCATCTTTGCATATCCGCAAGTAAGGTTTCAGCAGAGGAGGGCCGACGAGGCCCCGACCAATGTAACCGTCCCAAGGTCAGATAATCAACAACCCCGGGTCACTTTCCCCCAAACGCCATCCCAGGAGGTTGTCTCTCAAGAAGGTCCATCAGGTGAGGGCCCTTCATCCAATCTAGATGACATTCCCACACGAGGAGTTATTCATGTTATAGCTGAAGGACCTATCGACGGGGACTCTAACCGAGCGCGGAAGTCGTACGCCCGTCTCATGGAGAGTTTGGCCATCATCACCGACCATACTATTCAAGTGGCACCGCCCGTTTCGTTCGGGCCAGAAGATCTGCAAGGTGTCCTGCTGCCCCACACGGACGCCTTAGTTATCCGTATATCCCTGGCCAATTATGAAGTGGCCCGGGTACTGGTTGACTCGGGAAGTTCTGTCAACATCCTCTTCCAGGAAGCCTTCGGACAGATGCAGCTGGGAAACGCCCAACTAGAAGAGGTGGCCACTCCCCTCTTCGGATTCGCAGGGCACGTGGTCCACCCGACGGGGCAGATTTCATTGCCTTTAACTCTGGGCGTAAAGCCCAGCCAAAAAACCAGTATAATTCCTTTCCTTATCGTGGATGCTCCGTCCACTTATAACGCTATTCTTGGGCGTCCTTTCCTCGCCCTTTTTCAGGTCGTGGCTTCCCCGTACCACCAGAAGCTAAAATTTCCAGTAGGTCAATTGGTGGGAGAAGTTCGTGGAGAACAGAAGGCCTCCAAAAGCTGCTACGTACAAATGGTTCGGGATGATCAGAAGAAAGTCCGAACCGAGGACTCAAAGCCGCTATCATCACCGATGTTCAAGGTTCTAGAGGAATCTCCCAAGGCCGAGAGCAATAGAGGAGGGAGAACTGGTGGAAATCGCTCCAGGAAAGGCCACACGGATAGCACAACAGCTGGATGTCAAAGAAGAGCTGGTGGCTTGCCTGAAGGAGAATGAAGACATCTTTGCAAAAGATGTGCATGATCTCACGGGGATCCATCCTCAAGTGGCGGAACACCATCTCAATATCATCAAAGGAGCCCGACCCGTCCAACAGAAGAGGCAACATTTTGGACCAGAAAAGGACAAAGTTATAGCAGAAGAATGTAGGGGATCGAATGGCCGGCTAGAGGGGGGTGAATAGCCCTCTTCGTTTGGAGGTCGTATTTTGCTCGTCTACAAGAACGTTAGCGCAAGCGGAAGCAATAAACTAAGACAAGCAATAAATGAAATACAAACGCTAACAAAGAATATAACGTGGTTCACGGCTACGCCGCTAATCCACGATCCCGATTCGTCCAAGGTGAATCACTCCTTCAAAGCCAATCCAATATTGGTCTCTCCTTTGCACCAAGCTAGGTGGAGGTAACCTTTACAACTCAAGCACACTCCCTCTTTTACAATAGATGTGAAAGAAAGCTAAAAGAAGGAGTTTTAATCTTATGGAGCACTTGGATGGTCGTTTAGAACTTGAGCATTTTCCTACCAAAGCTCCACACCTTCTCTTTTTATAGAGAAGGTTGATTTCTTCCCTGCGCCATCCATCACGATCACGTCCGGCGCGATCGCCACATCTAACGGCCTCCGAACACGCTGTCGATCCCGACTGTAGTCCAATCGCACACTTGGCGCCGATCACCGGACCTCACCGATCACGACTCCCCGAGTCGATCGCCACGGCTACGAAGTGTTCTATGCCCGCGATATCCTTCGGGTACGATCCATTCCATGCGATGGCCGATCGGGCATAAACCCATCACGGATACCGAACTACACTGACGAATACCGATCGCCATGACGTGCAATGATCCGTGTCTGAAACCCATCCGACACTTGGCCAAATGGCTAAGTTTCACCTAAGAGCTATCCTTCCCGGGTTACAATCGCCACTCATCTCTGAGTCCTCGCCGGTTCTCTTCGTTCTCGCCACGCCCTTGGCGCAAAGCGCACGGCTCGCAATGCTCCTTCGCCTCTTGCCTCAAGTCTACTTCCTCCGGCCACTTCAAGTCATCTCGTCCGTGGTCCTTGATGCTCCAAGCGCACGGCTTCCGCAAAGTCATCCTTCACCGACTCAAGGACCGAGGTTGTGAGGGTGAACCCGCCAAGGCTCCATGTGCGAATTACTAAGTCCTGCACGACTTCAACGCACATATCAAATCAACATAACACACTAACTTAAACCCTTTGCCACACCATCAAAACCATATTACGGCAAGAGATTGCCCTAACAATCTCCCCCTTTTTGATGTGTGACAATCCGTTTAAGTTAGGTAAAAACATTTGATATAAATTCTAAGGTAAGAAAGCATGTAAAGATAAACATGATATAGCAACATGCAACTCCCCCTTAATCCATGAAACTCTCTATGCAAATTTTCTCCCCCTATCATATATTTCTCCCCCTAAAATAATTAACTTAAACATAATTATTTCTCCCCCTTTGACACCATCAAAAAGATTAACACTAAGTTAAAGGCACATGACATCAAGTATAAAGAGAAACATACATTAAAATCAGTCAAAACCTGATAAAATCAGGTTATCAGATTGTTCATTAGTTTCATCAATGATCAAGCTATCGATGGCAATGATCGCACAAAAGAATCTGAATTTCTGATTTTCTGGATGAATTTCAGAAATGCATTAAAAATTCCAGAAAATTTGAAAAATCACGAAATTTGGGGAACACATTTCTTTTAAGTATATCTATCAGTGAAAAATATGTTTTCATGAAAAATCATTATATTTCCATGTATTTGCCAAAAATCCAAAAGCTTTAAAAACTACTAGGTTTTTTATCATAAGAGTATCCATTTTAACACCTAGGCTTGCATCCAATTGTTTCAAAACATGAATACATATTTTTTAAAGTAAGAAATTGTTTTGAAAACATATGAAATATCCAACCATGATCTTTGGGCAATATGTCTATGAATTAAACATAAGCCTTCCCCATGATTGGTCTATTATTGCTATTTTGATACTTTAAATAACCATCTAAATGTCATAGGCATTAGTGGACATTTGTATCATCCTAACATCTCACTCATGCTAAGTTTTCAATCAAGGTAGCCTATGGTGAGTGTGAGATGCATCCTAGGGGGTATTTGTATATACTTAACCAATATATTCATGCAATTCTATCATGGTTAAGTATCAACCTAACATCCTACATGATCATAAAGACATATATGAATGAATTCTACATTATGATCATGAAACTCATGTATTCATCAAATAATAGTCATGCATTAGGTATTATATGATGATAATAAACAAAGTATTACCTAAAGCATGATTCAAACCTATTTCTTATGATAACGTACAAATTTCAAAAACATAAATCATGATTGTAAATATACATAGGAATTACATCAATCATCATGATTTAAGCATTATTATCTATTTATGGGTACGTTATCATCACCCAACACTATCTAAAAAATGTTGTCCCGTCATCCTAAGTCAACCAAAATATGATATAGGTTAGGTCCATGTGGTTGACTACCCTAGGGTTATCCTAACCCTTAAGGATGGATTTTGGAACCCAAAATAAGTTCTTTCCTAATGGGTTTACTAAGTACTCCTTGGTGATCCATTTCTTAGCAATTACTTTCTTTTTATCTTGTCCCCTAGCTATTAGGCATTTATAGGCCTTTTCATTTTTCTTTTCTTTGTATCCTAGGCCTTTCTTGTTGAAACTAGCTCTTTGGCTCCCTAACATCATATTTAAGGTGTTGGAGCCAATTGTGAATTTCTCTAGGGCTTTGGTTAAATAATCTACCTTTTCCCTTAATGCCCTATTTTCCTCTATGCATGCATCATTAACATCCAAAGGTATATAATCATGTGAGCATGCATCATCATGGCAAGAAGAGGTATCATTATTATTTAAACATGCATTTTCTAGCTTATATTCCAAAGCCTTAATTTGATTAAGCATGCTTTTATTTTTATTTTTCATTCCAAATAAGTCCTTAGTTAAACTAGAAATTATGGAAACTATTTTCTTAGGAGAAGCTTTCGTTACCATAGTTTCCATATCTTCTTCTTCTTCTTCGGATGAGGAGGATGTAGAAGCTCCCCCTTCACTTGAGCTCTCTCCTCTTGAGCTTGATCCTTCATTTTCGGAGGAGGAGCAATCCAAGTCATCAAAGGCCATCAAGGCCAAATTGGTGACAAAGGCATTCTCCTCATCCGATGATGATGAAGAGGATGAGGATGGGTCATCCCAAGTCCTTGCCTTTAGGGCTTTGACCTTTCCCTTTTCCTTTGTCTTCTTCTCCTCTTTCTTCTTGCTCCCCTTTTTCTTCTTCTTTTCTTCCTTCTTTTTCTTTTCTTCTTTGCTTTTGTTTAGGAGGGGACAATTATCCCTTATGTGCCCTTCTCCTTGGCAATTGTAGCATATGACCTTCCCCCTTGGTCTTCTATTCCTATCATGAGATTTATCAAATATAAAATTCTTAAAAACACGTCTTACCTTCCTTACCATGTAGGCTTCTTCCGTGCTATCCATGGAGGAGGAAGACGCTTCATCATCGGAGGAGGAGGAGATCTCTATCTTCTTCTTCCCCTTATTTGCTAACAATGCTACTCCTCTTGAGGGTTGAATTCTAGGCTCCTCTTGTATTCCTTCAAGCCTAGTTTCGTGGAGCTCCATTGTTGAGAAAAATTCCTCCAAGGTACTTACTTCCAAGTTCTTGGATATGTAGAACGAATCCACCATGGAGCTTCACTTTGAGGACCGGGGAAAGGCATCTATAGCCTTCATGAGCATGTCCCGGTTTGATAGCTTCTCACCTACACTTGTTAGCCCAATTAAAATTTCTTTAAACCTAGAGTGTAGTGAGGTTACCTTTTCTCCCTTTTCTAGTTTTATATTGGATAGTTGGGAGAGGAGGAGGTCTCTCCTTGCTAGATTGGCCTCGGATGTGCCTTCATGGAGTTCTATAAGCTTCTCCCACATCTCTTTGGCGCTAGCACATTCTCTGATCCGGTTGATCTCTTGTTGGGGGAGCACATTGAAAAGATGATGTTTTGCCTTTGAGTTCGCAAGGTGCTCCTCTCTTTGCTTCTTGGTCCATCGTGATTTTTCGATTTGTTCACCCTTTTCATCCCTAGGCAACTCGAACCCATTTTCCATTATTAGCATAATATCAAAATCGGTCTCGAAGAATACCTCCATTCTCTTTTTCCACCAAGAGAATTCGCCGTCGAACTTCGGTGGGTGGATGTTTGAGCCGGCCATTTTGAATGTTGCTTGTTGTGGCGGTTAGTCCTCGACAAGCTTTCCTTGGCTCTGATACCACTTGTAGGGGATCGAATGGCCGGCTAGAGGGGGGGTGAATAGCCCTCTTCGTTTGGACGTCGTATTTTGCTCGTCTACAAGAACGTTAGCGCAAGCGGAAGCAATAAACTAAGACAAGCAATAAATGAAATACAAATGCTAACAAAGAATATAACGTGGTTCACGGCTACGCCGCTAATCCACGATCCCGATTCGTCCGAGGTGAATCACTCCTTCAAAGCCAATCCAATATTGGTCTCTCCTTTGCACCAAGCTAGGTGGAGGTAACCTTTACAACTCAAGCACACTCCCTCTTTTACAATAGATGTGAAAGAAAGCTAAAAGAAGGAGTTTTAATCTTGTGGAGCACTTGGATGGTCGTTTAGAACTTGAGCATTTTCCTACCAAAGCTCCACACCTTCTCTTTTTATAGAGAAGGCTGATTTCTTCCCGTTGGCCGTCATCACCGATCACGTCCGCGGGCCGATCGTCGCCACTCCAACGGCCTCCTCGAACACGTCGGATCCCGACCGCTGTAGTCCAATCCAGCACACTTGGCGGTGATCGCTAGACCTCACCCCGATCACGACTTCGTAGTCGACCGCCTCACGGCCACGAGCGGTGCGTTCGCGATATCCTTCTGGCGATCGACCGCCATTCCATGCGATGATCACCGGGCACATAAACCCATCAGTCGGATACCAGTCGAACTACACTCGACTCAGAGCAGTCGATTGTCACGACGTGGCAGTCGACTGGTGTCGGGAAAACCCATCCGACACTTGGCCAAATGGCCAAGTTTCACCTAAGAGCTACCCTTCCCCGGGTTACAATCGCTCACTCTCATCTCTCGGAGTCCCTCGCCTTCGAAGTTCTCTTCGTTCTCGGCCACGTCCCTTGGCAGCATCAGGCGCACGTCTCTGCAATGCTCCTTCGCATCTCTTACCTCGAAGTCTACTTCCTCCGGCTTCACTTCAAGTCATCTCGTCCGGCGGTCCCTCGGATGCTCCAAGCGCACGGCTTCCGCAAAGTCATCCTTCACCGACTCGAGGACCGAGGTTGTGAGGGTGAACCCGCCAAGGCTCCATGTGCGAATTACTAAGTCCTACACGACTTCAACGCACATATCAAATCAACATAACACACTAACTTAAACTCTTTGCTACACCATCAAAACCATATTACGGCAAGAGATTGCCCTAACAAAGAAGTGGACAAACTACTAAAAGCGGGTCATGTAAAGGAAATACAGTTCCCCGAATGGGTTTCTAATGTAGTCTTGGTCCCCAAGCCTTCGGGGCAATGGAAGATGTGTATCGATTTTCGTGATTTGAATAAAGCATGCCCTAACGACTGCTACCCCTTGCCTCGTATTGATCAACTGGTGGATTCTACTGTGGGATATGAAGTGGTGTCCCTAATGGATGCATATCAAGGATATCATCAAATACCTTTGGCCCAAGAAGATCAAAAGAGGGTTAGCTTTGTGACTGCAGGGGGGTTATACGCTTATGTGGTAATGCCGTTCGGACTAAAGAACGCATGAGCCACCTATCAGCGCCTTATGGACAAAATCTTTGCGGAGCAGAAAGGGAAGAATGTGGAGGTCTACATGGATGACATCTTGGTCAAATCGAAGGTCACTCGGGATTTAGTCAAGGACTTAAATGAAACCTTCGCTACATTAAGGCAGTTTAATATGAAGCTAAACCCTAACAAATGTCTGTTCGGGGTAAAGAGTGGCAAGTTCTTGGGGTACATAGTAACGGAGAAGGGGCTGCAAGCCAACCCTGAGAAAGTGCAAGCCCTATGCAACATGAAATCACCTACTAATCTGCGAGAGACCCAAAAGATGGTGGGCAGGATTGTTTCTTTATCCCGATTTATAGCCAGATCGGCGGACAAGGGGCTGCCTTTTTTCAAGATTTTGCGCAAGACTGCTAAATTTCCGTGGGATGATCAATGTGAACAGGCTTTCTAGGAGTTGAAGAAATATTTGGCTGGACTCCCCCTGCTAGCCAAACCAATACCTGGAGAACCATTATGGATGTATCTGGCCGTCTCGGAGGGAGTCGTTAGTTCGGTATTATTGAAACAAGAAGGTTCTCACCAAAGAACCTATTTATTATACCACCATATCCTCGAAGGGCGGAATTCCGCTATACGAGCTAGAGAAGTTGGCATATATCCTAGTACTAACCTGTAAATTAAGGTCGTACTTTTTGGCTCATCCCATCACCGTCTAACACACAAATGAATTGGGTAAGGTCGCGTCACTAAGCCAAATTTCTCGAAGATTGGCCAAATGGGTGGTAGAACTAAGCGAGTATGATATTCACTAAAGGTACCAAGATGGTTCAACAAAGGAGGAGGATCGAGGCATGGAATATATTCGTAGACGGTTCTTGAGATCTGACGTGGCGTTAGTATTTTATTAATTTCCGGTGAAGAAACTTCGATTAGCGATTCGCACGGAATATCGGACATCTAATAATGAAGCGGAATATGAAGCCATTCTAGCGGGACTGCAGGCTGCTAAAGCGGTGGGGGCTTCTTCCATTGTGATCCACTCGGATTCCCAGTTGGTAATATCACAACTTCAAGGTTCTTTTGCGGTTCGGGAGGAAAGGCTGCATAAGTACTTGAAGACTTTTGAGAAAGAAAAAGCTCAATTTAAATCAGTCCTCTTGAAGCAAATCCAGCACAACTGGCGGGAAAGCGGATGGATTGGCTCGGATGGCTAGCGCTATGGGAGGAATAAAATCCTCGGAAGCGATCCATACGAGAATTCATACTTCCTTAGCAATATGCAGCGTGGAGGGAGACATACCCGAATCAAGCCTAACTCTTGATTGGAAGACTGACATCATAGCTTATTTACGGCACAAGAAGATCCCTGAAGAGAAAATAGCGGCATCCACTCTAATAAACCGAGCCAAACGGTTCATCCTCTTAAATGAAGACCTATACAAGACCTCTTTTGGGCGACCCTTGTTAAAATGCCTGGGAAATGAGGATGCGAAATGGGTACTCCGGGAGATCCATGAAGAATGCTGTAGCAATCATTTAGGAGGGAGAGCTTTAGCAAGAAAGGCCTTATTGGCAGGATACTTTTGGCCTACTCTTCAGCAAGATGTTGCTCATATAGTGCAAACCTGCATCGCTTGTCAGAAGCATAGCAACCGTTCTGAATGGCCAACTGAGTTAATGAAAGTCGTAATCTCTTCTTGTCCTTTCGATCAATGGGGAATGGATATAGTAGGCCCAATGCCAGCGGCACCTTTACAGAGGAAGTTTTTATTGGTAGCTGTGGATTATTTTTCCAAATGGGTGGAGGCAGAGCCCTTAGCCAAAATTACTGAGAATGCCGTAATACAATTTTTATGGAGAAATATCATTTGTCGGTATGGTATCCCTCAGAAAATAGTCAGTGACAATGGACGACAGTTCCAAGGAAAAAAGATCCAAGAATGGTGCCAAAGTCTCAACATTCAGCTTTCACTTGGTAGCCCATCCTCGCGAATGGGCGGTGGAAGTAACTAACGAGGATCCTCATTCAAGAATTAAAGACCAAGTTGGGTGCTCGGAGAGGTGGGTAGAAGAGTTACACGGCGTCTGTGGCCTATCGAACCACACCCAAGGCGACAGAGAAACTCCTTTAGTTTGGTATACTGGCGGAAGCATTATTCCGGTCGAGGTTTTATTGAATAGCGCTCGGATAAAGTCATCTGAACCAAATCAGAACCAACTTATCCAAAAGCAAAATTGGACTTGTGGATGAAAGGGGGAGATGGCGGAGGCGGCCGAAATTTTACAAGCAAAGAGTCGTGAGCCTTTAATAAGAAAGTGGTGCCTCGGAGATTTCAAGAAGGGATTGGGTTTGCGTAAAGTCAATCCCATTGAGACCTAAAGTGGCTCCCAGCTGGGAAGGACCCTATGAAATAACGCGTAGGTGGCAGTCGCATATTATCCGAAAGATGACCAAGGCAAAAGAGCTTCCACGACCTTGGAATGCCCTTTATTTAAAACTCTTTCACACCATATGAGAAATATGGAATAGAAGAAGGGAAATTATGAAACTCCGAAGGGGGTGCTTCTTGAATTGATTGCGTTAATTAGATGCCAAGTATTCTCCAAATTTCATTAAGGGATATTTCAAAGGGCAATATGGTATTATCAATACATCTTGAAGAAGAAGAGGAAAATGAGAAAGGAAATTCCCGTTCAAAATGGGATATTAAATTACAGCTTAAACCGGTCGGGAGGATAACGTCGAAAACCAGCCTCCCAATTTAAAGAAAATGAAGGATAAGTGGGAGGAGGTAATCCTTGGGCGGCATACTGCCGAACCGCGTCATTAAATCCATCTTGATAGGTGGCGCGCATTAAAATGATGAGCCGCTCCTCGTGGTTCGGACGGTCAGGGCTTCGCTCTCGATGCAGTCTCTCGCATGTTTCTTGTTGTTCTTGAAGATTTCGACGCACGTCCACATAGCGCCGCGACACCTCCATAATAGCATCGGCCAAGATAGAGACATCATCGGCTCGGGAACTTTGGTCTCTGAACAAGGTGCGCGTCATCTCCACCATATTTTGACGCATGGAAGTCAAATCCTCCACCGCTTGGAATAAGATCCAGTTCGGCGAGTTCGGTGCTCATCCTCGGAGGGAAGTTTCTTACTGCGTGAGGCGGCGTGAGCATGCGTCCTGGAATTTACGAGGGATGAGTTTTCTTGTACCTCCTTGCACAAGCGAGTGCAGAGGTCCCCTATCTTGTCCTTTGCTCGCCGATACTGAACTTGAAGATGAGCGATGGCGTCAGAATCCCGTTGCTTCCCTTTGAGGAGCTCTGCTACCTGCCCTTGAAGACGTAGTAACTCTTGAGCCGAGGAAGATTCTGTGTCAAGAGAGCCATTGGACTTCTATTTGGGGACGAGTGGCTCTGCACTGACGTGGTTGCTCTTTTAATGCCGCAATAGTGTCCGACATCATACGAATTCTTTGGCGAGCCGGCTAATTGCTCTTGGCACAGGTGCAATTGTTGTAACAGGAGTCGTTCTCGATTCTGAGCATTCGCCAAGCCTTCCCGTTGTTGTCACTTCCATTCTTGGGCTTGAGCCTGGTATTGATGAAGAGAGCGATCCAATTCTTGATGGTTGGTCAAGGCCTACATACCGGTCAGGGGAAAAGAAATTGGTCAGCCAGACAAAGCTAAGGAAGCTGAGTAAGAAAACGTACCAAGTCCAAAGCATGACGCAGGCCTTCCATGCGAGGAACCACTTCCTCTAAGTTCAGGATCCGAAGACTCCTGGGGGAAAGGGAAGAAGACGAGACGGAAGATGCTGAAGGAGGAATCTCGCTTATAAAGGGGAAAATGGGGGCGGTATCCATTGGTTGAGAATGGAAAGAAAGAGGAGCATCATTCGGACGGCCCATGGAGGTGGTAGTCAGGGGCGGCATATCCAGAGTTGTGGGGAGAATATGTGTCACGCATGGTTGGGGGTTGAGTTCGGAAGGAAAGACAGAAGGAGGCTGATCGGAGGAGGGATCTTGAGAAGATGAAATGATGAGCATTGGGCTGGAGGAGACTTCGATGGGGATGCAAGAAGTAGAGGGACCTTGGTCAGGGTCCACAGGAGGAGAGGGATTCTTCAGACGATGAGCGAAGAGGGAAGTTGGCAGTGAAGGAATATCAACCGCCATGGGTTCAGAAAAGGAATGACGTGACGGGGAAAGAGAAGACAGGGGTGATCCAGCCTCTGTCATTGGCTGACATGGGAATACATCCTCCCCAGGTTGCGGGGAAGAAGAAGGCGATTTCTGAACGTCGTTGGCGGAAGGAGAAAGAGGGGGAAAGTTAGGGCTTGTAAAGACCGGAGGAAGTGAGGAGAGACTAATGACCCTGGCTTCCTCCGGGATGGAGGTAGTGAGGGTCGCCGGAGGAGGAGAGGGAGAACGACGAGGTGAATTAGGTATGGTGGTGATCGGGGAAGGTGAAAAGGAAGAAGAAGCGAAAGGCTGACCAGCATCCCGTTTGCGATTCGGGTAGCGGCTCGCTGTCTCCTGGAAGAAGTTAGAATGCATCTTGGGGTCTAAAAATAAAAGGAAAAGAGGGGCTGGGAAGAAAGGATCGAGGAAACGAGGTTTGGCGGCGGAGGAGCAAACAGATGAAGAAAAAGGAGACCAAAAGGCGAAGGGATGAAGATGACAGAAGAAACGAAGACAAAAGAACCCCCTATAAAAGGGGGAAGAATGGGCTTGCAGCCATTAGTGGGCTTCTCGTCTGTGGTTAAAGGGAAAGAAGGGTTTACATTTCTAAATGGCCCATTATGTATTAAAGCCCCCCATCTGCAGGGGAAGGGGCGGACATAGGTGTTCCCCCTTTAGAAGGAGAGCCAAAAGAGGAATGATATGAAGGCGTTGCCTCCTTTATGCTGATGGCCTTGGCGCTATACATATAAATTCCTATCCCCGCAAGGCAGAGCGGAAGATATCCCCGTGTGGTGGTGGAACGGAAGAACCGATATCCTTCGGTTATTATTTACTCTATGTATAAATTTCTATCCCCACAAGGCAGAGCGGAAGATATCCCCGTGTGGTGGTGGAACGGAAGAACCGATATCCTTCGGTTATTATTTACTCTATGTATAAATTTCTATCCCGCAAAGCGTGAAGCGAAGATATCCCCGTGTGGTGGTGGAACGGAAGAACCGATATCCTTCGGTTATTATTTACTCTATGTATGAATTTCTATCCGGCGAGCGGAAGATATCCCGTGTGGTGGTGGAGCGGAAGAACCGATATCCTTGGTTATTATTTACTCTATGTATAAATTTCTATCCAAGGCGAGACGGAATATATCCCGTGTGGTGGTGGAATGGAAGAACCGATATCCTTGGTTATTATTTACTCTATGTATAAATTTCTATCCCACAAGTGAGCGGAAGATATCCCCGTGTGGTGGTGGAACGGAAGAACCGATATCCTTCTGTTATTATTTACTCTATCTATAAATTTCTATCCCCGCAAGGCAGAGCGGAAGATATCCCCGTGTGGTGGTGGAACGGAAGAACCGATATCCTTCGGTTATTATTTACTCTATGTATAAATTTCTATCCCGCAAGGCGAGCGGAAGATATCCTGTGTGGTGGTGGAGCGGAAGAACCGATATCCCGGTTATTATTTACTCTATGTATAAATTTCTATCCCCGCAAGGCAGAGCGGAAGATATCCCCGTGTGGTGGTG
This sequence comes from Wurfbainia villosa, assembly GCA_025175895.1. NCBI lineage: Eukaryota > Viridiplantae > Streptophyta > Magnoliopsida > Zingiberales > Zingiberaceae > Wurfbainia > Wurfbainia villosa. The sequence goes on from CM045987.1 coordinate 97,948,925, forward strand.
GAACGGAAGAACCGATATCCTTGGGTTATTATTTACTCTATGTATAAATTTCTATCCCGCAAGCGAGCGGAAGATATCCTCGTGTGGTGGTGGACGGAAGAACCGATATCCTTCGATTATTATTTACTATAAATTTCTATCCCAAGAAAGCGAGCGGAAGATATTCCCGTGTGGTAGTGGAACGGAAGAACCGATATCCTTCGGTTATTATTTACTCTATGTATAAATTTCTATCCCCGCAAGGCAGAGCGGAAGATATCCCCGTGTGGTGGTGGAACGGAAGAACCGATATCCTTCGGTTATTATTTACTCTATGTATAAATTTCTATCCCCGTAAGGCAGAGCGGAAGATATCCCCGTGTGGTGGTGGAACGGAAGAACCGACATCCTTCGGTTATTATTTACTCTATGTATAAATTTCTATCCCCGCAAGGCAGAGCGGAAGATATCCCCGTGTGGTGGTGGAACGGAAGAACCGACATCCTTCGGTTATTATTTACTCTATGTATAAATTTCTATCCCCGCAAGGCAGAGTGAAAGATATCCCCTTATGGTGGTGGAACGGAAGAACCGCTATCCCCGCAAGGCAGAGCGAAAGATATCCCCGTGTGGTGGTGGAACGGAAGAACCGATATCCTTCGGTTATTATTTACTCTATGTATAAATTTCTATCCCGCAAAAGGTGACGGAAGATATCCTTGTGGTGGTAGAACGGAAGAACCGATATCCCAAGCGAGCGGAAGATAGCATGGTTGACTCATTTAAGGGTTCTACATACCCGGCAGATTGAAAAGACGGAAGAGCCGAAATATGCCTCAGTCCTGTGTGAGTCTACGTGAATACAAAAGGAGTAAAGAGTGGTACAACTCAGAAGATACTGGAGAAGGGAGATAAACTAGGAAAGTTCATTGATGTGAGAGAATTACATATTCTAAGTCATCTACAAGGGAAAATAACAAATGCCCTTATATATCCACATAGCTTTGTTAGGAGGGACAGAGGGAGTTCCCTTGTATGGTTGAGGTTGGCACCATAGTTGACTCCGATAGGATTGCTGCAGGAAGGTCTTCTTGGCCAGTTCCTTTTGGGACCCGACCAGTTGTTGGCGCAAGGAGCGATTATTGGCGAAAGTTTCCTCCAGCTGTTGCTGTAAACACTTCACTTGTTCCTCCAAGATAGCTATATATCGGCGATCATTTATCTGTTCTTTAGAAGGCGAGGAATTGCTGCCCTGTTCCGATATTCTGTCCATGGCAAGCAAAGGAAAAAGGAGAATGATGGAAGCTATCAGGTAAAGGTCGGGGGTTTTTATGGCGACGAAGGGGAATAGTGCATTTATGGGTAGGAGAAGTAGGGACCATAAATGCCAGTAAATAAGAGGAAACATGGGGGCAGTAGTGGGAAGGTTGACAGGACTACAATTGTAATTAAGAAGGTCCGAATCCCCGAGAAATGATAGAAGAAGGTATGTTCGGATCAGATTACCGTCCTTTTGGAAGACAGAAACCTTACTTCTACAGGAAAAAGACAAAAACAGATATCATTTGCCTCCCTTATTTTTTATTAACATATTTGAAACGATTACATTAACTTGATCTACAAAGATTTTCCATGATTACTCCTAACAGATGAAGCGGGAGATGTCTCTTCGGGGGGAGAAGGAGCCAATATAACTCAAGGCGTTGCCTTGAGGTGGAGGAAGAATTGGTGGACCTTCATCAAAAGGAGAAGGATGAACCTAGAGGTGGGCGAAGCAGTGTTGGTGGAAGTGAGGAAGTTGATGGTAGCGCGAGGATCTCCTGTATACTCCCATGTGAAGGGAGGATTCCACACCTATTACGGAAGGAGGGAAAGGAGCCTTGGAAGGACCTCCTGTAGGAGGAGTTGGAGTTGGAGGAGAGAGCGGAAGGCGGAAAGAAGTAGCAGTTGGCGGGTCTCGAATCTTCCATATCCTCAGAGACCCAGTCTTGTAGTTCAAAAGATTCCGACTCTAAAGAAATTTCGATAGGATGCCCTGCTGAAGCCATGATAGTGAGATAGCAGGACGAAGACATGGGGGACGAAGGATTTATAATGGAAGAAAAGGCAGAGGTTACGGGGAAAGGGAAAGAAGACGAAGAGATTGATATCGTTTCCAAAACAGTAAGAGAGATAGGGAAGATCAACAGGCAAGAGCTATTTAAAGCGTCGCTCGAACCAGAATCGGGACGGATATGGATGATATCGGGTAAAAACCCTTCCAGCGAATTCCCGAACCAGAATCGGGACAGATATGAATGATATCGGGTAAAAACCCTTCCAGTGAATTCCCGAACCAGAATCGGGATGGATATGAATGATATCAGGTAGAGACCTTTCAAGCGAATCCCCGAACCAAAATTAGAGCGGAGGGGAATAACGGTATTCGAGATCTCTCCGATAAGCCCGAACAAGCGAGGTTATTGCTTTTGCGACACGGGAAAGAGATAACAGTATAGAGCAAGATCAATTTAAAATTGGTTCAGAGTTCCCAACCCCTCAAGGAGCATAACAAGATGATGATAGTTAGTTATATGGACAAAGTTATAAAGCAAGCGAAAGCCATCAGGAAATTACTAAAAAGAGAATATTATAAATTATCAAGAGATCGGCGGACACTTAGCTAACGCCCCTAGGATCCAAGTAACTAGTATCCGTCGCGAGGCGGTATCCCCTCGGCGTTTTGAGCGAGACCCCTCAAAGCCTAATACAAACAAATCTACCCCCTTCTTCACGTAGCGTCTTTTAATATCAGCCTCCTGCTCTTTCATCTGATCTTGGCATTTGGCTAGTTGAGCTCGACTTTCCACCAGTTCAGCCGCTAGAGCATCTTTTGATGGCTTGTATGCTGGCGATCCAAAGTCGAGAGGCCTCTGAATATTCTTGGTGAAGGATGGATTCTTTGTGCCGAGGCTGATAAAGCTTGAGGAAAAGATGCCACTATAGAAAACTGACTCTGGCATTTTTCAATACAAGATCTCTTGGTATCCTCCCAAGATTGGAGCCCAATGAGGCGCTCGCTGAAGCGGTGTAGAATGGTGGTTGAAGAGTCCGCAGCTTTGATCATGGCCTCCCCAAGGTGCCCTTTATATTCTTTCAACTCTCGGGCCAAGTTATCTACTTGTTGCAGCTCACTGGATTGGAGGAAAATCCGCTGCTCCAATTCCTCGTTCTTTCGCTGTAGTTCTTCCTTCTCGCTCCTGACCAAGGCTAATTGAACCCTCGCCTCCTCACATTGGCCCCTCATATCAGCCTCCTTCGCCTCTTGTTCGCTTAACTGCCGAACGAGATTCTTCTGTTGTGTCACCGAGGCGAAGTGGCGAGTTTCCACAGTAGATTGAAAGTGGGCCAACCGAGTTACCATTTTGCTATCTTTGAGTGGCGGCTGCAGGAAAGAAAGCATCATTATACATTGGCATATAGTAATACTTGCGGTAAAGAGAAAGAGGAGAAGTAATAGATACCTCAGCCAGTAGTTTGCTCACTTGCTCGCATGGGCCTTGTACGCCCGACTGATTAAAGAATTTCACCTCCGAGGGGTGCCGAATTTGAAGCAGGGACCCCAACGTGGCCCTTGGAGGAAAAGGAAGGGAAGGGTCTTCCCCTTCAGAGGAGAAGGGAGGTCTGACATGGCGAACGGGGGTGGGAGCAGTTCTTGGGTCAGAAGGAACAGGAGCTTGGAGGGACTCTATATGAGAAGGTGGAGGTGAATTTTGTGCAGAGGGGGAGGAATGAAGAAAATGGGAGGGAGAATCCCCTCCTTGAAGAGAGGGAGAAGGGACAGGGGAGGTACTACCTTCTCTTCTTGGCTCATAAATGGTTAGGGGCTGAGACCCTGGTTGAGCCGAAGATGAGGGGAGACGAGCCGATGAGCTGGAGGCTCCTTTCTTGATGAGTCGCAGTTTTTTCCGAGGAGGTGACGGAGCTACTGTGGATTTGCCTCTGTTAGTTGATGTCTTCTTCTTCTTGGCAGCCTCGATCGACTCCCCTTCCACCAAAGCCTTCTGCATCAGATTATCTACAAGATATACTGGTAAGAAAGATGAATGACCTAAAAAGGAAGTCACATTGCAGGATAAATGTCACCCTACCTACAGCAACCAAAGTCGTCAAAGGCAGAGGAGACAATCCAAAGTGGCTTAAGAGGGGAGTTTCTACCAGATGATTCGAGCAGTAATGTAACTCTCCTAAAACTCTATACACTTCCGGAAAGGGACATTTGGTCCTCATTTCCTGGAAGGGAGGCAATTCGGGAAGGTCTACCTTCCAAGTATCGGAATAGGGTAAAGGCTCTGGAAGCTGTACAAAGAAGTATAGTGCTTCCCAACCCTTGTGGGAAGTAGGCAGGTTCACCAGGAATTGGCAGTCTGAACGGCTAGATAAATAAAAGAGACCTGCCTTAGAAGACTTTAACTGGAAGAAGCAATGGAATATTTCGGGGGTCAAAGAGAGGTTCAAGTGTTGGAACACTATGTGGGCTCGATAGAATCCGGAAGGAGTTGAATTGAATTGGTTGGGTAATCCGTAGAAGTTTAGGAGGTCTGAATAGACTGTGGTACCGCAGGATAGTAGTTAAGAAATTGTTCAGAGAAAAAGCATGTCAAACCGGGAGGAGGATTATGAGGCCGATGCAGTTTAGTCGTGAAACAACATTTTATAGAGGGGTCTATGTAGTTGTTCTTAATATTAAAGAAATAATGGTTACAATCTAACTGGGTTATGGTATGTTCATACCAGGTGGGTGAAGAGGTGGTCCTAGGAGCCATGGGTGTGAACAAAGCAGAACACTTACTCGGGGGTTAAAGAAGAATCGTGTGGGGAAAGGAAGAACTGGGTCGCCGCAACGCCGCTGGTGAGAATCACGGGAGAAGAAGAACAGACTGGATTGTCAAGCACACTAAACGATACCTAAAAGAAGAAGGCGAGGGTTTATATAAGGTTTTCCGCGACGATTCAGCTGCACAGAAGGAGGAGGAGAAGCGGAGCCCATGGGCCCAGCGGGCCTCCTTCAATATACTGGGGGGAGTTATAAGGGAACGGATGGATTTAAGTCGAGAAATGAAGAATAGGTCAGAAACTTTATGTACATTGGGAAAGTCAAGCTTATAACTTCGCTTGACTATTTTTCGGGGTTGACTAATGATACTACTGGTACCTTCTCTACATAATCCCCGATAGAGGGGTTAGCAGGTGACCCTAGATCCGATCCGAAATACACGGCTCCGCTAAGGAAGAAAAGGAAGATTGGCACGGGCGAATATCAGAAGCCATTGGCACGGGCGAATGTCAGAAGCCATTGGCACGGGCGAATATCGGCCATTAGCGCGGCGAATATCGAATCCATTGGCATGGGCGAATGTCGAAGCCATTAGCGCACGGCGAATGTCGAAGCGCGCGCGAATATCAGAAGCCATTGGTACGGGAGAGTTAGCGAAAGCAATCGACACGGCAAAGGAGAGATGGAAGGCGCTTTGCCAAGAGGTCGGTCCAATCTGATCAATACAAAGGGAATTTGACATGGGGAAAAGAGGAATTGGTTCGGGTTGATAAAAAGCCCTAGGGCTAGGTCACCCGTGGGCTATAGACCTAAACTAGCTTCCCTCGATACGGAAGGCTGAGGGAGGTAGTCTAGCCTAGTTTCCCGAAAAATAGAGGAAAAGGTGTTAGGCAACGGCCTGGGAGGCCCCACACAATATTCCAAGGAGTCTTCACTCCTTATATTTGTAACAGAATTATTCTCCAGGAAGAGGTGGTGGCCACGTGTACGATGGAGATAATCCACGACGTTACGATGAAGGAGGAGGGAGGATAAAAGGAAGGAGGCAAAGAGAAAAAGGGGATCCGCAATCATTCCGACGCAGCAAGAGAGAAGAAGAGGCAAGAGGAGAAGGAAAAAAGGGAACAACCATCTCGCCGGAGAAGAAGGACGGAGATCGACCATTGCTACATCTCTTGTATTTTCCTTGTCTTGTAATATCATTGTAAGAGGTCTTTCTCCTCCACCTGCGGAAACTTGTTTTCTGTAAAGGAGGACCTTCATAGTGAAAGTGCTTAGGCACCGCATCTGGTGAGAAAACTCACCTCCGTGGAGTAGGAATCCTTATTCCGAATCACGTTACATCTTGTGTCTGAATCTCAATTGCTGGCGTCAGTTCCTTGCGTTTCATCTACTTCATCATCTTATTCTTTACTGATTGCGGCCGGGGAGAATCCTCTGAAACCTCCCTCAGTGCTTCACTGCATTGAAAATGGAGCGACCAGATTTTTTCCCATACCCGCATCAACTTATATACTTGACTTAGAAGTTGAATAATTTTGTATGGCATAGACTAATTTTATCTAACTTATCTTATTTTGAAGTTAACACATCTTATTTGATTTACTTAACTTAGAAGCCAATTTATCTTATTGCTTAATCTGCATCTTGTTTGATCTTAATTGTCTTACTTGTTGATTATGTTATGCCTTTTTTTTTTATTATTTTCTTTGTCCAGACACTTTGAATATTTTATGATAACTTAACTTAGAATGTCTAATCTTATATTGACTCTAGTCTTACTTATTCTCATTGATTTTATGTTGATTTAACTGATTTTATTTGGTTTCCAATGTATGTATTGGGAAAGAATGCAATCTTTAATAGTTTTTATTTCCTTTTTTGATGTATGTCAAAGGAAGAACACTAAAAATTTAAATTCAAATTAGTTATTTTATTAAGGGTTTATGATTTATTATTTAGGAAAGAATGCATTCGTTTATACATATTTGTTCCTAATTTTAAACAGATCGTCACAAATTAAAAAAGGAAAATTAAAATTATTTATCCTAAGGGTGCGTTTGGTTGAGGATTTTTGTTGATAACCTAACAAGGTTATCAACAAAAACCTTGTTTGGTTTAAGTTATAAACAATTACTTGGTAATGGTTCATTATCTGGTTATGAACAAAAACCTTTTTAGGGGGAATCGAAAAACCTTGGAGAACCAAGGTTTTTGTTGATTCCCGGGGTTAAGGAAATTTTTTTCCAATATTACCCCTAGCAATATATTAAATGTCAATTTGTCAAAACTCAATCGATTTGTCGTCCGTCGTCTTGCCGTCGCCGTCGCTGATCCGCCGCTCGCCGCTCGCCGCCGCCGCCGCCGCTGTCGCACCGCCGCCGCCGCCCGCCGGCAGAATCCGGCCATGTCGCCGCCACCGCCGCCGCACTATCACCGGCTCGCCGCCGGCCGCCGCTGCCGCCGCCATCGCTATGCCGCGCCGCCGCCGATCGCCGCTATCGCTCGCTGCCGCCGACCATCGCCGACCACCGCCGCCGCCATCGGCCACCGCCACCTGCCGCCGCCATGCCGCGCCACCGCCGCTGCCGCCGCCGTACTCGCCGTCGTCGCTGCCGCCGCCGCCGACCATCGCCGACCACCGCCGCCGCTCACCATCGCCGCCATCGTTGCCGCTCGCCACCGCTGCCGCCGTCGCCGGCCATCGCAGCCGCCGCCGCCACCGCCGCCGCTGCCGCCGCCGCCGGCCACCACGCCATCGCTGTCGTCGTCGCCGCTCCGCCGACCATCGCTACCACCGCCGCCGCCGCTGCCACTATCGCCGCCGCCGCCGCCGCCACCGCCGCCGTGCTGCCGCCGCCGCCGCCGCTGCCGCCGTCGCCGCCACGCTGCATCGCCGCCGCCGCCGACCATCGCCGACCACCGCCGCTTGCCCGGCCCCGCCGCGCTTCGCCGTTGCCGCAGCCACGCGCGCCACATCGCCGCTGCTTACCGCTCGCCGCCACGCTGCCGCCGTTGCCGCCGCCACCGCCGCCGCTGTTGCGCCGCCACCGCCGGGCCATCCGCCGCCACGCTGCCGCTCGCCGCCGGCCATCGCACGTTGCTGCCGCCGGCCATCGCTGCCGCTTCGCCGCCGCCACTACCGCCGCTTGCCGCCGCTGCCACCGCCACCGCCGCCACGCACCACCGCCACTTCGCCGCCCGCCACCGCCATCGTCGCCGCCGCGTCGCCACCGCCGCCGCCGCTGCCGCTATCGCTGCTTGCCGCCGCTTACTCCGCCGCTCGCCGCCGCCACCGCTGCGCTGCTTGCCGCGCCGCCATCGCCGCCGCTCGTCGCCGCCGCCATCGCCGCTTCGCTGCCGGCCATCGCTGCTCGCCGCCGCCACCGCGCCGCCGCAGTCGCCGCCATCGCCGCCGCTCGCCGCCGCGCTCGTTGCCGCCCACCGCCGTCGCCGCTGTTCGCCGCCGCCGCCGCCGCTTGCCGCCGCCACCGCCGCCGCCCGTCGCCGGCCACCGCCGCCGCTTGCCATCACCGCCACCGCGCCGCTTCGCCGCCGCTTCGTTGCGCCATCCGCCGCCGCTCGCTGCCGCCGCCATCGCCACCGCTCGCCGCCGCCAGCGCTTCGTTGCCGCTGCTCACTGCCGCCGTCGCCGCCGGCCATGCCGCCGCCGTCCGCCGCCACCATCGCGACCACCGCCACCACCTGCCGCTGCCCGCGCTAGCATCGCCGCCGCTCTCGCCGCCACGCCGCCGCACCGATCGCTTCACCTGCCGCCTATCGCCGATCGACGGGCCGACGACGGCCGCCACCACTAATCGTTGTTGCCGCCAATCGGTTGCCCATCGTTGTCGCCGCCGGTCGACCGATCATCGTTGCCGCTGCCGATCAGTCGACCACCATCGTCGCCACCGGTCGGTTGACCGTCGTCGGCGGCGGCCGGTCACCACTATCGCTGGTCGGTCGGCCAGGAACTACCGACGGCAGATCGCTGCCATCATCATTAATATTTATGTCGTCGTCATCGAATTGATTGAGCAAAGACAAAGGATAATTTAGTAAAATGTTAAACTAAGTTATATATTAAAACCTCCAACCAAACAAGGTTTTTATCTAAGGTTATACTTTATTCCAAGGTTATGTTTTATTCCCTGGTAATCACTTAACCAAGGTTATGTATGATTACTTGAACCAAACGCACCCTAAGGGTAATGCAAGATCAAATCTATATTTTAATATATGTAACAAGATTTAAAATTAGAATATTTTATAATCGAATATATTATGTCAAGTGTATCGATGTAGATATTTAATAGATAAAGTTTAAAAGAGAATTTTGTTAGAGGATAATTAGAAAGGCAATGGACACATTGAAGAAAGTTAAGTGCAATAGCAAAGTCGCAAATAAAAGTTGAATTGTTTGGCGTTTGAGCTTCCTTTTGAGGTGGGCACGTAAGGAACAAGCAAGATAACTGAGGATTTTTGATAGGTAAATATAGACGAGGTGTCTTTTAGTACTAAGCTAAATAAATATAGAATTTTTAGATGATATTTATTTTGAATAAATCATATAAATATGATTTGATTAACATTTGATGAATTTTTAGGAAGGACGTAACGATTTGGATCGATAAACAAGTTAATGGGGAATTTTTGATAGGTAAAAATATATGAGATGTCCAGTACCAAACTTATTTATTTTGAAAAATTTATATATTGGTACCTATTTGAGGAACTAATTATTCAAATTTATTACTATTTAGCATAATTTATTTATTTTTGAATTTTTTATCATTGCACTTGGTTTATATATATAGGGCCAGGCTATCCACGTCAAACTTTCACTAAATATGGTTTATATATATATATATATATATATAGGATCAGGCTGTCTACGTCCAACTTTCATTAAATATATTTTATTTCCTAAATATATTCATCAATATTTTTTTATCATAAATTTTGCTAAATACACTTCATAATATTTCTATTTTATCCTTTCTAAAAATTGCTCATCCAAAGTGTCGCTCGACATTGTCGATCGCCCAAAACTATTATCATTCGGCGTCGCGCCATTAAACTCTGACCACCATTTGGCCAGAATCCGAACTTGGTCCGACCAGATCACAGTCAAATTCCGATCGAATTGTAGTCGGAATCGATCGCGGCTCTAGCGGTCACAATTGTTGGGTTGCAGCCGACGCATAGATGTATTTTTGTCATTTTATAAACGAACGCAACGAAATAAAATATAATAATTTTCTAAATTATTACAACACACATCCACACATGCAAGATTACAACATGTGCAGCATCAACCGTACGATGCTCGCGGAGCTTCGTCTCTACTCGTGTCCACGCCGAATCTTCGGAGGGACGACTTCTCTAAAACACGAGTTTGACCTTCTCTTTGATACTAGACAAAGCAAGAAGGTTGGGTGATCGGAGAGCAAGAAAGCTGACCCAACAAAAATAGAAAACAACTCTTGTTTCCTTGGTGGTCGATGACAAGCTCTAAACCCCAACTCTCTTTGGTTCGGCCAAGAACACAAAGGAAGAAACCTTTGTTCTAAGTCTTAGTCGAAGTTCCCCACTCCCTTTGAGAGGAGTTGGTCGGACCTAAAGCAAGAGATGGACTTGCTAGGGCCGGCGACAAAGAGAACCCCAACAACTCTTGTTGGCAACAAGAAGAGGAAGGAGAAGGAGTAGGCGGCAAGAAGGAAGAGAAGGGGATTAAGCACGACCATTAATTCGGTTTTAGCTTTTATAACTCTTTATATAGGCTCTAAACCTAATGGGTTATGAGTTAGTGGATCAAATCTATAAGTTCATAATCATTAAGGTTTAATCTCATCCATTAAACCAGGCTCATAAGACGTGCTCCTTTCGCATTTCTGACTTGACAAATATTTTCATATTTGTCATGTGTTTGGTCCAATCAAACTCGATCTCTCTCGATCTTGAGAATCCAATTCTCAAACTCGTCTTTAAGTCCCTTCGAAGGATTCGTTATGCATGTGACCTTATAGGTTCTCAGTTTATGTTGGTCGTTTATAATTAATCATTAATTATAGAACGATCATGAGTGACACCTAGTAGTACATCATGATCCCCAATTAACCGAAAAATCAACGGTTGATATTGGAACTATTTTCGAACCCTTCAGCAGCTACAATAAATTGTATCTCATTCCTTTCACTCGTCTTATACCCACTTGGTTCAGGACATGGTCTATTGTGTCAGTCCTCACTAGGTTGACTACGTCACACTTAGCCCAAGTAATACTTCCTTGTTCAGTAGATTCTAATTACTTCAACATGTATCCAAGAGTATCATACTCTTTACATACAATGCTTTGGCCAAAGACTTTGAGTAACAATCCGACGAGTGGTCATAGGGTATACATCTCCTCGCAAGGAGCGATGAATCCTTTGTTGTCTATTCAATCACCTTCGGGCACTTCAACTTATACACAATCATCCCTTACCCACCCCTCCGTAGGATGTATCGACTAAGATGTCAAAGTATAAGTCTGCATGACCAATATGACTTGAATACCTCAAGTCGAAGGAAACTTGCACTCGAGCTACAGTAATAATTTCACTGACATCTCTTATATATAGAGAACCATGTGAAGTCTTACATCATGTCACTCCAATGAACTAGTTACCCATAATTAGCATCCACGTTTAACTCTCGACATTACAATGTCTTCAGCCAGTGAATTCATCGACTGGGGAATATTTCAATACTTCATAATTACACATGTAGAGATACTCACTAGTTGTGATCCAATCATAAATTTTCTCATGCTATGAATCGTATTGCGGACATTCAGTAAATGAGTTTAAGATCCAATCAAACACATATGAGATGTGCACTCAAATATGGGAGCCCTTAGAGGATGATTAGGAGTTAAAGCATTAGCTTCCCCAAGGCCCCCAACCCCTCTTTTTATAGAAAAGAGGGATTTCTTCCAGTTGGACATGCAGCAGTCGACTGCTACATGACATCAATCGACTGCTGCCATTCCAATGGCTTCTGACCATGCCTGATTCGCAGTCGTCACAGTCCAACGACGCACTGGACAGTCAACTAATCGAGCCATCAGTCGATTTCCCCAAGCAATCAATCGACTCAAAATGTTTTTGTGCCTTCATCCATTTTATAACAGTCGACTGCCAGCCTTTGGTAGTGAACTGATGGTGGAGCAATCGACTGTCAAACCCTAACAGTCGACTATTTGGCCACAAAACCCTAGTTGACACCGATCAACTAGCAGTCGACTCAGACCAGTCGATTCACAATGGTATTATTGTTGAATTCGTACTCCTATGTTATTGTGAATAGGTGACATAGTCATGGCACTCCAGTCCTTATGTATTTCTCTTCCTAATTCTCCAGGTAGTTTACTAAAAAGTCTTTCTCCTAGCTCATTGCTATAGTAGTTTCCAGAGATGGCTGTCAGTGCAAAGAAATCATTACAAAATTCTTTTACTCTACTCCAATCTAATAATTGTAATTGTTCTAGATCTCTCATTGCTTCTTGTTGTCTTATATTTAGTCCTGTATTAGAGTCTCTAGCGGTAATCATTGTATGCACCGCATAACAAAAATTGTGTATATTGTTTCCTTGGCCAGCTATCCTGGCTACTTCTTCAGGGAAATTTTGTTTAAAAGATTCCCAGGAGGCTCGTGCCACATCTCCTAAATAGTTTTCTGCAACTCTAAGCATAGCCGCTCCAGTTTCTATATCCATTTCATGCTTAGTCGCGTAGTCTCTTGCTACAGAGACTTTCCACTGTTCAAGGTATAGGTCATGTAATTATGGGTCACATTTTGTTATATTTAGTAATACTGCATCTTTTCCGAAGAATGTTAGTTCTGGGGGTCCTCTACGGCCAATGGTTTTAAGTAGTGGGTTATTGTTAGTATACGGGTCGACTGCAGTTCTAGGGGGATGTCCTTGACTATAGTCTAATGTTCTCATAGTACTTTCTGGGTATGTGATATGGAATGGTCTTGAAGCAGAGGATTCTGCTGTATTCATTAAATTCACCTCTTTTTTTATGTTATTTAAGTTATCATTCATCTTAGTATCCAGAGGCATGTAGCCGGTAGAGTAATATTCTTTTGCTATAATATTGTTTTCTTCGTCTTTATATAACTTTACATTTTCCGGGAGGCCTTTGTGTAATTTATCAAACCTTTCTAGTTCTTGTACTTCTATTTCATTTAAGTGAGAGGCCATTTCTGCTGGCAAATAGACATATTCATTTAAGTCATCAAATGCTCCTCCTATGTTTACCAAGTTGATATCTCCTATGTTTACCAAGTTGATATTATGTCTTCTTTTATGTATTTCTACTAATCGGAGATGTTTCTGTCCAAATTCTCTTAGTTGTTGTTGAGCAATCAGTAAGGGGTCTTGTTCTTCTAAAAACACAAGGTTGTGTTCTTGGTTTTCAGTGTCTTCTTCTTCAATTAACCTATTGGGTGTATAGTTTGTAAATCTTACACTTAGTTGTCCATTCCTATCTTTATACATTAATGATTCTGTAGGTTGTAGAAGAGTTAGTTGTTCTTCTTCTAAGTTAATTGTCCATTCTAGATTGGCTAGTTGTTCTGAGCTATACTGTCTGGGTCTTTGAAATTGAATTCCCCTTGTACTAAGAGTCTCTATTATTCCATCGATTTGAATTTTAAACTTATTATGTATATGGTTCATAGTTTTTCCCAGAAATATCATTTCAAGTTGGATACAGTTATCTTTTATTGGTACTTTAGATAACTTTTGTTCTAAATCAAATAATTTTCCTTCCAATTTGGTTATCCTAAAATGTAGGGATGTTAATAAGGCTATTATAGTATTATTTTGTTGTACCTGAATTTGATCACTTTTACCTGTTAGCTCTGTAGAGGAATAATAACCGTCTTCCTTAGTTTTTGTATATTTTTGTACATAGTCTAAGGCTTCATCATAATGGGTATTTTCGTAAATATGTCGGTTCATTTAATGAGTAGTGCATTTATTTGTTCTTGCAGAATCTTGAATTCTGCTTCTATTGTTAGCAAGAAACTTTTTACTTCTGCTAAAAGATCTTTATGTTGGATTTCAAAAGTATGTGGTTGGTTTTCTCTAATTATTCTTGTAAGGTTTATTACGTCACTTCTCTTTGGTAGATTTATAAAATTTACTTGAGCAACTTTGGAGTTAAGGGTTTCTTGTGAATTCTTTAGATATATTATATTTTGCTTTATTTCATTGAGCTGGATTTGTTGTTGTCTTTGGTTTATTAATACAGTTTCTAGGACGTGATGTATGTCTCTAAACTTAGTTTCTGATGAAAAACTTTGTCCTAGTAGTATGTCTGTTATGGAGTTCAGGTGTGGATTATCAGAATGCAAGGAGTGAGTGGAGTCCTTAGCGTGTATATAGCAGCTATGTTGTCTTTTGTCTAATGTTTTTGTAGTTCGCGGCAGAGGGATAGATAAATCAAGATAATCAAATTTAGCTAGAGACTGCATACATTTTTCAAAGTCCTAGGTCTTAAGGCTCTGATACCAAATATCTGAATTTCTGTTTTTTAAGATTTTTTTTTTTTTGGGTTAGGATTTCTAGATAATGAGGCAGAAGAAGAAATTAATTTAATGTACCGTCTAGATGACCGCTCCAAAGGAAAACAACTAGTCACCTGCGAACATGAGTGGCAACTTAAAGAGGGAACTGCACATACTCCTTGTTCCTCTTGTGGGTTTTATCCAGCAGTCAACAAACGAGGAACTTGCAAGAAATGTAGGCAACAAATTTGTAATACCTGTCTTAAAGAAAATTTTAATATTGACATTCCTGACACACCTAGGCTAGTCTCCTCTCGAACACACTTACTAGAGACCCATCTTTCTGTGCTCGAAACTCGACTTAATCTAGTTGAAACTGAACTTAGACAACTACAAAATCAAGTAGCTAACCAAGACTATGAGGATTTTCGAGATTCTCAACAATTACATTCTTCCAGAATTCCTTTGGCTTCACTCCATTTGCTCCTTGTCCGACGATCCCTTGGATGCACCAATCTCACGACTTCTCCCCGTTCCATCCTTCACCGACTCAAGGACCCGAGCAATGAGACGATGAACTTGCTAATGCTACATCAAGCTACTCATGTGTGATTTACTAAGTCCTGCACAACTTAAACACACACATCAAACCACATAAAACATCCTAACTTAAACTCTTTGCCACACACATCAAAACCAAGATTATACTTGGGTTAATTGCCCTAACACTTTAGTCACAGAAGGTTCTACAGTCTTGAGCATATTGATTAGCTTCGGAATGGTGGATTCAAGATTGTTCATCCGATAGTTCATCACAAATTGTGAGTAACTCTTGGACAAACTATGCAGAATTAAGTCAATACTTAATTCAAGATCCATCACAAACCCTAGTGATCCTAGCTGCTCGATCTACCCATTCATCTTTAGTACAAATTGTAATGCAGATGAACCCTCCTCCATCTTCGAGCTAAAGAGAAGCTTCAAGATCTTGAACCTTTTGGATCTCGACTGCTCATCGAAGATTTCATGAAGATGGTTAATCATTGTGTAAGCATCCACATGCTCGTGCTTCTTTTGCAGCTCAGGAGTCATCGTTGCTAGCATGATGCAACTGGCAAGCTCAGAATCAGTCGTATGCTTCTGATGGGTCAACATTTTGGTCCGGAGTTACATCATGTTCAAGACTGGTGGGAAGAGGCTCTTCAAGGACATAAGCAAGCTTCTCACTCTTGAGAATAATTCTCAAGTTTCGAAACCAGTCCATGAAGTTAGGCCCAGTCAGTTTGTTCGATTCCAAAATCGAACACAGATTAACAGACGACATTATCAAATGATTAACCTAGAAATACAAAATCAAGAATGTAAGAGAGATGATTTGATATGTAAACAATTTACATATTAGGCTCCACTCACTTTTCGAATTCAAGAGCCCTTTGAATTCGGGAGATCATAGGTTTTCTCTGAGTGGGTTGATATTATAGGATCTTCGGTGAGCGATAGAGGGGGTGAATGGCGCTTACGGTTAGCTTGACGGAATTCGATCGTGCTTGTCTACAATTGTGTTAGTACACAACGAAAATAGAAAATACAATATGAATACAAACACACAAGCACAAAGACAAGCAATATAACGTGGTTCAGAATCTTAGGGTTCCTACTCCACGGATTGAGCTCGAATGAGCTCTAGTGATCCATACACCCCCACTAATCAATAACACTCCTTCTCGGTGACACATCGGAGGTGAAGAAACCTCTTACAAGAGATTACAAAAGTAATACAATAAATTACAAGAAAATACAAAGATGAAATGCAATACAAGTAAAGAAAAACACTTTACAAGAAGACTTTGAATGCTTGCTTTTGGTTGCTTGAGAAGAGCCTTGAAGGTCTGGATTGCAGCAACAAATCCCCTCCAAATTGCCTCAAAGAACCATGCGAAAATCTTCTCCTCGAGCTCCCTTTAAAGCTACAACTCGGGCTAGATTCTGCCTAGCAGTCGACTGCTCGCGACCATCAGTCGACTGCTCTTGTAGTCATTGTGAGACAATAACTTAATCCACGTTGGACAAGTTCCAATGGATAGACCATCAGTCGACTGATCATACCCATCAGTCGACTGATCATGCCTCCACTTGACTGCCAAACCCTAGCAGTCAACTCGGAAACATTCTGTGCCCATGTCCTCGACCATCAGTCGATTGTCATCCATGATAGTCTACTGATCAAGTCATCAGTCGACTGTCCAACGCTGGCAGTTGATCAAAACCCTACATGGCGCGCGATCGAATACCGATCGTATTGGTTTCGCACATGGCGAGTGTGTTCGAACATGTTTCGTCAACATGCACACAGCGGAAGCAATAAAAGCAATAAATCTAATTTATTATAACACACACATCACACACATGCAAGATACAACATGTGTAGACATAATCGCTATTTAAAATTTTGCAATAAAAGGAAATTACTCTAGTTATACCTGACGTATCACGTGTAGCAGGAATGACATCAACCGAAGTAACTCTCGCTAGAATTGCCTCTATTCGTATCCATACTGAGTGTCGTCAGGATATCTTCACCAAGCTACGAGCCTCATCTTCGTAGGAGTTACTAGCCTCGTGTCAAAGACGATGTGATCCGAGAGAAGATCACAATCCAAATAAAATTTGGATCCAAAAATCGAGTTTCACAAACTCGCTTCTCCGAAGCAGTTTTTGTTAACCGATTGACGAAAACTCAACCCTCCACCTATGAGGATTGCCGGAGAACCAATACCCGGTAAATAGGTCGTTGTCGGAGCGCAAAATGCCGACCAAACAACCTCTCCACAAAGAGGAGAACAAGCTGTCCAGAATCTGGACAGCTTGTTTGGTGGAAGATATGGCCAGCCAATCAATGGTCGGATGCTCCTTGGTCGCCGGCGGCCAAGGGAGGATGGCCGGAGGAGTCGCCAGCAGCTGGTGGGTGGCCGACAGCGACTTGGGCAGCAGAAAAACCTGGGCGGCATCTCCTCTTGGGTGGCAAGAAGTAAGGAGGAGGGCTTGGGTGGCTAGGGTTTCCAATAACCAAAAGTTCTCCACGAAAAACCCTAAAGTCGTGTTTTATAGAGAGCATATTTCTTGACCATCAAGAAACCTTATCCTAGCACTTATTGGTTCATAACCAATAACCCATTAACCCGCTCCAATAACTTAAGTTAAAATAAACCAAACCACATTGGTCTATTTTAAGTTAAAACGAACCGAACCAACTTTGGTTCATTCGTTTAAAACAAACCAAACCACTTTGGTTTATTTCCCACCTTTGGATTAGAACCAAACCAATTTGGTTCATCCATCATGTCTTCAAAAGGCACAGCCCATCCATGCTTCCGATGCGACTGAAACCATTTCATACTCTCTCTTTGTTTGGTCCAACCAAACCTAGTCTCTCTCGATCTGAGAATCCTATTCTCAAACTCATTTTAAATCCTTCGGATTATACTCATTGTGTGTGTGACCAAATAGGTTCCTAGTTTATGTTGGTCGTTTATAATTAACCATTAATTATAGAACGATCATGAGTGACACCTAGTAGTACATCATGATCCATAATTAACTGAAAAATTAACGGTTGATCCCTGAACTTTTTCTGAAACCCTTCAGCAGCTACAATGAATTGTGCCCCATTCCTTTCACTCATCTTATACCCACTTGGTTCAGGACATGGTCTATTGTGTCAACCCTCACTAGGTTGACTACGTCACACCTAGCCCAAGTATTACTTCCTTGTCCTCCGGATTCTAGTTACTGCACATGTATCCAAGAGTACCATACTCTAAACATGTAATGCTTTGGCCAAAGACTTTAGTAACAATCCAACGAGAGGTCATGGGGTATACATCTCCTCGCAAGGAGTGGTGAATCCTCTATAGGTTATTCAAACATGTTCGGCCACTTCGACTTATACCCAATCATCCCGGGTTCACATCTCCTCGGAGATGCTTGCTTAAGATGCCAAAGCATAAGTCTCCATGACCAAGATGACTTGAATGCCGCAACTCAAAGGAACATCGCACTTAAGCTGCAGTAAGAACTTCATTGACATATCCATATATGCAGAGAACCATATGAAGTCTTACAACTAGTCACTCCAATGAACTAGTTACCATAACTAGCATCAACGATCAACTCTGGACATCCCAATGTCTCCAGTTAGTGAGAAACAGCTGCTTGGATAAACCAAAGAGTATACCTCGTGCTAGCCTCAATAGAATCGATGGCGTCTGAATCCATCAATTCATCGAGTAGGAATCTTCTCGATTTGTATTTCCTTCCTACTGATTATCTCCCTGATCAGATGATAGCGGTAAAGCACTTATTTGGATCATTGATGAGACCTTGGCTCTTTTGCCTATGCAATCGATCCTTTGTTGTCGCAGTAGACTGGTATTGCTTCAACAATGGTTGGAACCACACCAAGTTCAGATACGAACTTCTGATGCACGCGAACGCGACCTCAAATCTCGCGACGGAGATCGTCGAGGACTCGAAGCGTGCGCTTGTGCTCAACGCCCGTAAGTGCACGGATATCATCAAGTAATAAAAGATTATCAATCCCACAGGGACTGAGATTCGAGTACCGATTTGTTCAGTGGATGAAATTGTTCGGAAGTAAAATCTAAAGGTTTCGATTGCGAGGGTTGTCGGTGGACTAAACTCTAGTACGGTGTCACACGGAGGAAGAAAGGAGCATGCCGAGATCTTTAAAAGGGATTCTAGGACTTCGATTTCGCTTGTGTTTCGCAAAACATGCTATAAATTGGGCGTTATCTAAACGTCTAACTATGGTTTTGTGGAAGGGACATCATACACTCTCCGATGAGCCACCGCATCTATCGGGAGTTATCTCTGCCTTGTATAAATCCCCTAAATCTTAGATACGAGGGTTGTCACCCCTCGTATCGCCTAAGCACAGTAGGTAGAAAACCAAATATGCATAGATATTGGTATAAACAATTTCCAATTGCAAATTCAAACTCAAAAATAGAATTCAATTTGAAGCAACATGTCATGCGTACAAAAGCTACTCCATAATCCTAGAATCGAAGGAACTACTCCATATATAGAAGAGGAGAATCACAAGGCATGTTCATGTTCGAATATATCAGAAATAAAATGCAAGAACAAGAGGTTACAATGCCGATGTGGCCTTCTCTCCGGCGTTGAAGTGTAGAACTTGGATCTCCTACTACATTCTTTTTAGGGCCGTGTCATCCGCGTGCGTGCCTCCCCCCCAGGGTTTGGGCAGAGCTCTCCTTATATAGACATCACATCGGATCACTACAAAATCCAAAAAAAAACCCTAATCACATCAATCTACTAGGCTGCCACACAATCGTGTGTTTCCACGCTGCCAAGCCATGTGCGGCCCTAGGGTGGCTGATCTCGCCCATTGGACACGGTTGTGTGTAGCCACACGCCCTGGCTGTGTCCCATTCTGCGTCTAGCTATAAAATGCCCTTCTTTTGCTCTAAAAGTGCGCCTTTTCCCCCTGGAATGCTATTATGCACGCAAAAGTACAAAGAGTAGATCTCCGAACCAGAAAATAGGAAATGCATGCAAAACAAAGTAACATACACATGAAACTAACATGAAATGTAATGAGATGTGAGCGAAAACTACTCCTAAAACCCTATATGTTTTGCTCACATCAACTTCTTGATCCAAACCACTTCCTTTGCTGCTTCCGAAGCTGTAATGTATTCTGCCTCAGTGGTAGAATCTGCTACGGTGTCTTTCTTGGAACTTTTCCAACTTATTGCGCCTCCATTTAAGGTAAATACATAACCAGACTGAGACTTGGAATCATCGTTGTTTTCTGAAAGTTGGCATCCGTATACCCGCATATTACCATATCACCCTCTCCATATATTAGAAACACATCCTTAGTTCTTCTTAAGTACTTAAGGATTGTCTTAACAGCCGCTCAATGATCCATTCCTGGATCAGACTGGTATCTGCTCGTGACACTCAGAGCATACGATACATCGGGCCTCCTACATGACATAGCATACATGAAAGATCCTATTGATGATGCATAGGGAATCTTACTCATGCAAATCCTCTCGTCTTCTGTGCGCAGACACATAGACTTCGAAAGGTGTATCCCATGCCTGATGAGAAGGAAATTTTTCTTGGATTCTGACATGCTAAACCTCTCTTGGATTCCGACATGCTAAACCTCTTTAGCACTCGGTCTATATATGTAGACTGCGAAAGACCAAGCAACCATTTTGATCTATCTCTATAGATCTTAATCCCGAGGATGTAGGTCGCTTCTCCCAGGTCTTTCATGGAGAATGTTTTGGATAACCAAATTTTAACCGACTATAAGATAGATATATCGTTTCCTATAAGTAATATGTTATCGATATACAACACTAGGAACACGATTGCACTCCCACTAACTTTCTTGTACACACAGGGTTCGTCTAGATTTTGTGAGAAATCAAACCTTTTAATTGTCTCATCAAAATGGATATTCCAGCTCTTGGATACTTGCTTCAGTCCATAAATGGACCGTTGAAGTTTGCATACCTTGGTTTCATCAACTGATGTGAAACCCTCAGACTGTATCATATACACATCCTCGAGTAGGTTTCCGTTAAGGAAAGTTATTTTCACATTCATCTATCATATCTCATAATCATAATGAGCAGCTATGGCCAGGAGCATCCGAATGGATTTAAGCATAACTACCGGTGAATAAGTTTCGTCATAATCAACACCTTGCTTTTGACGATAGTCTTTCGCCACTAATCTAGCCTTATAGGTAATCACATTACCATCCATGTCAGTTTTCTTCTTAAAAACCCATTTGCACCCTATAAGCTTAATGCCTTCAGGTGGGTCCACCAAGTTCCAAACTTGATTTTCATACATGGAATCCATTTTCGACTTCATGGTTTCAAGTCATTTGTCCCTTTCTGAACTTTTCAGAACTTCTTCATAATTGGTAGGCTTCTTATCGTCAATGAGTAACACGTCGTTCGATTCACTTACGAGAAATCCATATCTCTCAGGAATGTTGTGTGTCTTACCAGATCTACGAAGATGTGGTGTCACACTAGGTTCAGCTGATGTCTCATCACTATGAGTTATCGGTTGAGGTGCTTGACCAGGTATCTCCTCAATGTCTATTAGAGTCTCTTGAACCTCCTCAAGTTCAACGCCACTCCTACTATTTTCTTACAAGAGAAACTCTTTCTCTAGAAACACAGCATTCCTTGAAACAAACACCTTTTGTTCCAAGGGATGATAGAATTGATAACCCCTTGTTTCCTTAGGGTATCCAATAAATAGACATTTATCAGACTTAGCATCCAATTTGTCTAACATAGTCCGCTTCACATAAGCAGGACAACCCCATATCTTCAAGTAAGATAAATGAGGTTTCTTACTAGACAATATCTCATATGGAGTAGTAGAGACTACCTTAGTCGGGACTCTATTTAGCAAGTAAATAGCTGTCTAAAGTGTATAGCCTCAAAAGGACTTAGGAAGATTCACATGATTCATCATTGACCTAACCATGTCCAACAAGGTCCGATTTCGCCTCTCAGATAAACCATTAAGTTGTGGTGTATACGGCGGAGTCCATTGAGACAATATACCATTGTCCCTTAGATAATCCATAAACTCTTAACTCAAGTATTCACCACCTCGATCCGATCAAAGTATTTTAATACTCTTGCCAAGTTGTTTCTCTACTTCATTTCTGAATTCTTTGAACCTTTCAAAGGCTTCAGACTTGTGTTTCATCAAGAACACATACCGAAACCGCGAGTGATCATCGGTGAAGGTAATGAAGTAGCTATAGCCTCCTAGAGCTTGAGTTGACATAGGTCCGCATACATCAGTATGTATTAGACCAAGCAACTCTCCCACCAGTTCACCTTTTTCAGTAAAAGATGACTTGATCATCTTTCCCTTTAAGCATGATTCGCATGTATCGTATGAATCTAATTCAAACGATTCCAGAATTCCACATCGGTGTAATTTGGACATGCATTTCTTGCTCACATGGCCAAGACAACAATGCCACATGTAGGAGTTTAATTGATTATCTCTTCGAGCATGCTTATTGCTCGCTTTGATATTAAAAATGTCATTGGATACATCCAACGTATAAATACCATTGCTTAAAGTTCCAGTTCCATAAAGAATGTCATTCAAAGTTATGTAACAACAATTGTTACTAAAAGTTAAATGGTACCCATTTCTATTCAAACAAGAAAAAGAAATGATGTTCTTTATCAACGAAGGAACATAAAAGAAATTGTCCAGTTCTAAGACAAGTCTTGTAGGGAGTTTCAATAAATATGTTCCGATGGCGAGTGCAGCAACCTTTGCTCCATTCCCAACACGTAAATTTGACTCTCCCTTGATGAGTCTTCTTTTATTCCTTAGCCCATGTATGTCATTACATATATGTGGGTCACACCTAGTATCCAATACCCAAGTGTCTGAGGAAATAGAATGACAATCAATAACGAAGATATCTAAAGAAGATGGGGCATCAAATGCCTTATTTTTCTTCATGGACTTAAGATAAATCTTGCAGTTTCTTCTGTTGGGTCGAATCGATTGATCTATTGGTCGGCTAGAGGGGGGTGAATAGCCCTCGTTCGTTGGTCGTCGTATTTTGCTCGTCTACAAAATGTTAACGCAAGCGGAAGCAATAAACTAAGACAAGCAAATAGACATAAAACAAAGACAATACAAACACGGAGATGTAACGTGGTTCACGACTACGCCGCTAATCCACGGTCCGATTCGTCCACGGTGAATCACTCCGCAATCTATCCACTAGATCTCTCCTTTGCACAAAGCTAGGTGGAGGTAACCTCTTTACAACAACACTCCTCTTACAAATATAATGAAAATAAGCTTGGGTAAGAGGATGGAAAGCTTTAGGGAACTTTGGGAGAGTGTTAGAGTGTAAGCATTACCCTCCCAAAGCCTTACCCCCTTCCTTTTTATAGAGGAAGAGGGTTTCTTCCCGTTGAAACAGGATCAGTCGACTGATGGCACCCATCAGTCGATCGGTCTTCAGCCGCTAATAACGGCCGCTTTCCACGTTGGATACTATCCAACGGTACTGGCATCAGTCGACAGATGTCAACCATCAGTCGACTGATGTCAACCCCTCGAGTCCTCAAAGAGGTCGACTCTTCTGCGTGCGCGGTGACATCGATCAGCCGTCCCTTAGCGGTCGGCCCGATGATCAAGCCATCGATCGCCACGCGATCGGTGATCCACTTGATTCAGCCACATTAGACCAGTCGATCGAACCATCGACTCAGAGCAGTCGACTGCCATGACATGGCAGTCGACTGGTGTCGGGAAAACTCATCCGACACTTGGCCAAATGGCCAAGTTTCACCTAAGAGCTACCCTTCCGAGGTTACCATCGCTCACTCTCATCCCTGAGTCCCTCGCCTTTGAAGTTCTCTTGTTCGCGGCCACGTCCTCGGCGGCATCGAGATCAGCGGCTCTGCAATACTCCTTCGCGTCTCTTGCCTCGAAGTCTACTTCCTCCGGCTTCACTCCAAGCTCCTCGTCCGGCGGTCCCTCGGATGCTCCAAGCGCACGGCTTCCGCAAAGCTATCCTTCACCGACTCAAGGCACGAGTCATGAGATGTGAAACTCGCCATGGCTCCATGTGCGAATTACTAAGTCCTGCACGACTTCAACGCACATATCAAATCAACATATCAAACTAACTTAAACCCTTTGCTACACCATCAAAACCATATCACGGCAAGAGATTGCCCTAACAATCTCCCCCTTTTTGATGTGTGGCAATCCGTTTAAGTTAGGTAAAAACATTTGATATATAAATTTTAAGGAAAGAAAGCATGTAAACATAATCATGATATAGCAACATGCAACTCCCCCTTAATCCATGAAACTCTCTATGTAAATTTCTCCCCCTATCATAAATTTCTCCCCCTTTTATAATTAACTTAAACATAATATTTTCTCCCCCTTTGACACCATCAAAAAGATTATTACTAAGTTAAAAACACATGGCATCAAGTCTAATAGAAAGAGAATACCACAAGTTGATTTAAAATCGGAATTCAACCTTTACTAGTCTGATATTCAGGCCATCAGTCGACTGGTTCAGATACCAGTCGACTGGCACGTGAATTTCGGGATTTTCTGATTTTCAGACTGAATTTCAGAAATGCATTAAAAATTCCAAAAAATTCAAAAAATCATGAAATTTGGGGAACACATTTCTTTTAAGTATATCTATCAGTGAAAAATATGTTTTCATGAAAAATCATTATATTTCCATGTATTTTCCAAAAATCTAAAAGCTTTAAAAACTACTAGGTTTTTTATCATAAGAGTATCCATTTTAACACCTAGTCTTGCATCCAATTATTTCAAAACATGAATACATATATTTTAAAGTAAGAAATTGTTTTGAAAACATATGAAATATCCAACCATGATCTTTGGGCAATATGTCTATGAATTAAACATAAGCCTTCCCCATGATTGATCTATTATTGCTATGTTGATACTTTAAATGACCATCTAAATGCCATAGGTATTAGTGGACATTTGTATCATCCTAACATCTCACCCATGCTAAGTTTGCAATCAAGTTAGCCTATAGTGAGTGTGAGATGCATCCTAGAGGGTATTTGTATATACTTAACCAATATATCCATGCCATTCTATCAAGGTTAAGTATCAACCTAATAATCCTCATGATCATAAAGGCATATATGAATGAATTCTACATTATGATCATGAAACTCATGTATTCATCACTCAATAATCATGCATTAGGTATTATATGATGATAATAAACAAAGTATTACCTAAAGCATGATTCAAACCTATTTCTTATGATAACGTGCAATTTTCAAAATCATAAATCATGATTGTAAATATACATAGGAATTACATCAATCATCATGATTTAAGCATTATTATCTATTTATGGGTACGTTATCATCACCCAACACTATCAAAAAAAAATGTTGTCCCGCCATCCTAAGTCAACCAAAATATGATATAGGTCAATTGCATATGGTTGACTACCCTAGGGGTTATCCTAACCCTTAAGGATGGATTTTGGAACCCAAAATAAGTTCTTTCCTATTGGGTTCACTAAGTATTCCTTGGGGATCCATTTTCTAGCAATTACTTTCTTTTTATCTTGTCCCCTAGCTATTAGGCATTTGTAGGCCTTTTCATTTTTCTTTTCTTTGTAGCCTAGGCCCTTTTTGTTGAAGCTAGCCCTTTGGCTCCCTATGATCATATTTAATGTGTTGGAGCCAATAGTGAATTTCTCTAGGGCTTTTGTTAAATAATCTACCTTTTCCCTTAAAGCCCTATTTTCCTCTATGCATGCATCATTAACATCCAAAGGCATATAGTCATGTGAGCATGCATCATCATGGCAAGAAGAGACATTATCATTTAAGCATGCATTTTCTAGCTTTTGTTCTAATTCCTTAATTTGACTAAGCATGCTTTTACTTTTCTTTTTCATGCCAAATAACTCCTTAGTTAAACTAGAAATTATGGAAACTATTTTCTTAGGAGAAGCATTCGTTACCATAGTTTCCATATCCTCTTCTTCTTAGGATGAGGAGGAGATGTAGGCTCCCCTTCATGAGCTTTCCCCACTTGAGCTTGATTCTTCATTTGAGGAGGAGGAGCAATCCGAGTCATGAAGAGCCATTAGTGCTAGGTTGGAGTAGACATGCTCTTCTTCTTCGGATGAGGATGAAGAGGCAAGGTCATCCCATGTCTTGGCTTTGAGTGCCATGGCCTTCCCTTTTCCTTTTGCCTTCTTATCTTCTTCCTTTCTCTTGCTCCCCTTTTTCTTCTTCTTTTCTTCCTTCTTTTTCTTATCTTCCTTGCTCTTGTTTAGGAGGGGACAATTATCCCTTATATGTCCCTCTCCTTGGCAATTATAGCATATGACCTTCCCCCTTGGTCTTCTATTCCTATCATGAGATTTATCAAATCTAAGATTCTTAAATGCACGCCTTACCTTCCTTACCATGTAGGCTTCTTCCGTGCTATCCATGGAGGAGGTAGAGGCTTCATCGGATGAGGAGGAAGGGACTTCCATCTTCTTCTTCCCCTTGTTTGCCATCAAGGCTACTCCCCGTGAATTTTGGACTCTAGGATCTTCTTGTATACCTTCAAGCCTTGTCTCATGAAGCTCCATGGTTGAAAAGAATTCCTCCAAGGTGCTCACTTCTAGGTTCTTGGAGATGTAAAATGAGTCCACCATGGAGCTCCATCTTGAGGACCGGGGGAAAGCATCTATGGCCTTCATTACCATATCCCGGTTGGAGAGCTTCTCTCCTACACTCGTTAGCCCAATTAATATTTCTTTAATTCTAGAATGTAGGGAAGTTACCTTTTCTCCCTTTTCTAATTTGATGTTCGAGAGTTGGGAGTGGAGGAGGTCTCTTCTTGCTAGCTTAGCCTCGAGGTACCTTCATGAAGCTCACTAGCTTCTCCCACATCTCCTTAGCACTAGAACATTCCCTATCCTATTTACTCCTTGTTGAGGGAGGACATTGTTTAGGTGGTGCTTGGCCTTTTAATTTGCCATATATTATTCTCTTTGCCTTTTGCTCCACATTGATTTTTCCATTGGCTCCCCATCTTCTTTCCTATGCAACTCGTAACTGTTTTCCATAATTAAAGGATTTCAAAGTCGGTTTCAAAGAATACCTCCACATTCTCTTTCCACAAGAGAATTCGCCGTCGAACCGGTGGATGGATGTTTAGTAAGCCATTTTGAAAATTTGCTTGTTGCGGCGGTTAGTCCTCGACAAACAACCTTGCTCTGATACCACTTGTTGGGTCGGATCGATTGATCTATTGGCCGGCTAGAGGGGGTGAATAGCCCTCGTTCATTGGTCGTCGTATTTTGCTCGTCTACAAAATGTTAGAAGCAATAAACTAAGACAAGCAAATAGACATAAAACAAAGACAATACAAACACGGAGATGTAGCGTGGTTCACGGCTACGCCGCTAATCCCAGTCCGATTAGTCACGGTGAATCACTCCGCAATCTATCCACTAGATCTCTCCTTTGCACAAAGCTAGGTGGAGGTAACCTCTTTACAACAACACTCCTCTTACAAATATAATGAAAATAAGCTTGGGTAAGAGGATGGAAAGCTTTAGGGAACTTTGGGAGAGTGTTAGAGTGTAAGCATTACCCTCCCAAAGCCTTACCCCCTTCCTTTTTATAGAGGAAGGGTTTCTTCCGTTGACACGAGGATCGATCGGTGATGGAACCCATCGATCGGTGGGTATGTCGTTGCCCAATAACGGCCGCTTTCCACGTTGGATACTATCCAGCGATCGGCATCGATCGGTCGGTGATGGCACCCATCGATCGGCCCGATGTCAGCGATCGAGTCCTCAGCGAGGTTGACTCCGTGCATGCCGTGCGGTGACATCGATCATTGCCGTCCCTTGGCGGTCGGTGATTGCGATCGGCCCGGTCCCATCGCGCCTTGCGTGATCTGATCCCGCAGTTGAGATGGGCGGTGATCGACCCGCCGACTCGGGGCGATCATTGCCGCGACATGGTCGGTCTGGTAATGAGAAAACTCATCGGAAACACTTGGCCAAATGGCCAAGTTTCACCTAAGAGCTACCCTTCCCGGGTTACAATCGCTCACTCTCATCCCTCGGAGTCCCTCGCCTTTGAAGTTCTCTTCGTTCATGGCCACGTCCCTCGGCAGCATCAGGCGCACGGCTCTGCAATGCTCCTTCGCGTCTCTTGCCTCGAAGTCTACTTCCTCCGGCTTCACTCCAAGCTCCTCGTCCGGCGGTCCCTCGGATGCTCCAAGCGCACGGCTTCCGCAAAGCTATCCTTAACCGACTCAAGGCACGAGTCATGAGATGTGAAACTCGCCATGGCTCCATGTGCGAATTACTAAGTCCTGCACGACTTCAATGCACATATCAAATCAACATATCAAACTAACTTAAACCCTTTGCTACACCATCAAAACCATATCACGGCAAGAGATTGCCCTAACATCTTCGCCAATGACCCTCCTTGCCACAATGATGGCAAGTGCCCTTTTGAGTTAGTTCTGCCTTCTTCTTCCCCTTGTGTTGTTTCTTTGATTTCCTCCTAGAACCTTTCTTTGAGGAATCAACTAACAGTACCATCCCCTACTCATGCTTCAAAGAAGGCTCCACAGACTTCAGCATGTTGAGCAGTACCACTGATGAACCTTTTTGCATCTCAGAGGTGAAGAGGAGCTTGGAGACTTCGAACCTTTCGGATCTCACTTGCTCATCAAACAACTCATAAAGATGAAAGACTATGGTATGAGCATCCATATGCTTATGCTGCTTTCGTAGCTTGGGTACCATCGCGGCTAGCATGATGCAACTCACTAGTTCAGAATCACTCACATGTTTCTGATAGCCAACAATTTGTCTAGAGTTGCATCATCACTAGGACGGGCAGGAAGAGGCTCTTCGAGGACATACGCAAGCTTTTCCACCTTGAGAATAATTCTCAAGTTTCTAAGCCAGTCCAAGAAGTTCGGCCCAGTCAATTTATTTGAATCCAAAATAGAGCGCAAATTTAAAGACATCATGATCAAGCGATTAACCTAGAAATACAAATCAAGCATATATGAGAAAATGATTTTAAAATGCATCAACATACATTAACAAAATTCCATTCATTTTTTGAAATAAAAACCCTCAAAATTAGTTCGGGAGATCGTAGCTCCATCTCCGAATGGGTTGATATCCAACATAGATAAGAACAACCTTGGAGTGAGTCCAATAAGCCATTCTTAGCTATGATGGTAGGCATCAAGTATACCGATTACATATCACGTATATGTAACTATCACAATGTGCTATCAACTAATTGAATGTTCACACATACATTGGGTTATTAACACATTAACAAGTATGTATCATATGCATAGCACCCAACTTCACCTCTCTTCACATCAACCTTGGAGTGAGTCCAACAAATCGATACTCCAAGTTAGAGCCGACCCATTAATCACGAAATAATTTTAATATGGTTAGAGCGCATTCAACCAATTAGCCAGGCTTGGAGTGAGTCCAACAACCCAAACTAACGATTGACCTCTGACTCTTACCATATTAGTGTTAAAATATTCCAATGATTTGAACATGTTTAGGTTCGAGCTGGGCTTGGAGTGAGTCCAACAACCTAAACAAGAAACGGAATTCTGGTTCTAACCATATTAATGGAAGGTGTAGACTTTAATATTGTGTAAGGGTTTTAATGTCTCATCCTCTTTGCATGCAAATAACTATTATCTACATGGCATGACACGCATGCCATACATCTACATGTCACGACACGCATGACATAATGATATGCATCTAATGCAATTACATGACATACAATTATGACATGTACAAATAATTTCCTTATTTGTCATAACTATTTTGGAAATAAAATATGTTTTAGATTTGATTTCCCAAATCAAATCATGATTAAATTAGGAAACAAAATTTTAAATCTAATCACATATTTTATTTATGGAAAGTGTTAATTAAGAAAAGTCAAATCTAATTTAGGAAACAAATTTCCTAAATTGTAATTTTCTAATAATATTAGGAAATTTCCAATTTGAATTTTCTTATTTGTCATAACTATTTATGGAAATAAAATATGTTTGAGATTTGATTTCCCAAATAAATCATGATTAAATCAGGAAATAAATTTCCAAATCTAATCACATATTTTATTTATGGAAAATGTTAATTTCCATAAATACTTCTAAACTTTCCAAAAGTAGAAAATTTTCATAAATACTTCTAAACTTTTCAAAAGCAAAAAATTTCTATAAATACTTCCAAACTTTCCAAAAGTAGAAAATTTCCATAAATACAATTATAACTATCGCAAAATAATTTTACGATTATGTCAGAACACAGCATGGCTCTGATACCACTGTTGGGTTTCCTCGGCACACGACGAGTGTGTGTTCGAACATATTTCGTAAACATGCACACAGCGGAAGCAATAAAAGTAATAAATCTAATTTATTACAATACACACATCACACGCATGTATGATACAACATGTATAGATATAATCGCTATTTATAATTTTGTAATAAATGGAAATTACTATAGTTATACCTGACGTATCACGTGTAGCGGGAATGACATCAACCGAAGTAACTTTCGCTAGAATTGCTTCTATCCGTATCTACGCCGAGTATGGTCGAGATAACTTCACCAAGCTACGAGCCTCATCTTCGTAGGAGTTACTAGCCTCGTGTCGAAGACGATGTGATCCGAGAGAAGATCACAATCCGAATAAAATTCGGATCCAAAAATTGAGTTTCGCAAACTCGCTTCTCGGAAGCGGTTTTCGTCAACCGATTGACAAAAAGTCAACCCTCCACCTATGAGGATTGCCGGAGAACCAATCCCCAAAAAATAGGTCATTGTTGGAGCGCAAAACACTGACCAAACGACCTCTCCACAAAGAGGAGAACAAGCTGTCCAGAATCTGGACAGCTTGTTTTGTGGAAGATATGGCCAGCCAATCAATGGTCGGCTGCTCTTTGGTCACCGGCGGCCAAGGGAGGATGGCCGGAGGAGTCGCCGGCGGCTGGTGGGTGGCCGGCAACGACTTGGGCAGCAGAAAAACCTGGGCGGCATCTCCTCTTGGGCGGCTAAAGCTCTTGGGCGGCAAGAGCTCTTGGCCAGCAAGAAGCAAGGAGGAGGGCTTGGGTGGCTAGGGTTTCCAATAACCAAAAGTTCTCCACGAAAAACCCTAAAGCCGTGTTTTATAGAGAGCATATTTCTTGACCATCAAGAAATCTTCTCCTAGCACTTATTGGTTCATAACCAATAACCCGTTAATCCGCTCCAATAACTTAAGTTAAAATAAACCAAACCGCATTGGTATATTTTAAGTTAAAACGAACCGAACCAACTTTGGTTCATTTGTTTAAAACAAACCAAACCACTTTGGTTTTTTTGTCCACCATTGGATTAGAACCAAACCAATTTGGTTCATTCATCATGTCTTCAAAAGACACGGGTCATCCATGCTTCCGATGCGACTGAAACCATTTCATACTCGCTCTTTGTTTGGTCCAACCAAACCTAGTCTCTCTCGATCTGAGAATTCTATTCTCAAACTCATTTTAAATCCTTTGGATTATGCTCATTGTGCATATGACCAAATAGATTCCCGATTTATGTTGGTCATCTATAATTAACCATTAATTATAGAACGATGATGAGTGCCACCTAGTAGTACATCATGATTCCCAATTAACCAGAAAATCAACGGTTGATCTCAGAACCTTTTCTGAAACCCTTCAGCAGCTACAATAAATCATGCCCCATTCCTTTTACTCATCTTATACCCACTTGGTTCACGGTATGGTCTATTGTGTCAGTACCCACTAGGTTGACTACGTCACACCTAGCCTAAGTATTACTTCCTTGTCCTCCGGATTCTAGTTACTGCACATGTATCCAAGAGTACCATACTCTAAACATGTAATGCTTTGGCCAAAGACTTTAGTAACAATCCAACGAGAGGCCATAGGGTATACATCTCCTCGCAAGGAGTGGTGAATCCTCTATAGGCTATTCAAACATGTTCGGCCACTTCGACTTATACCCAATCATCCCGGGTTCACATCTCCTCGGAGATGCTTGCTTAAGATGCCAAAGCATAAGTCTCCATGACCAAGATGACTTGAATATCACAAGTCGAAGGAACATCGCACGTAAGCTGCAGTAAGAATTTCATTGACATGTCCATATATGCAGAGAACCATATGAAGTCTTACAGCTAGTCACTCCAATGAACTAGTTACCATAACTAGCATCCACGATCAACTCCGGACATCCCAATGTTGTTGGTGATCGTTTGGAAGCTAGAGGGGGGGTGAATAACGCTTTTCGGTATCTACAAAAATGATTAGTGGAAGCAAGCACAAATAATATATGTAAAAACACAAAAACAATGCTAACAAGGCCTTTACGTGGTTCGGAGATAACGCTCCTACTCTATGGCAATCCTTAAGGTGGATCAACCCAAGCAATTCCACTAAGAAGCTTTCTCTTTACAAAGACCTCCTCTTCTTACAAAAGATGACAATGAAGATTTGAGAGGAGGAGGGAGATTTACACTTAGAAAGCTTGGAAAACTTGTGGGAGCTTAGAAGAATGATCAGAATATAAGCATTAGCCCCTTCTTGCTCCCCTTGGGCTCTTTTTATAGGAAAGAGCCCCTTTTTCCCGTTGGAGGTCTATCAGTCGACTAATGACTTACATCAGTCGACTGCCGCCGATTCTAACGGCTTCTGAACAGCCGGATTCGCGGGATTTACAGTCGTCATCGCCAACGGGAAGACTATCGATCGGCCAATAGTGGCGATTCGATCTGCTAAATCGAGCGATCGGCTAGCCACGCGCTATTCGCGATCGGCGCGATCGCTAATAATGGCGATCATCGCCCTTGTATCGATCGGTGCGAGTCGACTCTCACCCTTCATCGATAACCCCGATCATCGCCTCTTCTAACCTCTACTGCTGCATTTTAAGGGCCAGTTCGATCGACACCATGTTCCAATCGACTGGCACACCCCAAGTATGACTAATTCATACTTGAAAACGTAACCTAAGCCTAGACTTAACCTTCTAGCTTCTCCATCAGCCTTGCGCCTCCAGGATTTCTTTGAGTCCATGACTCCATCCATGCGCTTGCCTTAAGCTTCCTTCGATTTCGTCATGCTTTGGTTTTCTTCTTTGCCAAAATGCGCTTGGACTTTACGGACTCCATGCTTGGACTTATTCCAAGACTTTCCTTTGGTCTTTCTTTTCCAAGGATCGCTTGGACTTTACGCCGCTAAGACTACATGCTTGGACTTACTGCAAGACCAAGACCTTTCCTTTGACTTCTCTTTGCCAAGATCACACTTGGACTTGTCTTTTACCAAGTCTTCATACTTGGATTTTTCTGTCACTTAAAGATGTTTACAATTAGATCACAAAACATTGCCTAACTTAGATGATTATCCAAACATCAAAATATATAAATGCTTGGGTCATTGTTGCACCAACAATCTCACCCTTTTTGATGTTTGGCAATCATTTAAGTTAGATCTTCTTCTATACATATAAACATATTTCAATATAAATTCTAACTTAAATATCCCTTCTCCCCCTTTGACATACAACAAAAAGAGAAGAGTTTATCCAATAAGTGCAGGAAGAATTGACATATCTTGAACAAAGGTATAAAATTGATATGAAGCTCCCCCTAAATCCAAGACATGTTTCATGATGAGGAAATAACATGTGAAGCAAGGCATAAGCAATAGAATAAGCAAATATGTCCTAGCCTTGCACCAACAATTATAGAAATTAGGGATGTAGCTCCCCCTAAACCAGTGCACCAAGAAAATCTGCCTTTCCATACAAGTTATCATGTATATACTGTGGAAATCATATAATGTCCAAAATTGAACCTTTTAACCGATGAAAAAACCATTTTCTATTCCAAAACAGTGTCACCGGTTCGACTGGAATAGGCATCACCAACTGCGGACTTAGCGATCGCTAATAATACGATGATCGATATCAGACAAATCTGAAAATCAAATTTTTCAGTCAAGGTTTGAAAATGCGTAGAAAATTCCGTGGGTGTCCAAAAATCACGAAACTCGTCATACACATTTTATTCGACTAATATAACATATGAAAAATATTAGACGAAAAATATGCTCATCAGATTAATGGATTGATACGATATTCAAAATAACAAAATTATGACACAAAAAGTGTAATTGTATCGTATCAATATTCATAACTTCGTACTATATGCTCAACTTCTAAACTTGACAAATAACAAGTTGTAGACACTAATAGAAATGAATTAAAACAAAGACACAATTTCATTTCATTAATCAAAAGTTATGACACAAGTAGGAGTTTATGCCGTACATACGGCCAAAAAGAAAATAAAAAAAAGCGAGCTAACGATCGTCGTCCTCAGCATCCATCGGTGCAGATGACGATCCATCGTGAGGTGGGTGTCCAGGTGCAGCAGGGCGGAGAATCGCCAAGATGTCCTGCTGCTGCAGATGCACCCCTCTCACGAGGGAGAGGAGCTCCTGATGCTCCCGGCGAAGCTCCTGATGCTCTAAGCGCAGCTCCTCAAAATGTGTCTACCCGCTCGCAAAAAGCATCAAGCAGCGCAATGAAGGATGGATCGGCATAACGATGTCGCTGCGGCCTCTCCCCCGCATCTGCTCCCTCAGCAACACCCTCAGCAACTCCTTCCGCAGCGGCATCCTCTGGTGCCGGAGCGCCACCTGCTAGCCGTCGTGCTGGGTCCCAGAAAATGGATCCTCTGTCGGCCTTCAGGCCCGCCAAGGAGAAGCTCCGTCGAGTCATCTGATCATATTTTCTATTCATGACTTTAATGACTCCTATATTGACATCAATGCCTACGGAGCTGAGCCATTGAGTAAGGACATTTCCAAAAGGAATATGAACCTTCCCATTGTTTGGCCTTATGAAATGAGTGATGCAATGGAAGGTATTGAGGCCAATATTGATGTCTAAGTATTGACGAAAGATATGCATGAGAAGTAAGTGTGGAGGGCGAACCAAGGCCAAACCACGGGTAACTATAGGGAGAAGACAATGAGCAATGACCTTATAAAGGACATTGTCAGAGGCAGAAAGTTCTTGTGATTGAAATAGATTGGTGTTCAAAGGTCGAGGAGAATGATAGAAAGTAGTGTGAAGGAAATCCAAAGAAATCTCCTCAAAAGGAGGTGGAAGAGGTTCACTCCAAGATGGATATAAGATGAAATCATTCTCGGAAGAGAGACAACCGAGAAAATCAGTCCAGATCTGGGGACTGAAATCCAGATCGCGCTGAGCAACGCGAGTCCGGTATCTCAGCCCATCTCCAGCCGGTCGCAGGTTGTTGAAAAATTCAGAGAGAAGAGTGATATTAACATGATGTTCACAAAAGACTAAAGACTCAAGTTTGTAATGTTGAATGATTTGAACAATGTCAAAACAGTAGTCTTTAAGAAAATTGGGATCCATTGATCTAGGTGGAATAAGTTGGAATTTGTTTTTATTGAAAGCACTTTCAAGTGCGGAATTTGGAAATCGAGGATCGACAGAGGGTCGAGGGTTTGACGGGCCCTCGTTGGTCGGAGGTGCCCGGGTATGCTTAGTAGCAAAGTGCTTAAGTCAAAATGTGTGAAAAGACAATAAAAAAAAAATATGCACAATGTAGGTTGATGATGCAAGGACAAAGACAACAAGACAAGCATGGGTTAGTGAAATATAATCATAGGAACAAACAAACATTGATTAGGAATGAGAATATACCTAGGCGGCATGGTGAACAAAGAAGCGATCTTGACCCACGAACCCTAGCCCGGTGGAAACTAGGGTGCGAGCGGAGTGACAAGAGGAGGTCCTCGAGTCGGAGAGCACTCTAAATGGGAGCACTGTCGATGAAGTCACCGAAGCGAGGAGAAACGGCTAAGCAGTAGCGGTGGAGGTTCGTCGGAAGAGGAAGAGGAGAGAAAATCGGGATGGTTTGGCGAGTCGAACCGGTGGAAAGCCCTAAAAAATGCGACATCAGTCGACTGCCGTTAGTCGGCAGTCGAACTGATGGGGATCAGTCGAACCGCGCAGTCGCATACGAACGATTCTGTATGCGTCAGTCGCTATAAATGGCGGTCGGGATCGATCGATCGGCCGACGATCATCGCATACGAACGATTCAGCTTGTGGTCGGTACGACATAAATGGCGGTCAGGCGATAACGAACCGGGTAAGCCCGGTTCGATATCGTCGTATCAGTCGAACTGGCGTCAGGTACCAGTCGACTGATATCAGTCTGATAGCCTTTTCGGCCAGATTAAAAAAATTCATAATTAATTCAATAAAGATCAAAAAATCACGAAATTTTGTGGGTAATATTGTTAGATCATTTCCTATCAAGGAAAAATTATTTTAAAATTATATCACCTCTAGATTTTGATATTGACACAATCTTGAGATTTTGCAAAAATTATGATATTTTTGCAAAACTTTGTATTACTTTGGCTTATCAATAGGAAATTGTTTCTCAAGATTTGATAGACAGTTTAAATTTTATTTTATTTGACATTTCCAATCATATTCTTGGAGCTATATGCACATTAATTGTACATAGGCCTTCCCAATGATTGGTCCAATGAAGGATTAATGTCTCTAGATGACACTTTGGTTCATAGTAATGCA
This sequence comes from Wurfbainia villosa, assembly GCA_025175895.1. NCBI lineage: Eukaryota > Viridiplantae > Streptophyta > Magnoliopsida > Zingiberales > Zingiberaceae > Wurfbainia > Wurfbainia villosa. The sequence goes on from CM045987.1 coordinate 97,985,626, forward strand.
TCATAACAAGCATAATGATCCAAGTGCATCTTCCTAACATCTCACATGTTGTCTAGGTGGCTCAATACAAAAATCATGGTTTCCTAAGTATTTTGTGAGATGGTTAAAGGTATAAATCCTAGTATTTCTATAGGATCATGCAAACCTACATTTCTATTCTACAAAGCACATTCCAAGTTCTCTCCTAAGTGATAAAAATTCTATTTCGGGGAGAGGCTTGGTAAAGATGTCGGCTAGGTTGGACTTAGATTCAATGTAATTAAGCTCAATGTCCCCCTTAGCCACATGATCTCTAATGAAGTGATGTTTCACTTCAATGTGCTTGGTCCTAGAGTGATGCACCGGATTCTTGGTCAAGTTAATGGTGCTCACATTATCACAAAATACTTTCATGTTGGAGTAAGATAGCTCATAATCTTCTAAGGTATGTTTCATCCATAATAATTGAGCTACACAATCACCCATAGCCACATATTCGGCCTCGGTGGTGGATAAAGCAACACAAGGTTACTTCCTACTACTCCAACTCACTAGGGAGGACCCAAGGAATTGACATCCACCACTAGTACTCTTCCGATCCAATTTGCAACCGGCATAATCGGAATCGGTGTACCCAACCAAATCAAAGGACCTAGTCCTAGGGTACCATAGACCTACATTTAGTGTGCCTTTAACATATCTTAAAATTCTCTTAACGGCAACTAAATGAGATTCCTTAGCACATGATTGATACCTAGCACACATACCAACCGCAAATAATATGTCGGGTCTACTAGCGGTTAAATACAAGAGGCTACCAATCATGCTCCTATAAAGGGTAAGATCTATTTGTTTTCCTTCACTATCCCTATCTATTTTACTATTGGTTGCCATTGGAGTTGACACTACCTTAGCATTTTCCAAACCAAATTTCTTAATCATTTCCTTAGCATATTTGGTTTGATAAATGTAAATTCCTTCACTTGTTTGTTTAACTTGCAATCCTAGAAAGAAATTTAATTCTCCAACTAGACTCATCTCAAACTCTTTTTCCATTTTTTGAATGAAGTCTTGAAGAAGTTCATCATTTGTTGACCCAAAGATAATGTCATCAACATACACTTGGGCTACAAAGATGTCCTTAGATGTTGACTTTATAAAGAGAATTTGATCTATACTACTCCTTTTGAAATCCTTAGAGATTAGGAAAGATGACAATCTTTCATACCAAGCCCGGGGAGCTTGTTTCAAACCATATAAGGCTTTCCTAAGCTTGTATACATGGTTTGGGTAGTCCATATTTTCAAACCCGGGAGGTTGTTCTACATACACCTCTTCCTTAATAAACCCATTTAGGAATGCCGATTTGACATCCATTTGATGGAGTTTGAAACCCATATAGGAGGAATATGCTAAAAGTATTCTAATGGACTCTAACCTAGCAACCGGGGCATATGTTTCATCATAATCAAGTCCTTCAACTTGATTAAAACCCCTTGCAACTAATCGTGCTTTATTTCTAGTGATATTCCCTTAGTCATCTAGTTTGTTCCTAAAGACCCATCTTGTAGTAATAATAGTGTTCTCACTTGGTCTAGGAACTAACTCCCATACTTGACTCCTTTCAAATTGAGCTAATTCATCTTGCATTGCTAAGATCCAATCCAGATCAAGTAATGCATCTTTAATTGTTTTGGGCTCAATTTGAGATATTAGAGAAATATGACTAGTAGGATCCCTATGGAATGACCTAGTCCTAACTCCTTGAGATAATTCACCCACAATTTGATCTAAGGGGTGACTTTGATGAAATCTTATGGTTCTAGGAGGTGTGTTAGATGGAGTTTGATCATGATCAACCTCAATCCTATGCTCATCATCGGAATCATCCCTTACTCCCCCTTGATTCAATCCTCCCCCTTGATCATTACCCCCTAAGTTTAAGTCTTGAAATTGTTTGGTAATTTCTTGATTTTCAATATTTATATCATCAGCAATAGGGGATTTCCTAGGGTATGTATTTGAAGTTTCATCAAATTGAACATTTGAAGATTCTTCAATCTTTTGAGTCCTTTTATTGTAAACTCTATATCCTACACTAGTGGATGAGTATCCAACTAGGATTCCTTCATCCGCTTTGGACTCAAACTTACTTAGGTTGTCTTTGGTATTTAAGATATAAACTTTGCATCCAAAGACCTTAAAATAATGAATTGTTGGAATTGTACCATTCCACAATTCAAATGGAGTTTTTCCTAAAAACCTATGAATCAATACCCTATTTTGGATATAGCAAGCGGTATTAACCGCTTCCGCCCACAAGTAGCTAGGTAAGGAATATGCATTAAGCATTGTCCTAGCCGCTTCTTGGAGGGCACAATTTTTTCTTTCCACAACCCCATTTTGTTGAGGTGTTCTAGGACAAGAAAATTCATGCTTGTACCCTTGTTCTAAGCAAAAATTTGAAAAGTTAGAATTCTCAAATTCTCCACCATGATCACTACGGATCCGGTTGATTTTGAGTTTTCTTTCATTTTCTACTCTTTTGCTAAATCCTATGATTATTCCTAAGGTTTCATCTTTATTTTTCAAGAAAAACACCCAAGTAAATCTAGAAAAATCATCTACTATTACCAAGCAATATTTACTACCAATTATAGATGGGGTACTATGGCAATCAAATAAATCCATATGTAGTAATTCTAATGGTAAAGCGGTACTAAGTAAATTTTTACCTTTGTGTGATGTTTTTGATTGTTTCCCTTCTTGGCAAGCATCACACATCTTGTCCTTGAGAAATTTGACTCTAGGCAATCCTTTGACTAGCTTCAATTTTGCTATTTTGGCTATATTCTTCATGTTTATGTGTCCTAGCCTCCTATGCCAAAGCCAACTTTCTTCCTCTTTTGCAATAAGACACTTAGTGGAAGGATTAGTAGCATAGGATAAATCAACATAATATATATTTGATTTCCTAAAGCCTACTAACATGCAATCATTTATAGTTTTGTGTCTTATAAAATATTTTTAGGAATCAAATTTAACATCAAAGTTTGCATCACATAATTGACTTACACTAAGTAAATTAAATTTCATATTTTTAACTAATAGAACTTTATGAATGGCAAGATTGGGAGATACCTCAATGGTGCCCTTTCCTAAAATTTTAAGTTTGCCGCTTTACCAAATGACAATTTTCCTTTGCTAGTGTGGTTGATAGTGGAGAATTTTCTCTCATCCCCGGTCATATGCTTTGAGCACCCACTATCAACTATCCACAAGCTTGGTTCTTCTACCTATGTCACATGAAAAACACAATCCTTAGGTACCCAAATCTTAGGACCACTAGCATCAATTATAAATTTCTTTGGTACCCATGCCTTTCTCCCCTTGCTTTTAATCATTGTTTTTCTACTAACAAGGGATGCAAATGCTACCTCTTTCTCCTTAGGTCTATATCCTAATCCGGCCTTATTGTAAATTGCCCTTTGATTTTTAATAATCATATCTAGATATTTAGAACCATTAGTGAATTTTTCTAGGCATGCTCTTAATTTACCTATTTCTTTTCTTAACTCATCATTTTCATCCCTAAGAGTACATTCATCAATATCACTAGATTGTTTGCAACATGATGAATCTACACTTTTGAGTGATTTGATTTCTAATTTTAGATCCTTAACCCTAATTTTTGATCTATTTAAAGCATTTTGTAAACATGCAATAGTCTTATAAAGTAAATCTATTTTAGGTGAGTTGTTTGTTGGTGCAACAATGCTCCAAGCATTTATATGTTTTGATATTTAGATAATCATCTAAGTTAGGCAATATCTTGTGATCTAATTGCGAATATGTTTTTAAGTAACAGGGAAATCCAAGGATGAAGACTTGGTAAAAGAGAAGTCCAAGTATGATCTTGGCAAGGAAAGTCCAAGGGATGGACTTGGCAGCGTAAGACCAAGCTTGTAGTCTTGGCAGCGTAAAGTCCAAGTGAACCTTGGCAAAGGAAGTCCAAAGTAAGGTCTTGGCAGCATAAGTCCAAGTTTGTAGTCTTGGTGGCATAAAGTCCAAGTATTTGGCAAACCCAAGACATGATGAAACCGAAGGAAGCTCCTAAGCGCAAAGGATGAACAAGTCGTGGACTCGGAGGGATCCTGAAGGCACAAGGCTTAATGAGGAGCTAGAAGGTTGAGTCTAGGTCTAGGGTATAAAATCAAGTGTGAATTACTCATACTTGATGAGTATCAGTCGACTGATACGATGTATCACCTCGGGTCGCATTCGACTAAGTCGGTGAAACCACGGCCATCGATCGGCCTTGGCCATGGCGATCGATGATGATCGATCGCCAAGGCGCATCGATCAAGAAAAATATCGCCACAGAATGCAGTCTCACTCGACTGCTGCCTTGATCACTCGACTGATCACTCCATCAGTCGACTGATGGAGGGATCAGTCGACTGATCACCTAGCCATTGGAGATTGCGGCTACGAATCTCCGCGGAGATCGCATTTCAGAAGTCGTTGGCTTCGGCGGTAGTCGACTGATGGTAAGCATCAGTCGACTGATCGAAGCCCAACGGGAAAAACATCCCCTCTTCCATAAAAAGGGGCCATGGGGAGCTTGGTGAAGCTAGTGCTCTTGCTCCTAACTACACCCTCGTGCTCACCAAGCTTTCCAAGTGTTTTTAGTGATTCAAAACCTCCTCTTCTCTTGTTCTTGATCATCCATCATTGTAAAGAAGAGGAGAGCATTGTAAGAAAGGTTTCTCCACCTTGGTTCATCCAAAGGAGAAGATAGTGAAGCTTGGCTAGGACTAATCCACCTTACGGATTGCCGTGGAGTAGGAGCGTCATCTCCGAACCACGTACATCGGGTGTTAGCGTTTGGTTTCTTATTTCTTATTCGTATTCGTTTTTGTATTTGTATTGCTTCCGCTAACTTACTTGTAGAAACGAAGAAAGTATAATCACCCCCCCCCTCTAGCCATTCCAATATTCCTAACAAGTGGTATCGAGCAGGATAGCTTGGAAGATCTCGCCATCATCCCAGACCTCAATGGCTCTTCAAGAGGGATATAGCACCGCCAAGCCACCGCTCTTCGATGGGAGTCATTTTGCGTATTGGAAAGGTAGGATGAAGTATTATCTTATGAGTAATATTGAAATTTGGCATAGCATTGTAGATGACTTCAAGGAATCGGTGGATGAACATGGAGACCCTATTCCAAGCAAGGATTGGACAAGGGAGATGAACCGGAAGTTCGAGTCAAATGCGAAAGTCATACTCACCATCCAATGCGGCATTACAATGGAGCAACTCAACAAGGTGGGGCCTTTCGAATCCGCCAAGGAGCTATGGGAAAAGCTCATTGAGCTAAATGAAGGTTCCAAGGAGTCAAAGAGGGCCAAGAAGGACCTACTAATTGGACAACTTCAAGCCTTCCAAATGAAGATGCATGAAACTGTAAGTCAAATGCATGGAAGGTTCAAGGAGATTGTGAATGGACTTCACATCATAGGTGAGCGAGTCGACAACCGGGACTTGGTAAGGTATATACTTCAAGAATTTCCTAGAAATTCTTTATGGACTTCTATAGTTGATGCCATTAAGGTAACTAGGGATCTCTCTCAAATTAAAATTGATGAATTATTTTGTGAGTTTGAATTACATGAGCAAACTAACATGTCCTCTAAGGAAAAGGGTTTAGCTCTATTTGTTGAAAAGAAGGACAAGAAAGAAAAGGAGAAGGAAAGAAAAGAAGCATCATCATCATCCGAGTCGGAGGATGAGTCAAGTAGTGATGGAGACTCATCTAGTGAAATGGCAAATTTTGTCAAGAAGCTTTATAGAAAGTCAAAAGAGTTCAAGAATAGAGAAGCAAGGAAGGGGTCTCATTCCTCAAAAGGTAAATTTAGTGGTAATTCAAGTTTTAGCAATAATGTGATTTGCCATGCTTGCAACAAGAAGGGGCACATAAAGCCGAATTGCCTGGAGCTAAAGAAGAAGGAGGAAAAGGAAAAGAAAAAGAAGGACAAGAAGAAGAAGAAGAAGAAGAAGAAGGAGGCTATGGTGGCTCAAACCACATGGGACACACCAAGTGTTGAAGACTCCTCCTCCGATGATGAGCTTTGCCACATCACACGCCATGTGGCACTCATGGCATTAGAAGATGATTCCGGCACATCAAGCCAAGAAGACTCCTCAAGTGATGAATCGTCATCTAGTGACGATGAGGTAATGAACTCTCCCAAAGTTACGCTTCTTTATAAATCAATTGCCTATCTTAAAGAAGCTCTAGATAAGTCTAAATCTAAGGTTAAGAGCATGAAGGTAGAACTAAAGGCTATTAGGAATGAAAAACCCTCACATGTTGATTCTTGCATGCTTAAGGAAGAAAATGACAAACTTAAGGATGAGGTTAGTGAATTGAAAGCATGTTTAGAGAAATTTTCAAATGGCTCAAAATGTCTTGATATGATCCTTAGTCGACAAAGAGCCGTTTACAGCAAGGCCGGTTTAGGATATAAGCCAAAAGAAAAAGAAGTTGCTTATATTTCATTGATTAATAGGAAAGCAACCATTAAGGGAAAAGTTAAGAAAGCATGGGTACCTAAGAAGCTTTTACTTAATGTTACCGGTCCAAATGTTTGGGTACCAAAAGCTTGTGTTTTTCATGTGATTTAGATAGGAGAGCGAGGTATGTGGATTGTGGATAGCGGTTGCTCAACACATATGACCGGGGATGTGAGCAAGTTCTCCACAATTAAATATGTGAAGAAGGGAGCGGTGTCCTTTGGGAACAGTGGAAAACTCAAGATATTAGGTAGAGGTACAATTGAAGTATCCCCCAAAATTGTTATTCACAAAGTTTTACTAGTTGAAAATATGAAATTTAATCTATTAAGTGTTAGTCAACTTTGTGATGCAAACTATCATGTCTCTTTTGAATCCTCTAAATGCATGATTAGGCACAAGGAATTAAATGATTGCATGTTAGTTGGATATAGGAAATCAAATATCTATTATGTTGATCTTTCATATGTTTCTAACATTTCTACTAAGTGCTTTGTTGCAAAAGAAGAGGAAAGTTGGCTATGGCATAGGAGATTGGGGCACATCAACATGAAAAACATAGCCAAGGTAGCCAAGATGGAGTTGGTCAAAGGACTACCAAAGATCAAGTATGTCAAGAATAAAATGTGTGATGCATGTCAAGAGGGAAAACAAACAAAGGCATCACACAAAGGTAAAACCCTAACTAATACTTCCTTACCATTAGAATTATTGCATCTTGACCTATTTGATTGTCATAGTACTCCATCTTTAAATGGCAACAAATATTGTTTGGTTATTGTAGATGATTTCTCTAGGTATACTTGGGTCTACTTTATGAAACATAAGGATGATACCTTAGAAATAATCATAGGATTTAGTAAAAGGGTTGAAAATGAAAAGAGTCTCAAAATCAACCGGATCCGTAGTGATCATGGTGGTGAATTTGAAAACTTAAATTTTTCACAATTTTGTTTAGAGCAAGGGTACAAGCATGAGTTCTCTTGTCCTAGAACACCCCAACAAAATGGGGTGGTGGAAAGGAGAAATCGTGCCCTACAAGAGGCGGCTAGGACTATGCTTAATGCATATTCTCTACCTAGCTACTTGTGGGCGGAAGCGGTTAATACCGCTTGCTATATCCAAAATAGGGTTCAAATCCATAGGTTTTTAGGAAAGACACCTTTTGAATTATGGAATGGGATTATTCCCACAATTCATTATTTTAAAGTCTTTGGATGTAAAGTTTATATTCTAAACACCAAGGATAACTTAGGAAAATTTGAATCCAAAGCGGATGAGGGAATCCTAGTTGGATACTCATCCACAAGTAGAGGATATAGAGTCTACAATAAGAGAACCCAAGGGATTGAGGAGTCCTCCAATGTTCAATTTGATGAAGCTACTAGTACCTACCTTAGAAAGTCCTCTATTGATAAGGATATTAATGACAATAATCAAGACATTACCCAAAAACTTCAAAATTTGACCATTAGGGGTAATGATCAAGGGGGAGGAAGAGGAGACTCCGATGATGAAAGAAGGGTGGAAGATAACAATGATCAAATTGAAACCCCTTCTAGAAACCTAAGAATTCATCAAGATCATCCACTTGACCGAGTAGTAGGAGATCTATTTCAAGGAGTAAGAACTAGGTCATTTCATAGACCTCCTACTAGTCAAGTAGCTCTTATCTCACAAATTGAGCCCAAATCGATCAATGATGCATTACATGATCCGGATTGGATTTTGGCAATGCAAGATGAATTGGCTCAATTTGAGAGAAGTCAAGTGTGGGAATTAGTACCTAGACCCAATGATAGCACCATAATTACTACAAGATGGGTCTTTAGGAATAAGCTAGATGATCAAGGAAATATCACTAGAAATAAGGCTAGGTTGGTTGCTAGGGGATTCAATCAAGTTGAGGGGCTTGACTATGATGAGACTTATGCCCCGGTTGCGAGGTTAGAATCTATTAGGATTCTCTTAGGGTATGCTTCCTACATGGGATTTAAACTTTACCAAATGGATGTTAAATCGGCATTCTTAAATGGTTATATTAAGGAGGAAGTATATGTAGAGAAACCACCTGGATTTGAGAACATAGATTATCCAAATCATGTATGTAAGCTTAGGAAAGCATTATATGGGTTAAAACAAGCTCCCCGGGCATGGTATGAAAGATTGTCATCTTTCTTAATTTCTAAGGATTTTAGAAGAGGCCAAGTAGATCAAACATTGTTTATAAAGTCAATATTAAAGATATATTCATAGCCCAAGTATATGTTGATGATATCATTTTTGGGTCAACGAATGATGATCTTCTTCAAGACTTTATAAAAAATATGGAAAATGAATTTAAAATGAGTTTGGTTGGAGAGCTTACCTTTTTCCTAGGTTTACAAGTCAAACAAACCAATGAGGGTATTCATATTTATCAAACCAAATATGCAAATGAAATGATCAAGAAATTTGGTTTGGAAAATGCCAAAATTGTAACCACTCCTATGGCCACTAGCACTAGAATAGATAGTGATCATGAAGGTAAATCAATTGATCTTAAACTTTATAGGAGTATGATTGGTAGCCTACTATACCTAACCGCTAGTAGACCCGATATTTTATTTGCGGTAGGTATGTGTGCAAGATACCAATCTTGTGCCAAAGAATCACATTTAGTAGCCGTTAAGAGAATATTAAGATATATTAAAGGCACCCTAAATGTAAGACTTTGGTATCCTAGGACTAGGTCATTTGAATTGCTTGGTTATACCGATTCCGATTATGCCGGGTGCAAATTGGATAGGAAAAGTACTAGTGGTGGATGCCAATTTCTTGGGTCCTCCCTGGTTAGTTGGAGTAGTAGGAAGCAACATTGTGTTTCTTTATCAACCACCGAAGCCGAATATGTGGCTATGGGTGGTTGTGTAGCTCAATTACTTTGGATGAGACATACTCTTGTGGCCTATGAGCTACACTACTCTAACATTAAAGTTTATTGTGATAATGTGAGTACTATCAACTTGACCAAAAATCCGGTACATCACTCTAGGACCAAGCACATTGAAGTAAAACATCACTTAATAAGAGATCATGTGGCAAGAGGGGACATTGAACTTAATTATGTAGAATCTAAGTCCAACCTTGCCGATATCTTCACCAAAGCTCTTCCCGAAGCCAAATTTTCATCATTAAGGAGAGAGCTTGGTATGTGCTTTGTAGAGTAAAACTCTAGGTTTGCATGATCCTATACTTTTATAGTAGCTTTATACCTTGATGCATCTCACAAAAAGCCTTAAGACACCTTGATTTTTGTATTGAGATAATTAGAACCATGTGAGATGATAGGGAAGGTGTACTTGGCTCATCATGCTTGTTATGATGCATTACTATGAGCCAATAACACACCTAGAGACATAAATACCTTATGGACCAATCATTGGGAAGGCTTGTATTCAAGTAATGAATACATAGCTCAAATAACATGGTTGGAAATTCCAAATAATATATATATTAAACTATGTTCATCATATTTTGAAAAACAGTTTTCAAATGGAACACAAAAGTGATACAAAGTTTGCAAAATCTTTAGAACTTTTGTTAGGTTCCAAGTTTGTATCAATCTTGAAATCTGGAAAACATATATTTTTCAAATTATTTTTCCTTAATAAAGTATGATTTCAGAAATGTGTACGCAAAATTTCATGATTTTTCGAGATTTCTGGAATTTTTAACGCATTTCTGAAGTTGGGATGAAAAGGCTGAAATTTCGATTTCAGGCGTAGCAGTCGACTGGTTCAGAAACCAGTCGACTGATACACTGTATTTTCTGATAAACAGCTCCATTTTATGGTATTTAGTGTATCCTTGATGTCCTACAACTATAGCTTGATAATATTGCGTATAAACAAAGGTTTAGGACTGTTTAGTGCAGTGGTTTAGGGGGAGTTTCATAAATTGTATCTTTTTCATCCCCAAATCCATTGTTGGTGCAAAGTTAGGACTTAATGTTTTTAAATTTCTGTTATGCTTTGCTTCAAATATTATTTACACATTATAAAGCTTATCTTGGATTAAGGGGGAGCTTTAATTTCAATTTTATACCTTAGTCCAAGATCCAACACCTTTGATTCCTTCATTTTTGAATCATTCTCTTTTTGATGTATGTCAAAGGGGGAGAAGGGATGTTTAAGTTAGATGATTATGTGTGTATCTTTAAAAGACCTAACTTAAATGATTGTCAAACATCAAAAAGGGGGAGATTGTTGGTGCAACAATGCTCCAAGCATTTATATGTTTTGATGTTTGGATAATCATCTAAGTTAGGCAATATCTTGTGATCTAATTGCGAATATGTTTTTAAGTAACAGGGAAATCCAAGGATGAAGACTTGGTAAAAGAGAAGTCCAAGTATGATCTTGGCAAGGAAAGTCCAAGGGATGGACTTGGCAGCGTAAGACCAAGCTTGTAGTCTTGGCAGCGTAAAGTCCAAGTGAACCTTGGCAAAGGAAGTCCAAAGTAAGGTCTTGGCAGCATAAGTCCAAGTTTGTAGTCTTGGCGGCATAAAGTCCAAGCATTTGGCAAACCCAAGACATGACGAAACCGAAGGAAGCTCCTGGAAGCAAAGCGCAAAGGATGAACAAGTCGCGGACTCGGAGGGATCCTGAAGGCGCAAGGCTTAATGAGGAGCTAGAAGGTTGAGTCTAGGTCTAGGGTATAAAATCAAGTGTGAATTACTCATACTTGATGAGTATCAGTCGACTGATACGATGTATCAGTCGACTGGTCAGGCGTTCGACTAAGTATGGGTGAAACCGCCGTGATCCGCTTTGGTCATGGCGGGCGACTAATGTTGCGATCCGATCGCCAAGGGCGCGATCGATCAAGAAAAATATCGCCGCACGCGCCTCACTCGACTGCTGCCTTGATCACTCCATCAGTCGACTGATGGAGGGATCAGTCGACTGATCACCTGGCCGTTGGAGATTGCGGCTATGAATCTCCGCGGAGATCGCGTTTCAGAAGTCGTTGGCTTCGGCGGCAGTCGACTGATGGTAAGCATCAGTCGACTGATCGAAGCCCAACGGGAAAAACAACCCCTCTTCTATAAAAAGGGGCCATGGGGAGCTTGGTGAAGCTAGTGCTCTTGCTCCTAACTACACCCTCGTGCTCACCAAGCTTTCCAAGTGTTTTTAGTGATTCAAAACCTCCTCTTCTCTTGTTCTTGATCATCCATCATTGTAAAGAAGAGGAGAGCATTGTAAGAAAGGTTTCTCCACCTTGGTTCATCCAAAGGAGAAGATAGTGAAGCTTGGCTAGGACTAATCCACCTTACGGATTGCCGTGGAGTAGGAGCGTCATCTCCGAACCACGTACATCGGGTGTTAGCGTTTGGTTTCTTATTTCTTATTCGTATTCATTTTCGTATTTGTATTGCTTCCGCTAACTTACTTGTAGAAACGAAGAAAGGCTAATCACCCCCCCCCTCTAGCCATTCCAATATTCCTAACATTGTTTACCTCATCATCATCACTTGATGATGATTCATCACTTGAAGATGAAGAGGACTCCTCGCTTGAGCTCGCGGCTTCTTCCTCTAATGCCATAAGAGCTAGGTTCCGGGTGGCATGGCATACTTCCTCATCGTCGAAAGACTCCTCCATACTTAGAGTGTCCCATGTTTGTGCCACCATTGCTTCTTTCTTCTTCTTTTCCTTCTTTTACTTCTTCTCCTTATGCTTCTTTTCTTTCTCCTCTTTTTTCTTTAGTTCCGGGCAATTTGGCTTGATGTGCCCTTTCTTATTGCAACCATAGCAAGTTACATTAGATGAAGAATTTGAATTATTTGAAGATTTACCTCTTGAGGATTGGAACATCCTCTTCACATCTTTCTTGGTGAGTCTCCTTGACTTCCCACCAAACTTCTTGACGTAATGTGCCACCTCGCTTGCCGATAACTCATCTTCACTACTTGATGAGTCTTCCTCGGATTCGGATGAGGAGGACACTTCCTTTTTCTTCTTCTCCTTCTTTCCTACAAAAAGAGCTATACCCTTCTCTTTGGATGAAGTGTTAGCTTGTTCATGTAATTGAAATTCACAAAAAAGTTCATCTAACTTGACTGATGAAAGATCCCTAGAGACCTTATAGGCATCTACCATTGAGGCCCATAAGGTGGTCCTAGGGAAAGCTTGTAATACATACCTTACAAGGTCACGGTTGTCGACCTTTTCACCTATAACATGTAGTCCGTTGACTACTTTCTTGAAATGCCCGTGCATTTGGCTCACGCTCTCGTTTGTCTTCATAGTGAAGCTTTGGAGTTGGCCAATCAAAAGATCCCTCTTGGCCCTTCTTGTCTCTTTGGATCCTTCGTTGAGTTCGATGAGCTTCTCCCAAAGCTCTTTTGCGGAGTTGAAGGGCCCGACCTTAGAGAGTTTCTCCTTGGATAGACCACATTGAAGTGTGGTCGTTGCTTTTGCATTTGCTTGTGCTTTCTTGGCCATCTCTCTTGTCCAATCTTTTGTCGGTAGTGGTGCTTCGAATTCGTCAACCGGCTTTTCAAATCCATCTACAATACTAAACCAATTTTCTATGTCATTCATGAGATAGTATTCCATCCTTCCTTTCCAATAGCCGAAGTCGTTGCCGTCGAAAAATGGAGGCCTTGCCGTGCTATATCCCTCTTGAAATGTCATGCTCCGGTTGATGGTTAGATCTTCTGATGCGATCCGGGCTCTGATACCACTTGTTGGTGATCGTATGGAAGCTAGAGGGGGGGGGTGAATAGCGCTTTTCGGTTTCTACAAAAATGATTAGCGGAAGCAAGCACAAATAATATATGTAAAAACACAAAAACAATGCTAACAAGGCCTTTACGTGGTTCGGAGATAACGCTCCTACTCCACGGCGATCCTTAAGGTTGATCAACCCAAGTAATTCCACTAAGAAGCTTTCTCTTTACAAAGACCTCCTCTTCTTACAAAAGATGACAATGAAGATTTGAGAGGAGGAGGGAGATTAATACACTTAGAAAGCTTGGAAAACTTGTGGGAGCTTAGAAGAATGATCAGAATATAAGCATTAGCCCCTTCTTGCTCCCCTTGGGCTCTTTTTATAGGAAAGAGCCCTTTTTCCGTTGAGGTCTATCGATCGATGACTTACATCGATCGATTGCCGCGATTCTAACGGCTTACGAGCAGCCGGATTCGCGGGATTTATCGTCATCGCCAGCGGAAGACTATCGATCGGCGCCAATGGCGGGCGATTCGGCGTCTTGCCGACCGGCCCACCGGCTACGCCATTCTGTTGTGTAGTCGATCGCCAATAATGGCGATCGATCGGTATCGGCGATCGGTCGAGTCGACTCTCACGATTCGACCGGATAACCCCGCTAATAGTCTTCCAACCTCTAATGCTGCATTTTAAGGGCGATTCGGACACCATGTTCTAGTCGATCACACACCCCATGACTAATTCATACTTGAAAACATAACCTAAGCCTAGACTTAACCTTCTAGATTCTCCATCAGCCTTGCGCCTCCAGGATTTTTTTGAGTCCACGACTCCATCCATGCGCTTGCCTTCAAAAGCTTCCTTCGGTTTCGTCATGCTTTGGTTTTCTTCTTTGCCAAAGTACGCTTGGACTTTACGCCGCCAAGACTCCATGGTTGGACTTATGCCGCCAAGACTTTCCTTTGGTCTTTCTTTTCCAAGGACTGCTTGGACTTTACGCCGCCAAGACTACATGCTTGGACTTACGCTGCCAAGACCAAGACCTTTCCTTTGACTTCTCTTTGCCAAGATCACACTTGGACTTGTCTTTTACCAAGTCTTCATACTTGGATTTTCCTGTCACTTAAACATGTTTACAATTAGATCACAAAACATTGCCTAACTTAGATGATTATCCAAACATCAAAATATATAAATGATTGGGGCATTGTTGCACCAACAAATGTCTCCAGCCAATGAGAAACAGTTGCTTGGATAAACCAAAGAGTATACCTTGTGATAGTCTAAACAGAATCGATGGCGTCCGAATCCATCAATTCATCAAGTAGGGATAATTTCAATACATTACAATTACACATGTAGAGATACTCACTAGTTGTGATCCAATCACAAATTCTCTCATGCTGTGAATCGCATTACAGACATTCAGTAAATGAGTTTAAGATCCAATCAAATATATGAAAATATGTATACTCAAATAGTGAATCTTCATTTATCAAATAAATGGTACAACCATAAGGCGATTACCTTAGAACACCTCTCATATATTACTAATAAGTCGACTCCCTGACAGTCGACTGGTTATAATCCCAGTCGACTGATAAGTGTCGACTCGGTTGCCAAGTGTCAAAATACTTGACCAATCGGCTGGGTCATAACCCAAGTCGACTGACAAACCTCAAACATGAGGTTTAACCCTAAGTATGATGCCCTCATACTTTCTAGACCACCCTTAGCCTAGACCTAAGCCTTCTAGCCACCTCCATCAGCCTCACACCTATTGGATCCCTCCAAGTCATTCATGACTTGTTCATCCATACGTTAGCCTTCAGGTGCTTCCATAAGCTATTGTTATGCTAACGTGGTTTATACCGCCAAGGTACATTTGGGCTTACGCTGCCAAGACACACGCTTGGACTTTACGCCGCCAAACCATTGGACTTATGCTGCCAAGACTCCACCCTTAAAATTTACGCTGCCAATATCAACCATTGGACTTCCCAAATGCCAAGTACCCATAACTTGGACTTTCACCGCCAAGACTACACACTTGGACTTATGTGGTCAAGACTACACCCTTGGACTTTCCATGCCAACTCCATGTTGGACTTTCCAAATGACAAGACTCAAGCTTGGACTTTCCCTTGCCAAGACCCATGCTTGGACTTTCCATGCCAAGTGTCCCACTTGGACTTCTCCATCATATGGTCAACCCTATGTCAACCATATAGTCAAACCATTGTCAAACAATGGTCAACTCATCGTCAAACATCAAAATACTACTCGAGTCAAACTCGAGTCTGGTCAATCGTGACCTGGGCCGATTACACCTATAATCTCTCCCTTTTTATGTTTGAAAAAAACCAAAACCTTTTAGTTAGAGCACTAACTAAAACCACTCCTCCCAATTGTCCAAATTGGGAATTCCAAATTCTCTTAATTCTCCCCCTTTTTGACATACATAAAAAATGCTCTCCCCAAGAGTGTCAATGTCTCATATCCCAATGAAATCTTACAATCCCCCCTTGGTCCAAAAATATCTAGGATGCCTTCACTCCTTCTAGTGATAAGTCACATATCACTAAAGAGAGGCAATCCTTCAAACTCTAAACTTTCTCCCAATTCTCCCCCTCATGAGGAAGAACACATTCATCATCCCATGATAGATAACCTCCCTCTAAAGGCTTGCTTCCCCTTGACCATTGCACCAACAATATCCTTGGAGAGTCCCTAAGCCTATAGGAACACTAAGCCATCAAAATTAAGGTTAAAAGTTCAACCTTGAACTTTCACACACCTTAAAATTGATACACACCCAAACAACTCTTCTAATCCATATCTAATAGATTTTTACCCTTTATAATACTTTCCAAGCATATCCTAGGGTTAGGAGCAGTTAGGGTAGCCTAGCATAGCTGAAACATGGGCTAAACATCCTTGTTTACCCGAAATCAACCATTGGCAATCGACTTTGTCAGCTACCAGTCGACTGCCCTTAAGGCCAGTCGACTTCCATCCATGATAGTCAATTGATTTTTGCAAATGCATAAATCATGTTTCAGAAAATAAAATTCAAAAAATCATAAGTAATTATACATAACTCGAAAAATCATGAAAATTCATATGTATAATACTTATAACATTCAGTATGGGTGAAAAATATTTGAAAAATAAAATACCCATAGAATAGTGAGATTGATACAAAGTTCAAAAATAAGAAAAACTTCATTGTTTTGAGTCTACTTTGTATCAACTTCATCAATGGTGATTGCTATTAAAGGATAGACTTCACCAAGGTTTTTCAAAATGGTTTTGAAATGATTGTAAAACATTAATTTCAATCATGGTCTATGGGCTAAGTATACATGACTTGTATACTAGCTTTCCTCATGATTTGTCCATGATATAAGATGAGTTTGAGTTCATCTAGATGCAAGAACTATGCACCTTGAACTTAACTCATTTCCTAGCATCTCACATGTGTCTAGGGTGTATCAATACACACACATGTCAATGTGATGTTAGATGTGAGTTTTGTTCTTCCTAAACTAAGATCTCATGTATTTTTCTAAGGCAACTCTATTTGATTCTCTTATACATGGGACTTCAAATCATGTCATTTGTCCTTAAATCAATTTTAATTAATGCATGAATGATGATTATGACATAAATGATAACATAAATAAGCATGTGCCAATAATCATGATGTCATGACATAAGATATAAACATAAACATAAACATGACACTATTAAATAACCTAAGCATAATCATGGCATTTATATGATAAAGATGAAATAAGATGTCATGCCATGGTATATGACAATCAAATCATGACAAATAATATATAAGGCATAAAAATACCTAAATTTTAATATTAGTTGTCATTTGTTAGGATTAATTCCATTTTATCATATTATCACTCTTCTCCCAAGTGTGTCAAAAATCCAAAATGGCACACCAAGACCTCTAGACCTAATTTGTGCTAATTTGATCAATTTATCAAACTTCTTAAATGATATTGGCACATCTTAAAATTCTTTAGGATCAAATTCAACCTTATTTCCAAAGTATCTCATAACTTGGAAATGACCTAAAGTGTCAACTTTGCTATGGTTGAGTTAACTACCCATCCAATCAAGGTTGACACATCCTAACCCACTTAGCGTGAATCAATCATGCTCCTAGGAACTCAATACCTATTGGAGCTCCTTGGGTTTAATAGGTATTCCTTAAGGATGGCCTCCCTTGATACCTTCCTAACGACCCTCCTAGGCTTAGAAGCTTCTGTCATTTGGGTCTTGCCTAGGTTAACTCTAGGGGTGACTCCTCTTGTAACCTTCTTAGTGATTTCCCTAGGTTTCCTTGAAACCTTAGCCACTAGGCACTTACCTTGGTTAACCTTAGGGATGACTTCCCTATTAACCTTGGTTTTCCTAGACCTAGGTTGAGTTCCATAATCAAATGGAACACTATGGTAGGTCTCCTTGGGCTTAAGTTTGTGACCCAAACATTTATTGCCCTTAGGTGGACCTTGCCTCCTAGACCCTAGGTTTTGTCTCCTAGATCCTAAATTTTGACCATTTGACCCTTGCATTTGATTTTGCATCTTTCTAAGGGTGTTTTCTAATCTCTCAAGTTTTGACCTCAAAACTTGATTTTCTAGCTCTAATTGCCCAATTTTTGAATTTTCATTTATTCTTTGGGCATTATTCCATTTCTTAGGAATATGCCTATCTTTCTTAGGGTTAATACCTAAATGGTCTTCTACCTTCCTAATTTCTTCCTTAGGTAGAATTGTCCTAGGGTTATTGTTTCTAGAATTGTCCTTAACCCTAAAATTACAATATTTAGCACCTAAGCAATACGATACATTCTTAGCATGCTTTTCATGATCATGAATAATAGCAAGAGTATTAAAATTACTCCTAGCATGCTTTTTGGCCTTATATAAAGAATGAGCATTACTTAAATTTACCTTAGGGTTTGCTTTAGAAGCTCCCCCTACATTTGATTCTCCTTCTTGACTCTTGGTTCACCTCCTCCCTTTAGGGCATTGGCTTATATAGTAGCCCCTTTGATGACATTTGAAGCACACCACGTGCCCCTTACTCTTTGTAGTGGGGACACCGGCATCCTTGACCTTGGGTGCCGGTTGAGCCTTCTTGACCTTCTTAGGGAACTTGCTCTTATAGTGCCCAGGTTCCCTACACTCAAAACATATTATATGATTCTTATTACTAATGCATGTATTTGAGTTACCTTCCACGGTAGGAGAATTTTGATCGTATTCTTCATGACTCTTGGAGGTAGAGGCTTTCTCTTGTTGCTTCGGCATTAAGGATGGCCTAATCCCCTCCCTCTCAATCCTAGAGGTGGAGGCTTCCTCCAATTCTTCCTCTTCCTCGGATGTTGATGACCCTTCAACCTCTGATTCCTCAAGCTCTTGTGATGAAGATGATGTGCTCTCTTCTTCTTCAGCTTGAGAGGATGAATATGTCTCTTCGGTCTCCTCCTCCAATTGAGCCGATGAGCACTCTTGTTCTTTGAGCTCCTCTATTTCTTGAGTCGTTGAGGGATTTTCATGATACTTTGTCAATTCACTCCAAAGCTCCTTGACATCCTTGTATTCACCTAACTTGGACAAGACATTATTAGGAATTAAATCACTTAGAATTTTGATTACCTTAATATTTGTCTTGAACTCTTTGAATCGTTCCTTGGTCCATTTTTCAACCTTGAGGATTCCACCATTTTTGCCTCTTGGAAATTCGCAATATTCTATCAAGGCAGACCAAAGCTTGATATCCACAATCATCAGGAAGTTCTCAATTCCTATTTTCCATTGAGTGAAACCTTCAAATCCATAGTCCTCGTAGGATGGTGGTGTGTTGATGTCCCGACCTAGTCTAAAACTTGGCTTCTCCATCTTCTTCTTCACCCTCTAGCGAGTTTGCTCCCATTTGTTAATTCGTAGAAGAGCTTCAAGCTCTGATACCAATTGTAGGATCTTCGGTGAGCGAAAGGGGGTGGGTGAATGGCGCTTACGGTTGGCTTGACGGAATTCGATCGTGCTTGTCTACAATTGTATTAGTACGCAATGGAAACAGAAAATACAATATGAATACAAACACACAAGAACAAAGACAAATAATATAATGTGATTCAGAACCTTAGGGTTCCTACTCTACGGATTGAGCTCGAATGAGCTCTAGTGATGCATACACTACCACTAATCAATAACACTCCTTCTCGGTGACACACCGGAGGTGGAAAAATCTCTTACAAGCGATTACAAAAGTAATACAATGAATTACAAGCAAATACAAAGATGAAATACAATACGAGTAAAGAAAAATACTTTACAAGAAGACTTTGAATGCTTGCTTTTGGTTGCTTGAGAAGAGCCTTGAAGGTCTGGATTACAGTAGCAAATCCCCTCCAAATCGTCTTAAAGAACCATGCCAAAATCCTTCTCCTCGAGCTCCCTTTAAAGCTACAACTCAAGCTGGATTCCGCCTAGCAGTCGATTGCTCGCGACCATCAGTCGACTACTCCTGTAGCTGTTGTGAGACAACGACTTAATCCACATTTGACAAGTTCCAACGGATAAACCATCAATCGACTGATCATGCCTCCACTCGACTATCAAACCCTAGAAGCCGACTTGGAAACATTCTATGCATGTGTCCTCGACCATCAGTCGACTGCCATCCATGGTAGTCGACTGATCAAGCCATCAGTCGACTGTCAAGGCCACACGGCCGCAGTCGAACGTCAGTCGACTCCTTGATAGTCGACTGATAAGTGTCGACTCGGCTGCCAAGTGTCAAAACACTTGACCAGTCGACTGGGTTATAACCCCAGTCGACAGACAAACCTCAAACATGAGGTTTAACCTCAAGTATGATGCCCTCATACTTGCTAGACCTCCCTTAGCCTAGACCTAAGCCTTTTAGCCACCTCCATCAGCCTCACACCTATTGGATCCCTCCAAGTCATCCATGACTTTTTCATTCATACGTTAGCCTTCAGGTGCTTTCATCGACTATTGTCATGCTAACGTGGTCTATACCACCAAAGTACATTTGAGCTTACACTACCAAGACACACGCTTGGACTTTACACCGTCAAACTATTGGACTTATGCTGCCAAGACTTCACCCTTGGACTTTACGCTGCTAATATCAACTCTTGGACTTCCCAAATGCCAAGTACCCATGACTTGGACTTTCACTGCCAAGACTACGCACTTGGATTTACGTGGCCAAGACTATACCCTTGGACTTTCCATGCCAACTCTATGTTGGACTTTCCAAATTCCAAGACTCAAGCTTGGACTTTCCCTTACCAAGACCCATGCTTGGACTTTTCATGCTAAGTGTCCCACTTGGACTTCTCCATCATATGGTCAACCCCATGTCAACTATATAGTCAACCCATTGTCAAACAATGGTCGACTCATCGTCAAACATCAAAACACAAACATCAAAATACTACTCGAGTCAAACTCGAGTCTGGTCAATCGTGACCTGGGCTGATTGCCCCAACAGATATCCACTATAGACAAGAACAACATTGACGTTAGGCCAACAAGCTATTCTTAGCTATAGTGGTAGGTATCAAGTATACTGATTACATATCGCGTATATATAACTATCATATTATGTTATCAACTATTTGAATATTCACATAAACATCGGGTTGTTAACGTATTAACAAGTATACATCAAATGTATATCACCTGACTTCACCTCTATCCACATTGACCTTGGCGTGAGGTCAACAAGTCAATGCTTCAAGTTAAAGCCAACCGATTAATCATGAGATCGCATCTCTATCGTTCGAACATATTTAAGTTAAGGTTGAGCTTGACGTGGGCCAACAACTCAAACAAAAAATTAGACTCTGGTTCTTACCATATTAACGGTAGCTAGGTATAAGCTTTAAAATTTGTATAAGGATTTTAGGTCTCATCGTCATGCATATGTTCTACCTATATGACATCTCACGCATGACACGCATGACATATATGATGACATGTCACAACACACACATGACAAAATACATCTAATATAATCATGACATACTACATGGCATGTGATATGACATGATTATGTCATAGTTGTCATTATATTATTTTGGAATAAAAATATGATTAGGAATTTGACTTTCATAAATCAACATTCCTTGATTAAATTAGGAAATAATTTCCAAATTTAATATCATATTTTTGTCTAGGGAAAAATATTAAAGATAAAATATATTTTAGAATTTAGATTTCATAAATCATGATTCTTTAATTAAATAAAGATTTAAATCCGAATTTAATATTATATTTTATCTAGGAAATATATTAGAAATAAAATATGATTTAGAATCTTGATTTCCATAAATAATGATTCTCTAATTAAATAATGAATTAATTCTGAATTTAATTTCATATTTTATTTGGTAAATATTTTCAGAAATAAAATATGTTATAAATTATTGATTTTCATAAATTAAAATTCCAAAATTAAATTAGGAAATAATTTCCAATTTAGTCACATACTTTATTTAAGGAAACAAATACCTATCAAGAAAATCTAATTAATTAGGAAACAATTTCCAAATTAATCTAGCTTGATCAAATATTTCCAAAAATATAATTTCCTAAATTACGAAATTTCCATATTTGGAATTTTTCCTAACAAATTAGGAAACTTTCTAAAAAATGGAAAATTTTCCAAAATAGGAAAATTTCCAAAATAATTCTACGACCAACTACTGTTGGAGCTATTGCTCTAAGTTATGTTTTGGTGTTTGACAAAGGTTTAAGTAGTGTAGGTGTGAGAAATCCAAGTGCTTTGGTGAAGGATAAATCCAAAAATCTTGGTGTGAGAAATCCAAGTGCTTTGGTGAAAGATAAATCCAAGGGTGAATCTTGGTGTGAGAAATCCAAGTGTCTTGGTGAAGGAGAATTCCTTGTGGGAGTGGCAAGGTGAAAAGTCCAAGAAGGGTAATTCCTTGGCTTGTGAAAATTCCTTGCAAAAGTGGCAAGGTGAAAAGTCCAAGAAGGGTAATTTCTTGACATGTGAAAATTCCTTGCGGGAGTGGCAAGGTGAAAAGTCCAAGAAGGATGATTCCTTGGCAGAAAATTCTTTGCGGGTGTGGCAAGGTGAAAATACCAAGAATGGATGATGGCCGAAGTCTTGGCAAGTAAAGAGTCTATGGGTAGAGTGTTTATTGGGCGTGTTTCATTCTTAGAGTTGACTAAAACTTTGGATCTAAGGACAACAATGAGTTGACACCTCAATTGTTGCCCTTATCACACTAACTTTGAGAAGGTGTTTGTTCTCGGACAAAGCCTTTCGTCGTCGACTTAGGGTATATAGAAGTCGGTCATTAACTCTGATGTTCATTGCCTAGAAGAGTCGAGAACTAGAGCAAGTGTATCATACACTTGTACAATGAAGGCTCTTCCTCGAGCGATCGGTGACACCTCGTGATCGATCTTGGCGAGCGAAGCAAGCCCCACTCGATCGATGATTTGGATCGGCGTAGCGGTAGGCGCCTCGGCCCGGTCTCTAGTCAAGCTTTGTTGTCACGTGGCAGACTCGATCGGCGGTTCGGCTAGAGAAATTGAGCATGTACCTTGATTGATCGTTGGCAGCTGCGAACAGAATCGAGGGAGCTTCGAATGACTCCTCGACTGTAGTAGAGGAAGTCTCAGCATTTAACATGAGCAGTCGAGTCAGCACCTCGACTGACCTTCGAAAAAATTGCACAGACGCAAGGTACACTCAACTTTCACCTCAACTGGTGGGAAACCAGTTCGCGATTCTGGTGAAAAATTCTATCTGTTCTTCCACATGTTTGATTTTTACAGGTTTTCGCTCGAGTGTATAACCTAATCTTTTGACTCGTGGACATTTTCAAATGGCGTGGACAAAATTGATTGGAGATTGGAGCAAAGATCAAGGGATTAGGGTTGCGAAGAAATAAAAAGGGTTGGCTCTATTTTCGGCAAGATATCGCTCGAACAAGATTGAAGCTCTTTTTGTGATTTCCATACAACTCTCGGTGTTCTTCTTTTTGGCTGAAAATTGATCGACAACCTGTTACATCTGAGTTGCTTGCCTGTGGTCGATTGCTCATCTGAGAAAGAGCTGCGTCCATTGCTTCTGCTGGTGTGAAATCTCTGCTCGGCTAATGCTCTGTAAATCTAGACGATTGGGGCCATTGTTGAACTCACGATCATCTCGCTAATTCCACGTCTCAACTGTAAAGGTTAAAGGTTTTGTTTGTTGGTTTTGTCTTATTGTTTTCTATCTGTGTTAAGCTATTGCTTATCGATTCATTTCAGATTTCTGTATCAATTTCATATTTAGAGAGTTTGTAATCTGTAAATTTTTAAAGGGGTTTCTCCGCCTTTGAAATTTACTTCAAAAAGTAGAAAAGATAGAGGTAGGCCTTGGACTAGCAGCTCTAGGAAAGAGCTATGAACCAAGTAAAATCGACTGCATCATTTTCTTTTTGTCGGTTGCTCGTGAGTCGGTTGGGTGGTTGTGTGTGTAGTGCTCCATTTTTTATCAAGG
Organism: Wurfbainia villosa; assembly: GCA_025175895.1. NCBI lineage: Eukaryota > Viridiplantae > Streptophyta > Magnoliopsida > Zingiberales > Zingiberaceae > Wurfbainia > Wurfbainia villosa. Next base: position 98,009,477 of record CM045987.1, read on the forward strand.
GGTCATTGGACTTTTGCTGAATCTTTTGATTTAAAAAAGAAAAAAATGATATATCTCCTCCCTCTTGCGTATACCTGTCCTTTCAAGTGGTATCAGAGCTAGAGCTCTAATTACCCAGTTTAACAACCCTAGATTCGTAACCATGCAAGAGGGTTACAATACAAACCGACCTCCATTTTTTGATGGAACGAATTTCCAATACTGGAAAAGTCGGATGGAGTATTGTCTCATGACTGAGATAGAAATGTGGTTCTTCATTACGGAGGGCTTCATTACTCCAGTGGATGAAGTAGGTAAGGTCTTAGGGTCTGCTCTTTGGACAAATGAGCAAAAGCGCAAGGCATAGGCTAATGCTAAAGCTACTGTAACATTACAGTGTGACCTGGAAAAGGAATAACTTAATAAAGTTAGTCCTTTCAGCAGTGTGCAAGACCTATGGAATAAGCTGCTTGAGTTGCACGAGGGTACCAGAGACTCTCGTATAGCCAAGAGGGATTTGTTCCTAAGTCAACTCCAGAACTTTTCTATGAAGGACACTGAATCTGTCAGTGAGCTTCATGGAAGGTTCAAGGTGTTTCTTAATGGTCTCCACTCTATTGAGGAGACTGTTGAGAACCGGGATTTGGTTAGGTACGTCCTTAAGTCATTTCCCCGCAATGTCTTGTGGTCATCCATGGTGGATGCCTATAAGGTATCACGGGATTTTTCAAATGTAAAAATAGATGAATTATTTTGTGAAATGGAGCTTCATGAACAAGCTAATAAAGGTCAAAAAGAGAAAGGTATTACTTTGATTGTAGGTGATCAAAATAGGGAAGGAAAGAAGAAGAAGGAACAGTCGTCATCTTCTTCCACAGAATTTGATGGAGATGATGAGTCCTCATCCAGCGAGGTGGCCAACTTCATGAGAAGAATGATGAGGAGAAGTAGTAGGTCCAACAAAAAGAAAGGTAAGATAGCAGACAATTCCATTGATAAAACTAATATTGTTTGCTATGAGTGCAACAAAAAGGGGCACTTTAGAATTAAGTGTCCTCGGCTCAAGAAGAAAGAAGAAAAGAGAAGGAGAAGAAAAGCCTTGAGAGCCACGTGGGATGAGTCTTCATCCGGGGCATTAGAAGAGGACAAGGAGGAGAAGACCAGTCGAAACACTGCCCTGATGACACTAGAGGATTCTGAGACAAAAATAGAAAGGAGAAGGACAAATGGAGATTCAGATTCGACATCATCGTCTTCAGATGATAAGGAGGTAAATTCTATTGAACTTATAAACTGTTACAAAACAATTGCTTATTTATCTGATATGTTAGAGAAAACCAAGTCTAAGGTTAAATTGTTGAAAACTGAAGTAGGACAATTAAAAAACCTTAAAGAGCATGTGGTAGAAATTAGTACTAACATTCCTCAATTTGAGAAACTCAGAGATGAGAACAAATCTCTGAAAGCACAGGTAGAAGATCTCAAGTGCACACTTGAGAAATTCACCTCTAGCTCTCAGACCCTGAACATGATACTAGAATCACAACGAGTTGTTTATAACAAAGTTGGGATAGGTTATAGATCTAAACAACAAGAACTTAGCTTCATTTCATTATTCTCTAGGAATTCTGGTAGAAAGACTAAAACAACTAAGGCTTGGATACCTAGGAAATATATTTTGGAAGCTAAAAGACCCAAGATTTGGGTTCCTAAAACCTCTATTTTCCATGTCAAGTAGGCAACGGTCGAGGGGGAGTGTCCATCAATCTGATATGTTAACAGTGGATACTCCAAACACAATAACTAAAATGATACTGTGTTAGAAGATAGAAGGAAAAATACATATATTTCATGTTGGTGCAGGGGCACTAGATAATCGAACATGTGTTTTGATTATGGAAAAGACACAAAGTTAAGTTTACATCGTTATCTCACGAGCTATCGAGTGTGTAGAAAAGTATTAAAGCTGGAGCTGAAGGCTAGCGACACCCGGAGGAAGCCGCGGTGGTCGGGCGACACTCGAGTGACTTCGGAGGGAGCCAAAGGAATCGAGTGGAAGGCCAGAAGCGAGAGCTACTATCGAGGTAAGCTCGTGTGAGTGAGAGATTGTAAGGTCGTGTCCTCTTTACGGGGACGACCATAGGCGACGATCCGACTATGACTTCCTGTGGAAGGTCTAGGTCGAGATCGGACGGTTAGAAACCGTCGCATTTACCATTTTCTGAGCTAACCTCTTCGCAGGAAGTGGCCAGCCGGGCGATCACTGCTGGACATTGGCGATCGATTATCGATTGATGATGAGAGGCATCGATCGTATCATCGATCGACCGATGAGAGGCATCGATCGACTAATGGCGGCGACTCGACCTTTGCGCTAGGTCAAAGCGGATAACGTTGTGGCGCCGCCAGCGATAAAATTTAGAAAACTTCGTGATCCGTTCCAAATAAAAGGGAGACATATTCAGAGCCCAAAGTCTATAAAAGGAGGAGGAATCCAACTCCAAATAACATCAAGTTTATTCATCAAGTGCTCCTACAACGCCAACGCTCCAACACCGTCATAATGCCGACGCGACAACAAGTTCCGATCTTCTTCGTCGGCAGCAGTAGCAAGTAATATTTTGATATTGTATTCTTTATTTTTATTCGTAACGAGGTGAGGTAGGCTTGTTGCCTCATCCTCGTAATTTCGGTTTTGTGATCGTTGTCTCCTACCTCCAACGAGGAGGAGACGTTATAGTGCTTTGCCCTCCGTATGCGGTCTAGGACCGATAGGGCCTTGGAGTAGCAACCGTTGGGTTGTGAACCAAGTAAAATAAATATGTCGCTTTATTTTCCACTGTGTTTACTCATTTAATTGTCTACTCGAACGAAATGCCGAAAAGTTTTACGATCACTATTCACCCCCTCCTCTAGCGACGCTTCTCGATCCAACAATTGGTATCAGAGCGGGGGCGCTAAGATTTGGTGAAACCACCGATCTAGCACGTTTTGGTTTTCTGTTCGTATTTTTCGATTCGTATTTTTTTTTGGTCTTTTTTTTCCTCCCGCACTACTAATCCAAGACGAAGTCTTGGTACGTTTCTTTTGGTTGTGTGCTTGCAAGTTTTTCTCTCTTGGAGTAGCCGACGGTAAAACGACCATAACTTTCCGCACAAGTGGACTCACATAACGATCTACCTACCAAATCGAAGCTCTCTGAGAGATCTACATTTTTTATGAGGGTTTACCCTCATAACAAGCCATTTCCAGCCCCAAAATCCAACGTCTAGTACCCTTTCGGGGGCATCGAAGGTCGTAAGTTGTTAGTTTTTGTTAGTTTTTTATTTTTCTCATTTAATTCTGTTTATTTCCTATTATTTCCCGCACTACTAATCCAAGACCAAGTCTTGGAATTCTCTTTGGTTTTTATTCGTATTTTGCAAGATATTTAATGGCTCACATTGAGGGATATAGCACCACCCGACCTCCGTTCTTTAACGGAAATGATTTCCGTTATTGGAAAGGTCGGATGGAGTGTTTTCTAAAAACACAAGTCGAGACTTGGATGATAATCCAAACCGGCTTTGCTCTACCCACCAATGATCAAGGAGAGCCCTTGGATTTCAACAAGTGGACAAATGCAACCAAGAGGCAAATCGAAGCCGATGCAAGAGCAACTCAAATATTACAATGTGGCTTGTCCAAGGAGGAGCTCAACCGCATCAGTCCATTCATTAGCACCAAAGACCTCTGGAACAAATTGATTGATCTACACGAAGGGACGCCCGATGCTAAGGTATATAAAAGAGATTTACTTTTAAATAAACTGTACAATCTAAAGATGCAGGATCGCGAGACCGCCACCCAATTACATGTGCGGATCCAAGACATCGTCAACGGTCTTCACTCGATCGGGCAAGCCATAGAGAACCGAGACCTTATAAGGTATGCTTTAAATGCTTTCCCTAGGACTACCTTGTGGGCATCCATGGTTGATGTCTACAAGGTCTCTAAGGACCTTTCGAAGCTTAGGTTAGACGAATTATTTTCCGAGTTTGAACTTCATGAGCAAACTAACGTGGTCCGGGCCAAGAGAGGTATTGCTCTACTTGCAGGACAAAGAAGGAAGCCACCTACTAAGCAAGTAGATGAACTCGAACCCGAAGACGAATCCGAATCCGAAGAGGAGGCCATAATAGTCAACATTGTGCAGAGAATAGTTCGACAAGAAAGAAGGAAATTGAAGAATGAGAACCAAAAGGAAAAGGGAGCAAGGAAAGCCTTCCATGCAACTTGGGACAACAGAGAAGACATAGCTTACATGGCAAGAACGAAGGAGTCCGAGTCAGAATCCGAAGCCGAGTCCAACTACAACTTCGACTCCGACCCCGAAGATTATTTCGAGAGAATCGAGAGAAAACTCAAAGCCGGACCAAAAGGGAAAGTCAAGGTTAATCGCTCTTTAATTAGTACGCTTTACAATACAATTAAAATGCTTAATAGGAAATTAACTAAGTCCGAGTCTAGGGTTGAGTCGTTACTTGAGGAGGTTGAAACCCTCAAGCAAGAGGCTACTCTAACCCCTTCAACTAGTCAAGTTCAAGAGGGAAACTCAACTCAAATTGAAAAACTTGAGGAGGAGAATTCTCTCTTGAAAGACCAAGTTCAAGAGGTTGAGGCTAGGTTGGAAAGGTTCACGTTGGGATCTAAGAACCTTAATCGACTACTTGGAACCCAAAGAGCCGTGTACAATAAAGCCGGACTCGGATTTAAGTCAAAGACTACGAATAGGTCTTATATGTCTATCGTAAATCGTAGTCATCAAAGAGTCCAAGCATGGGTCCCAAAGGTTTTATTGAACTCACATATAAGGACTAATAAGTATTGGATTCCTCAGGATCAAGTTCATTATTTGAATAGACCATATTGGTTCAATGGTCCAGGGGGAGCTAACACTAAAATAGTATACCCGCTTACTTAGCAAAACCATTGCATATTTTACTTTAATTTTTAGAATGGCTAGATAGGGTAAATGACTAGTCAACTCTTGACAACATAGTATCAGGATGCGGCGAGATGATAGTACGTTAGGGAAACAAAGTCTCGTGTATTCGAGCTAGATAAGGCGTATCTAGCTTGGTGCACTTGACCGAGTGGAACTAGCTGAAGCTACCTCGCCGTATCCTAAACTAGTTAGACCAGGAAGTAACCCTAAGTGACTTAAGTGATATTTTCTTGAATTTGGCTTTGTCTAAGGAAGTGGTCGTTGTTCCGATCAAAGAAGGCCCCTGTGCCTCGCCACGACCTGGAAGCCAGTTTCTCGAAAAGTTACTTAACGATCTAAAGGTTAAATCTGAATCTAACCCAAGGTTGACTATCTTTAATCAATTTAAAATCATCTCACAAAACATATAAGGTGAACAAATTCTGAGACACATAGAATGGGTGAGATGTTAAGGATAATTGAAATATACTTAAAACAATCTTCAAAATACTACTTATTTTCTCAACTATTGTACTTAATGACTCTTTAGGCCAAAGTTTAGCGCCCCCTACATCTCTTATACTTCATATATTTGACTAAGGGGGAAAGCAAACTAACCCTAAGGGTTATATTATAAACCTTTAGATTATTGGTGTAGAGGGACACACCTCAAACCAATCTATCTAACTATTGCTAGACGCATGTTTGGACTCAAAGTTGATTTATCTTGATGCATGCATATACCATATTGTCTTTAAACCCCTATTTTATATAACAAACTTCATTTTTACATAACAAACCCCAACATTTGTTTTAATTTATGGCAAAAGGGGGAGAAGAGCGAAAGTTAAGGGGGAGTAACACAAAATTTATTTAATCTTGAACTAAAGTATCTCTTTCAAAACTCACCTGGGGTTAAGGGGGAGTTTTGGTTAAGGGGGAGTTTTTGAAAATGACATTCATCATTTACTATACTTGTTTTATGCTTTAATTTATCTTAACTTTGTGTTGGTTTGCCATAGATCAAAAAGGGGGAGATTGTTGGTGCAGGGGCACTAGATAATCGAACCTGTGTTTTGATTATGGAAAAGACACAAAGTTAAGTTTACATCATATCTCACGAGCTAAATCGAGTGTGTAAAAGTACTAAAGCTAGAGTCAAGGCTAGCGACACCCGAGGAAGCCGCGGTGAGTCGGGCGACACTGAGTGACTTCTGAGGGAGCCAAGGAATCGAGAAAGAGCTACTATCGAAGAATCGAGGTAAGCTCGTGTGAGTGAGAGATTGTAAGGTCGTGTCCTCTTTACGGGACGACTATAGGGCACGATCCGACTAAAACTTCTTGTGGAAGGTCTAGGTCGAGATCGTGACGTTAGAAACCGCCGATTTATCATTTTCCGAGCTAACCTCTTACCGCAGGAAGTGGCCCTGATCGATGAGAGGCATCCGATCGATGCCATCACGATCGATGAGAGGCATCAGTCGACTGATGGCGATGACTCAGCCTTTGCGCTAGGTCAAAACGGATAACGTTTGACGCGGCCACTTCGCGATAAAATTTGGAAAACTTCGTGATCCGTTCCAAATAAAAGGGAGACATATTCAGAGCCCAAAGTCTATAAAAGGAGGAGGAATCCAACTCCAAAGAACATCAAGTTTATTCATCAAGTGCTCCTACAACGCCAACGCCCAACATCCGCCATAACGCCGACGACGACAACAAGTTCCGATCTTCCTTCAGCAGCAGAGTCAAGTAATATTTTGATATTGTATTCTTTATTTTTATTCGTAACGAGGTGAGGTAGGCTTGTTGCCTCATCCTCGTAATTTCGGTTTTGTGATCGTTGTCTCCTACCTCCAACGAGGAGGAGACGTTATAGTGCTTTGCCCTCCGTACGCGGTCTAGGACCGATAGGGCCTTGGAGTAGCAACCGCTGGGTTGTGAACCAAGTAAAATAAACGTGTCGCTTTATTTTCTGCTGTGTTTACTCATTTAATTGTCTACTCGAATGAAACGCCGAAAAATTTTACGATCGCTATTCACCCCCCCCCCCTCTAGCGACGCTTCTCGATCCAACATTTCATGTGCTTTTTGATAATGCTACTAATATATCTGTCAAGTGTTTGTTGACTAGAAAAAGGTTTGATAAGGAGACTACCACTGCTTAAACTTCAGAAGTACAGGTAGTGTGATGCTTGTCACTAAGGTAAGCTAATGAAAATTTCACACAAGAGCAAGGATTCTGTAAGTATCTCTATAGCTTTAGACTTGTTACATCTAGATCTATTTGATTGTGCACTATTAAATCAATTGAATGGTAGTAAATATTGTTTAGTAATATTTGATGATTACTCTAGATATACATGGATGTTGTTTTTTAAAACATTTTTATTTCTTTTAGTAAAAGAATTGAGATTGAGAAAAACTTCATTAGAAGTGATCATGGAGTTGAATATGGAATGAAGAAAACTAGATTACATGAAAACACTGAAGTAGGATAAGTTAAGATTGTTTTTGTTGAAGAAAAGTTTAGGTTACAAGGGTCATTGCTTGAAGGTGTATCAAACGATCAAGTACTTGACACACTCAAGCACCAAGATCCATGAGGACAAAACTCTAGTCATCCCCAAAATCAGAGCTTCAACAAGGGGTGAAGACTAGATCATCCTTTAGAAATGAAGGGTGTTAGGGATGTGTGATACTGAGTAAGTAATAAACCCTCACTGATCATAAGGACAAACTTACCATAAAAAGTGAAATCAGTGGAACTTGTATCACATTCCAACCAAGTAAAATTGGTTGGATCCCTTAAAACCTAAACAATAATTACAAACCTAAGGATAAACTCTTAGCTGGTGTAGAAAATATGTGCTAGAGAACTTTGATACAAATTTCTTCTTAGAAACTCATGTTTCAGAAAATTTGAAACTTGTGTCAATCTAGAGAAATCTCAGGTATTATAGACTATACATATTTTTTTCCTTGTTAGATTATGATGTAGAATTGTATACGAAAAACCTCAAGATTTATTGAATTTTCTAAAATTAACTCGCTATCTGAAATCAAACAGATTCGAGTTATCCTCGACTATAAGCTCAACCACACTTCCAGTCGAGGCACTGACACGACTGGCACCCTCAGTTGCAACCATCAACGAACAGAATTGAGGCGCGCTCGACCAGCGCCTCGACTAGACAATTCAACGAACAATTTAAGTGCTAGTCAAGCACTATTGGATTCTTTTAGTGGTTTCTATCACCAGATTTCCAAAGGTCCAAATTGAGCAACCTATAGAAATCCAGATTGGTCTTTTAAAAATCCCGACCAGTTTTTCAAAATCCCGACCAATTTTTCGAAAAACCTGATCAGTTTTTCAAAATCCAGACCAGTTTTCCAAAAACCATACTAGTTTTTTGAAAATCCAGACCAGTTTTCCAAAATTTTAGACTGGTTTAATTTCAGGGTGGTTTAATTTTAGGGCGGTTTAAATTTCAGAGTGGTTTAATTTCAGGGCAGTTTAAAATTTAGATTGATTTTGACTGAATGATAGTTGAGGCACAACTTTGACTGATATCAAATCTATCGAATGGAATAGAGTTAGAGTTGACTAGGACTTCGACTGATACCCTGTGTGGCTTAAACACAAAGCTCACAGAATCGAGTAGAACTCGACCAGCGGCTCAACTGTTCATGTCGCAAACTCACAGAATCGAGTCGACCTCAATTGGGGACTCGACTACGCGTAATTTCTAACTCCAGACGCAAGTAGACCTCGACCAGCGCCTCGACTGGATCTGTCATTCGATCTTACCTTGTCTGTTTTTGATCATTTAAGGTTGGTTTACCACTCCTAATGCTAGAGAATGTTTGAAAAGCATTACAAGGGAAATCTTACAATAAAATATGAATACGTGAGGTAGGTGATTTCGAAAATTAAGGTGCATCAAGAAGGAGAATGAGGGAAGCTAATTTTGAGGGGGAGTTTATTTGACCTATTTCTGATTTACTATCTGACCTATTTCTAATTTACTATCATTTGACCTATTTCTGATTTACTATCATCTGACCTACATCTGATTACTCTGATCTAACCTGAGCTGATTTATCATGAACTGATCTAACTTGAGCTGATATCTTTGATTTATCATCTAATCTGAACTGATATCCTTGATTTACCTAATATCAGTTAACATCAGTGACCTAATGAACTGGTTTAATATCTAAATCCCAAATCTAACTTTTACAAAACCACTTTCAGTGGGGTGTCAAAGGGGAAGGAGAAAATGTTTATAGGTTAGGTGCAAGAATCTGTGATCTCTCTTGAATTTCTGATTTAGGTGTATGGTGTGTCATAATGATCTATGATATCTCTAATCTCTAATTTACCATGATTTGAACTCTAATCTATGATTTGCCATGACCAAATATCTGATTTATCCTGATCTGATCCATATCCAATTTAACTAACACCTGATCACTTGATTTACCTGATCTGATCTATATCCAATTTGACTAACACTTGATTACTTGATTTACCTGATTTACTTTGAACTGATCCAATATCTCTGATTTAACTAACCCTTTTTTCGGTGTTTGCCAAAGGGGGAGAGAAAGTTTATAGTTTAGGTGTGGTTTGGGTGTGCATGTGACTATTATCTATGATCTCAGTAAACTAATATCTTTGATTTAACTAAACTATTATCTGTGATCTCAGTGAACTAATATCTCAGATTTAACCTAATCTTAGATCTGTGAGTAAAGTGACTTTGATTGATTTTACTAGGAGTGACCTAAACATAAACGGGTTGTCAAACATAAAAAAGGGGGAGACTGTTGGAGCTATTGCTCTAAGTTATGTTTTGGTGTTTGACAAAGGTTTAAGTAGTATAGGTGTGAGAAATCCAAAGGGTAAATCTTGGTGTGAGAAATCCAAGTGCTTTAGTGAAGGATAAATCCAAAAATCTTGGTGTGAGAAATCCAAGTGATTTGGTGAAAGATAAATCCAAAGGTGAATCTTGGTGTGAGAAATCCAAGTGCCTTGATGAAGGAAAATTCCTTGCAGGAGTGGCAAGGTGAAAAGTCCAAGAAGGATAATTCCTTGGCATGTGAAAATTCCTTGCAGGAGTGGCAAGGTGAAAAGTCCAAGAAGAGTAATTCCTTGGCATGTGAAAATTCCTTGCGGGAGTGGCAAGGTGAAAAGTCCAAGAAGGATGATTCCTTGGCAGGAAATTCCTTGCAGGTGTGGCAAGGTGAAAAGACCAAGAATGGCTGATGCCCGGAGTCTTGGCAAGTAAAGAGTCTATGGGTAGTGTTTACTAGGCGTGTTTCAGTCTTAGAGTTGATTGAAACTTTGGGTCTAAGGACAACAATGAGTTGACACCTCAACTGTTGCCCTTATCACACTTATTAACTCTAAGCACAACTTTGAGAAGGTGTTTGTTCTCGGACAAAGCCTTTCGTCGTCGGCTTAGGGTATATAGATGTCGGTCATTAACTCTGATGTTCACTGCCCAGAAGAGCCGAGAATTAGAGCAAGTGTATCGTACACTTATGCAGGTGAAAACTCTTCCTCTCGAGCGATTGGCGACACCTCATGATCGTCCAAGCGGATAAAGCAAGCCCCACTCGATCAGCTGATCTGCGGCAGTTGAGAAGTTCTCGGCCCGGCCTCTGGCAAGCTTCATCACGTGGTAGACTCGGTGGTGGTTTGACTTGGCGATCAAGCGGTGCCTCGGCCCGATCGTTGCGGCGAACATAAGCGAAGGAGCTTCGAATGGCGCCTCGACTGCAGTAGAGGAAGTCTCGACATTTAACATGATCAGTCAAGCCAGCGCCTCAACTGGCCTTCAAAAAATTGCACAGACACAAGACGCGCTCAACTTCCACCTCGACTGGTAGGAAACCAGTTCGCGATTCTAGTGAAAAATTATATCTGTTCTTTCGCGTGTTTGATTTTTATAGGTTTTTGCTCGAGTGGATGACCTAATCTTTTGTCTCATAGACATTTTCAAATGGCATGGACAAAATTGATTGGAGATTGAAGCAAAGATCAAGGGAATAGGGTTGCACAGAAATAAAAAGGGTTGGCTCTGTTTTCGGCAAGTTATCGCTCGAACGAGATTGAAGCTCTTCTTGTGATTTTCATATAGCTCTCGGTGTTCTTCTTTTTGGCTGAAAATTAATTGATAACCTATTACATCTGAGTTGCTTGCCTATGGTCGATTTCTCATTTGAGAAAGAGTCACGTCAATTGCTTCTGTTGGTGTGAAATCTCTGCAAGACTAGTGCTCTGTAAATCTGGACGGCTGGGGCCATTGCTGAACTCGCGATCATCTCACTAATTCCACGTCTCAACTATAAAGGTTAAAGGTTTTGTTTGTTGGTTTTGTCTTACTGTTTTCTATCTGTGTTTAGCTATTGCTTATCTATTCTTTTCATATTCCTGTATTAATTTCATATCTAGAGAGTTTGTAATCTGTAAGTTTTTTAAGAGATTTCTCCGCCTTTGAAGTTTACTTCAAAAAGGAGAAAAGATAGAGGTAGGTCTTGGACTAGCAGCTCTCGGAGAGAGCTGTGAACCAAGTAAAATCGGGTGCATCATTTTCTGTTTGTTGGTTACTCATGAGTCTGTTGGGTGGTTGTGTGTGTAGTGTTCCGTGTCTGATTAAGGGGTCGTTGGACTTGTTGGTGTAATCGGCCTAGGTCACGATTAACCAAGACTCAAGCTTGACTCGAGAGATGTTTTGATGTTCGACAAAAATATATGACAATGTGATTGTCATGGGAAAGTCCAAGTCTTGGGTACTTGGCATGGAAAGTCCAAGTGGGACACTTGGCATTTGGGAAAGTCCAACATGGGTTGACAAGGGAAAGTCCAAGTCTTGAGTACTTGACATGGAAAGTCCAAGCATGGGTCTTGGCATGGAAAGTCCAACATGGGTTGGCAAGGGAAAGTCCAAGCTTGAGTCTTGGCATTTGAGAAGTCCAAGGGGTTGAAATTGGCGGCGTAAAGTCCAAGCGGGAGTCTTGGTAGCATAAGTCCAATGGTTGGCGGCATAAAGTCCAAGCGGAGTCTTAGCAGCGTAAGTCCAATGTGTCTTTGGCGGTGTAGACACCGTTAGCATGACATAGCCAATGGAAGCACCTGAAGGCTAGCGCAATGGATGAACAAGTCATGGAAGACTTGGAGGGATCCGAGAGGCATGAGGCTGATGGAGGTGGCTAGAAGGCTTAGGTCTAGGCTAAGGGTGGTCTAGCAAGTATGGGGGAACCATACTTGGGTTAAAATCTCATGTTTGAGGTGTGCCAGTCGACTGGTGCCATGTGGCAGTCGACTGGCATGAGTCAACTAGGGTTTGACTGCGGGGAGTGCCTTAGCAATCGACTGCCAGAAAAGGGTAGTCGACTGATTGGCCGAGCAGTCAATTGATCTTGTGATCAGTCGACTGGTGCTCGGTTAATCTGGCACAGAATAGAGTCTAACTCGACTGCTAGGGTTAACAGTCAAGTGAAGGCTCCATCAGTTGATTAATGGGTATGATCAGTCGACTGATGATGGATCTGTTGGACTTTTTCAACGTGGATCTAGCCGTTGTCTCACGACAACAGTGGCATAAGTCGACTGATGGTCCCGAGCAGTCGACTGATCGGCGATTTCCAGCACAGATTGAAGCCTTAAATGGAGCTCGTGAAGGAGAAAAATGCCAATGGTTTCTAGAGGGCTTTTGGGGTGATTTGCTACTGCAAATCAGGATCTCCAAGTGCAAGTCAAGCTACCAAGCATTCAAGCAATCAAAAGCAAAGTGTTGTAAAGTTCTCTTTACTTGTTTTCGTATTTACATTGTATTTGCTTATTTGTTTTTCGTATTACTGTTGTAATCAATTGTACGAGGTTTCTCCACCTCCAACTTGTGTCGAGAAGGAGTTATTGCATAGTGGTGTGTGATTGACATTGCTAGAGCTCTATAGAGCTCGACCCATGGAGTAGGAACCGTTCGGTTCCGAACCATGTTAAACACTTGTGTATTTGTGGTTGTCTATTTCGTTATTGTATTATTTCTATTATTCCGTTGCGCGCTAACGAAAATTATAGACGAACGTCAAATTGAATTCCATCACGCAACGAAATGAGCTATTCACCCCCCCCCCCTCTAGCTTCCAAGGATCCCCTACAAGTGGTATTAGAGCGAGACCGCTCTTCAAGTTTAACAACTAAGGGAGCATGCTAGAGGGTGAAGATGGAAGTTCAAGAGCAACTAGGTTGGGACATCAACACACCAGTCCCTTACACCTTATATGGACGAGAAGACTTCAATTCTTGGAAGAGAAGAATTAAAGATTTTATCATGATGAGGGACTTCAAAAAATGTGTAACACCCGTAAAATTCCTAGCAATTTTATAAGATTTTTTGTATGATTATAATGGGATTTATGTGGGTACTTTAAAAAAAATAAAAGAAATAGAGCCAAAAAGGATGCATGGCCCAGGGTTTGAACCCTAAACCCCCAAGTAGATAGCTAAACCTTAAGATGCATCCAATAACCAGAAGCCCAGCAGGGTTGTGCCATTAGAAGGATATGGGAAATGATAGATAAGGGTAAGGGAGGGTAAGGGACATCTTAAAGTGAATAAATAGGGGAATGAGGAGACATGAGAAACCAAAGTTGTCATTCTCTCCTTCTCTTCTTCTTCCTCACCGAAACCCTACTCCCTCTCCTTCCCATTTTCCGAAAACCAACTAAGCTAGGAGAAAGCTCTAGTCTTGGCACAACCTAGGATATTTTCTACTACTAAACAAAGCGAAGGATGTAAGTATCCCCTCACCTGCAGTCAAGTTGCTTCGGTTGATGGTTGTTAAGAAATTTCTTTATGAAACTTTCGGCCAAGACCTTTTCCATGTTTCCCATGATTGTCCATGCTATGTTTTGTATGAATATGACGATAACATGTTTCTAGATAGGCTTGGTTTAAGTGTTTGATCTTCAAGCTTCATGAAACTTTCGGCCAAGACCCTATACATGCTTCCCATGATTGTCCATGCTATGTTTTGTAAGAATATGATGATAACATGTTTCTAGATAGGCTTGGTTTAAGTGTTTGATCTTCAAGCTTCATGAAACTTTCGGCCAAGACCATATACATGTTTCCCATGATTGTTCATGCTATGTTTTGTAGGGATATGATGATAGCATGTTTCTAGATAGGCTTGGTTTAGGTGTTTGATCTTCAAGCTCCATGAAACTTTCGGCCAATAACCATTTAGGCTCCTAATGGATTTCTATGCTATGATCTATATGTAGTCATGTTATGTTTTGAATGTAGATGAAGATAATATGTTGATATCTAAACTAGATTTAAGTGTTGGATCCTTAAGCCTCTTGAAACTCTCGGCCAAGACCAAGTTAGGCTCCTAAGGGCCTCCCATGTCATGATCTATATGTGATGGAATTAACATGTGGTTAGTTAGATATTGTACAAGTTGTTAGGGTTTAAAATTTTGGTAGAACCCCATGAAGTTAGATCACCCCATGTTATGCTTGTTCATGATGTTTATGTCATACTCTATATGTGGGTGATGTTAGTATGATGTTAAGTAGACCTTGTACAAGTTGTTTAGCATGTAAACTCCTAAGAACTCTCCCTTAGGGTTTCGGCCATCCCATGTATATGCCCTCTACTAAATCCTCCATGACATGCTACATGTAGGAAAAAAATGCAAATATGATGTTAGTTAGATTTTATGATAGCATGATTGGTTTATGTCACTACCTTATGCCCATGTTAATTGTATGAATGTATGATTATGTTCTGCTCATTGCCATGTTAACTGTATGAATGTATGATATGTCATAAAGAAGGAACATGATATGTTATGTAAAGAAATATGATATGTTATAAAGAAGGAACATGATATGTTATGTAAAGAAATATGATATGTTATAAAGAAGGAACATGATATATTATGAAAAGAAATATGATATGTTATGAAGAAGAAATATGATATGTTATGAAGAAAGAACATGATATGCCATGATAAGGAACATGATATGTTTATGAAAAGAAATATTATATGATATGATAAGGAACATGATATGCTATTTTACTTTCTGCATAGCTTGTACCGGACCCTAATAAGGTCCAAGGGATGGGCTCCTACATGCCCCTGGGTCGACGGTCGTAGTATAGACCCAGTACGGGATGGGCTCCTAGTTGCCCTAGGCCGACGGTCATAAGTACGAGCTTAGGATGGACTTCTATGTTATGTTGTTCCTAGGCCGACGGACATAGTACGGGCCTAGTACTCTAGTAGATTCGGGATTAGCTACCTAGGGTCTATTAGAGATGCGTGCTATGATGATGATGTATGTGGTACAATGCCGGACCCAATATGTTGAGATTATGTTTATGTACCTATAAGATATATATTTTCAAAGAGCATCTTGCATATACCCTTATTTCATGTCTAGGTGATTATGATGTTTATATGGTTGTTATGCTTATATGTTTCTGAATGTTCATGTCATTTCTCTTATATAAATGTTATGTTTATATGAATGTTATGGTTATATGTTCTTGTATGTTTATATGAATGCTATGCTTATATGTTCTTGTATGTTTATATGAATGCTATGCTTATATGTTCTTGTATGTTTATATGAATTCTATGCTTATATGTTCTTGTATGTTTATATGAATGCTATGCTTATATGTTCTTGTATGTTTATATGAATGTTATGCTTTTATGTTCTTGTATGTTTATATGCATGATCACTCCATGTCTAATTCTCGATGTATAGCTTTTGTGAGTAGGAAAGGATCTTACTTAGCCTATTTGCTTATATTTTTATTTTCCCTTGTACTGCAGATAAGGGTAAAGAATGGCTAAACTAAAGGGAGCAGCAGGAGGGGCAAAGTGTGTGTGGTAGTGGCATGGTGGAGGAGATCTGTTTATGTTTCCCATACTTATGCATGTTTTCCTTTAAGTTTTGCATGTTAGTTGTTAAGAGTCGAACTCTACTTGATGATGAATGGTCTCTACATGTTTTCCTTTAAGTTGATTGTCATGAACTGAAACTAAGTACTTATGAAATGATGATGCATGCTTTATGTTTAAAAGAAGGAAAAAAAAGAAGTCCAAAGTCTTCCGCAGTAAATGCATGTATGTATGATCGCGTCGCGCCGCCCCTCCAACCCCTGGAAAGGGCAAGCGTGACAGGTTGGTATCAGAGCAGATCTGCCTTTCCACTACACACACATCAAGCTCCAAATCCTGCCGCTCTAAGTAAGAAATTATATGCCTACTCTATTTCTGTTCATGTATGATAAGAAATGCTTTTAGCTTAAATATGCATGAAAATATGTATGATAACCTTATGCTAGCCTTTAGTTTAAAGATGCATAGAATAAATGAATGATAATCTTATACTAGTCTTATTCTAATATATGAAGATAAACATGGTTGGGAGATGCAGTATTAGGGTCGATGAGATAGCACCCTCAGCTGACCTTACGCATGTGGTTACTGAACTCCAACGTCAAGTCACAGAGCAACAGCAAGTGATAAATGCCTTAATGAATCAGCGAGGAAACCCTACCGCCCCACCAGTGGGCCCTGGCCCGATAGTTCGACAGGAAGCTTACCTAATCCAAAGGGGCAGAGGTCAAGTAAAAATTTCTCTAATCGGTGAACCATGGGATGCCCAGGCCTGGTTCAAGACTGTGGAAAGCATCGTAGAGCTACTGGACTGGCCCGAATGCGAGAAGATTAAGTGCGCATCATTTTGCCTTTCGGGAGATGCCCGAATGTGGTGGGAAAGGGTTAAAGCAAAGAGGCAAGTGAATCAGATGAGATGGACGGACTTCGAATATAAATTTTTCGAAGAATTCTTCCATATGCGGGTGACAAACAAGCATTACGACGAGTTCACTGGGTTCCGACAAGGTGACCTATCAGTTAGTGAAGCTGTGAAGAGGTTCAACCGACTCACACGCCTATGCCCAGAGTTGGTCAGTACAGAAAGAGAAAGGGTTAGACTCATGCTGAAGATGCTCCGACCCGAGATAGCTCTGAACGTGGCCGGCGGAGTTCATAGACCGCAGACCGCAGAGGAGCTGTTCAGTAGTGCCTTGATTACCGAACATTACCTGAACAACATTAACCAGCAAAAGAAGGCACTGAGTGAAGGCAGGAGTCAAGCCCAGTCAGGAGGTCAGAGAAACCAGAGTACTTGGAAAGGGAACCACACTGGCAAGAGAAAGCAATGGGATGACTCTAAAGGTGGTCCAGCGAACAAGAAGCCGAAGATCCCTCTATGTACTACATGCGGGAAGATACATCCCGGAGTGTGCTACAGGGGCACGAATAGATGCTACAACTGTGAATGGGAAGGGCATAGAGTCAAGGACTGCCCTATTCAGGTTCAAGCACCTCCTCAGCAGTATGCCCAGTACAGGGGTGCTCCTCCACATCTACATCAGATGTAGGCTGCAATCGAAGGTACCCCGATAAGTCAAGGGAGATTGGAAGCCCTGCCAGCGATGACGAATGCTAGGGTATTCTCTCTCACCCAAGAAGATGTGGCGAACGCTTCTACAGTTGTCACAGGTCAAATATTTATTTTCTCTCAGCGTGCTACTACATTATTTGATACTAGGGAAACACATTCGTTTGTTTCTACACATTTCACGAAAAAGATGGACATGCCACCACAAGCTTTGGATTGCAAGTTCTTAACCACCCTGCCCTCGGGAGAAGTAATGCCCTCTACTCATATACTGCGAGCCACACCCATCAGAATCGCAGACAGAGAACTCTACTGTGATCTGATAGTGCTCGACATGCAGGATTATGATATTATATTGGGCATGGATTTCTTAAGCAAGTACGGTGCTTTGATCGAGTGTCGTAAAAGAAAAGTTGTCTTCCAGCCGGAGGCAGAACCTATGTTTGAATTTATTTGAGAGCCAAGGAAAAGAATCGATAAATTTCTATCATCTCTAGAGGCGCGCAAGATGTTAGACAGTTGATGCACTGGGTTTCTAGCACATGTGATTGATACAAGTCAAGCCGAGGACCAGAAGCTAGAAGATGTCCGAGTTGTATGCAACTACCCAGAGGTATTCACAGATGAACTACCAGGGTTAGCCCCAAATAGAGAAATTGAATTTGAGATCGAATTGATTCCTGGTATTAACCCGATCTCTAAAGCACCTTACCGTATGGCGCCGGATGAATTGAAGGAACTTCAGGGATAGCTACAGGAGTTACTCGACAAGGGACTCATACGCCCAAGTAGCTCTTCATGGGGAGCTCCAGTACTGTTGGTGAAGAAGAAATATGGATCTATGCGATTGTGCATAGACTACCGAGCACTAAATAATGTGACAATCAAGAACATATACCCTTTACCGTGGATTGACGACCTGTTTGACCAGCTAAAGGGTGCCATCATCTTCTCTAAGATTGACCTGAGATATGGCTATCATCAAGTGAAAGTGAAACCAGATGATATACCAAAGACGACTTTTCTAATAAGATACGGACATTATGAGTTCGTAGTTATGCCCTTCGGAGTGACGAATGCACCTACTATGTTCATGGATCTGATGAATCGGGTATTCTCGGCATTCCTCGACAAATTTGAAATCATTTTCATCGACGATATATTGATATATTCGAGAACCCAAGAAGATCACACAGAACACCTGAATATGGTATTACAGATTCTTCGGGAAAGGCAGTTGTATGCAAAGTTCTCCAAATGCGAGTTCTGGCTCGATCAAGTATCATTTTTGGGTCACGTTATATCCAAGCACGGAGTGATGATAGACCCAATAAAGATTGAAGCTGTAAGTGACTGGAACAGGCCAAAGAATGCCAGCGAGATCAGAAGCTTTCTTGGGCTAGCAAGTTACTACAGGAAATTTGTAGAGAACTTCTCTAGAATTGCAGCCCCTATGACAGTTCTTACCAGAAAGAACAAAAAGTATGAATGGACGGACGCCTGCGAGAAGAGTTTCACATAATTGAAAAAGAGACTGACCAGCGCTCCAATCCTTGCTCTTTCGGACAGTAACGAAGGCTTCGACATGTACAGCGACGCTTCCAAATTGGGACTTGGAGTTGTACTCATGCAGAATGGCAAGGTCATTGCCTATGCCTCTAGGCAACTCAAGGAACATGAAAGAAATTATCCCACTCACGATCTAGAGCTAGCGGCCGTGGTCTTTGCTCTCAAAACATGGAGGCATTATCTATATGGATCTCAGTGTAGGATTTATACAGACCATCAGAGTCTGAAATATTTCTTCACACAGAAGGACCTAAACATGAGACAACGCAGATGGCTCGAGCTCAGCAAGGATTATGACTGCGAGATCTTCTACCATCCAGGAAAAGTGAACAAGGTGGCCGATACACTCAGCAGGAAGTCCTGTGCCACCTTGATGTCTCTATCAGTATTATCTCAGCCCTTAGAAAAGGAAATTATGCGTTACGGGGTTAAAATCATTTCTGGACGACTTTCTACCATGATGATAGCACCGACGTTGTTCGACGATATATCAGAAAAGCAAGCTCGCGACCCGAGCATTCAAAGGATCAAGCAAGAGGTCCTAGAAGGAAAGGATGATGGATTTCGTATCTCTGACAGTGGAGTACTCTACCTCAGGGATCGCTTGTGTATTCCCGATGATCCAGAATTACAGAAGAAGATATTTGAGGAAGCTCACGAAACCCCTTATGCTATACATCCTGGAACCACCAAGATGTACCAAGATCTGAAAAGAAAATTCTGGTGGTTCGGTATGAAAAGATATGTGGCTCAGTATGTCAGTACCTGCCAGACCTGCCAGAGGGTTAAAGCAGAACACCAAAGACCTGGAGAAACACTGCAGCCGATCCAAATTTCAGAATGGAAATGGGAAGATATTTCTATGGATTTCATCTCAGGACTGCCCAAGATGACGAATGAATATGACGCTATATGGGTAATTGTGGACAGATTGACGAAGTTTGCCCACTTCTTAGCAATCAAGATGACCTATTCGACTGAGCAACTGGCTCACTTATATGCTAAGGAAATTATCAGATTACATTGGATTCCTAAGACCATCATTTCTTACAGAGATGGTCGTTTTATTTCCCATTTCTATGAATGTGTTCAGAAGGCCCTTGACACGAAGCTATTATTCAGTACTATCTTTCATCCTCAAACTGACGAACAGACTGAAAGGGTGAATCAAGTCCTGGAGGATATGTTACGAGCTTGCACCTTGGATTTCAAAGGGACTGGTGCCGATACTTATGCTTGGCAAAATTTGCCTACAATAATAGCTACCAAGCTACTATTGGAATGGCGCCCTACAAGGCTCTATACAGGAGGAAATGTAGATCTCCTATATGCTGGTACAAGGGTGGTCAAAAGAAGGGGATGGGACTTCAAACCGATTTCATTGACGATACCACCCGAGCTATATAGAATATCCACCAAAGAATTGAAACTGCTCAGAGCCGGCAAAAGAGCTATGCAGATATGCGGCATAGACCGTTGGAATTCGACGTCGGGGATCTGGAATTCCTCAAGGTATCCCCTATGAAGGGGGTGATGAGATTCGGAAGGAAGGGTAAACTGAGTCCGCGCTATGTGGGACCGTATCCAATACTGAAGAGAGTTGGCAAGGTAGCTTACGAGCTAGAGCTTCCTCAAGAGATGTCGGCTATTCACAACGTGTTCCACGTTTCGATGCTCAAGAAGTGCATTTCCAGTATTGACCAAGTGATCGAGCCACAAACAGTGCAAGTTCAAGAGGACCTGAGTTATGAAAGTCGGCCTATCCAGATACTAGACCGAGAAGTCAAAAGACTAAGGAATAAAGAGGTGCCCTTAGTGAAGGTCCTGTGGCAAAATCAACGGTACGAAGAAGCTACCTGGGAACGAGAGGAGGACATGAAACAGAAGTAACCAGAGTTATTCTAAACCGACTCAAGGCACGAGTCATGAGATGTGAAACTCGCCACGGCTCCATGTGCGAATTACTAAGTCCTGCACGACTTCAACGCACATATCATATCAACATATCAAACTAACTTAAACCCTTTGCCACACCATCAAAACCATATCACGGCAAGAGATTACCCTAACACCAAGTAGATAGCTAAACCTTAAGATGCATCCAATAACCAGAAGCCCAGCAGGGTTGTGTTATTAGAAGGATATGGGAAATGATAGATAAGGGTAAGGGAGGGTAAGGGACATCTTCAAGTGAATAAATAGGGGAATGAGGAGACATGAGAAACCAAAGTTGTCATTCTCTCCTTCTCTTCTTCTTCCTCATCGAAACCCTACTCCCTCTCCTTCCCATTTTCTGAAAACCAACTAAGCTAGGAGAAAGCTCTAGTCTTGGCACAACCTAGGGTATTTTCTACTACTAAACAAAGCGAAGGATGTAAGTATCCCCTCATCTGCAGTCAAGTTGCTTCAGTTGATGGTTGTTAAGAAATTTCTTTATGAAACTTTCGGCCAAGACCTTTTCCATGTTTCCCATGATTGTCCATGCTATGTTTTGTATGAATATGACGATAACATGTTTCTAAATAGGCTTGGTTTAAGTGTTTGATCTTCAAGCTTCATGAAACTTTCGTCCAAGACCCTATACATGCTTCCCATGATTGTCCATGCTATGTTTTGTAAGAATATGATGATAACATGTTTCTAGATAAGCTTGGTTTAAGTGTTAGATCTTGAAGCTTCATGAAACTTTCGGCCAAGACCATATACATGCTTCCCATGATTGTTCATGCTATGTTTTTTAGGAATATGATGATAACATGTTTCTAGATAGGCTTGGTTTAGGTGTTTGATCTTCAAGCTCCATGAAACTTTCGGCCAATAACCATTTAGGCTCCTAATGGACTTCTATGCTATGATCTATATGTAGTCATGTTATGTTTTGAATGTAGATGAAGATAATATGTTGATAGCTAAACTAGATTTAAGTGTTGGATACTTAAGCCTCTTGAAACTCTCGGTCAAGACCTAGTTAGGCTCCTAAGGGCCTCCCATGCCATGATCTATATGTGATGGAATTAACATGTGGTTAGTTAGATCTTGTACAAGTTGTTAGGGTTTAAAATTTTGGTAGAACCCCATGAAGTTAGATCACCCTATGTTATGCTTGTTCATGATGTTTATGGCATACTCTATATGTGTGTGATGTTAGTATGATGTTAAGTAGACCTTGCACAAGTTGTTTAGCATATAAACTCCTAAGAACCCTCCCTTAGGGTTTCAGCCAGCCCATGTATCTGCCCTCTACTAAATCCTCCATGCCATGCTACATGTAGGAAAAAAAATGCAAATATGATGTTAGTTAGATTTTATGATAGCATGATTGGTTTATGTCACTACCTATGCCCATGTTAATTGTATGAATGTATGATTATGTTCTGCTCATTGCCATGTTAACTGTATGAATATATGATATGTCATAAAGAAGGAACATGATATGTTATGTAAAGAATTATGATATGTTATAAAGAAGGAACATGATATGTTATGAAAAGAAATATGATATGTTATGAAGAAGAAATATGATATGTTATGAAGAAGGAACATGATATGCCATGATAAGGAACATGATCTATTTCTGAAATGAAATGTGATATGATATGATAAGAAACATGATATGCGATTTTGCTTTCTACATGGCTTGTACCGGACCCTAATAAGGTCCAAGGGATGGGCTCCTACGTGCCCCTGGGTCGACGGTCGTAGTACGGACCCAGTACGGGATGGGCTCCTAGTTGCCCTAGGCCGACGGTCATAAGTACGGGCTTAGGATGAGCTTCTATATTATGTTTCCCCTAGGTCGACGGACATAGTACGAGTCTAGTACTCTAGTAGGTTCGGGATTAGCTACCTCGGGTCTATTAGGGATGTGTGCTATGATGATGATGTATGTGGTACAATGTCGGGCCCAATATGTTGAGATTATGTTTAAGTACCTATAAGATATATGTTTTCAAAGAGCATCTTGCATATACCCTTATTTCATGTCTAGGTGATTATGATGTTTATATGGTTGTTATGCTTATATGTTTTTGAATGTTCATGTCATTTCTCTTATATGAATGTTATGCTTATATGTTCTTGTATGTTTATATGAATGTTATGTTTATATGTTATTGTATTTTTATATGAATGCTATGCTTATATGTTCTTGTATGTTTATATGAATGCTATGCTTATATATTCTTGTATGTTTATATGAATGCTATGCTTATATGTTCTTGTATGTTTATATGAATGCTATGCTTTTATGTTCTTGTATGTTTATATGCATGCTATGCTTATATGTCCTTAAAAGATCATGTCACTACTCTATGTCTAATTCTCGATGTATAGCTTTTGTGAGTAGGAAAGGATCTTACTAAGCCTATGTGCTTATAGTTTTATGTTCCCTTGTACTACAGATAAGGGTAAAGAATGGATAAACTAAAGGGAGCACAGGAGGGGCAAAGTGTGTGTGGTAGTGGCATGGTGGAGGAGATCTGTTTATGTTTCCCATACTTATGCATGTTTTCCTTTAAGTTTTGCATGTTAGTTGTTAAGAGTCGAACTCTACTTGATGATGAATGGTCGCTACATGTTTTCCTTTAAGTTGAATGTCATGAACTGGAACTAAGTACTTATGAAATGATGATGCATACTTTATGTTTAAAAGAAAGAAAAAAAAAGAAGTTCAAATTCTTCCGCTGTAAGAAGTATATGTAGTCTTCCGCTGTAAATGCATGTATGTATGATCGCGTCGCGCCGCCCCTCCAACCCCTGAAAAGGGCAGGCATGATAGGTTGGTATCATAGTAGATCTGTCTTTCCACTACACACACATCAAGCTCCAAATCCTGCCGCTCCAAGTAAAAAATTATATGCCTACTCTATTTCTGTTCATGTATGATAAGAACTGCTTTTAGCTTAAATATGCATGAAAATATGTATGATAGCCTTATGCTAGCCTTTAGTTTAAAGATGCATAGAATAAATGAATGATAATATTATACTAGTCTCCTTCTAATATATGAAGATAAACATGGCTGGGAGACGCAGTAGTGGGATCGATGAAATAGCACCCTCAGCTGACCTTACGCATGTGGTTACTGAACTCCAGCATCAAGTCACAGAGCAACAACATGTGATAAATGCCTTAATGAATCAGCGAGGAAACCCTACCGCCCCACCAGCGGGCCCTGGCCCGATAGTTCGACAGGAAGCTTACCTAATCCAGTGGCAAAGGCTGAAGCCGGAAAATTTCTCTGCATCGGTGAACCATGGGGCGCCTGCTGGTTCAAGTCTAAGCATGGAAAGCATCGTAGAGCTACTGGACTGGCCTGAATGCGAGAAGATTAAATGCGCATCATTTTGCCTTTCGGGATATGCCCGAATGTGGTGGGAAAGGGTTAAAGCAAAGAGGCAAGTGAATCAGATGAGATGGACGGACTTCGAATATGAATTTTTCGAAGAATTCTTCCATATGCGGGTGACAAACAAGCATTACGACGAGTTCACTGGGTTTCGGCAAGGTGACCTATCAATTAGTGAAGCTGTGAAGAGGTTCAACCGACTCGCACGCCTATGCCCAGAGTTGGTCAGTACAGAAAGAGAAAGGGTCAGACTCATGCTGAAGATGCTCCGACCCGAGATAGCTCTGAATGTGACCGGCGGAGTTCATAGACCACAGACTGCAGAGGAGCTGTTCAGTAGTGCCTTGATTACCGAACATTACCTGAACAACATTAACCAGCAAAAGAAGGCACTGAGTGAAGGCAGGAGTCAAGCCCAATCAGGAGGTCAGAGAAACCAGAGTACTTGGAAAGGGAACCACACTGGCAAGAGAAAGCAATGGGATGACTCTAAAGGTGGTCCAGCGAATAAGAAGCCCAAGATCCCTCTGTGTACTACATGCGGGAAGATACATCCCGGAGTGTGCTACAGGGGCACGAATAGATGCTACAACTGTGGATGGAAAGGGTATAGAGTCAAGGACTACCCTATTCAGGTTCTGGCACCTCCTTAACAGTATGCCCAGTACAGGGGTGCTCCTCCACAGCTACACCGGATGCATGCTACAATCGAAGGTACCCCCATAAGTCAAGAGAGATTGGAAGCCCCGCCAGCGATGATGAATGCCAGGGTATTCTCTCTCACCCAAGAAGATGTGGCGAACGCTTCTACGGTTGTCACAGGTCAGATATTTATTTTCTGTCTGCGTGCTACTGCATTATTTGATACTGGGGCAACACATTCGTTTGTTTCTACACCTTTCACGAAAAAGATGGACATGCGACCATAAGCTTTGGATCAGAAGTTCTTAACCACCCTGCCCTCGGGAGAAGTAATGCCCTCTACTCATATGTTGCAAGCCACATCCTCAGAATCGCAGATAGAGAACTCTACTGTGATCTGATAGTG
This sequence comes from Wurfbainia villosa, assembly GCA_025175895.1. Classification (NCBI taxonomy): domain Eukaryota; kingdom Viridiplantae; phylum Streptophyta; class Magnoliopsida; order Zingiberales; family Zingiberaceae; genus Wurfbainia; species Wurfbainia villosa. The sequence continues at coordinate 98,034,890 of CM045987.1, forward strand.
CTCGACATGCAGGATTATGATATTATATTGGGCATGGATTTCTTAAGCAAGTACGGTGCTTTGATTGAGTGCCATAAAAGAAAAGTGGTCTTCCAACTGAAGGCAGAACCTATGTTTGAATTTATTAGAGAGCCAAGGAAAAGAATCGATAAATTTCTATCAGCTCTACAGGTGCGCAAGATGTTAGACAGTGGATGCACTTGGTTTCTAGCACACGTGGTTGATACAAGTCAAGCCGAGGATCAGAAGCTAGAAGATGTCTGAGTTGTATGCAACTACCCAGAGGTATTCCCAGATGAACTACCAAGGTTAGCCCCAGATAGAGAAATTGAATTTGAGATCGAATTGATTCTTGGTACTAACCCGATCTCTAAAGCACCTTACCGTATGACACCGACTGAATTGAAGGAACTTCAGGGACAGCTACAGGAGTTACTCGACAAGGGACTCATATGCCCAAGTCACTCTCCATGGGGAGCTCCAGTACTGTTGGTGAAGAAGAAAGATGGGTCTATGCGAATGTGCATAGTCTACCGAGCGCTAAATAATGTGACAATCAAGAACAGGTACCCTTTACCACGGATTAACGACCTGTTCGACCAGCTAAAGGGTGCCACCGTCTTCTCTAAGATTGACCTGAGGTCTGGCTATCATCAAGTGAAAGTGAAACCAGATGATATACCAAAGACGACTTTCCAAACAAGATACGGACATTATGAGTTCGTAGTTATGCCCTTCGGAGTGACGAATGCACCTTCTATGTTTATGGATCTGATGAATCGAGTATTCTCAGCATTCCTCAACAAATTTGTAATCATTTTCATCGACGATATACTGATATATTCGAGAACCCAAGAAGAGCACGCAGAACACCTGAATATGGTATTACAGATTCTTCGGGAAAGGCAGCTGTATGCAAAGTTCTCCAAATGCGAGTTCTGGCTCGATCAAGTATCATTTTTGGGTCACGTTATATCCAAGCATGGAGTGATGATAGACCCAATAAAGATTGAAGCTGTAAGTGAATGGAACAGGCCAAAGAATGCCAGCGAGATCAGAAGCTTTCTTGGGCTAGCAAGCTACTACAGGAAGTTTGTAGAGAACTTCTCTAGAATTGCAGCCCCTATGACAGTTCTCACCAGAAAGAACAAAAAGTATGAATGGACGGACGCCTGCGAGAAGAGTTTCACAGAATTGAAAAAGAGACTGACCAGCGCTCCAATCCTTGCTCTTCCGGACAATAACAAAGGCTTCGACATGTACAACGACGCTTCCAAATTGGGACTCGGAGTTGTACTCATGCAGAATGGAAAGGTCATTGCCTATGCCTCTAGGCAACTCAAGGAACATGAAAGGAATTATCCCACTCACGATCTAGAGCTAGCGGTCGTGGTCTTTGCTCTCAAAACATGGAGGCATTATCTATATGGAGCTCAGTGTAGGATTTATACAGACCATCAGAGTCTGAAATATTTCTTCACACAGAAGGACCTAAACATGAGACAACGCAGATGGCTCGAGCTCGGCAAGGATTATGACTGCGAGATCTTCTACCATCTAGGAAAAGCGAACAAGGTGGCCGATGCACTCAGCAGGAAGTCTTGTGCCACCTTGATGTCTCTATCGGTATTATCTCGGCCCTTAGAAAAGAAAATTATGCATTACGGGATTGAAATCATTTCCGGACAGCTTTCTACCATGACGATAGCACCGACGCTGTTCGACGATATATCAGAAAAGCAAGCCCATGACTCGAGCATTCAAAGGATCAAGCAAGAGGTCCTAGAAGGAAAGGATGATGGATTTCGTATCTCTGACAGTGGAGTACTCTACCTCAGGGATCGCTTGTGTATTCCCGATGATCCAGAATTACGAAAGAAGATATTTGAGGAAGCTCACGGAACCCCTTATGCTATGCATCCTGGAACCACCAAAGATATACCAAGATCTGAAAAGAAAATTCTGGTGGTTCGGTATGAAAAGAGATGTGGCTCAGTATGTCAGTACCTGCCTGAGCTGCCAGAGGGTTAAAGTAGAACACTAGAGACCTAGAGGAACACTGCAGTCGATCCAAATTTCAGAATGGAAATGGGAAGATATTTCTATGGATTTCATCTCAGGATTGCCCAAGACGACGAACGGATATGACGCTATATGGGTAATTGTGGACAGATTGACGATGTCTGCCCACTTCTTAGCAATCAAGATGACCTATTCGACTGAGCAACTGGCTCACTTATATGCTAAGGAAATTATCAGATTACATGGGATTCCTAAGGCCATCATTTCTGACAGAGATGGTCGTTTTATTTCCCATTTCTGGGAATGTGTTCAGAAGGCCCTTGGCACGAAGCTATTATTCAAGATCGCTTTCATCCTCAGACCGATGACGAAAGGGTGAATCAAGTCCTGGAAGATATGTTATGAGCTTGCGCCTTGGATTTCAAAGGGAGCTAGTGTCGATACTTATGCTTGGCAGAATTCGCCTACAATAATAGCTACCAAGCTACTATTGGAATGGCGCCCTACGAGGCTCTATACGACAGGAAATGTAGATCTCCTATATGCTGGTACGATGGTGGTGAAAAGAAGGGGATGGAACTTCAAACCGATTTCATTGACGACACAACACGAGCTATACAGAATATCCGCCAAAGAATTTAAATTGCTCAGAGCCGGCAAAAGAGCTATGCAGATATGCGGCGTAGACCATTGGAATTCGACGTCGGGGATCTAGTATTCCTCAAGGTAGCCCCTATGAAGGGGGTGATGAGATTCGGAAGGAAGGGTAAGCTGAGTCCGCGCTATGTGGGACCATATCCGATACTAAAGAGAGTTGGCAAGGTAGCTTACGAGCTAGAGCTGCCTCAAGAGATGTCGGCTATTCACAACGTGTTCCACATTTCGATGCTCAAGAAGTGCATTTCCAGTACAGACCAAGTGATCGAGCCACAAACAGTGCAAGTTCAAGAGGACCTGAGTTATGAAAGTCGGCCTATCCAGATACTAGACCGAGAAGTCAAAAGACTAAGGAATAAAGAGGTGCCCTTAGTGTAGGTCCTGTGTCAAAATCAACGGTACGAAGAAGCCACCTGGGAACGCGAGGAGGACATGAAACAGAAGTACCCAAAGTTATTCTAAGTTTCGAGGACGAAACTTTTAAAAGGTATGAAGGATTGTAACGCCCGTAAAATTCCTAGCAATTTTACAAGAATTTTTGCATGATTATAATGGGCTTTATGTGGGCTCTTTCAAAAAAATAAAAGAAATAGAGCAAAAAAAGATGCATGGCCCAGGGTTTGAACCCTAAACCCCCAAGTAGATAGCTAAACCTTAAGATGCATCCAATAACCAGAAGCCCAGCAGGGTTGTGCAATTAGAAGGATATGGGAAATGATAGATAAGGGTAAGGGACATCTTCAAGTGAATAAATAGGGGAATGAGGAGACATGAGAAACCAAAGTTGTCATTCTCTCCTTCTCTTCTTCTTCCTCACCGAAACCCTACTCCCTCTCCTTCCCATTTTCCGAAAACCAACTAAGCTAGGAGAAATCTCTAGTCTTGGCACAACCTAGGGTATTTTCTACTACTAAACAAAGCGAAGAATGTAAGTATTCCCTCACTTGCAGTCAAGTTGCTTCAGTTGATGGTTGTTAAGAAATTTCTTTATGAAACTTTCGGCCAAGACCTTTTCCATGTTTCCCATGATTGTCCATGCTATGTTTTGTATGAATATGACGATAACATGTTTCTAGATAGGCTTGATTTAAGTGTTTGATCTTCAAGCTTCATGAAACTTTCGGCCAAGACCCTATATATTCTTCCCATGATTGTCCATGCTATGTTTTGTAAGAATATGATGATAACATGTTTCTAGATAGGCTTGGTTTAAGTGTTTGATCTTCAAGCTTCATGAAACTTTCGGCCAAGACCATATATATGCTTCCCATGATTGTTCGTGCTATGTTTTGTAGGAATATGATGATAACATGTTTCTAGATAGGCTTGGTTTAGGTGTTTGATCTTCAAGCTCCATGAAACTTTCGGCCAATAACCATTTAGGCTCCTAATGGACTTCTATGCTATGATCTATATGTAGTCATGTTATGTTTTGAATGTAGATGAAGATAATATGTTGATAGCTAAACTAGATTTAAGTGTTGGATCCTTAAGCCACTTGAAACTCTCGGCCAAGACCTAGTTAGGCTCCTAAGGGCCTCCCATGCCATGATCTATATGTGATGGAATTAACATGTGGTTAGTTAGATCTTGTACAAGTTGTTAGGGTTTAAAATTTTGGTGAACCCCATGAAGTTAGATCACCCCATGTTATGCTTGTTCATGATGTTTATGCCATACTCTATATGTGTGTGATGTTAGTATGATGTTAAGTAGACCTTGCACAAGTTGTTTAGCATGTAAACTCCTAAGAACCCTCCCTTAGGGTTTCGGCCAGCCCATGTATATGCCCTCTACTAAATCCTCCATGCCATGCTACATGTAGGAAAAAAAAATGCAAATATGATGTTAATGTAAAGAAATATGATATGTTATAAAGAAGGAACATGATATGTTATGTAAAGAAATATGATATGTTATAAAGAAGAAACATGATATGTTATGAAAAGAAATATGATATGTTATGAAGAAGAAATATGATATGTTATGAAGAAGGAACATGATATGTCATGATAAGGAACATGATATGTTTATGAAAAGAAATATGATATGATATGATAAGGAACATGATATGCTATTTTACTTTCTGCATGGCTTGTACCAGACCCTAATAAGGTCCAAAGGATGGGCTCCTACGTGCCCCTGGGTCAACGGTCATAGTACAAACCCAGTACGAGATGGGTTCCTAGTTGCCCTAGGCCGACGGACATAAGTACGGGCTTAGGATGGGCTTCTATGTTATGTTGCCACTAGGCCGACGGACATAGTACGGGCCTAGTACTCTAGTAGGTTCGGGATTAGCTACCTTGGGTCTATTAGGGATGCGCGCTATGATGATGATGTATGTGGTACAATGCCGGGCCCAATATGTTGAGATTATGTTTATGTACATATAAGATATATGTTTTCAAAGAGCATCTTGCACATACCCTTATTTCATGTCTAGGTGATTATGATGTTTATATGGTTGTTATGCTTATATGTTTCTGAATGTTCATGTCATTTCTCTTATATGAATGTTATGTTTATATGAATGCTATGTTTTTATGTTCTTGTATGTTTATATGAATGTTATGCTTATATGTTCTTGTATGTTTATATGAATGCTATGCTTATATGTTCTTGTATGTTTATATGAATGTTATGTTTATATGTTCTTGTATGTTTATATGAATGCTATGCTTTTATGTTCTTGTATGTTTATATGCATGCTATGCTTATATGTTCTTAAAAGATCATGTCACTACTCTATGTCTAATTCTCAATGTATAGCTTTTCTGAGTAGGAAAGGATCTTACTAAGCCTATGTGCTTATAGTTTTATGTTCCCTTGTACTGCAGATAAGGGTAAAGAATGGCTAAACTAAAGGGAGCAGCAGGAGGGGTAAAGTGTGTGTGGTAGTGGCATGGTGGAGGAGATCTGTTTATGTTTCCCATACTTATGTATGTTTTCCTTTAAGTTTTGCATTTTAGTTGTTAAGAGTCAAACTCTACTTGATGATGAATGGTCACTACATGTTTTCCTTTAAGTTGAATGTCATGAACTGGAACTAAGTACTTATGAAATGATGATGCATGCTTTATGTTTAAAAGGAAAAAAAAGAAGTTCAAAGTCTTCCGCTGTAAGAAGTATATGTAGTCTTCCACTGTAAATGCATGTATGTATGATCGCCCCTCCAACCCCTAGAAAGGGTGGGCGTGACAAAATGATCCATTTTGATGGAGGGATATAGCTATCCAATTGGACCAAAGGGAGGGTTTCTCAATAAAAAGAGATGGACCGAAGAGCAAGTCCATGCCTTCGAGAAAAATGATAAGGTAATGAAGTTTTTAATTTATTTAATACCTAACAATATCTTGTGTATGTTAGGTAATTATGTAGATGCCAAGGAGCTATGGAGCCAAGTGGCTAAGCTCCATGAAAGTCCATCACCGGTCCAAGAGGAAGGGACCGAAGAGGCAAATGCATCATCCTCACAAGGAAGTGAGGGCTTGGAGGTTGAGAGACCATCAATATCCAAGGAGGAAGAGAAAGTAGAATCGGAGGAGACCTCCACCTCTAGGATTGAGGGGGAGGAGATTAGATCACCGGAGCAACATCAAGGAGAAGCTTCAACATCCAGTCAAGATGAATAAGCTCAAAATCCGATTCCGGCCTCCATTGACTTAGGTAACTCAAACACCTCAATTCAAAATAAAAATAATATTATGTGTTTTGAGTGTAGGGAATTTGGGCACTATAAGAGTAAGTGCCCAAAGAAAGTCAAGAAGACTCCTCCGACACCAAAACCTCAAGAAAAATCAAAGGATGTCAGTGCCCCAATAATTAAAAGCAAAGAGCACGTGGTGTGCTTCAAATGTCAACAAAAAGGGCACTATAGGAGTTCATGTCCTAAAGGGAAAAAGAAAGGGCAAGAAGGAGCATCACATGTAGGGGGAGCCTCTAAGGCAAACCCTAAGGTAAAATTTATTAATGCACCTTCAATTTCTAGGGATAAAAAGCATGCTAGGAATAATGTCAACAATCTTTCTATTGTACATGAAAATCATGCTAGAAATAATAGATATATTTGTTTAGGTGCCAAAAATGTTAATATTTCAAAGAAAGAGAAATTTGGGACTAATGTCCCTAGAAAAGTTTTACCTAGGGAGTCTATTAAGAAAATAGGAGAACACCTAGATCTCAACCCTAAATGGACTAGACACATGCCCAGGAAGTCCCATGCCCAAAGACCAAATCAAAATTTAAAAATTGGGCAATTAGAATTAGAAAATCAAGCCTTGAGATCAAGGCTTGAGAAATTGGAAAAGACCCTTGCAAACATGCAAAATCAAGTTAAAAGGTCAAATGGTCAAAGTCAAGAGTCTAGGATCAAAAGTCAACACCTATGACCTAAGAAACAAAAGTCAACCAAGGGCAAGAAAAGTTTGGGTCACAAACCTAAGTCTAAGGTGGCTTATCATAGTGTTCCATTTGATTATGGAACAAAAACTAGGTCTAGGAAGACCAAGGTCAATAGGGAAGTCATCCCTAGAGTTGACCATGGTGTGTGCCTAGTGGCTAGGATTTCAAGGAAACCTAGGGAAGCCACTAAGAAGGTTGCAAGGGGAGTTACCCCTAGAGTCAACCTAGGTAAGACTACAATGACCAAGGCTAACAAGCCTAGAAGGGTCATTAGGAAGGTATCTAGGGAGGTTATCCCTAAGGAATACCTAGTAAATCCTAGGAGCTCAAATAGGTTTTGGGTTTCTAAGAGCGTGATCGATTCACGCTAAATGGGGTTAGGGCATGCCAACATTAATTGGAAGAGTAGATAACCTAACCATGGTAAAGGTGGCATTTTAGGTCATTTTCAAGGTTATGGTTACCTTGGGAATGTGTTTTGATCCTTGATCCTAAAAGATTTTAGGATGTGCCAATACATTTTTGGAATTATGAAAAATCAATTAAATTGACACAATTTAGGATTAGAGGTCATAGTGTGTCATTTTGGGTTTTTGGCACATTTTTAGGAAATTTAGGTAATATGACAAAATATACTTAATTATAGCAAATGGAAACCAATATTAAAATTTAGGTATTATTATACCTATACATTTTATTTGTCATGCCTTGATTGTCATATAACATGCCATGACATCATCTATTTTTAAATTATTTAATATGTCATGATCATGTTTAGGATTAAGGATTAATGTCATGTGTTTTTAGATTATATCATATGTCATGACATCATAATCATTGGCCATGCTTTACTTATGTTATCATTTATGTCATGATCATTCATGCATCTAAATTGATTAAAATTGAATTAAGGACTTTGGCATGACTTGGAGTCCCATTTATAAGGGAATCAAGTAGGGTTGCCTTAGAAAAATGCATGAAATCCTAGATTAGGAGAACAAAAGCCACATCTCACATCACACTGACATGTATGTATATTTATACACCCTAGATACATGTAAGATGCTAGGATATGAGTTAAGTTTAAGGTGCATAGTTTTTGCATCTAGATGAACTAAAACTCATCTTATCTTAATTGTGGATCATTGGAAAAGCTTGAGTACAAGTCATGTACATTGAGCCCAAGGAACATGATCCAATATAGGTTTTCAAAAACATTTTAAAATTAATTTAGAAAACCTTGGTGAAGTCTATCTTTTGATAGCAATCACCATTGATGAAGTTGATACAAAGTAGGGCCAAAACATTAAAAATTTCAATGGTTTTGAACTTTGTGTCAATTTCACTATTTTATAGGTAAAATATTTTTCTATTATTTTTCACCCATTGTATTGGTCATAAGTATTATAAGCATGAATTTTCATGATTTTTCGATATACGTATAATTATTTATGAATTTTTAAAATTTGTTTTTGATAACTGAAATTCAGAAATTTGATTATCGATGGTACCCTTGGTGGCGCGATCGATGGAATAATGATCGTGATCTACGATAAAGTCATTGCCAATCTTGATTCGGAAAACAAGGATGTTTAACCTCATTTCAGCTACGGTAAAGGTCCCTAACCACTCCTAACCCTAGGATATGCTTTGGGAAGCATTATAAAGGGTGAAAATCCATTGGATATGGATTAGGAAAGGTGTTAGGATAGTGTATCAAATTTAAGGGTAGGAAAGTTCATGTTTGAACTTTGAACCTTATTTTTGATGGTTTAAAGTTCCTATTGGCTTAGGGACTTCCCAAGGACATTGTTGGTGCATTAATGGTCAAGGGGGAGCAAGCCTTTAGGGGGAGGTATCCATCATGGGATGATGGATGATATTTTTCCTCATGAAGAGGGAAAATGGGATTTTAAGATACCCAATTTAGAAATTGGGAGAGTGTATAGGATTGCCTCTCCTGAGTGATATGGGACTTATCACTAGGAAGATGGTAGACATTCTAGGTATGTTTGAACCAAGGGGAAGATTGTAAGATCTCATTGGGACATGAGACATTGACCTTCTTGGAGAGAAAACCTTTTTGATGTTAGTCAAAAAGACGGAGAATATTTGGGGGAGAATGTTATGGAAAGTGTTATCAATTGTCAATTCGGAGAATTGGAAAAATGTTTGGGATTACCAATTTAGGATAATTGGTAAGGAGATTTGAGTTAGAAGGTCTAACTCAATGGTTTGTTTGGTTTTTGTCAAACATAAAAAAGGGGGAGATTGTTGGTGCAATCGGCCCAGGTCACGATTGACCAGGACTCGAGCTTGACTCGAGAGATGTTTTGATGTTCGACAAAAATATATGACAATATGATTGTCATGGGAAAGTCCAAGTCTTGGGTACTTGGCATGGAAAGTCCAAGTGGAACACTTGGCATTTGGGAAAGTCCAACATGGGTTGGCAAGGGAAAGTCCAAGTCTTGAGTACTTGGCATGGAAAGTCCAAGCATGGGTCTTGGCATGGAAAGTCCAACATGGGTTGGCAAGGGAAAGTCCAAGCTTGAGTCTTGGCATTTGAGAAGTCCAAGGGGTTGATATTGGCAGCGTAAAGTCCAAGCGGGAGTCTTGGTAGCATAAGTCTGATGGTTGGCGGCGTAAAATCCAAGCGGAGTCTTGGCAGCCTAAGTCCAATGTGCCTTGGCGATGTAGACACCGTTAGCATGACATAGTCGATGGAAGCACCTGAAGGCTAGCACAATGGATGAACAAGTCATGGATGACTTGGAGGGATCTGAGAGGCATGAGGCTGATGGAGGTGACTAGAAGGCTTAGGTCTAGACTAAGGGTGGTCTAACAAGTATGGGGGAACCATACTTGGGTTAAAACCTCATGTTTGAGGTGTGCCAATCGACTGGTGCCACGTGGCAGGTTAATTGCGAAGTGCCTTAGCGATCATTTGCGCGGAAGGAGGCGATCAGGAGGGCGATCGGTGATTGGCAGCGATCGGTGGTGCTCGGTTAATTGGGAACAGAATGTAGTCTAACTTGACTGGTGGGGTTAGCAGTCGAGTGAAGGCTCCATTAGTCGACTAATGGGTATGATTAGTCGACTGATGATGGATCCATTGGACTTTTTCAGCGTGGATCTAGCCGTTGTCTCATGACAATAGTGGCATCAGTCGACTGATGGTCTCGAGCAGTCGACTGATCCGCGATTTCCAGCATAGGTTGAAGCTTTAAATGGAGCTCGTGAAGGAGAAAAATGCCAATGGTTTCTTGAGGGCTTTTGGGGCGATTTGCTACTGCAAATTAGGGTCTCCAAGTGCAAGTCAAGCTACCAAGCATTCAAGCAATCAAAAGCAAAGTGTTGTAAAGTTCTCTTTACTTGTTTTCGTATTTACATTGTATTTGCTTTGTTTGTTTTTCGTATTACTGTTGTAATAAATTGTATGAGTTTCTCCACCTCCGACTTGTGTCGAGAAGGAGTTATTGCATAGTGGTGTGTGATTGGCATCGCTAGAGCTCTTTAGAGCTCGACCCATGGAGTAGGAACCGTTCGGTTCCGAACCATGTTAAACACTTGTTATTTGTGGTTGTCTATTTCGTTATTGCATTATTTCTATTATTCCACTGTACGCTAACGAAAATTGTAGACGAACATCAAATTGAATTCCATCACGCAACGAAATGAGCTATTCACCCCCTCTAGCTTCTAAGGATCCCCTACAGGACTTTCCGCTGAGTCTTTTGATTTAAAAAGGAAAAAAATGATATATCTCCCCCCTCTTGCGTATACCGGTCCTTTCAACTACAATTTCGTAAAATCTATTTTACGAATATATCGAAGAACGGTCTAACTTTTATACCACTGTTGGGTTGCAACCGACGCGTAGATGTGTTTTTGTCATTTCATAAATGAATGCAGTGAAATAAAATATAATAATTTCCTAAATTATTACAACACACACATCCAAGCATGCAAGATTATAACACGTGCGGACATATCCGCCAAATAAAAGTTTACATTAAATTAAGAATAAAACCAATTTTATCCTAGGTATACCTTTCGGATGATGTTGAGCTGGAAGGACATCAATCGTACGATGCTCGTGGAGCTTCGTCTCTACTCATGTTCACTCCGAATCTTCAGAGGGACTGTTGGTGCAACAATGCCCCAAGCTTTTATATGTTTTGATGTTTGGATAATCATCTAAGTTAGGCAATGCTTTGTGATCTAATTGCGAATATGTTTAAGTGACACGAAAATCCAAGGGACGGACTTGGCAGCATAAGACCAAGCGTGTAGTCTTGGCAACATAAAGTCCAAGTGAACCTTGACAAAGGAAGACCAAGTTTGATCTTGGCAAGGGAAGTCCAAGGGATGGACTTGGCAGCGTAAGACCAAGTTTGTAGTCTTGGCAGCATAAAGTCCAAGTAAACCTTGGCAAAAGAAGTCCAAAGTAAAGTCTTGGCAGCATAAGTCCAAGCTTGTAGTCTTGACAGCATAAAGTCCAAGCATTTGGCAACCCAAGACATGACGAAACCGAAGGAAGCTCTTGGAAGCAAAGCGCAAAGGATGAACAAGTCGCGGACTCGGAGGGATCCTGGAGGCGCAAGGCTTAATGAGGAGCTAGAAGGTTGAGTCTAGGTCTAGGGTGTAAAATCAAGTGTGAATTACTCATACTTGATGAGTATCGACCGACGATACGATGTATCACGACCGTCGTGGTCGATCGAGTCGGTGAAACCTCGCCATCACCGATCGCCCTCAAGGGCGATCGATCGATGATGCAATCGATCGACCGCCAATAGTGACAATCGATTGATCAGCAAAACGAGCACGAGTGTAGTCGCGACTCATCGGTGACCTACGATCAATCGATCGATCACCCATCACCGATCGATGGAGGATCACCGATCGATCACTTGGCCGTTGGAAATTGTGGCTACGAATCTCCGTGGATCTGCTGGTTCAAAAATCGTTGGCTTTGGAGGCAGTCGACTGATCGAAGCCCAACGGGAAAAATAGTCCCTCTTCTATAATAAGGAGCCTTGGGGAGCTTGGTAAAGCTAGTGCTCTCATTCCTAACTACACCCTCATGCTCACCAAGCTTTCCAAAGTGCTTTAGTGATTCTAAACCTCCTCTTCTCTAGGTTTTAATCTTCCATCATTGTAAAGAAGAGGAGAGCATTGTAAGACAAGGTTTCTCCACCTTGGTTCATCCGAAGGAGGATTTAGTGAAGCTTGGCTAGGGCTAATCCACCTTACGAATTGCCGTGGAGTAGGAGCGTCATCTCCGAACCACGTACATTGGGTGTTAGCATTGCTTTCATTGTTTTCTTATTCGTATTCTTATTTGTATTTGTATTGCTTCCGCTAACGTATTTGTAGAAACGAAGAACGACTAATCACCCCCCTCTCTAGCCATTACAAAGATCCTAACAAGTGGTATCAGAGCCCGGATAGCTTGGAAGATTTCACCATCAACCAAGGCATCAATGGCTCTTCAAGAGGGATATAGCACCGCCAAGCCACCTCTCTTCGATGGGAGTCATTTTGCGTATTGGAAAGGTAGGATGAAATATTATCTTATGAGTAATATTGAAATTTGGCATAGCATTGTAGATGGCTTCGAGGAACCGGTGGATGAACATGGAAACCCTATTCCGAGCAAGGATTGGACTAGGGAAATGAACCGGATGTTCGAATCAAATGCCAAGGCAGTACTCACCATCCAATGCGGCATTACAATGGAGCAACTCAACAAGGTGGGGCCTTTCGAATCCGCCAAGGAGTTATGGGAAAAGCTCATTGAGCTAAATGAAGGATTCAAGGAGTCAAAGAGGGCCAAGAAGGACTTGCTAATTGGGCAACTTCAAGCCTTCCAAATGAAGATGCATGAAACCGTTAGCCAAATGCATGGAAGGTTCAAGGAGATTGTGAATGGACTCCACATCATAGGTGAGCGAGTTGACAACCGAGATTTGGTAAGATATATACTTCAAGCATTTCCTAGAAATTCTCTATGGACTTCTATAGTTGATGCTATTAAAGTAACTAGGGATCTTTCTCAAATTAAAATTGATGAATTATTTTGTGAGTTTGAATTGCATGAGCAAACTAACATGTCCTCTAAGGAAAAGGGTTTAGCTCTATTTGTTGAGAAGAAGGAAAAGAAAAAGAAAGAAAGGAAAGAAGTATCATCATCATCCGAATCGGAGCATGACTCAAGTAGTGATGGAGACTCGTCTAGCGAGATGGCCAACTTTGTCAAGAAACTCTATAGAAAATCAAAGGAGTTCAAGAATAGAGAAGCACGGAAGGGGTCTCACTCGTTAAGAGGTAAAAGTAGTGGTAATTCAAATTTTAATAATAATGTGATTTGCCATGCTTGCAATAAGAAGGGGCACATAAAGCCAAATTGCCCGGAGCTAAAGAAGAAGGAGGAAAAAGAAAAGAAAAAGAAGGACAAGAAGGAGAAGAAAAAGAAGGAGGCCATGGTGGCTCAAACCACATGGGACACACAAAGTGTTGAAGATTCCTCCTCTGATGATGAGCTTTGCCACATCACACACCATGTGGCACTCATGACCCTAGGAGATGACTCCGGTACATCAAGTCAAGAAGACTCTTCAAGTGATGAATCGCCATTTAGTGACGATGAGGTAATGAACTCTCCCAAAGTGAAGCTTCTTTATAAATCAATTGCTTATCTTAAAGAGGCCCTAGATAAGTCTAAATCTAAGGTTAAGAGCATGAAGGTAGAACTAAAGGCCATTAGGAATGAAAAACCTTCACATGTTGATTCTTGCATGCTTAAGGAAGAGAATGACAAACTTAAGGATGAGGTTAGTGAGTTAAAAGCATGTTTAGAAAAATTTTCAAATGGCTCAAAATATCTTGATATGATCCTTAGTCGACAAAGAGTCATGTACAACAAGGTCGGTTTAGGATATAAGTCAAAGGAAAAAGAAGTTGCTTATATTTCATTGATTAATAGGAAAGCAACCATTAAGGGTAAGGTTAAGAAAGCATGGGTACCTAAGAAGTTTTTACTTAATGTTACCGGTTCAAATGTTTGGGTACCAAAAGCTTGTGTTTTTCATGTGATTTAGGTAGGAGAGCAAGGTATGTGGATTGTGGATAGCGGTTGCTCAACACATATGACCGGAGATGTGAGCAAGTTCTCCACAATTAAGTATGTGAAGAAAGGAGCGGTGTCCTTTGGAAATAGTGGAAAACTCAAGATATTAGGTAGAGGTATAATTGAGGTATCCCCCAAAATTGTCATTCACAAAGTCTTACTAGTTGAAAATATGAAATTTAATTTATTAAGTTTTAGTCAACTTTGTGATGCAAACTATCATGTTTCTTTTGAATCCTCTAAATGCATGATTAGACACAAGGAATTAAATGATTGTATGTTAGTTGGATATAGGAAGTCAAATATTTATTATATTGATCTTTCATATGCTTCTAACATTTCCACTAAGTGTCTTGTTGCGAAAGAAGAAGAAAGTTAGCTATGGCATAGGAGATTGGGGCACATCAACATGAAAAACATAGCCAAGGTAGTCAAAATGGAGTTGGTCAAAGGGCTACCAAAGATCAAGTATGTCAAGAACAAAATGTGTGATGCATGCCAAGAAGGAAAACAAACAAAAGCATCACACAAAGGTAAAACCTTAACTAATACTTCCTTACCATTAGAACTATTGCATCTTGACTTATTTGATTGTCATAGTACTCCTTCTTTAAATGGTAACAAATATTGTTTAGTTATAGTAGATGATTTTTCTAGGTATACTTGGGTCTACTTTATGAAACATAAGGATGATACCTTAGAAATAATCATAGGATTTAGTAAAAGGGTTGAAAATGAAAAGAGTCTCAAAATCAACCGGATCCGTAGTGATCATGGTGGTGAATTTGAGAATTCAAAATTTTCACAATTTTGTTTAGAGCAAGGGTACAAGCTGTAGGGGATCGAATGACCGGCTAGAGGGGGGTGAATAGCCCTCTTTCGTTGGATGTCGGAATTCTCTCGTTCGTTTGCTCGTCTACACAATCGTTAGCGCAAGCGGAAGCATAAATAATAAAGACAAAGCAATAAATGAAACTACAAACGCTAACAAAGAAGATGTAATGTGGTTTACGGCTACGCCGCTAATCCACGGTCCGATTCGTCCAAGGTGAATCACTCCTCCAAAGCCAATCACTATTGGTCTCTCCTTTGCACCAAGCTAGGTGGAGGTAACCTTTATAATCAAGATCACTCTTCTTACAATAATAATGGAGTAAAAACAAGTAAGAAGAGTTTAGAGCTTGTGGGGCACTAGGAAGATCACTTAGAGCATAAGCATTAGCCTCTCAAAGGCTCACACCCTCTCTTTTTATAGAGAGGGCTGATTTCTTCCCGTTGGCCGCCACCAGTCGACTGCTGCCCTTGGCAGTCGACTGCCGTCACTACAACGGCCTTCGAACACGTCGGATCCCGACCATTGTAGTCCAACGGAACTCTTGGCAGTCGACTGATGGACCTCACCGGGCCATTCGCCGCCTCGTAGTCGACGCCATGGCCACGAGCGATTTATATCCCCGCGATATCCTCTGGTAGTCGACTACTGGACATAAACTCAGTCGGATACTAGTCGAACCCACTCGACTCAGAGCAGTCGACTGCCATTACATGGCAGTCGACTGGTGTCGTGTGAAACTCAAACTTAACATAAGTTTGAGCTTCCGGCGGTCGGGTAAACCTTAACCCTTGCGGTCAAGTCTCCGACACTCAGCCATTCGGCCAAGTTCACCTAATGAGCTACTTACATTTCACTCATTCTCTCATCTCACTCGAAGTCCCTCGCCAAAGCTCTCTTCGTTCGCGGCCACGTCCCTCGGCAGCATCAGGCGCACGGCTCTGCAATGTTCCTTCGCGTCTCTTGCCTCCGAAGTCTGCTTCCTTGGCTTCACTTCAAGTCATCTCGTCCGGCGGTCCCTCGGATGCTCCAAGTTCACGGCTTCCGCAAAGTCATATATCCTTCACCAACTCAAAGACCGAGGTTGTGAGGGTGAACCCGCCAAGGCTCCATGTGCAAATTACTAAGTCCTACAAGACTCCAACGCACATATTAAATAACAATATCATCCTAACTTAAACCCTTTGCCACACACATCAAAACCTTATCATGGCAAGAGATTGCCCTAACAATCTCCTCCTTTTTGATGTGTGGCAATCCGTTTAAGTTAGGTAAAAACATTTGATGAAAATTCTAAGATAAGAAAGCATGTAAACATAAACATGATATAGAAACATGCAACTCTTCCTTAATCCATGAAACTCCCCATACAAATTTTCAAATTTTCTCCCCCTATCATAATTTACTTAAACATAATTACTTCTCCCCCTTTGACATCATCAAAAAGATTAACACTACGTTATAAATCCATGGCATCAAGTTAAATAAAAGGAAAATACCAAAAACATGATTAAAATCTGAAATCAGAAAATATTTGGCTATTTTTTTGAGCAATCATTGCTATCGATGGTATAATGATCGCACAATGGATTTCGAAATTCTGATTTTCTGGGCAAATTTCAAAAATGCATTAAAAATTACAAAAAATTCAAAAAATCATGAAATTTGAGGAACATATTTATTTTAAGTATATATATCAATGAAAAATAGTTTTTCAAGAAAAATCATTATATTTTCCGTGATTTGCCAAAAATCCAAAGGCTTTAAAAACCACTAGGTTTTTGATCATTTTAGTATCAAGTTAACTACCTAGTTTTGCATCCAATTGTTTCAAAACATGAATACATAGATTTTAGGGTAAGAAATTGTTTTGAAAACATATGAAATATCCAACCATGATCTTTGGGCAATATGTCTATGAATTAAACATAAGCCTTCCCCATGATTGGTCTATTATTGCTATTTTGATACCTTAAATAACCATCTAAATGCCATAGGCATTAGTGAACATTTGTATCATCCTAACATCTCACCCATGCTAAGTTTTCAATCAAAGTAGCCTATGGTGAGTGTGAGATGCATCCTAGGGGGTATTTGTATATACTTAACCATTATATTCATACAATTCTATCAAGGTTAAGTATCAACCTAACAATCCTCATGATCATAAAGGCATATATCAATTAATTCTACATTATGATCATGAAATACATGTATTCATTGAATTGTTCTCATGCATTAGGTATTATATCATGATAATAAACAAAGTCATGATTGCAAACATACATAGCAAATTACATTAATCATCATGATTTAAGCATTATTATCTATTTATGGGCACGTTATCATCACCCAACACTATTCTAAAAATGTTGTCCCGCCATCCTAAGTCAACCAAAATATGATATAGGTCAATTGCATATGGTTGACTACCCTAGGGGTTTTCTAACCCTTAAGGATGGATTTTGGAACCCAAAATAAGTTCTTGCCTATTGGGTTCACTAGATACTCCTTGGGGATCCATTTCCTAGCTATTACCTTCTTTTTATCTTGTCCCCTAGCAATTAGGCATTTATAGGCCTTTTCATTTTTCTTTTCTTTATAACCTAGGCCCTTTTTGTTGAAGCTAGCTCTTTGGCTCCCTAAGATCATGTTCAATGTGTTGGAGCCAATTGTGAATTTTTCTAGGGCTTTTGTTAAATAATCTACCTTTTCCCTTAAGGCCCTATTTTCATTTATACATGCATCACTAACATCTAATGGCACATAAAGATCATGTGAGCATGCATCATTTAAGCTAGAAGAAATATTATCATTTAAGCATGCATTTTCTAGCTTATTTTCCAATGCCTTAATTTGATTAAGCATGCTTTTATTTTTCTTTTTCATTCCAAATAAGTCCTTAGTTAAACTAGAAATTATGGAAACTATTTTCTTAGGAGAGGCATTCGTTACCATAGTTTCCATATCCTCTTCTTCTTCTTCGGATGAGGAGGATGTAGAAGCTCCCCCTTCACTTGAGCTCTCTCCTCTTGAGCTTGATCCTTCATTTTTGGAAGAAGAGCAATCCAAGTCATCAAAGGCCATCAAGGCCAAATTGGTGACAAAGGCATTCTCCTCATCCGATGATGATGAGGAGGATGAGGATGGATCATCCCAAGTCCTTGCCTTTAGAGCTTTGGTCTTCCCCTTTTCTTTTGTCTTCTTCTCCTCTTCCTTCTTTTTCTTGCTCCCCTTTTTCTTCTTCTTTTCTTCTTTCTTTTTCTTCTCTTCCTTGCTCTTGTTTAGGAGAGGACACTTGTCCCTTATGTGCCCCTCTCCTTGGCAATTGTAGCAGATGACCTTCCCCCTTGGTCTTCTATTCCTATCATGAGATTTATCAAATCTAAAATTCTTAAATGCACGCCTTACCTTCCTTACCATGTAGGCTTCTTCCGTGCTATCCATGGAGGAGGTAGAGGCTTCATCATCGGAGGAGGAGGGGATCTCTATCTTCTTCTTCCCCTTGTTTGCCTTCAATGCTACTCCCCTTGAAGGTTGTATTTTTGGCTCTTCTTGTATTCCTTCAAACCTAGATTCATGTAATTCCATAGTGGAGAAAAATTCATCTAGAGTACTTACCTCTAGAGTCTTTGAAATGTAAAATGAGTCCACCATTGAACTCCACTTGGATGATCGGGGGAAAGCATCTATGGCCTTCATTATCATATCGCGATTGGAGAGCCTTTCTCCTACACTTGTTAGTCCAATTAAAATTTCTTTGAATCTAGAATGCAAAGAAGTTACCTTTTCTCCCTTTTCTAATTTAATGTTGGATAGTTGGGAGCGGAGGAGATCTCTCCTTGCTAGCTTCACCTCGGATGTGCCTTCATGAAGCTCAATTAGCTTCTCCCACATCTCCTTGGCGCTTAGGCATTCTCCTATTCGGTTGATTTCTTGTTGGGGGAGCATATTGAAGAGATGATGCTTGGCTTTTGAATTTGCAAGGTGCTCTTCCCTTTGCCTTTTGGTCCACCTAGATTTCTCTATT
Organism: Wurfbainia villosa; assembly: GCA_025175895.1. Lineage (NCBI taxonomy): Eukaryota > Viridiplantae > Streptophyta > Magnoliopsida > Zingiberales > Zingiberaceae > Wurfbainia > Wurfbainia villosa. Next base: position 98,053,970 of record CM045987.1, read on the forward strand.
GGCTTCCCCTCTTCATCCCTAGGCAAAACGAAACCGGATTCCATTGTAATCATAATATCAAAATCTGTTTCAAAAAATACCTCCATTCGCTTCTTCCACCAAGCGAATTCTCCTTCAAACTTTGGAGGATGGATGTTGGAGCCGGCCATTTTGAAAGTTGCTTGTTGTGGCGATTAGTCCTCGACAAGCTTTCCTTGGCTCTGATACCACTTGTAGGGGATCGAACGGTAGGCTAGAGGGGGGTGAATATCCCTCTTTCGTTGGATGTCAGAATTCTCTCGTTCGTTTGCTCGTCTACACAATCGTTAGCGCAAGCGGAAGCATAAACAATAAAGACAAAGCAATAAATGAAACTACAAACACTAACAAAGAAGATGTAACGTGGTTCACGGCTACGCCGCTAATCCACGGTCCGATTCGTCCAAAGTGAATCACTCCTCCAAAGCTAATCACTATTGGTCTCTCCTTTGCACCAAGCTAGGTGGAGTTAACCTTTACAATCAAGATCACTCTTCTTACAATAAGAATGGAGTAAAAACAAGTAAGAAGAGTTTAGAGCTTGTGGGGCACTAGGAAGATCACTTAGAGCATAAGCATTAGCCTCTCAAAGGCTCACACCCTCTCTTTTTATAGAGAGGGCTGATTTCTTCCCGTTGGCCGCCACTAGTGGATTGCTGCCCTTGGTAGTCGACTGCCGTCACTACAATGGCCTTCGAACACATCAGATCTCGACCGTTGTAGTCCAACAGAACTCTTGGCGATCCGATGGACCTCACTAGTCGATCACGCCTCGTAGTCGACTACCCACGGCTACGTTCTGGCGTTCGCGATATCCTCTACAGCGATCATTCATTCCATGTGATCATTCTTTGGCACTAAACCCATCGATCGGATACGGTCGAACCCCTCGACCGGGTGATCATTTGCCATTATAGCGATCGGTGGTGTCGTGAAACTCAAACTTAACATAAGTTTGAGCTTCCGGTGATCGGGTAAACCTTAACCCTTCGGTCAGTCTCGCACTCATCCATTCGGCCAAGTTCACCTAATGAGCTACTTACATTTCACTCATTCTCTCATCTCACTCGAAGTCCCTTCGAAGCTCTCTTCGTTCGCGCGACCCGTCCTCGCGGCATCAGGTGCGACTCTGCAATGCTCCTTCGCGTCTCTTGCCTCCGAAGTCTGCTTTCTTGGCTTCACTTCAAGTCATCTCGTCCGGCGGTCCCTCGGATGCTCCAAGCGCACGGCTTCCGCAAAGTCATCCTTCACCGACTCAAAGACCGAGGTTGTGAGGGTGAACTCGCCAAGGCTCCATGTGCGAATTACAAAGTCCTGCAAGACTCCAATGCACATATCAAATAACAATATCATCCTAACTTAAACCCTTTGCCACACACATCAAAATCTTATCATGGCAAGAGATTGCCCTAACACAAGCATGAGTTCTCTTGTCCTAGAACACCCCAACAAAATGGGGTGGTGGAAAGGAGAAATCGTGCCCTACAAGAGGCGGCTAGGACTATGCTCAATGCATATTCTCTACCTAGCTACTTGTGGGCGGAAGCGGTTAATACCGCTTGCTATATCCAAAATAGAGTTCAAATCCATAGGTTTTTAGGAAAGACACCATTTGAATTATGGAATGGGACTATTCCCACAATTCATTATTTCAAAGTCTTTGGATGTAAAGTTTATATTCTAAACACCAAAGATAACTTAGGAAAATTTGAATCCAAAGCGGATGAGGGAATCCTAGTTGGATACTCATCCACAAGTAGGGGATATAGAGTCTACAATAAGAGAACCCAAGGAATTGAGGAGTCCTCCAATGTTCAATTTGATGAAACCACTAGTACCTACCCTAGAAAGTCCTCCATTGATAAGGATATTAATGGCAATAATCAAGACATTACCCAAAAATTTCAAAATTTGACCATAAGGGGTAATGATCAAGGGGGAGGAAGAGGAGATTCCGATGATGAAAGGAGGGTAGAAGATAACAATGATCAATTTGAAACCCCTTCTAGAACCCTAAGAATTCATCAAGATCATCCACTTGACCAAGTAGTAGGAGATCTATCTTAAGGAGTAAGAACTAGGTCATTTCATAGACCTTCTACTAGTCAAGTGACTCTTATTTCACAAATTGAGCCCAAATCGATCAATGATGCATTACATGATCCAGATTGGATCTTGGCAATGCAAGATGAATTGGCTCAATTTGAGAGGAGTCAAGTATGGGAGTTAGTACCTAGACCCAATGATAGCACCATAATTACTACAAGATGGGTCTTTAGGAATAAGCTAGATGACCAAGGAAATATCACTAGAAATAAGGCTAGGTTGGTTGCTAGGAGATTTAATCAAGTTGAGGGGCTTGACTATGATGAGACTTATGCCCCGGTTGCTAGGTTAGAATCTATTAGAATTCTCTTAGGGTATGCTTCCTATATGGGATGTAAACTTTACCAAATGGATGTTAAATCGGCATTCTTAAATGGTTATATTAAGGAGGAAGTATATGTAGAGCAACCACCCGGGTTTGAGAACATAGATTATCCAAACCACGTATATAAGCTTAGAAAAGCATTATATGGGTTAAAACAAGCTCCCCGAGCATGGTATGAAAGATTGTCATCTTTCTTAATTTCTAAGGATTTTAGAAGAGACCAAGTAGATCAAACCTTGTTCATAAAGTCAACATTAAAGGATATCTTTATAGCCCAAATATATGTTGATGATATTATTTTTGGGTCAACAAATGATGATCTTCTTCAAGACTTTATAAAAAACATGGAAAATGAATTTGAAATGAGTTTAGTTGGAGATCTCAACTTTTTTCTAGGGTTACAAGTCAAACAAACCAATGAAGGTATTCATATTTATCAAACCAAATATGCAAATGAAATGATCAAGAAATTTGGTTTGAAAAATGCCAAAATTGTAACCACTCCTATGGCCACTAGCACTAGAATAGATAGTGATCATGATGGTAAATCAATTGATATTAAACTTTATAGGAGTATGATTGGCAGCCTACTATACCTAACCGCTAGTAGACCCGATATCTTATTTGCGGTAGGTATGTGTGCAAGATACCAATCTTGTGCCAAAGAATCACATTTAGTAGCCGTTAAGAGAATTTTAAGATATATTAAAGGCACCCTAAATGTAGGACTTTGGTATCCTAGGACTAGGTCTTTTGAGTTGCTTGGCTATACCGATTCTGATTATGCCGATTGCAAATTGAATTGGAAGAGCACTAGTGGTGGATGCCAATTTCTTGGGTCCTCCCTAGTTAGTTGGAGTAGTAGGAAGCAACATTGTGTTGCTTTATCAACTACCGAAGCCGAATATGTGGCTATGGGTGGTTGTGTAGCTCAATTACTTTGGATGAGACATACCCTTGTAGACTATGAGCTACACTACTCTAACATTAAAGTTTATCGTGACAATGTGAGTACCATCAACTTGACCAAAAATCCGGTTCATCACTCTAGGACCAAGCACATTGAAGTGAAATATCACTTCATTAGAGATCATGTGGCAAGAGGCGATATTGAACTTAATTATGTAGAATCTAAGTCTAACCTTACCGATATCTTCACCAAAGCTCTTCCCGAAACCGAATTTTCATCATTAAGGAGAGAGCTTGGTATGTGCTTTGTAGAGTAAAATTCTAGGTTTGCATGATCCCATATTCATATGTTAGTCTTATACCTTGATGCATCTCACAAAAAGCCGTAAGAAACCTTGATTTTTGTATTGAGATATTTAGGACCATGTGAGATGATAGAGAAGGTGTACTTGCCTCATCATGCTTGTTATGATGCATTACTATGAGCCAATGACACACCTAGAGACATGAATACCTTATGGACCAATCATTGGGAAGGCGTGTATTCAAGTAATGAATACATAGCTCTAAGAACATGGTTGGAAATTCCAAATCATATATATTTTAAACTATGTTCATCATATTTTGAAAAATAATTTTCAAGTCGAACACAAAAGTGATACGAAGTTTGCAAAATCTTTAGAACTTTTGTTAGTTTCCAAATTTGTATCAATCTTGAAATCTGAAAAACATATATTTTTCAAACTATTTTTCCTTAATAAAATACGATGTCAAAAATGTGTACACAAAATTTCGTGATTTTTCGAGGTTTCTAGAATTTCTAATGCATTTCTGAAGTTGGGCTGAAAAGGCTAAATTTCTAATGCATTTCAGAAACCAGTCGACTGATACGCTGTGTTTTCTGATAATTAGCTCCATTTTCTGATATTTAGTGTATCTTTGATGTCCTAAAACTATAGCATGATAATATTGAGTATAAACAAAGTTTTAGGACTGTTTAATGCAGTGTTTTAGGGGGAGTTTAATAAATTATATCTTTTTTCATCCCCAAACTTCCATTGTTGGTGTAAAGTTAGGACTTAATTTTTGAATTTTTTATGCTTTGCCTCAAATATTATTTACACATCATGAAGCATATCTTGGTTTAAGGGGAAGCTTAATATCAATCTTATACCTTAGTCCAAGATCCAACACCTTTAATTCCTTCAATTTTTGAATCATTCTCTTTTTGATGTATGTCAAAGGGGGAGAAGGAATGTTTAAGTTAGAATTCATATTGAAAATATGATTATGTGTGTATCTTTAAAGACCTAACTTAAATGATTGTCAAACATAAAAAAGGGGGAGATTGTTGGTGCAACAATGCCCCAAGCTTTTATATGTTTTGATGTTTGAATAATCATCTAAGTTAGGCAATGCTTTGTGATCTAATTGCGAATATGTTTAAGTGACAGGAAAATCCAAGGGACAGACTTGGCAGCATAAGACCAAGCGTGTAGTCTTGGCAGCGTAAAGTCCAAGTGAACCTTGGCAAAGGAAGACCAAGTATGATCTTGGCAAGGGAAGTCCAAGGGATGGACTTGGCAGCGTAAGACCAAGCTTGTAGTCTTGGCAGCATAAAGTCCAAGTAAACCTTGGCAAAAGAAGTCCAAAGTAAAGTCTTGGCAGCATAAGTCCAAGCTTGTAGTCTTGGCAGCATAAAGTCCAAGCATTTGGCAACCCAAGACATGACGAAACCGAAGGAAGCTCTTGGAAGCAAAGCACAAAGGATGAACAAGTCACGGACTCGGAGGGATCCTGGAGGCGCAAGGCTTAATGAGGAGCTAGAAGGTTGAGTCTAGGTCTAGGGTGTAAAATCAAGTGTGAATTACTCATACTTGATGAGTATCAGTCGACTGATACGATGTATCGATCGGACCGTCGTGCTCGACCGAGTCGGTGAAACCATCACCGATCCGCTCTGGCGGTGGCGATCGATGATGCAATCGATCGGATCGCATAGTGGCAATCGGTGATCAACGCAAAATGAGCATAGAGTGTAGTCGCGATCATTGCGATCACTGATCGATCACCCATCCTCCATCACGGTGATGGAGGGATCAGTCGACTGATCACTTGGCCGTTGGAAATTGCGGCTACGAATCTCCGCGGATCTACTGGTTCAGAAGCCGTTGGCTTTGGCGACAGTCGACTAATGGTAAGGATTAGTCGATTGATCGAAGCCCAACGGGAAAAATAGCCCCTCTTCTATAAGAAGGGGCCTTGGGGAGCTTGGTGAAGCTAGTGCTCTCATTCCTAACTACACCCTCGTGCTCACCAAGCTTTCCAAAGTGCTTTAGTGATTCTAAACCTCCTCTTCTCTAGGTTTTAATCTTCCATCATTGTAAAGAAGAGAAGAGCATTGTAAGACAAGGTTTCTCCACCTTGGTTCATCCAAAGGAGGATTTAGTGAAGCTTGGCTAGGGCTAATTCACCTTATGGATTGCCGTGGAGTAGGAGCGTCATCTCCGAACCACGTACATTGGGTGTTAGCATTGCTTTCATTGTTTTCTTATTCGTATTCTTATTTGTATTTGTATTGCTTCCGCTAACGTATTTGTAGAAACGAAGAAAGGCTAATCACCCCCCCTCTAGCCATTACAAAGATCCTAACAGGGACGACTTCTCTAAAACACGAGTTTGACCTTCTCTTTACTACTAGATGAAGCAAGAAGGTCGGGGTGATCAGAGAGCAAGAAAGTCAATCCAACAAAAATAGGAAACAACTCTTGTTTCCTTGGTGGTCGGCGGTAAGCTCCAAAACCCAACTCTCCTTGGTTCGACTAAGGGCACAAAGGAAGAAACCTTTGTTCCAAGCCTTAGCCGAAGTTCCCCACTCCCTTGGGGAGGAGTTGGCTGGACCTAAAGTAAGAGATGAACTTGCTAGGACCGGCGACAAAGAGAACCCCAACAACTCTTGTTGGCGGCAAAAAGAGAAGGAGAAGAAGGAGTAGGCAACAAGGAGGAAGAGAAGAGGATTAAACACAACCATTAATTAGGTTTTAACTTTTATAACTTTTTATATAGGCTCTAAACCTAATGGGTTATGAGTTAGTGGATGAAATCCATAAGTCCATAACCATTAAGGCTTAATCTCATCCATTAAACCCTAATTGAGCCCTTAACCAAAAGAAGACTCATTTAATTAAAACCAAATGGGTTTGGTTTATAATTAAACCTCTTAATGCCCAATCCGTCTTTATAAGACGTGCTCCTTTCGCATTTCTGACTTGACAAATATTTCCATATTTGTCATGTGTTTGGTCAAACCAAACTTGATCTCTCTCGATCTTGAGAATCCAATTCTCAAACTCGTCTTTAAGTCTCTTCGAAGGATTCGTTATGCGTATGATCTTATAGGTTTTCGATTTATCTTGGCCGTCCATAATTAATCATTAATTATGGAACGATCATGAGTGACACCTAATAGTATATCATGATCCCCAATTAATCGAAAAATCAACGATTGATCTTGGAACCATTTCCGAACCCTTCAGCAGCTACAATGAATCGTGTCTCGTTCCTTTCACTCGTCTTATACCCACTTGGTTCAGGACATGGTCTATTGTGTCAGTCCCCACTAGGCTGACTACGTCACACCTAGCCCAAATAATACTTTCTCGTCCAGTGGATTCTAATTACTTTGACATGTATCCAAGAGTATCATACTCTTCACATGCAATGCTTTGGCCAAAGACTTTGAGTAACAATCCGACGAGTGGTCATAGGATATATATCTCCTCGTAAGGAGCGGTGAATCCTTTGTTGACTATTCAATCACCTTCGGACACTTCAACTTATACCCAATCATTCCTTACCCACACCTCCGTAGAGATGTATCGACCGAGATGTCAAAGTATAAGTCTCCATGACCAAGATGACTTGAATATCTCAAGTCGAAGGAAACTCGCACTCGAGTTGCAGTAATAACTTCACTGACATATTTTATATGTAGAGAACCATGTGAAGTCTTACAGCAGGTCACTCCATTGAACTAGTTATCCATAACCAACATCCACGTTTAATTCTCGACATCACAATGTCTCTAACCAGTGAGAAGCAGCTGCTTTGATAAATTAAGGAGTATAACTCATGCTAGTCTCATAGAATCGATGATGTCCGAACTCATCAATTAATCGACTAGGGAATATTTCAATATTCATAATTACACATGTAGAGATACTTACTAGTTGTGATCCAATCATAAATTTTCTCATACTATGAATCGTATTGCGGACATTCAGTAAATAAATTTAAGATCCAATCAAACACATATGAGATGTGCACTCAAATAGTGAATCTTTATTTATCAAATAAATAGCTATAAGGCGATTGCCGACACCTCTCAAACATAACAACAATTCGATTGAATTCCAGCTGAATTGCGATCAAAATCGGTTGCGGCGCTGACGATCGCAATTCGATTGGATTCCAGTTGTGATCCGGTCGGAATTGGACCATGATTCGGTCGGACTCCGACTCCTGCTGGGTCGCGATCAAATTTAGATTGGATTGCGCCTGAAATCGACCGCAATTGCGACTGCCAGTTGCTGCGATATGGCGACCACAAGTCAATCATATTTCGATTGGAATCCTACAGTGATTCGATCGGACGACGATAGCGACGATGATCTCGTCGGGTTTAGAGTTGGTTATAATGATCATCGAAGCAACGATACGCGAGGATAAAATACTGTGCATTCTCATGCCATTCGGTCATTGTCCACCAAATACATTACCATCTGTTCGCCTATTATTTGCTAAACACATTGAATCTGTTCGATCATGTTCCACCAAACGCAATACAATGTGTTGAATTTTTATCTATCGAACGAGAAAGGAAAATATTTTATAAAAAAAAAGACATTTTAATTTTTTATCATATTTTTTAAAGAAAATTTAAAATTTATTTAATAATTGGTGAGACATGAATAGTCTTGCTTATATATATATATATATATATATATATATATATATATATATATATATATATATATATATATATATATATATATATACAGTGAGAGCTCCTCCAACGTGGAGATCTCCTACCGTTGGAGATGCTCTTAGTGGCTTCTCTCCTCCCTATGCAAAATCAATGTGAAATATATGAGCCGTTGAATTTTAACCGTGGCATACATTCTCGCACCTCCCTCTGTATAAAAAAAAAAGTCTGCTGAAAATAATGCCCGCGATGGGTATAATGCAGTGATAAAAGTATTTAAAAAAAATAAATTAGGAGATGAGAATTTTTTGACGAATAAATTTAAAGATTAATTATTGAGTGTCTATAAATTATACTTCAAAATTAATTCGGATACGCTTAAATAAATAAATAAATACGCTGAAAAGCGACGCCCACGCCGAGAGCCGCCCTCGTGCGCGTGAGATAAACATTTTAGGGTTTCCGTCTCTTCGCGTGTTTGTCTTCCCCTTCCTCCTGGTCGATCCCATGGAGCAGGTGGCGGTACGATCTAAGGGCACGGTGAAGTGGTTCAACGATACCAAGGGATTCGGCTTCATCACGCCGGACGATGGCGGAGAGGATCTCTTCGTTCACCAGTCTTCCATCAAATCCGACGGGTTCCGAAGCCTCGCCGAGGGCGAGAACGTGGAATTTTCCGTCTCTGAGGGAGACGACGGGCGCACCAAGGCCATCGACGTCACCGGTCCTGATGGATCTTCTGTCCAAGGTAGTGGTGGAGGTGGCGGCCGTAGGGATGGCTACGGTGGGAGCCGAGGGGCAGTATCTCGGGGCGGGGGTTACGGAGGAGGTTACGGTTTCACCAGAGGTGGTGGCGGAGGGAGAGGAAGGGGAGGAGGTTATGGCGGGGGAGGCTCTGGCGGTTCCTGCTACAAGTGCGGTGAGACTGGACACATTGCTAAAGATTGTTACCAGGGCGGAGGTGCAGGTGGCAACGGAGGTGGCGGTGGTGTTTGCTATAACTGTGGTGAGATGGGGCATCTTGCTAGAGATTGCTACCAGGGTGGAGGCGGAGGGGGGAGGTATGGTGGGGGTGGCGGCAGTGGATCCTGCTATAACTGTGGCGAAACCGGGCACTTTGCTAGGGAGTGCCCCGGTAGGAACTGAGAATGGATTTAATTTACCATTAGCATCAACTTGTTTTTCCCATCTATCCATGATCTAATACTCTAACATCTGCTACCTCCTGGGCTTATGTTCTCTTTTGCCGTTGCTTGTAATCGGTAGTTTCCCAATACATGCGGATGTCTGTTTGACATGGTATTTCGATTTTGTTGGATTGTAGCCTCAATTTTGGGTCTTGAAAGCTAAGTTTGAATTGCATGCAAGTTTTTCTCAATCTCCTTTTCTAATTTTAATTGTGCTCTAGTGTGATAGTTGCTTCTTGATCTTCTCCTTAAATTCCATACGGTGCGGATCCGTGTTAATGTTATGCAGGTGAACTTATTCTCACACATGATCTCAATCGTGGAGCTACCTTGTGCAAACCAGTGGGAGATTGCTTGCGCTCCTTGTCCTCACTACTTAAGAAGTTAGTATTGCTTTGCTATTATGAAATATGCCCCATTTGTAATCAGATTATCTACATGTTTTTCTGTTTGGAAAGAAATTTGTGATGTTTCGTGACCATGCATTTTATTGTTCAAGGGGCTGGGCTCAAAAACAACAATTTCGTGATTGGTTTGAAAGTATCTGCTCTCATCAAACAACCTAATACCGATGCTTGATTGTGATGTTTGTTTTCTGCAAATAAATTCCTTTACCGTGATTTATCAATGCATCTCTGTCCAAATTGCTGCTTCTGTCCTGTAAGATCAAATCGGTGACGGTTTTTATTGCAGTATGCTACATGAATTATATATTCCTCATTCCTTACTTATGGAGACTGCTGTAAAACTTTAGTCAGAATATCCTGTTTGATTTACATTTTAATCAGGTTTAACAGCTTCTTCTGAGCTTGTGAGTTGTAAGACGTCCCATTACGAGGAACATCTGATCTTATTTTAATTGGAGAAATTCCTATTCTTTCAGCTACAAGTGCGCCAAATCATTGAATTTTCAATTGAACTAATTCGTAATAATTTTTTTTTATTAATGGGTCGTTGTTAAAATAGTTTACGGGAACTTGCTTCTTGTTTAGGTTAACATAGGGACTTCCATAGGATTTTATTTCCTCAAAGCAGCTGTGTTTTTTCAATTGATCCGTGGAACATTAGCTGATATGTGATTGTTTTTGTCTTAATTTAGTTTACTGTAATGCCCTACCACATTAAAAAAAAATGCTTTTGCTTATTTTTTTAATAATTTTTTTTTGAATAAAATTTTAGTCACAGAATTCACTTTTAATCATTTTAAAATGTGTTAAAAGCTAGTTTTAAATCTTTAATTTATTTAATCTAAATCTTTAATTTATTTAATCTAAATCTTTAATTTATTTTTTAAAATGACGAAAGGCTTTCAGAATTTTTTTGAACAGCAACACTTAAACAGGTATCCATCAGGTAAGAAGGAATTTTTTTATTTTTTATTACCAGCAAAAGATTTCTTAGATTTGATTTACAAAATTTTTAGGTAAATATTTGAGAGTAGAACTAGATGTCCTATCGATGCACCATAACCTTGGAGATGGTAAGAAGTATTTTTTTCTGAAGAAATTTGTCAGCAATAGCGATGCACCCAACCAACGTGACTAGGAGATGAAAATGTTGATATTTGGGTCGATTTTAAAATGGGAGGGGCTATCCATATCCTACTTTCACTAAATATATTTCATTTTCTAAATGAATCCATCGATCATTTTTTTATCATAAATTTTTCTAAATACACTTCGTAATATTTCCATTGAACCATTTCTAAAAAATTCTAAAAAAAATATAGTGCATCTTCAACATTTCCTCCCTCCTCTTCATCTCCTTCTCGTCTCTTCAGCGAACAAGTATCAATCAGACTTGGGCAACTCGATTTCTAACAACACGATCAAACAACATTGCACAAATTATATAGGTTAGTGCTCGTTCGACCTTGTTCTAATTATCATTACATAGGTAAATTTTTATTTTTGCTAGATTTGTATTTAGTTTTCATTTGAGTGTAGAAACTTACTTGAATATGATGTTTTTTACACTTTAAAACTTTGGGGTCTTGGATTATTGAAATTGCAAAATGTATAGTAGAGATATGATGAAAATCTCAAATTTCAATCGCACGTCGTTCGACCCTAATCCACCGAACACATTGTTGCCTGTTCGGCTATCATCAGTCGAACACACTAAAATCTATTCGGTAATGGTCCACCAAATGCAACATAATGCGTTCGATTTTTGTCTACCGAACGAAATAAAAAATGTTCGGCCTCTAGCAGTTGAACACCGACAAATTTATTCGATTGTATATTTCCTAACATGGTATGTTTGTTCGGTTTTGAGTGGCTGCACAACTTCTTTTCCTTTCAACAACACATGTTGGTTTTATATCTAATTCACTTATTTCTTATGTGTAGTAAAAATGTCGAAGACATTTTCAAGAAAGAATAAACCAACGACTTCTGACAGAAAGCACTAAGATTAGAGACTTGTACGAGAGGTACACTCATCTTAAAGAAGAGGTACAATCATCACAGGTACCCCAAGAAAAGGTACCACCACAAGTATCACAACTAGAAGATGTACATGATGAAGTACCCCCATGAGAAAATTTACCTTCAGAAATGAATGAGCGTGAAGGAGAGCAAGCTTCTATTGGAGGGAACAATATAGATGATGAAATATTTCATGAACCATTTCCAAGTGATCCACATGATCCATCATTGTTGTGGTGTTTTAAAACGCATATAGTGTAAAAATTTTGGTTTGGTGAAGAGCGAGACATGCTCAAATGTCTATGTCACACAACGAAATTATTGCCATGGAACTTCGATTCAGGAGCAATTCAAACGTGGATGAGTCTCTTTAGGGATTCCCATCTTGATCAAATGAGGGAGATGTCGTACCAGAAGTCGAATATAAATTTGATTGTTGCTTTTGTGGAACGTTGGCAACTAGAGATAAATACCTTTCATATGCCATTTGGAGAGATGACAATCATTTTAGACGACTTGTATTGTCTTTTTGGTTTACTGGTTATAGGGATTCCATGTAGGGGATCGTTGGAACGCTAGAGGGGGATGAATAGCGTCGTGATATGCGTCGATGGAATACGTTCACGTTCGTATATAATTTTCGTTAGCGCACAGCGGAATAATAATAATAATAGCAATAACGAAAACAAAACAATCACGCAAACACAAATGTTTAACATGGTTCGGAACCTCAAGGCTCATACTCCATGGATCGAGCTCTACGAGCTCTAGTGATGCACACGCAACCACTAATCACAAATACTCCTTATCGACACAAGTCGGAGGCGGAGAAACCTCGTACAAGTATTCTTACAACAATAAGAAATAGATACAAGCAATTGCAATAACAAAATACAATGCAAGTAAAGAAAACTACTTTACAATTGTTCTTTTGAATGCTTGATCTTATGTTGCTTGACTTGCACTTGGAGACCCTGATTTGCAGCAGCAAATCACCCCAAAATCCCTCAAAGAACCATGACTTTTTCCTCCTTCACGAGCTCCATTTAAAGCTTCAACCTGTGTTGGAAAAAGTCGATCACCGATCAGCCTCGGGACCATCACGATCACATCTTGTCGTGAGACAACGGCTAGATTCACGCTGAAAACATCCAATGGATCCATCATCGACCGATCGGTGATCAAGCCATCACTCATTCGACCGCATGCCGAGTGAGACTCCATTCTGCTCCAAAACCGGGCGCGGTCGATTGATCACGATCGATCGATTGCCGCACGCCAATCGATCCGACCGCTCCTCCTCGGCATGATCACATGACACTTTCCGCAGTCAAACCCTAGTTGACTCTTACCAGTCGACTGCCATATGACACCAGTCGACTGGCACACCTCAAACATGAGGTTTTAGCCCAAGTATGGTTCCCCCATACTTGCTAGACCACCCTTAGCCTAGGCCTAAGCCTTCTAGCCACCTCCATCAGCCTCACGCCTCTCGGATCCCTCCAAATCATCCATGACTTGTTCATCCATCGCGCTAGCCTTCAAGTGCTTCCATCGGCTATGTCATGCTAACGGTGTCTACACCGCCAAGGCACATTGGACTTACGCCGCCAAGACTCCGCTTGGACTTTACACCGCCAACCATTGGACTTATGCTGTCAACAATTTCCCCCTTTTTGATGTTTAACAAAAACCCAACAAACCATTGAGTTAGAACACTAACTCAAATCAATCATCCCCATCAATTTTCCCAATTGATGTCATTTTCGCAATAAATTCTCCCCCTTTTTGACTAACATCAAAAAGGTTCTCTCCAAGGAGGTCAATGTCTCATGTCCCAATGAGATATTACAATCTCCCCCTTGGTCCAAAAATACCTAGGATGTCTACCATCTTCCTAGTGATAAGTCTCATATCACTCAAGAAAGACAATCCTATTCACTCTCCCAATTTCCAAATTGGATCTCTCAAAAACCCTTTTTCCCCCTCATGAGGAAAAATACCATCCATCATCCCATGATGGATACCTCCCCCTAAAGGCTTGCTCCCCCTTGACCATTGCACCAACAATGTCCTTGGAAAGTCCCTAAGCCAATAGAAACTCTAAACCAAAAAAAAATAAGGTTCAAAGTTCAAACATGAACTCTCCCCACCTTAAATTTGATACATTATCCTAACACCTCTCCTAATCCATATCCAATGGATTTTCATCCTTTATAATGCTTCCTAAAGTATATCCTAGGGTTAGAAGTGGTTATTGACCTTAACCGTAGCTGAATACGGGCTAAACATACCTTGTTTTCTCGAAATCAATATTGGCAGTCGACTGCCACCCTCATCGATCATCGCCACCCTCATCACCGATGCCACCAGTACGATCGATAATCAAATTTCCGAATTTCAATTATCAGAAATGGATTTTGAAAATTCATAAATAATTATACATATATCGAAAAATCATAAAAATTCATACGTATAATACTTATGACTAATACAATGGGTGAAAAATGATAGAAAAATATTTTACCCATAAAATAGTGAAATTGACACAAAGTTCAAAACCATTGAAATTTTCAATGATTTGGCCCTACTTTGTATCAACTTCATCAATGGTGATTGCTATCAAAAGATAGACTTCACCAAGGTTTTCTAAATTGATTTTAAAATATTTTTGAAAACCTATATTGGATCATATTCCTTGGGCTCAATGTACATGACTTGTACAAAAGCTTTCCCAATGATTCACATATTGAGATAAGATGAGTTTTAGTTCATCTAAATGCAAAAACTATGCACCTTGAACTTAACTCATATCCTAGCATCTCACATGTATCTACGATATATAAATACACATACATGTCAATATAATATGAGATGTGGATTTTGTTCTCCCTAATCTAGGGTTTTATGCATTTTTCTAAGGTAACTCTACTTGATTCCCTTATAAATGGGACTCCAAGTCATGCCATTGTCCTTAACTCATTTTTAATCAAATGCATGAATGATTATGACATTAATGATGATATAAATAAGCATATGCTCATAATCATGATGTCATGGCATAAGATGAAATCTAAAAACACATGACATTTAATCCTTAATCCTAAACATGATCATGACATATAAATGATAAAAATAAATATGATGTCATGGCATGTTATATGGCAAACAAAGCATGACATATAAAAAGTATAGGTATAACAATACCTAAATTTTAATATTAGTTGCCATTTATAATAATTAGATTTATTTTTCCATATTACTACTAATCTACCAAGTGTGCCAAAAACCCAAAATGACATACTATGACCTCTAATCCTAAATTGTGTCAATTTGATTGATTTTTCATAAACTTCAAAATATATTGACACATCCTAAAATCTTTTAGGATTAACAATCAAATCTATTTTCAAGGTATCCATAACCTTGAAAATTACCTAAAGTGCCACCTTTACCATGGTTGAGTTAACTACCCATCCAATCAAGGTTGGCACACCCTAAACCCATCTAGCGTAAATCAATCACGCTCTTAGGAACCCAAAACTTATTTGAGCTCCTAGGGTTAATTAGGTATTCCTTAGAGATAACCTCTCTAGATACCCTCCTAATGACCCTCCTAGGCTTGTTAGCCTTGGTCATTGTGGTCTTGCCTAGGTTGACTCTAGGGGTAACTCCCCTTGCAACCTTCTTAGTGACCACTCTAGGTTTCCTTGAAACCCTAGCCACTAGGCACATACCTTGGTCAACTCTAGGGATGACTTTCCTATTGACCTTGGTCTTCCTAGACCTAGTTTGTGTTCCATAATCAAATGGAACACTATGATAAGTCACCTTAGGCTTAGGTTTGTGACCCAAACCTTGCTTGCCCTTGGTTGACTTTTGTTTCTTAGGTCCTAGGTGTTGACTTTGACTTTTGGACCTAGACTTTTGATCATTTGACCATTTAAATTGATTTTGTATATTCCTAAGGGTCTTTTCTAGTTTCTCAAGTCTTGACCTCAAGACTTGATTTTCCATCTCCAATTGCCCAATTTTCGATTTTTGATTAAGTTTTTGGGCATTACCATTTCCTCTAGGCATATGCCTAATCCATTTAGGATTAAGAACTAGGTGTTCTCCTATTTTCTTGATAGATTCCCTAGGTAAAATATTTTTAGGAACATTAGTCCCAAATTTCTCCTTATTACCAAAATGGACACTTTTAGCACCTAAACACAAATATTTATCTCTAGCATGCTTTTCATGATGAATTGCAAGAGAATTAAAATTTATAGCATGCTTTTAACTTTTAAATTTTGAAGGTACATTATTAAAATATACCTTAGGGTTAGCCTTAGCTCCCCCTACTTGTGATGCTCCCTCTTTGACTCTCTTGCTCCCCCTAGGGCATTGATTCCTAAAATGCCTCGGTTGTTGGCACTTGAAGCAAATGATGTGCTCTTTGATTCTTTTAGTGGGGACACCGGCATCTTTTGATTTTTCTTGAGGTTTTGGTGCCAGAGGAGTCTTCTTGACTTATTTTGGGCACTTACTCTTATAGTTCCCAAATTGTTGGTGCAGTAGGCACCTAAGTCGAACCTGAGTTTTGATTATAGCAAACGATACAAAGTTAAACTCATGTCGTTATCTCACGAGCTAAATCGAGTGTGCAAAAAATTGCTATAGCTGGAGCTGAAGGCTAGCGACACCCAGAGGAAGCCGCGGTGGTCGGGCGACACTCGAGTGACTTCGGAGGGAGCCGAAGGAGTCGAGTGGAAGGCCAGAAGCAAAAGCGACACAGTAAGTATCGAGGTAAGCTCGTGTGTGTGCGAGTGTAAGTGAGGTCGTATCCTCTTTACGGGGATAGACTTAAGCGTAGATCCGACCCAAGACATCCCATCGGTGGTCTAGGTCGAGATCGGATGGTCGGAGGCCGTCGAAATAATGTTATTGTTCAGCTAACTTGTCATTTCAGCTAGCATCAGTCGACTGCCATCTTGGAGGATTCAATCTGCCTCAATCGATCGGTCTGTGGTCGATTCGATCGGCCGCCATCAACTGATGATGGCCATTAGTCGACTGATGGTCAATGATCAGCCTCGAGGAGTCAAGCTTTATCACCATTTTTCAAGGAGTCTTGTGCCCAATTCCTATTGGTTGAAGATCCTCTCGAAAAGGGGCTCAAAGGCTATAAAAGGAGAGCCTCTCCTAGGGTTTTTCATCAACTCTAAGTGCTCAAAAGCCTCTGCAACTCTGTGATTCTCCGACGACTCTACGACGAAGTGCTGTCAACAACCCTAGCTTAGTTTCTACTCTTTAGTTGTTGATATTTTAATTTGTCGTCTCTTTAAATATTGCAATTCCTTTTATTAATCGAGGTTTTCTATCGTTGCACTTTACATTAATAGAAGAGAGGGTTTGTCTCTCTATCTTTTCTTTCGAAGGTTTTTTGTAATCGTCAAACTCCTACCTCCAACGAGGAGGAGTGTTTTTAGTGAATTGCCCTCCGTGCGTGATCAAGGATCACTAGGGCCTTGGAGTAGTAGCCGAACGCTACGAACCAAGTAAAAAAACCATTTTTCTTTCTTTATTTGTCATTTATCTTTCCACTGCAATTAATTGTCTAATCAACAAACGATTTCGAAAAAGTTTTATCGCTATTCACCCCCCCCTCTAGCGATCCGCTTAGATCCAACACAAATTCCCTACACTCAAAACACATAATATTATTTTTATTTTGAATTACAGTGTTTGAGTTACCTAAGTCAATGGAGGCCGGAATCGGATTTTGAGTTTCTTCATCTTGATCGGATGTCGAAGCTTCTTCTTGGTGTTGCTCCGGTGATCTAATCTCCTCCCCCTCAATCCTAGAGGTGGAGGTCTCCTCCAATTCTACTTCCTCTTCCTCCTTAGATGTTGATGGTCTCTCAACCTCCAAGTCCTCACTTCCTTGTGAGGATGATGCATTTGCCTCTTCGGTCCCTTCCTCTTGGATCAGTGATGGACTTTCATGGAGCTTGGCCACTTGACTCCATAGCTCCTTGGCATCTACATAATTACCTAACATACGCAAGATATGGTTAGGTATTAAATCAATTAAAAACTTCATTACCTTATCATTTTTCTCGAAGGCTTGGACTTGCTCTTCGGTCCATCTCTTTTTCTTGAGGAATCCACCTTTTGGTCCTCTTGGATAGCTATATCCCTCTATTAAAATAGACCATTCTTCAAAGTCCCTCATCATTAGGAAGTCTTTGATCCTTGCCTTCCATTGTCTAAACCCTTATTGTCCATAGAAGGTATAAGGGATAGGTGTGTTGATATCCCATCCTAGTTGCTCTTGAACTTCCATCTTCACCCTCTAGCGTGCTCCCTTAGTTGTTAAACCTTGAAGAGCGGCCTCACTCTGATACCACTTGTAGGGGATCGTTGAAACGCTAGAAAGGGGGGGGGGTGAATAGCATCGTGCTATGCGTCGATGGAATACGTTCGCGTTCGTCTACAATTTTCATTAGCGTGCAGTGGAATAATAATAATAATAGCAATAAAGAAAACAAGAAGATCACGCAAACACAAATGTTTAACATGGTTTGGAAGCTCAAGGTTTCTACTCCACGGATCGGGCTCTACGAGCTCTAGTGATGCACACGCAACCACTAATCACAAATACTCCTTCTCGACACAAGTCAGAGGTGGAGAAACCTTGTACAAGTATTCTTACAACAATAAGAAATAGATACAAGCAATTACAATAACAAAATACAATGAAAGTAAAGAAAACTACTTTATAATTGCTCTTTTGAATGCTTGATCTTTGGTTGCTTGACTTACACTTAGAGACCCTGATTTGCAGCAGCAAATCGCCCCAAAAGCCCTCAAAGAACCATGACTTTTTCCTCCTTCAGGAGCTCCATTTAAAGCTTCAACCTATGTTGGAAAAAGTCGATCAGTCGACTGCTCGGGACCATCAGTCGACTGTTGCCACTGTTATTGTGAGACAACGGCTAGATCCACGCTGGAAAAATCCAACGGGTCCTTCATCAGTCGACTGATTATGACCATCAGTCGACTGATCAAGCCATCACTCGATTGCTGACTGTAGCGGTTGAGTGAGACTCCATTTTGTGCTCTAAAACCCGAACACCAGTCGACTGATCACACGATCAATCGACTGCTCAGCCAATCAGTCGACTGCCCTCCTCTGGTAGTCGACTACTATGACACTTTTCGCAGTCAAACCGTAGTTGACTCTCACCAGTCGACTGTCATATGACACCAGTCGACTGACACACCTCAAACATGAGGTTTTAGCCCAAGTATGGTTCCCCCATACTTGCTAGACCACCCTTAGCCTAGACCTAAGCCTTCTAGCCACCTCCATCAGCCTCATACCTCTCGGATCCCTCCAAGTCATCCATGACTTGTTCATCCATCGCGCTAGCCTTCAAGTGCTTCCATCGGCTATGTCATGCTAACGGTGTCTACATCGCCAAGGCACATTGGACTTTTGCCGCCAAGACTCCGCTTGGACTTTACGCCGCCAACCATTGGACTTATGCTGCCAAGACTCCCACTTGGACTTTACCTTGCCAACCCATGTTGGACTTTCCATTGCCAAGACCCATTCTTGGACTTTCCCAAATGCCAAGTGTCCCAATTGGACTTTCCATGCCAAGTACCCAAGACTTGGACTTTTCCCATGACAATCACATTGTCATATGTTTTTGTCAAACATCAAAACATCTCTCGAGTCAAACTCGATTCCTGGTCAATCGTGACCTGGGTCGATTGCACCAACATTCCATTGCAGCCTACAAGCGATGACAAATCTTGCATTCATCAACAAATTAGTCAATTGTTCGGTATGATGCTGGACGAAGTTAATAAGCCCTTAGAGGGTGCGAGGGGTTCATCTATGAAGTTAGAGTGGTTGCGCAAGAATTGTAGTCATAAAATTACTGATAATTTTGTGATGATACTCTAACATATTCAACGAGGACTTATTTGCTATACATTATGGGTTGCACTTTTTTTTCTGACAAGACTTGTACTCAAGTCTCAACATGCCTCTTGGATCTTTTTTGGAGGATATAGGTATGGTACATAGGTATGTGATGGGGTCGGGATTTTATTTAGCTAAGGCAGAGGACCTGGTATGTTTTCAGAGCACTTATTTGTATTGACAAAGCAATTTATGCATTTTCCCATTGATATGGAATTCTCGAGTCACATGTGTATTTCCCGAGCCGAGTAGGAAGAGCAGTGCAGTTGGTTCAAGGTTCAGTTATGTGAAGTAGTATGTGCATTTCCCCACTGACATATGGAATTCCCGAGTCACATGTGTATTTCCGGAGCCGAGTAGGAAAGAGCAGTGCAGTTGGTTCAGGGTTCAGTTATTTAAAGTTGAGTAGTATATTTCTCGAGCAAGTAGTATATTTTTAGAGTAGTAAGTATATTTCTAGAGTTAACTAAGAAGGTTAGTGTTTGTGATATAGAGTGGTTGAGTATGTTTCCCGAGCCGATAGTATATTTCCCGAGCAGTTAGTATATTTTCCGAGCAAGTAGCATATTTTTTGAGCAGTAAGTATATTTTCAGAGTTAACTAAGAAGGTGGGTGTCTGTGATGCAGAGTGGTTGAGTATGTTTCTCAAGCAGTTAGTATATTTTTACTGAGCAAGTAGTATATTTTCCGGACAGTTAGTATATTTTCCGAGCAAGTAGTATATTTTTCGAGCAGTAA
Source organism: Wurfbainia villosa (assembly GCA_025175895.1). NCBI lineage: Eukaryota > Viridiplantae > Streptophyta > Magnoliopsida > Zingiberales > Zingiberaceae > Wurfbainia > Wurfbainia villosa. The sequence continues at coordinate 98,074,647 of CM045987.1, forward strand.
GTATATTTCCAGAGTTAACTAAGAAGGTGGGTGTCTGTGATACATAGTGGTTGAGTATGTTTTCCGAGACTTTAGTATATTTCCTAAGCAGTTAGTATATTTTCTGAGCAAGTAGTATATTTCCGGAGCAGTTAGTATATTTTCTGAGTGATGTATGTGTTTTCTAAGCGCTCTGTTGGTTTTTTGAATTTGATGATGAAGAAGAATATGAGTATTTTTGGATACAGGAAATGATGTGGAATTTATTGAATAAAGAATATTGTTAAAAAGAGATATTTTGTTGTTATTTATTTATTCATTTGATTAATGAATAATTGACAGAAAGGATAAAGGACACGTGGAGGATATAAAAGGAGTTATTTTGAAAAGAAGTTGGAAAAGTGATTACATTCTAGCGGATTGGCAAGGGTATTAGAGTAAATTTACTCTAAAATAAAGCGGTACGAATCTTCTATAAAAAGGGTGAAGGTTGAAGGAAAGGGGGATGGTTCTTTCTTCCGTAATCGATACACAAAGATCTCTTTCTATTCCTTTCCCACAACATTTTATCTCTTCTTCTCCATTCTAACTTGAGCGTCGGAGGGGCCGTGCCGGCAATGCTGACCCACCTCTAACGTTTCCTTTAAGTGACAGGTCTAGCCTTCAGCTTAAGGATTCAAAGTGATCTACAGGGATTCCCAAGGAAGAAGAAGGGGATCTGAGTGGGTCTAAGAAGAGGACACCATCAAATTGGCGTCGTCTGTGGGAATCTGAACAAAAAGCTATGATGGGTGAATGCCAAGAAGATGATGAAGGAGCTGGTAGAGGAAGAGAAGTCTGTATCTAGTACATCTAGGGAAGGTACAAGCAGAAACATCGAGGGCCCATGTGTATGGAGGATCTCATGCAAGTGTCAGCTACTGTGATGGATCAAATGTCCCAATGCACTGTACCTAGCAAAGTAAAGGAAGATAGTACCTCTGGGGAAGAATCTGAAGAAGATGTGATTAGAGTCTCTCGACTAAAAAGGGATTATCCTCGTATCCCTAACCATTCAAAGGGAAAAAAAAGTATGTAGGTCCCCCTTTGGGAGAACAATCTGATGAGGAATATCCCCTTGAAAGGAGTATCTTACAGGTGGAGAAGAAAAATCCCTTTATAGATAGCATTTTAAATGAAGGGTTGCCTCGACATTTTCAAGTTCCTCATATTCTTGAATATACTAGTTCTTCAAATCCCAATGATCATTTGGGTAGATTTGAGAATGCAACATTATTACATCAGTACACTGAGGGAGTTAATGTAGGGGATCGTATGTCGCTAGAGGGGGGGGGGTGAATAGCGTCGATGATTGAATTTGTTAGCTCTTTTCTCTACAATACTTGTTAACGCAGCGGAAATGATAATAACAATAACAAGACACAACAAACACTCACAATCACAGCAATAGACACAAAATATAATATGGTTCGGAACCTTAGGGTTCCTACTCCACGGGTCGAGCTCAAATAAGCTCTAGCGATTCAAAACACTATTAATCAACCTCTCCTTCTTAGAAAACACTCCGGAGATGGAGAAAACCTCTTACAACAGATTACAAAAGTAATATAAGAGATATACAAGCAAATACAAAGGAATACAATTCAAATGTAAAGAGCACTTTACAAACTAGGGCTTTGAATGCTTTACTTATTGGTTTCTTGGATGAGCTTGAAGAATCCTAAAATGTGCATGCACTTTGCCTTCAAATCGCCTCCACAACCTCTCAAAGAACCATTGACGAAATCCTCCATGAGTTGCTCCTTTTATCCCTGCATTGGGTTGATTTCGCACCTGGCAGTCGACTGCCATAAGGTCCTAGTCAAATGCTTACAATGTCGTTGTCTCACAACGGGCTTAATCCATGTTGACATTCAAGCCAACGGATACACTGGTAGTCGATTGTCATTTCTAGCAGTCGACTGCCAAAGCCCATAGTCCACTGCTCAGTCGGCTACCGAGCTTTCTATCCTCGCGACCAAAACCAGTCAGTTGACTGCCCTCAATGGCAGTCGACTGCTCATGTCCAGTCGACTCCCCAATGATGGCAGTCGATTGCCAAGGCCACTTGCTGCAGTCGAACATCAGTCAACTGGTCATAATCCCAGTCGACCGCTCAGTGTCAACTTGGCTGCCAAGTGTCAAAACACTTGACCAGTCGACTGGTGCATAACCCCAGTTGACTGATACACCTCAACCATGAGGTTTAACCCAAGTATGATGCCCTCATACTTTCTAGACCACCCTTAGCCTAGATCTAAGCCTTCTAGCCACCTCCATCAGCCTCACACCTATTGGATCTCTCTAAGTCATCCATGACTTGTTCATCTATATGCTAGCCTTCAGGTGCTTCTATTGGCTATTGTCATGCTAACCGAGTCTACACTGCCAAGGCACATTTGGGCTTACGCTGCCAAGACTACCGCTTGGATTTTACGTTGCCAATATCATACCCTTGGACTTTCCAAATGCCAAGTGCCCATGACTTGGACTTTCACCGCCAAGACTACACACCTTGACTTATGTGGCCAAGACTACACCCTTGGACTTTCCATGCCAACTCCATGTTGGACATTCCAAATGCCAAGACCCATGCTTGGACTTTTCATTGCCAAGTATCCAAGACTTGATCTTTATCATTGCTAAGACCCATGCTTGGACTTTCCATGCCAAGTACTCATGACTTGGACTTTCCCATGCCAAGTATCTTATGGTCAATCTCTTATCAACCATCTTCCCAAACCATTGTCAAACAATGATCACTCCTTTGTCAAACATCAAAACACTACTCGAGTCCGATCAATCATGACTTAGGTCGATTGTACCAACAATATTCCCCTTTTTGATGTTTGACAAAAACCAACACCTTTGAGTTAGGTCACCTAACTCAATCCAATCCTCCAAATTCTCCAAATTGGGAATTTTCAACTTCTCACTCAAATTTGTTGGGTTTCCCCAGCACCGATGTGGGTGCATGTTCGAACACATTTCGTAAACATGCACACAGTGGAAACAAAAATAAGTAATAAACTAATTTATTACAACACACACCACATGCATGTAAGGATACATCAAGTGTAGACATAATCACATTTTTAAATTTTGTAATAAAAGAATACTTATACTAGGTATACCTGACGAATTATGTGAAGCGGAAATGACATTAACCTTAGCGACCCTCGTAAGTTATGCCTCTATTCGTATCCACGCAGAGTATCGTCGGGATAGCTTCAACAAGCTACGAGTGTCACGCCCCGAGAGTATGCCGTGCCGAAAAGCAAACGGACGGTATCTCCCCTGTACGTGGCAACATCTCGTGTTAATACAAGGCTTGTAGGCCTATAACCACAACATACTAAGCAATATATATATATATAACATAGCAGAAAACATAAAATCATATACCCACAACACACATTCTGACATACAATCCGAAACCACATAGGTGTACACCACCTGGCAAGTCCACAGTAGTAAACCGTACATAAAACATCAAAAACAAAGTCGACAACATAAAGACAAAATCCATAACATAAAACAAAGTCCCTGAGAGGCTCGAAAAAACGGAGATGGGATGGATTGCCGGCGCAGCTCCGAGCCGTCACGAAGACTTTTACCTGTTACCTGGGCGACAGAAAAACTCAGGGTCTATGGTGGTGAGTAAAACTCAGCATGTAATAAGATAGAACATATAAATATATCAATATCACATGTAATTCAACAGTATAATCTATAGGTACGACATGTATACATCAGCATAATAAATATACATACATGCGTACCACTAAACAAATTGAACAACAAAGATGCTGACATACCTGATGGTCAACTACTCTACACTCATCCAACCTGACATATATCCACAACATAAAGTATGAAGAGTAATACTAACTCACACTACATCATGATACAGGTCGAGGGTATCACAGTGACCGACCTATAAGTATACAAGTACCCAGCCTACTACCATACAGAGAATGCAATAGCATGTATGAATATGTACAAACAAATGCAACAAGCATAGTACATACAAATGCATCATCAGAGTGAGTATACATATAGACTGCATCTGTATGTATACTAATCACCATTATCCATGTATATATATATATATATATATATATATATGGTCATGCCTGCGCACCCCTACTTGCTACCACGACCCCAGTGTAGCCTAGGTGGCACGACATGATAACTGTCCCAACTCAACACCAACCATTGCTCTAGAGTGGCCGAGTGGCCAGTATGATCAAGTAGCATATGAGCGTAAAGAGCTCGCTACAGTCGACACTACCTATGAGTGGTCGAGTGCCACTCCAACTACCATCGTCTATAGTGGTAGAGTGCGGCACAACAAATGCTCTGCCCTCACACCAGTTACTCCTCTGGGAGTAACCTGGGATGCAGGATGACTGATGACTCTCTCAACCCCAAGGGAGACTATGTCGTCAGTATGCATGCAAAAGATATGAATGTACTGTCACCCATACAGACATCTACCACAAACTCTCTGTTCAACAGAGAGTCATACCCATTTGATCAATACACTCTCTATCCTGTAGAGAGTCGTACTCAATTGATCATGGCAAGCTAGGACCATCGGTCCGTAGCAACACACTATTCACAACTCACCTGATCATTTACACAACACATGGTTGGTAAATAAGTATGCAACATACGAGTATTGGAATAAATCCTACATTTAGGGCATTACCCACCCACGGATGACCTTTTACCCAATTTACAAATCAGGTCATCATCTGTACTCTAACATCTACACCTTACTAAATATTTATAGATCTACTTACATCACATTTGTAACTCCTAAATCATGATAAAGGAAAATGTGATATCAACACTTGAGCATATATATAGCCAACAACAAGTATCAAGCATAGGATAAATAAGAGCAGGGTCAAGATATATGAACATATAACATGCTCATATCTATGTCTAAATATGAATGCAATTACATCTACCTAACCAGGGTAGGAAATTATCCACTTGCTGTAATGCTCGTAATACTAGAGTCCTCACGTCTGTGGACTGGTCTAGTATCCACGTCCTTTAAATATCATCAATTATAATTTAGTGCAAGCATACAACAAAATATGAATTAACTACTACGTATTTCCCCATATCCACATCCCTTATCGAATACGTGTTATAACTTCCATTTTGTAGCCGAGATCAGAGCATCACACAGCTCGATCGACAACCGACATTTCGCACTAATTTTAGGACCTGACTAATCTTAACCAAGCCCTAATTACTTGCCTTGAAACGGTGCATAACCACCCATAATTATGCCAAATCAGGGAGCTAACCACTCTAATTTACACACTCCGTTCCAACCGACTCCTTTTCACTTAGCCCCAACCGAGCTAATCCCGAAACCAACCATTTACAGCCCCTTCGTGGCCCAGAACAGTCGTATTCATGGCAGCACAGTGGCTATTCCTTGCTCACAACCACACAACCATTCACAGCTCGCTCACACAGGATACACATAGCTCTCACAACCCACACAACCCCTTTACAACTCGATTCACAGCCATAAACAATCATACATCAACCTGTTCACAGCCGGCCAACCACAATCACAGCCTCCTCCATCAACCATTTCCACCGTTAACTAGATAACTCAAAGGAAACATTGAACGATACTCAAAATCAAGGCTGTCCATTGAGATAATCAGGAATCAATCTTATCCACAACAATACAACAATGAATTGAACTGCACGGATAGAACCAAAAAGGAAATGGCTTGCTTACCGATAATTAGATCCTCACCGACAGCAACTCCCCAAAACTTGGCAGCCCCATTCAACTGCTCGAGACCGCTGCCCAAACCAAAAATTAGCTCAACCAAGGAAGATCACTGCTATAACCTAGATCTCGTCCAAGGTAGTAAGAAAATCATCCCTTACCTAGCACTCACAGCGATCACCGGCGCAGCCTCCAACTTCGATCTGGAAGAACGACTTCCGATTCGAAATGTCGCCGACCCAAATTTCCCAGCCCTTGCTCGCTCACTTCTCCCGCTTGCTGTCGCCACGTCCGTTGGCACTGACGAGGACACGGAGAAGCTGCTGCCGACCCGAACTCTCCGCCACGCTCCCACCCACTATAGGCACGTCCTTGAGTACCGATGAGGGTGGTCAGCGCTGCTTGCCGCGAGGAAGAAGAACGAAAGGAGGGAGTCTGCGAGAAGCATGCGGAGGCGAGGATCACGAGGGCCAGAGACGTTGTCATGGTGAGGGAGAGGAGTCGCTCGTGTGCGTGCGGTGAGGAAGTGGAGGTGTCGCGGTGAGAAAAAGATCGGGGAGAAACCACTCAGGAATTAAGAGTGACGGCGAGAAAATGCAACAAAGAAAATAATCGAAAATAGTTTGGCCATAAAGGAAAATGGGTCGGGTTTGGCAGATAAACGGGTCAAATTTTAGACCCGTCAAGCCTTTTAACTCCTTCTTAGCAAAGAGGGTCTTAGAAATCTCCATTCAAGTCCAGAAAAATTTCTAAAAATTTCTGGAAAATTCCATAGGGTATTCTTCTAATTATCCAATATTTTTTTCTGTGGTATTTTACATTCTCCCCCACTTATAAAAATTTGGTCCCCAAATTTCATACTTAAATGCGAAAATTATTTCAAGCAAGTTTTCGAAATAACAACATACCTCAAATAAACAGATGAGGTTATCGAGCTCGGATAGTATCTTCCAGCTCCCATGTAGCTTCCTCATCCGTATGATGTTGCCATCCCACCTTTACGAGTTGGATGGTTTTGTTCCGCAACTGTCGCTCCTTGCGACTAAGAATCCGCACTGGAATCTCCTCATAAGTCGCATTCGCCTAGAGTGGTATCGGAACTTCTTTCAGAACATGGTCAGATCGCGACATGTATTTTCTCAGCATAGAAACATGAAATACATTGTGAACCCCCGCAAGTGTCGGAGGTAAAGCCAACCGATAAGCTACAATTCCAATTCGCTCCAATATCTCAAATGGACCAATGTAGCGTGGAGCTAATTTTCCTTTCAACCCAAACCTCTTGACTCCTTTGGTGGGTGACACTCGTAGGAATACATGGTCCCCGACTGAGAATTCCAGAGGCCTTCGTCTCCGGTCCGCATAACTCTTCTGCTGATCCTGTGCCTCAGATAACCATCGTCTGATCACTCGCACCAACTCTGCATCATGCTGGATACTCTGAGGCCCCAATAACTTTCGTTCCCCAACTTCCTCCCATAACACAGGAGATCTGCAGGGTCTGCCGTATAAAGCCTCGAAAGGAGCCATCTGAATAGAAGAGTGATAGCTATTTTTGTAGGCAAATTCCACTAAAGGAATGTGATCCTCCCACTTGCCATCGAAATCCATGACACAAGATCTCAATAGATCCTCCAGAGTCTGAATGGTACGTTCAAACTGTCCGTCTATCTGCAGATGAAATTTTGTACTGAGTCGAAGCTCTGTGCCCATGGCCTGCTGCAGACTTTGCCAGAATCATGAAATAAATCGTGGATCTCTATCAGATATGATACTTAAAGGTACGCCATGCAATTTGATAATCTCTCGGCAGTATAATTTCGCTAGACGATCCAATGAGTCTGTCTCACGAATCGAAAGGAAGTGAGTTGATTTGGTTAATCGATCCACGATCACCCAAATCGCATCATGTCCTTTATGGGTTCTGGGTAATCCCATAACGAAATCCATCGTGATATGCTCCCACTTCCATTCTGGGATCGGAATTTCCTGAAGTAACCCAGCAGATTTCTGATGTTCCACCTTCACTTGCTGGCATACTAGACATCGTGCAACAAAGTCCACAATATCTTGTTTCATACTGTTCCACCAGTATAAGCACTTCAAATCTCGGTACATCCGAGTACCACCAGGATGTATAGTAAATCTCGACTAATGTACTTCCTGTAGAAATTCTTCCTTAACTGGGTGCGTGTCTAGAACACATAATCGTCCACGGAAATGAAGTACTCCATTCTCGTCACTCGAGAAATCCGTCTGATGTTCTGAGTCTATCGTGCTGCACAAGAACTGCAGATGCTGGTCACTGACTTGTGCTTCCTTGATCCTCTCAGTAATAGCGGAATGGGCAACCATAGAAACTAATACTCCTCGGGATGTTTGACCGTGTTCCGACAATCATAACTCTAAGAATTATCGAACTAGATCAGTAACTACTGTCAGATGACTTGCTAGAACTCCATGAGACTTCCTGCTCAGCGCATCTGCTACCACATTAGCTTTTCCCGGATGATACTGGATGGTGCAGTCGTAATCCTTCAGATATTCCATCCACCGTCTCTGTCTCAGATTCAGCTCTTTCTGTGTGAACAGATACTTCAGACTTTTATGGTCTATGTAGATCTCAAAAGCAATCCCATACAAGTAGTGCCTCCATATCTTTAATGTGAAAATAATGGCGGCTAACTCCAGATCGTGCACTGGATAATTCCTTTCGTGATCTTTTAGTTGACGGGAGGCATAAGATACCACACGGTTGGACTGCATCAGAACTGCACCCAACCCTTGGATAGAAGCCTCCGTATATAGAACCATCCCATCGACTTCAGAAGGAATCACTAAGGTAGTGCGAACCAGCTAGTCGCGCTAAGCTTTCACAAGCCTCTGACTAGGTAAATTTGGCCCCTTTCCAAGTCAGGCGAGTGAGTGGCATGGCAAAACTCGAGAATCCCTCCACGAATCTCCGATAATACTCGGCCAGACCAAGGAAACTACGGACCTCCTAAATTGATTTTTGCTGCTCCCAACTGGTAATCGCCTCAATCTTCTGGGGATCTACAGAAATACCTCTGTTGGACACTACATGTCCAAGAAAACCCACTGAGGATAACTAGAACGCACACTTGCTAAACTTGGCATACAACTGCTCCCGTCATAACATCTCCAATACTATCCACAGATGTTGTTCATGCTCCTCCTCGAATCGAGAATAAATCAATATATCATCGATGAACACTATCACGAACTGATCTATATACCTTAGGAATACCCAGTTCATTAAGTCCATAAATGCAGCTGGGGAATTCGTGAGACCGAAAGGCATCACTAGAAGCTCATAATGCCCATAACGAGTGCGGAAAGCTATTTTCTGAACATCCTCATCTCTTATCCGAAGATGATGATATCCTGAGCGCAGATCAATTTTAGAATACACACATGTATCCTTAAGGTGATCAAACAAATCTTCTATCCTCGGCAGCGGATATTTATTCTTAACTGTGACTGCATTCAATTGTCGATAGTTAATACATAACCGCAATGATCCATCCTTATTTTTGACAAAGAGTACCGGAGCTCCCCATGGTGAAACACTAGGGTGAATGAATCCATTATCCAACAACTCCTGTAGTTGAACTTTAAGTTCATTCAGTTCTTTTTGCACCATCCGGTAAGGAGGTTTCGATATTGGCACGGTTCCTGGAATCACCTCTATCGCAAATTCCACTTGCCTAGGAGGTGGCAAGCCTGGAAGTTCATCTGGAAATACATCTAGATACTCTTGGACTACTCGCACATTAGATAGGGGTGGTAGTCCTTCGTTCACAACTTTGACTAGAGATAGTAAATAACCCTAACAACCCTAGGCCAATAACTTCTGAGCCTATAAAGCAGATATAATGGATAATCCATCGTCTTTAGTACCAACAAATTCCCAAGATGGTTGATCCAGTGGTCAAAATGTCACCACCCTTGCTCTATAATCCACTGTAGCATAATAAGCAGCCAACCAGTCCATACCAAGAATAATATCGAACTCTATCATTTCCAAAACCTGGAGGTCCACTGTAAGGATATGCCCATCAAAATCTAATGGGCAACCTTTGATTTCTTGGTGACTAGTCAGCATCTCTCCTGATGGCAAGGATACTGCTAACCCACAAGAACGAACCATCGAGATCCTTCCAACTCTACCCAGAAATATTCTAGATACGAATGAATGGGAACTACCGATATCAATCAAAGTTTCATCATATATAGAATAAACTGAAACCTGTATGACTGATCCCTCAGCCCGCTGCGCCTCATCTCTGGTGATGGCAAAAACTCGTCCAGTCTCGATATTTGTCGGCTGCATCCCTGATGAAGTAGTAGTGTGCCTCCACTCCGGCTGGATCTGGCTCTGTGGTAATGGAGACTGAGTCGCTGGTGTTGGCATAAGATATCCCTAAGAGTTGGCTGGTAAGAACTGCTATGGTGCAGATACTCCTGGATAGTAGATCACCGGAGATGCAGGATACTAGATGTTAGTAATATATGAGAGATGTCCTAAGGCAATCGCCTTATGTTTGAACCATTTATATGATAAATGAAGATTCACTATTTGAGTATACATGTTTTCATGTATTTGATTAGATCTTAAACTCATTTACTGAATGCCCACGATACGATTCACAGCATGAGAGAATTTATGATTGGATCACAACTAGTGAGTATCTCTACATGTGTAATTGTGATGTATCGAAATTATCCCTAGTCGATGAATTGATGGATTTGGACACCATCAATTCTGTCGAGACTAGCATGAGGTATACTCCTTGGTGCATCCAAGCAGCTAATTCTCACTGGTTGGAGACATTGTGATGTCCGGAGTTAATCGTGGATGCTAGTTATGGTAACTAGTTCATTGGAGTGACCAACTGTAAGACTTCATATGGATCTCTGCATATATGGATATGTCAATGAAGTTCTTACTGCAGCTTAAGTACGATGTTCCTTTGACTTGTGGTATTCAAGTCACCTTGGTCATGAAGACTTATGCTTTGACATCTTAAGCAAGCATCTCTGAGGAGATGTGGACCCGAGATGATTGGGTATAAGTCGAAGTGATCGAAGGTGTTTGAATAGCCTATAAAGGATTCACCACTCCTTGCGTGGAGATGTATACCCATGGCCTCTCGTTGGATTGTTACTAAGGTCTTTAGCCAAAGCATTACATGTTTAGAGAAAGGTACTCTTGGATACATGTGCAGTAACTAAAATCCGTAGGACGAGGAAATGATACTTGGGCTAGGTGTGACGTAGTCAACCTAGTGGGGACTGACACTATAGACCATGTCCTAAACCAAGTGGGTATAAGATGAGTGAAGGGAATGGGGCACGAATCATTATAGTTGCTGAAGGGTTTCAGAAATAGTTCTGGATCAACCGTTGATCTTTTCGATTAATTGGGGATCATGATGTACTACTAGGTGCCACTCATGATCATGCTATAATTAATGATTAATTGTCGATGACCAACATAAATCGAGAACCTATTTGGTCACACGCACAATGAGTGTAATCCGAAGGATTTAAAATGAGCTTGAGAATGAGATTCTCAGACCGAGAGAAACTATGTTTGGTTGGACCAAACAAGGAGCGAGCATGAAATCGTTTCAGTCACAATGGAAGCATGGACGGGCCGTGTCTTATGAAGACATGATGGATGAACCAAATTGGTTTGGTTCTAATCCAATGGTGGAGAATAAACCAAAGGGGTTTGGTTTGTTTTAAACGAATGAACCAAAGTTGGTTCGGTTTGTTTTAACTTAAAATAGACCAAATCGGTTTGGTTTATTTTAACTTAAATTAATGGAGCGGGTTAACGGGTTTTGGTTATGAACCAATAACCATTAGGAGAATTTGTTCTCTATAAAATAGGGCTCAAGGGTTTAATGAGAGCCCTAATCCAAAGTTGTCGCCCCCTCCCTCTTCTCCTCTTGTGGTCAGTGCCCAAACCCTAGCCGCCGCCCACCTCTTGTGCCGCCGTCCAAGTTGTTGCCGGTGTCCAAGCTTCAGCTGGCGATCCTCCGGCGATCTTCCTTGGCTCCGATGACAAGGTGAGCATCTAGCTTCCTTATTTGCCCGGCGCTAATCCTCCACCAAAGCTGTCCAGTTTTCTAGATAGCTTGTTTACTTCGTGTCGGAGCGTTGTTTGGACGACGTTTGGAGCTCCAACAGGGGCTTCCTTGCCGGGGATTCGGTCTCGGTAATCCTCATAGGTGGAGGACAAAGGATTCATCAAACGATGGGTGAATACCTCTCCGGAGAAGCGAGTTTTTGAGGACTCGTTTTGAATCCGAATTTTGATTCGGATTGTGATATTCTCTCGATCACATCATCTTCGACACGAGGCTAGTGACTCGTATGAAGATGAGGCTTGTGACTTTGTGAAGTCATCTCAAAGATACTCAGCGTAGATACGGATAGAGGCGATTCTAGCGAGGGTCGCTCCGGTTGATGCCTTTCCCGTTACACGTGATATGTCAGGTATACGTAGAATAAATTTCCTTTTATTGCAAAATTTGAAACTACGGTTATGTCTACACATGTTGTACTATGCATGCGTGTGGTGTGTGTGTTGTAATAAATTAGATTTATTATTTTATTTCTTCCACTGTGCACATGTTTATGAAACATGTTCGAATACACACTCGCCGCGGTGCCGGAAACCCAACAGTGGTATCAGAGCCCAGGTTGTGTTTTGACATAATCGTAAAATTGTTTTGCGATAGTCGTAATTGTATTTATGGAAATTTTTAATTTTGGAAAGTCTAGAAGTATTTATGGAAATCTTCTACTTTTGGAAAGTTAGAAGTATTTATGGAAATTAATATTTTCCATAAATAAAATATTTGATTAGATTTGGAAATATATTTCCTAATTTAATTATGATTTGATTTGGGAAATCAAATCTTAAAAATATTTTATTTCCATAAATAGTTTTGATGATTTAGGAAATTTGTTTCCTAAATTGACTTTCCTTAATCAACACTTTCCACAAATAAAATATGTGATTAGATTTGGAAATTTGTTTCCTAATTTAATCATGATTTGATTTGGAGAATCAAATCTCAAACATATTTTATTTCCATAAATAGTTATGACATATAAGAAAATTTTGTACATGTCATAATTGTATGCCATGTAATTGCATTAGATGCATATCATTATGCCATGCGTGTCGTGACATTTAGATGTATGCCATGTATGTCATGCCATGTAGATAATAGTTATTTGCATGCAAAGAGGATGAGACATAAAAACCCTTACTCAATATTAAAGCCTACACCTTCCATTAATATGGTTAGAACCCGGAGTTAGTTGCTTGTTTGGGTTGTTGGACTCTCTCCAAGCCCGGCTCGAACCCGAACATGTTCAAACCATGGAATAGTTTAATACTAATATGGTAAGAGTCAGAGGTCAATCGTTAGCTTTGGTTGTTGGACTCTCTCCAAGCTGGGCTAATTGGTTGAATACGCTCTAACCATATTAAAACTATGTCTTGATTAATGGGTTGGCTTTAACCTGGAGCATCGGCTTGTTGGATTCTCTCCAAGGTCGATGTGAAGCGAGGTGAAGTTGGGTGCTATACATATGATGCATACTTGTTAATGAGTTAACAACCCGATGTATGTGTGAATATTCAATTAGTTGATAGCACATTGTGATAGTTGTATATATGTGATATGCAATCGGTATATTTGATACCTACCATTGTAGCTATGAATGGCTTGTTGGACTCTCTCCAAGGTTGTTCATATCTATGTTGGATATCAGCCCATTCGGAGATGGACCTACGATCTCCCGAAGTGATTTTGGGGTTTTTGAAATTTTAAAAATGAATGGGATTTATAAATGTATGTTGATGCATTTTAAAATCATTTTCTCATATATACTCATTTTGTATTTCTTGGTTAATCAATTGATCATGATGTCTTTGAATTTGCACACTATTTTGGATTTAAACAAATTGACTGGGCCTAACTTCCTGGATTGGCTTAGAAGATTGAGAATTGTTCTCAAGGCGGAAAGCTAGCGTATGTCCTTGAAGAGCCTCTTCCCAACCGTCCTAGGGACGATGCAACTCCAGACCAATTGTTGGCCTATTAGAAACATGTGGCAGATTCTGAACTGGCGAGTTGCATCATGCTAGCTATGATGGTACCTGAGCTGCAAAAGCAGCATGAGTATATGGATGCTAATACCATAGTCTTCCATCTTCATGAGTTGTTTGATGAGCAAACGAGATCTGAAAGGTTCAAAGTCTCCAGGCTCCTCTTCACCTCTAAGATGTAAGAAGGTTCGTTTATAGTACAGTTTGTGCTAAAGATAAATGGGTACATCGAGTGGCTGGCCACCCTCGGGTTTGTGATGGATCATGAATTAAGTATTGACTTAATTCTACATTGTTTGCCCAAGAGTTTTTCACAATTTGTGATGAACTATCGGATGAACAAATTATAATCCACTATTCCTGAGCTCCTTAATATGCTGAAGACTGTGGAGCCTTCTGTGAAGCATGAGGAGAAGGCGGTTCTATTAGTTGATTCCTCAAAGAAAGGTTCTAAGAGGAAGACAAAGGAACAGAAGAAAGGGAAGAACAAGAAGGTTAAGAAGGCAGAACCAGCACAAAAGGCCACTTGCCATCATTGTGGCAAGGAAGGCCACTGGCGAAAAAACTGCAAGATTTATCTTGAGTCCGTAAAGAAGAAGAAGGCATCTGATGCCCCATCCTCTTCAGGTATCTTCGTTATTGATTGTCATTCTATTTTCTTAGCACTTGGGTATTGGATACTGGGTGTGACTCACATATATGTAATGACATACAGGGGCTAAGGAATAGAAGAAGACTCGTCAGAGGGGAGTCAAATTTTTGAGTTGGCAATGGAGCAAAGGTTGTTACGGTCGCCATCGGAACTTATTTGCTGAAGCTCCCTAGTGGAATAGTCTTGGAACTGGACAATTTCTATTGCGTTCCTTCTCTAATAAAAAATATTATTTCTATTTCCTACTTAAATAGAAATGGTTACCATTTGACGTTTAGTAACAATTGTTGTTATATAACTTTGAATGGCGTACTTTATGGGACTGAAACCTTGAGCAATGGTATTTATACGTTGGACGTATCCAGTGACATTTTCAATATCGAAGCGAGCAACAAGCGGGCTTGAAAGGATAATCAATTAGACTCCTACATATGACATTGTCGTCTTGGCCATACAAGCAAGAAATGCATGTCCAAGTTACACCGATGTGGAATTCTAGAATCGTTTGAATTGGATTCATACGATACATGCGAATCATGCTTAAAAGGCAAGATGACTAAGTTACCTTTTACAGGAAAAGGTGAACGTGTGGGAGAGTTGCTAGGTATAATACATACTGATGTATGTGGACCTATGTCAACTCAAGCTTTAGGAGGCTATAGCTACTTCATTACCTTCACCGATGATCACTCATGGTTTGGGTATGTGTTCTTGATGAAACACAAGTCTGAAGCCTTTGAAAGGTTCAAAGAATTCAGAAATGAAGTAGAGAAACAACATGACAAGAGTATTAAAATACTTCGATCGGATCGAGGTGGTGAATACTTAAGTCAAGAGTTTCTAGATTATCTAAGAGACAATGGTATATTGTCTCAATGGACTCCGCCATATACACCATAGTATAATGGTGTATCTGAGAGGCGTAACCGGACCTTGTTGGACATGGTCAGGTCAATGATGAATCATGCGAATCTTCCCAAGTCCTTTTGGGGCTATGCACTTCAGACAGCTGTTTACTTGTTAAATGAATGCCAACCAGGTAGTCTCAACTACTCCATATGAGATATGGAATAGTAAGAAACCTCATGTATCTTACTTGAAGATATGGGGTTGTCCTGCTTATGTGAAGCGGACTGTATCAGACAAATTGGATGCTAAGTCTGATAAATTTCTATTTATTGGATACCCTAAGGAAACAAGGGGTTACCAATTCTATCATCCTGTGGAACAAAAGGTGTTTGTTTCAAGGCATGCTGTGTTTCTAGAGAAAGAGTTTCTCTTGCAAGAAAATAGTGGGAGTGTCATTTAGCTTGAGGAGGCTCGAGAGACTCAAATAGACATTGATGAGATACCTGATGAAGTACCACAGCCAATAACTCATAGTGATGAGCCATCGGTTGGATCTATTGAGACACCACATCTTCGTAGATCTGGTAGAACACGCAATATTCTTGAGAGATATGGATTTCTCGTAAGTGAATCGAACGACATGTTACTTATTGATGATGAGGAGCCTACCAATTATGAAGAAGTTCTGACAAGTTCAAAAAGGGATAAGTGGCTTGAAGCCATGAAGTCGGAAATGGATTCCATGTATGAAAATCAAGTTTGGAACTTGGTTGACCCACCTGAAGGCATAAAGCCTATAGGATGCAAGTGGGTTTTCAAGAAGAAAACCGACAAGGATGGTAATGTGATTACCTATAAGGCTAGATTGGTGGCGAAAGGATATCGTCAAACGCAAGGTGTTGATTATGACGAAACCTATTCGCCGGTTGCTATGCTTAAATCCATTCGGATGCTCCTGGCCATAGTGGCTCATTATGATTATGAGATATGATAGATGGATGTGAAAACAACTTTCCTTAATGGAAACCTGCTCGAGGACGTGTATATGATACAACCTGAGGGTTTCACATCGGTTGATAAAACCAAGGTATGCAAATTGTGACGGTCCATATATGGATTGAAGCAAGCATCCAGGAGCTGGAATATCCGTTTTGATGAGACAATCAAAAAGTTTGATTTCTCACAAAATCTAGACGAACCTTGTGTGTACAAGAAGGTTAGTGGGAGTGCAGTCGTGTTCCTAGTATTGTATGTCGATGACATATTACTTATAGGAAACGATGTTTGATCTTCTGATCGATTAAGATTTGGTTGTCCAAGACATTCTCCATGAAAGACCTGGGAGAAGCAACCTACATCCTCGAGATTAAGATCTATAGAGATAGATCGAAATGGTTGCTTGGTCTTTCGCAGTCTACATATATAGACCGAGTGCTAAAGAGGTTTAGCATGTCGAAATCCAAGAAAGGTTTCCTACCCATCAGGCATGAGATACACCTTTCGAAGTCTATGTGTCCGCGCACAGAAGACGAGAGGATTTGCATGAGTAAGATTCCCTATGCATCCGCAATAGGATCTATCATGTATGCTATATTATGTACGAGACCCGATGTATCGTATGCTCTGAGTGTCACGAGTAGATACCAGTCTGATCCAGGAATGGATCATTGGGCGGTTGTTAAGAAGATCCTTATGTACTTAAGAAGAACTAAGGATGTGTTCCTAATATATGGAGAAGGGGACATGGTGATACGCGGGTATACATATGCCAACTTCCAGATAGACAAGTATGATTTTAGGTCTCAGTCTGGGTACGTGTTCACCTTGAATGGGGGCGCAGTGAGTTAAAAGTTCCAAACAAGACACTGTAGTAGATTCTACCATTGAGGCAGAATACATTGCGGCTCGGAAGCAGTAAAAGAAGCGGTTTGGATCAAGAAGTTCGTTTATGAACTTGGTGTGGTTCCAACCATTGTTGAAGAAATACCTGTCTACTACGACAACAATGGAGCAATTGCACAGGCAAAAGAGCCAAGGTCTCATCAACGATCCAAACATGTGCTTCGCCACTATCATTTGATCAGAGAGATCATTAGTAGGAAGGAAATACAAATCGAGAAAATCTCCACTGAAAGGAACTTAGCAGATCCTTTGACTAAGGCATTACCTCAAAGTAAGTTTGAGGATCATGTTAGAGCTTATGGTATTGGATACCGTAGCGATTGGCATTAGGCCAAGTGAGAGTTTGTTAGTAATATATGAGAGATGTCCTAAGGCAATCACCTTATGTTTGAACCATTTATATGATAAATAAAGATTCACTATTTGAGTATACATGTTTTCATGTATTTGATTAGATCTTAAACTCATTTATTGAATGTCCACGATACGATTCACAACATGAGAGAATTTGTGATTGGATCACAACTAGTGAGTATCTCTACATGAGTAATTGTGATGTATCGGAATTATCCCTAGTCGATGAATTGATGGATTTGGACACCATCAATTCTGTCGAGACTAGCACGAGGTATACTCCTTGGTGTATCCAAGCAGCTGATTCTCACTAGCTGGAGACATTGTGATATCCGGAGTTAATCGTAGATGCTAGTTATGGTAACTAGTTCATTGGAGTGACCAGCTGTAAGACTTCATATGGTTCTCTGCATATATGGATATGTCAATGAAGTTTTTACTGCAGCTTAAGTGCGATGTTCCTTTGACTTGCGGTATTCAAGTCATCTTGGTCATGAAGACTTATGCTTTGACATCTTAAGCAAGCATCTCTGAGGAGATGTGGACTCGAGATGATTGGGTATAAGTTGAAGTGATCGAAGGTGTTTGAATAGCCTATAAAGGATTCACCACTCCTTGCGTGGGAGATGTATACCCATGGCCTCTCGTCGGATTGTTACTAAAGTCTTTGGCAAAAGCATTACATGTTTAGAGTAAGGTACTCTTGGATACATGTCCAGTAACTAGAATCCGTAGGACGAGGAAATGATACTTGGGCTAGGTGTGACGTAGTCAACCTAGTGGGGACTGACACTATAGACCATGTCCTGAACCAAGTGGGTATAAGATGAGTGAAGGGAATGGGACACGAATCATTATAGCTGCTGAAGGGTTTTAGAAATAGTTCTGGATCAACCGTTGATCTTTTCGGTTAATTGGGGATCATGATGTACTACTAGATGCCACTCATGATCGTGCTATAATTAATGGTTAATTATAGACGGCCAACATAAACCGAAAACCTATTTGGTCACACACACAAAGAGCGTAATCCGAAGGATTTAAAACAAGCTTGAGAATGAGATTCTCAGACCGAGAGAAACTAGGTTTGGTTGGACCAAACAAGGAGCGAGCATGAAATCGTTTCAGTCGCAATGGAAGCGTGGATGGGCCGTGTCTTATGAAGACATGATGGATGAACCAAATTGGTTTGGTTCTAATCCAATGGTAGAGAATAAACCAAAGGGGTTTGGTTTGTTTTAAATGAATGAACCAAAGTTGGTTCGATTCGTTTTAACTTAAAATAGACCAAATCGGTTTGGTTTATTTTAACTTAAATTAATGGAGCGGGTTAACGGGTTTTGGTTATGAACCAATAACCATTAGGAGAATTTATTCTCTATAAAATAGGACTCAAGGGTTTAATGAGAGCCCTAATCCAAAGTTGTCGCCCCCTCCCTCTTCTCTTGTGGTCGGCGCCCAAACCCTTGCCGCCACCCACCTCTTGTGCTGCCGTCCAAGTTTTTGCCGGCGTCCAAGCTTCAGCCGGCGATCTTTCGGCGACCCTCTGGTGATCTTCCTTGGCTCCGGCGACAAGGTGAGCATCTAGCTTCCTTATTTGGCCGGTGCTAATCCTCCACCAAAGCTGTCCAGTTTTCTGGACAGCTTGTTTACTTCGTGTCGGAGCATCGTTTGGACGACGTTTGGAGCTCCGACAGCGGATTCCTTGCTGGGGATTCGATCTCTGGTAATCCTCATAGGTGGAGGATGAAAGATTCATCAAACGGTGGGCGAATACCTCTCCGGAGAAGCGAGTTTTTGAGGACTCGTTTTGAATCCGAATTTTGATTTGGATTGTGATCTTCTCTCGATCACATTGTCTTCGACACGAGGCTAGTGACTCATACGAAGACGAGGCTTGTGACTTTGTGAAGTCATCCCGAAGATACTCGGCATGGATACGGATAGAGGCGATTCTAGCGAGGGTCGCTCAGGTTGATGCCTTTCCTGCTACACGTGATACGTTAGGTATACATAGAATAAATTTCCTTTTATTGCAAAATTTGAAACTATGGTTATCTCTACACATGTTGTACTATGCATGCGTGTGGGGTGTGTGTTGTAATAAATTATATTTATTATTTTATTTCTTCCGCTGTGCACATATTTACGAAACATGTTCGAACACACACTCACTGCGGTGCCGGAAACCCAACACTAGATAGCTATCGGCATCACTGTAGGGGCACCCCCTTGCATATGGTACAACTGTGCTGGTGGAGGTACTGGCTGCCTCTGACCATATGTCTGAGTCCGCGATGCTGTCATCTGCTGCCACTGTTGGGTAGAATTCTTCCCTTTGTTGGAGCTATCAGAAAACTCCAACTGTACTTTCAATGTACAATCACGGCTAGTATGACCAGGTTGTTTGTAATAATAGCAAACAGGTTGCTCCAAAGGACACTCTGATACTCTATGACTTTCAGATCCACATTTATAACATCCACTCCTATTTCGGCCCTTACGGCTATTCTGAGACCCTCCAGAATATTCTGATGCTGGACGTTTCCCCTTTTGCGATCAAGCTGACCCCTCTGCAGCACCTCGCGTAGTTCCTTTTTGCTCCCGTTTCTTATGAGTCCTCTGAGCTGAACCCTGGTTCTGCTGCGTGCCCTGAGTCATCTGTTTCTCTATTTCCTTTTCCCTAGAAATCTGCTGGGAAGTCATCTCGATGAAAATGGCGCAGTCCAATGCCTCCCATCCTGCTCTGAATACAAGCAGCAAGACCCTGTGTGAATTGGTACTTCCCATCTGCATCCTGTGCTACCAGATGAGGGCATAACTCTGAAAGTCTGGTAAACTCTGTATTGTATTCCATGATGGAACGATCACCTTGCTTCAGGCTCAGGAATTCCTGACGACGTATTGTAGAAAATGCCGAAGGAAAGTACTGTCTCCAGAAAGCCTCTCGAAAGACTGCCCAAGTAATCCCATGCTCCCCGAGTAGAGTCTTATGCATTTTCCACCAAGTAACAGCCTGATCTCTGAGATGGTATGCAGCAAGGTCCACCTTCTCCTCATCTGTACAGTTCATGTACTCGAAAATGTCTTCCATATTTTCTAGCCAAGCCCGGGCAATCCATGGGTTGGACTCCCCTCAGAACAAGGTGAACTTATCCTTGGCCGAACGTGCTAACACGAGTATCTGTGCTTTATCATTGAGCCAACTAGACTCTGCAGGCTCTGTCATAGTCAATGGTATATTCAGATTCTGAGGCTCCGAACCACCAGTAGGGGAAAGCTGAGGTTGTCCCCGAATAATAGGCTCAGTAGTAGCAGCCTTCTGTCCCTCAACTCCGACGGATCGCCTTGATGGACAACCTCTACTACGAGTCTAAACAGGTGCCATAACTTTGACTGTATACACCTGCTGAACAAGTTTAGATAAGTAACTATCTAAAATATGAGTTATAAAAATTTCTTACTTCATGCCGCCTGGAGCTTATGCCGCTGTCAATCTCATCTCACAAAAACCAATTCTGAAAAATATACTGATTCCCGAGAATCCAAGACTCAAAACAAAATCATTGTATGACATCGCAGAACCTTCGACTTTGATACCAATAAAGTTGTCACACCTCGAGAGTATGCCGTGTCGAAAAGTAAACGGACGACATCTCCCCTGTACGTGGCAACATCTCGTGTTAATACAAGGCCCGTAGGCCCACAACCACAACATACTAAGCAATATATATATAACACAGCGGAAAACATAAAACCACATACCCACAATACACATACTGACATATAATCCGAAACCACACAGGTATACACCACCTAACAAGTTCACAGTAGTAAATCGTACATAAAACATCGAAGACAAAGTCCACAACATAAAGACAAAATCCATAACATAAAACAAAGTCCATAACATAAAACAAAGTCCCCAGGAGGCTCGGAAAAACTGAGATGGGATGGATTGTCGGTGCAGTTCCAAGCCGTCACGAAGACTTCTACCTATTACCTGGGTGACAGAAAAACCCAGGGTCCGTGGTGGTGAGTAAAACTCAGCAGGTAATAAGATAGAACATGTAAATATATCAATATCACATGTAATTCGACAGTATAATCTACAGGTACGACATGTATACATCAGCATAATAAATATACATACATGCATACCACTAAACAAACTGAACAACAAAGATGCTAACATACCTGACAGTCAGCTACTCTACACTCATCCAACCTGACATATATCCACAACATAAGGTATGAAGAGTTATACTAACTCACACTACATCATGATACGGGTCGAGGGTATCACAGTGACTGACCAACAAGTATACAAGTACCTGACCTACTACCATACAGAGAATGCAATATCATGTATGAATATGTACAAACAAATGCAAAAAGCATAGTACATACAAATGCATCATCAGAGTGAGTATACATATAGACTGCATCTATATGTATACTAATCACCATCATCCATGTATATATATAAATACATGCATATATGTATATATATATAGCAATATGTAAAACGTCGTATGATACGACAATGAGTATGCATGGTCATGCCTGCGCACCCCTACTCGCTACCACGACCCCAGTACGGCCTAGGTGGCACGACATGACAATTGTCCCAACTCAACACCAACCACTCCTCTAGAGTGGCCAAGTGGGCAGTATGATCAAGTAGCATATGAGCGTAAAGAGCTCGCTACACAACGGGGGTGCCTGCTGCTGGCCACTCCAACTGACACTACCTATGAGTGGTCGAGTGCCACGCACCCAAGACAATTACACGCAACTCCAACTACCACCGTCTATAGTGGTAGAGTGCGACACAACAAATGCTCTGCCCTCACACCAGTTACTCCTTTGAGAGTAACCTGGGAGGCAGGATGACTGACGACTCTCTCAATCCCAAGGGAGACTATGTCGTCAGTATGCATGCAAATGACATGAATGTACTGTCACCCATACAGACATCTACCACAGACTCTCTGTTCAACAGAGAGTCATACCCATTTGATCAATACACTCTCTATCCTGTAGAGAGTCGTACTCAACTGATCATGGCAAGCTAGGACCACCGGTCCGTAGCGACACACTATTCACAACTCACCTGACCATTTACACAACACATGGTTGGTAAATAAGTATGCAACATACGGGTATTGTAATAAATCCTACATTTAGGGCATTACCCACCAACAGATTATTGGAATGTCGGTGGACGGCTAGAGGGGGGTAAATAACCCTCAATCGCATATGGTGGAAGTTGTTCGGTTAATCATCTACAATTAACATTAGCGCAAGCAGAAATATAAAACTAAGACAATTAAGAACACCAAAAAATAAAGAACAATGCTAACAAATGATATAACGTGGTTCACAGCCTCACTGTTAATCCACGGTCTGATTCGTCTCCGGTGAATCACTCCGAAACCAATCCAATATGGTCCCTCCTTTTAGCCAAAGCAAGGTGGAGGTAAACCTTCTTACAAACACAACACTCCTTCTTACAATAAGATTGAAGTAAGAACAAGAAGGAGTTTAAGACTTGTGGAACACTTGGATGATCACTTAGAGCATAAGCATTAGCCATCCAAAAGTCCACACCTTCTCTATAAATAGAGAAGGTTGTTTTCTTCCCGTTGGCCACTAGCAGAACTGATGCCCCGATCAGTTGACTGCTCCTGTAGCCGTTGCCTAATAATGACTTCTTCCACGTTGGATTTCATCCAACGACTCCCACATTAGTCGACTGATCATCCCATCAGTCGACTGATGGAGCTACCAGTCGAGTGCCGGAAGCGAGCACTCGACTGATCAACATTTTGTATCCGAAACCCTTGCGACCAGTCGACTGATGCCATCATCAGTCGACTGATGGTCTCGGCAGTCGACTGCCAACCCATGGAAGTCGACTGATGACACATAAACCAGACTCGAACACTAGTCGAGTCACAGTCGACTTGGAGCAGTCGACTGCCATGACATGACAGTCGACTGATGCCGGGTAAACCTCAAACTTTACATCCGTTTGAGAGTTCGACAGGTCGAGCCTCCGACACTTATCCATTCGACCAAGTTCAGCTAATGAGCTACTTACATTTCACTCATTCTCTCATCTCACTTGAAGTCCCTCGCCGAAGCTCTCTTCGTTCGTGACCACGTCCCTCAGCAGCATCAAGCGCACGGCTTCGCAATGTTCCTTCGCGTCTCTTGCCCTCGAAGTATGCTTCCTTGGCTTCGCTTCAAGTCATCTCGTCCGGCGGTCCCTCGGATGCGTCAAGCGCACGACTTCGCAATGCTCCATCGCCGACTCAAGCACGAGGTTGTGAGTTGGTGAAACTTGCAATAGCTCCATGTGCGAATTGCTAAGTCCTACAAGACTCCAACGCACATATCAAAACAATAACAACCTAACTTAAACCCTTTGCCACACACATCAAAACCATATCACATGGGTTGATTTCCCTAACAATCTCCCCCTTTTTGATGTGTGGCAATCCGTTTAAGTTAGGTAAAACAAATAACAATAACAACATAAGCAAGGAAAGCATGTAAATAATATGAGCATCAAAACTCCCCCTTAAACATGCAACTCCTCCTTAAACATGCAACTCCTCCTTAAGACATGCTAAATTTTCCCTTTTAGCATGATTCACTTAAACCTATCAATTCTCCCCCTTTGACACCATCAAAAACATTTTCCAAATATTATACACGCATGACATCAACTCTAAGGGAAAAAAAATACCCAAAAACCCATCAAAAACCTGATAAAATAGGTTACTGTGCTCGTGCATAGTACATCAGTCGACTGGTTCAGACTACCAGTCGGCTGGCACACAAATTTCAGGTTTTCTGATTTTCGAAATCCAATTTCAGAAATGCGTTAAAAATTCTAGGAAATTCGAAAAATCATGAAATTTGAAATACATATTTCTTGTGAGTTCCTTTATCAGTGAAAAATTATTTTTCATGAAAATTTATTTTATTTTTGAAAGTTAGGTAAAAACTCAAAAGTTGCAAAATATCTAAAGTTTTGTATCAACTTTAAAACCTAGTTTTGCCTTGAAACTTTTTAAAATATGAACTCACTGTTTGCAAAGTATAAAATGGTTTTAAAATCATTTGAAATATCCAACCATGATCTTTGGGCAATATGTCTATGAATTAAACATATGCTTTCCCCATGATTGGTCTATTATTGCTCTTTTGATACACTTAATGACCCATCTAAATGCCATAAGCATTAGTGGACCATTTGTATCATCCTATCATCTCACCCATGCTATGTTTTCAATCAAAGTTAGCCTTATAGTACGTGTGAGATGTTCCTAAAGGTATTTATATACTTAACCTTCAAATTCATGCATTTCTACCCATGGTTAAGTATCATACTAACATACCACATGATCATAAAGACATATATGCATGAAATTCACATTATGATCATGAAACAAATGTATCAATCATGCATAAGGTATAAACTTATGATAATAAGTCAAGTATCACCCAAAACATGATTTAAGCTATTTATGGGTGCATTATCATCACCCAACACTATTTCAAAAATTAAGTCCCGATCATCCTAAGTCAACCAAATAATATGATATTAGTAAAATCCTTATGGTTGACTATCCTAGGGTTTTTCTAACCCTTAAGGATGGATTTAGGAACCCAATACAAGTTCTTTCCTATGGGGTTCACTAAATATTCTTTAGGGATCCATTTTCTAGCAATTGTTTTGTTCTTGGCTTGACCCCTAGTAATTAAATATTTATAGACCTTTTCATTTTTATTTCCCTTATATCCTAGGCCTTTCCTATTGAAGCTTGCCCTTTGGCTCCCTATGATCATGTTCAATGTGTTGGAGCCTATTGTAAATTTTTCTAGGGCCTTAGTCAAATGGTCTACCTTTTCCCTTAAAGCCCTATTTTCTTCAATACATGCATCATTTACATCAAAAGGCATATAATGATAATGTGAGCATGCATTATCAAAACTAGAAGAGGCATTATCATTAACATTTAAACATGCTTGTTCTAATTTTTCTTCTAGGGCCTTAATTTCATCTAGCATGCTCTTATTCTTTTTCTTAGCCCTAAACAAATCCCTAGTTAAGCTAGAAATCATGGCAACTACTTCTTGAGTGGGAAGATGTTTTACCATAGTTACCATGTCTTCTTCTTTGGATGATGAGGATGATGAAGAGCCTCCCCCTTCACTTGAGCTCTCCTCACTTGAGCTTGATTTTTCATCTTCGGAGGAGGTGGAGTCTAGATCATCAAATGCCATCAAGGCAAGGTTTGTGACAAACACATTTTCTTCCTTTGATGATGATGATGAAGGATCATCCCATGTCCATGCTTTGAGTGCTTTGGCCTTCCCCTTTTCTTTGCCCTTCTTCTCTTCTTTCTTTCTCTTACACCCCTTCTTCTTTCTTTCTCCTCTCTTCTTTGCTCTTGTTCAAGAGGAGACACTCATCTCTTATATGTCCCTCTTGTTGGCAATTATAGCAAATTATCTTCCTCTTGTGCCTTCTCCTATCATAAGATTTGTTAAATTTTAAATTTCTTAAAGCACGCCTTACCTTCCTTACCATATAAGCATTTTCATTGCTATTCATGGAGGATGCTTCATCAGAGGAGGAGAGAGTCTCCATCTTCTTCTTTCCCTTGTTGGCTACTAGTGCCACTCCCCTTGATGGCTTGATGCTTGATTCTTCAATTACTCCCTCAAGCCTTGTTTCGTGGAGCTCCATGGTTGAGAAGAATTCTTCTAGGGTGCTCACTTCTAGATTCTTCGAAATGTAGGAGTTCACCATTGAGCTCCATTTTGATGACCGGGGAAAGGCGTCGATTGCTTTCATAAGCATATCCCGGTTCGAAAGTTTTTCTCCTACACTCGTTAGTCCAATTAAAATTTCTTTAAAATGAGAGTGTAATGAGGTTACCTTTTCTCCCTTTTCAAGTTTTATATTTGTTAGTTGGGAGCGGAGGAGGTCTCTCCTTGCAAGCTTGGCCTCCGAGGTACCTTCATGAAGCTTTACTAGCTTCTCCCATATCTCTTTAGCACTTGCACACTCTCCAATCCGATTGATCTCTTGTTGGGGGAGTACGTTGTACAAGTGATGCTTGGCCTTTGAATTTGCCAAGTACTCATCTCTTTGTCTCTTTGTCAATCTTGTCTTCTCTATTTTCTCCCCATCTTCATCCCTAGGTATCTCGAAACCATTTTCCGTTATCAATAAAATTTCGAAGTCGGTTTCGAAGAATACCTCCATTCTCTTCTTCCACCAAGAGAATTCTCCTTCAAACTTCGGTGGGTGAATGTTTGAGCTGGTCATCCTTGATTGTTCTTGTTGCGGCGGTTAGTCCTCGACAAGCTACCTTGGCTCTGATACCACTTGTTGGAACGTCGGTGACCGGCTAGAGGGGGGGTGAATAGCCCTCAATCGCGTACGGTGGAAGTTGTTCGGTTAATCGTCTACAATTAACGTTAACGCAAGCGGAAATATAAAGCTAAGACAATTAAGAACAACACAAAATAAAGAACAATGCTAACAAAATATATAACGTGGTTCACGGTCTCGCCGCTAATCCACGGTCCAATTCGTCTCCGGTGAATCACTCCGAAACCAATCCAATATGGTCTCTCCCTTTAGCCAAAGCAAGGTGGAGGTAAACCTTCTTACAAACACAACACTCCTTACAATAAGATTGAAGTAAGAACAAGAAGAAGGAGTTTAAGACTTGTGGAGCACTTGGATTATCACTTAGAGCATAAGCATTAGCCATCCAAAACCCCACACCTTCTCTATAAATGGAGAAGGCTGTTTTCTTCCCGTTGGCCACTAGAAGTCAACTGATGCCCCGATCAGTCGACTGCTCCTGTAGTCATTGCCCAATAATGTCTTCTTCCACATTGGATTTCATCCAACGACTCCCACATCAGTCGACTAATGGAGCTACCAGTCTAGTGCCAGAAGCGAGCACTCGACTGATCAACATTCTATGCCCGAAACCCTTGCGACCAATCGACTGATGGTCTCGGCAGTCGACTGCTAACTCATGGCAGTCGACTGATGGCACATAAAATAGACTCGAGCACCAGTCGAGTCACAGTCGACTTGGAACAGTCGACTGCCATGACATGACAGTCGACTGATGCTGGGTAAACCTCAAACTTTACATCCGTTTGAGTGTCCGACGGTCGGGTAAATCCTCAACCCTTTCGGTCGAGCCTCTGACACTTAGACATTCGGCCAAGTTCACCTAATGAGCTACTTACATTTCACTCATTCTCTCATCTCACTTGAAGTCCCTCGCCGAAGCTCTCTTCGTTTGCAGCTACGTTCCTCGGCAGCATCAAGCGCACGACTTCGCAATGTTCCTTCGCGTCTCTTGCCCTCGAAGTCTACTTCCTTGGCTTCACTTCAGGTCATCTCGTCCGGGGGTCCCTCGGATGCATCAAGCACACGACTTCACAATGCTCCTTTGCCGACTCAAGCACGAGGTTGTGAGTTGGTGAAACTTGCAATAGCTCCATGTGCGAATTACTAAGTCCTACAAGACTCCAATGCACATATCAAAATAATAACCTAACTTGAACCCTTTGCCACACACATCAAAACCATATCACATGGGTTGATTTTGCCATGACTATCTGCAACTCTGATAGACTACAGTCAGATATATCAGCTGACCTTCCCCGTGCTCTCTGCAATGTGTGAAAAGTCCTATTAATCTAAGGATCCAGTTCAAGTAGATTATCGCTTGAAGACCTAGTCATCATCAAAAACAACACGATAAGTAACAAATAAAAATGATAAGAAAGACACTAATAACAAAAGAAAAGCACAAACAATCTAATGACAATTTAAAGATAAACGAACACCATTACGAGTGTTCCCTGACAACGGTGCTAAAATTTGATCAACAGTATTTGTCATGGTACTGTTCCAAATTAATTATCAAACCCCCTAGCTACCTAATGCAGTACAGGGTATCTCGGGTCATCTCTCACGTGAACTCAATGGTTGAATGTTTGTTTCTAAACAAGAGTAAAACTGGGGGTTCCTACAATCTATCAAGACAATTATTTGAAAGCTAACCTAACACACCTAAGTAACTCAACCATGCACCGTATTGTCACTATACGATACAATTATTAAACAATTCTAGTTACCGAATATGACAATTAACCATGCAGAAAATCAACCTAACAAACAATTAAGCTAAATTTTGCAATTAACTAACAATAATCAACAACAACTAGTTCAACTAATTAACTATAAATTAAACTCAAAGC
This sequence comes from Wurfbainia villosa, assembly GCA_025175895.1. Lineage (NCBI taxonomy): Eukaryota > Viridiplantae > Streptophyta > Magnoliopsida > Zingiberales > Zingiberaceae > Wurfbainia > Wurfbainia villosa. The sequence goes on from CM045987.1 coordinate 98,103,663, forward strand.
TAAACATTCCAATTAAACTATGAACTAAACATCCAAATGACACTACTAATTAAACTCCAAAATAAACTATGAATTACACATCAAATGCAACATTCAATTAAACAACCAATTCAAACTACAAGTTAATCCAAATGAAACTACAAATCAAACAACAAACACCAAGATAAAAATTAACTGACGATTATCTACAACACCTGGAGAAGGAACCACCCTTCCCGACGAATGACAATGATGCTGAACAACCTCCTAACGAAAATCGATGAACTGAATCCCTTGCCGAAAAATCCCTTCGGCAAGGGCTGAATGAGATGACGATTACCACGTCTCCACTGTGAAGAAAGAAGATGTCGAACCATGGCAGCTCCAACAGTGAACGAACTCAGAATAGTGGATGTTTAGATGTTCTTCACCAACGTTGGAATGAAGCTCTACCATCGGAATTGGAAAATCAGAAAGGCTGTCAGAACTGGAAAATGATGTTGTCGAACCACCGCAGTAGAAATCAACCTCAGCCTTCCAAACCACATCCAATTGAGGCACATCTCTGCTTCGATCGCCAAGCGCTGGAGTGCTCACCGATGAAGATGATCGGAGACCTGTCTGCCGATGAAGCTGTGCTACCCAACATCACCACCAATCTCCCTCGAAAATAGAGAGGGATTTGGATGGATGGAAGAAGGAGGATTTACGATGTTGATTGGCTACTGAAACTTCATTGTCGAACACTACACTATGGAGAAAGTCGTCGCTCGATCGCACGATGGGGGAGAAGGAGTTACGTGGCTCGGGTTTTTTTTTTCCGGTCATTATTATGCACGGAGAAAAATAAAGCTTTAAGGGCTTTGCTATGGTGGTCCGATCAAATGCCTATCAGATCCCAGCCATTGATTAGAGCTAGGGTTTGATTCCCTAATTAAAGCTTTGATCAAGTAGGTTGATCCAATTAAATCCAACAATTGTGATCGATCCAGATCTAGATGGATGGCTCATATTGCTCCATTTAGGTCCTCTTCATTTTTCCTACAAGATCACATTCAACTTATGAGAAATACTTTTGAAATTATAGGAATTACATAACTAATCACAAATAAATTCAATATGTAAAAACATACTGAATAATAATAATTACCCACATCAAAGTGCCTAAAATGTCCAATCCATAAGTCAAAACAACACAATAAAATGAGGCTATCAAGGGATAACTCTCAAGATTCGCATTTTTATAGTTTTTCTTGAGAGTATTAGCATATTGATCTCATTGATTGTTTAAGTGAGTCATACTTGTAATGCTCTTCAAGGTTAAGTATTAGTATCAAATAATAGCATCAAATAGAAGGTATAAAGGAAATGTAATTTTTCATAATGAAAAAAGAAGACAAGATTAAATAATGTATTACTTAGGTGCATATAGAAAAAGTAGTAAAAGACCTTACCCAGTGTATCAGTCGACTGAGGAAGGCTAATATGGAACTTTGCAGGAAAAATTACACGTGGTTTATAAAGTAAAAATTCAGGAGTGATATGGTAAAATGAAGATTATTATTCACTACAAGTTGGGAAAGACAGATGATTTGAGTGTTGGCAGTTATTAAAAAGAAATAAGTAGGAGGTGTGGAAGGGTGCTCAAATTTTGTTACAAGATTTGTACAGGTTATAGTGTAAGGAGGAAAAATTGATATCTGTAAGGTATTAACCGAATTTGGAAGTAAACTTTTATTATAGATTGATATGAAATCTTATGAAAATAGATATAGTGCAAATGCAAAAGTAATAAGGTAGAGCATTCATTGCAGAGTTGTTCAATTACAGTTGATGGATCTTGATTATAGATATTGAAAGAAGTCATGTATTACAGATAATGTTTGGTACAAATTTAGGATTTCGAGTCGGTATCTGACTCAGTGTTGAAGGCGTCCAGTGGGAATTTGTTGTAGGCTTTTTCTATATCTAGATTAATGTTAGGCAGATCAGATGAGAAAAGCTTTCTCTCATTAGCTTCTTGCAATGCACCTTCAAAGTCTCTCTGAAAGTATCTTCCATACTTCTTTGTTGTTTGAGCTCGGAGTTTTGTTTCTTGGGTTGCCCAGCGCTCGGCTTCAGTTTCTTGCATATTAGTTATCTCTTTGTAGAGTAGGACAGCCTTGCGGGTTTGTTCATTGGCAACCTCTTATATTTTTTGAAATTGCTGCATCAGTACATGGAAATATAATTAAAATTCATCTAAGCTGTCATGTGTTTTATCGTTGAGCTCGATAAAGGCATCTATTAGATCTTCTATAGGCTAGAAACACTCACTTGATTGAAAGTGTCAGTCCTTATCTTTTTGTATTAATTTCTAAATTTCTGATTGGGAGGAGGTTGCCTGTTATGTTAGTGATTTTGCTTGCTCTCATAATAGCCTAATGGTGGTATCTTTGTTGGAACTCTCTCATCTGACTTTTTGTAGGTCTTACCTATATGGAGTGGAGATTTTTTCCTTTTTTGATAATAACTGGGCTCGTTCAGCAGTAAGGGTTTGTATCTGAAATTAGAGTTCTTGTAGTTTTTGTTGATAAGCAGTTTCTTTTTCATCGCGGTCGAGAGAAGTGGGAGGACTAGTTTGTAATCCCAAAGAGGAGGTTGAAAATTCATTAGGGTTGGTTTGAGTACCCTTTGTTGAAGTTGATGGTGTAGGTGGCATCATAGGAGGCTGATGCATTTCTATGTAGGAGGCTGAAGGTTTAAATTGTTGGCTTTGAAAATTAGAAAACCATTGGGCAAATGTATGGAGTTTGGAGGTACTCAAAGAAATAAACAAAAGCAATATGAAAAAGGTTTATTTACATAGTGAAGTAAATTAGTAAAAGGAGGAAGTTTACTGTCTGGAGGCTTTGTTGCAGCTCTTGTAAAAATAATGGAACTTCAGAAGGGGTGAAAGAAGGGGTGGTATGTGGTAGATTAAAATCTAATATGGTGAGGGGAACATCAGAATGAATGACAGATGAAAGAGGTGCAGGAGGAGAATTTAGATTAGAAGAGGGTATGGGGAGTTTGGGAAGAGAAGAAAGGAGATGGCTGAGGTAAGTATCTGATACGGCTTATACCAAAGGATCCAAGGGGAAGAGGTAGTGAATTTGGGAATTAAGGGGCTAGTTGGAGGTAAGGGTGGTTGTTGTTTTCTGGTGGAAAATAAGGAGGCTAGTGGAATGTCATCAGTAGAGGAGGAGGGAGAAAGAGATGAAGAAAGTTCAATGGGATCATTGGAGGGATCGGGAGGTGGACTATGAGTAAGTGTATCAGAGGGAGGCAATGGTTCTTGGGGAGATGAAGAGGAGGGATCTAAAGTATCAAAAGGGGGAAAAGGATTTTGAAGTGGTTATGGAGAGGAGGAATAAGATCAGTGGTAATTAGAGTGAGGGTTGGTTGGTCGGGCTCGACAATGGTTATAATGGGGACCTGGGGAAGTTCAGAATGAACTTGTGACATAGAAGTATATATCACTCTTTGTGAAATTGAATCAAGATTATTAAAATAAGGAATAGTGAATGAGTAAGGGTTAGTTACTAATGAAGAAGGCTTGGGGATGGAAGTGGATGGGGAGGCTACTTGAGCTCTCTTTTTCTTCTTTTGTTGGGTTTTTTCTAGAGTCCTTGTAATGACAACATGAATCATATCCTCTGCTAAATGAAGTATCAGTATACATTTAGAGGCAAATTCAATAAGTATGCAAGATAAGATATCAATATGCATTTAGAGGTAAATTCAGTAAATGTGCAGTTAAGTAAAACTTACCTATAGGATGAGCTTCTTTTGATTGGATGGGGAACATTCCGTAGTAGGACAAAATTGGTTCTTGAAGAATTTCTTGTAGGGGATCGGTATGGCCGGCTAGAGGGGAGTGAATAGCCCTTTTCGTTTGGATGCCGGTATTTGCTCGTCTACAAAACTAATTAGCGCAAGCGGAAGACTAATAAAGACAAACAAATAGAAATATGAGAAAACAATTGCTAACAAAGAATGTAACGTGGTTCACGGCTACGCCGCTAATCCACGATCCCCAATTCGTCCTCGGTGAATCACTCCGCTAAACCAATCCACTAAATGGTCTCTCCTTTGCACCAAGCTAGGTGGAGGTAACCTTTACAATCAAGATCACTCCCTATTTTACAATAGATGTGAAAGAAAGCTAAAAGAAGGAGTTTGAATATTGTGGAGCACTTGGATGGTCGTTTAGGACTTGAGCATTAACCTCCCAAAGCTCCACACCTTCTCTTTTTATAGAGAAGGCTGATTTCTTCCCGTTGGTCGCCATCAGTCGACTGCCGCCCTTGGCAGTCGACTGCCGTCACTACAACGGCCTCCGAACACGTCGGATCCCGACCGTTGTAGTCCAACGGAACTCTTGGCAATGATCGATGGACCTCATCGACGATCGCCGCTCTCCGTCGTCGATTGCCCGATCGGCTACTGAGCGGTTCTAATGGCCAAAAACCCTATTGACTGGCCGATCACGCTTCAGCGATCGATGATGAATCGCGGCGCCTTGGCCGATCGCCACGTATGGCGAGATGGCATCCCAAGTTTCACCTAAGAGCTACCCCTCCCCGGGTTACAATCGCTCACTCTCATCTCTCGGAGTCCTTTACCTTTGAAGTTCTCTTCGTTCTCGGCCACGTCCCTCGGCAGCATCAGGCGCACGACTCTGCAATGCTCCTTCGCGTCTCTTGCCTCGAAGTCTACTTCCTCCGGCTTCACTCCAAGCTTCTCGTCCGGCGGTCCCTCGGATGCTCCAAGCGCACGGCTTCCGCAAAGCTATCCTTCACCGACTCAAGGCACGAGTCATGAGATGTGAAACTTGCCACGGCTCCATGTGCGAATTACTAAGTCCTACACGACTTCAACGCACATATCAAATCAACATATCAAACTAACTTAAACCCTTTGCCACACCATCAAAACCATATTATGGCAAGAGATTGCCCTAACAATCTCCCCCTTTTTGATGTGTGGCAATCCGTTTAAGTTAGGTAAAAACATTTGATATAAATTCTAAGGTAAGAAAGCATGTAAACGTAAACATGATATAGCAACATGCAACTCCCCCTTAATCCATGAAACTCTCTATGCAAATTTTCTCCCCCTATCATATATTTCTCCCCATAAAATAATTAACTTAAACATAATTATTTCTCCCCCTTTGACACCATCAAAAAGATTAACACTAAGTTAAAGGCACATGACATCAAGTATAAAGAGAAACATACATTAAAATCAGTCAAAACCTGATAAAATCAGGTTACTATACTTGTTCACAATCCATCGATCATTTCTCAAGATGGCAATGATTTTCTGGATGAATTTTAGAAATGCATTATTAATTCCAGAAAATTCGAAAAATCATGAAATTTGGGGAACATATTTCTTTTAAGTATATCTATCAGTGAAAAATATGTTTTCGTGAAAAATCATTATATTTCCACATATTTGCTAAAAATCCAAAAGCTTTAAAAACTACTAGGTTTTTGATCATAAGAGTATCCATTTTAACACCTAGTCTTGCATCCAATTGTTTCAAAACATGAATACTTAGATTTTAGATTAAGAAATTGTTTTGAAAACATATGAAATATCCAACCATGATCTTTGGACAATATGTCTATGAATTAAACATAAGCCTTCCCCATGATTAGTCTATTATTGCTATGTTGATACTTTAAATGACCATCTAAATGCCATAGGCATTAGTGGACATTTGTATCATCCTAACATCTCACCCATTCTAAGTTTGCAATCAAGTTAGCCTATGGTGAGTGTGAGATGCATCCTAGGGGGTATTTGTATATACTTAACCAATATGTTCATGCAATTCTATCATGGTTAAGTATCAACCTAACAATTAACATGATCATAATGACATATATGAATGAATTCTACATTATGATCATGAAATACATGTATTCATTGAATAATAGTCATGCATTAGGTATTATATGATGATAATAACAAAGTATTACCTAAAGCATGATTCAAACCTATTTCTCAAGATAACGTGCCAAATTTCAAAAACATAAATCATGATTACAAATATACATAGGAATTACATCAATCATCATGATTTAAGCATTATTATCTATTTATGGGTACGTTATCATCACCCAACACTATTCTAAAAATGTTGTCCCGCCATCCTAAGTCAACCAAAATATGATATAGGTCAATTGCATATGGTTGACTACCCTAGGGTTATTCTAACCCTTAAGGATGGATTTTGGAACCCAAAATAAGTTCTTTCCTATTGGGTTCACTAAGTACTCCTTGGGGATCCATTTCCTAGCAATTACTTTCTTTTTATCTTGTCCCCTAGCAATTAGGCATTTGTAGGCCTTTTCATTTTTCTTTTCCTTATATCCTAGGCCTTTTTTATTGAAGCTTGCTCTTTGGCTCCCAATGATCATATTTAATGTGTTGGAGCCAATAGTGAATTTCTCTAGGGCTTTTGTTAAATAATCTACCTTTTCCCTTAATGCCCTATTTTCCTCTATGCATGCATCATTAACATCCAAAAGCATATAGTCATGTGAGCATGCATCATTATGGCAAGAAGAAACATTATCATTATTATTTAAGCATGCATTTTCTAGCTTATTTTCTAATGCCTTAATTTGATTAAGCATGCTTTTATTTTTCTTTTTCATGCCAAATAACTCCTTAGTTAAACTAGAAATTATGGAAACTATTTTCTTAGGGGAAGCATTCGTTACCATAGTTTCCATGTCTTCTTCTTCTTCTTCGGATGAGGAGGATGTGGAGGCTCCCCCTTCACTTGAGCTCTCCTCACTTGTGCTTGATTCTTCATTTGAGGAGGAGGAACAATCCGAGTCATGAAGAGCCATTAGTGCTAGGTTGGAGTAGACATGCTCTTCTTCTTCGGATGAGGATGAAGAGGCAAGGTCATCCCATGTCTTGGCTTTGAGTGCCATGGCCTTCCCTTTTCCTTTTGCCTTCTTTTCTTCTTCCTTTTTCTTGCTTCCATTCTTCTTCTTCTTTTCTTCTTTCTTCTTCCTTTCTTCCTTGCTCTTGTTTAGAAGGAGACAATTATCCCTTATATGTCCCTCTCCTTGGCAATTGTAGCATATGACCTTCCCCCTTGGTCTTCTATTCCTATCATGAGATTTATCAAATCTAAAATTCTTAAATGCACGTCTTACCTTCCTTACCATATAGGCTTCTTCGGTGCTATCCATGGAGGAGAAGGAAGACGCTTCATCATCGGAGGAGGAGGGGATCTCTATCTTCTTCTTTCCCTTATTTGCCAACAATGCTACTCCCCTTGAAGGTTGTATTTTTGGCTCTTCTTGTATTCCTTTAAGCCAAGATTCATGTAATTCCATAGTGGATAAAAATTCATCTAGAGTACTCACCTCTAGATTCTTTGAAATGTAAAATGAGTCCACCATTGAACTCCACTTGGATGATCGGGGGAAAGCATCTATGGCCTTCATTATCATGTCGCGATTGGAGAGCCTTTCTCCTACACTTGTTAGTCCATTTAAAATTTCTTTGAATCTAGAATGCAAAGAAGTTACCTTTTCTCCCTTTTCTAATTTAATGTTGGATAGTTGGGAGCGGAGGAGATCTCTCCTAGCTAGCTTCGCCTCGGATATGCCTTCATGAAGCTCAATTAGCTTCTCCCACATCTCCTTGGCGCTTAGGCATTTTCCTATTCGGTTGATTTCTTGTTGGGGGAGCACATTGAAGAGATGATGCTTGGCTTTTGAATTTGCAAGGTGCTCTTCCCTTTGCCTTTTGGTCCACCTAGATTTCTCTATTGGCTTCCCCTCTTCATCCCTAGGCAAAACGAAACCGGATTCCATTGTAATCATAATATCAAAATCCGTTTCGAAAAATACCTCTATTCGCTTCTTCCACCAAGCGAATTCTCCTTCAAACTTCGGAGGATGGATGTTGGAGCCGGCCATTTTGAAAGTTGCTTGTTGTGGCGGTTAGTCCTCGACAAGCTTTCCTCGGCTCTGATACCACTTGTAGGGGATCGGTATGGCCGGCTAGAGGGGGGTTAATAGCCCTTTTCGTTTGGATGCCGGTATTTGCTCGTCTACAAAACTAATTAGCGCAAGCGGAAGACTAATAAAGACAAACAAATAGAAATATAAGAAAACAATTGCTAACAAAGAATGTAACGTGGTTCACGGCTACGCCGCTAATCCACGATCCCCGATTCGTCCTCGGTGAATCACTCCGCTAAACCAATCCACTAAATGGTCTCTCCTTTGCACCAAGCTAGGTGGAGGTAACCTTTACAATCAAGATCACTCCCTCTTTTACAATAGATGTGAAAGAAAGCTAAAAGAAGGAGTTTGAATCTTGTGGAGCACTTGGATGGTCATTTAGGACTTGAGCATTAACCTCCCAAAGCTCCACACCTTCTCTTTGTATAGAGAAGGCTGATTTCTTCCGTTAGTCGCCATCACCGATCACGCCTTGGCGATCGGCGTACTACAACGCCTCCGAACACGTCGGATCCGGCGTTGTAGTCCAACTCTTGGCGATCGATGGACCTCATCACGATCGCGCTCCGTAGTCGACCGCCCGATCGGCCATTTAACGGTTCGAAACCCTATTCGACGACCCGCCGATCGCATGATGATGATGGTCGGCAATGACCACGTACGATGGCCGATCGATGGCCAATCCAATCACCGTATACCGGTCGAACTCACTCGACTCGGGCCGATCGGCCCGCCATGACATGGCAGTCGACTGGTGTCGGGAAAACCCATCCGACACTTGGCCAAATGGCCAAGTTTCACCTAAGAGCTACCCCTCCCCGGGTTACAATCGCTCACTCTCATCTCTCGGAGTCCTTTGCCTTTGAAGTTCTCTTCGTTCTCGGCCACGTCCCTCGGCAGCATCAGGCGCACGGCTCTGCAATGCTCCTTCGCGTCTCTTGCCTCGAAGTCTACTTCCTCCGGCTTCACTCCAAGCTTCTCGTCCGACGGTCCCTCGGATGCTCCAAGCGCACGGCTTCCGCAAAGCTATCCTTCACCGACTCAAGGCACGAGTCATGAGATGTGAAACTTGCCACGACTCCATGTGCGAATTACTAAGTCCTACACGACTTCAACGCACATATCAAATCAACATATCAAACTAACTTAAACCCTTTGCCACACCATCAAAACCATATTACGGCAAGAGATTGCCCTAACAATCTCCCCCTTTTTGATGTGTGGCAATCCGTTTAAGTTAGGTAAAAACATTTGATATAAATTCTAAGGTAAGAAAGCATGTAAATGTAAACATGATATAGCAACATGCAACTCCCCCTTAATCCATGAAACTCTCTATGCAAATTTTCTCCCCCTATCATATATTTCTCCCCCTAAAATAATTAACTTAAACATAATTATTTCTCCCCCTTTGACACCATCAAAAAGATTATCACTAAGTTAAAGGCACATGACATCAAGTATAAAGAGAAACTTACATTAAAATCAGTCAAAACCTGATAAAATCAAGTTACTATACTTGTTCATTATCATTAGTCGATCGCTATCAAGATGGCAATGACGCATTAAAGGAATCAATTTCTGGATGAATTTCAGAAATGCATTATTAATTCCAAAAAATTCAAAAATCATGAAATTTGGGGAACATATTTCTTTTAAGTATATCTATCAGTGAAAAATATGTTTTCGTGAAAAATCATTATATTTCCACATATTTGCCAAAAATCCAAAAGCTTTAAAAACTAGTAGGTTTTTGATCATAAGAGTATCCATTTTAACACCTAGTCTTGCATCCAATTGTTTCAAAACATGAATACTTAGATTTTAGATTAAGAAATTGTTTTGAAAACATATGAAATATCCAACCATGATCTTTGGACAATATGTCTATGAATTAAACATAAGTCTTCCCTATGATTGGTCTATTATTGCTATGTTGATACTTTAAATGACCATCTAAATGCCATAGGCATTAGTGGACATTTGTATCATCCTAACATCTCACCCATTCTAAGTTTGCAATCAAGTTAGCCTATGGTGAGTGTGAGATGCATCCTAGGGGGTATTTGTATATACTTAACCAATATGTTCATGCAATTCTATCATGGTTAAGTATCAACCTAACAATTAACATGATCATAATGACATATATGAATGAATTCTACATTATGATCATGAAATACATGTATTCATTGAATAATAGTCATGCATTAGGTATTATATGATGATAATAACAAAGTATTACCTAAAGCATGATTCAAACCTATTTCTCATGATAACGTGCCAAATTTCAAAAACATAAATCATGATTGCAAATATACATAGGAATTACATCAATCATCATGATTTAAGCATTATTATCTATTTATGGGTACGTTATCATCACCCAACACTATTATAAAAATGTTGTCCCGCCATCCTAAGTCAACCAAAATATGATATAGGTCAATTGCATATGGTTGACTAAAATAAGTTCTTTCTATTAGGTTCACTAAGTATTCCTTGGGGATCCATTTCCTAGCTATTACTTTCTTCTTATCTTGTCCCCTAGCTATTAGGCATTTGTAGGCCTTTTCATTTTTCTTTTCCTTGTAGCCTAGGCCCTTTTTGTTGAAACTAGCTCTTTGGCTCCCTAAGATCATATTTAATGTGTTGGAGCCAATTGTGAATTTCTAGGGCTTTTGTTAAATAATCTACCTTTTCCCTTAAGGCCCTATTTTCATTTATACATGCATCATTAACATCTAATGGCATATAATCATGTGAGCATGCATCATCATTATGGCAAGAAGAAACATTATCATTATTATTTAAGCATGCATTTTCTATCTTTTTTTATAAGGCCTTAATTTTATTAAGCATGCTTTTATTTTTCTTTTTCATGCCAAATAACTCCTTAGTTAAACTAGAAATTTTGGAAACTATTTTCTTAGGGGAAGCATTCGTTACCATAGTTTCCATGTCTTCTTCTTCTTCTTCGGATGAGGAGGATGTGGAGGCTCCCCCTTCACTTGAGCTCTCCTCACTTGTGCTTGATTCTTCATTTGAGGAGGAGGAACAATCCGAGTCATGAAGAGCCATTTAGGTTGCTAGTAGACATGCTCTTCTTCTTGGATGAGGATGAAGAGGCAAGGTCATCCCATGTCTTGGCTTTGAGTGCCATGGCCTTCCCTTTTCCTTTTGCCTTCTTCTTCTTCCTTTTTCTTGCTCCCCTTTTTCTTCTTCTTTTCTTCTTTCTTTTTCCTTTCTTCCTTGCTCTTGTTTAGGAGGGGACAATTATCCCTTATATGTCCCTCTCCTTGGCAATTGTAGCATATGACCTTCCCCCTTGGTCTTCTATTCCTATCATGAGATTTATCAAATCTAAAATTCTTAAATGCACGTCTTACCTTCCTTACCATATAGGCTTCTTCGGTGCTATCCATGGAGGAGGAGGAAGACGCTTCGTCATCGGAGGAGGAGGGGATCTCTATCTTCTTCTTTCCCTTATTTGCCAACAATGCTACTCCCCTTGAAGGTTGTATTTTTGGCTCTTCTTGTATTCCTTCAAGCCTAGATTCATGTAATTCCATAGTGGAGAAAAATTCATCTAGAGTACTTACCTCTAGATTCTTTGAAATGTAAAATGAGTCCACCATTGAACTCCACTTGGATGATCGGGGGAAAGCATCTATGGCCTTCATTATCATGTCGCGATTGGAGAGCCTTTCTCCTACACTTGTTAGTCCATTTAAAATTTCTTTGAATCTAGAATGCAAAGAAGTTACCTTTTCTCCCTTTTCTAATTTAATGTTGGATAGTTGGGAGCGGAGGAGATCTCTCCTAGCTAGCTTCGCCTCGGATGTGCCTTCATGAAGCTCAATTAGCTTCTCCCACATCTCCTTGGCGCTTAGGCATTCTCCTATTCGGTTGATTTCTTGTTGGGGGAGCACATTGAAGAGATGATGCTTGGCTTTTGAATTTGCAAGGTGCTCTTCCCTTTGCCTTTTGGTCCACCTAGATTTCTCTATTGGCTTCCCCTCTTCATCCCTAGGCAAAATGAAACCGGATTCCATTGTAATCATAATATCAAAATCCGTTTCGAAAAATACCTCCATTCGCTTCTTCCACCAAGCGAATTCTCCTTCAAACTTCGGAGGATGGATGTTGGAGCCGGCCATTTTGAAAGTTGTTTGTTGTGGCGGTTAGTCCTTGACAAGCTTTCCTCGGCTCTGATACCACTTGTAGGGGATCGGTATGGCCGGCTAGAGGGGGGTTAATAGCCCTTTTCGTTTGGATGCCGGTATTTGCTCGTCTACAAAACTAATTAGCGCAAGCGGAAGACTAATAAAGACAAAAAAATAGAAATATGAGAAAACAATTGCTAACAAAGAATGTAACGTGGTTCACGGCTACGCCGCTAATCCACGATCCCCGATTCGTCCTCGGTGAATCACTCCGCTAAACCAATCCACTAAATGGTCTCTCCTTTGCACCAAGCTAGGTGGAGGTAACCTTTACAATCAAGATCACTCCCTCTTTTACAATAGATGTGAAAGAAAGCTAAAAGAAGGAGTTTGAATCTTGTGGAGCACTTGGATGGTCGTTTAGGACTTGAGCATTAACCTCCCAAAGCTCCACACCTTCTCTTTTTATAGAGAAGGCTGATTTCTTCCCGTTGGCTGCCATCACGATCACGCCCTTAGCGATCGGCTGCGTCTAGCGGCCTCCGAACACGTCGGATCCCGACTGTTGTAGTCCAACGGAACTCTTGGCGATCGATGGACCTCATCACGATCACGCTCCTCGAGTCGCGCCCGATCGGCTACGAGCTTGGCGAAACCCTATTGACCCGATCATTGCGCCTTGGCCCGATCGGTGATAATCTTAGCGATCGGCCACGTATGGCGATGGCGATGGCCACAATCAATCGATCGTATAATCGAACTCACTCGACTCGGAAGCGATCCCATCCGACACTTGGCCAAATTTTCACCTAAACTACCCTCCCGAGCTCACTCTTATCTCTCGGAGTCCTTTTCCTTTGAAGTTCTCTTCGTTCTCGGCCACGTCCCTCGGCAGCATCAGGCGCACGGCTCTGCAATGCTCCTTCGCGTCTCTTGCCTCGAAGTCTACTTCCTCTGGCTTCACTCCAAGCTTCTCGTCCGGCGGTCCCTCGGATGCTCCAAGCGCACGGCTTCCGCAAAGCTATCCTTAACCGACTCAAGGCACGAGTCATGAGATGTGAAACTTGCCACGGCTCCATGTGCGAATTACTAAGTCCTACACGACTTCAACGCACATATCAAATCAACATATCAAACTAACTTAAACCCTTTGCCACACCATCAAAACCATATTACGACAAGAGATTGCCCTAACAATCTCCCCCTTTTTGATGTGTGGCAATCCGTTTAAGTTAGGTAAAAACATTTGATATAAATTCTAAGGTAAGAAAGCATGTAAACGTAAACATGATATAGCAACATGCAACTCCCCCTTAATCCATGAAACTCTCTATGCAAATTTTCTCCCCCTATCATATATTTCTCCCCCTAAAATAATTAACTTAAACATAATTATTTCTCCCCCTTTGACACCATCAAAAAGATTAACACTAAGTTAAAGGCACATGACATCAAGTATAAAGAGAAACATACATTAAAATTGTCTGATAAAATCAGGTTATCAGATTTGTTCATATTGATCCATCGATCGCTATCAAGATATGATCGGTCGGCACAGAACTAATTTTCGATTTTCGATGAATTTCATTATTAATTCCAAAAAATTCGAAAAATCATGAAATTTGGGAAACATATTTCTTTTAAGTATATCTATCAGTGAAAAATATGTTTTCGTGAAAAATCATTATATTTCCACATATTTGCCAAAAAACCCAAAAGCTTTAAAAACTACTAGGTTTTTGATCATAAGAGTATCCATTTTAACACCTAGTCTTGCATCCAATTGTTTCAAAACATGAATACTTAGATTTTAGATTAAGAAATTGTTTTGAAAACATATGAAATATTCAACCATGATCTTTGGACAATATGTCTATGAATTAAACAAAAGCCTTCCCCATGATTGGTCTATTATTGCTATGTTGATACTTTAAATGACCATCTAAATGCCATAGGCATTAGTGGACATTTGTATCATCCTAACATCTCACCCATTCTAAGTTTGCAATCAAGTTAGCCTATGGTGAGTGTGAGATGCATCCTAGGGGGTATTTGTATATACTTAACCAATATGTTCATGCAATTCTATCATGGTTAAGTATCAACCTAACAATTAACATGATCATAATGACATATATGAATGAATTCTACATTATTATCATGAAATACATGTATTCATTGAATAATAGTCATGCATTAGGTATTATATGATGATAATAACAAAGTATTACCTAAAGCATGATTCAAACCTATTTCTCATGATAACGTGCCAAATTTCAAAAACATAAATCATGATTGCAAATATACATAGGAATTACATCAATCATCATGATTTAAGCATTATTATCTATTTATGGGTACGTTATCATCACCCAACACTATTCTAAAAATGTTGTCCCGCCATCCTAAGTCAACCAAAATATGATATAGGTCAATTGCAAATGGTTGACTACCCTAGGGTTATTCTAACCCTTAAGGATGGATTTTGGAACCCAAAATAAGTTCTTTCCTATTGGGTTCACTAAGTACTCCTTGGGGATCCATTTCCTAGCAATTACTTTCTTTTTATCTTGTCCCCTAGCAATTAGGCATTTGTAGGCCTTTTCATTTTTCTTTTCCTTATATCCTAGGCCTTTTTTATTGAAGCTTGCTCTTTGGCTCCCAATGATCATATTTAATGTGTTGGAGCCAATAGTGAATTTCTCTAGGGCTTTTGTTAAATAATCTACCTTTTCCCTTAATGCCCTATTTTCCTCTATGCATGCATCATTAACATCCAAAAGCATATAGTCATGTGAGCATGCATCATTATGGCAAGAATAAACATTATCATTATTATTTAAGCATGCATTTTCTAGCTTATTTTCTAATGCCTTAATTTGATTAAGCATGCTTTTATTTTTCTTTTTCATGCCAAATAACTCCTTAGTTAAACTAGAAATTATGGAAACTATTTTCTTAGGGGAAGCATTCGTTACCATAGTTTCCATGTCTTCTTCTTCTTCTTTGGATGAGGAGGATGTGGAGGCTCCCCCTTCACTTGAGCTCTCCTCACTTGTGCTTGATTCTTCATTTGAGGAGGAGGAACAATCCGAGTCATGAAGAGCCATTAGTGCTAGGTTGGAGTAGACATGCTCTTCTTCTTCGGATGAGGATGAAGAGGCAAGGTCATCCCATGTCTTGGCTTTGAGTGCCATGGCCTTCCCTTTTCCTTTTGCCTTCTTTTCTTCTTCCTTTTTCTTGCTTCCCTTCTTCTTCTTCTTTTCTTCTTTCTTCTTCCTTTCTTCCTTGCTCTTGTTTAGGAGGGGACAATTATCCCTTATATGTCCCTCTCCTTGGCAATTGTAGCATATGACCTTCCCCCTTGGTCTTCTATTCCTCTCATGAGATTTATCAAATCTAAAATTCTTAAATGCACGTCTTACCTTCCTTACCATATAGGCTTCTTCGGTGCTATCCATGGAGGAGGAGGAAGACGCTTCGTCATCGGAGGAGGAGGGGATCTCTATCTTCTTCTTTCCCTTATTTGCCAACAATGCTACTCCCCTTGAAGGTTGTATTTTTGGCTCTTCTTGTATTCCTTCAAGCCTAGATTCATGTAATTCCATAGTGGAGAAAAATTCATCTAGAGTACTTACCTCTAGATTCTTTGAAATGTAAAATGAGTCCACCATTGAACTCCACTTGGATGATCGGGGGAAAGCATCTATGGCCTTCATTATCATGTCGCGATTGGAGAGCCTTTCTCCTACACTTGTTAGTCCATTTAAAATTTCTTTGAATCTAGAATGCAAAGAAGTTACCTTTTCTCCCTTTTCTAATTTAATGTTGGATAGTTGGGAGCGGAGGAGATCTCTCCTAGCTAGCTTCGCCTCGGATGTGCCTTCATGAAGCTCAATTAGCTTCTCCCACATCTCCTTGGCGCTTAGGCATTCTCCTATTCGGTTGATTTCTTGTTGGGGGAGCACATTGAAGAGATGATGCTTGGCTTTTGAATTTGCAAGGTGCTCTTCCCTTTGCCTTTTGGTCCACCTAGATTTCTCTATTGGCTTCCCCTCTTCATCCCTAGGCAAAACGAAACCGGATTCCATTGTAATCATAATATCAAAATCCGTTTCGAAAAATACCTCCATTCGCTTCTTCCACCAAGCGAATTCTCCTTCAAACTTCAGAGGATGGATGTTGGAGCCGGCCATTTTGAAAGTTCCTTGTTGTGGCGGTTAGTCCTCGACAAGCTTTCCTCGGCTCTGATACCACTTGTAGGGGATCGGTATGGCCGGCTAGAGGGGGGTTAATAGCCCTTTTCGTTTGGATGTCGGTATTTGCTCGTCTACAAAACTAATTAGCGCAAGCGGAAGACTAATAAAGACAAACAAATAGAAATATGAGAAAACAATTACTAACAAAGAATGTAACGTGGTTCACGGCTACGCCGCTAATCCACGATCCCCGATTCGTCCTCGGTGAATCACTCCGCTAAACCAATCCACTAAATGGTCTCTCCTTTGCACCAAGCTAGGTGGAGGTAACCTTTACAATCAAGATCACTCTCTTACAATAGATGTGAAAGAAAGCTAAAAGAAGGAGTTTGAATCTTGTGGAGCACTTGGATGGTCGCTTAGGACTTGAGCATTAACCTCCCAAAGCTCCACACCTTCTCTTTATAGAGAAGGTCGATTTCTTCCGACGCCATCACGATCGCCGCCTCTTGGCACCGATCGCCATTACTACAACGGCCTCCGAACACGTCGGATCCCGACCGTTGTAGTCCAACGGAACTCTTGGCAATGATCGATGGACTCATCACGATCGTCAGCTCCGTAGTCGACCGCCTACGCCAAACGGCCTGCGGGAAACCCTATTGACTACCGATCAGCTTTCGCGAATGATCGATGGTCTTGCAATGACGCCACGATGGCCCGATGGCCAATCCATACTCGATACTCACAACTCACTGATTAGAGCGATCGCCATGACATGGCAATGATCGGTCGAAAACTATCCGACACTTGGCCAAATGGCCAAGTTTCACCTAAGAGCTACCCCTCCCCGGGTTACAATCTCTCACTCTCATCTCTCGGAGTCCTTCGCCTTTGAAGTTCTCTTCGTTCTCGGCCATGTCCCTCGGTAGCATCAGGTGCACGACTCTGCAATGCTCCTTCGCATCTCTTGCCTCGAAGTCTACTTCCTCCGGCTTCACTCCAAGCTTCTCGTCCGGCTGTCCCTCAGATGCTCCAAGCGCACGACTTCCGCAAAGCTATCCTTCACCGACTCAAGGCACGAGTCATGAGATGTGAAACTTGCCACGGCTCCATGTGCGAATTACTAAGTCCTGCACGACTTCAACACACATATCAAATCAACATATCAAACTAACTTAAACCCTTTGCCACACCATCAAAACCATATTACGGCAAGAGATTGCCCTAACATTTCTTTGATACTAAAGTATTTGTTTCTAAGTAGGGCTTCAATGGAGGGGAAGTTGATGGCGGATTTGACACTTTTGAGGTCGGGGAGACAGTGAAGAGTAGTTTTCGAAAAATAAGAGAATTGAAGGATAAGATCTAGAGGAACATTGAGGTACAATTATTTTTTACCCTTGTGAGAGGTGGGAATGTCGGTTAAGAATTGGTGATCTTGGCATGCCATAAAGTGGAACACGCTTGTATCAACCATCTTAAGTTGGTAAAGGCAGTAGAAGATGTGGAGATTTTGGGGAATGTTAAGGTGGTGGAATACAATTAGGGTTCCGATCAAAATTCGAATGGAGTTAGGGGTTAGTTGATTGATGGGGATGGCGTAATAGGTTAGGATGTGAAAGAGGGGTTGGGGAATAGGAAGGCGAAGACCTCCATCTAGTTGGCTTGTGAAGAAGGTACTAGTGTCGGTCGGGCGTTGATGGGGTCGTTGATGGGGGGGGCAGGAATGATGGTAGTGGAGCCCTTTGGAATGTATTTGGGTTGTTGAAGGAAGAAAGCGTGATCGAGAGTTAGTCGGCTAAGGGTCATTTTGTACTAGGGGGTTGGAGGACGAAGAAGCCATGAAGGGAGACTTGTTGCAGAAGGGTTAAAGGCGTCAGGGAAGAAGGAAGCTAGGGTTTTCGGTAAAAGTGAAGAGGAGTTAACAGTTAAGTGTAAAAGTGTAGGGTACCATTTAAAGGAGAAGGGAAAAGTGAAGTTAGGGGAGAATGGTTGGTGTTATTCTCAAATTTTTCTATGGCAGGGGTTAAAAATATTTTTTCTAAGGCATTTTACGCCTAATACAGAGCTTGAGGATTAACTAATACTCTTTTGCAGGGGTCAAGGGTTTTTTCTAAGGCATGTAATAGCTAATACAGAGACTAAGGGCTAACTAATATGTTTTTGCAGGGGTTATTAATGTTTCTAAAGTTTTTGACAGTTAAATAAAATTCTCTTTGGTGGTAATCAAAGGCATTTTTTTCCTAAGGGTTTTTATGCTTAATCAGAATTTCTTCTTGCATACATCAATGATATTTTTTCTAAGGTTTTTCAAACATGATACAATTTTCTTGCAGGACTAGTAGTATTTTTTATGAGTGCTATGAAGTGCAAAACTAACTCAAAGTACAAACACAACTAATATGTAGGTATTTACGTGGTTCGGAACTTAGTAGTTCCTACTCCATGTGCAGCTCAAAAGGAAAGTCTACTATGAATGGATCGGAATGTTTCCGGAGGTGAAAAACTTCACTTCTTACAAGCTTACAATGCAATGAAGATAATCAAGAACAATAAGCTAAGAAGTTAAAACAGGTTACAGATTGTTGTTCGGCTTCTTGCGTTGAAGATGAAGTTGTAGCGCTTGCAAGAAGATGATTGACAGCAGTTGTGAGCACTTGTTGGAGAGGAGGCGAGATGAGAGCAAGGTTTTTCTTCTTCTCCTTCAGAATGAATCACAGGAAGCTTGTCTAACTCAAATCGAAAAGTGAAGCTCAAGAACGTGCTTCTCTTGTTCTTCAGCAACCCTTTTTCTTCCTTTATTGGAACCCTAGAAGTCACGCCCGACCAAAATCAGACCACCTGAGCTTGTCCCCATAACCACCTCCAACCTCTGGTGGTTTGCCAGCAAAGGAACCTACTCCTCTAACCAAAAATCGTCCCGTTTGAATCTTTACTCGAAATGGAAGCATCCCATTGCTGCCTCCGTAGTTGAGCCCGTAGTTGAGTCTGACTCGTGTCTGTGCTCGAAAAACACCTGTCAATCGAGCCCGCAACTAAGCCGGGATCAATTCTGTGACCGAATCTATAGCTACCAGTCGAGCCGCTTACCAAATCGACTCGACTGGTATAGGGTTTAGAGTTTGGCGATCAGAGTATACAATCGAGCCTGAAGTTAAGCTGGGCTTGGTTCTGTGTTGTTCCACGTAGTGAGCAGTCGAGCTGGTAGTCGAGCCAACTCGATTCTGTGCTATACCAAATGATAAGTAGTCAAGCTGGCAGTCGAGCCAGCTCGATTCTGTACCTTTGTGCAAGAGTGTCAGTCGAGCTAACCCCCATGGTGGCTCGACTGATGCGGTAAATATTTGAAGCACATGAGTATCTTTCCTAGTATGCTGCCACTCCAAGAGTTTCAAGCACCCTAGTAAGAGACAAGCACGTTACGGTGCCTTCTCAAACTAATGAATGCTCTAAGTACCTTAGACAATGACCGAGTGTGCTACGACGCCCTCCTTGCCTAACGAGTACTCCATGTATCCTAGGCAAAGAACAAGCACGTTACGGTGCCCTCTTTGTCTAGCGAGTACTCCCAATACCCTAGCCAAAGAATGAGCATGTTACGATGCCCTCTTTGTCTAACGAGTATTGGGCCCATGTACCCTAGCCAAAGAACGAGCACGTTACGGTGCCATCTTTGTCTAACGAGTCTCATAGTACCCTAGCCAAAGAACTGTTGGTGCAGTGAGGCACCGAAATCGAACCTGTGTTTTGATTATAGCAAAGACACAAGGTTAAGTCTATTTTGTTATCTCATGAGTCTACTTGAGTGTGCAGAAACAGGTTAAGCTTGAGTTGGAGATCTGCGACACAGTAAGTGCAAGGTAAGACTCGTGTCCGACGAGCGTAAGTGAGGTCGGATCCTCCGTTTAGGAGTTGATCTTAGGCGACAATCTGACCCAAAACTTTCCATGAAAGTCTAAGTCGAGATCGGATGGTTAGAAACCATCTAAATTCATCACATTTAATATTTCTACATATTGCTTTGAGCTAACGCTTGTTTGAATTCGAAGTTACTCTAATTCGAATTAAAATTAGAATTCAAATTTATTCGAATTCGAATTAAAATTAGAACTCGAATTGAAATAAAATTAAATAACTAAAGTATCCTGAAAATGGGCAAAAGGAACTAAAAGCAAGGTGGCAACTTATCCCTCAAATCTTGGTGAGGTGGTGGTCAAAAGCAAGGTGGAAACTTATCCCTCAATTGGTGGTGAGGTGGTGATCTCAAGTGGGCGGACAAGGCTTCAAATAGAGGGGGTGCTTCACATCTTAGATACAACAATTATTACAAAGCTCTCAAACGCCTCCAACGCCGCGCCTTCTCTTCTACGACGCCACTACAACGAAGTCGCCAACACGAAACTTCACCGTTAAAGTGTTGGTAATCGTTTTAGTCAATTAATTTAAGTTGTGTTTTTCGAGCTTTTATATCAAAAAGGAGAGAGGGGCTTGTCTCTCATCCTTGTGTTTTTGTCGAAAGTTTTGTAATCGTAACTCCTACCTCCAACGAGGAGGAGTGTTTTAGTGATTGCCCTCCGTACGTGGTCTAGGACCATTAGGGCCTTGGATTAGCGGCTGGCAGAACCAAGTAAAACTCCTTGTGTCCATCTCTTTTTCGCTGCGTTTATCTCTCACTTATCGTTTTTACAACAAAAGAAAAGAAAAACCGTTTTGCGCTATTCACCCCCCCTCTAGCACTCATTTCGATCCTACAATTGGTATCAGAGCTGGGGGCACTCAAATTTGGTGAAACCACCAATTTGAGTAATTTTTATTTCTTTTGTTTCCTTTGTTTCTGTCTACGTTAATTTTTGTGTGTTTTTTTAATTTTTCTAAATTTTTTTTAGACTTTTCTTTAATTTAATTTTATCGCTTTTAATCTTTCTATTGATCATCCTAACAAAAAAAACTCTTAATTATGATTTTTTAATTCTATTACTGATTAAAATTAGTTTATCCCATAATTAAAAATTCTTTCATTTTTTTTAAACACTTGAATTTTCCAAACCCTAAAATCTTTATATTTCGTTTTATAAAGTTTTCTCTTTAATCTTAGCATTGAATTAAATCTTATTTCCACTAAAATAGATTTTCAATCAATTTACAAAATTTAATCAATTAAAAATCAATTAAAAACTTATTTTAATTTTTAAATCTTGTCTAGAATATAAGTTTGGTTTTTCAATATTTTTTACTTAATTTCAACATTAGATTTTTTTTTCTACAAAATAGTTTTTAATTAATTTTTGAAATTAATTAATTAATTATTTTTTTTACAGAATTAAAATTAATTTTCTAATTAGTTAATCTATTGATTGATTTATTTATCTTTTCTTCTTCCCGCACTACTAATCCAAGACGCAAGTCTTGGGACATTTGTTGTCTGTGTGTTTTTTCTGTTTTTTTTCTTCTTACCGTTTCGTGTTAATGGTCCATCTCGAGGGTTTTAGCACCGTCTGACCACCGTTTTACAACGGTGATGATTTCCGTTACTGGAAAGGTTGGATGGAGTGCTTCCTAAAAACCCAAATAGAGATGTGGATTGTGATCCAAACCGGGTTCACCCTTCCTACTAATGAAGAAGGTGAATCCTTGGATTACAATCAGTGGTCCATTACCACTAAACGACAAGTCAAGGCAGATGCAAAGGTGACTCAAATCTGCGCAGCGTGTGGGCTATCCAAGGAGGAGTCAACCGAGCCTGACTCTTCATCAGCGCAAGAGATCTCTGGACGAGGCTGATCGAGTTACACGAAGGATCGGATCAAGCTAAGGTTTGCAAACGCGATTTGTTGTTCAATAAATTGTACACACTAAAAATGCAGGAACACGAGACGACAACACAATTGCACGCCCGCATCCAGGACATAGTCAACCAGCTGCATTCAATAGGACAGAAAGTCAAAAACCGAGATCTAATCAGGTATGTTCTAAATTCTTTCCCTAGGACCACCTTGTGGGCATCCATGGCCGATGCCTACAAGGTATCTAAGGACCTAGCTAAAGTTAGAATAGACGAATTATTCTCATATTTCGAATTACATGAGCAGTCCAACTCGAAACCCGAGAGGGGTATAGCCTTGTTTGCAGGTTCAAAGAAGAAGAAAATCGCAAGCAAGCCACCACCAACCAAGGAGGAAGACGAGTCCGAAGAAGAAGTTGACCCGGAGTTGACTGCCGAACTAATGAACCTAGCTCGAAGGATAGCCAAGGGACGAAAGCGAACCACGACTCGACCCAACCAAGGTAAGCCTAAAAGTTCTATTATTAGGTGTTATGAGTGTAACAGGTTTGGACATATCAAGTCCGAGTGTCCCAAGCTCAACCACCAAGCACCTAAGCACAAGAAGGCCCTCAACGCGACATGGGAAGAAGCGTCATCCGAAGAAGACGAAGACCACGTCTTCATGGCGAAATCGATTGAGTCAGACACGGAGACCGAACCTGAACTTGAGTCAGAACCTGAGGATGACTCGGACTACGAAGCTACCTTCAAGTCAAGCCACGGATACGCATCCGGTTCAAAAGATACCCTTAAAGTGAGTCAAACTTTATTTAATACTTTACATAATACGGTTAGGTTTTTATCTAGGAAATTGTTTAAGTCCGAGTCCAAGGTCGAGACCCTGGTTGAGGAGGTCAAACTCCTCAAACACAAGGTCTCCCTAACCTCTTCGACTAGTCAAGTTTGAGAAGAGGACCCAACTCGAGCTGAAAAGCTCGAAGTTGAGAACTCTCTCTTGAAAAGTCAAGTTTAAGATCTTAGGAACACGTTGGAAAGGTTCACTTCGGGATCCAAAGGACTTGACCTCCTACTTGGATCTCAAAGGGCCGTGTACAACAAGGCTGGACTAGGGTTTAACTCAAACACGACTAATAGGTCGTATATGTCGATTGTAAGTCGACATAGGAAACATGTCCAAGCATGGGTCCCTAAGAACTTTTTTATTTCAACTCTAGGATCCAACCCGTACTGGGTTCCCAAGGACCAAATCCACTATGTGGATAGACCGAACCGATTCAACGGTCTAGGGGGAGCCAGTACAAAACATGTTTGTGCTTTAACTTAGAAATTGCATGTTTTTTTTTAAACTTGTGAACTCACTTAGAACACGTACATAACCAACTAAAATCCTTCGAAAAGATTGAGCCTCGGGGAGCCTCTTTTCAAAAATAACCAGTTAGACTAGGAAATAGTCTTAGGTGAGTCAAGTCATCATTTTCTTGAAAATGGCTTTGTCTAAGGAAGTGGTCGATGATCCGATAAAAGAAGGCCCCTGTGCCTCGCCACGACCTGGAAGCCATGATCTTGAAAAGGTAAACTTGACAAGCCTAGGGTCAAATCCAAATCTAACATAAAATTACTTGAACCTAAATGCACTTAATCAACTTAATTGGAAGTCATCTCACAAAAAACACATAAGTATAACATGCTTGATCATATAGACACAGGTGAGATGACCTAGGTTTAACAACTTACAACCAATTTTTTTTAAAAAAAAATCTAACATCCAATCCAACCACCTTGTGTGTAGGATCAATGGATGTTGGACAGCGGTTGCTCCCGACACATGACCGGGGATCAACTCAAATTCACGAAGCTTCGATTCAAACGACAAGGATCGGTAGCCTTTGGGAATAACGACAAGCTCAAAATCATCGGATCAGGTGATATCGAGCTTAACTCGAATTTTGTTATTAAAAATATATTACTTGTAGAGAATTTTGAATATAACCTGCTTAGCGTAAGCCAATTATGTGACAATAACTATAAGGTCGTATTTTTAGAAAATGAATGTGTAATTAAAACAAATAAAATAGCTAAAATAATACTCAAAGGAACTAGGACAAATAACATTTATACAATTAACTTAATCAAATCCTCAGCCAAATGTCTTATGACACAGGAAGAGGAATCATGGTTGTGGCACCGACGACTCGGTCACTCGCACCCAAGACTCGGGCCCACAAGATGAGTCGAGTGGCTTAGTCGAGGCTTACCCAACCTCAACAATTTGGTTAATAAAATCTGTAATGCTTGTCAACAAGGAAAACAACCTAGGACACAACACAAGTTAACTAACCAAGAACGAACCTCAAGTGTACTTGAGCTCCTGCATATGGATCTATTCGATTCACATGGAGCCAAATCACTCAATAGAAGTCAATATTGCTTAGTCATAATTGACGACTACTCCAGGTTTACCTGGGTTAGGTTCATCAAACATAAAAATGATACCCTAGATCAATTAATCAATCTATTCAAATTAATCGAGAATCAAAAAAACCTTAAGGTTAAAAGACTTAGAAGCGATCATGGTGGTGAATTCGAAAATCAAAGGTTCACCGACTTCTGTAACCTAAACGGATACCACCATGAATTCTCTTGCCCTAGGACCCCTCAACAAAATGGCCTAGTGGAGCGGAAAAACCGAACTCTACAAGAAGCCGCTAGGACCATGTTGAACGAATACGACCTACCTGATAGGTTTTGGGCAGAAAACGTTAGAATGGCTTGCTATGTCCAAAATAGGATCTTTATGGTAAAGAGGCACCTTAAGACCTCGTACGAGATTTATCACAATAAAGTACCCAACATCAAGTACTTTAGGGTATTTGGATGTAAAGTACATATCTTAAACACTAAGAACCACCTAGGGAAATTCAAATCCAAAACCTCCACCGGAATCTTCTTAGGATACTCAACCACGAGTAGGGCCTATAGGGTATATAACCACAATACCCTTAAAGTCGAAGAGACTATTAATGTAGTGTTCGATGAAGTACCCGAACCTACAAAACCCTTAATGACCCCAAGTGTTGAGCCCACCGATACCAAACTCATCTTCGACCCTGAGATTGAGTCTAATCCACATCAACCAACTTCTTTTGTCGACCAAGTGACAAGTGATCCGAGTCAAACTAGTGTTCAACCAAGTCACCCCATTGATCAAGCATTAGGTGACACAAACCCAACCCAATCTAGGATTCAGACTAACCACCCTATCGATCAAGTGATAGGAGATCCTAATCTAGGAGTTCGAACTAGAGCATCCTATAGGAACCTTAGTCAAATTTCCTTAATTTCAAAGATAGAACCCAAATCAATTGAACAAGCTCTTCTTGATCCCGATTGGATTATTGCAATGCAAGAAGAGCTAGCTCAATTTACTAGGAATGAAGTGTGGGAATTAGTACCACCACCTAAAGACAAAACGATAATTGGAACAAGGTGGGTGTTTGAAATAAACGATGATAAAGGTGAAGTAGTTAGAAACAAGGCTAGGTTAGTCGCCAAAGGGTTTAGTCAAGTCGAAGGCTTAGATTACACGAAACCTATGCCCATAGCTAGACTCGAATCCATTCGAATGTTGCTAGCTTATACCGCACATCGAGGATTTAAAATTTATTTCAAATGGATGTTAAGTCGGCATTCCTAAATGGATACATTAAAGAAGAAGTTTATGTTAGCCAACCCCGGATTGAAAATCTAGATAAACCCGACCATGTTCTAAAACTTAAGAAAGCTCTCTATGGACTTAAACAAGCTCCTCGAGCTTGGTACGAGAGACTTTCAATCCATCTTAAGTCAAAAGGGTTTAACCAAGGCTTAGTTTACCCAACTCTCTTCGTAAAAACCTTAGGTAAAGAAATATTCATAGCTCAAATTTACGTAGACGATATAATTTTTGGAACCTCTAACTCAGCCTTACTAAACGAGTTCGTTTCACTCATGGAAAGTGAGTTTGAAATGAACTTGGTAGGCGAGTTAAGTTTCTTTTTAGGTCTACAAATTAAACAAACTAAGGATGGTATATACCTATATCAACAAAAATACACTAAGGAGTTAATTAAAAGATTTGGAATGCAAGACGCTAAGATAATAAACACCCCAATGGCGATTCATGTTAACATAGGAAGACCTAGAAAGTAAGTCCATTGACTTAAAGTACTATAGGGCGATAGGAAGTCTCCTATACTTAAGCTATGATCGACTCGACATCCTATTCACAGTAAGTATGTGCGCCAGGTTTCAAACCTGTGCTAAGGAGTCTCACCTAACCCTAGTTAAGCGTATCCTTAGATATCTTAAGGGTACACTTAACGTTGGTATTTGGTACCCTAGATCTACGGAGTTCGAACTAATCGGCTACTCCGATTCGGATTATGCGGTAGTAAACTCGATAGAAAGAGCACGAGTGGTTGTTGTCAACTACTGCTCGAGTCTAGTGAGTTGAGTGCGATGGAAGCAACATTATGTTGCCTTATCTACCACCGAAGCCGAATACGTTGCGATGGGTGAGTGTGTAACTCAGCTTCTTTGGATGAAGCACACTCTCCGAGACTTTAGGTTGGACTTCACCAAAACTAAAATTTTTGTAGACAACATAAGTTCGATAAATCTAACTAAGAACCCTATATGCCATTCAAGGACAAAGCATATAGAGGTAAAACACCATTTCATTCGAGAACATGTAGCCAATGGCTCCATACAACTCGAATATGTTGACTCGAAGTCTAACCTAGCAGACCTATTTACTAAACCACTACTCGAAGCCGAATTTAGTCTCTTGAGACGAAAATTGGGCTTGTGCGTAATAGAATAGGTTAGCAAAAGTTTTCAAATGCTATTTTCAAAAATTTTATTTTCGAATTTTATTTTTCTTATTTTTTTTCTTTATGCAAATGGAACTAGTTTAGGACTTCCCCTAGATATCATGATCCTATAGATTTAAGGAGCCAACACATCTCACAACACATAGGGTTAATGTGTTTGTGTATTAAGCCACCTAGAACGGCGTGAGATGTTAGGACCCTACTCCAGGTTCCAAGATGTAGATCAAGTGCGTCAATATGACCTCGGAGTATAAATATGCAACTAATATTAACCAACTCTAATCAGGACTTGTTGATAATATCATTTCAATCAAGTCAAACTAGAGTTGAACATTTAGATGAATTATTTTCACATACTATTTTCAAAATCATCATGCTTGGACTTAGGGTTTTCTTAAACCCCCCCCCCACTTTTTTCTTGATTTATGTCAAAAGGGGGAGAAAAGGCCAAAGTTAAGGTTCAATAAATTCAAATTTTTGAATTTGATAACTTAACTTAAAACTTTGATTCTGGCCTAAGTTAAGGGGGAGTAAGGTTTAGGTTTCAACTCTTCGGAATTGAAAACTTTAAAGGCCCAAGTTAAGAAATCAAAAGTTAAACCTTTTGAATAATTAACCTTTTGACTTAACTTTTGATTACTTAACTTGCACTTATTTTTGACTCTAAAGAGCCTAAGTTAAGTAATGCCATTTACTTAACTCGTTATCTTTTGTGTTTGGAGAACTAAAAGTCTTTTTCAAGTACTCACCCTCGGTCAAGGGGGAGGGTTCCTCTAAGGGGAGAACTTGAGAAATATTTTTACTACTCCTACTTTTTCTTCATGTCTTTCTTGTTTCATGCACTTAATTTCCTTAACTTTGTGTGTTTTGCCATATATCAAAGGGGGAGATTGTTGGTGTAGTGAGGCACCGAAATCGAACCTGTGTTTTGATTATAGCAAAGACACAAGGTTAAGTCTATTTTGTTATCTCATGAGTCTACTTGAGTGTGCAAAACCAGGTTAAGCTTGAGTTGGAGATCTGCGACACGATGAAGTGCAAGGTAAGACTCGTGTCCGATGAGCGTAAGTGAGGTCGGATCCTCCGTTTAGGAGTTGATCTTAGGCGACAATCCGACCCAAAACTTTCCATGAAAGTCTAAGTCGAGATCGGATGGTTAGAAACCATCTAAATCCATCACATTTAATATTTCTACATATTGCTTTGAGCTAACCCTTGTTTGAATTCAAAGTTACTCTAATTCGAATTAAAATTAGAATTCGAATTTATTCGAATTCGAATTAAAATTAGAACTCAAATTGAAATAAAATTAAATAATTAAAGTATCCTGAAAATGGGCAAAAGGAACTAAAAGCAAGGTGGCAACTTATCCCCCAAATCTTGGTGAGGTGGCCGGTCAAAAGCAAGGTGGAAACTTATCCCTCAATTGGTGGTGAGGTGGCCGGATCTCAAGTGGGCGGACAAGGCTTCAAATAGAGGGGGGTGCTTCACATCTTAGATACAACAATTATTACAAAGCTCTCAAACGCCTCCACAACGCCGCTCTTCTACGACGACGCCACTACAACGAAGTGCTGCCAACACGAAGCTTCACCGTTAAAGTGTTGGTAATCATTTTAGTCGATTAATTTAAGTTGTGTTTTTTGAGCTTTTATATCAAAAAGGAGAGAGGGGCTTGTCTCTCATCCTTGTGTTTTTGTCGAAAGTTTTGTAATCGTAACTCCTACCTCCAACGAGGAGGAGTGTTTTAGTGATTGCCCTCCGTACGTGGTCTAGGACCATTAGGGCCTTGGATTAGCAGCCGGTTGGCTGTGAACCAAATAAAACTCCTTGTGTCCATCTCTTTTTCACTGCGTTTATCTCTCACTTATCGTTTTTACAACAAAAGAAAAGAAAAACTGTTTTGCGCTATTCACCCCCCCTCTTGCGCTCATTTCGATCCTACAAGAACGAGCACGTTACAATGCCCTCTTTATCTAACGAGTATT
The DNA here is from genome assembly GCA_025175895.1 of Wurfbainia villosa. Taxonomy (NCBI): domain Eukaryota; kingdom Viridiplantae; phylum Streptophyta; class Magnoliopsida; order Zingiberales; family Zingiberaceae; genus Wurfbainia; species Wurfbainia villosa. Next base: position 98,132,681 of record CM045987.1, read on the forward strand.
GGGCCCATGTACCCTAGTAAGAGAACGAGCACGTTACTGTACCCTCTCTTACTAACGAGTAAACTAGCTAGAGACCGAGCACTTCCTTGTGCCCTCTCTAACTCCAATGGAGAACGAGCACGTTACTATGCCCTCTCCATCACAAAGCTTCTGGACCTCCGGCCAGCTTGTACTCTTCCCAATGGAGAACGAGCACGTTACTATGCCCTCTCCATCACCAAGCTTCTGTACCTCTGACCAGCTTGTACTCTTCCTCTACCAAGGTTCCCCTTTGAATTTCCATCCATACCAAGGCTTACCCTTGGATTTCTCCCAAGGTCTAATGTCACTCTAAACATCTAACTTAGTGACCTTAGGTTTGTATCAGTCGAGGTAATGTCTTGACTACACTCTTGCTCAAACTAGATTTCTATTTCCTTGACTTAAACCTTGTTGTTAAACATTGAAACATTAGATAGGCTTGATTGCACTAACAATATCCCCATTTTTGATGTTTGACAACATGGTTTATGTTTAGGTGATCTCAATTTCTAAAATAAAGCATGAAGTGCAGAAATATTTCATATCAGAATTTTATCATTAATGTAATAGGGATGATATAACTTGCAGAAATTTCACATGTAATAGAGATGGGCAGGAATTTCAATTTAACTCCATTCCATTTGAATAATATCACAAATATCACAATAACTTGAACCCATACTCTCCCCCTCTGGCAAACAACAAAAAAAAATCATGGGGAATAAGTTCCTCCCCCTAAAACTCACTTTCCCGGGCTGTCAGTGCTTTTCCCGGGCTGATTGTGAATCAGCCAATCAGTCGACTCCTTTAAAAATCAGTCGACTGAAGTGCTCATCAGTCGAGTGGCACCAAGCGGCCAATCGAGATAATTGACGCTCTAGGGCAATTTCGCAGGCGATTTCTTCGGCGGTTTCCACAAGGCGATTTCCGCCCGAGCGATTCGCGAGCAGTCTTGCGAGGCGATTTACGCTAGGCGATTGCCACCACGACAGCTTTTTGCGAGCTGAAAATTAATAAGTATTTATACATAACTTTAAAAATCGTAAAATTTAATACATATAATACTTATGACACAAACAATTGGTGAAAAATGTTGGAAAAATATTTTACCATTTAAGATATCAAAAGGGTTAGTGAAGGGAAAGATTGAGGAATCTTCAAATGAAAATATTCTTATGACATTAGGTTGATACTTCACTTCACATTGAGGTATATGAATTGAAGAAAAATCCTCTCACACTTTCTTAACACAAACAAGAATACCCAGAAATCTTTAAACACACTTAGATCTTTGCTAGGCTTGGGGTATGAAATATAGGGAAAGCTCCCACTAATACTGTGGACTTCCCAAACCATAACTCCCCCTCAATCAAACATTCTTTTAGGGTTGATTAGGTGTACACTTAATGATTGCACTAATAATGGTGGGATGGAGTCAAGGCTTGGGTTGTTCGGGTGGTGCTAACAAGGATTGCACACACAACAAAAAGTTTGATAGACACTAACCGACTCAACCATACACAACCAATAATAGATCATACAACAAAAATAGAATGAACAAAAAGTTGATGTTTCAAAAAAAACTATTTCACAAAAACTATTTCACAAGAACAACCATTGTTTGAAGTCTAAACACAAAGACAAATATCGATAGTGCAACCATCCTTGGTGGATTGACACAATTGGAGATCTTAACGTGATTCTATTTGTCGGGAGCTGGTGTAGAAGGTTCCTCCGAGCTACTTGTCCAATTGATCAAGATATTTTTGATTTCCATCTGCTCTCGAAGGATTTGATCTTGAGTGTCTTGGATTTGAGTCAATCGCTGGTTGGTTTGGAGATGGAAATCTGATATTGTCATGGCGATTGTGTTCGCAAAAGTCTCATGGGCTTCACGACGTTGAGATAGCTATTCTGTGATAGTGGTCAAATGTTCAGCTTGGTTAGGAGCCGGGTGGTGTGGTTCTTCAGCAGGAAGAGTAGGTTCTTTCTCAAGATCCATATGCTCCCCAACTTGATGGCCATCCTTCCACTGAATCTCTCCTGTAGGGGTGCGGATCATGCCGACTAGAGATAAATTCCTCCAATGGATATAGTCCAGCCTTTTCACCTCCCTCACTTTTCCCCTGGATGTGTTTATGCCTAGGGACTCTGACCAGAAAGTAAGGATGTGACCAAAAGGCATATAAACCTTTTTCTTGACTGGAATGGAGAAATGGACAATGCACAAAAACATGTTCAAAGCTATGTTGAAATCAAGGCGGTTTTTGAGAAGGTGGAGAGCCAATAAATGATGTGGCCTACTTTGGCTTGCCCTTTGGTGACTATAGGCAAAATGCATCCGACAATGACTTTGTATAGGATGTTGTCAGGATCCATTAGTGTCATGGCTGACACCAAATTAACTCCTTCATCTCTAGGACATCTAAATAAGGATTCGTGGATGGAATTGAGGTCAAAGCCTACTAAGTTTTCAGGAAGAGTTGGATAGCATTCTAGGTTAGAGGAGGACTCTCTACATCCAAGAAATGATCTCCAGATGGCTGGAGTAAGAGTGATATTAGTTTTGGCTACCCTCGACTTATAGATAAGCCTATTTTCAGTGGGTTGTAGGTTGTTATAGAATTCGACAAGTAGGTCTTCATTGATAACATGATCGCAGTAGACTAACTTATCGAGTCTATAGTTCTCAACTATCTCTCTAACATATGGTGTATTATTGGAGAAGAAATGACCATCTATGGACTGTATGCTTAGGAGTTCAAACTCATGGGTCCTAAAGGTGTGCAAGTGATATTCCGAGGGGAAATGTTGGTCTGAGCAAGGACTCTCTCGTGAGGGCCTAGAGGTGGAGGACTCAGGCTCCTTTCTTTTTAGTCTAAAATGTCATGTGTCAAATATGTCAAGCGCACAAGATTGACCCATGAATGAATGCAAGGAATGAAATGATGCATGTCAAGTGGGGAAAGTCATTAGCTACTTAGAAATTCTCTAAAATCATAAGGAGAGTAAGGAAAAAGTCTTACTTGGGTGCCATAGAACCAAGAACAAGAGCTTGCTGCAGAAGAGGAAGTTTTCCTACTAGAACCCTAGTTGTGGTCGAGTGGTTAGAGATTAGGGTTAGGGTTGAGAGAAAATTACAAGGAGAAGGAAGAAGATCCTTACCCTAGACTAGAGAAGGCTTGTTTTGAGGTTGCAAAGCTTGGACGGAGATGAAGAGCTCAACTGGCGCTCATCGTAATCGGGAGGGGATGATTGTGGGAATGAAAAATCACGGAATGAAGGGGTTCCCATTTAAATCTATGAGACATCAGTCGAGGCGATGAGTGGGTCGGCTAGACTAGTAACATTAGTCGAGGTGACTATCGAGGTGCACTTGGTTTTGAGGGTGATCGAAATTGGTCAGTCGAGGCTCCAGTCGAAGTGCACTCGATTCTTAGTGCTGAATGTAGGGGATCGATCGGCCGGCTAGAGGGGGGTGAATAGCCCTTTGTCGTTGGATGGTGGAATTTGCTCGTCTACACAATTGTTAGCGCAAGTGGAATACTAATAAAGACAAGCAAATAAACAATGAAGAATACAAACAATGCTAACACGAAATATAACGTGGTTCATGGCTACGCCGCTAATCCACGGTCCCCGATTCATCCTCGGTGAATCACTCCGCAACCAAATCACTATTGGTCTATTCTTTGCACTAAGCTAGGTGGAGGTACCCCTTACAACTCAAAGACACTCCTTCTTTTACAATAGATGTGAAAGAAAACTAAGATAAGGAGTTTGAATCTTGTAGAGCACTTGGATGGTCACTTAGAGCATAAGCATTAGCCATCCAAAAGCCCACACCCTCTCTTTTTATAGAGAGGGCTGATTTCTTCCCGTTGGCCGCCACCAGTCGACTGCTGCCGTTGGCAGTCGACTGTCGCCACTTCAACGACCTCCAAACACGTCGGATCTCGACCGTTGTAGTCTAATGGAACACTTGGCAGTCGACTGATGGATCCCATCGATCATTCGCCTCGTAATCGTCGGCCTCGATCGGCTACGAGTGGTTCTGTGACAAATCCTCTTAATCATCATGCCGCCTTCAGATGATCGGTGATAATCTTAACGATCATTGCCACATATGGCGATCAGTGGCCCCAAAACCACTAAGCGGATACGTCGAACCCATTCGACTCGAGCGATCGGCGATGTCGAGAAAACTCATCCGACACTTAGTCATTCAGCCAAGTTCACTTAATGAGCTACTTACAATTCACTCATTCTCTCATCTCACTCGAAGTCCCTCGCCGAAGCTCTCTTCGTTCACGGCCACATCCCTCGGCAGTATCAGGTGCACGACTCTGCAATGCTCCTTCGCGTCTCTTTCCTCCGAAGTCTGCTTCCTTGGCTTCACTTCAAGTCATCTCGTCTGGCGGTCCCTCGGTAGCATCAAGCGCACGACTCTGCAATGCTCCTTTTCTGACTCAAGCACGAGGTTCTGAGTGGTGAACCCGCCAAGGCTCCATGTGCGAATTACTAAGTCCTGCAAGACTCCAACGCACATATCAAATCATAATAACAACGTAACTTAAAGCCTTTGCCACACACATCAAAACCTTATCATGGCAAGAGATTGCCCTAACAATCTCCCCCTTTTTGATGTGTGGCAATCCATTTAAGTTAGGTAAAACATTTGATAAAACTATTAAGGAAGGAAAGCATGTAAATAAACATGATTAGCAACTCTCCCCCTTAATACATGAAACTCCCCCTAAATATATTCCCCCTTACTTAAACATATATTTCTCCCCCTTTGACACCATCAAAAATATTAAAAAATGTTTATACAAGCATGACATCAAGTCTAGAGGTAAATAAACATTAAAATCAGTCAAAAACCTGATAAAAATAGGTTACTGTGCTCATTTACAATCCATCAGTCGACTGGCACAAAGAAATCCAGTTTTTTGATTTTCTGGATGAAATTCAGAAATGCACTATAAATTCCAGAAAATTTGAAAAATAATGAAATTTGGGGAACGCATTTCTTTTAAGGTTCTTTATCAATGAAAAATAATTTTCCATGAAAAATACTTATATTTTCAAAGATTTGCCAAAAATTCAAAAGCTTTAAAAACCACTAGGTTTTGACCATGTTAGTATCCATTTTAACACCTAATCTTGCTTTGAATTGTTTCAAAACATGAATACACAGATTTTAAAGTAAGAAATTGTTTTGAAAACATATGAAATATCCAACCATAATCTTTGGGCAATATGTCTATGAATTAAACATAAGCCTTCCCCATGATTGGTCTATTATTGCTATTTTGATACCTTAAATGACCATCTAAATGCCATAGGCATTAGTGGACATTTGTATCATCCTAACATCTCACTCATGCTAAGTTTTCAATCAAAGTAGCCTATAGTGAGTGTGAGATGTATCCTAAAGGTATTTGTAGATACTCAACCATTATTTTCTTGCAATTCTATCAAGGTTAAGTATTATCCTATCATTCCACATGATCATAAAGATGTATATGAATTAATTTCACATTATGATCATGAAACAAATGTATTCATCAAATTGTGATAAGGCATTAGGTATTATATCATGATAATAAAGCAAATATCACCTAAAGCATGATTTATCTATTTATAGGTGCATTATCATCACCCAACACTATTTCAAAAATATTGTCCCGCCATCCTAAGTCAACCAAAAAATATGATATAGGTAAAGTCCATATGGTTGACTATCCTAGGGTTTTTCTAACCCTTTAGGATGGATTTTGGAACCCAAAATAAGTTCTTTCCTATGGGGTTCACTAAAAATTCCTTAGGGATCCATTTTCTAGCTATTACCTTCTTTTTATCTTGACCCCTAGCAATTAGACATTTATAGGCCTTTTCATTTTTTTCTTCTTTGTAACCTAGGCCTTTCTTATTAAAGCTTGCCCTTTGGCTCCCAATTATCATGTTCAAGGTGTTGGAGCCAATAGTAAACTTTTATAGGGCTTTGGTCAAATAGTCTACCTTTTCCCTTAAAGCCCTATTTTCTTCTATGCATGCATCATTAACATCCAAAGGCATATAGTTATCATGTGAGCATGCATCATCATTATTATCATTAAAACATGTTTTTTCTAATTTTTGCTCTAAATCTTTAATTTGATCAAGCATGGTTTTATTTTTCTTCTTTGCTCTAAATAAATCCCTAGTGAGACTAGAAATCATAGACATTATTTGCTTAGGGGGTAGATTCGTTACCTCACTTACCAAATCCTTTTCCGATGATGAGGATGTAGAGGAGGCTTCCCCTTCACTTGATCTCTCTCCACTTGAGCTTGATCCTTCATTTTCGGAGGAGGAGCAATCCAAGTCGTCAAAAGCCATTAGGGCTAAGTTGGTGACAAATGCATTCTCCTCTTCCGATGATGAGGAAGATGATGAGGAGGGGTCATCCCAAGTCCTTGCCTTTAAAGCCTTGATCTTCCCCTTTTCTTTGGGCTTCTTTTCTTCTTCCTTTTTCTTCTTTCTCCCCTTCTTCTTCTTTTCTTCCTTCTTTCTCTTCTCCTCCTTGCTTTTGTTCAAGAGGGGACAATTGTCCCTTATGTGTCCCTCTCCTTGGCAATTGTAACAAATGACCTTTCCCCTTGGTCTTCTCCTCCTATCATTAGATTTATTAAATTGAAAACCTTTTAAAGCATGCCTTACCCTCCTTACCATGTAGGCTTCTTCCGTGCTATCCATGGAGGAGGAGAGGATCTCCATCTTCTTTTTCCCCTTGTTGGCTAAAAATGCTACTCCTCTTGAAGGTTGAATTCTAGGCTCTTCAACTATTCCTTCAAGCCTTGTTTCGTGGAGCTCCATTGTTGAAAAGAACTCCTCCAAGGTGCTCACTTCTAGGTTCTTGGACATGCAGAAGGAGTCCACCATTGAATTCCATTTCGATGACCGGGGAAAAGCGTCGATTTCTTTCATGAGCATGTCCCGGTTGGAGAGCCTTTCTCCTACACTTGTTAGTCCAATCAAAATTTCCTTAAACCTAGAATGCAATGATGTTACGTTTTCTTCCTTTTCTAATTTGATGTTTGATAGTTGGGAGCAGAGGAGGTCTCTTCTTGCAAGTTTGGCCTCTGAGGTACCTTCATGAAGCTCTACTAGCTTCTCCCACATCTCCTTTGCACTAGAGCATTCCCCTATCCTATTCACTTCTTGTTGGGGAAGTACATTGTAGAAGTGGTGCTTGACCTTTGAATTTGCCAAATATTCTTCCCTTTGCCTCTTGCTCCACCTTGATTTTTCCAATGGCTCTCCATCTTCATTCCTAGGCATCTCGAAACCGTTTTCCATTATTAATAAAATTTCAAAGTCGGTTTCAAAGAATACCTCCATTCTCTTTTTCCACCAAGAGAATTCGCCTTCGAATTTTGGTGGGTGAATGTTTGAGCCGGCCATCCTTGAATGTGCTTGTTGTGGCGGTTAGTCCTCGACAATCTTTCCTTGGCTTTGATACCACTTGTAGGGGATCGATCGGCCGGCTAGAGGGGGGTGAATAGCCCTTTGTCGTTGGATGGTGGAATTTGCTCGTCTACACAATTGTTAGAGCAAGAGGAATACTAATAAAGACAAGAAAATAAACAATGAAGAATACAAACAATGCTAACACGAAATATAACATGGTTCACGGCTACGCCGCTAATCCACGGTCCCCGATTCGTCCTCGGTGAATCACTCTGCAACCAAATCACTATTGGTCTCTCCTTTGCACTAAGCTAGGTGGAGGTAACCCTTACAACTCAAAGACACTCCTTCTTTTACAATAGATGTGAAAGAAAACTAAGAGAAGGAGTTTGAATCTTGTAGAGCACTTGGATGGTCACTTAGAGTATAAGCATTAGCCATCCAAAAGCCCACACCCTCTCTTTTTATAGAGAGGGCTGATTTCTTCCCGTTGGCCGCCACCAGTCGACTGCTGCCCTTGGCAGTCGACTGTCGCCACTTCAACGACCTCCAAACACGTCGGATCTCGACCGTTGTAGTCTAATGGAACACCACGAGTGGTTTGACCAAACCCTTTTAATCACCGATCACGCCTTGGCCGATCGATGATCTTCGATGCGCGCCGCCCACATACAATGATCGATCGGCCCCAAAACCACTCAGTCAGATACCAGTCGAACCCATTCGACTCAGAGCAGTCGACTGCCATTCCATGGCAGTCGACTGATATCGGGAAAACTCATCCGACACTTAGCCATTCGGCCAAGTTCACCTAATGAGCTACTTACAATTTACTCATTCTCTCATCTCACTCAAAGTCTCTCACCGAAGCTCTCTTCGTTCGTTGCCACGTCCCTCGACAGCATCAGGCGCACGACTCTGCAATGCTCCTTCGCGTCTCTTGCCTCCGAAGTCTACTTCTTTTGCTTCGCTTCAAGTCATCTCGTCTGGTGGTCCCTCGGCAGCATCAAGCGCATGGCTCTGCAATGCTCCTTCTCCGACTCATGCACGAGGTTCTGAGTGGTGAACCCGCCAAGGCTCCATGTGCGAATTACTAAGTCCTGCAAGACTCCAACACACATATCAAATCATAATAACAACCTAACTTAAACCCTTTGCCACACACATCAAAACCTTATCATGGCAAAAGATTGCCCTAACACTGAAAAGTCATACCAGTCGGGGCGCCGGTCGAGTCTGTCTCGGTTGATAGGCTTAAAAACTGGGTTTCAATATCTGAACACTCCAACTGAGTTTTGTGTAATTCCTAAGGCTTAGGTAGGTGTTAAAAACACTTGATATGATAACCTCACACACTTTTTGATTGTTTTAAACAATTGGTATCTATGTTCTTGGTCTCAAAGAGGATCCAACCAATTTTACTTGGTTGGAATGTCTAGTTATGATCTTGGAACCACAAACACAAGAATGTGTAATGGTCTTCTCCATAACTAGTCACATTAGTGATTTTTGTCTTGTCAACCTCTCTATCTCAGGGATGCAATAAGCATGTGAAATAGAGTGGTTGATCCTATCATCTCACCCCATTTCTAGCAATACAAAAATAGTTTTGTGATCTTTATCGTTCTTGTGAGATGATCCTAGGTCTTCCCAATTTAAATTCCCATTTCTCTTGTTAAATGGATTTTTTTTATTAACCTAAGATCATGGAGGGATCCTCCTTCATTGGGCAGCATACATGCCCAACTCTCTTCTCAAATGGCTAAACTCATTTTCGAGAAGAGTTTTTGTGAATATGTCGGCTAGGTTAGACTTGGACTCAACATGGCTGAGTTCAATGTCTCCCCTAGCTACATGATCTCTAATGAAGTGATGCCTCACTTCAATGTGCTTGGTCCTTGAGTGATGAATCGGATTTTTGGTGAGATATATAGTGCTAATGTTATCACATAGAACTTGTACATTCCTATAGGTCAGTCCATAATCTTCTAAGGTGTGTGTTAGCCATATCAATTGTGATACACATTGTCCCATAGCTACATATCCAGCTTCGGTTGTGGAAAGTGCTACACAGTGTTGTTTATGACTTGACCAACTAACCAAGGCCAATCCTAAGAAATGACAGCCCCCACTAGTGCTTTTCCTATCCAACTTGCATCTGGCATAGTCAGAGTTGGTATAACCAACTAAATCAAAAGATTCAGTCCGGGGGTACCACAATCCTACATTGATAGTGCCTTTTAAGTATCTCATAATTCTTTTTACAATAATCATGTGAGACTCCTTAGCACAAGCTTGAAATCTAGCACACATACCAACAACGAATAAAATATCAGGTCAACTCGCTGTTAAGTAGAATAAACTCCCTATGATACTCCTATAATTTTTCAAATCCACTGCCTTCCCTTTCTCATCACTATCTAAACGAGTATTGACAGATATAGGTGTGCCTACTTCCTTAGCTTCCTCCATATGAAACTTTTTCAGTAACTCCATTACATATTTAGATTGATGTATAAAAATCCCTTCCTTGGTTTGCTTTATCTCAAGTCCTAGAAAGAAGGTCAATTCTCCTACTAGACTCATCTCAAATTTACTTTCCATGTGACCAATAAACCCCGACCCAGCGTGGTCGGCCCTTCTGGTGTAAAGCATGAGTTCAAACGTGCTCTGACCGTTCGTCATCCTGATTTACCCTCGTTGACCGGTGGAGACTCTAGTCGAAGGCCGTAGGGCAGGGCCGGTCAGCCATCAGGACTAGTAGGGAAGAGAAATCGTACCTGATACCTGATGTAAATAAAAAAAATAAAAATAAAAATAAACTCATTGAGATCATCCCTATTGTTTGAGCCACAGATTATGTCATCAACATAAACCTGGGCTACAAATATGTATTCACCATCCCTTTTCAAGAATAGTGTGGGATCTATCTGTCCTCTCCTAAAACCTTTCTCAATTAGGAAGGTTGACAACCGCTCATACCAAGCACGAGGTGCTTGTTGAAGCCCATAAAGAGCCTTTTTTAGTTTGTACACGTGGTCTGGGAATTGTGCATTCTCAAACCCTAGGGGTTGTTCAACATAGACTTCCTCTTTGATGACTCCATTTAAGAAGGCTGACTTCACATCCATTTGATATAGTTTGAAGCTTTTGTATGCTGCATAAGCAAACATTAGTCTTATGGATTCTAACATTTCTACAGGGGCATAAGTCTCATCATAGTCTAACCCCTCAATTTGGTTGTAGCCTTTGGCTACTAACTTTGCCTTATTTCTAACTATTTCTCCTCTATGATTTCTCTTATTCTTAAACACCCATTTAGTCCCAATAATAGAGGTTTGACAAGGTCTAGGGATTAAATCTCAAACTTGATTTCTCTCAAACTAGCCTAACTCATCTTGCATTGCAATGATCCATTCTGGATCAAGCAAAGCTTCATCCATTAATTTGGGCTCAATCTCATAAATCAAGGCAACTTCATTTTCTTCATTTCTGAAAAATGATCTAATCCTCACCCCATGTTGGATGCCTCGAATAATTTGGTTTTGGGGATGGCTAGTAGCATTCCTAGTGGATCATGTTACTTGAGGTGGTTCGAGTACTACTGAAATCTGTTCAGATTCTCTAACCTCAAGTGATGACCCTTGAGCTCTCACTCTCTCTTCATCAGAATCCACTCTTGCTTCCCCTATAGGGTTGCTATCTTCCAATTCCATCTTCCTCAATTCCAGTTCAAACTCCACCAATTTTTTGTCCGAATCAATATTCATTCCTTTTTCTTCAAACACAACATTAGTTGACTCTTCTACTAGCTTAGTCCTATGGTTGTAGACTCTATAAGCTTTGCTAGTGAGAGAATATCCAACTAGGATACCCTCATCAGCTTTTGCAAAAAAAATTCCTAAATGATCCTTGGTATTTAGGATATACACCGTACAACCAAATACCCTAAGGTGCTTGATTGTTGGTGGCTTTCCAAACCAAAGTTCATGTGGTGTTTTTCTTAAGAATCTATGTATCAAAACCCGATTTTGAACATAGTACTGGGAAGTTTGGTAATTGGTATTCATTTAGCATACTCCTAGCTGCCTCTTGCAAGGCTTTATTTCTCCTTTCTACAACACCATTTTGCTGTGGTGTTCTAGGTGTGGAGAATTCATCTTTGTATCCTTTCACTAAACAAAAGTTCTTAAGTTTAGCATTTTTAAACTCTCCTCCATGATTACTTCTAATGATTTTAATTGTTGAGTTTTTCTCATTCTCAACACTTCTACAAAGAAAATGAAGGTTTCTACTATTTGGTTCTTATGTTTAAGAAAATAAGTCCAAGTATATCTAGTGTAATCATCCACAATAACCAAGCAATATCTACTACTATTGGTAGATCTAATAGTGCTAGTATCAAACAAATCCATGTGTAGTAAATCTAATGCTTGTAAAGAACTTACAGAATTCTTCCCTTTATTGGAAGATCTCACTTGCTTTCCTTTTTGGCACGCCCCATAAACCCTATCCTTCTCGTAGGTGATTGAGGGCAGTCCTCTTACAAGTTCCTTCTTGGCCAAATTCTTGATGTTCTTCATGTTGACATGGGCCAATCACCTGTGCCATAACCAAGATTCTTCTTCCTTGGATATGTAACACTTAAAAGACATGTTAGTAGCACTACTAAATCTAACTTGATAAATATTTTCCTTCCTAGATCCTATTAGCATGGTTTCATTGGTGTCACTGTGGATCACAAGGCATTGAGTTGAGTGAAACTCAATCCTATACCCTGCATTACACAATTGGCTTACACTCAACAAGTTAAATGTCATCCCTTTAACTAACAATACATTTCTAATTACAATTTTTTTAGAAATGTTAATGTTACCTACTCCTACAACCTTCGATTTACCATTATTACCAAATGAAACTGTACCTCGGTCTTTAGTATGAATTGAGGAAAACAAAGAGGAGTTCCCTGTCATATGTTTGGAGCACCCGCTGTCCACAAACCATGTAGTTGGATGCTCCCCCTTGACGGGTCCCTGCTAAACACAGAAAATTTGATCTTTTGGAACCCACAAGTTGGGTCCCTCTGCATCTACTACAAACTTCCTAGGAATCCAAGCCTTAGAAGTTCTAATAAAAGGTGATCTAGTAGAAATAAAACCAACAGTGATAGTTCTACCATTACCAAATTTAGACCTAGCCATTCTTGCATTAACAGATTTTCCTTTAGCAGTTTTAGGTCCATCAATTCCATCAAAAGAAACCTAGATGCAGGTTTCCTAGACACTAAAAACATATAACTAAATTCCTTTTGTTGAGAATTGAACCCTAGTCTAGCCTTGTTATAGACTGCACGTTGGGCTCCTAAGATCATGTTTAATGTCTTTGATCCATTGGTAAATTTCTCAAGTGTGCACTTGAGATCTTCCACCTGTGCCTTCAAGGATGTATTCTCATCTTTGATCTCCTCCAAATGAGGATTTCGGCCACCCTTGTCATCGACGATTAGTATTCTTAATTAGTTCTAATTCAGTTTTCAGTAACTTAACCTTAGTTTTGGATTTTTTTCAAAGCATTTGTCAAGCAAGCAATAGTTTCATACAATTTATCTAGATGGGGAGAGTTTACCTGATCATCATTTGAAGATGATGATGAAGAGTCCGAATTTGATTGCTCCCCATCAGAATGCTTCAGCTCTCCATCCAAATCTGAATTCTCAGAATTCTCCAATGCCATGAGAGCCTTTTTCTTTGCTCCCTTCTCCTCACTTTCTTCTTTCGATGAGGAGGATGAGGATGAAGTATCATCCCAAGTAGCCTTCAATGCTTTCTTCCTCTTGGCCTTTTCTTCCTTCTTTTTGTACTTAGGGCATTCACTTTTGAAGTGACCTTTCCTATTACAATGAAAGCACTCTACATCAACTTTATCCTGATTAATTTCAGAACTTTTACCTTTCTTTTTGTTGGTGAAGTATTTCTTCACATCCTTCTTATTGTATTTTTGGCTTCTTCTCATCAATCTCTTCACAAAGTTAGCCATATCGCTAGAGGATGACTCATCATCTCCATCCAAATCTGATGATGAAGAGGAGGAAGAAACTTCCTTCTTCTCCTTCTTCTTCTTGCTCTCCTTGCTACGATCTTCTGCAATAAAAGCTAGACCCTTCTCCTTTGGGCTTCGATTAGCTTGTTCATGCAATTCCAATTCACAAAACAATTCATCAATCTTAATTGTTGAAAGATCCCTTGATACTTTGTAGGCATCCACCATAGGTGACCACAAAGTATTCCTAGGGAAAGATTTGAGTACATACCTGGCTAAATACCTATTCTCAATAGCCTCTCCAACATAATGAAGGCCATTGAGTATTTCTTTAAACCTACCATGCAGTTCACTTATAGTTTCAGTCTCCTTCATGTTGAAATTCTGAAGTTGGTTCAAGTAGAGATCCCTCTTCGCTATCCTTGAATCTCTGGTTCCTTCATGTAGCTCCATTAACTTCCTCCAAAGTTCTTGAGAACTACTGAAGGGGCCAACTTTGTTGAGTTGGTCCTTGGCTAAACTGCACTGCAGAGTTATAGTTGCTTTGGCATTGGCCTGGGCTCTTCTCCTCTGTTTCGCCAACCACAGAGAAGACACCAAAACCCTTCCTTCGTGGTCGGTTGGTGGTGAGAATCCCTCTGTGATAAAGAACCACATATCCATGTCCATCATCAAGTAGTATTCCATCCGGCTCATTCAATACTAGAAGTTTTAGTCATCGAAATACGAGGGTCGAGTTGTGTTGAATCCCTCTTGCGCTTCCATTCCTTGATACTCTGGTGGAGGTAAATCCGGTGCAGAGCCCTTGCTCTGATACCGAGTTAAAAAATCTAACTCAAATTTCACTACAAAACAGCGGATTATGCAGCGGAAATAGAAAATAAAGCACAAAGCATAAACACAACCAATACGCAGGTATTTACGTGGTTCGGAACTCAGTAGTTCCTACTACACGGGCAGCTCAAAAGGAAAGTCTACTATGAAAGGATCGGAATGTTTCCGGAGGTAAAAAACTTCACCTCTTACAAGCTTATAATGCAATGAAGATAATCAAGAATAGTAAGCTAAGAAGTTAAAACAGGTTACAGATTGTTGTTTGGCTTCTTGCATTGAAGATGAAGTTGTAGCGCTTGCAAGAAGATGATTGACAGTAGTTGTGAGCACTTGTTGGAGAGGAGGCGAGATGAGAGCAAGGTTTTTCTTCTTCTCCTTCAGAATGAATCACAGGAAGCTTGTCTAACTCAAATCGAAAATTGAAGCTCAAGAACATGCTTCTCTTGTTCTTTAGCAAGCCTTTTATCTTCCTTCATTGGAACCCTAGAAGTCACGCTCGACCAAAACCTGACCACCTGAGCTTGTCCCCGTACCCACCTCCAACCTCTGGTGGTTTGCCAGTAATGGAACCTGCTCCTCTAATCGAAAATCATCCCGTTTGAATCTTTACTCGAAACAGAAGCATCCCGTTGTCGCCTCCGCAGTCGAGCCCGCAGTTGAGTCTGACTCGCGTCTGTGCTCGAAAAACACCTATCAGTCGAGCCCGCAACCAAGCCGGGCTCGGTTCTGTGACCGAATCAATAGCTACCAGTCGAGCCGCTTACCAAATCGACTCGACTGGTATAGGGTTTAGAGTTTGGCGATCAGAGTATACAGTCGAGCCCGCAGTTGAGCTGGGCTTGGTTCTATGTTGTTCCACGTAGTGAGCAGTCGATCTGGTAGTCGAGCCAGCTCGATTCTGTGCTATACCAAATGATAAGTAGTCGAGCTGGCAGTCGAGCCTGCTCGATTCTGTGCCTTTGTGCAAGAGTGCCAGTTGAGCTGACCCCCATGGTGGCTCGACTGATTCGGTAAATATTTGAAGCACATGAGTATCTTTCCTAGTAAGCTACCACTCCTAGAGTTTCAAGCACCCTAGTAAGAGACCAAGCATGTTACGGTGCCTTCTCCAACTAACGAATGCTCTAAGTACTTTAGACAATAACAGAGCGCGCTACGACGCCCTCCTTGCCTAACGATTACTCCATGTACCCTAGGCAATGAACGAGCACGTTACGGTGCTCTCTTTGTCTAACGAGTACTCCCAGTACCCTAGCCAAAGAACAAGCATGTTACGGTGCCCTCTTTGTCTAACGAGTATTGGGCCCATGTACCCTAGCCAAAGAACGAGCACGTTACGGTGCCCTCTTTGTCTAACGAGTACTCCCAGTACCCTAGCCAAAGAATGAGCACATTACAGTGCCCTCTTTGTCTAACGAGTATTGGGCCCATGTACCCTAGTAAGAGAACGAGAACGTTACTATGCCCTCTCTTACTAACGAGTACACTAGCTAGAGACTGAGCACTTCCTTGTGCCCTCTCTAAGTCCAATGGAGAACTAGCACGTTACTATGCCCACTCCATCACCAAGCTTCCAGACCTCCGACCAGCTTGTACTCTTCCCAATGGAGAACGAGCACGTTACTATGCCCTCTCCATCACCAAGCTTCCGGACCTCCGGCCAGCTTGTACTCTTCCTCTACCAAGGTTACCCTTTGAATTTCCATCCATACCAAGGCTTACCCTTGGATTTCTCCCAAGGTCAAATGTCACTCTAAACATCTAACTTAATGACCTTAGGTTTGTAACTGTCGAGGTAATGTCTTGACTACACTCTAGCTCAAACTAGATTTCTATTTCCATAACTTAAACTTTGTTGTTAAACATTGAAACATTAGATAGGCTTGATTGCACTAACAACAAGAACCTATAGGGTCACACACAAAGGGCAATTAGATGGAGATTAAGTTCATATGATGGACCAAGAGGATTAGGTTCATGCGATGAACCAAATTGGATTAAGAGTAATCCAAATTAGACTAATTAAGTTGGACTCAATTTGATTCAAGTGTTGAATGAGTCAAATTTAGATTTGATTCATCGAGTCGATTTAAACTAATGAATAGAGATTCATTAAATTAAATTGACTTGAATCAAAGGTTGGATTTGATCAACCATGGGAGATAAGAGGTCAAGTTTGACTTGACTTGAGAGGGAAGATGAAGGGTCAAGTTTGACTTGACCAAATGCCACTTCATGATGACTTGGCATAGGGGCCGGCCAATGATGATGTTCCACATCATCATGGATACATCATGGTGTGCCACCTCATGGGGAAGACCAAGAGTCATGGCTCTTGGTATTACATGGAGGTATTTATCCCTCCTTAATGTGGCCGGCCAAGGATAGAATGAGTTAGTGGTGAATTGATTTCATCTTCTTCCTCCTCTCCTCTCTTGCTCTCTCCCTCATCCTCCATCGCTGTGACCTCTAAGGGTGCTAGCACACTCTAAGTGGTCTTCTCCACCTTTTGTCCGTGTGGATACGTGTAGAGTGTACACTTGACACTCTACGAGATCCGGCAACCACTTGGATGAGCGGGATAAGCGAAGGGCGTCACTATAAGGGTAACACTCTTCCCATGTAGATCTAAGGTAGATCTAGTGTTTCTAAACATGTACATGAATTTATTTTATTTATCTTCGCACAGATCCGTGGTCGACTTTTGAGGTTTCTGCAATGCAAAAAGCCATTTTTGTGGCTCGGAGAGTCTAATAGTGGTATCAGAGCCACATGCGAAGCATGTACATGCTTGTTTTGTAATTTTTTGTATTAGATACGAAAAATTACAGATCTATAAGTTTCTGTAATTTTCCTTATTTTATAGATTTTTGTGAGTATTTTTCTCGTAGAGTCGAAGCAACAAGTGTTTGGACACTTGTAGGCTTCAACCACCGAGAAAACTCTCCGAAACGGCAAAGTATCGCTTTAGTCATTTGGCACAGTGACTTAAGGCACTATGAGATTAAGATGGGACACTTGCGAGATTCATTTTGTGAGAAGGGGAACTGCCCCTAACCCCGCAAGGGGCATGGTCCCGCGATCGCGCCCGAAAATCGCTTAGCGGGACCGCTGCGGAGTTGTGACTCATAAAATTGAAAAAAATAGAAAAATTTATAGAAATTTATGTAAAATACATAATTTAGAATTATGTATGATATTGTGATGATCATGACCCAAAACCCCAATGTGATTGGATAAAAAAAATTGTGTTGTAATTCCTAATACGGCTTGCGCGCCGTTTTTGAGTTGTGCATGTTGTATATGATATGCGACCTGCGTGTCGTACCTCTCTTATTATATTCCTATTGTAAATAGATTTTAGACTCGAATGTAACCCAAGTTTTATGTCTGTAATGTACAAAATGAAGCGGTGGAAGGTCCACTTGTAGACGGAGTTACGAGGAGGGTGCCGACGACACATGACGGTCAAAGGAGGTGCTTGGAGAAGCCGCTAACCCTAGGTTGACCATCCGATCTTCTCATTGGCTTGAGAAGATCATAGTAGGGCCATGTCCTCATCACAAATTAATTAATTAGTATATATATATATATATATTTGTTTTTGCTTGTATGTATGTGAAGCATGCTAGTATAGGGTAATTAATGCCTTAATGCATATATGATACACATTCACGATTAGATTAGATCTTAATCAAGTCAACTCGAAATGCCTATCAAGTTTTGATACCCATCACTACCTCGATTATTTGTTGTTGTTGAATCTGCCAAAGCAGAGCAACACATATTATCTTGGTAAGGTACGGAGGGACAATCTTGGTCCTGCTTATCAAAGCTTGGGGTGAGAATAAGCTCAATTAGAATGAGTGAAACTAGTTAATTCAATTGGATCGGATAAAACTATAGGCATATTTCAATGGTTGGAAAGATAGGATAAGATCACATTTATACTAAATCTTGGGCGATTTAGCCAAAGCTAACTCAAGTTCTTTTGTAAATGTGGATCTTGATCTTATAAACAAGAGTTGCATAGAGATGTAATTGATAATTTGTTACCTATCGATCATACTAAGTCTTGGGCGATTTAGCCAATGCTAACTCAAGGCGTAGTATGATGTGGATCTTGTCCCACGAGAATTATAGCTAGTTTGTATAAATCTAGTAGTGTGGTTTGACCATATCCATGACTCGATTCTACAAAAGTCCTATAATTTAGTGGGAGCATCATTTAATTAAAGACCTAATTAAATGATAAATGGAATATGATATTTAATTTCTGCATTATTTATGTTGTAGATTGTCATGTCGTCAAACACGAACACTCTCTCCTTGCGTTCTGTCCTTGAGAAGGACAAGCTCAATGGAGCTAATTTCCTGGACTGGTATAAGAATCTGAGAATTGTTCTCACACAAGAAAGAAAATTGTATGTCCTGGAGCAGCCCATTCCGGAAGCACCTCCTGCCACTGCCTCGCGAGCTGACCGTGATGCTTACAAGAAGCATCAAGATGATGCATTAGATGTGTCATGCCTCATGCTCACGACCATGAACTCTGAGCTTCAGAAGCAACACGAGTTGATGAATTCTTTTGATATGGTTGAACATCTTCATCAGCTGTATCAAGGACAAGCAAGGCACGAGAGATACGAGATCTCTAAGGCACTATTTCAGTGCAAGATGAAAGATGGGACTTTCGTAGGTTTATATGTACTCAAGATGATTGGGTACATAGAAAACTTACAGAGGTTGGGATTCTCACTTGGCCAAGAACTGGCCACTGACTTGATCCTGCAATCTTTGCCAAAAAGTTACAATCAATTTGTCATGAATTACAACATGATTGAAATTGATAAGTCATTGCCTGAGATGCTTAGCATGTTGAGAACTGCTGAGCTCAACCTTAAGAAGGCAAAGCCCAACTCCATTTTGATGGTGCAAAAGAAGAAAGGCAAGGGCAAGCCTAAAAGTAAGGGAAAGTCCCAAGCCAAGGGCAAAGGCAAGACACTGAAACCTAAAGGAGGGGTTGCCAAGGAAGGTGAATGCTACCACTGCGGTCATACCGGTCACTGGAAGCAGAATTGCAAAGGATACCTGGAAGATCTTAAGAAGAAAAGAAGTGAGACTTCTACTTTAGGTATATATGTTATAGAAGTCAATTTATCTATTTCTTCATCGTTGGTATTTGATACAGGATGTGCATCTCACAATTGTACTAATGTGCAGGCACTGAGAAATAGCAGGGCATTGACGAATGGCGAGGTAGACCTACGAGTAGGCAATGGAGCAAGGGTTGCTACTGTTGTTGTAGGAACTTATTTTCTATCTCTGCCCTCTGGGCTTGTACTAGAATTAGATGAATGTTGTTATGTGCCTGCCCTCACAAAGAAAATCATTTTAGTTTCTTGTTTAGACAAGAAATGTTTTTCATTTATAATAAAGAACAAATGTTGTTCCGTTTATTTAAATGATATGTTCTATTGTAGTGCGCCTCTAATGAACGAACTCTGCATTCTAGACTTAGAGAATCTCATCTATAACATAAATACCAAAAGGTTCAAGTCAAATGAGTTGAACCAAACCTATCTCTGGCATTGTCGCTTAGGTCACATAAATGAGAGTCACTTATCCCAACTCCATAAGGATGGGTTGCTGGACTCATTTGATTTTGAATCATATGTGACATGCGAGTCTTGCCTTCTAGGCAAGATGACCAAGACTCCCTTTAGTGGACACAGCGAAAGAGCAACAGACTTATTAGGACTTATACATAGTGATGTATATGACCCTTTCAATGTTGCTGCTAGAGGTGGTTATAGGTGCTTCATTACATTTACTGATGACTTTAGTAGATATGGTTATGTGTATTTGATGACACATAAGTCAGAATCCTTTGAAAAATTCAAAGAATTCAAGAATGAAGTACAAAATCAGCTTGTCAAGAATATTAAGATACTTCAATCAGATCAAGGTGGTGAATACCTTAGCCATGAGTTTCGTGACTATCTAGCTTAGTGTGGGATTCTATCCCAACTCACTCCTCCTGAAACATCACAGTGGAATGGTGTATCCAAAAGGAGGAATCGTACCCTATTAGATATGGGACGATCTATGGTGAGTCACACAGATCTTCCTATATCCTTTTGGGGATATGCTCTAGACACAGCGGTCTTCACACTTAACCGTGTTCCATCTATCAGTGCAATCAATCCTTGATATGGTTTTGATGTGTGTGGCAAAGGGTTTAAGTTAGGTTGTTATTGCGATTTGATATGTGCGTTGGAGTCTTGCAGAACTTAGTAATTCGCACATGGAGCCTTGGCGAGTTTCACCTCTCATGACTCGGTCCTTGAGTCGGTGAAGGATGGCTTTGCGGAAGCCGTGCGCTTGGAGCATCCGAGGGACCGTCGGACAAGGAGCTTGGAGTGAAGCCGGAGGAAGTAGACTTCAGGGCGAGACGCGAAGGATGGCGCTGCAGAGCCGTGCGCTTGGCACATCCGAGGGACGTGGCCGGACGAAGACAACTTCGAAGGCGAGGGACTCCGAGGGATGAGAGTGAGCGAATGTAACCCGAGAAGGGGTAGTGCTCTTAGGTGAAACTTGGCCATTTGGCTAAGTGTCGGATGAGTTTTCCCGACATCAGTCGACTGCCATGAAATGGCAGTCGACTGCTCTGAGTCGAATGGGTTCGACTGGTATCCAACTGATGGGATTTTAGCCTAGCAGTCGACTGTCATATGTTGGCAGTCGACTGCCAAGACCATCAGTCGACTGCTGATGGTAGCAGTCGACTAGTCAAGAGGGTTTGGGCCATAGAACCGCTCGTAGCCGGTCGATCGAGGCATCGATCGGTGATCATCGATCGATGAATACATCGATCGCGGGTTTTGGATTGCAACGGTCGAGATTTGACATGTTCAGAGGTCGTTGTAGTGGCGGCAGTCGACTACCAAGGGCAGCAGTCGACTGGTGGCGGCCAACGGGAAGAAATTAGCCCTCTCTATAAAAAGAGAGGGTGTTGGGCTTTGGGAGGCTAATGCTTATGCTCTAACCTTCTCCCAAAGTGCCCTAAAGAATTCCCACTTTTCTTACTTGCTATTATTCCATTCTCTTGTAAGAAGAGGGATTGTAAAGAGGTTACCTCCACCTAGCTTGGTGCAAAGGAGAGGTCTAGTGGATTTGGCAAAGGAGTGATTCACCTTGGACGAATCGGGATCATGGATTAGCGGCGTAGCCGTGAACCACGTTACATATTGTGTTAGCATTTTTTATCTTTGCATTTGTTGTTTCTTTTGCTTGTTTATTAGTATTCCGCTTGCGCTAACGATTTTGTAGACGAGCAAATTCCATCATCATACCAAGAGGGCTATTCACCCCCCTCTAGTCGGGCCAATACACACCGATCGATCCCCTACAAGTGGTATCAGAGCCAAGTCGCTTGTCGAGGACTAACCGTCACAACAAGCACTTCATCAAAAGATAGCCGGCTCCAACATTCACCCACCGAAATTTGAAGGAGAATTCTCTTGGTGGAAGAAGAGAATGGAGGTATTCTTTGAAACCGATTTTGATATTATGCTTATAATGGAAAACGGTTTTGAGATGCCTAGGGACGAAGAGGGTGAACCAATAGAGAAGTCAAGGTGGACTAAAAAGCAAAGGGAGGAGCACCTTGCAAATTCAAAGGCCAAGCACCACCTCTTCAATGTGCTCCCCCAACAAGAGATCAACTGGATTGGGGAGTGCTCTAGTGCCAAGGAGATGTGGGAGAAGCTAGTAGAGCTTCATGAAGGCACTTCATAGGCTAAGCTTGCAAGAAGAGACCTCCTCCGCTCCCAACTATCAAACATCAAATTAGAAAAGGGAGAAAAGGTAACATCATTGCATTCTAGGTTCAAAGAAATTTTGATTGGACTAACAAGTGTAGGAGAAAGACTTTTGAACCGGGATATACTCATGAAAGCAATCGATGCTTTTCCCCGGTCATCGAAATGGAGCTCAATGGTGGACTCCTTCTACATGTCCAAGAATTTAGAAGTGAGCACCTTGGAGGAGTTCTTCTCAACAATGGAGCTCCACGAAACAAGGCTTGAAGGAATAGTAGAAGAGCCTAGAATTCAACCTTCAAGAGGAGTAGCCTTGATGGCAAACAAGGGGAAGAAGAAGATGGAGATTCCCTCCTCCTTCGACGAAGCATCCTCCTCCTCCTCCATGGATAGCATGGAAGAAGCTTACATGGTAAGGAAGGTAAGGCATGCATTAAAAAGTCTTAAATTTAATAAATCAAATGATAGGAGAAGAAGACCAAGGGGGAAGGTTATTTGCTACAATTGCCAAGGGGAGGGACATATAAGGGATAATTGTCCCCTCTTGAACAAGAGCAAAGAGGAGAAGAGAAAGAAGGAAGAAAAGAAGAAGAAGAAGGGAAGTAAGAAGAAGGAAGAAGAGAAGAAAGCCAAGGAGAAAGGGAAGACAAAAGCACTCAAAGCAAGGACATGGGATGACCCCTCTTCATCATCTTCATCATCATCGGAAGAGTAGAATGCCTTTGTCACCAACCTTGCTTTGATGGCATTTGACGACCTAGACTCATCCTCCTCCGAAAATGAAGGATCAAGCACAAGTGAGGAGAGCTCTAGTGAAGGGGGAGCTTCTTCATCCTCCTCATCCGAAGAAGAGGACATGGAAACTATGGTAACGAACCTTTCACCAAGTAAAATAGTTTCCATGATTTCTAGTCTCACTAAGGACTTGTTTAGGGCAAAGAAGAAAAACAAATACATGCTAGATCAAATTAAGGACTCAGAAGAAAAATTAGAAAAAGCATGCTTAAATGTAAATGATAATATTTCTTCTAGCCATGATGATGCATGCTCACATGATAACTATATGCCTTTGTATGTTAATGATGCATGCATAGAAGAAAATATGGCTTTAAGAGAGAAAGTATATCATTTGACCAAGGCCCTAGAAAAGTTCACTATTGGCTCCAACACCCTTAACATGATAATTGGGAGCCAAAGAGCTAGTTTCAATAAAAAAAGGCCTAGGATATAAAGAAAATAAAAATGAAAAGGTCTATAAATGCTTAATTGCTAGGGGTCAAGACAAAAAGAAGGTAATAGCTAGAAAATGGATCCCTAAGGAGTATTTAGTGAACCCAATAGGAAAGAACTTATTTTGGGTTCCTAAATCCATCCTAAAGGGTTAGGAAAACCCTAGGGTAGTCAACCATATGCAATGTACCTATATCATATTTTTGGTTGACTTAGGATGGCGGGACAATATTTTTGAACTAGTGTTAGGTGATGATAATGCACCTATAAATAGATAAATCATGCTTTAGGTGATATTTGCCTTATTATAATGATATAATACCTAATGCATGATCACAATTTGATGAATACATTAGTTTCATGATCATAATGTGAAATTTATCCCTATATGTCTTTATGATAATGTGGAATGATAGGATGATACTTAACCTTGATAGATTTGCATGAAAATAATGGTTAAGTATATACAAATACCTTTAGGATGCATATCACACTCATCATAGACTACCTTGATTGAAAACTTAGCATGAGTGAGATGTTAGGATGATACAAATGTCCACTAATGCCTATGACATTTAGATGGTCATTTAAGGTATCAAAATAGCAATAATAGACCAATCATGGGGAAGACTTATGTTTAATTCATAGACATATTGCCCAAAGATCATGGTTGGATATTTCATATGTTTTCAAAACAATTTCTTACTTTAAAATCTGTGTGTTCATGTTTTGAAACAATTCAAACCAAAACTAGGTGTTAAATGTGATACTAACTTGATCAAAAACCTAGTTGTTTTTAAAGCTTTTGGATTTTTGGAAAATCCTTGAAAATATAATGTTTTTTCATGGAAAACTATTTTTCATTGATAAATAACCCTAAAAGAAACGTGTTCCCCAAATTTTACTATTTTTCAAAATTTTTGGAATTTATAGTGCATTTCTGAAATTAAATCGAAAATCGAAATTGATTTCATTGTGCCGATTATTATATCGATAGCGATGATCACACTCAAAAACTGCCCAGCAACTTCTGATGCACGGTTTTAAGGCATGTTTTTGGTTTATGTTTCTCTCTAGACTTGATGTCATGCTGTATAAACTTTGTTAATTATTTTTGATGGTGTCAAAGGGGGAGAAATATATATGTTTAAGTAAAGGGGAATTATATTTAGGGGGAGTTTCATGTATTAAGGGGGAGAGTTGCTAATCATGTTATTTACATGCTTTCCTTTCTTAATATTGTATCAAATGTTTTTACCTAACTTAAACGGATTGCCACACATCAAAAAGGGGGAGATTGTTAGTGCAATCAATCCTTGATATGGTTTTGATGTGTGTGGCAAAGGGTTTAAGTTAGGTTGTTATTATGATTTGATATGTGCGTTGGAGTATTGCAGAGCTTAGTAATTTGCACATGGAGCCTTGGTGAGTTTCACCTCTCATGACTCGGTCCTTGAGTCGGTGAAGGATGGCTGTGCGGAAGCCGTGCGCTTGGAGCATCCGAGGGACCGCCGGACGAGGAGCTTGGAGTGAAGCCGGAGGAAGTAGACTTCAGGGCGAGACGCGAAGGATGGAACTGCAGAGCCGTGCGCTTGGCACATCCGAGGGACGTGGCCGGACGAAGACAACTTCGAAGGCGAAGGACTCCAAGGGATGAGAGTGAGCGAATGTAACCCGGGAAGGGGTAGTGCTCTTAGGTGAAACTTGGCCATTTGGCTAAGTATCGGATGAGTTTTCCCGACATCAGTCGACTGCCATGAAATGACAGTCGACTGCTCTGAGTCAAACGGGTTCTACTAGTATCCAACTGATGGGATTTTGGCCCAGCAGTCGACTGCTGATGGCAGAAGTCGACTGGTCAAGAGGGTTTGGGCCACAGAACCGCTCGTAGCCGACTGGGCAGTCGACTATGAGGCATCAGTCGACTGATGGATACATCATTCGATTGCCAAGGGTTCTGTTGGGCTGCAATGGTCAGGATCTGACGTGTTCAGAGGCCGTTGTAGTAGCGACAGTTGGAACCCTCTCTATAAAAAGAAAGTGTGTTGGGCTTTGGGAGGCTAATGCTTATGCTCTAACCTTCTCCCAAAGTGCCCTAAAGAATTCCCACTCTTCTTACTTGCTATTATTCCATTCTATTGTAAGAAGAGGGATTGTAAAGAGGTTACCTCCACCTAGCTTGGTACAAAGGAGAGATCTAGTGGATTTGACAAAGGAGTGATTCACCTTGGACGAATCGGGATCGTGGATTAGCGGCGTAGCCGTGAACCACGTTACATATTATGATAGCATTATTTATCTTTGCATTTGTTGTTTTGTTTTCTTGTTTATAAGTATTCCGCTTGCGCTAACGATTTTGTAGACAAGCAAATTCCATCATCATACCAAGAGGGCTATTCACCCCTTTCTAGCCGGGCCAATACACACCGATCGTTCCCCTACACCATCCAAAGCTGTGATAAAGACACCATATACGATATGGACAGGGAAAAATTCCAAGATGTCTTTCATGAGGATTTGGGGTTGTGAGGCTTATATTCGACGTCAAGTCTCAGACAAACAAGGACCCAAATCCAATAAGTGCTATTTTGTTGGATATCCCAAGGAAATGAAGGGATATTACTTCTACATTCCCAGTTAGCACAAAGTGTTTGTGGCAAAGACTAGGGTATTTCTAGAAAGGGACTTTGTTTATAGAAAAACTAGTGGGAGTACATTCGATCTTGAAGAAATTCAAGATATGAACCATAGCACTGAGGCCGAGATGGAGGTTGAACAGGAACCACAAAGTGTTGTGGATGATGAGATTGCTACACAAAGAGTTGTGGAATAACAATCTGTTCAGGTAGACCTACCTCTTCGCAGGTCTGATAGGGTACGTCGTCAGTTTGAGAGATACTCATTTCTCTTATCTAACCATGATGACGTTATGCTCATTGAGAATGAGCCTACCTCCTATCAGGAAGCTATGATGAGCTCAGATTCTGAGAAATGGCTAGAGGCCATGAGATCCGAGATGAAATCCATGTACACCAACCAAGTATGGACTTTGGTTGATCCACCTGAAGGCGTCAAACCCATTTGGTGTAAGTGGGTCTTTAAGAGAAAGACTGACATGGATGGACTTACGCATACCTATAAGAGTCGATTGGTAGCTAAAGGTTTCAAGCAAATTCATGGTATTGACTATGATGAAACCTTTTCTCCAGTTGCGATGTTTAAGTCCATTCGGATCATGCTTGCTATTGTAGTGTACCACGATTATGAGATTTGGCGATGGATTTCAAAACTGCGTTTCTGAATGAAAACTTGCTTAAGGATGTGTACATGTTACAACCTAAGGGTTTTGTAGATCCACAGCATACTGGCAAAGTATGCAAGCTACAAAGGTCCATTTATGGGCTAAAGCAAGCTTCTCGGAGCTGGAACCTTCGATTTGATGATGTGATCAAACAGTTTGGTTTCATCAAGAATGAAGATGAACCCTGTGTCTATAAGAGGGTTAATGGGAACACAGTTGTCTTCCTTGTATTGTATGTGGATTACATACTACTCATTGGGAATGACATCCCTTTGCTACAGTTTATGAAGTCTTGGCTGGGGAAGTGTTTCTCAATGAAGGACTTAGGTGAAGCAGTCTGTATTCTAGGCATCAAGATCTATAGAGATAGATCTAAGAGATTGCTTGGCCTAAGTCAGAGTACATATATTGATACGGTATTACTACAGTTTACCATGTAGAATTCCAAAAAGGGATTTCTACCGATGTCACATGGTGTGAGTCTTTCGAAGACTCAAAGTCCCTCTTCTAGAGAGGAGAGAGACCGCATGGATAAGATCCCTTATGCATCTTCCATAGGATCTATCATGTACACCATGCTATGTACTCATTCTGATGTCTCATTTGCTTTGAGCATGACGAGCAAATACCAGTCAGATCAAGATGAGCGTCACTGGATAGCGGTCAAGAATATTCTTAAGTACTTGAGAAGGACTAAAGAATATTTCTTGATATTTAGAGGCGATGGGGAACTAGCTGTAAAGGGTTACAGTGATGCCAGCTTACAAATTGACAAGGATGATTATAGATCATAGTTAAGGTTCGTGTTTTGCTTGAATGGTGGCATTGTGAGCTGTCAGAGTTCGAAAAAGGACACAGTTGCTGATTCTACAATAGAGGCCAAGTATATTGCTGCATCAGAGGCAGCAAAGGAGGCAGTTTGGATCTGCAAGTTCATTACCAATCTTGGGGTGGTTCCTAGCATAGCAGATCCCATAGAGCTCTATTGTGACAACAAAGGAGCGATTGTGCAGGCTAAGGAACCTCGCTCATACCAGCGGACCAAACACATACTACGGCGCTTCGATCTCATTCGAGAGGTTATCGATAGAGGAGATGTGAAGATATGCAGAGTACCCACAAAGGCTAACGTCACAGATCCCTTGACCAAGGCTTTGGCACAGAAAAAGCATGATGGTCACACTAGGTCATTGGGTATTAGATACTACAGTGATTGACACTAGTGCTAGTGGGAGATTGTTAGTGAAAGCCCTAGAGTCGATCATGTGATGATTGTTGTATGGACTTATTGTATCATATTCCTATATAAATTTATAAATTAAGATATTGCTTTATGGTTATTATACTTACTTGTATTGGTGCCAAATAACTAAGTATAATAGTGTCCTTGAGTAGAAGGTTCTTATCTATATCAATCAATTGGTAGAATCGATAATGAGATAATATAGAGAATACTACTCTTAATCATTCCTAGTCAAGTATTAATATTCAGAGACAATATTAATGCAAAGAGACTAGTATGTAGGTCAACTCGATGACTTGATCTCACAAGTCATGGATATGAGATATCAAGTTGACACATGGGTATGCATTGGAGAATGTATATTGAATGATCCGCCATGAGAAAGTATCATGGATCGTTATATGAGTGTCATATACTTTCTCATATGACTATTAGTATGACTATTAGTCCTTGGACCTGAAGTCACCATGGTTCCCTACATAAGGAGTTGCATACTTTGGCTTCGTCAAACGTCACCTGTAAATGGGTGGACTATAAAGGAGATTACTGGGTTTGTAACAAATTATGCGGAGGGATGTGAGTGATGTAGATGAGATCTATGCCTCCTATATGACGGGAGTGACATCATGATTCTTGATAGAGTGAGACCACTAAATGCATGGCCATGCCCAAATGAGTCAATATGAGATATTGAGCTCATTTGATTAGAGTGAGTTTACTTGGAGTTCAAGATATAGATTGTACAGAGGATGACATGGTCTATGCCTCAATTGGTCAATCTAGATGTCAAAGATAGAGGGACATTGTAACATATTGTGAGAGTCACAATTAGTAGTCACAAAGGTGATGTTGGATCTCAACATTCTTGTAACTTGGGTAACAATGATGTGTTGCTAGATACCGCTCATTGCTTATGTTTCTAAATAGGTTTAGGAGCATTACCAATGTTACAAGAACCTATAGGGTCACACACAAAGGGAAATTAGATGAAGATTAGGTTCATATGATGGACCAAGAGGATTAGGTTCATGTGATGAACCAAATTGGATTAAGAGTAATCCAAATTAAACTAATTGAGTTGGACTCAATTTGATTCAAGTGTTGAATGAGTCTAATTTAGATTTGATTCATTGAGTTAATTTAAACTAATGAATAAAGATTCATTAAATTAAATTGACTTGAATCAAAGGTTGGATTTGATCAACAATGGGAGATAAGAGGTCAAGTTTGACTTAACTTGAGAGGGAAAGATGAAGGGTTAAGTGTGACTTGACCAAATGCCACTTCATGGTGACTTGGCATAGGGGCCGACCAATGATGATGTTCCACATCATCATGGACACATCATGGTGTGCCACCTCATGGGGAAGACCAAGATCCATGGCTCTTGGTATTACATGGAGGTATTTATCCCTCCTTAATGTGGCCGACCAAGGATAGAATGAGTTAGTGGTGAATTGATTTCATCTTCTTCCTCCTCTCCTCTCTTGCTCTCTCCCTCATCCTTCATTGCCGTGACCTCCAAGGGTCCTAGCACACTCTAAGTGGTCTTCTCTACCTTTTGTCCGTGTGGATATGTGTAGAGGAGTGTACACTTGACACTCTACGAGATCCGACAACCACTTGGATGAGCGGGATAAGCGAAGGGCATCGCTACAAGGGTAACACTCTTCCCATGTAGATCTAAGATAGATCTAGTGTTTCTAAACATGTACATGAATTTATTTTATTTATCTTCGCACGGATCCGTGGCTGACTTTCGAGGTTTTGGCAACGCAAAAAGTGGTTTTTGTGGCTCGGAGAGTCTAATAGTTGGATCGAGTGAAATACACTAGAGGGGGGTGAATAGCGTACTTAAGATTTTCTTTTCATTCCGTCGAAAGAACGAGTAATCACAGTGGAATTAAAGATAATAAAAGTAAATAATACTTTTGTTTTTACTTGGTTCACAACCAAAAGGTTGCTACTCTAAGACCCCGCGATCCTAGACCGCGTACGATGGGGCAATCCACTAAAAGTCTCCTCCTCATTGGAGGTAGGAGACGACGGTTACAAGAAAAACAAGATAGAGGAAGAGGCAACAAGCCTACCTCTCCTCTTTTCGATTAAAATCTCAAGTACAAAAAATGAAACTAAATAAATGACAACTTGAAATAAAACTATCGACTTTAGAACTTTAGAAGATGGAACTCGGCGTGAAGTCGACATTGTTGGAGGATCGATGGCAAGCTAGAGGGGGATGAATAGCACAATTCAAGTACGATGATAGAAATCGTTCATTCTTGCATGCTTTGTCTACAATGATCGTTAATATGTGCAAAGGAAATACAAATACAAAAATAAACACAAACACACAATCACAATAGGAAACCGATATACGTGGTTTGGAACCATAGGATTCCTACACCATGGGGTGAGCTCAACGAGCTCGAGTTATGCGCATGGCACTAACAAACTCCTTCTCGACTACAAGTCGGAGGTAAAGAAACCTCGTACAAGTAATTACAACAATAATACACAAAAGTACAAGCAAATACAAATACAACAATGAAATACGTAAATAAAACTTTACAACAATGGATTTGAACTCTTGCTAGTTGCTTGCTTTGGTTTGCTCTTGAAGGACTGGAATGCAGCAGCAATTTGTTCACGCTAAGCACTAACAATTGGTATCAGAGCCATGGTCCATGTCAAGCCATGAACCTCGAACGAAGGAAGTTGAGCTCCCACATCCGGATCAAGAGAACCAGACATCAGGAAGGAAGTCTAGTTGGGTCGGGGGGACCGAACAACTGGCAGGAAGTCCTGGTGGGTTGAAGATCGGACATCAAGCAGAGAAAATCCTTCGAGGAGGGATAGGCTTGAGGGGGGGCCCAATGTGGTCCTTCGTTTGAGGGGGGGATTGTTGGGAGTATGGGGAATACAATCAAAGTCCCACATTGGTAAGACATGGAAAAGATCATGTGCTTATAAATGAACCTCGAACGAAGGAAGTTGAGCTCCCACGTCCGGATCAAGAGAACCAGACATCAGGAAGGAAGTCTAGTTGGGTCGGGGGGACCGAACAACTGGCAGGAAGTCCTGGTGGGTTGAAGATCGGACATCAAGCAGAGAAAATCCTTCGAGGAGGGAGCGGCTTGAGGGGGGGCCCAATGTGGTCCTTCGTTTGAGGGGGGGATTGTTGGGAGTATGGGGAATACAATCAAAGTCCCACATTGGTAAGACATGGAAAAGATCATGTGCTTATAAGAAAAAAGATATGTGGAGCTTATAAGCACTAACACAATTCCCCTCCAAAATCTCCTCAAAAATGGTTGCAAAATCCTCTATCTCGAGCTCCTTAAATAACCTGTATAGAGCTGATTTCGTGCCAATCAGTCGAATGATCGAGACCATCAGTTGATTGCTCTTGTAGTCATTGTCTCACAACAACTCGATCCACACTGGACAAGTTCTAACGGATCCTCCATCTGTCAACTGATCATGCCCATTAGTCAGCTGATCTAACCATCAGTCGAGTGATGCAAGCAATCAGTCGACTTTCAACCTTCGTGCGTGACACTTCATCGATCATTGCCGTCCTTGCGCGATCGGTGATAAATCTTGTGATCGATTGCAAAACCCTATCACCAACTCATCGGGCTCAAGCACTTCCGAACATCGATCGACATTGATCGACTTCAGATCGATCCGGCACCTATCTGATTAACTATTGTTAGGTAAAACCTCAAACAAATACTTGTTTGAGCATTCGACCATTCGGTAAACCTCAAACACCAATGTTTGAGCATCCGACACTCGATCTAAGCCAGTTGGCCAAGCTCAACTCTCATCTCCCTATGGAGTCCCTCACCGAAGCTCTCTTCATCCGACCACGTCCCTCGGAGGCACCAAGTGCATGACTTTGCAATGTCATCCTTTGCGTCTCGCCCTGAAGTCTACTTCCTTTGGCTTCACTCTATTCACTCATTGTCCAATGGTCCCTTGGATGCACCAAGCGCATGACTTCCGCAATATTCCATCCTTCACTGACCCAAGGACCCGAGCCATGAGACATTTAACTTGCCAATGCTTTATCAAGCTACCCAAATGCCAAGACTCAAGCTTGGACTTTCCCTTGCCAACCCATGTTGGACTTTCATCGCCAAGGCTACACACTTGGACTTACGTGGCCAAGGCTACCCACTTGGTCTTCCCATGCCAACTCCATGTTGGACTTCCAATGCCAAGCCCCATGCTTGGACTTCCCATGATAATCACATGTCATACGTTTTGTCTAACATCAAAATACAGTTTGAGTCAAACTCGAGTCCGATCAATTGTAACCTGGGCCGATTGCATAAACAATCTCTCCCTTTTTGATGTTTGACAAAACCTCAAACTCAAGTCTATCATTTATCCCCAATTGACAATTCTCACATCCCAATGAGAATTCCAACTAACCCCAATTGGTAACTTCTCCCCCTTTTTGACATACATCAAAAAGGTTCTCCTCAAGGGTGTTAATGTCTCATATCCCAATGAGATCTTATAATCTTCCCCTTGGTACAAAAACATCTAGGATGCCTTCAATCTTCCTAGTGATAAGTCCCATATTATTTAAGATAGACAATCCACCAATTTTTCTCCCATGAGGAAAAATACACATCCATCTTCCCATGATGTGTACCTCCCCCTAGAGACTTGCTCCCCCTTAACCATTGCACCAACAATGTCCTTGGAGAGTCCCTAAGCCAATAGGAATACTAAACTAATTTTCAAAAATGAATTTCCAAAATTCATAAGTAAAAATACTTATTTTGAAAAATCTTGAAAATTCATATGTACATTACTTATAACAAACATTATGGGTAAAAAATATTAAAAAAATAAAATATCCATAAATAGTGAGATTGATACAAAGTTCAAAACTCTTGAAATTTTTAATGTTTAACCCTACTTTGTATCACCTCATTCAATGGTGATTGCTATCAAAAGATAGACTTCACCAAGGTTTTTCGAAATGATTTTGAAATGATTTTAAAACCTTTAAATTCATTTTCCTAAACATCTCACTTGTATCTAGATATCTGAAACACATACAAGTCAAGTATTTTAGTGAGATGTGGGTTTTGGTTAATTAGGGTCTCATGCATATGCTAGGCAACTCTATTTGATTCCCTTATGCATGGGACTTCAAATCATGTCATAGTCCTTAACTCAATTTTATTTAATGCATGAATAATGATTATGACATAAATGATAACAAGAATAAAAACATGTGCCAATAATCATGATGTCATGGCATGTGATACAAACTTAAGCATAACATGACATTTAGCTAACCCTAAGCAAGAACCTTCATGAAGATGATGATGGAGGGAGCTAGACTTTACAACATAGACCACATGAAGAAGATGCTCACTTCCACTCGATCCACTCCACTCCTAGCCTGGCTACTACTCCTGAACCGCCTCCACCCGCTTGGACCCCAGGGGAGTTCATTCCTTTTCTTATCTTCTTTTCTTTTCCTTTGTATATACATTTCTTTTACTTCATTTTTTTATATTTTAGTTATTATGTTTTGGTTGTTGAGTTTTTGTTCTGTCAATTTTTCAAATAAATTTCCTATGCATTCCTTTATATCATCTTAGAAGTCGTGAAAGCTATTTAAATTTGATTGTCGAGTTTTGGAGATTTATTGTCATGAATGGATTATTTGATTGCATGTGGTTACTACTTGGTGATGGATTCTGTGTTTGATAGACTGAGTTGATTATTTTTGTTTACCTAGTGAGGATTGAGCCTAATTTTATTGCTTGTGTGTGGTGCACTTGTGGTTATTGTAACTCTAGAACTTGCTTTGATTCTTTCGAGACCACACAATAATAGGTTTGCATGATTATTATGAAGGCAATCACATTTGTTTTCCTTCACTTCTTTTATCACCACATGCTTATTGAATAACATTCTAGTCGTTCATCATTTCTATTTTTCTTTCCTTTCATTACTTTCTTGTCCATTTCTATTTTTGGATGTGGAATACTTGGATGTTTCATGATGAGTGTTTTGCCTAAGATGGATAAAAGTTTATGTGTGGGGGAGAGGAGTAGCTCAGGGAAATTTAGTGTAAGCAGAGGCGAGTCATGCTTGATCACCATGAGCTAGTCATGCTCTTTATCTTTTTAGCTGAGCTTGATGTTGAAGCATAGGGAAGTGCACTACATGTCGGAAAAAAAAGAAAGGAAAAAAAAAAGAAGAGAAAAAAAAAGCTGAGAAAAAAAAAAGTTTGAAAAAAAAAGAAGAAAAAAAAAGCTGAAAAAAAAGAAAAAAATAATAAAATGGGTGCCCATGAAATAAAAATTAAAAAAAAGTATTGTGAAAATTTTGACATGTGGTGTCATTCATTTTTTATTTTATGTGCGATAGTATTTTTGTTAACGACGTCCCTTGTTATAGTTATTGAGAGATTTATTGTATATCATGAGTAAAATTGTATTGAAGAATGTGATAAGGGTTGTTTACATGTTTATTGGGTTGGAAGAAAAATTTTAGGGCAATGCTTTCTTGTACTTATCTATGTAGCATTCCAGTATTTCCATATCTTCTTCTTGCATTCTTTAGCTATTTATTACCTTTCTTTCCTTTTGCACATATCATCATTTTTCTTATATTCATGTTTCCCTTACATTTTTAATAAGTCTTCAGTGATTGTGCATTCATATGTGTATATAATGGTGAAGGTAGAAGAAAAGCAAGCATATGGTAGTTCATAAATCATGAGTAGCTTGAGTGAACTCCACTATTACATGCTTTTGAGAGCGAGAGAAACCATAAATTATCTTGTGAGGCTTAATCATTCTTAGTCTATTCATGATGGATTGAAGTCACCATGTTTTGTTAACCTATGTAAGATTTGAGTCCATGATTGCTTGAGTCATAGAGATTTGACAATCCTAGGTAACTTTCTTTCATGATTTTCTATGTATGCTTGGGAATTGCTAGGGAAATATACTTTCAGTTGTTTTTAGTTTTATTTACTTGCTCGGGACGTGCAAGAATAAGTGTGGGGGAATTGATAACTACCATTTTGTCGAGTTATTTTGGTCCTTAATATCACTGTTTTAATCCTCTCATATGTTTAATTATTGATTATTATCATGTTTTATGAGTTGGATTTATTTTTGGACCTTATTGTAAATTCTCCTAAATTCTGGGCTTATATATAAATTTTGTCTTTATTTGTAGGAGATCGAGATGAGCCAATGGATTAGACTCGAGTTGGATCAAAAATGGCTTCATCTAGGGTTGAAAGGATATTTTAAGCTGGATCAATCTGGACCTTTCATCGTGATCGAGGGCAATTTAATCAAGAGATCAGATCTGAGCAATATGGATCGTCCATTGAAAGCGGCTTGATTTTGAGCCATTTACTCAGATCTGGAGAGATCCTATCCGTACATATTGATTTGTACATCTGAGCCCTTCATCCAGATTCAACCGATCGTGATTATCCCTTCGGATGGATCAGATCCATCCATTCAAATTCAGAGAATTCTCAGCCGTTGGATGCACAACCCATTAATGGATTAATCAAGGCAATCAAAACCTAGATTCAATTGGACGGCTGGGATTTGATGGCATTCGATCGGACGACTTCAAAAATCTATTTAATTTTCCTCATCGCCGAGCACAAGCTCCAGCCGCCATTTCTTCCTCTTCTCGCTCGCGCCCGACACCGTCCGCTTCTTCCGTCGCGCTCAACCACCTTCCCCGCCGGTCACCGGAGAGGAAGGGGATTCCCTCCTTCTCTGGTGACCGGAGCCCATCCATCATCTCCTCCACCGACTGCAGCTGGCAAGCATCTCCACAACGCCCATTTCACAGCCGCCACTTCTTCATCCAGCATCTCCTACGCCTGCAACCACTCATCCTCCGATTGCCAGTCACCACAGCCACCAGAAGGGATTCCCCTCCGTTTCCATCTCCTCCATTCACTAGCAGCTCCGGCCAGAAGCTCCACAGTTCTGTCCAGCTTCTTCATTTCGTCGGTAGTCCATTTCCAGCGTATTTGGGGCCAACTCCAATACGGCAGCACCGAATTTCCACAGCTCTTTCACAGTTTCTTCCGAACAACATTTCCAATTTGGATTAATTGCCAGTGTCGATTGTTTCTTTTGTTCAGTTTATGTAGAATGATTGTAACAGTTTCAATCTTCCACGTTTTGAATTGCACACGTTTAGTTTAATTTGTTCCATGCTCATATAGTGTTCGATGAAATATTTCTTTGAGTAATTAGGATGCAGTTAGATTAGGAACTTAGTTTATGTTGTCCTTAATTTCATAGCGATCATAGTTTAGTTAGTTGTTTTCTTTTATATCATGTTCATGCATTAGATTTCGTTGATGCATTGTTTATTTTAGTTGGTTGTTAGTTAAATCTCTTCTTTCCTTGAGCCTTAGCAGTCGCCTCCACCTTCCTTCCATCCAGCTTCCTCCACGAATTCGAGGAGGAACCGCTTCATCGGGAGATTTCGGCGACGTCCTCCATCTCACAGCTCATCCACCTTCTCTTTCGGATTCGAGGAGGAGTTCCGCCCCGACGACACTTCTTCGAGCTTAACCGGATCCGCGAGAGA
The DNA here is from genome assembly GCA_025175895.1 of Wurfbainia villosa. Classification (NCBI taxonomy): domain Eukaryota; kingdom Viridiplantae; phylum Streptophyta; class Magnoliopsida; order Zingiberales; family Zingiberaceae; genus Wurfbainia; species Wurfbainia villosa. The sequence goes on from CM045987.1 coordinate 98,169,246, forward strand.
GCATCCATCAAACTACTGGATTCAGGAGTTTGAACCATCCCACATCTACTGTCATTTGCGGAGTCTCGATCGAGCTTCGTCGGACTTAGCCGAAGGACCTTGTTCATTCACTGGGCCTATCTTGGGTTGATCAGATCGGTTATTTCTTCTTCCAGTTTTTATTGCTTTAATTCTTGCATTGTCTTTCGTTCAGTAGGATTAGTCTTTTAAAATCCAAATCCCCCATTTACATTAGAAAACTCAAAGCAATAATTAGAAATCTTAAGTTTACTATTCTGTCAATTACACTTGTTGGGAAACAATCCGGGCCATCCACTATGCTATATTAGTGTAGTTAGGGGGTTCGGTAATTAATTTGAAATGGTACAATGACACAAATATTCGTACCTATCATTGATCAAATCCAACCATTTGATTCAAGTTAATTTGATTTAATGAATCTCAATTCATTATTTCAAATTGACTCGATGAATCAAATCTAAATTAGACTCATTCAACACTTGAATCAACTTGAATCCAACTCAATTAGTATAATTTGGATTACTCTTAATCCAATTTGGTTCATCCCATGAACCTAATCCTCATGGTTCATCATATGAACCTAATCTCCATCTAATTGCCCTTTGTGTGTGACCCTATAGGTTCTTGTAACGTTGGCAATGCTCTTAAACTGATTTAGGAACATAAGCAATGAGCGGTATCTAGCAACACATCATTGCTACCCAAGTTACAAGAATGTTGAGATCCAACATCACCTTTGTGACTACTAATTGTGACTCTCACAATATGTGATAATATCCCTCTATCCTTGACATCTAGATTGACAATCGAGGCATAGGCGTGTCATCCTCTGCAATCTATATCTTGAACTCGAAGTAGACTCATCTAATCAAACGAGCTCAATATCTCATATTGACTCGGGGCGTAATCACTTAGTGGTCTCACTCTATCAAGAATAACGATGTCACTCCCGTCATATAGGAGGGATAGATCCCATCTATATCACTCACATCCCTCCGCATAATTTGTTACATACCCAGTAATCGCCTTTATACCATTTATAGGTGACGTTTGACGAAGCCAAAGTATGCAACTCCTTATGTAGGGAACCATGGTGACTTCAGGTCCAAGGACTAATAGTCACATGAGAAAGTATATGACACTCATATAATGATCCATGATACTTTCTCATGGCGGATCATTCAATATACATTCTCTAATGCATACCCATGTGTCAACTTGATATCTCATATCCATGACTTGTGAGATCAAGTCATCGAGTTGACCTACATGCTAGTCTCTTCGCATTAACATTGTCCCTGAATGTTAATACTTGACTAGGAATGATTAAGAGTAGTGTTCTTTATATCATCTCATTATTGATTCAACCAATCGATTGATATAGATAAGAACCTTCTACTCAAGGACGTTATTATACTTAGTTATTTGACACCAATACAAGTAAGTATAATAACCATAAAGAAATGCCTTTATAAATAGGAATATTATACAACAAGTCCATACAACAATCATCACATGATTGACTCTAGGGCTTTCACTAACAGTGTGTTCCTTGGTCGTTCTTCAAGGTGTTGGAACGTCGATTTGGGCTCTTGAGCTGCTTCCTTCCTCCACGCTGTGAGCCTCCAGTGCTTCTAGGGCACCTTCTGTTGGTGCAATCAATCTGACTCACGATTGACCAGACTCGAGTGAGACTCGAGTAGGATTTTGATGTTTGACAATGGTTTACAATATGGTTTGACCATATGACTAGTTGATGGTATGGGACATCCAAGGTCATATGAGGGAGACTATTGGAGAAATCCAAGTTAGTCAAGGTTGACTAGACACTTGGTGTGGAGAAGTCCAAGTATGGTGACTTGGCAAGGGAAACTCCAAGTATGGATACTTGGCAAGAGAAAATCCAAGTCGGTCAAGGGAGATCAGACACTTGGTGTTGGAAAAACCAACGAGGAGTTGGGGAGGGAAGTCCCGACAGGTCTAGGAGACCATGCTTGGCAGTGAAGTCCCGGACAAGGAGTCTTGGCAATGAAGTCCCGAGGCATGGCCTCTTGGCAGTGAAGTCCCGGACGAGGAGTCTTGGTAGGGGAAGACTCGACTGATCAAGGAGATCAAGATTGGCAAAAGGGGAAGTCCCAGAGGCGAGGCCTCTTGGCAAAGGTAGACCCGAGAGCATGACGATAGCCGATGGAAACACTTGAATGCTAGCACAAGGATGAAGAGTCACGAACTCGAGGGATCCGAGAGGTGTGAGGCTGATGGAAGTGGGTTGAAGGATTAGGTCTAGGCTTAGGGTGAGTATCAAGTGTGAAGGGATCATGCTTTGGGTGTTAAATCTCAGTGTCGAGCTATAAGAGTCGACTTCTAGCTCGGTTCAGTCAACTAGGCTTCATTTATAGGCAAGCAGAAGCAAGGTGACCTCGACCAGTGCCTCGACTGAAGAGTAGTCGAGGCGGCACCTCGATTGGTAAGGTGGAGTCGAGCGGTGGGACTTGGAAAGTCGGGACAGTGCTATGGAAGCACTCGATCAACGTCTTGAATAGAGGCCAGTCGAGGCGGTGCCTCGACTGGACCACTCGATTGGCACCTCGACTAGTCATTTTGGATGGAGGCACAGAAGCGTGGCGCACTCGACCAGTGCCTCGACTAGTGGCCAGTCGAGGTGGTGCCTCGATTGGATCACTCGATTGGCACCTCGACTGGTCCCATCACAAGTATGAGGACAACTGCTCAGAAGCAAGGCGACTTGACTGGAGTACCAATCGAGGCGACGCCTCGACTGGCGAGGCGACCATTGTGCTGCAACGTTTGGAATCGCGAGCTTCGATAGAGAACCTTTAAGGCTTCAAAGGGGCTTATAAGAAGGAGGTTGATGAGCATTTTTGGGCGTCGGTTCTTGGAAAGAGGGTGAAGTGATGTTGCATTCCAACCTTCTAGGGTTTCTCCAACACAACCAAACAAGAAATCAAGCTAAGGCATTTGTGTAAAGTGTTCTGGTTTCTTCATTTCATTTAAATCTTGTATTTTGTTGTTATTGTTGTAAGCTATATTCTAAGAGGTTTCTCCACCTCTGGATTATTTCTGAGAAGGAGAAGACTTTGTGGTGGCGTGCATCACTAAAGCTTGCTAGGGCTCGGTCGTGGAGTAGAAACTAGGGCTTCGAACCATGTAAAATCCATGTATTGTGCTTGTGCTGTGATTTGTATGGGTATTTGTATTTGTATTTGTATTTTCGTGCGTACTAACAATTGTATACAAGCACGGTGAATTCCATCAACGAAATCTACACGAATTGCTATTCACCCCCCTCTAGCGACGCCAACGGTCCTACAAGTGGTATCAGAGCCCGATCGACTCTAAGAAGAAGAAGACACTTCGATATCTATAAGGGGTCTTCAATCGGACTAACTGCCGAGGGAGCTAAAGCTAGAGGCGATGGAATTTGAAGATGGATTTGGGCGTGATGTTCGATTTCCACCACCCTATAGATTTGGAGGATTTACGCAATGGAAGACGATGATAGAATTCTTCTTCCAAATGAACATAGAGGAGTGGTTCACACTAACGGAAGGGTTCAATACTCCAACAGACAAGAAGGGGAGAACTCTAGATCGGAGTAAATGGACTGAAGGAGAAGTCCAAAGATTTGAAGCAAATGAAAAGGTAATGAACATTTTAGTTAATTTAATACCTAATAACATTTTGTGCAAATTAGGGAAGTTCGTGGATGCCAAAGAATTATGGAGCAAACTTGCTAAGCTCAATGGAGAAACTTCCATGATCCAAGAGGATGAGGATAAATCCAAAGAATTGGAATGTTCATCCTCTCAAGAGAGTGAATATTCGGAAGATGATAGGTGTTTAACTTCCGAGATAGAAGAAATTGTAGAAGTCTCTACTTCAAGGTTTGAGAGGGAGGTTAGGTGTTCAACCCTGGAACAAGAGCAAGAGGAGGAGCCCTCTACCTCCGAGAGAAATGAAGAAGAAGACCAAAATTCACCTATCATTCAAAAAGGTAATTTAAATGCAATTCATAAAGATAAAAGTCATATAACATGCTTTGAGTGTAGGGAAGTAGGGCACTATAAGAGTAAATGCCCAAAAAGAGTCAAAAAGGCTCAACCGACACCAAGGGTCAAAGAAAAGTCAAAGGAAGCTGGAGCCCCAATTCATAAGAGCAAGGAACATATAGTATGTTTCAAGTGCAACAAAAGGGGCACTACCAGAGCCAATGTCCTAGGGGGAGGCACCCTCAGAAGGGCAAAGAAGAGAGTTCAAATGTATGGGGAGCTAAGGCAAACCCTAAGGTAAATTTAAATAAAGCTCTTCCTTTATCTAATGTAAGAAAGCATGATGATAATTTTAATGCACTTGCAATTTTCATGAAAAGGATGCTAGAAATAGATTTTATTGTTTAGGTACTAAGCATGTCAATTTATCTAAGGGCAATGCTAGATCAACCTTACCTAAAGATAGGAAGGTAGAAAACAATAATTTAGGCATTAACCCTAAATGGAATAGACATATGCCTAGAAAGAAGAATATCTAAAAAAACATTGAAAATTCAAAATTTGAGGTATTAGAAAAAGAAAATCAAGCGTTGAGGTCAAAGCTTAAAAAATTAGAAAAGACCCTTTATAAGATGAAAATTTCAGTTCAAGGGTCAAATGGTCAAAGTGTAGGTTCTAGGAGGCAAGGTGCATCTAAGGACAAGCAAGGCTTGGGTCACAAGCCTAGGTCCAAGGTAGATAAGCCTACCTACCAAAGAATTCTATATAGTTATGGAACAAGTTCTAGGTCTAGGAGTACCAAGGTGATGTTAGTGATATATGAGAGATGTCCTAAGGCAATCATCTTATGGTTGTACCATTTATTTGATAAATGAAGATTCACTATTTGAGTATACATGTTTTCATGTATTTGATTGGATCTTAAACTCATTTACTGAATGTCCGCAATACGATTCATGACATGAGAGAATTTGTGATTGGATCACAACTAGTGAGTATCTCTACATGTGTAATTGTGATGTATTGGAATTATCCCTAGTCGACGAATTGATGTATTCGGACACCATCAATTCTGCTGAGACTAGCACGAGTTATACTCTTTGGTATATCCAAGAAGCTGTTTCTCATTGGCTGGAGACATTAGAATGTCCGGAGTTAATCGTGGATGCTAGTTATGGTAACTAGTTCATTGGAGTGACTAGCTGTAAGACTTCATCTTGGTCATGTAGACTTATGCTTTGACATCTTAAGCAAACATCTCCGAGGAGATGTGGATCCGAATTGATTGGGTATAAGTCAAAGTGGCTGAAGGTGTTTGAATAACCTACAGAGGATTCACCACTCCTTGCAAGAAGATGTATACCCTATGGCCTCTCGTCGGATTATTGCTAAAGTCTTTGGCCAAAGTATTACATGTTTAGAGTATGATACTCTTGGATACATGTGCAGTAACTAGAATCCGTAGGACGAGAAAGTAATACTTGGGCTAGGTGTGATGTGGTCAGTCTAGTGGGGACTGACACATAGACCATGTCCTGAACCAAGTGGGTTTAAGATGAGTGAAGGGAACGGGGCACGTTTCATTGTAGCTGCTGAAGGGTTTCAGAAGCGTTCTGGGATCAACCGTTGATTTTCTGATCAATTGGGGATCATGATGTACTACTTGGTGCCACTCATAATCGTTCTATAATTAATGGTTAATTATAGACGATAAACATAAACTGGGAACCTATTTGGTCACACACACTACGAGTGTTATCCGAAGGATTTAAAACGAACTTGAGAATAGGATTCTCAGATCGAGAGAGACTCGGTTTGGTTGGACCAAATAAAGAGCAAGCATGAAATTGTTTCAGTCGCAATGGAAGCATGGATTGGCCGAGTCTTATGAAGACATGATGGATGAACCAAATCAGTTTGGTTCTAATCCTATGGTGGAAAATAAACCAAAGGGGTTTGGTTTGTTTTAAACGAATAAATCAAAACTGGTTCAGTTCATTTTAACTTAAAATAGACCAACACGGTTTGATTTATTTTAACTTAAGTTATTGGAGTGGGTTAATGGATTTTGGTTATGAACCAATAACCGTTAGGAGAATCTGTTCTCTATAGAAACACAGATTAAGGGTTTTTTTAATAAATCGGCTCAAGGTTTTGGAAACCCTAACAGTTTTTTCTCTTCTCCTCCCTTGTGGTTGCCGCCCAAGCTCCTTGTGTCGCCGCCCATTAGAGTTGTTGCTCCTCTTCCTTGCCACCGACCATCCCCCGATCGCTGGCAACTCCTCCGCCCATCCTCCCTTGGTTGTTGGCCATCAAGGGCAGCCGGCCAAGTCTTTAGCCGACCATCTCCTCCACCAAAACAAGCTGTCCAGTTTTGGACAGCTTGTTGTCCTCTTTATGGAGAGGTCATTTGGTTGACGTTTTATGCTCTGGAAGCGACCTACTTGCCCGGGATTGGATCTCCGGCAATCCCCTTTGGTGGAGGACCAAGGTTTCGTCAATTGGTTGACGAAAACCGCTTCCGAGAAGCGAGTTCATGGAACTCGATTTTTGGATCCGAATTTGATTCGGATTGTGATTGTCTCTCAGAACAAAATGACTTCAACGCGAAGCTATCCCGACAATACTCGACGTGGATAAGAATAGAGGCGAAACTCGTGAGGGTCGCTTGGTTGATGTCATTTCCGCTTCATGTAATTCATCAGGTATACCTAGATTAGTTTCTTTATTGCAAAATTTGAAATAACGATTATGTCTACACTTGATGTATCTTGAATGTGTATGGTGTGTGTGTTGTAATAAATTAGTTTATTACTTATTTTTGCTTCCGTTGTGTGCATGTTTACGAAACATGTTCGAATGCACACCCACGTCGATGTCGGAGAAACCCAACAGTGGTATCAAAGCCCGACTGTGTTTCGGCATAATTGTAAAATTATTTTGCGATAGTCATAATTGTATTTTTGGAAATTTTCTACCTTTAGAAAGTTTAGAAATAATTATGAAAATTTTAATTAGTAAAGAAATTCAAATCAGAAATTTTCTAATGTGATTAGTAAATTACAATTTAGGAAATTTATTTCCTAAATTAAATTTAAATTTCCTTAATTAATATTTTCCATAAATAAAATATGTGATTAAATTTGAAAATTCATTTCTTAATTTAATCGGGATTTGATTTGGTAAATCAAATCGTAAACATATTTTATTTCCAAAAATTAATTATGACAATATGGAAACTACTTGTACATGCATAATTGTATGTCATGTAATTGCATTATATGTATATCATTATGTCATGCGTGTCATTACATGTAGATGTATGCCATGTCATGTAGATAATAGTTATTTGCATGCAAAGAGGATGAGACCTTAGATCCCTTATACAATATTAAAGCCTACACCTTCCATTAATATGGTTAGAACCAGAGTTCCATTGCCCCCAGGGCGACGGTACGTTGGTAAGGCACGAAGTTCCCCTCTGCACATCCAGGGGTCGATTCCGCCCTGGCTGCGCGTGCTGAGTGAGTGGAGGTGCACGCCGCCCCCTCGTCCTAGCGTGGTCGATCCTTCTGGGAAGCATGGGTCCTAACGTGTCGGGTCACGCGTCACCCTGATTTACCCTCGTTGACCGGTGGGGACTCTCGTTGAAGGCCGTGGGGCAGGGCCGGTCAGCCATCAAGATTAGTAGGGAAGAGAAATCGTACCTGATACCTGATGTAAATAAAAAAAAAAAAAAGAACCAGAGTTCAATTTCTTGTTTGGGTTGTTGGACTCTCTCCAAGCCTGGCTCGAACCTGATCATGTTCAAACCATTGGAATAGTTTATTACTAATATGGTAAGAGCCAGAGGTCAATCGTTAGTTTGGGTTATTGGACTCTCTCCAAGCCTGACTAATTGGTTGAATGCGCTCTAACTATATTAAAACTAATTCACGATTAATGGGTCGGATTTAACTTGGAGCATCGGTTTGTTGGACTCTCTCCAAGGTCGATGTGAAGGAAGGTGAAGTTGGGTGCTATGCATATGATGCATACTTGTTAATGAGTTAACAACCCGATGTATGTGTGAACATTCAATTAGTTGATAGCACATTGTGATAGTTGCATATATGTGATATGCAATTGGTATACTTGATACCTACCATCGTAGCTAAGAATGGCTTGTTGGACTCTCTCCAAGGTTGTTCTTATCTATGTTAGATATCAACCCATTCGGAGATGGACCTATGATCTCCCGAATTGATTTTGAGGGTTTTTAATTTTGAAAAATGAATGGGATATATAAATGTATGTTGATGTATTTTAAAATCATTTTCTCATATATACTCGATTTGTATTTCTAGATTAATCGCTTGATCATGATGTCTTTGAATTTATGCTTTATTTTGGATTCGAATAAATTGACTGGGCCAAACTTCTTGGACTGGCCTAGAAACTTGAGAACTGTTCTCAAGGCTGAAAAGCTTGAGTATGTCCTCGAAGTGCCTCTTCTCGCCCATCCTAGTGATGACGTAACTCCAGACCAATTGTTTCTCCATTAGAAACATGTGAGTGATTTTGAACTAGTGAGTTGCATCATGCTAGGCTTGATGGTACCCGAGTTACGGAAGCAGCATGAGCATATGGATGCTCATACCATAGTCTTTCATCTTTATGAGTTGTTTGATGAGCAAGTGAGATCCGAAAGGTTCAAAGTCTCCAAGCTTCTCTTCACCTCTGAGATACAAGAAGGTTCATCTATAGTACTGCTCAACATGCTGAAGACTGTGGAGCCTTCTGTGAAGCATGAGCAGGGGACGGTGCTGTTAGTTGATTCCTCAGAGAAATATTCTAAGAGGAAGTCAAAGGAACAGCAGAAGAGGAAGAAGAAAAGGACTAAAAAGGAAGAACTAGCTCAAAAGGGCACTTGCCATCATTGCGGCAAGGAGGGTCATTAGCGAAGAAACTGCAAGATTTATCTTGAGTCTGTGAAGAAGAATAAGGCATCTGATGCCCCATCTTCTTCAGATATCTTCGTTATTGATTGTCATTCTATTTCCGTAGACACTTGGGTATTGGATACCGGGTGTGGTTCACATATATGTAATAATATACATGGGCTAAGGAATAGAAGAAGACTCATTAAGGGAGAGTTAAGTTTATGTGTTAGGAATGGAGCAAAGGTTGCTGCACTCGCCATCGGAACATATTTGTTGAAACTCCCTGCAGGACTTGTCTTAGAACTGGACAATTGCTTTTATGTCCTTCGTTGATAAAGAACATCATTTCTATTTCTTGTTTAAATAGAAATGAGTATCATTTAACTTTTAGTAACAATTGTTGTTACATAACTTTGAATGACGTTCTTTATGGGACTGGAACTTTAAGCAATGGTATTTATACGTTAGATGTATCCAGTGACATTTTTAAATATCGAAGCGAGCAACAAGTGTGCTCGAAAAGATAATCAATTAGACTCCTACATGTGGCATTGTCGTCTTGTCCATGTGAGTAAGAAACGCATGCCCGAATTACACCGATGTGGAATTTTGGAATCGTTTGAATTAGATTCATACGATACATGTGAATCATTCTTAAAGGGCAAGATGACCAAGTTACCTTTTACTGGAAAAGGTGAACCGGTGGGAGAGTTGCTTAGTCTAATACATAATGATATATGCAGACCTATGTCAACTCAAGCTCTAGGAGGTTATATCTACTTCATTACCTTCACCGATGATCACTCACGATTTGAGTATATATTCTTTATGAAACACAAGTCTGAAGCCTTTGAAAGGTTCAAAGAATTCAGAAATGAAGTAGAGAAACAACTTGGCAAGAGTATTAAAATACTTCGATCAGATCAAGGTGGTGAATACTTGAGTCAAGAGTTTCTAGATTATCTGAGGGATAATGGTATATTTTCTCAATGGACTCTGCCGTATAAACCACGGCTTAATGGTGTATCTGAGAGGCAAAACCGAACCTTGATAGACATGGTAGGTCGATGATGAATCATGCAAATCTTCCCAAGTCCTTTTGGAGCTATGCACTTCAGACTGTTGTTTACTTGCTAAGCAGATTTCCGACCAGGGTAGTCTCTACTACTCCATATGAGATATGGAATAGTAAAAAACCTCATTTATCTTACTTGAAGATATGGGGTTATCCTTCTTATGTGAAGCGGACTATGTCAGACAAATTGGATGTTAAGTCTGATAAATGTCTATTTATTGGATGCCCTAAGGAAACGAGGGGTTACCAATTCTATCATCCCTTAGAACAAAAGGTGTTTGTTTCAAGGAATATTGTGTTTCTAGAGAAAGAGTTTCTCTTGCAAGAAAATAGTGGGAGTGTCGTTAAACTTGAGGAGGTTCAAGAGACTCCAGTAGACATTGAGGAGATACCTGGTCAAACATCTCAACCGGTAACTCATAGTGATGAGACATCGGCTGAACCTATTGTGACACCAAATCTTCGTAGATCTAGTAGGACACGCAACATTCCTGAGAGATATGAATTTCTCGTAAGCAAATCGAATGATGTGTTACTCATTGACGATGAGGAGCCTACGAATTATGAAGAAGTTCTAAAAAGTTCAAAAAGGGACAAATGGCTTAAAGCCATGAAGTCAGAAATGGATTCCATGTATGAAAATCAAGTTTAGATCTTGGTGGGCCCACCTGAAGGCATTACGCCTATAGGGTCCAAGTGGGTTTTCAAGAAGAAGACCGACATGAATGGTAATGTGATTACCTTTAAGGCTAGATTTGTGGTGAAAGGCTATCGTCAAAAGCAAGGTGTTGATTATGACGAGACCTATTCACCAGTAGCTATGCTTAAATCCATTCGGATGCTCCTAGCCATAGCGGCTTATTATGATTATGAGATATGATAAATGGATGTGAAAATGACTTTCTTTAATGGAAACCTCCTCGAGGACGTGTATATTATACAGCCTGAGGGTTTCACATCGGTTGAAAAAATCAAGGTATAAAAACTTCGACGGTCCATTTATGGACTGAAGCAAGCAACCAGGAGCTAGAATATCCATTTTGATGAGACAATCAAAAGGTTTGATTTCTCGCAAAATCTAGACAAACCTTGTGTGTACAAGAAGGTTAGTGGGAGTGCATTTGTGTTTCTAGTATTGTATGTTGAAGATATATTACTTATAGGAAATGATATATCGGCCTTACAGTCAGTTAAAATTTGGTTATCCAAAACATTCTCCATGAAAGACCTTGGAGAAGCGACCTACATCCTCGGGATCAAGATCTATAGAGATAGATCGAAACGGTTGCTTAGTCTTTCGCAGTCTACATATATAGACCGAGTGCTAAAGAGGTTTATAATGTCAAAATCCAAGAAAGGTTTCCTTCCCATCAGGCATGGGATACATCTTTCGAAGTCTTTATGTCCACGCACAGAAGACGAGAGGATTTGCATGAGTAAGATTCCCTATGCATCTGCAATAGGATCTATCATGTATGCTATGTTATGTACGAGGCCCGATGTATCGTATGCTCTGAGTGTCACGAGCAGATACCAATCTGATCCAGGAATGGATCATTGGGCGAATGTTAAGACAATCCTTAAGTACTTAAGAAGAACTAAGGATGTGTTTCTAATATATGGAGAAGGTGATATGGTAATACGCAGGTATAAGGATGCCAACTTCTAGATAGAGAAGGATGATTCCAAGTCTCAGTCTGGGTGCATATTCACCTTGAATGGAGGTGCAATAAGTTGGAAAGGTTTTAAGCAAGACACTATAGCGGATTCTGCCACTGAAGCAGAATACATTGCAACTTTGGAAGCAACAAAAGAAGCAGTTTGGATCAAGAAGTTCATCTCTGAACTTAATGTGGTCTCATCAACGATCCAAACATGTGCTTTGCCACTATCATTTGATCAGAGAGATCATAAGTAGGAAGGAAATACAAATCGAGAAGATTCCCACTGAAAGGAATTTATCGGATCCTTTAACTAAGGCCTTACCTTAAAGTAAGTTTGAGGGTCATGTTAGAGCTTATGGTATTGGATACTGTGGCGATTGGCATTAGGCCAAGTGGGAGCTTGTTAGTGATATATGAGAGATGTCCTAAGGCAATCGCCTTATGGTTGTACCATTTATTTGATAAATGAAGACTCACTATTTGAGTATATATGTTTTCATGTATTTGATTGGATCTTAAACTCATTTACTGAATGTCCGCAATACGATTCACAACATGAGAGAATTTATGATTGGATCACAACTAGTGAGTATCTCTATATATGTAATTGTGATGTATTGAAATTATCCCTAGCCGATGAATTGATGGATTTGGACGCCATCGATTCTGTTGAGATTAGCACGAGGTGTACTCTTTGGTTTATCCAAGCAGTTATTTCTCACTGGCTGGAGACATTGGGATGTCCAGAGTTAATCGTGGATCCTAGTTATAGTAACTAGTTCATTGGAGTGATTAGCTGTAAGACTTCATATGGTTCTCTGCATATATGGATATATCAATGAAGTTCTTACTGCAGCTTAAGTGTGATGTTCTTTCGACTTACGGTAGTCAAGTCATCTTAGTCATGTAGACTTATGCTTTGACATCTTAACCAAACATCTCCGAGGATTTATAAGTCGAAGTGGCCGAAGGTATTTGAATAGCCTACAGAGGATTTATCACTCGCAAGGAGATGTATACCCTATGACCTTTCGTTGGATTTTTACTAAAGTCTTTGGCCAAACCATTACATGTTTAGAGTATGGTACTCATGGATACATGTGCAGTAACTAGAATCCGTAGGACGAGGAAGTAATACTTGGGCTAGGTGTGAGGTGGTCAGCCTAGTCAGGACTGACACATAGACCATGTCCTAAATCAAGTGGGTATAAGATGAGTGAAGGGAACGAGACACATTTCATTGTAGCTGCTGAAGGGTTTCAGAAGTGTTCTAGGATCAACCGTTGATTTTTCGGTTAATTGGGGATTATGATGTACTACTTGGTGCCACTCATAATCGTCCTATAATTAATGGTTAATTATAGACGACCAACATAAATCGGGAACCTATTTGGTCACACGCACTACGAGTGTTATCCGAAAAATTTAAAATGAGCTTGAGAATAGGATTCTCAGATCGAGAGAGAGTTGGTTTGGTTGGACCAAACAAAGAGCGAGCATGAAATTTTTTCAGTCGCAACGGAAGCATGGATGGGCCGAGTCTTCTGAAGACATGATGGATGAACCAAATTGGTTTGGTTCTAATCCTATGGTGGAAAATAAACCAAAGGGGTTTGGTTTGTTTTAAACGAATGAACCAAAATTGGTTCGATTTATTTTAACTTAAAATCGACCAACGCGGTTTGGTTTATTTTAACTTAAGTTATTGGAGCGGGTTAACGGATTTTGGTTATGAACCAATAACCGTTAGGAGAATATGTTCTCTATAAAAACACGACTTAAGGGTTTTTTTTAGTAAATCAGTTCAAGGTTTTGGAAACCCTAGCTGTTTTTTTCTCTTCTCCTCCCTTGTGGTTGCTGCCCAAGCTCCTTGTGTCGTCGCCCATTGGAGTTGCTACTCCTCTTCCTTGCCGCCGACCATCCACCGGTTGCCAGCAACTCCTCCGGCCATCCTCCCTTGGTTGTCGGCCATCAAGGGAAGCCGGCCAAGTCTTTGGCCGACCATCTCCTCCACCAAAATAAGCTGTCCAATTTTGGACAACTTGTTGTCCTCTTCATGGAGTGGTCGTTTGGTTGACGTTTTGCGTTGTGGTAGCGACCTACTTGCCAGGGATTGGATCTCCGGCAATCCCCTATGGTGGAGGACCAAGGTTTCATCAATAGGTTGACGAAAATCGCTTCTGAGAAGCGAGTTCGTGAAACTCGATTTTTAGATCCAAATTTGATTCAGATTGTGATCGTCTCTCGGATCACAACGACTTCAACGCAAAGCTAGTACCTCTCGTGAAGTCGGGGCTCGTGACTTTGTGAAGCTATCTCGACGATACTCGGCGTGGATACGGATAGAGGCGAAACATACGAGGGTCGCTTGGTTGATGCCATTTCCGCTTCACGTAATTCGTCAGGTATACCTAGATTAGTTTCTTTATTGCAAAATTTGAAATAGAGATTATGTCTACACTTGATGTATCCTTGCATGCGTGTGGTATGTGTGTTGTAATAAATTAGTTTATTACTTCCGCTGTGTGCATGTTTATGAAACATGTTCGAATGCACACGCACATCTATGCCAGGGAAACCCAACAGGTGACAAGGGAAGTCATCCCTAGAGTTGACCATGGTAAGTGTCTAGTTGCTAAGGTTTCAATGAAACCTAGGAAAGCCACTAACAAGGTTACAAGGGAAGCAATCCCTAGGGTTAAACTTGCAAGACCAAAATGACCAAGGCTTCCAAGCCTAGGAGGGTCATTAGAAAGGTACTAAGAGAAGTTATCCCTAGTGAGTACATAGTAAACCCAAGGAGATCCAATAAGTATTGGGTTCCTGGAGCGTGATACCCTCATGCTAGATGAGTTTAGGTTGTACCAACCTTGAATGGATAGGTAGTTAAACTAACAATAGCAAAGTTGACATTTTAGGACATTTTCAAGGTTTTGGGAGTTCTTGGAAATGAGGTTGAACTAATCCTAAAGGATTTTAGGATGTGCCAATTAAATTTGAGATGTTTGAAAATTTGATCAAATTGACACAATTTAGGTTTAGAGGTCATATAGTGTGTCATTTTGGATTTTTGGCACACTTGGGAGATAAGTAGTAATATGACAAAATGGGCTTAATTCAAACAAATGGCAATTAATGCTAAAACTTAGGTATTCTTGTACCTTTATATTCTATTTGTCATGATTTTTTTGCCATATGCCATGTCATGATATCATATTTATTTTTATCGTATAAAATGTCATGTTAATGATTAGGGTTAATTTTTAATGTCATGTAATATTTAGGTTTATGTTATATGCCATGATATCATGATTTTTGGCTATGTGCTAATTCATGCTATCTATAATGCCATAATCATCATTCATGCATTTAGGATTAATTAAAATTTATTTAAGGACTATGGCATGATTTGAAGTCCCGTGTATAAGGAAATCAAATAGAGTTGCCTAGGAAAATGCATGAGCCTATAGATTAAGAAAATGAAAACTCACATCTCACAAGAACACTTGACTTGGATGTGTATTGATACACTTGATACATGTGAGATGCTAGGAAGTGAGTCAAGTTCAAGGTGCATAGATGTTGCATCTAGATGAACTCAAACTCATCTCAATCATAGGTATAAATTATGAGGAAAGCTAGTATACAAGTCATGTATACTAAACCCATAGACCACGATTGAAATTATGGTTTTGAAGAAATTTTAAAATCATTTTGAAAAACCTTGGTGAAGCCTATCTTTTGATAGTAATCACCATTGAGAAGATTGAGACAAAGTTGACTTAAAACATTGAAAGTTTCAATGTGATGCACGCGAATGCGACCTCAAATCTCGCAACGGGAACCATTGAGGACTCGAAGCCCGCGCTCGCACTCAACGCCTCCAAGTACATGGATGTTGTAAAGTAATAAAAAGATTATCGATCCCACAGGGACTGAGATTCGAGTACTGATTGGTTTAGTGGATGTTATTGTTCGGAGTTCCGTTCTAATGGATGTGATGACGAGGGTTGTTGGCGGTCCTAACTCTAGTACGGTGTCACACGGAGGAAGAGAAGGGTTGCTACGAGTATTTTGAGTGAATTCTAGGATTTCAATTTCTCTTGTGTGTCGCAGAACACGCTATCAATTGGGTATTATCTAGATGTCAAACTATGGTCTTGTGGAAGGGACATCATACACTTCCCCAATGAGCCTTCGCATCTATCGGAAACTACCTCTTCCATACCAGGTCGACCCCTGGTTTAGGACAGGATAGGCGATAAGAGGATGTCGAATCAATCCCTATGACGAGTCAAAACGTGTCCTATTTCTGACTCTATCACACCCTTCTATCTACGGTTACCAAAGATGAGGCCAACCCCTAGGTTCCTCCTTAATTCTCCTAAATCTTTGATACGAGGGTTGTCACCCCTCGTATCGGCTACGCACAGTAAATAGAAGACCAAAACAAATAGCTATCGATCTAAACAATCACCAATTGCAAATATGATTTTAAGAACAGAAATATATTTGAAATACCATGTTCTACGCACACAAACTACTCCCTAATCCTAGAATAGGAAAATCTACTCCATAAATATGAGAAGAGAAACACAAAGCATATTGTTGGTGCAATCGGCCCAGGTCACGATTGACCAGACTCGAGTTTGACTCGAGTAGAGTTTTTATGTTTGACATTGATGTCTGACATGTGTTGCGGAGATTGCTGATGCAATCGACCCAGGTAATAATTAATGTTTGACGTTGGTTTGACCATTTTCATGGGAAAGTCCAAGTCTTATGTACTTGGCATGGAAAGTTCAAGCATGAGTCTTGGCAAAGGAAAGTCCAACATGAGTTGGCAAGGAAAGTCCAAGCATGGGTCTTGGCATGGAAAGTCCAACATGGGTTGGCAAGGGAAAGTCCAAGCTTGAGTCTTGGCAATTGAGAAGTCCAAGGGGAATATTGGCGGCGTAAAGTCCAAGGGTGGAGTCTTGGCAGCATAAGTCCAATGGTTGGCGACGTAAAGTCCAAGCGGAGTCTTGGCAGCGTAAGCCCAATGGGCCTTGGCAGTCTAGACCATATTAGCATGACAATAGCTGATGGAAGCACCTGAAGGCTAGTGTATAGATGAACAAGTCATGGATGACTTGGAGAGATCCGATAGGTGTGAGGCTGACGGAGGTGGCTAGAAGGCTTAGGTCTAGGTTAAGGGTGGTCTAGCAAGTATGGGGGCACCATACTTGGGTTAAAACCTCATGTTTGAGGTGTATCAGTCGACTGAGACTATGGTCAGTCGACTGATGGGAGTCAACTAGGGTTTGACTGCGGGAAGATGGCCTAGCAGTCGATTGATGGCCTAAGCAATCGAATGATCTGGAGATCAGTCGACTGCTGGTCGGGCTTTCGGGCACAGAAAGCTTTTTAGTCGAGTGATCAGGCCGAGCACTCGACTGATTGAGCTATCAGTCGACTGATGGCCATGATCAGTCGACTGATGCTCTATCCATTGGAACTTATTCAATGTGGCACATGTCGTTGTGAGATATGACTACAGGGGCAGTTGACTGATGGTCTCGATCAGTCGATTGCTAGGCAAAAAATCAACTCGAATGTAGGTTATAAGAGATGTTCGTGGGGTGGATTTTTGGCATGGTTTTTGAGCTTCTTTAGGGCGATTTGCTTTTGCAATTCGGCATCTCCAAGGCTACTCTTCAAGCAACCAAAAGCAAGCAATCAAAAGCTCTTGTATAGTTGTTTTCTTTACTTGTATTGCATTTCATATTTTTATTTACTTATTATTACTGTTGTAATCACTTGTACGAGGTTTCTCCACCTCTGGATTGTTGCGAGAAGGAGTTATTTGTTATAGTGGTGTGTGTTGGCATCGCTAGGGATCTTATGAGCCAAATCCATAGAGTAGAAACCATTTGGTTCCGAACCACATTATATCGTGTTGTCTATTGTACTTGTGTGTATTTGTTATTGGTTTATTTCCGCTGTGCACTAATTAATTTGTAGCAAGCACGAAACAACTTCCATCTACGACGAATCGCTATTCACTCCCCCCTCTAGCTGTCACGAACATTCCTACAATTGCTATCAGAGCCTGGAGCTCTTCTACGGACTAACACCCGGGAGCAAAAGATGCTAGAGGGAAAGAAGATGGATTTTCAAGAAAAACTAGGATGGGACATCAACACACCGCCACCATACGACCAAGAGGATTTTCCGGCATGCAGGACAAGAATGGAGACATTCTTGATGATGGACATAGAAGATTGGTTCATCATCATGGAAGGCTTTGAACCCCCTAGGGATAAGAAGGGAAATGTTCTAAAGTTGAAGAAGTGGACACAAGATCAACGTCTCAAGTTCAAGATTGAAGTCAAGGTAACAAAGTTTTTAGAAGATTTGATACCTAATGACATTTTATCTAGACTAGGTGAATATCAAGATGCCAAAGAGCTTTGGAGCAAATTGGCAAAGTTCCATGAAGGAGAAGAGGAGTCCGAGGAGGAGTGCTCATCCTCTCAAGCTCAAGAAGAAGTAAGCACCTCTTCATCACAAGAGTTTGAGGATCCGGAGGAGGATAGAGAATCAACATCTGGGTTGGTAGAGGAGGAAGAAGCACAAGAAGCCCCCACCTCTAGGATTGAGGGGGAGGAGATTAGATCTCCGGGTCAAGGGCAAGAGTAAGAGGAGCCATCTACTTCGGGGAGAAGTGATGTACAAGCTCAAGAGACCCTCACCACCACCCTAGGTAACTCAAACACTTTAATTCAAAATAAAATTCATATTATGTGTTTTGAGTGTAGGGAGTATGGGCATTACAAGAGTAAATGCCCTAAGAAGGTTAAAAGAACTCCTCCGGCACCAAAAGTCAACACGAATTCAAAGGATGCCGGTCCCCCAACAATTAAAAGCAAGGAGCACATCATTTGATTCAAATGTCAAAAAAAAGGCATTTTAAGAGTCAATGCCCCAAGGGGAAGAAAAAGACCCAAGAGGGAGCTACACATGTAGGGGGAGCTAAGGCAAACCCTAAGGTAACTTTTAAGTATGCTTCTTCTTTATTTAGTTATCAAAAGCATGCTAGAAATAATGTTAGCAATCTTGCTATTTATCATAAAGAGCATGTTAGAAATAATAGATTTTATTATCTAGGTGCTAAGAGTGTCAACCTTAGGAATAAGGAGAAATTTGGGACTAATGTCCCTAAAAATATTTTACCTAAGGCAAGTATTAGGAAAATTGAGGACCACCTAGGTTTTAATCCTAAATGGACTAGACATATGCCTAGGAAAAACAATGTCCAAAGAATAGATGAAAAATAAAAAATTGGACAAATAGAGCTAGAAAACCAAGCCTTGAGGTCAAGGCTTGAGAAATTAGAAAAGAGCCTTGCAAAAATGCAAAATCAAATTCAAGGGTCAAAGGATCAAAAATCTAAGTCTAAGAGCCAAAACCTAGATTTTAGGAGACAAGAGTCCACCAAGGGCAAGAAAGGTTTGGGTCACAAACCTAAGCCCAAGGAGACCTACCATAGTGTTCCATTCGATTATGGAACACAACCTAGGTCTAGGAAAGCCAAGGTTACTAGGGAAGTCCTCCCTAAGGGTAACAAAGGTTTATGCATAGTGGCTAGGGTTTCAAGGAAACCTAGGGAAGCCATTAAGAAGGTCAAAGGGGGAGTTACCTCTAGATTTGACCTAGGCAAGACCCAAATGACCAAGGCTTCTAATCCTAGGAAGGTCATTAGGAGGGTATCTAGGGAAGTTATCCCTAATGAATACCTAGTTAACCCAAGGATCTCCAATAGGTATTGGGTTCCTAGGAGCATGATCGATTCACGCTAAAAGGGTTTAGGTGTGCCAATTTTGAATGGATAGGTAGTTAACCTAACCATGGTATGTTAGTAATATATATGAGAGATGTCCTAAGGCAATCGCCTTATGTATGAACCATTTATATGATAAATGAAGATTCACTATTTGAGTATACATGTTTCATGTATTTGATTGGATCTTAAACTCATTTACTGAATGTCCACGATGCGATTCACAGCATGAGAGAATTTGTGATTGGATCACAACTAGTGAGTATCTCTACATGTGTAATTGTGATGTATCGGAAATATCCCTAGTCGATAAATTGATGAATTTGGACACCATCAATTCTTTCGAGACTAGCACGATGTATACTCCTTGGTGTATCCAAGCAGCTGATTCTTACTGGATGGAGACATTGTGATGTCCGGAGTTAATCGTGGATGCTAGTTATGGTAACTAGTTCATTGGAGTGACCAGCCGTAAGACTTCATATGGTTCTCTGCATATATAAATATGTCAATGAAGTTCTTACTGTATCTTAAGTGCGATGTTCCTTTGACTTGCGGTATTCAAGTCATCTTGATCATAGAGACTTATGCTTTGACATCTTAAGCAAGCATCTCTAAGGAGATGTGGACCCGGGATGATTGAGTATAAGTCGAAGTGATCGAAGGTGTTTGAATAGCCTATAAAGGATTCACCACTCCTTGCGAGGAGATGTATACCCATGGCCTCTCGTCGGATTGTTACTAAAGTCTTTGGCCAAAGCATTACATGTTTAGAGTAAGGTACTCTTTGATACATGTGGAGTAACTAGAATCCGTAGGACGAGGAAATGATACTTGGGCTAGGTGTGACGTAGTCAGCCTAGTGGGGACTGACACAATAGACCATGTCCTGAACCAAGTGGGTATAAGATGAGTGAAGGGAATGAGGCACGAATCATTCGAGCTGCTGAAGGGTTTCAGAAATAGTTCTGGATCAACCGTTGATCTTTTCGGTTAATTGGGGATCATGATGTACTACTAGGTGCCACTCATGATCGTTCTATAATTAATGGTTAATTATAGACGACCAACATAAACCGAGAACCTATTTGGTCACACGCACAACGAGCGTAATCCAAAGGATTTAAAACGAGCTTGAGAATGGGATTCTCAGACCGAGAGAAACTAAGTTTGGTTGGACTAAACATAAAGCGAGCATGAAATCATTTCAGTCGCAATGGAAGCGTGGATGGGCCGAGTCTTATGAAGACGTAATGGATGAACCAAAATGGTTTGGTTCTAATCCAATGGAGGAGAATAAACCAAAGGGTTTGGTTTATTTTAAACGAATGAACCAAAAGTTGGTTCGGTTTATTTTAACTTAAAATAAACCATCATGGTTTGGTTTATTTTAACTTATCTTAATGGAGCGGGTTAACGGACTTAATGGTTATGATCCAATAACCATTAAGAGAATTAGTTCTCTATAAAAGAGGGCTTAAGGGATAATTAAGCCCTAATCCAAAACCCTAGCTTGGAGTTGCCGCCCAACCTTTATTGCCGCCCAACCTCCATTGCCGCCTAGCTTGTTGTGCCGCCGTCCAGCTCCTTGCCAGCGACCAAGCTTCAGCCGGTGATCCTCCGGCGACCCTCCGGTGATCTCCTATAGGTTTGGCATCAAGGTGAGCCTTTTCTTCCCTTGGTTGGCCGGCGCCTATCTCCTCCACCAAAGCTGTCCAGTTTTCTGGACAGCTTGTTCCTCGTCGGGCGTCGTTTGGACGACGGTTAGAGCTCCGACAGCGGCTAACTTACCGGGGATTCGATCTCCGGTAATCCTCTGAGGTGGAGGATGAAGGATTCGTCAATTGGTTGACGAATACCTCTCAGGAGAAGCGAGTTTTGAGAACTCGTATTAGGATCCGAATTTGGATTCGGATCGTGATCATCTCTCGATCACGTCGTCTTCAACACGAGGCTAGTAACCCGTACGAAGACGAAGCTCGTGGCTTAGCGAAGTCATCCCGAGGAACTCGGCGTGGATCCGGATAGAGACGATTCTAGCGAGGATCGTTCCGGTTGATGCCGTTCCCGCTACACGTCATACGAAAGGTATAACGTAGATAAATTTCCTTTTATTGCAAATTTAAATTTATGGTTATGTCTACACTTGTTGTAATATGCATGCGTGTGTTGTGTGTGTTGTAATAAATGTAGATTTATTATTTTTAATGCTTCCGCTGTGTTCATGTTTACGAAACGTGATCGAACACACATACGCATCGGAAACCTTGATGGTATCGAGCCCAGTTGTGTTTGACATAATCGTAAAAATAGTTTTGCGATAGTCATAATGTATTTCTGGAAATTTTCTAATTTTGGAAATTTAGAAGTATTTATGGAAATTTTTCAATTTTGGAAAGTCTAGAAGTATTTATGGAAATCTTCCACTTTTGGAAAGTTGGAAGTATTTATGGAAATTGATATTTTCCATAAATAAAATATTTGATTAGATTCTAGAAATTTGTTTCCTAATTTAATCATGATTCGATTTTAAATCAAATCTTAAAATATTTTATTTCCATAAGTAGTTTTAATGATTTAGGAAATTGGTTTCCTAAATAGATTTTCCTTAATCAAATAATTCCATGAATAAAATATGTGATTAGATTTGGAAATTTGTTTCCTAATTTAATTATGATTTGATTTGGAGAATCAAATCTTAAACATATTTTATTTCCATAAATAGTTATGACATATAAGGAAATTATATACATGACATAATTGTATGCCATGTAATTGCATTAGATGCATAACATTATGCCATGCGTGTCGTGACATGTAGATGTATGCCATGTATGTCATGCCATGTAGATAATAGTTATTTGCATGCAAAGAGGATGAGACATAAAACCCTTAAACAATATTAAAGCCTACACCTTCCAGTAATATGGTTAGAACCAGAGTTCCGTTTCTTGTTTGGGTTGTTGGACTCTCTCCAAGCCCGGCTCGAACACGAATATGTTCAAACCATGGAATAGTTTAATACTAATATGGTAAGAGTCGAGAGGTCAATCGTTAGCTTTGGTTGTTGGACTCTCTCCAAGCTGGGCTAATTGGTTGAATGCGCTCTAACCATATTAAAACTATTTCCGATTAATGGGTTGGCTTTAACCTGGAGCATCGGCTTGTTGGACTCTCTCCAAGGTCGATGTAAAGGGAGGTGAAGTTGGGTGCTATGCATATGATGCATACTTGTTAATGTGTTAACAACCCGATGTATGTGTGAACATTCAATTAGTTGATAGCACATTGTGATAGTTGCATATACGTGATATGCAATCGGTATAGTTGATAACTACCGTCGTAGTTATGAATGGCTTGTTGGACTCTCTCCAAGGTTGTTCATAACTATGATGGATATCAGCCCATTCGGAGATGGACCTACGATCTCCCGAAGTGATTTTGGGGTTTTGAAATTGAAAAATGAATGGGATTTATAAATGTATATTGATGCATTTTAAAATCATTTTCTCATATATGCTCGTTTTGTATTTCTAGGTCAATAAATTGATCATGACGTCTTTGAATTTGTGCACTATTTTGGATTCGAACAAACTGACTGGGCCTAACTTCTGGGTGGCTTAGAAACTTGAGAATTGTTCTCAAGGCGAGAAAAGCTTGCATATGTTCTTGAAGAGCCTCTTCCCATCCTAGGGCGATGCAACTCGGACCAAATGTTGGTCTATCGAAGCATGTGGCGATTCTAAGTGGCGAGTTGCATCATGCTAGCGGCGATGGTAATCGAGTGCAGCGCATGAGCATATGGATGCTAATACTATAGTCTTCCATCTTCATGAGTTGTTTGATGAGCAAGCGAGATTGAAGGTTCGAGGTCTCTAGGCTCCTCTTCACCACGAAGATGCAAGAAGGTTCGTCTCAGAGTGCAGTTTGTGCTAAAGATGAGCGGGTACATCGAGCTAGCCACCCTTGGTTTTGTGATGGATCATGAGTTAAGTATTGACTTAATTCATTGTTTGCCCAAGAGTTTCTCACAATTTGTGATGAACTATCGGATGAACAAATTAGAATCCACCATTCGAGCTCCTCAATATCTTTGAAGGCTGTGGAGCCTTACGTGAAGCATGAGGAGAAAGGCGGTTACATTAGTTCATTCCTCAAAGAAAGGTTCTAAGAGGAAGGCAAAAGAACAGAAGAAAGGAAAGAAGAAAAAGGCAAAGAAGGCAGAACCAGCGCAAAAGGGCACTTGCCATCACTATGGCAAGGAAGGCCACTGGTGAAGAAACTGCAAGATTTATCTTGAGTCCATGAAGAAGAAGAAGGCATCCGATGCTCCATCCTCTTCAGGTATCTTCGTTATTGATTGTCATTCTATTTCCTTAGACACTTGGGTATTGGATACTGGGTGTGGCTCACATATATGTAATGACATACAGGGGCTAAGGAATATAAGAAGACTTGTCGAGGAGAGTCAAATTCTGAGTTGGCAATGGAGCAAGGTTCTTGCAGTACGCCATCGGAACTTATTTGCTGAAGCTCCCTAGTGGACTAGTCTTAGAACTGGACAATTGCTATTATGTTCCTTCTCTAATAAAGAACATTGTTTCTATTTCCTGCTTAAATAGAAATGGTTTCCATTTGACGTTTAGTAACAATTGTTGTTATATAACTTTGAATGGCGTATTTTATGGAACTGGAACTTTGAGTAATGGCATTTATACGTTGGACGTATCCAGTGACATTTTCAATATCGAAGCGAGCAACACGTGTGCTCGAAAGAATAATCAAATAGACTCCTATATGTGGCATTGTCGTCTTGGCCATATAAGCAAGAAACGCATGTCCGAATTACACCGATGTAAAATTCTAGAATCGTTTGAATTGGATTCATATGATACATGCGAATCATGCTTAAAAGGCAAGATGACTAAGTTACCTTTTACTGGAAAAGGTGAACGAGTGGGAGAGTTACTAGGTCTAATACATACTGATGTATGTGGACCTATGTCAACTCAAGCATTAGGAGGCTATAGCTACTTCATTACCTTCACCGATGATCACTCACGGTTTGGGTATGTGTTCTTGATGAAACACAAGTCTGAAGCCTTTGAAAGGTTCAAAGAGTTCAGAAATGAAGTAGAGAAACAACATGACAAGTGTATTAAAATACTTCGATCGGATCGAGGTGGTGAATACTTAAGTCAAGAGTTTCTTGATTATCTAAGAGACAATGGTATATTGTCTCAATGGACTCCGCCCTATACACCACAGCATAATGGTGTATCTGAGAGGCGTAACCGGACCTTGTTGGACATGATCAGGTCAATGATGAATCATGCGACTCTTCCCAAGTCCTTTTGGGGTTATGCACTTTAGACAGCTGTTTACTTGTTAAACAGAATGCCTACCAAGGTAGTCTCAACTACTCCATATGAGATATGGAATAGTAAGAAACCTCATGTATCTTACTTGAAGATATGGGGTTGTCCTGCTTATGTGAAGCGGACAGTATCAGACAAATTGGATGCTAAGTCTGATAAATGTCTATTTATTGGATACCCTAAGGAAACAAGGGGTTACCAATTCTATCATCCTGTGGAACAAAAGGTGTTTGTTTCAAGGCATGTTGTGTTTCTAGAGAAAGAGTTTCTCTTGCAAGAAAATAGTGGGAGTGTCATCGAGCTTGAGGAGGCTCGAGAGACTCAAATAGACATTGATGAGATACCTGGTGAAGCACAACAGCCAACAACTCATAGTGATGAGCAATCGGCTGGACCTATTGTAACACCACATCTTCGTAGATCTGGTAGAACACGCAATATTCCTGAGAGATATGGATTTCTCGTAAGTGAATCGAACGACGTGTTACTCATTGATGATGAGAGCCTACAGTTATAAAGAAGTCTTGACAAGTTCGAGAAAGGGATAAGTGGCTTGGTGCCATGAAGTCGAAAATGGATTCCATGTATGAAAACCAAGTTTGGAACTTGGTTGACCCACTGAAGGATAAAGCCTATAGGGTGCAAGTGGGTTTCAAGAAGAAAACCGACATGGATGGTAATGTGATTACCTATAAGGCTAGATTGGTGGCGAAAGGATATCGTCAAAAACAAGGTGTTGATTATGGCGAAACCTATTACTTTGTAGCTATCTTAAATCCATTCGGATGCTCCTGGCCATAAGCGGCTCATTATGATTATGAGATATGGCGGATGGAATGTGAAAACAACTTTCCTTAATGGAAACACCCGAGGGCGTGTATATGATACACTGAGGTTTCACATCGGTTGATAAAACCAAGGTATGCAAATTGCGGCCGGTCCATATATGGATTGAAGCAAGCATCCGAGGCTGGAATATCCGTTTGATGAGACAATCAAAAAGTTTGATTTCTCACAAAATTCAGACGAACCTTGTGTGTACAAGAAGGTTAGTGGGAGTGCAGTCGTGTTCCTAGTATTGTATGTCGATGACATACTACTTATAGGAAACGATGTTTCAATCTTACAGTCAGTGAAGGTTTGGTTATCCAAGACATTCTCCATGAAAGACCTGGGAGAACCAACCTACATCCTCGGGATTAAGATCTATAGAGATAGATCGAAACGGTTGCTTGGTCTTTCGCAGTCTACATATATAGACCGAGTGCTAAAGAGGTTTAGCATGTCGGAATCCAAGAAAGGTTTCTTACCCATCAGGCATGGGGTACACCTTTCGAAGTCTATGTGTCCGCGCATAGAAGACGAGAGGATTTGCATGAGTAAGATTCCCTATGCATCCGCAATAGGATCTATCATGTATGCTATGTTATGTACGAGGCCCGATGTATCGTATGCGCTCTGAGTGTCACGGCGGATACCGATCCGATCCGGAATGGATCATTGGGCGGCTGTTAAGACGATCCTTAAGTACTTGAGAAGAACTAAGGATGTGTTCCTAATATATGGAGAAGGGGACATGGTGATACGCGGATATACGGATGCCGGCTTCCAGACAGACAAGGATCATTCCAGGTCTCAGTCTGGATACGTGTTCACCTTGAATGGGGGCACAGTGAGTTGGAAAGGTTCCAAGCTTGACGCTATAGCGGATTCTGCCACTAAGGCAGAATACATTGCAGCTTTGGAAGCAGCAAAGGAAGCGGTTTGGATCAAAAGTTCATCTCTGAACTTGATGTGGTCTCATCAATGATCCAAACATGTGCTTCGCCGCTATCATCTTATCAGAGAGATCATCAGTAGGAACGAAATACAAATCGAGAAAATTCCCACTGAAAGGAACTTAGCGGATCCTTTGACTAAAGCATTACCTCAAAGTAAGTTTGAGGGTCATGTTAGTGCTTATGGTATTGGATACCGTAGCGATTGGCATTAGGCCAAGTGGGAGTCTATTAGTAATATATGAGAGATGTCCTAAGGCAATCGCCTTATGTATGAACCATTTATATGATAAATGAAGATTCACTATTTGAGTATACATGTTTCATGTATTTGATTGGATCTTAAACTCATTTACTGAATGTCCACGATGCGATTCACAGCATGAGAGAATTTGTGATTGGATCACAACTAGTGAGTATCTCTACATGTGTAATTGTGATGTATCAGAAATATCCCTAGTCGATGAATTGATGAATTTGGACACCATCAATTCTGTCGAGACTAGCACGATGTATACTCCTTGGTGTATCCAAGCAGCTGATTCTCACTGGCTGGAGACATTGTGATGTCCGGAGTTAATCGTGGATGCTAGTTATGGTAACT
The DNA here is from genome assembly GCA_025175895.1 of Wurfbainia villosa. NCBI lineage: Eukaryota > Viridiplantae > Streptophyta > Magnoliopsida > Zingiberales > Zingiberaceae > Wurfbainia > Wurfbainia villosa. The sequence goes on from CM045987.1 coordinate 98,196,520, forward strand.
AGTTCATTGGAGTGACCAGCCGTAAGACTTCATATGGTTCTCTGCATATATAAATATGTCAATGAAGTTCTTACTGTAGCTTAAGTGCGATGTTCCTTTGACTTGCGGTATTCAAGTCATCTTGATCATAGAGACTTATGCTTTGACATCTTAAGCAAGCATCTCTAAGGAGATGTGGACCCAGGATGATTGGGTATAAGTCAAAGTGATCGAATGTGTTTGAATAGCCTATAAAGGATTCACCACTCCTTGCGAGGAGATGTATACCCATGGCCTCTCGTCGGATTGTTACTAAAGTCTTTGGCCAAAGCATTACATGTTTAGAGTAAGGTACTCTTCGATACATGTGGAGTAACTAGAATCCATAGGACGAGGAAATGATACTTGGGCTAGGTGTGACGTAGTCAGCCTAGTGGGGACTGACACAATAGACCATGTCCTGAACCAAGTGGGTATAAGATGAGTGAAGGGAATGGGGCACGAATCATTTGAGCTGCTGAAGGGTTTCAGAAATAGTTCTGGATCAACCGTTGATCTTTTCGGTTAATTGGGGATCATGATGTACTACTAGGTGCCACTCATGATCGTTCTATAATTAATGGTTAATTATAGATGACCAACATAAACCGAGAACCTATTTGGTCACACGCACAACGAGCGTAATCCAAAGGATTTAAAATGAGCTTGAGAATGAGATTCTCAGACCGAGAGAAACTAGGTTTGGTTGGACTAAACATAAAGCGAGCATGAAATCGTTGTTAGTGCAACAATGCTCCAAGCATTTATATGTTGTGATGTTTGGCTAATCATCTAAGTTAGGCAATATCTTGTGATCTAATTACGAATGTGTTTAAGTGACAGGGAAATCCAAGGATGAAGACTTGGTAAAAGGAAGTCCAAGTATGATCTTGGCAAAGGAAGTCCAAGGGATGGACTTGGCGGCATAAGACCAAGCTTGTAGTCTTGGCAGCATAAAGTCCAAGTGAACCTTGGCAAAGGAAGTCCAAAGTAAAGTCTTGGCAGCATAATTCCAAGCTTGTAGTCTTGGCGGCGTAAAGTCCAAGCATTTGGCAACCCAAGACATGACGAAACCGAAGGAAGCTCTTGGAAGCAAAGCGCAAAGGATGAACAAGTCGCGGACTCGGAGAGATCCTGAAGGCGCAAGGCTTAATGAGGAGCTAGAAGGTTGAGTCTAGGTCTAGGGTATAAAATCAAGTGTGAATTACTCATACTTGATGTCGATCACGATCAATGTATAATCGGCTAGTCGATCGTTCGGCCAGTCGAGTCGTGAAAACCACGACCGATCGATCGGCTTGCCTTAATCGAGCCGATCGAATCTGCGATCGATCGATCCAAGGGCATCGATCGGTGATCAAGGGAAATATCGCCACAGAATGCGCTCACTCATTCGCCTTGATCACTCGTGATCACCCCATCGGTCGATGATGGAAGGATCGATGATCACCGCCGTTGGAGATTGCGCTCTACGATCTTGCGGAGATCGCATTTGGTGTTGGCCGGCGGATCGTGATGGTATGCATCAGTCGACTGATCGACGCCCAACGGGAAAAACAGCCCCTCTTCTATAAAAAGGGGCCATGGGGAGCTTGGTGAAGCTAGTGCTCTTGCTCCAAACTACACCTACGTGCTCACCAAGCTTTCCAAGTGTTTTTAGCAATCCAAAACCTCCTCTTCTCTAATCCTAATCTTCCATCATTGTAAAGAAGAGGAGTGCATTGTAAGATAAGGTTTCTCCACCTTGGTTCATCCAAAGGAGGTTCTAGTGAAGATTGATTAGGGCTAATCCACCTTACGGATTGCCGTGGAGTAGGAGCGTCATCTCCGAACCACGTTACATCGGGTGTTAGCTTTGTTTCTTGTTTTGTTTGTGCTTATATTTGTATTGCTTCCGCTAACCTTTTTGTAGAAAGAAAGAAAGGCTAATCACCCCCCCTCTAGCCATTCCAAGGGTCCTAACAAGTGGTATCAGAGCCCAGATAGCTTGGAAGATCTCACCATCAACCAAGACATCAATGGATCTTCAAGAGGGATATAGCATCGCCAAGCCACCGCTCTTCGATGGGAGTCATTTTGCGTATTGGAAAGGTAGGATGAAGTACTATCTTATGAGTAATATTGAAATTTGGCATAGTGTTGTAGATGGCTTCGAGGAACCGGTGGATGAACATGGACATCCTATTCCAAGCAAGGATTGGACAAGAGAAATAAACAAGAAATTTGAATCAAATGCAAAGGCCGTCCTCACCATCCAATGCGGCGTCACAATGGAGCAACTCAACAAGGTGGGGCCTTTTGAATCCGCCTCATTGAGCTAAATGAAGGTTCCAAGGAATCAAAGAGGGCCAAGAAGGACCTATTAGTTGGACAACTTCAAGCCTTCCAAATGAAGATGCATGAAACCGTAAGTCAAATGCATGGAAGGTTCAAGGAAATTGTGAACGGACTCCATATCATAGGTGAGCGAGTTGACAATCGGGATTTGGTAAGGTATATTTTACAAGCATTTCCTAGAAATTCTTTATGGACCTCTATAGTTGATGCCATTAAGGTAACTAGGGATTTATCTCAAATTAAAATTGATGAATTATTTTGTGAGTTTGAATTACATGAGCAAATTAACATGTCCTCTAAGGAAAAGGGGTTAGCTCTATTTGTTGAAAAGAAGGACAAGAAAGAAAAGAAGAAGAAGGAAAGAAAAGAAGCATCATCATCATCCGAGTCGGAGGATGAGTCAAGTAGCGATGGGGACTCATCTAGTGAAATGGCAAATTTCGTCAAGAAGCTTTATAGAAAGTCAAGAGAGTTCAAGAATAGAGAAGCAAGGAAGGGGTCTCATTCCTCAAAAGGTAAATTTAATGGTAATTCAAGTTTTAGCAATAATGTGATTTGCCATGCTTGCAATAAGAAGGGGCATATAAAGCCGAATTGCCCGGAGCTAAAGAAGAAGGAGGAAAAGGAAAAGAAAAAGAAGGACAAGAAGGAAAAGAAAAAGAAGGAGGCCATGGTGGCTCAAACCACATGGGACACACCAAGTGTTGAAGACTCTTCCTCCGATGATGAGCTTTGCCACATCACACACCATGTGGCACTCATGGCATTAGAAGATGATTCCGGCACATCAAGTCAAGAAGATTCTTCAAGTGATGAATCGTCATCTAGTGACGATGAGGTAATGAATTCTCCCAAGATTAAGCTTCTTTATAAATCAATTGCATATCTTAAAGAAGCTCTAGATAAGTCAAAATCTAAGGTTAAGAGCATGAAGGTAGAACTAAAGGCCATTAGGGATGAAAAGCTTTCACATATTGACTCTTGCATGCTTAAGGAAGAAAATGACAAACTTAAGGATGAGGTTAGTGAATTGAAAGTATGTTTAGAAAAATTTTCAAATGGCTCAAAGTGTCTTGATATGATTCTTAGTAGGCAAAGAGCGGTTTATAACAAGGCCGGTTTAGGATATAAGCCAAAAGAAAAAAGAAGTTGCTTATATTTCATTAATAAATAGGAAAGCAACTATTAAGGGTAAGGTTAAGAAAGCTTGGGTACCTAAGAAGTTTTTGCTTAATGTTACCGGTCCAAATGTTTGGGTACCAAAAGCTTGTGTTTTTCATGTGATTTAGGTAGGAGAGCGAGGGATGTGGATTGTGGATAGCGGTTGCTCAACACATATGACCGGGGATGTGAGCAAGTTCTCCACAATTAAATATGTGAAGAAGGGAGCGGTGTCCTTTGGGAATAGTGGAAAACTCAAGATATTAGGTAGAGGAACAATTGAGGTATCCCCCAAAATTGTTATTCACAAAGTCTTGCTAGTTGAAAATATGAAATTTAATTTATTAAGTGTTAGTCAACTTTGTGATGCAAACTATCATGTATCTTTTGAATCCTCTAAATGCATGATTAGACACAAGGAATTAAATGATTGCATGTTAGTTGGATATAGGAAATCAAATATCTATTATGTTGATCTTTCATATGCTTCTAACATTTCTACTAAGTGTTTTGTTGCAAAAGAAGAGGAAAATTGGCTATGGCATAGAAGATTGGGGCATATCAACATGAAAAACATAGCCAAGGTAGCCAAGATGGAGTTGGTCAAAGGGCTACCAAAGATCAAGTATGTCAAGAACAAATTGTGTGATGCATGCCAAGAAGGAAAACAAACAAAGGCATCACACAAAGGTAAAACCTAACTAATACTCTTTACCATTAGAATTATTGCATCTTGACTTATTTGATTGCCATAGTACTCCATCTTTAAATGGTAATAAATATTGTTTGGTTATAGTAGATGATTTTTCTAGGTATACTTGGGTCTATTTTATGAAACATAAGGATGATACCTTAGAAATAATCATAGGATTTAGTAAAAGGGTTGAAAATGAAAAGAGTCTCAAAATCAACCGGATCCGTAGTGATCATGGTGGTGAATTTGAAAATCTAAAATTTTCACAATTTTGTTTAGAGCAAGGGTACAAGCATGAGTTCTCTTGTCCTAGAACACTCCAACAAAATGGGGTGGTGGAAAGGAGAAATCGTGCCCTACAAGAGGCGGCTAGGACTATGCTTAATGCATATTCTCTACCTAGCTACTTGTGGGCGGAAGCGGTTAATACCGCTTTCTATATCCAAAATAGGGTTCAAATCCATAGGTTTTTAGGAAAAACACCATTTGAATTATGGAATGGGACTATACCCACAATTCATTATTTCAAAGTCTTTGGATGTAAAGTTTATATTCTAAACACCAAAGATAACTTAGGAAAATTTGAATCAAAAGCGGATGAGGGAATCCTAGTTGGATACTCATCCACAAGTAGAGGGTATAGAGTCTACAATAAGAGAACCAAAGGGATTGAGGAGTCTTCCAATGTTCAATTTGATGAAACTACTAGTACCTACCCTAGAAAGTCCTCCATTGATAAGGATATTAATGACAATAATCAAGACATTACCCAAAAACTTCAAAATTTGACCATTAGGGGTAATGATCAAGGGGGAAGAAGAGGAGACTCCGACGATGAAAGAAGGGTGGAAGATAACAATGATCAAATTGAAACCCCTTCTAGAAATCTAAGAATTCATCAAGATCATCCACTTGACCAAGTAGTAGGAGATCTATCTCAAGGAGTAAGAACTAGATCATTTCATAGACCTTCTACTAGTCAAGTAGCTCTTATTTCACAAATTGAGCCTAAATCGATAAATGATGCATTACATGATCCGGATTGGATTTTGGCAATGCAAGATGAATTGGCTCAATTTGAGAGGAGTCAAGTATGGGAATTAGTACCTAGACCCAGTGATAGCACCATAATTACTACAAGATGGGTCTTTAGGAATAAGCTAGATGATCAAGAAAATATCACTAGAAATAAGGCTAGGTTGGTTGCTAGGGGATTCAATCAAGTTGAGGGGCTTGACTATGATGAGACTTATGCCCCGGTTGCAAGGTTAGAATCTATTAGGATTCTCTTAGGGTATGCTTCCTACATGGGATTTAAACTTTACCAAATGGATGTTAAATCGGCATTCTTAAATGGTTTTATTAAGGAGGAAGTATATGTAGAGCAACCACCCGGATTTGAGAACATAGATTATCCAAATCATGTATGTAAGCTTAGGAAAGCATTATATGGGCTAAAACAAGCTCCCCGGGCATGGTATGAAAGATTGTCATCCTTCTTAATTTCTAAGGATTTTAGAAGAGGCCAAGTAGATCAAACTTTGTTTATAAAGTCAACGTTAAAAGATATATTCATAGCCCAAGTATATGTTGATGATATCATCTTTGGGTCAACAAATGATGATCTTCTTCAAGACTTTATAAAAAATATGGAAAATGAATTTGAAATGAGTTTGGTTGGAGAGCTTACCTTTTTCCTAGGTTTACAAGTCAAACAAACCAATGAGGGTATTCATATTTATCAAACCAAATATGCAAATGAAATGATCAAGAAATTTGGTTTGGAAAATGCCAAAATTGTAACCACTCCTATGGCCACTAGCACTAGGATAGATAGTGATCATGAAGGTAAATCAATTGATCTTAAACTTTATAGGAGTATGATTGGTAGCTTACTATACCTAACCGCTAGTAGACCCGACATTTTATTTGCGGTAGGTATGTGTGCAAGATACCAATCTTGTGCCAAAGAATCACATTTAGTAGCCGTCAAAAGAATATTAAGGTATATTAAAGGCACCCTAAATGTAGGAATTTGGTATCCTAGGACTAGGTCATTTGAATTACTTGGTTATACCGACGATTATGTCGGGTGCAAATTGATAGGAAAAGTACTAGTGGTGGATGCCAATTTCTTGGGTCCTCCTAGTTAGTTGGAGTAGTAGGAAGCAATATTGTGTTGCTTGATCAACCACAGAAGCCGAATATGTGTCTTTGGGTAGTTGTGTAGGTATATTACTTTGGATGAGGCATACTCTTGTGGACTATGAGCTACACTACTCTAACATTAAAGTTTATTGTGATAATGTGAGTACCATCAACTTGACCAAAAATCCGGTACATCACTCTAGGACCAAGCACATTGAAGTGAAACATCACTTCATAAGAGATCATGTGGCAAGAGGGGACATTGAACTTAATTATGTAGAATCTAAGTCCAACCTTGCCAATATCTTCACCAAAGCTCTTCCCGAAAATGAATTTTCATCTTTAAGGAGAGAGCTTGGTGTGTGCTTTATAGAGTAAAATTCTAGGTTTGCATGATCCCATGTTTATATGTTATCTTTATACCTTGATACATCTCACAAAAAGCCTTAAGAAACCTTGATTTTTGTATTGAGACACTTAGAACCATGTGAGATGATACATATTTGGTTTGATAAAGAGTTAGGAAATGAGTTAAGTTCAAGGTGCATAGTTTTTGCATCTAAGGTGTTAAACCTTGATCAAGATGTTGATACATGTGAGATGTTAGGAAATGAGTTAAGTTCAATGTGCATAGTTTTTGCATCTAGATGAACTCAAACTCATCTTATATTTATTGGTGGATCATTGGGAAAGCTTATGTTCAAGCCATGTACATTGAGCCCAAAGAATATGATCCAATATAAGGTTTTAAAACCATTTTAAAATCATTTTGAAAAACCTTGGTGAAGTCTATCTTTTTATAGCAATCACTATTAATGATGTTGATACAAAGTGAGCTAAAACATTGAAATTTTTCTTCACTTTTGAACTTTGTGTCAATTTCGCTATTTTATGGGTAAATTATTTTTGAAATATTTTTCACCCATTGTATTGCTTATAAGTAATGTAAGTATGAATTTTCATGATTTTTCAAAATACATAGAATTACTTATCAATTTCTGACTTTTATTTTTGATAACTAAAAATCAGGATTTTCAGTTATCAGTCGACTGCCATGGATAGCAGTTGACTGATGATGAGAGTCAGTCGATTGTTGTCTGATAAAGTCGACTGCCAGGTTGATTTGGGTAAACAAGGTTTGTTTAGCCAAATTTCAGCTATGTTAGGGTTCCCTAACTGCTCATAACCCTAGGATGTGCTTTGGAAAGCATTAGAAAGGGTAAAATTTCATTGGATATGGATTAGGAGAGTTGTTAGGGTGATGTATCAATTTTAAGGTGTAGGAAAGTTCAATGTTGAACTTTAGACCTTAATTTTGATGGTTTAGAGTTCCTATTGGCTTAGGGACTTCCCAAGAACATTGTTGGTGCAATGGTCAAGGGGGAGCAAGCTTTTAGGGGGAGGTATCCATCATGGGATGATGGATGTTATTTTTCCTCATGAGGGGGAGAAATGGGAATTTGAGATGCCCAATTTGGAAATTGGGAGACTTCATAGGAGTGCCTCTCTTGAGTGATATGAGACTTATCACTAGGAAGATTGTAGGCATCCTCGGTGTCTTTGGATCAAGGGGGAGATTGTAAGATCTATTTGGGATATGAGACATTGACCTCCTTAGGAGAACCTTTTTGATGTATGTCAAAAGGGAGGAGAAAGTAAAATTACCAATTTGGGATAATTGGTAAGGGAATTTGAGTTAGGGGGCTAACTCAAGGGTGTTTTTGTCAAACATCAAAAAGGGAGAGATTGTTGGTGCAATCGGCACAGGTCACGATTGACCAGACTCAAGTTTGACTCGAGTAGAGTTTTGATGTTTGACATTGATGTCTAACATGTGTTGGGGAGATTACTGATGCAATCGACCCAGGTCATAATTAATGTTTGATGATGGTTTGACCATTGTCATGGGAAAAGTCCAAGTCTTGTGTACTTGGCATGGAAAGTCCAAGCATGAGTCTTGGCAAAGGAAATTCCAACATGGGTTGGCAAGGAAAGTCCAAGCACGGGTCTTGGCAAATCCAAGCATGGGTCTTGGCATGGAAAGTCCAACATGGGTTCGTAAGGGAAAGTCCAAGCTTGAGTCTTGGCAATTGAGAAGTCCAAGAGGAATATTAGCGGCATAAAGTCCAAGGGTGGAGTCTTGGCAGCATAAGTCTAATGGTTGGCTATGTAAAGTCCAAGCGGAGTCTTAGCAGTGTAAGCCCAATGTGCCTTGGCAGTGTAGACCACATTAGCATGACAATAGCTGATGGAAGCACTTGAAGGCTATTGTATGGATGAATAAGTCATGGATGACTTGAAGGGATCCGATAGGTGTGAGACTGACAGAGGTGGCTAGAAGGCTTAACTCTAAGCTAAGGGTGGTCTAGCAAGTATGGGGGCACCATACTTGGGTTAAAACCTCATGTTTGGTGTATCAGTCGACTGATACTATGGTCAGTTGACTAATGGGAGTCAACTAGGGTTTGACTGCGGGAAGATGCCCTAGCGATCATTGCCACCATTAGGCGACCAAGCGATGGCTTTGGCGGTCAATTGATTTGAAGATCGATCGGCTCGTGGGCTTTCGAGCCTGAAAGCTTTTCATCAGTGATCGGCTGAGCACTCGGTGATTGAGCTATCGATGATCGATGCTATATCTGTTGGAACTTATCCAACGTGGCACATGTCGTTGTGAGATAATGGCTACAGGGGCAATCGAATGATGGTCCCAATCAGTCGACTGCTAGGCAAAAAATCAGCTCGAATGCAAGTTATAAGAGATGTTCGTGGGGAGGATTTTTGTCATGGTTTTTGAGCTTTTTTGGGGCGATTTGCTGTTGCAATTCGGGGTCTCCAAGGCTACTCGTCAAGCAACCAAAAGCAAGTAATCAAAAGCTCTTGTAAAGTTGTTTTCTTTACTTGTATTGCATTTCATATTTGTATATGATTGTATTTGCTTAGTATTACTATTGTAATCACTTGTACGAGGTTTCTCCACCTCCGGATTGTTCCGAGAAGGAGTTATTTGTTATAGTGGTGTGTGTTGTCATCACTAGGGCTCTTAAAAGCCCAATCCGTGGAGTAGGAGTCATTCGGTTCCGAACCACGTTATATCGTGTTTCCTATTGTGCTCGTGTGTATTTGTTATTTCTTTATTTCCACTGCAAACTAATCAATTTGTAGCAAGCACCAAACGACTTCCATCTACGACGAATCGTTATTCACCCCCCTCTAGCGGTCACGAATGTTCCTACACATATTAGAATTCATAGAAACAATGTAAACTGCGCAAAGAACGTGAATTACAATGCACTTTGGATCTCCTCTCCTATGTTGATGTGCAAAACTTTATCCTCGAGCGACCTTCTTCCTCCCCATTGCGAGTTTCTGAAGCTTTTTAGGGCGTCAGAGTGTTGACCCGACCGTCGTGCCTCCCCCCTAGGATTTGGGCGTAGCTTCTTTATATAGACATCAGGCCGGATCTCCTCGAAACCTGGAAAATAACTAAATCGTGTCGAAATTACCCGATGCCACATGGTCATGTGGATTCACATGACCAGGCCATGTGTGGCACTGGGGCGCGAGCCGTGTGGATTCACAGGGCCAGGGTGTGTGTCCTTCTGTTCTAGCTGCCAAATGTTTTCATCCGCATCAAGTGGTATTTGCAATCAAAGAAAAAATAGATATGTTCTTAAAATTCACTAAGTTAGCTTCTCATGTACGTACTAAGCGAATCTTCTTCGGGGATACTCATTCCATAGTAAGTTAAGTCGTCATTCTATAGCTTTTCTAAGGTCTCCGGCTCTTAGGCACTTACTTGCCCAAAGCGAGGGTCATTCTCTTGATCTAGCACAAAGTCTTAAAGGCGTGCTCGATATTGAGTGAAATTGGTAGGTGTTTCCCCAGTAACCTAACTCGATCTTAAAGGGGTACCTAATCATTTCCACCCACAACAACTATTTTTTTATCCCTCATAATCTTTTTTTTCAATTTTTCTCACTATATTTTTCTTTCCCTCTTTTTTTTTCTTTTCTCATTCCATTTTTTTCTTTTTCTTTTCTTTCTCTCTTGAGATTTTGATTTTTCCAAATGGGCTTCCACGATATGAGCATCTCCAATAACTAAAATGCTAAATCTAGAGTCACCTATGCATTCCAAAGTACTAGACTACTGAGATGAATCATAACTAGGTATGTACTAGATTCTCCCTTTCAGAATGTTCGACATGTGTAGGTGTAAAAATAAAAGCTAACCAATGTAAGTTTAGAACATTCATTAGAGCACATAAAACACCACGAGGTAAATGAAGTTAAGCTACCCATGGAAATAACTCATGAAGAAAACTTTTAAAAATACTACTGAGGCAGCTTATAGATAGCAAGAACTAAGTGCTGAAAGAAACTAAACAACCTATGAATGAACAAATAAATGCTAACTAAAATGCAAATATCAGGATAGAAACTACTACTAGAAACAAAATAAATCAAAACTTGGTCCCCCCCAGACTTATATGAAATCATACCTCTAATACGGTGGTCGAGGTGGAAAGTCTGGTAGCCTCAGCATCTCGGGATCCCGAGAGAATCTGGTGCTGAGCCGCTGATGCCACATGTACATGTGGTCGATCTAAGAGATGGTGGATGCAGCGGCTGCTCTGTGCTCCTCCTCCCTAGCCCACTGTGCTTGCTGGGCACACATGTACTGCCTGACCTCCCGATGTTAGGCAGCCTCCTCCTGGCGATGGGCAGCTTCCTCCTGGAAGTATATATGGGCCTCATCGTAGAACTCCTCGGCCCGCTGGAAGTGCTCCCGTAAGCCATGAAACTCCACTTGCATGTAAGAGATGTGCTCCTCCTATCCCTGCCCCTGTATCTGCGGCTCTGTGTATATGTTATCGAGATGCGATCAGAATTCTGAGAAGTCGTAAGCGATTGTACTAGCATCTTGCTCAAGAGTAGAAGAAAAATGGTGGTGCAGGTGCAGGCTCTCATTGTGGACTAGGTGGGCTAAAAATAATTTTTGCTTCTTCCTAGCAAGTTCTTTCAATTCTAATCCTAGACTATTTGCAAAAATATAAGTGACCATAAATCAATTTCTAAATTATACACATGAATGCAGGAAGATTAAAAATATGTAAAATTAAACTTGGGTTGCCTCCCAAGAAGCATTTTGTTTAAGGTCTTTTAGCTTGACCATACTCCATTATCTCAACTTGGCTCCGGAGGTTCTGTAAACCTCCATTCATCTGTCTCTGTGTTGTCTTCTAGTGGGATGGGCTTTACCTTATTGAAAGTGTAGCCGTCTAAGAAGGGAGCTCTACACTCTGATAGGTTGAAGATGATGATCTCCCTGTCTACTTCCAAGGAGATCTTGTGCACCTTTACGTCTATACACGCTCTCGTAGTCGCCAGAAAGGGTCTTCCCAAGATGATGGGATTCTGGGGGTTTAGTCCTGTGTCAATACGATAAAATTTGTGGGTATTACAAAATTCTCAATCACCACAGGTACATGTTCTAGCATGCCAATGGGCTTCTTGATCATGTCATCCATCATGTGAATACCTATGCCCATTGGTTGTATACCGCCCAGCCCCATCTCTAGGTAGAATGCGTAGGGCATCATGCTAACTGATGATCCTAAATCGCATAGCGCTTCATCGAAGCTCTCACCATAAATCGAGCAGGGTATAACAAATTCACTAGGGTCCTCAAGCTTGGGTGGGATTTTATCTTCAATTTCAGCTTGGATTGGCAAGGTCGATATCATGGTTGCACATCCCTTGGCGAATCTATTTTTCTGTGCTACTCTCTCGGTGCACACTCCCTCTTCCTTAGCCTGACTCGGCTCGAGTAATGATGGAGAGCTATCTATGGTCTGTGCTATGGTTTGGGCTATTTGGGCTACTTGTGTCTCCAACATCCTCATGTGACTTGCAAGACCGTCAACAGTGGTCTTCAAATCCCTAAGTGACTCTTCGGATTTTTGATGTTGGCGTTGAAATTCTTCATTGGCCTTCGTTTGGGTAGAAATGAAGTTTTCCATCATCAGTTCTAGCCTAGACTTCTTTGGTTGTTATTGCCCACTGCCCTGTTGTTGCCTATATACTTCGGACGGTTGGGAATTCCTTGAGTTATTCCGATAGGAAAAATTCGAGTAGTTCCTCCATCCAAGATTGTAAGTGTTGGAGTATGGGTTTTTGGGCCTTTGATGGTGATCCCCAACTGCATCGACATGCTCAATCTGCTCTTCTAATCTGCCCTGCCCTCCATAATAGTCCTCTTGATATGCAGATGCTCCCTCTCCAAAAGTATTGGTCGCACATGTAGAATTAGGGTTTAGAGAGTCGAACTGTCTGCTAAGTGCGTCCATCCTTGTCGCTAGGTGGTCTACAGAGTTGACAGCATATCGTCCCACTGCAAGAGCTGAGTGACTACGCTCGGAAGCCCATTGATAGTGGTTCTGGGCCACCTTTTCAATCAACTCCTTTGCTTTCTTGATAGTCTTGTTCATTAGTACTCCTCCTGCAGTAGAATCGAGGGACACTTTTGTAGCATACATGATCCCATTATAGAAGATATGGATAACCAGCCACCTTTTCAATCAACTCCTTTGCTTCCTCGATAGTCTTGTTCATTAGTACTCCTCCTGCAGTAGAATCGAGGGACACTTTTGTAGCATACATGATCCCATTATAGAAGATATGGATCACCAGCCACCTTTCCAGTCCATGATGGGGGCATTGGTAGAGTAGCCCCTTGTAGCGATCCCAGGCTTCGAATAAAGCCTCCCCTTCTTTCTGATGGAAGCTCATGATTAGATGGCGCATGTGAGCAGTCTTGCTTGGTGGGAAAAATTTGTTCAAAAATTACTGCTCACACTGCTCCCATGTAGTAATGCTTCGTGATGGTAAGGAGTGAAGTCATGCCTTAGCCTTATCCTGCAATGAGAAAGGGAATAGGCTCAGGCGGATCACGTCGGTAGGTACTCCATCAATCTTCATTGTCGAGCAGATTTCCAAAAATGACTCCAGGTGTCGGTTCGGGTCTTCAGTCGTAACTCTCCCAAATTGACTTTGCTGGACCATGTGTATAAGAGTAGGTTTCAATTCAAAATTGTTAGCTATAATGGATGGTCCATCTATACTTGTGTTGGGTTTCCCTAGCACCGCGGCGAGTGTGTGTTCGAACATATTTCATAAATATGTGCATAGTGGAAGAATTAAAAAGCAATAAATCTAATTTATTACAATACACGCATCACACGCATGCATAGTACAACATGTGTAGACATAATCGCAGTTTCAAATTTTGCAATAAAAGGAAATTATGCTAGTTATACCTGACGTATCACGTGCAGCGGGAATGACATCAACCGGAGCAACTCTCGCTAGAATTGCCTCTATCCGTATCCACGCCGAGTATCGTCGGGATGGCTTCACAAAGCCACGAGCCTCATCTTCGCAAAAGTCACTAGCCTCGAGTCGAAGACGATGTGATCTGAGAGACGATCACAATCAGAATAAAAAATTTGGATCCAAAAATTGAGTTTCGCAAACTCGCTTCTCGGAAGCGGTTTTCGTCAACCGATTGACGAAAACTCAACCCTCTGAAGGGTTTTGTTTGGAACCGAAGCTCTTATGCCACATGAAGGTGGAGAAACTTCGCTTCCCACTTCAACTTAGTCGCTTGTTCATGGCTATCCCATCGACGTCCCCAGATTAAAAAAATTTAATCCTAGACAAAAGGGATTACCCAAGCAACCGTTTCATCGTCGTGCTATTTGATTAGAGTGGTCACTTGAACAAACTTGTTGTTCAAGCAACCAACCTCTATTCTATGATTAGCCGCAGAATAGACGATGTACGGATCGCCGATTTTTGTGTTTGTATTCGGGGTCCAAGTAAATTTAGCCACATAATGAAACATACAACATGCATATAATTGAAAAACAATTATAGACATAATACAAAAGAACACTAATCAAAATGGACGTCGTGTGGGCGACGATCTTCCAAAAGTCGAAGCCTCCTATATCACCAATCTTCCTTTCCTTGTTCACTCCGAACAAAGGAAGATCATAAAACAAAACTCTTCTTCTTATTTAGAACCGGCCACCAAGTCAATGGACTTGATGTTGCCGCCGGCCAAGGAAGAGAATATGGAGTATGGGAACCGGCCAAAGGAGAATCAATGAGGGTGATGGGCGCCGGCCAACTCTTGGAGAAGAGAAAGGAAACCAACCCTTCACCTTGTAGCCGCCCAAAACCCTAACCCTAGCTCTCCTAGTTGCCACCGGCCAAAGGGAATCAAGGAGAATAGGTTGAGCGCCGGCCAAGGTAGAGGGAAGAGAGATAGGTGCTGGCAACACTTTAGGAAGAAGAAAGGAACCTCTCCTCTTGTTGCCGCCCACTCCACCTCCCAAACCCTAGCCGCCCAACCAAACCCTAACCTTCCTAGGATTTCTTGCCGCCCAAGCTAAGGAGAGGCAAAACCCTAATCTCCAAGCCATGCCTTGCCGCCCACCTTAAGCCCCCTTATATAGAGTTAGGCTTAAGCCTTATTTTAATCTCCACTGTCGGTTCTAGGGATTTAATCTCAACCGTCGGATCTAGAGATTTAATCTCAATCGTCGGATCTAGATATTTGATCTCCACCGTCGGATCTAGAGTTTTGTTTTCAACCATTGGATCTAAGCTTCATGAGGTTTTAATAGGCTACAATAGGGACCATGAGGAGGAGTTGGATCTTGGCCACCCAATGGATCAAGCCCACATAAAGTCCGATCTATTAATGATAATCCAATCCACTAAAGGATTATCATTGATCTACCTCACCAACCCCCATAAGTTAATATGGGCTCCATATATTATTTGTACATTTTTCTCCCCGTGTTTAAGATCTCAAATGTCCGTCGATTAATCAATTTACTAACAATTAATTAATCAATATATAACTCCATGAGTAGTACCACTCAACCTTATCATCATGCCGGACCAAGTCCACCTGCAGGGTTTACATGATGAACCTTATGAGCTCCTCAAGGGGACATCATCATCCTAATATATAAGACACGGTTTCCTCCTATAATCAACGACACACCATAAAAATAATATCATTTCCCAACTTACCGAGCCTATCGATTTAATCTATAAATCTCGCCCATTGGTAAATCAAAGAAATGAATACTAAGTATATGTGCCCATTATTATATTGGGATTAAGAGCATGTACAATATAATATCAGAGGTCCGATTTGATTAAGTAGTCAGCAATAAATCGAATCACCTCTAAGTCGGTCCTGCTCAATACACACAAAGTGTACTAGTGTGATTCTATGGTCAAGACAAACCAATACCAAATCACACTACAACCATACCAATGGTTTGTCCAAAGCCATCTCAGTTGCGAGCCTTTACTTATACTTTACAATGAACCGATAACATGATCTCCTGTGTGACACTACACACCATGTTATCTACAATGTAATGTATCAGACTATATGCATAACCATAAATATGCAAACAATGATCATGTGATTCTTATTTCAAAATAAAGATGTTCATACAAAAGATAGACTTTTCAGTATAAATCCCAACACCCTCCACCTATGAGGATTGTCGGAGAACCAATCCCTGGCAAATAGGTCGCTATCGGAGCACAAAACGCCGACCAAACGACCTCTCCACGAAGAGGAGAACAAGCTGTCCAGAATCTGGACAGCTTGTTTGGTGGAAGATATGGTTGGCCAATCAATGGTCGACTTCTCCTTGGTCGCCGGTGGCCAATGAAGGATGGCCAGATGAGTCGTCGGCGGCTGGTGGGTGGCCGGCGGCAAGGAGAAGGCAGCAATAAAGTTGGGCGGCAACCAACTAGGGTGGCTAGAGAAAAGAAGAAGAGAAGGTGGCTAGGGTTTCCAAAACACTTGAACCAATTAATTCTCCACGAAAAACCCTTAAACCATGTTTTATAGAGAACACATTCTCCTAACGGTTATTGGTTCATAACCAAAACCCGTAACCCGCTACAATAACTTAAGTTAAAATAAACCAAACCGCATTGGTCTATTTTAAGTTAAAACGAACCGAATCAACTTTGGTTCATTCATTTAAAACAAACCAAACCACTTTGGTTTATTTTCCACCATTGGATTAGAACCAAACCAATTTGGTTCATCCATCATGTATTCATAAGACTCGGCCCATCCATGCTTCCATTGCGACTGAAACGATTTCATGCTCGCTCCTTGTTTGGTCTAACCAAACCTAGTTTCTCTAGATCTGAGAATCTCATTCTCAAGCTCAGTTTAAATCCTTCGGATTATGCTCGTTGTGCGTGTGACCAAATAGGTTCTCAGTTTATGTTGGTCATCTATAATTAACCATTAATTATAAAACGATCATGAGTGGCACCTAGTAGTACATCATGATCCCCAATTAACCGGAAAATCAACGGTTGATTCAAGAACCATTTCTGAAACCCTTCAGCAACTACAATGAATCATACCCCATTCCCTTCACGCATCTTATACCCACTTGGTTCAGGACATGGTCTATAGTGTCAGTCCCCACTAGGTCGACTATGTCACACCTAGCCCAAGTATCATTTCCTCATCCTACGGATTCTAGTTATTGCACATGTATCTAAGAGTACCTTACTCTAAACATGTAATGTTTTGGCCAAAGACTTTAGTAACAATTCGACGAGAGGCCATGGGTATACATCTCCTCGCAAGGAGTGGTGAATCCTTTATAGGCTATTCAATCACCTTCGGGCATTTTGACTTATACCCAATCATCCCGGGTCCACATCTCCTTGGAGATGCTTGCTTAAGATGTCAAAGCATAAGTCTCCATGACCAAGATGACTTGAATACCACAAGTCAAAGGAACATCGCACTTAAGCAACAATAAGAACTTCATTAACATATCCATATATGCAGAGAACCATATGAAGTCTTACAGCTGGTCACTCCAATGAACTAGTTACCATAACTAGCATCCACGATTAACTCCGGACATCACAATGTCTCCAGCCAGTGAGAATCAGCTGCTTGGATACACCAAAGAGTATACCTCATGCTAGTCTCGATAGATTTGATGGTGTCCAAATCCATCAATTCATCGACTAGGGATAATTCCAATACATAACAATTACACATGTAGATATACTCACTAGTTGTGATCCAATCACAAATTCTCTCATGCTGTGAATCGTATTGTGGACATTCAGTTAATGAGTTTAAGATCCACTCAAATATATGAAAACATGTATACTCAAATAATGAATCTTCATTTATCAAATAAATGGTACAACCATAAGGCAATTGCCTTAGAACACCTCTCATATATTACTAACAAACTCCCACTTGGCCTAATGTCAATCGCCACGGTATCCAATACTATAAGCTCTAACATGATCCTCAAACATACTTTGAGGTAAGGCCTTAATTAAAGGATCCGCTAAGTTTCTTTTAGTGGGAATCTTCTCGATTTGTATTTCCTTCTTACTTATGATCTCTCTGATCAGATGATAGTGGCGAAGCACATGTTTGGATCATTGATGAAACCACACCAAGTTCAGAAATGAACTTCTTAATACAAACCACTTCCTTTACTGCTTCCAAAGCTGCAATGTATTCTGCCTCAATGGCAGAATCCGCTAGTGTCTTGTTTGGAACTTTTTCAACTCACTGCGCCCCCATTCAAGGTGAACACGTACCCAGACTGAGACCTGGAATCATCCTTGTCTGTCTGGAAGCTGGCATCCATATACCCACGTATCACCATGTCCCCTTCTCCATATATTAGGAACACATCTTTAGTTCTTCTTAAGTACTTAAGGATCGTCTTAACAGCCGCCCAATGATCCATTCCTAGATCAGACTGGTATCTGCTCGTGACACTCAGAGCATACGATACATCGGTCCTCATACACAACATAGCATACATGATAGATCCTATTGCGGATGTATAGGGAATATTACTCATGCAAATCCTCTCGTCTTCTGTGCGTGGACACATAGGCTTCGAAAGGTGTATCCCATGCCTGATAAGAAGGAAACCTTTCTTGGATTTCGACATGCTAAACCTCTTTAGCACTCGGTCTATATATGTAGACTGCGAAAGACCAAGCAACCGATTCGATCTATCCTTATTGATCTTAATCTCGAGGATGTAGGTTGCTTCTCCCAGGTCTTTCATGGAGAACGTCTTAGACGACCAAATTTTAACTGACTGTAAGATAGAGACATTGTTTCCTATAAGTAATATGTCATCAACGTACAATACTAGGAACACGACTGTACTCCCACTAACCTTCTTGTACACACAAGGTTCGTCTGGATTTTGTGAGAAATAAAATTTTTTGATTGTCTCATCAAAATGGATATTCCAGCTTCTGGATGCTTGCTTGAGTCCATATATGGACTGTCGCAGTTTGCATACCTTGGTTTTATCAATCAATGTGAAACCCTCAGGTTGTATCATATACACGTCCTCGAGTAGGTTTCCATTAAGGGAAGTTATTTTCACATCCATCTACTATATCTCATAATCATAATGAGCCGCTATGGCTAGGAGTATCCGAATGGATTTAAGCATAGCTACAGGTGAATAGGTCTCGTCATAATCAACACCTTGCTTTTGATGATACCCTTTCACCACTAATCTAGCCTTATAGGTAATCACATTACTATCCATGTCGATTTTCTTCTTGAAAACCCACTTGTACCCTATAGGCTTAATGCCTTCAGGTGGGTCCACCAAGTTCCAAACTTGATTTTCATACATGGAATCCATTTCTGACTTCATGGCTTCAAGCCATTTGTCCCTTTCTAAACTTTTCAAAACTTCTTCATAATTGGTAGGCTTCTCATCGTCAATGAGTAACACGTCGTTCGATTCACTTACGAGAAATCCATATCTCTCAGGAATGTTACGTGTCCTACCAGATCTACGAAGATGTGGTGTCACAATAGGTTCAGCCGATGTCTCATCACTATGAGTCATCGGTCGAGGTGCTTGACCAGGTATCTCCTTAATGTCTACTGGAGTCTCTTGAACCTCCTCAAGTTCAATGACACTCCCACTATTTTCTTGCAAGAGAAACCCTTTCTCTAGAAACACAACATTCCTTGAAACAAACACCTTTTGTTCCAAGGGATGATAGAATTGGTAACCCCTCATTTCCTTAGGGTATCCAATAAATAGACAATTATCAGACTTAGCATCCAATTTGTCTGACACAGTTCACTTCACATAAGTAGGACAACCCCATATCTTCAAGTAAGATAAATGAGGTTTCTTACTAGCCCATATCTCATATGGAGTAGTAGAGACTACCTTGGTCGGGACTCTGTTTAACAAGTAAACAGTTGTCTGAAGTGCATAGCCCCAAAAGGACTTGGAAAGATTCGCGTGATTCATCATTGACCTGACCATGTCCAACAAGGTCTGATTTTGCCTCTCAGATACACCATTAAGCTGTGGTGTATACGGCGGAGTCCATTGAGACAATATACCATTGTCCCTCAGATAATCTAAAAACTCTTAACTCATGTATTCACCACCTTGATCTGATCGAAGTATTTTAATACTCTTGCCAAGTTATTTCTCTACTTCATTTCTGAATTCTTTGAACCTTTCAAAGGCTTCAGACTTGTGTTTCATCAAGAATACATACCCAAACTGTGAGTGATCATCGGTGAAGGTAATGAAGTAGCTATAACCTCCTAGAGCTTGAGTTGACATAGGTATGCATACATCAGTATGTATTAGACCAAGCAACTCACCCACCGGTTCACCTTTTCTAGTAAAAGGTAACTTGATCATATTGCCTTTTAATCATGATTCACATGTATCGTATGAATCTAATTCAAACGATTCCAGAATTTCACATCGGTATAATTCAGACATGCATTTCTTGCTCACATGGCCAAGACGATAATGCCACATGTAAGAGTCTAATTGATTATCTTTTCGAGCATGCTTGTTACTCGCTTCGATATTGAAAATGTCATTGGATACATCCAACATATAAATATCATTGCTTAAAGTTCCAGTCCTATAAAAAATGCCATTCAAAGTTATGTAACAACAATTGTTACTAAAATTTAAATGGTACCCATTTCTATTTAAACAAGAAATAGAAATGATGTTCTTTATCAATGAAGGAACATAAAAGCAATTGTCCAGTTCTAAGACAAGTCCTGTAGGGAGTTTCAACAAATACATTCCGATGGCGAGTGCAACAACCTTTGCTCCATTCCCAACACATAAATTTGACTCTCCCTTGATGAGTATTCTTCTATTCTTTAGCCCATGTATGTCATTGCATATATGTGAGCCACACCCAGTATCCAATACCCAAGTGTTTGAGGAAATAGAATGACAATCAATAACGAAGATATCTAAAGAAGATGGGGCATCTGATGCCTTATTCTTCATCACAGACTCAAGATAAATCTTGTAGTTTCTTCGCCCTCCTTGCCATAATGATGGCAAGTGCCCTTTTGAGCTGGTTCTGCCCTTTTAGCCTTTTCTTCTTCCCCTTCAGTTGTTCCTTTGACTTCCTCTTAGAACCTTTCTTCGAGGAATCAACTAACAACACCGTCCCCTGCTCATGCTTCACAGAAGGTTCCACAGTCTTCAGCATATTGAGCAGTACCACAGATGAACCTTCTTGCATCTCAGAGGTGAAGAGGAGCTTGGAGACTTCTAACCTTTCAGATCTCACTTGCTCATCAAACAACTCATAGAGATGAAAGACTACAGTAAGAGCATTCATATGCTCATGCTGCTTCTGCAACTCGGGTACCATCGCGACTAGCATAATGCAACTCACTAGTTGAGAATCACTCACATATTTCTAATAAGCCAACAATTAGTCCAGAGTTGCATTATCACTAGGATGGGTGGGAAGAGGCTCTTCGAGGACATACGCAAGCTTTTCTGCCTTGAGAATAATTCTCATGTTTCTAAGCCAATCCAAGAAGTTCGGCCCAGTCAATTTATTCAAATTCAAAATAGAGCACAAATTCAAAAATATCATGATCAATCAATTAACCTAGAAATACAAATCGAGCATATATGAGAAAGATGATTTAAAATGCATCAACATACATTTATAAATCCCATTCATTTTTTGAAATTAAAAACCCCAAAATCACTTCAGAAGATCGTAGGTCCATCTCCGAATGGGTTGATATCCAACATAGATATGAACAACTTGTTAGGAATATTAGAATGGCTAGAGGGGGGGGGGGGTGAATAGCGTAGATGAAATTCGATCGCGTTTGTGTCTACAATTTCGTTAGTGCGGAGCGGAAATAGAAATAATAAAAGCAATAACGAAATAGACAACAAGCTAACACAATGATATAACGTGGTTCAGAACCGCACGGTTCCTACTCCACGGATCGAGCTCTAAAGAGCCCTAGTGATGCACACACACTCACTAATGATAAACACTCCTTCTCGACACAAGTCGGAGGCGGAGAAACCCCTTACAATAGATCTTACAACAGTAAGAACGAAATACAAGCAATATACAATGTAAATATGAAATACAAGTAAAGAAAAGACTTTACAACACTTGTTTTGATTGCTTGAATGCTTGGTTGCTTGCTTGCACTTGGAGACCTGATTTGCACCAACAAATCGCCCCAATAGCCCTCAAGAACTGATTTCTTTTTCCTCCATCACGAGCTCCATATATAGCTTCAACCTGTGCTGGAAAAAGTCTATCAGTCGACTGATCGGGACCATCAGTTGACTGATGCCACTGTTGTCGTGAGACAACGGCTAGTTCCACGTTGGATAAGTCCAACGGAACCTTCATGATCGGTGATTGTGACCATCGATCGTGATGGAGTCTTCACTCGACGGTCAGTCTCGACTCCGATAATGCCGAAATACGAGCACCGGTCGGTGATCACGCGATCGATCATTGCTCAGCTCATCGATCGCTAACCTATGGCGATCATCGCTAGGCCATAACCCGCAGTCAAACCCTAGTTGACTCGGTCCAGTCGACTGCCACATGACACCAGTCGACTGGCACACCTCAAACATGAGGTTTTAACCCATGTATGGTTCCCCCATACTTGCTAGACCACCCTTAGCCTAGACCTAAGCCTTCTAGCCACCTCCATCAGCCTCACGCCTCTTGGATCCCTCCAAGTCATCCATGACTTGTTCATCCATCGCGCTAGCCTTCAGGTGCTTCCGTCGGCTATGTCATGCTAACGGTGTCTACACCGCCAAGGCACATTGGACTTACGCCGTCAAGACTCCGCTTGGACTTTACGCCGCCAACCATTGGACTTATGCTGCCAAGACTACCGCTTGGACTTTACGCCTCCAATATTAATCCCCTTGGACTTCAAATGCCAACCCATGTTGGACTTTCCATGCCAAGACCATGCTTGGACTTTCCTTGCCAACTCATGTTGGACTTTCCATTTGCCAAGACCCATGACTTGGACTTTCCCAAATGCCAAGTGTCCAACTTGGACTTTTCATGATAATTATATTGTCATATATTTTTGTCGAAACATCAAAACACATCAAAACATCACTCGAGCCAAACTCGAGTCCTGGTCAATCGTGACCTGGGCCGATTGCACCAACAATCTCCCCCTTTTTGATGTTTGACAAAAAAACCAAACAAATAATTGAGTTAGAATACTAACTCTAATCCTTTACCAATTATCCCAAATTGGTAAATGCTCTCCAAATGTTTTCCCCCAAACATTCTCCCCCTTTTTGACTAACAGCAAAAAGTTGTCTCCCCAAGAGGGTCAATGTCTCATGTCCCAATGAGATCTTACAATCTCCCCCTTGGTCCAAAAATACTTAGGATGCCTACCATCTTCCTAGTGATAAGTCCAATATCACTTAAGAGAGACAATCTTATTTACTCTCCCAATTTCTAAATTGGGTATCAAGAATCCCATTTTCCTCTTCATGAGGAAAAAATCCCATCCATCATCCCATGATTGATACTTCCCCCTAAAGGCTTGCTCCCCCTTGACCATTGCACCAACAATGTCCTTGGGAATTCCCTAAGCCAATAGGAACTCTAAACCATCAAAATTAAGTTTAGAAATTCAATATTGAACTTTCCAGCACCTTAAAATTGATACAAACCCTAAACACCTCTCCTAATCCATATCCAATGGATTTTCACCCTTTATCATGCTTCCCAAAGCATATCATAGGGTTAAGAGTGGTTAGAGACCTTAATCGCAGCTGAAATCGGGTTAAACAACTGTGGTTACCCCGAAATCAGGCTATCAGTCGACTCTGTCAGCTACGGTCGGTGATGTGTCCATCATCGATCGGCACGCGCAACGGTCGAGTGATACAACGCTATGATCGAGTCAATGTCATCGATCATTTGCGTAGAAGCGATCGTGATAGCGAAACCTGATTTCAGAAATTAGAAATGAGTTTTGAAAAATCATAACTAATTATACGTATATCGAAAAATCACGAAATTTGATACGTATAATACTTATGACTAATAAAATGGGTGAAAAATGTTTGAAAATTATTTTACCCATTAAATAGTGAAATTGGTACAAAGTTTAAAACCATTGAAATTTTCAATGTTTTGGCCCTACTTTGTATCAACTTCATCAATGGTGATTGCTATCAAAAGATAGACTTCACCAAGGTTTTTCAAAAAGATTTTAAAATGTTTTCAAAACCTTATCTTGGACCATAATTTATTGGCTAAATATACATAGCTTGTATATTAGCTTTCCTTATGATTCTTGGTGATAATTAAAATAAGTTTAAGTTCATCTAGATGCACTACCGATGCACCTTGAACCTAACCTATTATCCTAACATCTCACATGTATCTAGGGTGTATACATACACATACATGTCAATTAGATGTGAGATGTGGGTTTTGTTCTCCCTAAACTAGGGTTTCATGCATTTTCTAAAGCAACTCTACTTGATTCCCTTATAATTGGGACTCCAAGTCATGCTATAGTCCTTAAATCAATTTTAATCAAGTTAATGCATGAATGTATGATCATGGCATAAATAGTAGCATTATTAAAACATGGCCAATGATCATGATGTCATGACATATGATGAAATTTAAGAACACATGACATTTATCCTTAATCCCTAAGCATACTCATGACATATAAATAATAGAACATAAACATGATGTAATGTCATGGCATATGGCAAACAAATCATGACAAGTAAAAAGTATAGGTATAAGTATACCTAAATTTTAATATTAATTGCCATTTGATATAATTAATTATATTTTTCCATATTAACCTAAACTTTCCCAAGTGTGCCAAAAACCCAAAATGGCACACTACAACCTCTAAACCTAAATTGTGCCAATTTAATCATTTTATCAAACTTCTCAAATAATATTGGCACATCCTAAAATCTTTTAGGATTAAAGCTCAAATGTATTTTCAAGGTGACCATAACCTTGAAAATATCCTAAAGTGCCACCTTTACAATGGTTGAGTTAACTACCCATCCAATCAAGGTTGGCACACCCTAAACCCATCTAGCGTGAATCAATCACGCTCTTAGGAACCCAAAACCTATTTGAGCTCCTAGGGTTAATTAGGTATTCCTTAGGGATAACCTCCCTAGATACCTTCCTAATGACCTTCCTAGGCTTATTAGCCTTGGTCATTTTGGTCTTGCCTAGGTTAACCTTAGGGATTGCTTCCCTAACAACCTTCTTAGTGGCCACCCTAGATTTCTTCGAAACCTTGGCCACTAGGCACAAACCTTGGTCAACTCTAGGGATGACTTTCCCATTGACCTTGGTCTTCCTAGACCTAGTTTGTGTCCCATAATCAAATGGAACACTATGGTAAGCTACCTTAGGCTTAGGTTTGTGACCCAAACCTTGCTTGCCTTTGGTTGACTTTTGACTCTTAGGTCCTTGGTGTTGACTTTGATTATTTGACCTAAAAGTTTGACCAATTGACCTTTGCATTTGATTTTGCATAATGTTGAGGGTCTTTTCAAGTTTTTCAAGTCTTGACCTCAAGGCTTGATTTTCCTTTTCTAATATCTCAATTTTTGATTTTTCATTTTTTCTTGAGATATTTCTATTTCTAGGCATATGTCTAGATTCCTTAGCATTAAAGCCTAGATGTTCTCCTATTTTCTTAATGCTTTCCTTAGGTAATATATTTTTAGGGACATTAGTCCCAAATTTCTTCTTATTTCCTAAGTGAACACTCTTAGCACCTAAACAAAAGTATTTATTTCTATTAGCATGCTTTTCATGGCAAATTGCAAGAGAATTAAAATTCATAGCATGCTTTTGACTTTTAAATTTAGAAGATGCATTATTGAAATATACCTTAGGGTTTGCCTTGGAGGCTCCCCCTACATGTATAGCTCCTTCTTGGGTCTTTTTGCTCCCCCTAGGGCATTGATTTCGGTAATGCCCCGGTTGCCGACACTTGAAGCAAATGACTTGCTCCTTGCTTTTCTTGGCATTGGGAATACCGACTTCATTGATTATTTGTGCCGGTGGAGCTTTCCTAATCTTCTTTGGGCACTTGCTCTTGTAGTGCCCGGTTTCCCTACACTCAAAACATATTATATGCATTTTATTATTAACACATATGTTTGAGTAACCTAGGGTAGTGGTGGAGGCCGGAGTTGGATTTTGAGCTTCCTCATCTTGATCGGATGTTGAAGGCTCTTCTTGAGGTTGCTCCGGTATAGAGGATGGTCTTTCCTCCTCAATCCTAGAAGTGGATGCTCCTTCCACTTCTTCCACCTCTTCTTTCTCCGATCCGGAAGTTGACTCCATCTCATCTTCCGATTCCTCACTTTCACTTGAGGATGAACTCTCCTCATGGAATCTTGCCAATTTCCTCCATAGCTCCTTGGCATACGTGTAATCCCCTAGCTTGCACAAAATATCATTAGGGATTAAATCTTCCAAAAGTTTCGTTACCTTAACTTCGGTCTTGAGCTTTTGGCGTTGCTCTTGGGTCCACTTTTTCAATTTTAGGACATTCCCCTTCTTATCCCTAGGGGGTTCAAGGCCTTCAATGAGGATGAACCAATCCTCTATGTTCATCATCAAGAATGTTTCCATTCTTGCTCTCCATCTTAGGAAAATATTCGGATCATATGGAGGTGGAGTGTTGATTTCCCATCCAAGCTTGTCTTGGAATTCCATCTTCACCCTCTAGCCTTTTGCCTTAGCTCGGTTGTTAATCCGTAGAAGAGCCCTGGGCTCTGATACCACTTGTTAGGAATATTGGAATGGCTAGAGGGGGCGGTGAATAGCGTAGATGAAATTCGATCGCGTTTGTGTCTACAATTTCGTTAGTGCGGAGCGGAAATAGAAATAATAAAAGCAATAACGAAATAGACAACAAGCTAACACAATGATATAATGTGGTTCGGAACCGCACGGTTCCTACTCCACGGATCGAGCTCTAAAGAGCCATAGTGATGCACACGCACTCACTAATGATAAACACTCCTTCTCGACACAAGTCGGAGGCGGAGAAACCCCTTACAATAGATCTTACAACAGTAAGAACGAAATACAAGCAATATACAATGTAAATATGAAATACAAGTAAAGAAAAGACTTTACAACACTTGTTTTGATTGCTTGAATGCTTGGTTGCTTGCTTGCACTTGGAGACCTGATTTGCACCAACAAATCGCCCCAATAGCCCTCAAGAACTGATTTCTTTTTCCTCCATCACGAGCTCCATATATAACTTCAACCTGTGCTGGAAAAAGTCTATCAGTCGACTAATCGGGACCATCAGTCGACTGATGCCACTGTTGTCGTGAGACAACGGCTAGATCCACGCTGGATAAGTCCAACGGAACCTTCATCAGTCGACTGATTGTGACCATCAGTCGACTGATGGAGTCCTCACTCGACGATCGAGTCTCAACTCCGATACATGCGAAATCACGAGGCACTAGTCGGTGATCACGATCGATCATTGCTCGAGCTCATCGATCATTGCCAACCTATGGCGATCGTGCTAAACCATAACCCGCAGTCAAACCCTAGTTGACTCGGTCCAGTCGACTGCCACATGACACCAGTCGATTGGCACACCTCAAACATGAGGTTTTAACCCAAGTATGGTTCCCCCATACTTGCTAGACCACCCTTAGCCTAGCCACCTCCATCAGCCTCACGCCTCTCGGATCCCTCCAAGTCATCCATGACTTGTTCATCCATCGCGCTAGCCTTCAGGTGCTTCCATCGGCTATGTCATGCTAACGGTGTCTACACCGCCAAGGCACATTGGACTTACGCCGCCAAGACTCCGCTTGGACTTTATGCCGCCAACCATTGGACTTATGCTGCCAAGACTACCGCTTGGACTTTACGCCGCCAATATTAATCCCCTTGGACTTCAAATGCCAACCCATGTTGGACTTTCCATGCCAAGACCATGCTTGGACTTTCCTTGCCAACTCATGTTGGACTTTCCATTTGCCAAGACCAATGACTTGGACTTTCCCAAATGCCAAGTGTCCAACTTGGACTTTTCATGACAATTATATTGTCATATGTTTTTGTCGAAACATCAAAACACATCAAAACATCACTCGAGCCAAACTCGAGTCCTGGTCAATCGTGACCTGGGCCGATTGCACCAACACAACTTTGGAGAGAGTCCAACAAGCCATTCATAGCTACAATGGTAGGTATCAAGTATACCGATTGCATATCACATATATGCAACTATCACAATGTGCTATCAACTAATTGAATGTTCACACATACATCGGGTTGTTAACTCATTAACAAGTATACATCATATGCATAGCACCCTGTAGGGATGTATACTAAAAAGTCTATCTTTTGTATGAACATCTTTATTTTTGAAATAAGAATCACATGATCATTGTTTGCATTTTTATGGTTATGCAATATTGTCTAATACATTACATTGTAGATAACATGGTGTATGGTGTCACACGGAAGATCATGTTATCGGCTCCTTGTAAAGTATAAGTAAAGGCTCACAATCGAGATGGCTTTGGACAAACCATCGGAATGGTTGTAGTGTGATTTGGTATTGGTTTGTCTTGACCATAGAATCACACTAGTGCACTTTGTGTGTATTGAGCAGGACCGACTTAGAGGTGATTCGATTTATTGCTGACTACATAATCGAATCGGACCTCAGATATTATTTAGTACATGCTCTTAATCCCGATATAATAACGGGCACATATACTTGGTACTCATCTCTTTGATTTACCAATGGGCGAGATTTATAGATTAAATCGATAGACTCGGTAAGTTGGGAGATGATATTATTTATATGGTGTGCAGTTAATTAAAGGAGGAAACCGTGTCCTATATATTAGGATGATGATGTCCCCTTGAGGAGCTCATAAGGTTCATCATGTAAACCCTGCAAGTGGACTTGATCCGGCATGATGAAAAGGTTGAGTGGTACTACTCATGGAGTTAGATGTTGATTAATTAATGGTCAATAAATTAATTAATCGACAGACATTTGAGATCTTAAACACGGGGAGAAAATGTACAAATAATATATGGATCCAATATTAATTTATGGGGGTTGGTGAGGTAGATCGATGATGATCCTTTTGTGGATTGGATTATCATTAGTGGATCAGACTTTATGTGGGCTTGATCCATGGGTGGCCAAGATCCAACTCCTTCTCATGTTCCCTATTGTAGCCTATTAACACCTCATGAAGCTTAGATCCAAAGGTAGAGATTAAATCTCTAAGATTCGACGGTTGAGATTAAATCTCTAGTTCCGACGGTTGAGATTAAATCCCTAGAACCAATGGTGGAGATTAAACCAAGTCTTATCCCTAACTCTATAAAAGGGTGGACTAGGGGTGGGCGGCAAAAAATAATGGAGAGGAAAGGGGGCTAGGGTTTTGGGCTGCAAGAGCAAGGGAGGATTAGGGTTTTGGGTGGCCACAATTAAGGAAATATCTTCTTCTTCTTCTTCTTCCTTTGGTGGCCGGCACCCTTCTTCCCTCATCTCTCCTTGGCTTGGCCGGCGCCCAACATTCTCCCATTCATTTATGGCTGATGATGGATGGGGATTAGAGCTTGTCCCTTGGGCAGCAACCAAATCCTAATTAGATTAGGATTGGGCTTGGGCGGCTAGGGTTAGGGTTTTGGGATTAGGGTGGGCGGCAACAAGAAGATGAAGCTCCTTTCTTCTTCTTCCTAAGGTTGGCCGACCACTATCCTTGTTCCCTCTACCTTGGCCGGAGCTCAAGCTATTCTCCTTCCCTTCATCCTTGGCCGGAAATTAGGAGATCTTAGTTTAGGGTTTGGGCGGCAACAAGGAGAAGAATTGCTTTCCTTTCTCTTCTCCAAGTGTAGGCCGGTGCCCATGCCCTCATTGATTCTCCTTAGGCCGGTTTCTATACTCCATATTCTTTTCCTTGGCCGGCGGCAACATCGAGTTTATTGACTTGGTGGCTGGTTCTAGATAGGAAGATGAGTTTTGTTTTATGATCTTCCTTTGTTCGGAGTGAACAAGGAAGGAAGATTGGAGATCTAGGAGCTTCGACTTTTGGAAGATCGTCGCCCACACGACGTCCAAAAGGAGGAAGGACATACAATAGAAGATCAAGAGGTATAACAAGAGGTATAATCTTGTTTATTTTGATTAGTGTTCTTTTGTATTATGTTTATAATTGCTTTTCAATTATATGCATGAATTGTGTGGATGGTTACTTGCTTGTTTTTGTTTTTCAACTATGAGCATGATATAAATCTGTATATGGCTAAATAATACTTGGATCCCGAGCATAAACACAAAAACCGACGATCCGAACATCGTCTATTCCGTGGCTACTCGTAGAATAGAGGATGGTCGCTTGAACAACGAGTTTGTTCAAGTGACCTCTCTAAATGAATAGCACGACGATAACTTGGTTGTTTGGGCAATCCCTTTTGTCTAGGATTAAATTTTTTTTAATCTGGGGACATCGAAGGGATCGCCATGATCAAACAACCGAGGTGAAGTGGGAAGCAAAGTTTCCCCTCACAGACTCGATAAGCTAAACCCTTCACACCCAACTTCACCTCCCTTCACATCGACCTTAGAGAGAGTCCAACAAGGCGATGCTCCAGGTTAAAGCCAACCCATTAATTGAGAAATAGTTTTAATATGGTTAGAGCGCATTCAACCAATTAGCCTGGCTTGGAGAGAGTCCAACAACCAAAGCTAACGATTGACCTATGACTCTTAACTTATTAGTATTAAACTATTCCATGGTTTAAACATGTTCAGGTTCTATGTGCTTCGTTCAGTTACGTATTTGCTATTTGATAAGCGGCGCATTAGCACAAACCTGAGCTGGGATCATACCTAACGATGAAGAATTAAAAGCTTTAGATAGCTCATCCTCTTTGCATGTAAATAACTATTATCTACATGGCATGGCATACATGTCATACATCTACATGTTACGACACGCATGACATAATGATATGCATCTAATGCAATTACATGGCATACAATTATGAAATGTACAAAATTTCCTTATATGTCATAACTATTTATGGAAATAAAATATATTTGAGATTTGATTCCCCAAATCAAATCATAATTAAATTAGGAAATAAATTTTCAAATCTAATCACATATTTTATTTATGGAAAGTCTTAATTAAGGAAAGTCAAATTTAATTTAGGAAACAAATTTCCTAAATTGTCAAAACTATTTATGGAAATAAAATATGTTTGAGATTTGATTCCCCAAATCATGATTAAATTAGGAAATAAATTTCCAAATCTAATCACATATTTTATTTATGGAAAGTGTTAATTTACATAAATACTTCTAAACTTTCCAAAAGTAGAAGATTTTCATAAATACTTCTAAACTTTCCAAAATTTGAAAATTTCCATAAATACTTCTAAACTTTTCAAAAGTAGAAAATTTCCATAAATATAATTATGACTATCGCAAAACAATTTTACGATTATGTCGAAACACAACCTAGGCTCTGATACAACTATTGGGTTTCCCTGGCACCGTGGCGAGTGTGTGTCGAACATGTTTCGTAAACATGTGCACAGTGGAAGAATTAAAAAGTAATAAATCTAATTTATTACAATACACACATCACATGCATGCATAGTACAACATGTATAGACATAATCGCAGTTTCAAATTTTGCAATAAAAGGAAATTATGCTAGTTATACATGACGTATCACGTGCAGCGGGAATGACATCAACCAGAGCAACTCTCGCTAGAATTGCCTCTATCCGTATCCACGCTGAGTATCATCGGGATGACTTCACAAAGCCACGAGCCTCATCTTCGCAAAAGTCACTAGCCTCGAGTCGAAGACGATGTGATCCGAGAGACGATCACAATCCGAATAAAAAATACGGATCCAAAAATTTAGTTTCACAAACTCGCTTCTCGGAAGCGATTTTCGTCAACCGACTGACGAAAACACAACCCTCCACCTATGAGGATTGTCGGAGAATCAATCCCCGGCAAATAGGTCGCTATCGGAGCACAAAACGCCGACCAAACGACCTCTCCACGAAGAGGAGAACAAGCTGTCCAGAATTTGGACAGCTTGTTTGGTGGAAGATATGGCCGGCCAATCAATTGTCGACTGCTCCTTGGTCGCCGGTGGCCAATGGAGGATGGCCGGAGGAGTCGCCGGCGGCTGGTGGGTGGCCGGCGGCGAGGAGAAGGTAGCAATAAAGTTGGGTGGCAACCAACTTGGGTGGCTAGAGCAAGGAAGAAGAGGAGAAGGCGGCTAGGGTTTCCAAAACCCTTGAACCAATTAATTCTCCACGAAAAACCCTTAAGCCATGTTTTATAGAGAACACATTCTTCTAACGTTTATTGGTTCATAACCAAAACCCATTAACCCGCTCCAATAACTTAAGTTAAAATAAACCAAACCATATTGGTCTATTTTAAGTTAAAACGAACCGAACCAACTTTGGTTCATTCGTTTAAAACAAACCAAACAACTTTGGCTTATTTTCCACCATTGGATTAGAATCAAACCAATTTGGTTCATCCATCATGTCTTCATAACACTCGGCCCATCCATGCTTCCGTTGCGACTGAAACGATTTCATGCTTGCTCCTTGTTTGGTCTAACCAAACCTAGTTTCTCTCAATCTGAGAATCTCATTCTCAAGCTCATTTTAAATACTTCGGATTACGCTCGTTGTTCGTGTGACCAAATAGATTTTCGATTTATATTGGCCATCTATAATTAACCATTAATTATAGAACGATCATGAGTGGCACCTAGTAGTACATCATGATCCACAATTAATTGGAAAATCAACGATTGATTTTAGAACCATTTCTGAAACCCTTCAGCAGCTACAATGAATCGTGCCCCGTTCCCTTCACGCATCTTATACCCACTTGGTTCAGGACATGGTCTATAGTGTCAGTCCCCACTATGTCGACTACGTCACACCTAGCCCAAGTATAATTTCCTCGTCCTACGGATTCTAGTTACTACACATGTATCTAAGAGTACCTTACTCTAAACATGTAATGCTTTGGACAAAGACTTTAGTAACAATTTGATGAGAGGCCATGGGTATACATCTCCTCGCAAGGAGTGGTGAATCCTTTATAGGCTATTCAATCACCTTCGGGCATTTCGACTTATACCCAATCATCCCGGGTCCACATCTCCTTGGAGATGCTTGCTTAAGATGTCAAAGCATAAGTCTCCATGACCAAGATGACTTGAATACCGCAAGTCAAAGGAACATCGCACTTAAGATGCAGTAATAACTTCATTGACATATCCATATATGCAGAGAACCATATGAAGTCTTACAGCTGGTCACTCTAATGAACTAGTTACCATAACCAGCATGCACAATTAACTTCAGACATCACAATGTCTCCAGCCAGTGAGAATCAGCTGCTTGGATACACCAAAGAGTATACCTCGTGCTAGTCTCGATAGAATTGATGGTGTCCAAATCCATCAATTCATCGACTAGGGATAATTCCAATACATCACAATTACACATGTAGAGATACTCACTAGTTGTGATCCAATCACAAATTCTCTCATGCTGTGAATCGTATTGTGGACATTCAGTAAATGAGTTTAAGATCCAATCAAATACATGAAAACATGTATACTCAAATAGTGAATCTTCATTTATCAAATAAATAGTACAATCATAAGGCGATTGTCTTAGGACACCTCTCATATATTACTAACAACTCGACCTAAATCCTCTGGCACTAGGGGTTGCGTAATCCCACAAAGGTCGATTACCTATGTTCACCATGGATGTGTCTTGGTCGTCCATCCTCTTCTGTTCAGCTCTCCTGCGATGGTAGGTTCATTCGATTTCTAGATCTATCGAAATCAGGCCTTCTGATCCTAAGCATCAATGCATATGAAGAACCGAACCACAAAATTAGGAGTCTACCTAATGCTTAGATAAACAGAAAATAGCCTAAACTTATACAAAATATAATGCAGAAAATTTAAACTAAAGGTTAATACAATGTAATTATTGAAATAAATCTAAACTTACTTTAGATATTAAAAATCTAAAACTGAAGTAAATAAAATAAAAAATGAAAAATAAAGCAAGTAAATAAATCTACCCTAAGTCAGATCCAATTATCCAACTCTTGATTCGATATCGAATCAACAGTTCCCGGCAACAGTGCCAAAAACTTGATGCACACGAACGTGACCTCGAATCTCGCGACGAGAATCATCGAGGTCTCGAAGTGCATACTCACGCTCAATGCCCGCAAGTGCACGGATGTCGTCAAGTAATAAAAAGATTATCGATCCCATAGGAACTGAGATTCGAGTACCAATTGGTTTAGTGGATGTTATTGTTTGGAGTTTCGTTCTAATGGTTGTGATAACGAGGGTTTTCGGCGGTCCTAACTCTAGTATAGTGTCACACGGAGGAAGAGAAGGGTTGTTACGAGTCTTTTGAGGGAATTCTAGGATTTCGATTTTGCTTGTGTGTCGCAGAACACACTGTCAATTGGGTATTATCTAGACGTCTAACTATGGTCTTGTGGAAGGGATATCATACACTTCCCCGATGAACCTTCACATCTATCAAGAACTACCTCTGCTATACTAGGTTGAGCCTTGGCTTTAGGATGGGATATGCGGTACGAGGATGCCGGATCAATCCCTATGACGAGTCAAAATGTGTCTCATTTCCGACTCTATCACACCCTTCTATCTACGGTTACCGAAGATGAGGCCAACCCCTTGGTTCCCCCTTAATTCTCCTAAAATTTTGATACAAGCTCGTATTAGCTACGCATAGTAAATAGAAGACTAAAACAAATAGCTATCGATCTAAACAATCACCAATTGCAAATATGATTTCAAGAACAAAAATATATTTGAAATAACATGTTCTACGCACACAAACTACTCCCTAATCCTAGAATAGGAGAATCTACTCCTTAAATACGAGAAGAAAAACACAAATCATATTAGAATTCATAGAAAAAATTTAAACTGCACAAAGAACATGAATTAAAATGCACTTTGGCTCTCCTCTTCGGCGTTGATGTGCATAACATAATCCTTGAGCGACCTTATTCCTCCCTGTTGCGAGTTTCCAAAGCTTTTTAGGGTGTCAGAGTATTGTCCCGGTCATCGTGCCTCCTTCCTAGGGTTTGGGTGTAGCTTCCTTTATATAGACATTAGGCCGGATCTCCCTAAAACTTGGAAAATAACTGAATCGTGTAAAAATCGCCCAGCGCCACACGACCGTGTGGATTCACATAGCTAGGCCATGTGTAGCGCTAGGGCACGAGCCGTGTGGATTCACAGGGCCAAGGTGTGTGTCCTTCTGTTCTAGCTGCCAAATGCCTTCTTTTTGCTCCAAAAGTGCGCCATTTTTCCTATAGAATTTTGTCCTGCACACAAGAGTACAAAGAGAAGATCTCCGAACTAGAAAATAGGAAATACATGCAAAATAAAGTGAAATATTCAAGAATCAAATATAAAATACAACGGGATGTGAGCGAAAACTACTCCTAAAATCCTATATGTTTTGCTCACATCACAATGCTTTTGAACTTTGTATCATTCTTTGAATTTAAAAGTTATTTTCATAGAAAACTATTTTTTCCCTATAGTGTTGGGCATAAGTAATGTGTGGTTGAAATTTCATGATTTTTCAAATTTTCTAGAATTATTTATGCATTTATGAAATTGGTCTGAAAATTCAATTTCGGAAAAGTCAGAAACCAGTCGAGGCGGCGCCTCGACTGGAGTTGCTATCACTCGACTGGAAGCTTTCTCAGTCAACTGTTAGCATTGTTTTGGCTTACCAATGTTGGTTTAAGTCATTTGACCATAACCCTAGGCTAGATAACTACTCCTACACCTCTAATGTGCTTAGACAAGCATTGAAAGGGTGAGATTTTCATTGGAAATGAATTGAAGAGTTAATTAGACTAAAAATCAAGTTTCAAGGGTTGTGAAAGTTCAAGTTTGAACTTTTATCCTTATTTTTTGTTTTTTAAGGTTCCTATTGGCTTAGGAACTCTCCAAAGACATTGTTGGTTCAATGGTCTAGGGGGAGTAAGCCTTTAGTGGGAGATTATCCATCTAGGTATGATGGATGATGGTTTATGAAAAGGAAAAAAAAATGGAAGATTGCTTTTCATTTAGTGATAGATCACTAAGGAGAATGAAGGTATTCAAGATGATTTTTGACCAAGGGAGAAAATGAAGAATCTCATTGAAAATGAGATAAGGTAAACCTTTGTAGACTTTTTGATGTGTTTCAAGAAGGGGGAGAAATGGAAGGGGTTAAGTTAGGATCTTAAGTAAGGATCAATCCTAATATACACTAAACCCCAAAAATTTCAAAAATTTAAAATTCTGATTTGGGAACACTTCGTTATGCTTTAGCATAAGAAGAGTCAAGTTGGGTTATGGGATAACCTAACTTAACGACATTGTCAAATATCAAAAAGGGGGAGATTGTTGTTGGTGCCTATAAGAATCCACATATCTCCACAATGGCATGATATTGTCTACTTTGGCCCTAAGCCCTCATGGTTTTATTTTTGAGCTTTACCCAAAAGGTCTCATACCAATAGAGATATCTTTTCATCTTATAAGTACATGATCTTTTCCATGTCTTACCAATGTGGGACTTTGATTGTATTCCCAACACTCCAATAATCCCCCCCTCAAACGAAGGACCACATTGAACCCCCCTCAAGCCTATTCGTCCTCGAATGACATCCTCTGCTTGATGTCCGATTCTCAACCCACCAGGACTTCCTGTCAGCTGCAGTCCTCGGCCCGGTGGACTTCGACAATTGTCGACCATCTACAGCCCATTGGACTTCACCTGGTGTTCGGTCCTCCTGACCCAACTAGACTTCCTGCATGGTTTTTGGTTCTCTTAATCCGTATATTAGAGCTCAACTTCTTTCGTTCGAGGTTCATAGCTTGACATGGACCATGGCTCTGATACTAATTGTTGGTGCCTATAAGAATCCACATATCTCCACAATGGTATGATATTGTCCACTTTGGCCTAAGCCCTCATGATTTTATTTTTGGGTTTTACCCAAAAGGCCTCATACCAATAAAGATATCTTTTCATCTTATAAGCACATGATCGTTTCCATGTCTTACCAATGTGGGACTTTGATTGTATTCCCAATACTTCAACAATTGTTGGTCAAATCGACCCGGGTCACGATTAACCAGACTCGAGTGGGACTCAATTAGGGTTTTGATGTTCGACAATGGTTTATGTTGGTGCAATCGGCCCAGGTCACGATTGACCAGGACTCGAGTTTGACTCGAGTGATGTTTTGATGTTTCGACAAAAACATATGACAATGTAATTGTTATTTGGTAAAGTCCAAGTCTTGAGTACTTGGCATGGAAAGTCCAAGTCAGACACTTGGCACATGAAAAGTCCAAGCATGGGTCTTGGCATGTAAAGTCCAACATGGGTTGGCAATGGAAAGTCCAAGCTTGAGTCTTGGCATTTGAGAAGTCCAAGGGTTTGATATTGGCGGCGTAAAGTCTAAGCGGGAGTCTTGGCAGCATAAGTCCAATGGTTGACGGCGTAAAGTCCAAGCGGAGTCTTGGCGGCGTAAGTCCAAAGTGCCTTGGCGGTGTAGACACCGTTAGCATGACATAGCCGATGGAAGCACCTGAAGGCTAGCGCGATGGATGAACAAGTCATGGATGACTTGGAGGGATCCGAGAGGCGTGAGGCTGATGGAGGTGACTAGAAGGCTTAGGTCTAGGCTAAGGGTGGTCTACCAAGTATGGGGAAACCATACTTGGGTTAAAACCTCATGTTTGAGGTGTGTCAGTCGACTAGTGCCATGTGGCAGTCGACTGGACTGAGTCAACTAGGGTTTGACTACGGGAAGTGGCCTAGCAGTCGACTTCCACTGTTAGCGATCGGTGATGGGCCGCGATCGGCGATGCTCGGATTACCGCGGAATGGAGTCTCACTCATGAGGCGAGCGGTCGGTGATGGCTCATCGATCGATCGATGTCCTGCCGTTGGATTTTCCAGCGTGGATTACACGTTATCTCACGGCGGTGATGTGATGATCGGTGATGGTCGGCGGTCGGTGATCAACCTTTTCGGCCGAGGTTGATGCTATATAAGGAGCTCGTGATGGAGGAAAAGATAGCGATTTCCTTGAGCAAAATTGAAGGGGGAAGTTGGTGCTTTCCAGTCCTTCAAAGCTAGTTCAAGGCAATCAAAGATCAAGCAATCAAAGCTCTTGTAAAGTGTTTTCCTTTACTTGCATTGGTATTTCATATTGTATTTGCTTGTATTTACTTGTTTATTGTTGTAAACATTTATGCGAGGTTTCTCGCCTCCGACTTGTTGTCGAGAAGGAGTTTCGATTAGATTAGTGGTGTTTGTGGCATCGCTAGGGTTACGTCTGAACCCGATCAGTAGGAAGGTGTGGTTCCGAACCACGTTATATCATTGTGTTAGCGTGATTGTATATTTCGTTATTGCTTTCATTATCTATATTCCGCTGCGCTAACGAAATTGTAGAAACAAACGTAAAAGAATTTCATTGTAGAAACAAGCGTCAATGGAATTCTTTTACGTTTGTTTCTACAATTTAGATAATGAAAGCAATAACGTATACAATCACGCTAACACAATGATATAACGCGTGGTTCGAACCACACGGTTCCTACTCCACCGATCGGGTTCGTGCAAACCTAGCGATGCCACAAACACCACTGTCGATAAACTCCTTCCGACAACAAGTCGAGGTGAAAAATCTCGAAATGTTTACAACAATAAACAAGTAAATACAAGCAAATACAATATGAAATACCTGCAATGCAAAGGAAAACCACTTTACAAGAGCTTTGACTTCGATCTTTGATTGCCTTGAACTGGAAGAGCTGAAAGCACCAACTTCCCCTTCAATTTCGCTCAAGAAAATTGCTATCTTTTCCTCTATCATGAGCTCCTATATAGCTTCAACTGTCTGAAAAATTGATCGATCGGCTGCTCGCGATCCCGGCCCGATCACCGCTGTGAGACACGATGTAATCCCGCTGGAAAAATCAGCGGCTAGGACATCGATCGGCGATCATGACCATCGATCGGTGATGAGCCATCACGGCTCGTCTCGGCGATCGAGTGAGACTCCATTCTGTGGCGAAAATCCAAGCATCGGTCATCGATAACATAATGTCGATCATTGCTCATCCATCGATCGCCTAGCGGTGGTAGTCATTTGCTGGGCCACTTCGCGTGATCACCCTAGTGGACTCGGTCGATTGCGCCACATGATCGGTGACACACCTCAAACATGAGGTTTTAACCCAAGTATGGTTCCCATACTTGCTAGACCACCCTTAGCCTGACCTAAGCCTTCTAGCCACCTCCATCGGCCTCGCCTCTCGGATCCTCCAAGTCATCCATGACTTGTTCATCCATCGCGCTAGCCTTGGTGCTTCCATCGCTATGTCATGCTAACGGTGTCTACGCCAAGGCACTGGACTTACGCCAAGACTCGCTTGGACTTTACGTGCCAACCATTGTACTTATGCCAAGACTCGCGGACTTTACGCCGCCAATATCAAACCCTTGGACTTCTCAAATGCCAAGACTCAAGCTTGGACTTTCCCTTGCCAACCCATGTTGGACTTTTCATGCCAAGACCCATGCTTGGACTTTTCATGTGCCAAGTTTCCCACTTGGACTTTCCATGTCAAGTACTCAAGACTTGGACTTTACCAAATGACAATTACATTGTCATATGTTTTCGTCAAAACATCAAAACATCACTCGAGTCAAACTCGAGTCCTGGTCAATCGTGACCTGGGCCGATTGCACCAACAATCTCCCCCTTTTTTTATGTTTGACAAAAACCAAACAAATGATCTCACAAAACAAGTCTTTTACCTTGATTGTGTATTTTAACACTTAGAAAGGGTGAGATGTTAGGATTTGGAAATCATTGAATGTTAATGTTTGCAAAAATGGAATAAAACATTAAAAATACATTAACAAATATATGAATATAAGTATAACATCAATACATTCGATATACAAGATGAACATGATAAAATGGAACCAATTAGATGAAGAAATCGAGATTTTCAGAATTTGAATCGAAATCGATATCGAAATGCGTCGATTATCGATCGTGATAACATATGCTTGTGATACGATACGGTCATCGCCGAGTGCTAGCTTCATGGCTCTCGATTGAACATCAATCGTGATGAGATACATCGGTCGTGATGTCTTGTTCGAGGCGAGGGTCATCGTTAGTGCTCGACAAGCGATCAGTGATGTTCACATCAATCGTGATGAGCAACATCGATCGTGATGCTCAGTAGCACGTCCAGAAGGTTGTGATCGATTATCGGCCGGACGATCATCGCGGCTCGGTAAACCCGTAATAAACCGCTATCAGTCGACTGATGCTCCACATCATCTGCGATTTATAACGCCGAACCGCTAGGGTTCGGCGTCTTCACGCGACGTGACTTCAGTTTCTTCTTCTCCTCTCCAATCGCTCTTCTTCTCCGACCAAGTCTTCCGGCCGTGCCAACCGCCCAAAGTGTTAGGTTTGATAGATAACCCTCTCCTCTTCTATTTTTTTTCACTTGTTTCGAGCCCTAGTTCACATGTTTTAGGGTGTATTTTTCTGTGTTCGATTAGGGTTAGTCTGAGTTCTCGTGAGTTTTAGTGACCCCAGAACATCTGAGTTTTCTCTCCGACCACACCTTCAAATGGCGCCTTAGTAACAATTTTTTACCCAAGCCCTAATTTTCATTTCCGTTATAATTTAGGTTTATCTAATCATGTATTATTGCCCTTGCATGTCATATCATACATTACATTCATAATAGGAGAGCCCGTAGGAATGATCCACCTGAGGGTGAATCTCGATTGTACCAACCAATGTTGGTTAGGTACATCGACAGGATTTTCAACCGTCATTGTAGTGATGTCATGGAGTTAATTTCATACTATAGTCTCATGAAAGTGTCCTATGCACCCATCTTATTAATGCGACGACCTTCTTAAGGAATTTTATCAAAACCTAAAGAAAGTGGATGGCCAACCTACTTACTACGCATTGTAAAATGCGAGTTAGAGTTCACTCTGCGATCTGCGGGAGTTTCTCGAGTGTAAGCCCTCGGATGACACTTTTATCTACCCTACCATGGATTTCCCTTTGCAGGCCCTTTGCCCATATCTCTATGGAGTCCATGCATGAGCACATTTTTGGTTATCCTCGTCCCACCGCCCAAAACTTATTTCCTATCAGAGTTATGCACTTTTTGACAATGTCCTTTACAAGGTCATTGTTGGGTGTTTTCTTCCCATTGTCACTCGAGTGCAGCCAAGATTCGGCCTCCCCATCTCTTTCTACTATCGCCATCGTCATAGGTTAGATATTAACTTTGTATTAAACATGTTCCACTGCATTGTGCATTTCATTTCCCCTGTACAAGGGAAAGTGCATATGCCTTTTGGTCATATCATTACCACATGGTTAGAGTCCGTAGGCGTTAACATCCACAGGGGTTCTCTGAGAGCGCTATCGGAGGTGTACGACTGTATATCAGTTCGTAACTTCTCGTTAGCAAAGCTACAGATGGGGCCTGACCAGATGGAGTTGGCGCCATGACCACCACCAGAGGCACAGAGAGCATCCTCCGGTACCCGAGAGATGCGTGAGAGGACTACGAGGATGTAGGCGCTGATGAGGGACGTCGGATACTGCGATGCATCGTGGCCGAGTCCATCGGATGATCATCGTGGCGATTGAGTCGATTTGGACTATCGTGATCGATTGACTCGGTATCGAGAGATATTGGCGAGCGGGCATCCCTCGGTGCACGTCTTGATAGGATGGAGGAGCGTCAGCTCGATATGTTAGAGATGATGCGTACCTAGACCCTGAGTCAAAAGCCTCCTCCACCGTCACCTCCTGCAGACGATTAGATATTTAGGATGTTAGATTTTCTTTTGTTGTCAGTTTCTGTAGTGAGATTGAGCATAGCCAATCTCGATTTTGAATGTAAAAGACTAAAATTTTTAAGTTAAGTGAAATTTTTGTTTATGAAGATCTTGTGTGTTTGGATGAGTACTTGTATGATTGTATTGCTTATGAAAGTTGATATATCATGACATGAAATTGCATCCTATCATATATCATGTCATGTTATTACTTAGGATTATTTTAGATGTCATGTGTTCTTAAATTTCATCATATGCCATGACATCATGATCATTGGTCATGTTTTTATTTTGCCATCACTATGCCATGATCAATTCATGCATTAATTTGATTGAACATTGATTTAAGGAAAATGACATGACTTGAAGTCTCACTTATAAGAGAATCAAGTAGGATTGCCTAGGAAATGCATGAAACCCTAAATAAAGTGAACCAAAACCCACATCTCACATCACATTGACATGTATGTGTATTTATACACTCTAGATACATGTGAGATGCTAGGATAATAAGTTAGGTTCAAGGTGCATAGGTAGTGCATCTAGATGAACTCAAACTTATTTTAATTATTACCAAGAATCATAAGGAAAGCTAATATACAAGCTATGTATATTTAGCCAATAAATTATGGTTCAAAATAGGCTTTCAAAAACATTTTAAAATAAATTTAGAAAACCTTGGTGAAATCTATCTTTTGATAGCCATCATCATTGTAGAAGTTGATACAAAGTGGATCAAAAACTTTAAAGTTTTTAAAAGTTTTGAACTTTGTACCAATCTCCTATTTCAATGGTAAAAATATTTTTCCAAAATTTTTCACTGATTGTATGTGTGATAAGTAATATACGTATCAAGTTTCGTGATTTTTTGATTTACGTAGAATTACTTATGAATTTCCAAAAGTTAGTCGATTTAAAAATCGGGTTTTCAATTATCGATCGGTGATGGGCAGCGTTTGGACTCAAGCTCTATTTGTATCACTCATTGTTGCCTCGTGCGGTCGGTGATGAACATCATCGATCGGTATCTGTCATTGATAGCCTGATTTCGGGGTTACCAAAGTTGTTTAACCCGATTTCAGCTATGGTTAAGGTCCCTAACCACTCCTAACCCTAGGATATGCTTTGGGAAGCATAATGAAGGGTGAAAATCCATTGGATATGGATTAGGAGAAGTATTTAGGGTTTGTATCAATTTTAAGGTGTTGGAAAGTTCTATATTGAATTTCTAACCTTAATTTTGATGGTTTAGAGTTCCTATTGGCTTAGGGACTGCCCAAGGACATTGTTGGTGCAATGGTCAAGGGGGAGCAAGCCTTTAGGGGGAGGTATCCATCTTGGGATGATGGATGTGTTTTTCTCCTTGAAGAGGAGAAGTTATTGGGAGAATATGACATCAATTGGGAAATTGATGGGACTTTTGAGAGACCCAATTTGGAAATTGGGAGAGTAAATGGGATTGTCTCTCTTGAGTGATATTGGACTTATCACTAGGAAGATGGTAGGCATCCTAAGTATTTTTGGACCAAGGGGGAGATTGTAAGGTCTCATTGGGACATGAGACATTGACCCTC
Organism: Wurfbainia villosa; assembly: GCA_025175895.1. Taxonomy (NCBI): domain Eukaryota; kingdom Viridiplantae; phylum Streptophyta; class Magnoliopsida; order Zingiberales; family Zingiberaceae; genus Wurfbainia; species Wurfbainia villosa. Next base: position 98,239,947 of record CM045987.1, read on the forward strand.
TTGGGGAGAAAACCTTTTTGATGTTAGTCAAAAAGGGGGAGAATGTTTGGGGGAGAACATTTGGAGAGTGTTTACCAATTTGGGATAATTTGTAAAGGATTTGAATTAGTGTTCTAACTCAATCATTTGTTTGGTTTTTGTCAAACATCAAAAAGGGGGAGATTGTTGGTGCAATCGACCAGTCCTGATGACGGGACTCGAGTTTGACTCGAGTGATGTTTTGATGTTTCGACAAAAACATATGACAATGTAATTGTCATTTGGTAAAGTCCAAGTCTTGAGTACTTGGCATGGAAAGTCTAAGTGGGACACTTGGCACATGAAAAGTCCAAGCATGGGTCTTGGCATGAAAAGTCCAACATGGGTTGGCAAGGGAAAGTCCAAGCTTGAGTCTTGGCATTTGAGAAGTCCAAGGGTTTGATATTGGCGACGTAAAGTCCAAGCGGGAGTCTTGGCAGCATAAGTCCAATGGTTGGCGGCGTAAAGTCCAAGCAGAGTCTTGGCGGCGTAAGTCCAAAGTGCCTTAGCAGTGTAGACACCGTTAGCATGACATAGCCGATGAAAGCACCTGAAGGCTAGCACGATGGATGAACAAGTCATGGATGACTTGGAGGGATCCGAGAGGCGTGAGGCTGATGGAGGTGGCTAGAAGGCTTAGGTCTAGGCTAAGGGTGGTCTACCAAGTATGGGGGAACCATACTTGGGTTAAAACCTCATGTTTGAGGTGTGTCAGTCGACTGGTGCGATGTGGCAGTCGACTGGACTGAGTCAACTAGGATTTGACTGCGGGAAGTGGCCTAGCAGTCGATTGCCACTGATGGACGAGCAGTCGACTAATTATGTTATCAGTCGACTGATGCTCGAATTTTCGGCCACAGAATGGAGTCTCACTCGACTGCTGAGACGAGCAGTCGAGTGATGGCTCATCAGTCGACTGATGTCCTAGCCGTTGGATTTTTCCAGCGTGGATTACACCGTTGTCTCACAGCAACAGTGTGATCAGTCGACTGATGGTCCCGAGCAGTCGACTGATCAACCTTTTCCAGCACATGTTGAAGCTATATAAGGAGCTCGTGATGGAGGAAAAGATAGCGATTTTCTTGAGCGAAATTGAAGGAGGAAGTTGGTGCTTTCCAGTCCTTCAAAGCTAGTTCAAGGCAATCAAAGATCAAGCAATCCAAAGCTCTTGTAAAGTGTTTTTACTTTACTTGCATTGGTATTTCATATTGTATTTGCTTGTATTTACTTGTTTATTGTTGTAAACATTTGTACGAGGTTTCTCCGCCTCCGACTTATTGTCGAGAAGGAGTTTACTGATTAGTGGTGTTTGTGGCATCGCTAGGGTTCATACGAACCCGATCCGTGGAGTAGGAACCGTGTGGTTCCGAACCACGTTATATCATTGTGTTAGCGTGATTGTATATTTTGTTATTGCTTTCATTATCTATATTCCGCTGCGCTAACAAAATTGTAGAAACAAACGTAAAAGAATTCCATTGACGCTATTCACCCCCCTCTAGCCATTCCAACGATCCCTAACAGTTTACAATATGGTTTGACCATATGACTAGTAGATGGTATGGGACATCCAAGGTCATATGAGAGAGACTATTGGAGAAATCAAAGTCGGTCAAGGTTGATCGAACACTTGGTGTGGAGAAGTCCAAGTATGGTGACCTTGCAAGGGAAAGTCCAAGTATGGATACTGCAAGAGAAAATCCAAGTCCGTCAAGGGAGACCAGACACTTGGTGTTGGAAAGACCAATGGGGAGTTAGCGAGGGAAGTCCCGGTAGGTCTAGGAGATCGTGCTTGACAGTGAAGTCATGGACAAGGAGTCTTGGCAATGAAGTCCCGGAGGTGTGGCCTCTTGGTAGTGATGTCCTGGATGAGGAGTCTTCGCAAGGGAAGACCTGGCTGATTAGGGAGATTGAGCTTGACAAAGGGGAAAGTCCCGGAGGCGAGGCCTCTTGGAAAAGGTAGACCCGAGAGTATAACGATAGCCGATGGAAGCACTTGAAGGCTAGCGCAAGGATGAAGAGTCACAGACTCGAGGGATCTGGGAGGTGTGAGGCTGATGGAAGTGGGTTGAAGGCTTAGGTCTAAGCTTAGGGTGAGTATCAAGTATGAAGAGATCATACTTGGGGTGTTAAACCTTAGTGTAGAGGTATAACAGTCGACTGCCAGCTCGGTTCAGTCGACTGGGCTTCGTTTATAGGCAAACAGAAGCAAGGTGACCTCGACCAGTGCCTCGACTGGAGAGTAGTCGAGGCGGCACCTCGACTGGTAAGGTGGAGTCGAGCGGTAGGACTTGGAAAGTCAAGATAGTGCTATGGAAGCACTCAACCAGCACCTCGACTGTGTTGGATCGAAGCGGATCGCTAGAGGGGGGGCGAATAGTGATAAAACCTTTTTTTCTTTTCTTTCCGTTCATTCGTTAAAACTCGAGTAGATGATGAATTGCAGCGGAAAGTTAAGCGATGAATAAAAAGAGACAAATGTTTTTTACTTGGTTCGTAGCCTTCGGCTACTACTCCAAGGCCCTAGTGGTCCATGACCACGTACGGAGGGCAAAAACACTAAAGAACTCCTCCTCGTTAGAGGTAGGAGTTGATCGATACAAATAAAACACAAAGCTTGAGGTAGAGGGACACTCCCCCTCTCCTTGTTACGATAAAAGCTCCGAGAAAGTACAGTAATGAACTGAAATAAAAACTTAAACCGACGTAACAAAATGAAAGCAATTAAAACCTAGACGTCAGAGAAGAAGCACTTCGTTGTCGAAAAGTTGTAGCTTGGCGGAGGCTTTTGAAAGCTTAGAAATGATTATGAAACCCTAGGAGAGGCCCTCCTTTTATAGCCTTTGAGCCCCTTTTCGAGAGGACCTTCAACCAATGGAAATTAGGCACATGACTCCTTGAAAAATGGTGATAAGGCTTGACTCCTCAAGGTTGATCCTTGACCACCAGTCGACTAATGGCCATCATCAGTCGACTGATGGCAGCATCAGTCGAATGCTGGCCGTAGACAGTCGACTGATGAACGACAGTCGAGTCCTCCAAGCTGGCAGTCGACTGATGCTAGCTGAAATGACAAGTTAGCTGAACAATAACATTATTTCGATGGCCTCCGACCATCCGATCTCGACCTAGACCACCGATGGGATGTCTTGGGTCGGATCTACGCTTAAGTCTATCCCCGTAAAGAGGATACAACCTCACTTACACTCGCACACACACGAGCTTACCTCGATACTTACTGTGTCGCTTTCGCTTCCGACCTTCCACTCGATTCCTTCAGCTCCCTACGAAGTCACTCGAGTGTCGCCCGACCACCACGGCTTCCTCCGGGTGTCACTAGCCTTCAGCTTCAGCTATAGCAATTTTCTGCACACTCGATTCAGCTCGTGAGATAACGACATGAGTTTAACTTTGTATCGTTTGCTATAATCAAAACTCAGGTTTGACTTAGGTGTCTACTGCACCAACAATCTCCCCCTTTTTAATTTATGGCAAACCCACATACAAAGTTAAGAAAATAGCATGCATGAATAATAATGTGCATGAGAAACAAATAATAATAATAAAGATTAGTAGGAGTAGTAAGGGTTTTCTTCAAGTACTCCCCCTTGAGGAAACCTCCCCCTTGACCGAGGGTGAGTCCTGAAAGAAGACCTTAATCCTCTTCCTTGAGGGTTGCTATCTAGGAAGAGTTTAAGTAATTAACATTACTTAAAGTTGGCCTTAGTAAAACGTTTAAGTTAAGAGGTCTTCTTAACTTGGTCCTTTCTCCCCCTTTAAGTAAAACATTAATGTCATAGTGTTTTAAAAAATAAGTTTGAGTTAAGATTTCTCTTAACTTGGCCTTTACTTCTTTTTGTTAAAAAGTTAAGTAAGTTTTCAAAACTTAAAGTTAACTTTTGGTCATGTAAATAAATATGAAGTAAGAGGTAAGTTATCAAAAATTAAAATTTTGACCCCTTAACTTTGGCCTTTTTCTCCCCCTTTTGCTATATATCAAAAAGAATAAGGGTGTGTGGAAAATAAATATTAAATTTAAAGTCCAAGCATGTTCCACATTATTTTGAAAATAATATACTGAAAATAAGCTCATCTATAAAATGTTCGACTCATATTTGGCTTGATTGATATGAAAGATCAACCAGTCCTGGTCAGAGTCGGTTAATATGTATGATTATACTCCGTGGTTCATGGCGATGCATTAGCTCTACATATGGAACCAGGAGTAAGGTCTTAACATCTCACGCCCATCTACGTGGCTAAGTACACAAACACATTAGTCCTATGTGTTGTGAGATGTATTGGCTCCTTAAATCTATAGGTGCATGATATCTAAGGTATGTCCTATGCTAGTTCCATGAAAATGAAAAGTAAGAAATAGTAGTAAGAAAATATAATTTGTAAGTTCCTATTCTATTACGCACATGCCCAATTTTCATCTTAATAGACTAAATTCGGCTTCGGGTAGGGGTTTAGTAAATAAGTCTGCCAAGTTGGACTTAGATTCGACGTATTCGAGTGGTATGGCTCCGTTGGCCACATGTTCTCGAATGAAATGATGTTTGACCTCTATATGTTTGGTTCTAGAATGACATATCGGATTCTTAGTTAGGTTAATTGAGCTAATGTTATCTACGTGAAGTGTAGTATTTGTAAAGTCTAACTTAAAGTCGCGGAGAGTGTGCTTCATCTAAAGAAGTTGAGTGACACACTCACCCATCGCGATGTATTCGGCTTCGGTGGTAGATAAGGCAACACAGTGTTGCTTCCTATTGCACCAACTTACTAGACTCGAGCCGAGAATTTGACAACAACCACTCGTACTCTTTCTATCAAGCTTACTACCGGCATAGTCCGAATCGGAGTAGCCAGTTAGTTCGAACTCGGTAGATCTAGGGTACCAAATATCGACATTAAGTGTACCCTTTAGATATCTAAGGATACGCTTGACTAGAGTTAGGTGAGACTCCTTGGCACAGGTTTGGAACCTTGCGCACATACTTACTGTAAATAAGATATCAAGTCGGCTTGCAGTTAAGTAAAGGAGACTCCCTATTACGCTCCTATAGTATTTTAAATCAATTGAATTTTCGATTACATCTTCTTCTATATTTACATTCGTTGCCATTGGAGTATTAATAATTTTAGTGTCTTGCATTCCAAAGCGTTTAATTAATTCCATAGTATATTTGCGTTGATGTAGGTATATTCCATCTTTAGTTTGTTTAATTTGTAGACCTAAGAAGAAACTTAACTCGCCTAGTAAATTCATTTCAAATTCACTTTCCATAAGTGAAATGAACTCATTTAGTAGAATCGAGTTGGTGGTTCAGAAAATAATATCATCTACGTAGATTTAGGCTATGAATATGTCTTTACCAAAGGTTTTTATGAAAAGGGTTGGGTCAACTACACCTTGGTTAAATTCTTTGGACTTAAGATACACCGAAAGTCTCTCGTACCAAGCTCGAGGAGCTTGTTTAAGTCCATAGAGGGCTTTCTTTAACCTAAGGACATGGTCGGGTCTATCTAAACTTTCGAAACCGGGGGGTTGACTAACATAAACCTCTTCTTTAATGTATCCATTCAAGAATGATGATTTCACATCCATTTGAAATAACTTAAATCCTCGATGTGCGGCATACGCAAATAGCATTCGAATGGACTCTAATCTAGCTACTGGGGCATAGGTCTCGTCGTAATTTAAACCTTCGACTTGACTAAACCCTTTAGCGACTAGTTTAGCTTTATTTCTAACTACTTCACCTTTATCATAAAGTTTATTTCTAAACACCCACCTTGTTCCAATGATTGTTTTATCTTTAGGTGGTGGTACTAATTCCCATACTTCGTTCCTAGTGAATTGAGCCAGCTCTTCTTACATTGCAATAATCCAATCGGGATCAAGAAGAGCTTGGTCAAAAGTTTGGGTTCAATTTTAGAAATCAAGGAGATTTGACTAAGGTTTTTGTATGAGGCTCTAGTTCGAACTCCTAGACTTGGATCACCTATCACTTGGTCGATAGGATGATTCGTTTGATTCCTAGTTGGATTTGGGTTTGAGTCTACAACTTGATCAATAGGATGACTCGTTTGATTTCTAGTTTGGTTAGAGTCATCTATCACTTGGTCGATAGAGTGACTTGGTTGACTTAGGTTAGGATTAATACTTGACTTGATCTCCAGATCAGAGTTGAGTCTGATATGAATCGGCTCGCTAATTGGGGTTGCCGGGGGATTTGAAGTTTCGTGTCCTTCATCAAATACTACATTGATAGTCTCCTCGACTCTAAGGGTGTCATGGATATATACTCTATAAGCTCTACTTGTAGTTGAGTATCCTAGAAAGATTCCGGTCGAGGTTTTGGATGTAAATTTCCCTAGGTAATCCTTAGTGTTTAGGATATGTACCTTACACCCAAATACCCTAAAGTACTTGATGTTAGGTGTTTTATCATGATAAATCTCGTATGAGGTCTTAAGATGCCTCTTTACCATAAGGATCCTATTTTGGACATAGCATGCCGTACTTACGGCTTCCTCCCAAAACCTATCGGGTAGGTTATACTCGTTTAACATTGTCCTAGCGGCTTCTTGTAGGGTTCTATTTTTGCGTTCTACTAGGCCATTTTGTTGTGGAGTTCTAGGGCAAGAGAACTCATGGTGGTATCCATTTAGGTTACAGAATTCTGTAAACTTGTAGTTCTCGAATTCACCACCATGATCAGTCCTAAGTCTTTTGATTTTAACGCTTTGTTGATTTTCTACTAGTTTAAATTGGTTGATTAATTGATCTAGGGTGTCACTTTTGTGTTTGATGAACCTAACCCAAGTAAACCTAGAATAGTCATCAATTATGACTGCTGCACTTACTCCATTAAGTGACTTAGCCTGCTGAATCAAATAGATCCATGTGCAGGAGCTCAAGAACACTTTTGGTTCATTCTTGATTAGTTAGTTGATGTTATGTCCTAGATTGTTTACCTTGTTGACAAGCATTACATATTTTATTGTTCAAGTTATTGAGGTTAGGCAAACCTCTGACTAAGTCACTCTGACTCATCTTGTGGATGAGTCTTGGGTGTGAGTGACCGAGTCGTCGGTGCCACAACCATGATTCCTCTTGCCGTGTCATAAGATACTTGGTTGAGGAGTTAGTTAAATTAATAGTGTAAATATTGTTATTTCTAGTTCCCTTAAGGATTGTTTTAGAAGTTTCATTTGTATTAATTACGCATTCATTTTCTAGAAATATGATCTTATAGTTATTATCACACAATTGGCTTACACTAAGTAAATTATATTGAAAATTTTCTACCAATAAGACATTTTGAATAATAAAGTTAGAGTTGAGCTCAATATCACCTGATCCGATGATTTTGAGCTTGCCGTTGTTTCCGAAGGCTACCGATCCTTGTCGTTTGAATCGAAGCTTCGAAAACTTGAGTTGATCCCCGATCATGTGTCGAGAGCAACCACTGTCCAACATCCATTGATCCTACACGCAAGGTAGTTGGATCGATATTGGATTTATTAAAGATTGAAAATTATTAACCTAAATCATCTCACCCATGTCTACATGATCAAACATGTTAACCCTATATGTTCTTTAGATTCGGATTTGACCTTAGGCTTATCAAGTCACCTTTTCAAGATCATGGCTTCCAGGTCGTGGCAAGGTACAGAGGCCTTCTTTGATCGGAACAACGACCACTTTCTTAGACAAAGCCATTTTCAAGAAAATAGAGACTTGACTCACCTAAGACCACTTCCTGGTCTAACTAGTCAAGGATACGACAAGGTAGCTTCAGCTAGTTCCGCTCGGACAAGTGTACCGAACTAGATACACCTTATCTAGCCCGAATACACAAGACTCCACTTTCCTAGCGTACTATCATCTCGCCGCATCCTGGTACTATGTTATCAAGTATTGACGAGTTATAGTCCTATCTTGACATTCTAAAAAGAAAAATCAAACAAAATAAAGAACCTAAGCATGCAATTTTCTAAGTTAAAATACCCACAAGTTTTGTACTAGCTCCCCTTGGATCGTTGAGTCGGTTCGGTCCCTCCACATAGTGGATTTGGTCCTTGGGAACCCAGTACTGGTTCGATCCTAAGTTTGAAATCAAGGTGGTCTTAGGGACCCATGCTTGGACACATTTTTTATGTCGACTTACAATCGACATATATGACTTGTTGGTCGTGTTTGAGCTAAACCCTAGTCTAGCCTTGTTGTACACGGCCCTTTGCGATCCAAGTAGGAGGTCAAGTCCTTTGGATCCCAAAGTAAACCTTTCCAATATGTTCCTAAGATCTTCAACTTGACTCTTCAAGAGTGAGTTCTCAACTTCGAGTTTTTCAACCCGAGTTGAGTCCTCCTCTTGAACTCGACTAGTCGAAGAGGTTAGGGAGACCTCGTGTTTGAGGAGTTTAACTTCCTCAACCAGGGTCTCGACCTTGGACTCAGACTTAGCTAATTTTCTAGTTAAAAACTTAATTTCACTATATAGTGTACTAATGAGTGATCGACTTACCTTGAGAGTATCTTTTGAACTGGATGCGTATCCGTGGCTTGTCTTGAATAGTGCTTCGCAGTCCGACTCGTCTTCAGTTTTCGATTCATGTTCCAGTTCCAACTTCGTCTCCGATTCCACCGGTTTAGCCATGAGAACACGATCATTATCTTCTTCCTCGAATGCTTCTTCCCAAGTAGCGTTGAGTGTCTTTTTGTGTTTTGGTGCTTTGCTCTTGTGTTTTGGGCATTCGGACTTCATGTGTCCAAACCTGATGCATTCGTAACATCTAATATTTGAACTTTTAGCCTTACCTTCGTTGGGTTGAGTGATGGTTCATTTTCTGCCCTTGACTATCCTTCGAACTAGGTTGACTAGTTCGGCCTCCATTTCAGAGTCGACCTCCAAATCGGACTCATCTTCTTCTTCCTTCGGGGCTGGCTTGCTTGCGGTTTTCTTCCTCAAACCTGCAAAAAGTGCTATACCCTTCTCGGGTTCTGAGTTAGACTGCTCATGAAGTTCAAAATCAGAAAATAATTCATCTAACCTAAGTTTTGAAAGATCCTTAGAGACCTTGTAGGCATCGACCATGGATACCCACAAGGTAGTCCTCGGAAAGGAGTTAAGAACATACCTTATAAGGTCGCGATTTTCGACCTTTTGCCCGATCGCATGTAGATTATTGACTATGTCTTGAACGCGGGCATGAAGTTGAGTCGCCATTTTGTGTTCCTGTATTTTTAGATTATACAATTTATTAAACAAAAGATCGCGCTTACATACCGTGGCTTCATCGGTTCCTTCGTGTAGCTCCACTAGCTTTGTCTAAAGGTCCTTTGCGCTGATGAAGGGGCCGACGCGATTAAGCTCCTCCTTGGACAAGCTGCATTAGAGGATTTGAGTTTCCTTGGCGTCATCTTCGACTTGTCTTTTTGTCGCAATGGTCCATTGGTCATAATCCAAGGATTCACCCACTTCGTTAGTCGAAAGTGTGAATCTCGTTTGGATTATGATCCACATCTCGATTTAAGTTTTAAGAAAGCATTCCATCCGACCCTTCCAATAACGGAAGTCATCTCCGTTGTAAAACGGAGGTCGGACGATGCTAAAACCCTCGAGATGGGCCATTGAAACAAAAAGAAATAAGAGAACGAAGACAAAAAAAACCTAACAACAACACAAACAATCGAAAAGTACCAAGACTCGCGTCTTGGATTAGTAGTGCGGGAGAAAAACTAAACGAATAAAATAAATTTGAAATAAATAGAATAAAAAAGAAAAAAAATCAGTAAAAATGCTAGATTGGTGGTTTCACCAGATCTTAGCACCCCCGGCTCTGATACCAATTGTTCGATCGAAGCGGATCACTAGAGGGGGGGGTGAATAGCGATAAAACCTTTTTTTTTCTTTCCGTTCGTTCGTTAAAACCCGAGTAGACAATGAATTGCAGTGGAAAGATAAGAGATAAATAAAAGGAGACAAATGTTTTTTACTTGGTTCGTAGCCTTCGGCTACAACTCCAAGGCCCTAGTGGTCCTTGACCACGTACGGAGGGCAAAAACACTAAAGAACTCCTCGTCGTTAGAGGTAGGAGTTGATCGATACAAATAAAACACAAAGCTTGAGGTAGAGAGACACTCCCCCTCTCCTCGTTAAGATAAAAGCTCCGAGAAAGTACAGTAATGAACTGAAATAAAAACTTAAACCGACGTAACAAAATGAAAGCAATTAAAACCTAGACGTCGGAGAAGAAGCACTTCGTTGTCGAAAAGTTGTAGCTTGGCGGAGGCTTTTAGAAGCTTAGAAATGATTATGAAACCCTAGGAGAGACCCTCCTTTTATAGCCTTTGAGCCCCTTTCCAAGAGGACCTTCAACCAATGGAAATTAGGCACATGACTCCTTGAAAAATGGTGATAAGGCTTGACTCATCGAGGCTGATCCTTGACCACCAGTCGACTGATGGCCATCATCACCGATCGATGGCAACAATGAATGTCACCGCATACCGATCGATGGACGCAATGAGTCCTCCTGCAAATCAACTGATACTAGCTGAAATGACAAGTTAGCTGAACAATAACATTATTTTGACGACCTTCGATCGTCCGATCTCAACCTAGACCACTGATGGGATGTCTTGGGTTGGATCTATGCTTAAGTCTATCCCCGTAAAGAGGATACGACCTCACTTACACTCGCACACACACGAGCTTACCTTGATACTTAGTTTGTCGCTTTCACTTCTGGGCTTCCACTTGATTCCTTCGGCTCCCTACGAAGTCATTCGAGTGTCGCCCGACCACCGCGGCTTCCTCCGGGTGTCGCTAGCCTTCAGCTTCAGCTATAGCAATTTTTTGCACACTCAATTCAGCTCGTGAGATAACGACATGAGCTTAACTTTGTATCGTTTGTTATAATCAAAACTCGGGTTTGACTTAGGTGTCTACTGCACCAATAGACTGGTGGACGATCGAGGTTGCGCCTCGACTAGACCACTCGACTGGCACCTCGACTGGTCATTTTGGATGGAGGCACAGAAGCAAGGCGCACTCGACCAGTGCCTCGACTAGTGGCCAGTCAAGGCGGCGCCTCGACTAGATCACTCGACTGGCACCTCGACTGGTCCTAGCATAAGTATGACGACAACTGCTCAGAAGCAAGGCGACTTGACTTGCGCCTCGACTGGCGAGGCAACCATTGTGCTGCAACGTTCGGAATCGCGAGCTTCGATAGGAAATATTTGAGGCTTCGAAGGGGCTTATAAGAAGAAGGCTAATGAGCATTTTTTGGCGCCGGTTCATGGAGGAAAATAGGGTTAAGTGATGTTTCATTCCAATCTTCTAGGGTTTCTCCAACACAACCAAACAAGCAATCAAGCTAAGGCATTTGTGTAAAGTTTTCTTGTTTCTTCATTTCATTTACATCTTGTATTTGGTTGTTATTGTTGTAAGCTCTATTGTAAGAGGTTTCTCCACCTCCGAATTATTTCCTAGAAGGAGAAGATTTAGTGGTGGTGTGCATCACTAGAGATCGCTTGGGCTCTGTCGTGGAGTAGGAACTAGGGTTCCGAACCACATAAAATACGTGTGTTGCGCTTTGTGATGTGATTTGTATGTGTATTTGTATTTCCTCTGCGTACTAAAATTGTAGATAAGCACGATGAATTCCATCAACAAAATCAACGTGAATTGCTATTCACCCCCCTCTAGCGATGCCAACGGTCATACACCTTCTTGCCATCCCAGTCGTCGGGCCCTCCCCTAGGTTTATGAGTGCCTTTCCTTATATAGGGGTGCACCCTAGCTTTCCTTAATTACCCACGAACCTTGATTTACAGAAGTCGCGCTGACGCTACATGACCATGTGGAATCTACATGGCCAACTGTGTGGAAGGCTAGGAATCAACTATGAATCTAGCATCGGGAATAGGCACAACAGTGTGAATTTCACATGGTCGGTCGTGTCTTCCTCTGGAACTCCGTTTTGATGCTATCCTTGTTGTCCAAAGCATGCCCATGTCTTGGGGACACAGCCAGAGCACACTTGCCCTTTTTGACCTCCTTTTGTAGCACCATTTTGCCTCCAAAATGCCGTCCTACGTGTAAAAATAACAAATGTAGATTTCCGAACTAGAAAATAAAAAATAAGTGCAAACTAAAAAAAATATGCATGAAACAAGTATGAAATGCATTGAGATGTATGCTAAAACTACTCTAAAAATCCTATATGATTTTCTCACTTTAGATGCGTAGGTCTTAACCATTCATTTCGATGCTTTGGCAACTCTACCACTCTATAATTGCTAGACTATTGACGAGCCTTCTTAGCATCCTTTAAATTAATAAACTTCTTAGCTCTAGATAATAAGGCATCAAAGTCCACATGAGGTTTCTTAGCTAAGAACCGAAAGAAATCTCCTTCTTTCAACCCTTAAGTAAATGCTCCTACCACCATGCCTGGCTCTATGACAGGAATCTCTCACGCTGACTGAGTAAACCTTTACCCATACTGTCGAAGATTCTCCTACTATCTCTGCTTAAGATTAAAAAGAATTAATGGTGGAGGAGAATATTTTTTAAAATTTGAAAAATACCTCAAAAATAATGCAGAAAAATCTTTAAATGAAGCAATACTCCGAGGCTTTAAAGTATCAAATCATTGTTGTGCAGATCCTACTAAAGTACTAAGGAAAACTTGATATTTAACTCCCTCAATGTACCGATATAATAATACCGCGTTCTCAAATCTACCTAAATAATCCTTGGGGTCTGAAGAACCAGTATATTAAAGAATATGAGGAACCTGAAAATTTCGAGGCACCACTTCATTTAAAATGCCATATGTAAAGGGACTTTTCTCCTCCACCTTTAAGATACTCCTTTAAAGGGGATATTCCTCGACAGATTTCTCCCCACAGGGGGAGCTACATACTCCTTTTTTTTCTTTGAACACTTAGGGATGCGAGGAGAATCCTTTTTTGCTCGAGAGACTCTAATCACATCTTCTTCGGACTCCTCCCCATGGGTACTGTCTTCCTTTACTCTTCTAGGTACAGTTCATTGTGACATTTGATCCATCATAGCAGCTACTACTTGCATGAGGTCTTCCTTACACATGGGCCCTTGACGCCTTCTGCTTGTACCTCCCCGAGATGTACTAGATACAAACTTCTCCTCCTCTATCGGCTCCTTCCTTGTCCTCCTAGTGTTCACCATTGTAGTTTTTTTTCAGATTCCCACAAACGATGCCAATTTGATGGTGTCCTCTTCTTTAATCCACTCAAATCTTCTTCTCTTCTCTTGAGGAATCCCACCATCCACCTTGAATCCTTGAGCTAGAGGCTAGATCTTTCACTCAAATAGAATGTTAGAGATGGGCCGACGTTCCCAGCACGACCCCTCCGATGCTTAAGTTAGAATCACAAGTATAGAATAGTAGAATGAAGAAGAAGAAATGAGAAGAGATCTCAGTGTACCGAATAGAGAAGAAAGAACCATCCCCTTTCCATTCATCTCCACCCCCTTTTATAGAAAATTTTCCTGCCTTGTTCTCAAATGAATTTACTTTAATGCCCTTATTAGCCCATTGAGGCGTAACTACTTTTCTCGCTCCTTTTCAAAATAATTCCTTCCATGCCTTCCATGTGTCCCTCTTTTCCTTATCAGTTACCTAAAAAAAATAAACCACACGCAAATTTCTAACAAACAATAATAAAAATACTTTTTATTCAAAAAACCCCTTGACATCCTCTTTAATCGTATCCCAGAACATCACTTACTAAATTCCAGAAATCCTCCTGAAACTAAGAAAATAACAAATCACTCAAGAAATACATATGCTGGTAAGGAAATAAACATGCTGCTTGGGAAATACCTATGTCACTCGGGAAATGCATGAATAACTCGAAAAAAACATAAATTAAGCAGACTTCACAAAATTGAACTCTGGATCAACTACTCTGCACCTCCCTACTGAGCTCGAGAAATACATAGGTGATGTACGGTTTTTTGTCGCGGAACCATTCCCAAATTATTTATCGAACCCCCTAACTACGCTAATGCAGTATAGGGTAAATCAGGTCATCTCCCATGAAACTCAATGGTTGAACGTTTGTTTCAAAACACTATTAACACTGGGGGTTCCTACAACTATCAAACAGTTATTTGAAAGCTAACCTAATGTGCAAGAATCATTCAACCATGCACCACACCGTCACTATACTATACAATGGTTAAACAATTCTGATTAACGGGCATGACCATGCACCGCACTGTCACTATACATCATAATGATCAAAGATTAACTAAAAACTAAACGAAACAAACCTAAGCAATTCAACCAAGTACTGCACTGTCACTATATGGCACAATGATCAAATATCAACTGAAAACTAAACTAAATAAACTTTAACAATTCAACCAAGCACCGCACTATCACTATACGACACAATGGTCAAGTATTAACTGAAAACTAATCTAAGAAATTTAACCATGCACCGCACTGTCACTATATGATACAATGATCAAATATTATTGAAAACTAAACTAAATAAACTTAAACAATTCAACCAAGCATCGTACTATCACTATATGGTACAATGGTCAAACATTAACTGAAAACTAAACTAAATAAACCTAAACAATTCAACCAAGCACCGCACTGTTACTATACGGTACAATGGTCAAACATTAACTGAAAACTAAATAATTCAATCAAGCACCACACTGTCATTATATGGCACAATGATTAAATATTAATTGAAAACTAAACAATTCAACCAAGCATCGCACTATCACTATACGGTACAATGATCAAATATTACTGCAAACTGGAAAGAACAATTAACATTGCAGAAAATAAACCTAACCACCAAGTAAACAAAGTAAATGATCAACAACAACTAACTAAACTTCAAAATAAACTACCACATGCAACACTAAACGAACACAAACAGCAAACAAACAAACGTAACCAAACACAACACAAATAAAACACAACTAAAACACAGCTAAAACACAACTAGAACACAAGAGTAAAAATTAACCAACGATTATCCATAATCACCGGAAAGGGACCACCGTCTCCGGTGACCCACGACAGTGTTGGATAGCTCCTATGGCTTCAGTGGCATGGATCTCTTGTTAGAATATCCCTATGACGAAAGCTGGAATCGATGGTCATGGATCACTGCTCCAGCGATGAACTTCGGAGTTGTCGAATCATCACAGCCGGTGGATGGATCTGCGAAGGAGAAATGGCCGAATCACAGCCACTTAAATGGAAGGGACCAGAGCTGTGACCGTCAATATTTCTTCACCAGCTGCTAGATTGATGATCTTCCATCGAAAATGAAAGAATCAAGAGATACCAAAACTGGATAAAGGTGCTACCGAATCACGATAGTAGCAGATAACCCTAGCCTTCTGAATCACGTCCAACTGGGTCATCTCAGCTCTGATTTCTAGGTGTGAGAGGAGTGTCGATGACAATGGTCGAAGATCCAATCCTCTCAGTCGTCGAAGCTGCCGCTGCCCAACTTCAGAACCCAGCTCCATCGGACCAAGGAAAGGAGACTTCGGATGGATGGAGATGATGGGACGCCGCTAGAGTTGCTAGAACCATCCCCGAAATTGCTGTGGACGAATCGCTGCTCATCGCACGTGAGAAGAAGAAGAAAATCGTGTCGTTCTATCGTTGTTCTCGCGCAAGTGAAAATGTTGATTTTTATATCTTCTTTTCCTTAGTTGTCCAATCGCACACCCTTTCATCTCAGCCACCCACTTAGATCTAGGGTTTAATGAATCCAATTAATCCTCTCTTAGGTAGGTTAATCAATCAAATTCGATGGCTGCAATCGATTTGATCTGGATCGACAACTGTGATTGCTCCAATTAGACCCTCTTTACATGTTTCCTACAAAATACATGCAATTCATGAAAAATATTGAAATTATTGGAATTAATGCAATTAATCGTAAATAAACTCAATATGTAAAAACATACTGAATAACAATAATTACCCATCAAAGAGCCTAAAATATCCAATCTATAAATAAAAACACAATAAAAATGCAACTATCAAATTCCCCCACACTTATTTTTGCACATCCCGAGCAATAATAAAAACAAAGAAACAATGACTCTCTAACTCATTCCCCAAATAATACCCAGATCAATAATTCATAGATAGAAAAAATAAGTTACTTAGGATCACCAAATCGATTCGAATCCCAGGTAGTCAAAAGATCCGACTCCTACAACAGTCAACATGTATGATGAGTTCCAATCCAATCAAATAAACCAAGCCTGATACAAAATCTCCCAAAGTGGATAATTGCACTAATTCTCTCATAAAAAGCGTAGGAGTGGGGCATCATCAAATTAACATGTAATCCTGTATTATCATATGTTTTCTTATCATCTACTTCTTTATTGCTTTCAATACATCTCATACATGAATCAAAATAATTTATCAAGAATCAAAACAAGATCAAAAGTAGACTGCAAATAAAGTATACAAAGAGAAGTACAAAACAAAGGTACAATGAACAAGAAACAATAGAAGAGTTGGAGAAATAAACCTGATGAGTTACTCTGTGAAATACTCAGTGATACCAGTAATATGGAGTGAGGCTAGAACATTTGGAAACTTAAGAATTAAATTTTCAAGATTAGATGACTCTATCCAGACATTGCAAATTCAATTTGCCTGCATTACAATTGCATAATTTTTTCTTTTTCTTTTTTTTTAAATATGAAATGGCACCTTTTTGTGTGCATAAAATCAAGTACTAATCACAGGCAAATACATCTCAAGGCCAATGACCTCTGAAAACTATGCCTTCCATATCATGTTTCCAACAAAACAATATAACTCCTCCCCCACACTTAAAATTTTTATCTATCTCGGACAATACAACCCATCAAATTATTCCTCCAACATGGGAAATAATAGATATGAAAAAGATAATCCACAAAGATACAAAGACAATGAATAGTAAATGAAGAGATAAGACAAGTAAGACATAAAATATGGAAGTATCAAGTGGATTAGACAATCAAGCCAAGTCAGGAAAAGAATCAAGAATGAAATCCTTCATCATATTCATGCAAGTAAATGTTACTGCAGTTTTGAAAAGACTCAAAGTAAGTTCTAGAGGAACAAGTATCACATGCGTTATCACACAAAAGTGGGTAAATGATAAGAATGACTTGCAACCTCACTAGGTGAATAAAAAATCAAGCTTGGTCTATCAATAAAATGTTCACTGATGCGGCGAGGAAAATTTGCCTTCAACCCCCTTTCGATGCGACGAAGGCACGAAGGGAGCTTTTGGGGGGTTCTCACAGGCTGCAACAGTAAAAGGATGTAGAAGACGAAGTCAGGAAGAGCAAAACCCACACAGACAGCGGAAACTGGAACACAAGATATAACTTGGTTCGGAATGAGTATTCCTACTCCACGGAGGTGAGCTCTCTCACCGGGGAGAATGCCCAAGCACTTTCCACTATGAATGTCCTCCTTTACGGAAAGGAAACTTCTCGAGGTGGAGGAGAAAACCTCTTACAGTTTAGTTACAAATACAAGAAAGAGTATGTGCGACTCAAGATCAGGGTCGCTACTCTTCTTCTCCAGCGAAGTAATGACAGCTCTCCTCCTACGTCTTCGTTTTGTGTCTAATGGAATGATTGCGGATCCCCTTCCTTCTCTCCTCCTCTTGCCTTTTATCCTCCTTCTCTGATCCATCACTATCTCGCGGGTGGTCCCCATCGTACATGTGGCCCCCACGTCCACCTGGAAAATAATTCTGTTACAGGTACGAGGGGTGAAGGCTCCTCGGAATATTATGTGGGGACCTCTCTTTCTGTTACATACCACCTCCTCATCCATATTTCAGTGAACTAGGTTAGCCTGTCCCCCTCAACCATCTACTTCTGGCGAAACTAGCATAGGTCTATAGTCCACGGGTAGTGATGCTTTATTTTCCGCAAGTGTACAGTTGTCATCAAGTAATAAAAATATCGATCCCACAGGGATTGGGTCAATTACCGAATGATCGTGATACCAAGTTATCTAGTCAATCAATTTGTGGATTAAGCAAAGAAACTGAGCAGTCAAGAACAACGAATGAGAAGAACGAGCTAAAAGTCAATATATGAGAAGAATCTTAGGATATGGGTTTCACCACGTCGACGATTTATAAGGTGACTTAATTCTTTTCTACCCCTATTAGAGTTGTTTTGATGGAACCTATCCTAAGGTAAATCAATGGTCCCTTTCGAAGTCTACGCCAACTGTACCTATCAAACTCAATTTACCTGTTATGGTGTTCGAGCGTAGGGGATCATAATCAGCTAAGGGGACCTGTCACGAGACCCCCGCAAACCTCCCTAGTCTTACTACCGTTACTTGGTAAAGACTGGATTTGATAGATCCATTAAGTCCATAAGAGTTCCCTTAGGGTCTAAATCTCCCTTTTCACGGTAGGTTTGCACACGGGACCATAATCAGCTAAGGGGACCTGTCACGAGACCCCCGCAAGCCCTCATAGATATACTACCGCTACTTGACAGGAGTTAATCCCTAGTTGGTTCTAGGTTTCGGGAACTTGGGTTCACTGTTAGGTACTTCCCCTTAGCTCCTTAGGTTTGTCAATAAGAATCCAAAAACCAGATCAAAACAAACAATAATTCAAGTAGTATAGATTACATCATCCATCATAAATCGTCAAGGGCTACTCCCCCATCTTAAGATTATAGGACACTACTCCATAGTCGAACAAGAATTGCTAGAGAAAGAAATTACGATACTTAGTGCCATCTGTGTTCCTCTGTCGTCGACTCCTTCCTTCTTCTGTCGTCCTTTTGACCACCCGCCGTCCTCTCTTTTAGGGTTAGAATATGTCCTCTTTTTATAGCCTTGGCCTCCTCTTTAATTAAGGCAAAAGATTTTCCTTTAATTGAGACGAAGATCGCGGATCTCGCAGAAAAGGAAATCCGGAATCAGGAAACCACGCCCGTGCCAAATGAGGGCACAGGCGTGTAGCGGGCTTCCCACCGAGCGTGTTGCGCTTGAATTGGGGCGTGTCGAAGGCTGAACTGGGGCATGTTGAGCACTGGAACTCCTGACACGGATGTGTCACTGATGACACACCTGTGTTGTTTTGATACACCTGCTTCTTTGCCCTGTTAACACGGAAAACACCCAAAAGCAGTCTCTTTGTCCAAAATATGCTAAACTTAACTAAATCATGATAAAATACATGCCTAGGACATGAAATGAGATAAAATGCATGTATACGGAGTAGTGAAAACATAGCATGATTTATACACATCAAAATCCTCTAGTCCTAAACTTTTGCTTGTCCTCAAGCAAAGAAAACTCAAAAGACAACTTATTTGTGGGAATGCTAGACACCATCCAAAGGTATACAATCTGATCTTAATATTTTCAAGTCATTCCTAGGTGCCAAGTTTGAAATATCCCTATATAGTGCACGTGAAAGGTTGGACTAAAGTCATTGGACACCAATCCGGATTTGACATCCCTTCTATCGTAGAGCAATCTTATTTCTGGCATAGAGGCACTTACCCGCCTTAATGCATGAATCATCCTTACCTATCATCAAAAGGTCTCAAAGGAGCACTCTCTAAGAAGAAAGAAGGGAAGGAATTTATAGAGAGCATTTCCCCAGTAACTAGTTAGTCTCAAAGGGGCACCTTTTAGGTGTTTCCCCAATAATTACTTGGTCTCAAAGGGGTGCTTGAAAACAATTCCAGTCTTTTTTTTTTTCAAAACTTCTAGGGAAATTGTTTCTCCAGTAACCAAATTGCACAGGAAAGTCTCTAATGGAAAATCGAGTACTCGTCCGATATGGGGGATTTAAATCCTTTTTGGATACCTCAGACCTATAGACCGTGTTAGAAGTGAAATAGGGTTCTTATCAAATAGGCAAAAAGGAATATCATGATCCGACCAATGTTCAGTTGTATTACGCTAGATGATATGAAAATACAATGTTATGATATATGAAAAGATGCAGACAAAAATAGCACTAAAAGTAGAGACAGCATAAGCAGTAAAGGATGTGTATCGAAACTCACAAAATAGCTCAAGGTGGTCAATGGTCATCGTCTTCGCTACTAGCATCCTCCTCTGCCCACCTACGTCACTGTTCCTGGTAAAACTTCCGGGACTCCTGTCGAAATCTATCATCATCTTCCCTCCGGGCGGACTCAGTGAAAATTCATCGCCTCCTGTAAAAATCAGCTGCCCTATCCAAATGCTGTGTCACCATACGATGGTGCTCCTCTGTAGCTTGGGCATACCGATCCCACACACCTATGTGCGAGGTATGCTCGACCCTGAAAGCTTCGAATGATGATTAGAATCCTAAAAAATCAAAAGAAGAGTACCCTGCAGAAACATTGTCAGTAGGGAACCGTGGGGGTTCAGGAGTCGAATGTGATGGCTCAGGGGCTATGTGAGATGGCTCCCTAGGAGAGGGTGATGGAACATGGGCAGTAGGGGTAGGAAAGGGCCCTTGGACATCTCTAAAAAGCCAATTGGATGAATTACGTACAGTCATCCGCTCAGGGTTTAGAAGAGGGATTTTAATTCCATTTCTTAACACCAAACAATACCCCTCGTCACATGCCTCAATCATCTTCATATTTATACAAGCATCCAAATCCAATCTAGGGCTAGCAGGACAATATTCAAGGTCATCCAATTCACATCCTAAGGCCACAACAATCCTAGTGATAATACCACCTATGACTATGACCCCAGATGGGCTATTACTAACCTTAACTAAATGTCTAACCATATGGGCTCTAGAATCAATATTAACTTCATTTAGCATAGCCCATAAAAATTGTAACTCACTCTGCCTAGCCACCCCTGCACTATCATATCTTCCAGAAATTGTATTAGCCATAAACCTAAGGAGATAACGAAAAGTAGGATTAGGGATGTTAAATGATTTAGACCTAGATGCATTATAAGGGCGAGGGTCATCAGAAATTAATCTTCAAAATTGATGATCAATAAAATGTCTATGAATTTGCCTCTCCCCTCCGCAAGGAAAATCAAATATCGTATTAAAATCACTTAAAGAAAGAGTAAACTCATGGTTCATTAATCTAAATTTGATTTTTCCTTCCTCACAATCCTTTCCTTGCAGTATTTCAGCAGACAGGAAGCTAAGGAATTCAAGAGTGATACTAGGGTATGTAAGATGATGGTGCGTGATAAATTCGGTCCAACCTATCCTATTGGTCAACCAAGTTATGTCATCTCTTAAACCTAGGGTGGTTAACGTGTAGAAGTCTATAGTTCTTGTAGATACTAATTTCCTTTTTTCAAGATTTCCAAATTTAGACTTCATAACCTCATCCCTAAAAACAATTCCATATGTATGGCAAGAGGTTGGACAAGGATCATTACCCAAGTCCTGAGCTTTTCTCTTTCCCTTGTCCTTTGCCGAAGAGGAAGAAGCTCCTCCTCTAGTCTTCACTCGCTTGCTCATGGCGTTGGGAGGAGAGAGTTAGCTCTCCGCTCGAGAGAGACCAGCGATAGCTGCTTCAAGCTTGTATCGTGAGTGGAAAATTAGGGCGTGCTCGGGCCGACTTTAGAGGGCTAACCGCAACATAGGCGTGTCGGGCATCCTCTAACGTAAATACCCGACCCGTTTAAGTGCGGCATAGGCGTACTTCCGTTCAGCCCAGGCGTGCCGCAGGTGAGAAAAGTGCGATACGGGCATGCTCAGCAGCACGCTCGGCCTGTGTTGTCTTCGGGTAACCTCAACACACCTGTGTCGTTCGGCATAGGCGGGTCGTGTCAATTTGGCACGCAGTGGCACGTTTAACATGTCGTGTCTTGTAAACCTGAAAAAATGTAAAACTCAAAGTTAAAATAAAATAAAATAAAATGACTAAAAAAAATGAAAATAGCTTGGGTTGCCTCCCAAGAAGCGCTTGTTTAAGGTCGTTAGCTTGACCCTCGCCATTCTCCTAGTTTTGGGGATATGGCTCGAAGAGTGTGATCTGCCTCTCTTCCTCCTCAACCAGCTCAGATTAGCATTAATGATCACAGGATAAGTAGAGTTTTCGCCAAGAAATTCATACCTGAGTGTTGATGGAAGAGGCTTAAGTTCTACCTGTGGTGTTAGGTTGGGGTTGGAAATCTCCCGCTCTTTATCATCAAAATCCCCTTCGAGCTTATTAAGATGATTTTGTTTTGGTGCTCCTTCTAGTGCTATTGACTGGAAACTGTCAATCCTACAATAAACATCAAAAATAGAAGGTTGTTTAACAGCTTTTGAAAGGTCGAATTCAATTTTGTCATTTCCAAATGCAAGTGAGAGTTTGTGGTTCTTGACGTCTATCATTGCCCCTGCAGTAGCCAAGAAAGGTCTCCCTAAAATGAGTGGAATGCATGGGTCTTCATCCATGTCAAGCACTACAAAATCGGCAGGAATAATAAAATTTCCCACCTGCACTGGTACATCTTCTAGGATTCCCAAAGGATATCTAATGGATCGATCGCTAACTGTAAGGCCATAGTAGTTAGTTTCATTTCTCCCAAATCTAATTTCTTGCATATGGAAAGAGGTATCAGATTGACACTGGCGCCCAAATCGCAAAAAGCCTTATCAAAATTTGAGTCATTAATTATGCAGGGGATAGAAAAGCTACCTGGATCATTTAGTTTGGGGGGTACCATGTTCTTAATTAAAGCGCTGCACTCCTTAGTAAGAGCCACTGTTACATGCTCCTCGACTTTTCTTTTATTGGTTAAGATATCCTTCAAGAACTTGGAGTATGTAGGCATTTGTTGAAGAGCTTCTATAAAAGGTATATTGATATATAGCTTCCTAATTACCTCAAGGAACTTACCAAATTGTTCATCCAATTTTTCCTTAATCAGCCTCTGAGGGAACGGGATAGGGGGCTTATACGTTCTTGGTTCCTTGTTCAACATGCCTGTGTTGTTTGGCACAGGCCGGTCGTGTTGGCTGCTGGAGTGACCTGACACGGGTGTGTCGGCTGACACACACTCGTGGGCATTCTCTCCCTCAGGCGTGTTGAACAACACGCCCTGGGTCAGGGTGTGTTGTCGGCTTCCTTTTCTATTTAACCCAGGTGTTCTGCTGTCTTCTTCCAACTCTGACATGCTCGTGTCCCTTAGCACAGGGGCCGCTTGTTGAGCTCTGTCTCCTTCTAATATCCTTCCACTTCTCAAACTTATGGAATTACAATGCTCAGCTGGGTTTACTTCTGAATTTCCAGGAAATCTGCCGGGCGTCCTTGATGCTGAGGCAATTTGGGAAATTTGATTTTCCAGCATTCTTGTGTGATTAGTCAAATTATCAACCTTGCTTCCCAATTGCTTGATTGCCTCGGTATTATTTTGATGTTGCCGATTTGATTCTACAATATGCTGTCGAAATTCATCATTTATCTTCCCCTGACACGTAGTAAAATTCTCTATCATCTTTTCTAAGCTTAACTTGGGTCCTGGCTGAAATCCCGAAGGTGCTCCAAAACTGTTCTGTCCAGAAGAATTTTGGTTGGATCTATACGAAAAGTTGGGATGATTCCTCCAACCGGGATTGTACGTGTTCGAATAAGGGTTGCCACCATTAGGCCTCTGATTAAAATTATTTAGCGCATCTACTTGCTCAATCCCAGCTCCCGATGATGGTGCGTGTAAGATTTGACAATTTATCGCTACATGTCCTGTTACACCACAAATCTCGCAAGTGACATTAGATGAGTTTACAGTTGATACATTAAAATGTTCGAGCTTTTGAGTTAACACATCGACTTTTGCACTGAGTAGATCAAGGGTACTTACCTCAAACTTACCTGGCGTTTTAATTTGATATCCTCGTTCTGTAGCCCATTGGTGAGAATTCATTGCCACATTCTCGATGATCTCAAATGCTTCATCCAACGTTTTGTTCATAAGAGCTCCTCCTGTAGCAGAATCAAGAGAAACTTTAGTAGCATACGAGATTCCATTGTAGAAAGTATGAACAATTAGCCACTTCTCTAGCCCATGATAAGGGCATTGCTATAGTAATCCCTTAAATCTATCCCAGGCTTCAAATAATGTTTCTCCATCCTTTTATGCAAAATTAGTGATTTGATGACGAAGACTTGCAGTTTTGCTGGGTGGAAAATACTTGTCTAAAAATATTTGCTCCAGCTGATCCCAGGTAGTTATGCAATCTGCTGGAAGAGAGTGTAGCCAAGCTCTAGCTTTGTCCCGCAATGAGAAAGGAAACAAGCACAATCTAATAGCATCAGCTGAGGCTCCATTCAGTTTTAAAGTTTCGCAAAATTCCAAAAATACTTCCAAGTGCATATTTGGATCTTCAGTGGGTGCTCCTCCGAATTGATGCTGTTGGACCATGGATAGTAGAGCCGGTTTCAATTCAAAATTGTTCGCTTCAATAGGGGGTCTTCTAATACTCGATCTCAATCCCCTTGTACTAGGTGCTGCATACTCCCTTAAAGGTTTATTCTCATTCTGGTCAATCATGTCGGAGGTCAGATTGTCTTCCTGACGTTGCTGAAATCGTCTTCTAGCAAGGAACGTTCTCTCTATCTCAGGATCAATATCGAAAATTTCCTTATTAAGTCTGTGCATGCAACAACAAGAGAGGCTCCCAAAACAAGAATTTAGAATAGACACAAAGAATAGGAATAAAAACAGAAATCTAGATTAACTAAATCACGCTCAATTCAATATTGAGTGCCAATCCCCGGCAACGGCACCAAAAATTTGATGCTTTATTTTCCGCAAGTGTACGGTTGTCGTCAAGTAATAAAAATATCGATCCCACAGGGATTGGGTCAATTACCGAATGATTGTGATACCAAGTTATCTAGTCAATCAATTTGTGGATTAATCAAAGAAACTGAGCAGTCAAGAACAACGAATGAGAAGAACGAGCTAAAAGTCAATAGATGAGAAGAATCTCAGGATATGGGTTTCACCACGTCGACGATTTATAAGGTGACTTAATTCTTTTCTACCCCTATTAGAGTTGTTTTGATGGAACCTATCCTAAGGTAAATCAACGGCCCCTTTCGAGGTCTACGCCAACTGTAGCTATCAAACTCAATTTACCTGTTACGGTGTTCGAGCGTAGGGGATCATAATCAGCTAAGGGGACTGTCACGAGACCCCCGCAAACCTCCCTAGTCTTACTACCGTTACTTGGTAAAGACTAGATTTGATAGATCCATTAAGTCCATAAGAGTTCCCTTAGGGTCTAAATCTCCCTTTTCACGGTAGGTTTGCGCATGGGACCATAATCAGCTAAGGGGACCTGTCACGAGACCCCCGCAAGCCCTCATAGATACACTACTACTACTTGACAGGAGTTAATCCCTAGTTGGTTCTAGGTTTCGGGAACTTGGGTTCACTGTTAGGTACTTCCCCTTAGCTCCTTAGGTTTGTCAATAAGAATCCAAAAACCAGATCCAAACAAACAATAATTCAAGTAGTATAGATTACATCATCCATCATAAATCGTCAAGGGCTACTCCCCCATCCTAAGATTACAGGACACTACTCCATAGTCGAACAAGAATTGCTAGAGAAAGAAATTACGATACTTAGTGTCATCTGTGTTCCTCTGTCGTCGACTCCTTCCTTCTTCTGTCGTCCTTTTGACCACCCGTCGTCCTCTCTTTTAGGGTTAGAATATCTCCTCTTTTTATATCCTTGGCCTCCTCTTTAATTAAGGCAAAATATTTTCCTTTAATTGAGACAAAGATCGCGGATCTCGCAGAAAAGGAAATCCGGAATTAGGACAACACGCCCGTGCCAAATGAGGGAACAAGCGTGTCGCGGGCTTCCCACTGAGCGTGTTACGCTTGAATTGGGGCGTGTCGAAGGCTGAACTGGGGCGTGTTGAGCGCTGGAACTCCTGACACGGACGTGTCACTGATGACACACCTGTGTTGTTTTGATACGCCTGCTTCTTTGTCCTGTTAACACGGAAAACACCCAAAAGTAGTCTCTTTGTCCAAAATATGCTAAACTTAACTAAATCATGATAAAATACATGCCTAGGACATGAAATGAGATAAAATGCATGTATACAGAGTAGTGAAAACATAGCATGATTTATACACATCAGGTAGTATAGCCTTAAGGCTCATTTGGCCGGACCGATTCTTATCCGCCCTGTTTGCCTTCTAGGCTTATTTGGCCGGACCGATTCTTATCCGCCCCATCTGTCTTCTAGGCTTATCTGGCCGAACCGATTCTTATCCGCCCCGTTTGCCTTCTAGGCTTATTTGGCCGAACCGATTCTTATCCGTCCCGTCTATCTTTAGGCTTATGTGGCCGAACCGATTCTGGTCTATTTCCCAACGAAGTACTTCTTCGCCTTGCTATATCGATTACCCTCACTAACTTTTCCGTACCAGTTATTTCAGGCGCTTGCGCCCGACCCGTTCCTCTCTTTTTCTTCCACTGAACCCTCTAATTGGTTCGGGTAGCGCCTTGCCTATGAGCTCTTCTATCTAGTTCATAAAGAAGAGGTAACGGCGGTATCATTAGTCAACCCCAAAAAATAGTCAAGCGAAGTTATAAGCTTGACTTTCCAACTATATAAGGTTCCTACTCCATCCTTGGCTTTATTAATTCAAATTTACTCCTTTCTTAAAGCTTTACCGCATATACTTGAGGCGGCCTAATGGGCCCATGGGCCCCGCTTCTCCTTTTTCTCTCCTATAATCGAATCGCCACAAAAACCCTATATAAACCTCCGCCTTTTTCTTTTAGGTATTATTTAGTGTGCCCAACAATACCATCCCTTCAACTTCTTCTCTCCTGCGACTTTCACCGGCGGCGTTCCAGCGACCCACCCCTCTCCTCCTTATACGTTATTCTTCTAACCCCCCAAGTAAGTGCTCTATCCTGCTTTATACCTATGGCCCCTATGACCATCCCTTCCTCTGCATGGTATGAGTATACCATAACCCAACTAGACCGTGACCATTATTTCTGTAACCTTAAGGACAGGTTTATAGACCCTTCCTTAAAATGCTGCTTTACGACCAAGATGCACCGACCAAATCGTCCTTCTCCTGGTCTGACTTGCTTCTTCTCTGAACAGTTTCTTAACGGCCTGTCCCTACCAGCACCTACTATCTATTTAGACATTTTAGACTTCTATGGACTACCCCTGAACAAATTCACCCCCAATTCCTTTCGGATTCTGTCGGGAGCCCATATAGTGTTTCAACACCTAAACCTCTCTTTAACCCCTGAAATATTCCATTGCTTCTTTCAATTGAAATCTTCCAAGGCAGGTCTTTTTTATCTATCTAGCCACCCAGACTGCCAATTCCTAGTGAACCTACCTACTTCCCATAAGGGATGGGAAGAATTATACTTTTTTGTACAGCTTCCAGCATCTTTACCTTATTCCGATACTTGGAAGGTAGACCTTCCCGAGCTGCCTTCCTTCCGGGAAATGAGGACCAAATGTCCTTTCCCAGAAGTTTATAGGATATTAGGAGAGTCACACTACTGTTCAAATCATCTGATAAAGACTCCCCGTTTAAGCCACTTTGGACTATCCCCTCTACCTTCGACGACCTCGGTTGCTGTAGGTAGGATGATACTTACCTTGCAATATAATTTTCTTCCTGCCTTATTCATCTTTCTCACCAATACATTTTGCAGATAATCTAATGCAGGAAGCTTTGGTAGAAGGAGAGGCGATTGAGGCTGCCAAGAAGAAGAAGGCCTCAACCAAGAGAGGTAAATCGGTAGCAGCTCCTTCATCTCCTCGAAAGAAACTACGACTCGCTAAGAAAGGAGTCCCGAGTTCATCCTCTCTTCCCCCCTCTTCTTCCAATCGGCAAGTGGATATCCTTGCTCGTGAGATAAAAGAATATAAAGGGCAACTTGGAGACGCGATCATTAAAGCCGTCGATTCTTCCACTGCTATCGAACAACTCCAACGAGAGCGTCAACTGCTTCGGCTAGAACGATAAGCCTGGGAAGCCACTAGGAGATCTTGCGTAGAGAAATGCCAAGAACTCTCCTCCCTGGTAGCGGCTCTTTCTCAAACTCTTTCGGCAACGGCTCGGCAACAGTCTGCTCTCCAGAAAGAACATTCCAAAGCCCTGTCAACTTTGGGACGGCAAGCTATAAAAGCAGCCACCGAGAGAGATGCCTTGGCAGCCCAACTAACGGAGAGCCAAACCCAGCTGGCTGATTGCCAAGCTCAGCTAGCCAGTTGTCAATCCCAGTTGCAGGAGCAAGAAGCTGATTTGAAAGGACGATATGTCAAGAAAGGGGTAGACCTGTTCATATTAGGCTTTGATGGGTCTTCGGCTCTAAACGCCGAACGAGGATACCCGCCCCCTGACACGGACACCAGCTACTTAAATCCTGTAGATGCACTAGCCAAGTGTCCTCCCGAACTATTTGAATTGTAACTCCCAACATTCTCTTCCTTGTAATGACTTTTTCCTTACTGTTGAAAAGTAATTTTGTTAATATAGCTTTTTGTTATTATCCTTGCATGTCCCCTGGTGGGTCGGAAATTCTGAACCAACTTTAAGCTTCTCTCTTTTTATACTGTCATTTCTTTTCTCGTGTCGTATGGCGCAATCACCTAGTTGGTTCGGGGACTTACTTGGAAGGTCTCGAATGATATTATTCATATCCGACCCAATTTTGGTTCGGCCAACACTTTAAATGACTTTCGCCTGCTGGTCTTCTCTATCCCTCTTACTTCTTCGGAAACGATATCAGTCTCTTCATCTTCTTCCCCTTCCCAAGAACTACTGTCGTCGCTTTCCCTTCACTATAAATCATCACCCTCCATGTCTTCGTCCTTCTATCTCACTCTTATGGCTTCAGCGGGACACCCCATTGAGATTTCTTCGGACTCCGAATCCTTCGAGCTGCAGGACTGGCTTTTCGAAAACACTGAAGATTCGGAGATCCGTTCGACAACCACCTCCATTTTCGTCCCCTTCCTTTTCCACCTCACACCACAGCTCCAACCCCTCCTACAGAGAGATCTTTTCGTGCACCATTTCCCTCGTTCCGTAATCGGGTGTGGAACCCTCCTTTAACATGGGAGTACACAGTAGGAGATCTCCGGGCCGCTGCCGAACTTCTCCCACTCCTACCAGCTGTGGCCTTCCTCCCAGTCTCCCCGGCGAGAGTTCATCCTCCTCCTTTCGATGAAGGTCCATCAGCAATATCTCCCGCTCAAGGCGAGCGCTTTAGGGTCATCTTGGCGCCTTCCCCCCCCCCCCCCCCAAGGAGACCTCTAACGCTTCATCTGGAACAACATGTAAGGTACTTGCAACAACGGCTGAGGGAAGTCTCCACCAGCAACCACTCTCTGCGTCAACAGCTGGTAGGGTCCCAAAAGAAACTATCTAAGCAGATCTTCCTGCAGCAATCCTATTTTCGACAACTCATGTGCCAACCTCCACCGCGCAAAGAAGCTCCGTTAGTTCCTCCTAACAAAGAACTGTAATACCCTATAAGGGTCTTTTATTTCCTTCTTGTAAGAAGAATTAAAATGTATAATCTTTCTAAAGGAATGAACCTTTCCTGTTTTTCTTCTTCTTCCAGTGTCTCTTGAGTTATGCCCCGCTTCACCTTTTTCATATTTAAATAGAATGACACACAGCTGGGGCATATTTCAGCTCTTCTGCCCTTTTACCCTACCGGGAATATAATAATATAGAGTCGCTAAATGAGCCAACTCTGCTGCTCTACCGCTGCACGGGAATAAAATAATACAAAGTTAAATAATGACTTCAACTTCTTCCACTTCGCGGGGACAAACATGATAGATAACTGAGGAAATCTCAGTTCTTCCATTCCACCACCACACGGGGATAAAATAATATAAAGTTGAAAGATAAGTTCAACTTCTTCCGCTTCGCAGGGATAAAAATGATATATAACCGAGGAAATCTCAGTTCTTCCATTCCGCCACCACACGGGGATATTCTTTCGCTTCGCGGGGATAAAATGATATATAACCGAGGTAATCTCGATTTTTCCGTTCCAC
Source organism: Wurfbainia villosa (assembly GCA_025175895.1). Lineage (NCBI taxonomy): Eukaryota > Viridiplantae > Streptophyta > Magnoliopsida > Zingiberales > Zingiberaceae > Wurfbainia > Wurfbainia villosa. The sequence continues at coordinate 98,270,059 of CM045987.1, forward strand.
CCACACACGGGGATATTCTTCCACTTCGCGGGAATAAAAATGATATATAACTGAGGAAATCTCAGTTCTTCCGTTCCGCCACCACACGGGGATATTCTTCCGCTTCGCGGGGATAAAAATGATATATAACTGAGGAAATCTCAGTTCTTCCGTTCCACCACCACACGGGGATATTCTTCCGCTTCGCGGGGATAAAAATGATATATAACTGAGGAAATCTCAGTTCTTCCGTTCCACCACCACACGGGGATATTCTTCCGCTTCGCGGGGATAAAATGATATATAACCGAGGTAATCTCGGTTCTTCCGTTCCACTACCACACAGGGATATTCTTCCGTTTCACGGGGATAAAAATGATATATAACTGAGGAAATCTCAGTTCTTCCGTTCCACCACCACACAGGGATATTCTTCCACTTCGTGGGGATAAAAATGATATATAACTGAGGAAATCTCAGTTCTTCCGTTCCACCACCATACGGGGATGAAAAATGAGCTGCTTCTCCACCACTACCCATCCTTCTTTCGTCCCGAAGAGAACACCCCTATCCATCCTTTCTATTGAAAGTAAGGGTTTTATTGTATAACGGGCCACCAAGGAAATAAATCTTCATTACCCTTCTGTTTAGGGCCTCTCCTTTTACTAACTAGGAGCCCAATAGCCATTATCAGCCCATTTCTTCCCCTTTTTTATAGGGGATGCTTCATCTTCTTCTCTTCAGTTACCTTCATCCTTTCCGCCTTCTCATCTCCCTTTCCTGCATTTGCTCTTCTTTCCGCTGTCGTCTTCCGGTGCCCCTAATCATCTCCTTTAGCCTTTTCTTTTCTTCTTTCATGGACAGGATGCATTCCTCCTTCTTCCACGAAATAGCAAGCCGTTTCCCACGGGTCCAACGGGGTGATGGTCAACCGCCATCTTCATCTTTGCCTTCGCCTCCGTCTACCATCGTTCCCCATGTCACCCCTCTACCTTCTTCTCCACCTTCGTCTGAAACCCCTGCTACATCCACCCTACGCGAGACTGCCATAATCAGCCCATCTTCCTCCCCTAGGCAACCGACAAACCCTAACTCTCCCCTTTCCTCCCATTCTGCCTCGGGTATGCAGGCGTCACCTCCTCCCTCGTCACAACCCGAAGAGGATTCTGGGGAAATCGTGTGCCCATGCCCTTTAACCACAGATACTGGTGCACTCTTGCCTTCATTTTCCCCTAACCATGCTTCCATCTTTGAGCCATTGGTGATTGACATCTCCCCACCGCCTATTTCTCCTTCTGCGATTCGCATGAAGAGCTCTTCGCCTCCTATGGGCAATAGCCCACCTCCTTCTGTTTCTCACTTTCCCAACGAAGGCTCCTCCAGCCCCATGCTCATCTTATCATCTTCTCCGGATTCATCACCAAATCAATTCCTGTTCGCAACTTCTGACATGCCCACCTCTCTGCCAACCGTAGCACATTTTCCCCCTTCTGCCTCTTATTCTTTGCTCCTGACTTCATCTCTGGTGCATATTCCGGCTAGTGCTCCTCCTTCTTCCTCCTTCGAACCCCCACCTCAACCTATGGTTACCACTCCCATTCTTCCTTTGATCAGTGAACCCCTGCCTTCAATATCGTCCGACCCTTCTTCTTCCCTTTCCTCTCAGAGTCTTCGAATATTAAATTTAGAAGAACTGACTCCTCGGATGGAAGGCCTGCATCACGCCCTAGAGTTGGTATGTTCCTTGAATCAACTTCTTTAACTTTTCTTATTGTATGATTTCTTCTCAACAATCGGCGTACAGGCCCTAACCAACTATCAAGAGCTAGATCGTTCCCTCCAGCAATATCGAGCTCAATATCTAAAGCTGGAACAACAACAAAGGGAGGATTTGGCGGCTGCTTTACATCGGGAGCGCCTCCTATCTCAACAACTTCAACAATGTCAAGAGCAATTGACAGAGGCTCGCCATCAACTTCAGAAAGATGCCAATACTATAGTGGCATTACAGGGGCAACAAAGATCTGGCACTGAACCATCTTCCCTCCTGCGGGACCTCCAACCGGCGCATCTTGAACAGGAATCTTCCTCCTCTCAAGAATTGATAAATCTTCGAAATCAAGTAACGGAACTCCTTCAGGGGAAGCAACGGGATTCGCATATCATTGCTCGTCTTCGAGTTCAACATCAAAAGGCGGAGGATAAAATAGGGGACCTCCGCACCTGCCTGTGCAAGGAGGTACAAGAAAATTCCTCCCTCATAACTTCTAGGGCGCATGCTCACGCCCGTATACGCAGGCAGGAAACCTCCCTCTAGAGGCTAGGCGCTGAGCTGACCCGCACCAGATCTTATTCCGAGGCGGTGGAGGGAATTTCGACCTCGATGCGCCAGAATATGATGGACATGACAACCCTTGTCCAGCAAGATCAATCCTCCCGAGCCGATGATATTTCCATCCTAGCCGATGCTATTATGGAGGTGTCCCGACGCTATGTTGACGTATGTCGAAATCTTCAAGAGCAACAAGAGAAATGTCGTAGGCTCTATCGAGATCGGAGCCCTGACCGTCCGAACCGCCAGGAGAGACTAACCATCCTGCTACGCGCCACTTATCAAGATGGATTTAACGAGGCGATTCGCCAATATGCTCACCAAGGACTTCCCCTCGCACACTACCCCACTTTTTCTTTAAACTGGGAAGCTGGCTTTCGGCGCTATCCTCCCGAACGGTTTAACTTATAATCTGATGTATTATCTCAGGAGGTAGTCCCTTTGTTATCTTCTTTCCTTCTTCAGCATTCGCTATAAGAACTACGGTATTATTGTGAATCAATCAAACTCATATGTGCTATATATTGAATGAACACCACAAGTTATCAAGTACATCCCTTCGAGGGCTCTCCAACTCCTCTTCTCTTATCCATCATTTCTTACACAGTGTAGAAAGGTTTCAAGTGGATAGCATTCCATGGTCGGGGAAATTTCTTACCCTGATCATCCTTTAGATGACACGCCGACCCAGCTACGCGACGCATTACTTCATAGGGTCCTTTCCAGATTGGAGATAACTTTCCAGGGTCTCCAGCGGGATTAACTTTACGCAAAACCCAATCCCCCTCCTGAAATCTTCGAGGCATCACCTTCTTATTAAAGGCTTGCTGCACTCTCCGCTTATAAAACTCCGCTCGCCTATGTGCCATCTCCCGCCTTTCTTCCACCAAGTCCAACTCCGTGCTTTGGATAATTTGGTTCTGCTCTGGTTCGTACACCTCTATCCGAGCACTACTTAAAAGAGCCTCGACCGGAATAACAGCTTCCGTCCCATATACTAGACTGAAAGGAGTCTCTCCCGTTGCAATTTTTGGTGTGGTTCGGTAGGTCCACAAGATTTCGGGCAATTCTTCCACCCAATTCCCCCTTTGACTGTCCAATTTAGTCTTCAACCCTTGAATGAGAATTCTATTAGTGACTTCAACTTGACCATTAGCTTGAGGGTGGGCTACTGAAGTAAAAGCTTACTGAATGTTGAGACTTTGACACCATTCTTTAATCTTTTTGCCTTGGAACTGACGTCCATTATCACTAACTATCCTCTGAGGAATACCATATCAATAGACAATATTCTTCCACAAGAATTGTATTACAGCATTCTCGGTAATTTTGGCCAGGGGCTCTGCTTCCACCCATTTGAAGAAGTAATCTACAGGCACCAATAAAAATTTCTTCTATAAAGGTGCCACTGGCATCGGACCCACTATATCCATTCCCCATTGATCAAAAGGACATGAAGCGACCACAACTTTCATTAATTCAGCTGGCCGTTCGGACCGGTTGCTATGCTTTTGACAAGCAAGGCAAGTTTGCACTATACGAGCGGCATCTTGTTGGAGAGTAGGCCAAAAATATCCTGCTAACAGGGCCTTCCTTGCTAAAGCTCTCCCTCCTAGATGATTACTGCAACAACCTTCATGAATCTCCCGGAGTACCCATTCAGCATCCTCACTTCCTAAGCATTTCAATAAGGGTCGTCCGAAAGATGTCTTGTATAAGTCTCCATTTAAGAGGGTGAATCGTCTGGCTTGGCACATTAAAGCAGATGCCGCTTCTTTTTCTTCAGGGACCTTCCCATGCCGTAAATAAGCTATGATGTCAGTCCTCCAATCAGGAATTAGGTTTGGTTCGGGTGCGGCTTCCTCCACATTGCATATCGCTAGGGAAGTAGGGATTTTCACATGGACCATTTCCAATGATTTCACTCCTTCCATAGCGCTAGCCACCCGAGCCAATTCATCTGCCTTCCCGTTATTCTCCCGTGGGATTTGCTTCAAGAGGACTTGCTAAAACTAAACTTTTTCTTTCTCAAAAGCTTTCAAGTACTTGTGCAGCCTTTCCTCCCGAGCCGCGAAAGAACCTTGAAGTTGTGATATCACCAGCTGGGAATTCGAATGGATTACAATTGAAGAAGCCCCCACCGCCTTAGCAGGCTGTAATCCCGCTAGAATGACTTCATATTCCACCTCATTATTGGATGCCCGTTATCCCAGGCGTACGACTATGCGGGTCTCCTCCTTATCAGGGGAAATTAACAGAACACCGACACTGCTGCCCGTAGATCCTGAAGAACCATCTACGAATATATTCCATGCATCTGATCCTTCCTCTTTTGTCGACGAACCATCTTGCGGGCCGCAAGGTACCTCCGCTAGAAATCAGTGAGCGCTTGGGCCTTGATAACCATTTAGGGTTGGTAGTAAATATCATATTCGCTTAATTCTACCACCCACTTGGCCAATCTTCCGGAGAAATTGGGCTTAGTGACGACCTTGACCAATTCGCTGTGAGTTAGAACAGTGATGGGATGAGCCAGAAAGTACGTCCTCAATTTGCGGGTGGTCAACACTAGAATATATGCCAGCTTCTCTAGCTCTATATAATGGAATTCAACCCCCTTCAGAATATGGCTGGTATAATAAATAGGCTGTTGGTGAGAGCCTTCTTGTTTCAATAAAACCGAACTAATAGCTCCCTCTGAGACGGCCAAATACATCCATAACGGTTCTCCGGCCACTGTTTGGCTAGCAGTGGGAGTCCAGCCAAATATTTCTTCAACTCCTGGAAAGCCTGCTCGCATTGATTGTCCCACTGAAATTTAGTAGCCTTATGCAGAATCTTGAAGAAAGGCAGCCCTTTGTTCGTCGATCTGGCTATGAATCTGGATAAGGAAACAATCCTGCCCACCAACTTCTGGGTCTCTCACAGGTTAGTGGGTGATTTCATGTTGCGCAGTGCCTGCACCTTCTCAGGGTTGGCTTGCAACCCCTTCTCAGTTACTATGTACCCCAAGAACTTGCCGCTTTTTACCCCGAACAGGCATTTGTTAGGGTTTAGATTCATATTAAAATGTCTCAATGTAGCGAAGGTTTCATTTAAATCCTTGACTAAATCCTGAGCGGTCTTCGATTTGAACAAGATGTCATCCACGTAGACTTCCACATTTTTTCCTTTCTGCTCCACAAAAATCTTGTCCATGAGGCGCTGATAGGTGGCCCCTGCGTTCTTTAATCCGAATGGCATCACCACATAAGCGTATAACCCTCCTGCCGTCACAAAGCTAACCCTCTTTTGATCTTCTTTGGCCAAAGGTATTTGATGGTATCTTTGGTATGCATCCATTAGGGACACCACTTCATATCCAACAGTGGAATCTACCAACTGATCAATACGAGGCAAGGGGTAGCAGTCTTTAGGACACGCTTTATTCAAATCACAAAAATCGATACACATCCTCCACTGCCCAGAAGGCTTGGGGATCAAGACTACATTGGAAACCCACTTGGGAAATTGGATTTCCTTTACATGACCCGCTTTTAGCAGTTTTTCCACCTCTTCAGCTATGACCTTGTCCTTCTCCGGTCCAAAGTGTCGCCGCTTCTGTTGGACGGGTCGGGCTCCTCTGGTTATGTTGAGGTGGTGTTCAGCTACACGAGGGTTAATCCCTGTGAGATCATGCACATCTCCCGCAAAGATGTCTTCGTTATCCCGCAGGCAGGCCACCAACTCCTCCTTGGCCTCCAACTGCGGCGCCACCCGTGTGGCCTTTCCTGGAGCAATTTCCACCATCTCTCCTTCCTCTATTTTGTCTGCTTTGGGGGGGGGATTCTTCCAAAACGCAGACATCAGAAATGACAATAGCTTTCCCTTTGAGATCATCGGTTCGGGCCTTCTTCTGGTCATCCCGAACCATTTGTACATAACAGCTACGGGCGACCTTCTGTTCCCCTCGGACTTCTCCCACCAGCGGGCCAACTGGGAATTTCAACTTCTTGTGGTACGGGGAAGCCACCGCTTGAAAGATAGTAAGGAAAGGACGACCAAGAATAGCATTATAAGTGGACGGAGCATCCACAATGAGGAAAGGTATAATACTGGTTTTCTGGCTGGGCTTTACGCCCAGAGTTAGGGGCAGCGAAATCTGCCCGGTAGGGTGGACCACATGCCCTGCGAACCCAAAGAGGGGTGTAGCCACATCTTCTAGCTGGGCATTTCCCAGCTGCATCTGTCTGAAAGCCTCCTGAAAAAGGATATTAATAGAGCTTCTCGAGTCGACCAGCACCCTAGCCACTTCGTAATTGGCTAGGGATATTCGGATAACTAAGGCATCCGTGTGGGGCAGTAGGACACCTTGTAGATCTTCTGGCCCGAATGAAATGGGCGGTGCAGTCTGTACAGTCTGGTCAGTGATAATGGCCAAACTCTCCATGACATGGGCGTATGACTTTCGCGCCCGGTTAGAGTCCCCGTCAGTAGGTCCTCCAGCTATAACATGGATAACCCCCTGTGTGGGAGCGTTATTTAGATTGGATGATGGGCCCTCACCTGACGGGCCTTCTTGAGAAACAACCTCCTGGGATGGCGTTTGGGGGAAAGTGACTTGAGGTTGTTGGTTATATGGCCCTGGGCGGGCTACATTGGGTCGGGGCCCTCGCCGTGCTGGTCCTCCCGTCTGGAACCGCAATTGCGGATATGCGGTTCGGAGGCGATCCAGTTCCTCCTGTAACTTGAAGCATCGGCCACTAGCATGGCCATATTCCATATGATATTGGTAGAAGAATGGGGCCGGGGGGGGTTACGTGGGACCCCCCTATATCCTAAGGGTCATTGCAGTAGACCCTGTTGATCATAGAATTCCATCTCCCGCTCCTTCCAAGTCCTTGCAGGAGGAGGTGCTTCGGCAACCATAATTTGTAATGGAGGTATAGGGAGAGTGCCCTGTAACAATGGCCGAGGCCTAGGAGCCTCATGTCGAAAGGGTCGCACATAACCTCGACGAGGGGGTACTTGAGGGACAGCGGGACGAGTTCTTTCGACCGGGACTGCTGCGGCAACACTTTCAGCTCTCTGCACTTGAAGTCCTTCCTCCTTGCGGATGAATTGTTCCGCACGACTTAACAGCTCCTCATAGCTGTTGGCAGGTTTCCTCAAGAGGGAGCTGAGGAAGGGGCCTTCATTCAGTTCGTGCGGAATGACGACTCTGAAAGATTCTGTTCTGACAGAAGGAATACCCCTAGCTGCAGAGGTAAACCGGTGAAGATACCCTCTGAGCGATTCCGAGGGCCCTTGCGTGATGTGCATCAAGATGGAGGCGTCATGCTTATACACCTTGCAACTGGCAAACTCCCGACTGAACATCCCCTGAAAATCAGCAAAACAAGTGATGGATCCTGGGGGCAGAGTATTAAACCATTTTTGTGCCGAGCCGGTTAAGGTGGTCCAGAAGAAGCGGCATTTGAGGGCATCGGTATAACAGTGGAGCGAGGCCGCTCCGTCGAACTGCGATAAGTGCTCTTCTGGATCCGTTGAGCCATCATACTTATCTATTTGGGGATTCCGGAAGTAGGATGGGGGGACTTCAGAGAGGATGTCCATGGTAAAGGGACTAGGCTCGTAAGCTTCTGGAGGTCTGGTCGACTGACTTTCACTCTGTTCTTCCCTTCGAGTCTGGGTTAAGGGCGTAGTGTTCTGAGGTGCTCTCCCCCCAAGTCCTTCTCCAGGCAATACTTCAATATTACCAGCGGTACGAGATGGAGGAGGCATTTCTGGGGGGGCCTCGGGAAGAAGGTTCGCCGGAATGAGGATGCAGATATCCGGTCCTTCTCCTTTCTCTAGCGAGGGCCTCTGTAACAGCGTTGTCCACCAGAGCCTTCAACTGTGATGGTAAGATGGTAATGGGGTGCTCCTCCGCTGCGGAGGCAGCGGGCTGTTGTATTTCTTCCGCAGATCTCGACGCCCACTTTCAATGTTCCCACAGACGGCGCCAACTGATGCGGCGAGGAAAATTCGCCTTCAACCCCCTTTCGATGCGACGAAGGCACGAAGGGAGCTTTTGGGGGGGTTCTCACAGGCCGCAACAGTAAAAGGATGTAGAAGACGAAGTCAGGAAGCGCAAAACCCACACAGACAGCGGAAACTGGAACACAAGATATAATGTGGTTCGGAATGAGTATTCCTACTCCACAGAGGTGAGCTCTCTCACCGGGGATAATGCCCAAGCACTTTCCACTATGAATGTCCTACTTTACGGAAAGGAAACTTCCCGAGGTGGAGGAGAAAACCTCTTACAGTTTAGTTACAAATACAAGAAAGAGTACGTGCGACTCAAGATCAGGGTCGCTGCTCTTCTTCTCCGGCGAAGTAATGACAGCTCTCCTCCTTCTCCTCCTGTGTCTTCGTTTCGTGTCTGATGGAATGATTGCGGATCCCCTTCCTTCTCTCCTCCTCTTGCCTTTTATCCTCCTTCTCTGATCCATCACTATCTCGCGGGTGGTCCCCATCGTACACGTGGCCCCCACGTCCACCTAGAGAATAATTCTGTTACAGATACGAGGGGCGAAGGCTCCTCGGAATATTATGTGGGGACCTCTCTTTCTGTTACATACCACCTCCTCATCCATATTTCAGTGAACTAGGTTAGCCTGTCCCCCTCAACCATCTACTTCTGGCGAAACTAGCATAGGTCTATAGCCCACGGGTAGTATAGCCTTAAGGCTCATTTGGCCGGACCGATTCTTATCCGCCCCGTTTGCCTTCTAGGTTTATTTGGCCGGACCGATTCTTATCCGCCCCGTCTGTCTTCTAGGCTTATCTGGCCGAACCGATTCTTATCCGCCCCGTTTGCCTTCTAGGCTTATTTGGCCGAACCGATTCTTATCCGTCCCGTCTATCTTTAGGCTTATGTGGCCGAACCGATTCTGGCCTATTTCCCAACGAAGTACTTCTTCACCTTGCTATATCAATTACCCTCACTAACTTCCCCGTACTAGTTATTTCAGGCGCTTGCACCTGACCCGTTCCTCTTTTTTTCTTCCACTGAACCCTCTAATTGGTTCGGATAGCGCCTTGCCTATGAACTCTTCTATCTAGTTCATAAAGAAGAGGTAATGGCGGTATCATTCACCATCATAACAACTAACTGCATGCAAGTGAAGTCTCCTATCATACACAAAAATCCACAATTTGATAATAAAACTTAACTAATTTTTACCACCTCTGAAATGATACTGAGGCATGCATAGGGAATATTATTTGAACTCAAAAATAACAACTTAACCTAGGTAAACAGGAAAACAAACAATCAACCACATAAATTATTCTGAACATGAAAGGAAGGGAATAAATACAGTAAATAAAAGAACACACTCCCTTTTCATGTTGGAAAAGAAGCATCATCAAGGTCCATCTACTCCATTGTAGCTCCAACCTTTTCTGTTTGGCCCCACTGTCTTCTTCAGTATAGACTTGATCTCTCTGTTCGACACGTCATGAGTCTATTGCAAAAGTGAGACTCTTGATCGCTAATAATCGCCTTGGGTTGTGAATTTAGGATCAGTTTGTTTCCAAGCAGATCCAGATGACAGAAGTTCTCATAAAGCCAGTTTTGCATTGTCATATTTAGATCTAAACTTACACAAAGCTGAGCACAAACTTTTCTCCAAGTCATTAAGCATTCCTGTTTTTGACGTTCCCATTTTCTCCAGGTTCCTCCAAACAGTTTCAAGTACCAAATTAATGTCCTCAGCAGGAGAATATAGACATTCACTTGCTAGAATATGCAATGAAAGCCTTGTAAAATCGACCCATTTCCACTGAATTGTTTATTTTGCCTACACCTCTAAGAATGGAATCAATAGCTACAAGAGTCGATTGGACTTGATTTCTCTCCGCAAAAGGAAGGAAGGCTAGTAACAGAACCATTGCATGTGTCCTCAACAACATTGAAGGGTCTGATAGTGCTACCATAGTTACTCTATCCCATGTCTGTGCAACCAAAATGGAAACTACTGCATCATGAATAGTCCCTACTAATTGAGATTGAATCAGACATTGTTTGACTGAATAACGAAGGTCAATCCAACTTTTAAAACTGTCTTGGTCAATAATTCTTCCAAGATGCTTTAATGCAACAGCCCATTGTTCTGGTTCTGAATGACCCATCAATGTGCAGAATAAGTCCACTAATGTAGCCTCATTTCCACTAAGGTTATTGATGCCCCTTTCAAATAAATATGAAATCCATTTATAACTCTGCAAACGCCATGAAATTTTTGGTGCATGGCAACAGAACTTCTTGATAAAATAAAACATACAGGAGACAACAGTGTAAAAGCTAATGTTCTTAGGTAACTTGAATAGGAAATCAAGCATGACCAGTGCTACTTGCCAACAATGATTAGCTTGATTTGATGAGACAGTTTCTATGAGTCCTTCAAGAGCTTTCACCCAGTATTTAGATGAATGGTCATCTAAACTGGGTTGATATGTGCCAACATCATCCCCTTCCCTACTTTTGTCATGAATGAAGTAATACAAGAACTTTGAGAATAATAAGCATTTGGCTGATGTAAATGTTAACCTTGTTGCCAACTTATGATGCACTTTCCAGCTAGCTTCAATAGCCGGAAAAAAGCCCAGAAATTAACTTCTCTAGTAGGTCCACAAATTCCTCAACTTCATCAGCAGAGAGACTACGGACAACTTCAACACCAACATCAATGCCAACACTGTCACATGTTTCAGACGACCTATTTACATCATAATCAGGAAGTTCTAGTGGATCAGTCTCATTATTTAAGGCATTATCAGTTCCGATTTTTTTTTACCCTCTTCATTTGACTATTTACTATTAGCCCGGTGATGGATCCCAAATGACTTCAGAACTAATGTTACTAACATGAGACAACTATTGAGAAATTTATGAAAAGCACAAATATAATCATAGATAAAAGGTATGGGCCCTAAAGTAGTAAAATCAACCCACAATAACAAAGACTCTAGAACTTCTTTTTTTTCCTCCGGAAGGAAAGATCAGGGAACAAATGACCCAAAATGACAATCATCAAAGGTCCATAAATGTTCTTGTAAAATACGACGAAAAAAAATGCATGGTTAGGACTTTAATTAAAACCTAACCTAGGTTTAATAGATAGGAGTTAATTGAACTTAGGGGTGGTCTTATAGGGTAAAAACCCAACCTGTATTTTCTTGCCCGACCCGTTTACCCGTTCATTTATTTCCTTGCCGTTTTAATTTCCTATGCCGATTCTTCTTGAGCGTTTCTCTTGCGTTATTTCCGTTCCCCTTCTCTGATTCTTGTTCCCATCATGTGAGAGAGAGCTGCTCATCTTCTCCTCTTCCCTTCCGAAACCCACAGCTGTCGACATGCTCATGGTGGAGTTTCATCTCGCTAGAAGACCTTCGATTGCGACTTCCTCGAGCGAGAGTCCGGTGTGTGCCTTCGCGGGGAGCGAGTGCCTTCACTGGGAGCTTAGAGATCGGTGACGATTTCTTCTTGTTTTCCAATCGTGAACTGCTCTTGAGATCTATGTCGGAGCAAGCTCAAAAACCTGGGGTGTTAGGGTTGCGACAGTAGTCTTTCCAACAAACAGAGGATTTGGGGAGGATCGCTGCCGGAGTTGGGTGAGTAGGTGCTGCTCTTCTTCGATCTTGGACGAGATCGAAATCCCTGCTATGGTTTTCCTTGGTTGAGCGTGGATTCTGTTTGGGCAGTGATCATGAGTGCAGTTGCTCCAGTGAACAAGGGAGAAGGGAAGGTTGCTGTCGAGGGATTTTCTAGTGTCGGTAAGAAATGATTTATTCCTTTTCTTTTCATCTGAAATTTGATTTATGCTGCTCACAGCAAGATTAGGTGTGCGGATTCTATTTTTGCAATAGGGCAAGGAGTTGAGATCTTCGATCTCGTGCTCTGTTGGTGTGGTGGCCGATTAGTGAGTGAGACGAGAAGGTGAGCTACATTTATAGCATTGATTTAGGTGCTATTCAGTTTTCTGTTATTGTTTCAATTGATTTGGATTGGCTGTTCGGACGCAGATCTGATACTTAGAATTGAAGCAGGAAGCTGTGCAAAAGAAGTTAAGGTAGGTAAATTTGGATCTGTGTGATATGAATTGGTATAATGGTTGATGATTAGCAGTGTAATTAGATGTATGTGATATTAGATCTATAGCAGTATCTTTGTAGGATTGGTAAATCAGAGTTGGAATTGATTTCCAATTTGATTGTTGGATTCAGATCTGATGAGGATCAAGAAGTTGAGTTAATGGAAGCTAGGCTTGGTAAGTGAGATTTAGTTGTTCATAGTTGTGTATCAGTTTTGTTTAGTAAACTGATCTGGATGTGTTATTGTTGGATTATATTGGTGGTTGGTGGAGACTAGAGTTATTTTGATTATATTGGTATTCTACGGTTGCAGGACCTTGACTCTGGATTGTCTTTTGGACATGAAGACAATTGGTGTTTTATATATCAGGTGGGTAATTTCCTACCCTGGTCAGATAGCAGCTAAACCCTGAAGTATATAACTTCATATTATTGTCACTTTGACCATGACTCCACTCTAGTTTTCTTATGCTTGATACTTTTTCCTTTGCACTTAAATACTCTGTTATTGTTGTTATCTATTCATTCATCTTTGTTATGAATTATAGATTGTTATGGTAAGTGGACCTGCAGTGGTTTACCTATGTGTACGTAGCTAAATTCGATTGTAAAAATTGAATTGTGCAATCTAGATAAATCATCCAGGGATAAGTAGGATTCTAGAAGTAAAGTTGAGTTTCCATGTTATAACCTGATGATGTGTACATCTCAACTATGGATCAGGTAGTTGTGTATGGGCGTGTGATTGTCGATAAAGCATCGCTACGGACCGATGGTCCTAGCTTGGTTGGGATCAATTGAGTATGACTCTCTGCAGGATAGAGAGTGTTATGATCAGTTGTGTACGACTCGCTGCAGGATAGAGTGCATTGATCAGTCGAGTATACCTCTCTGCAAGATAGAGAGTGTTATGATCAGTTGTGAATGACTCTCTGCAGGATAGAAAGTGCGTTGATCAGTCGAGTATGACTCTATGTAGGATAGAGAGTGTTATGATCAGTTGAGTATGTGTGACTGTGCATTCATGTCATTTGCATGCATGTTGGTGACTAGGTCTCCCTTATGGTTGAGAAGGTCGTCAGTCATCCTGCCTCCTAGATTACTCATGGAGGAGTAATTGGTGTGAGGGCAGAGCATTTGTTGTGCCGCACTCTACCACTATCGAGGGTGGTAGTTGGAGTTATGTGCAGTTGTCCTGCGTGTGTGGCACTCGACCACTCATGAGTAGTGACTGTCGGAGTGGCCAACAACAGGGACCTCCGTTGCGTAGTTAGCTCTTTACGCTTATATGCTACTTTACCATACTACCCACTCGACCTCTCAAGAGTAGTGGTTGGTTTTGAGTTGTGAGTTGGGACAATTGTCATGTCGAGCCACCTAGGCCACACTGGGGTCGTGGTAGCTTTGGGGTGAGCAGGCATGACCATGCATTCTGCATTGTCGTGTTCTTATGGCATTTTGCATACATATATAGATGTAGTGTATATATATATATATATATATATATATGGTTGTGATTAGTATACATATAGATGCAGTCTATATGTATGCTTACTATGATGTTGCATTTATTTGGACATCATCATACCTGCTACTGCATTTGTTATATAATAGTGTGTGGGATACCTGTGTATGAGTTGGTCAGACTATCGTATACCTTTGACCAGTACCTTGAGATGATACGGGATGGACCCGATTCATCGTTGTATTTGCTATAGGATGTTAGTATGGTGGTTTGTCGCTTATAGAGTTAGATTTACTCTACCATGTTGCAGGTGTTGTGTTATGTGTTGGATCGAAGCGAATCGCTAGAGGGGGGGGGGTGAATAGCGATAAAACTTTTTTTTCGAGTTCGTATCAAAAACTGAGTAGATAATTAATTGCAGCGGAAATGTAAATGTAAAGTAAAAAGAGACAAAGGAGTTTTACTTGGTTCATAGCCTTCGACTACTACTCCAAGGCCCTAGCGGTCCTCGACCACATACGGAGGGCAAAAACACTAAAGAACTCCTCCCCGTTAGAGGTAGGAGTTTAATCGATACAAGTAAAGCACAAAGCTTGAGGTAGAGGGACACTCCCCCTCTCCTCGTTACGATAAAAGTTCCGAAAATGAAAGTACTAAACTGAAATAAAACTCTAACCGATGTAATAAAATGAAAACAAATAAACCTAGACGTCGGAGAAGAAGCACTTCGTTGTCGGAGAAGTTGTAGCTTTGCGGAGGCTTTTGGAAGCTTAGAATTGATGATGAAACCCTAGGTTTGGCCATCCTTTTATAGCCTTTGAGCCCCTTTTCGAGAGGAACCCTAGCCAATCACAATTGAGCACCAATCTCCTTGAAATGGGGTGATAAGCCTTAACTCCTCAAAGCTGATCATTGACCATTAGTCGACTGATGGACATCATCAGTCGACTGATGGCAGCATCAATCGAGTGCTGACCTCTGGCAGTCGACTGTTTGACGGCAGTCGAGTCCTCCAAGCTGGCAGTCGACTGATACTAGCTGCAAGGCAAAGTTAGCTCAAAGAAAACATTATTTCGACCGTCCGATCTCGACCTAGACCATCGATGGGATGTCTTTGGTCGGATCTACGCTTAAGACCATCCCCGTAAGGAGGATACGACCTCACTTACGCTCGCACACACGAGCTTACCTCGATACTTACCATGTCGCTTTTGCTTCCGGCCTTCCACTCGATTCCTTCGGCTCCCTCCGAAGTCACTCGAGTGTCTCCTGACCACCCGGCTTCCTCTGGGTGTCGCTAGCCTTCAGCTCCAGCTTTAGTAATCTTCTGCACACTCGATTCAGCTCGTGAGATAACGACATGAGCTTAACTTTGTATCGTTTGCTATAATCAAAACTCAGGTTCGACCTAGGTGCCTACTGCATCAACAATCTCCCCCTTTTTGATTTATGGCAAACCCACATACAAAGTTAAGTAAATAGCAAGCATGAAGAATAATGTGCATTAGAAACAAACAAAAAAAATAAAGAAGATTAAGTTGGAGTAGTAAGGATTTTCTTCAAGTACTCCCCCTTGAGGAAACCTCCCCCTTGACCGAGGGTGAGTCTTGAAGAAAGACCTTAATCCTCCCCTTGAGGGTTGCTTTAAGTAATTACTTAATGTTGGCCTTAGTAAAATGTTTAAGTTAAGAGTTCTTCTTAACTTGGCCCTTTCTCCCCCTTAAGTAAAACATTAAAAATAAGTAAAATGTTGATGGCACAAATAAGTTTAAGTTAAGAATTCTCTTAACTTGGCCTTTAATAAGTTTTCAAAACTTAAAGTTAACTTTTGGTTTAAATATAAAGTAAGAGTTAAACAAAAAAATTTAAAAATTTGACCCCTTAACTTTGGCCCTTTTCTCCCCCTTTTGCAATATATCGAAAAGAGTGAGGGTGTATGTGGAAAACAAAAATAAGTGTTAAATTTAAAGTCCAAGCATGTTCCACATTATTTTGAAAATAATATATTGAAAATAAGTTCATCTATAAAATGTTCGACTCATATCTGGCTTGATTGATATAAAAGATCAACCAGTCCTGGTCAGAGTCGGTTAGTATGTATGATTATACTTCGTGGTTCATGGCGATGCACTAGCTCTACATCTGGAACCAGGAGTAAGGTCCTAACATCTCACGCCCATCTACGTGGCTAAGTACACAAACACATTAGTCCTATGTGTTGTGAGATGTATTGGCTTCTTAAATCTATAGGTGCATGATATCTAAGGTATGTCCTATACTAGTTCCATAAAAAAATGAAAATTAAGAAATAGTAGTAAGAAAATATAATTTGCAAGTTCCTATTCTACTACGCACATGCCCAATTTTCGTCTTAATAGACTAAATTCGACTTTGGATAGGGGTTTAGTAAATAGGTCTGCTAAGTTAGACTTCGATTCGACGTATTCGAGTTATATGGCTCCGTTGGCCACATGTTCTCGAATGAAATGGTGTTTAACCTCTATATGTTTGGTCCTAGAGTGACATATAGGATTTTTAGTAAGGTTAATTGAACTAATGTTATCTACGTGGAGTTTTGTGTTCGTAAAGTCTAACTTAAAGTCGCGGAGAGTGTGCTTCATCCAAAGAAGCTGAGTGATACACTCACCCATCGCGATGTATTCGGCTTCGGTGGTAGATAAGGCAACACAGTGTTGCTTCCTACTACACCAACTCACTAGACTTGAGCCGAGAAGTTGACAACAACCACTCGTACTCTTTCTATCGAGCTTACTACCGGCATAGTCCGAATCGGAGTAGCCGGTTAGTTCGAACTCGGTAGATCTAGGATACCAAATACCGACATTAAGTGTACCCTTTAGATATCTAAGGATGCGCTTGACTAGAGTTAGGTGAGACTCCTTGGCACAGGTTTGAAACTCGACATACATACTTCATCGCAAATAAGATATCAGGTCAGCTTGCAGTTAAGTAAATGAGACTCCCTATTACGCTCCTATAGTATTTTAAATCAATTTGGTTTCCGATTATATCTTCTTCTATATTAACATTTGTTGCCATTGGGGTATTAATAATTTTAGCATCTTGCATTCTAAAGCGTTTAATTAATTCCCTAGTATATTTGCGTTGATGTAGGTATATTCCATCTTTAGTTTGTTTAATTTGTAATCCTAAGAAGAAACTTAATTTGCCTACTAAATTCATTTCAAATTCACTTTCCATAAGTGAAATAAACTCATTTAGTAGGATTGAGTTGGTGGTTCTGAAAATAATATCATCTACGTAGATTTGGGCTATGAATATGTCTTTACCTAAGGTTTTTACGAAAAAGGTTGGGTCAACTACACCTTGGTTAAAATCTTTGGACTTAAGATAAATCGAAAGTCTCTCGTACCAAGCTCGAGGAGCTTGTTTAAGTCCATAGAGAGCTTTCTTTAACCTAAGGACATGGTCGGGTTTGTCTAAACTTTCGAAACCGGGGGGTTTACTAACATAAACTTCTTCTTTAATGTATCCATTTAAGAACGCAGATTTCACATCCATTTGAAACAACTTAAATCCTCGATGTGCTGCATATGCTAATAGCATTCGAATGGACTCTAATCTAGCTACTGGGGCATAGGTCTCATCGTAATCTAAACCTTCGACTTGACTAAACCCTTTAGCAACTAGTCTAGCTTTATTTCTAACTACTTCACCTTTATCATCAATTTTATTTCTAAACACCCACTTTGTTCCAATGATTGTTTTATATTTAGGTGGTGGTACTAATTCCCATACTTCGTTCCTAGTGAATTGAGCCAACTCTTCTTGCATTGGAATAATCCAATCGGGATCAAGAAGAGCTTGGTCAATAGTTTTGGGTTCAATTTTAGAAATCAAAGATATTTGACTAAGGTTTCTGTATGAGGCTCTAGTTCGAACTCCTAGACTTGGATCACCTATCACTTGGTCGATAGGATGATTCGTGTGAGTGCTAGTTGGATTTGAATTTGAGTGCAACTTGATCCATAGGATGGCTTGTTTGAGTTCTAGTTTGGTTGAGTCATCTATCACTTGATCAATAGAGTGACTTGGTTGACTTAGGTTAGGATTAACACTAGACCCGATCTCGGATCGAGTTAGGTCTAGTATGAATCGGCTCGCTAATTGGGGTTGCCGGGGGTTTTGTAGGTTCGTGTCCTTCATCGAATACTACATTGATAGTTTCCTCGACTCTAAGGGTGTCATGGTTATATACTCTATAAGCTCTGCTTGTAGTCGAGTATCCTAGAAAGATTCCGGTCGTGGTTTTGGATGTAAATTTCCCTAGGTAATCTTTAGTGTTTAGGATATGTACCTTACACCCAAATACCCTAAAGTACTTGATGTTAGGTATTTTATCGTGATAAATCTCGTATGAGGTCTTAAGGTGCCTTTTTACCATAAGAATCCTATTTTGGACATAGCATGCCGTACTCACGGCTTCCGCCCAAAACCTATCGAGTAGATTATACTCATTAAGCATTGTCCTAGCGGCTTCTTGTAGGGTTCTATTTTTGCGTTCTACTAGGCCATTTTGTTGTGGAGTTCTAGGGCAAGAGAACTCATGGTGGTATCCATTTAGGTTAGAGAATTCTGTAAACCTATGGTTTTCGAATTCACCACCATGATCAGTCCTAAGTCTTTTGATTTTAATGTTTTGTTGATTTTCTATTAACTTAAATAGGTTGATTAATTGATCTAGGGTATCACTTTTGTGTTTGATGAACCTAACCCAAGTAAATCTAGAGTAGTCATCAATAATGACTAAACAGAATTTACTTCCATTAAGTGACTTAGTTCCGTGTGAATCAAATAGATCCATGTGTAGGAGCTCAAGCACACTTTTTGTTCGTTCTTGATTAGTTAGTTGATGTTGTGTCCTAGATTGTTTACCTAGTTGACAATCATTACATATATTATTATCCAAGTTATTGAGGTTAGGGACCTGACTAAGTCACTCTGACTCATCTTGTGGATGAGTCTTGGGTGTGAGTGACCGAGTCGTCGGTGCCACAACCATGATTCCTCTTGCCGTGTCATAAGACACTTAGTTGAGGAGTTAGTTAAGTTTCCTAGTCCCTTTAAGAATTGTTTTAGAGGTTTCATTTGTATTAATTACGCATTCATTTTCTAGAAATATGACCTTATAGTTATTATCACACAATTGGCTTATACTGAGAAGATTATATTGAAAATTTTCTACTAATAAAACATTTTGAATGACAAAATTTGAGTTAAGCTCAATATCACCTGATCCGATGATTTTGAGCTTGCCGTTATTTTTGAAGGCTACCGATCCTTGTCGTTTGAATCGAAGCTTCGAAAACTTGAGTTGATCCCCAGTCATGTGTCGGGAGCAACCACTGTTCAACATCCATTGATCCTACACGCAAGGTAGTTGGATCGGATATTGGATTTATTAAAAATTGGTTGAAAATTTATTAACCTAAATCATCTCACCCATGTCTATATGATCAAACATGTTAATCCTATATGTTCTTGTGAGATGACTTCCAATTTTAGTTGAATTAAATTTAATGACTTAAACACTTGTCAACCTTGCGTTAGATTCGGATTTGACCTTAGGTTCATCAAGTCACCTTTTCAACATCATGGCTTCCAGGTCGTGGCGAGGCACAGAGGCCTTCTTTGATCGGAACAACGACCACTTCCTTAGACAAAGCCATTTTCAAGAAAATAGAGACTTGACTCACCTAAGACCACTTCCTGGTCTAACTAGTCTAGGATACGGCGAGGTAGCTTCAGCTAGTTCCGCTCGGTCAAGTGCACCGAACTAGATACGCCTTATCTAGCCCGAATACACAAGACTCCGCTTTCCTAGCGTACTATCATCTTGCCGTGTCTTGGTACTATGTTATCAAGTATTGACGAGTTATAGTCCTATCTAACCATTCTAAAAAGAAAAAGAAAAATCTAAGCATGCAATTTCTAAGTTAAAACACAAACAAATTTCGTACTAGCTCCCGCTGGACCGTTGAATCGATTCGGTCTCTCCACATAGTGGATTTGGTCCTTGGGAACCCAGTACTGGTTTGATCCTAAGTTTGAAATCAAGGTGGTCTTAGGGACCCATGCTTGGACACATTTTTTATGTCTACTTACGATTGACATATACGACTTATTGGTCGTGTTTGAGCTAAACCCTAGCCCGACCTTATTGTACACGGCCCTTTGCGATCCAAGTAGGAGGTCAAGTCCTTTGGATCCCAAAGTAAACCTTTCCAACGTATTCCTAAGATCTTCGACTTGACTCTCCAAGAGTGAGTTTTCAACTTCGAGTTTTTAACCCGAGTTGAGTCCGTCTCTTGAACTCGACTAGTCGAAGAGGTTAGGGAGATCTCATGTTTGAGGAGTTTAACTTCCTCAACCAGGGTCTCGACCTTGGACTCGGACTTAGCTAACTTTCTATTTAAAAACTTAATTGCACTATAAAGTGTAGTAATAAGAGACCGACTTACCTTGAGTGTATCTTTTGAACCGGATGCGTATCCGTGGCTTGTCTTGAATAGTGCTTTGCAGTCCGACTCGTCTTCGGTTTCCGATTCAAGTTCCGGTTTTGACTCCGTCTCCGATTCCATCGGTTTATCCATGAGGACTCAATCATTATCTTCTTCCTCGGAAGCTTCTTCCCAAGTAGTGTTAAGTGCCTTTTTGTATTTTGGTGCCTTGCTCTTGAGTTTTGGGCATTCGGACTTAATGTGTCAAAACCTGTTGCATTCATAACATCTTATGTTTGAACTTTTAGGCTTACCTTCGTTGGGTCGAGTGACGGCTCATTTTCGGCCCTTGACTATCCTCCGAACTAGGTTGACTAGTTTAGCCTCCATTTCCGAGTCGACCTCCGAATTAGACTCATCCTCTTCTTCCTTCGGAGGTGGCTTGCTAGCAGTTTTCTTCTTTGAACCTGCAAATAATGCTATACCTTTCTCAGGTTTCGAATTAGACTGCTCATGAAGTTCAAAATCAGAAAAAAGTTCATCTAATCTAAGTTTAGAAAGATCCTTGGAGACCTTGTAGGCATCGACCATGGATGCCCACAAGATAGTCCTTGGAAAGGAGTTTAGGACATACCTTATAAGATCGTGGTTTTCGACCTTTTGCCCGATTGCGTGTAGATTGTTGACGATGTCCTGGACTTGGGTGTGAAGTTGCATCACGGACTCGTGTTCCTGCATTTTTAGGTTATATAGTTTATTGAATAGAAGATCACGCTTACATACCTTGGCTTCATCGGTCCCTTCGTGTAGCTCCACTAGCTTTGTCCAAAGGTCCTTTGTGCTGATGAAGGGGCTGACGCGATTTAACTCCTCCTTGGACAAGCCGCATTGGAGGATTTGTGTTGCCTTGGCGTTAGCTTCGACTTGTCGTTTTGTCACAATGGTCCATTGATCATAATCCAAGGAGTCACCCACTTCATTAGTCGGAAGTGTGAAACCCGTTTGGATTATGATCCACATCTCGATTTGGGTTTTGAGAAAGCATTCCATCCGACCCTTCCAATAACGGAAGTCATCTCCATTGTAAAACGGAGGTCGGAAGGTGCTAAAACCCTCGAGATGGGCCATTAGAACAAAAGAAACAAGTAGACAAAAAACTAGCAATGACAAAAACACATAAGAAAGTACCAAGACTCGCGTCTTGGATTAGTAGTGCGATAGAAAAACTAAGCGAACAAATTAAATTCGAAATAAACAGAAAAAAAGAAAAAAAATCTGTGAAAATGCTAGATTGGTGGTTTCACCAAATCTTAGCACCCCCGGCTCTGATACCAATTGTTGGATCGAAGCGAATCGCTAGAGGGCGGGGGTGAATAGCGATAAAACTTTTTTTTTCGAGTTCGTATCAAAAACTCATTGCAACGGAAATGTAAATGTAAAGTAAAAAGAGACAAAGGAGTTTTACTTGGTTCGTAGCCTTCGGCTACTACTCCAAGGCCCTAGCGGTCCTCGACCACGTACGGAGGGCAAAAACACTAAAGAACTCCTCCCCGTTAGAGGTAGGAGTTTAATCGATACAAGTAAAGCACAAAGCTTGAGGTAGAGGGACACTCCCCCTCTCCTCGTTACGATAAAAGCTCCGAAAATGAAAGTACTAAACTGAAATAAAACTCTAACTGATGTAATAAAATGAAAACAAATAAACCTAGACGTCGGAGAAGAAGCACTTCATTGTCAGAGAAGTTGTAGCTTTGCAGAGGCTTTTGGAAGCTTAGAATTGATGATGAAACCCTAGGTTTGGCCCTCCTTTTATAGCCTTTGAGCCCCTTTTCGAGAGGAACCCTAGCCAATCACAATTGAGCACCAATCTCCTTGAAATGGGGTGATAAGCCTTGACTGCTCGAAGCTGATCATTGACCATCAGTCGACTGATGGCCAGCATCACCGATCGATGGCAAAGATCGCCGAGTGTCGACCGGCAATGATCGCTTGACGCAATGAGTCCTCCAAGCTAGCAATGATCGATACTAGCTACAAGGCAAAGTTAGCTCAAAGAAAACATTATTTCGACGGCCTTCGATCGTCCGATCTCGACCTAGACCATCGATGGGATGTCTTTGGTCGGATCTACGCTTAAGACCATCCCCGTAAGGAGGATACGACCTCACTTACACTCGCACACACGAGCTTACCTCGATACTTACCATGTCGCTTTTGCTTCCGACCTTCCACTCGATTCCTTCGGCTCCCTCCGAAGTCACTCGAGTGTCGCCTGACCACCCGGCTTCCTCCGGGTGTCGCTAGCCTTCAGCTCCAGCTTTAGCAATCTTCTGCACACTCGATTCAGCTCGTGAGATAATGACATGAGCTTAACTTTGTATCGTTTGCTATAATCAAAACTCAGGTTCGACCTAGGTGCCTACTGCACCAACATTATGTTACTTATACTCAGGTTGTATGAGTTGTATCGTTGTCGATCTTCAAGTATGTCAGTACCTTATGTTGATATTGCTGATCAGTTTAGTTATACAATTATTATATCATGCTATTGTATATCTGTTATACCATTAGATAACATATTGTTGACTCGCATGTGATATATATAAATTATGCATGCACTTTTATTCTTATTACCGCTGAGTTATACTCACCACCACAAACCCTGGGCTTTTTTGTCGCCCAGGTAATAGGTAGAAGTCTTGGTGGCGGCTTGGAGCATTGCTGGCTGATCCATCTCATCTCACTTCCAAGGCTCCTGTGGTCGTTTTGGGTTTTCCGTATGTTTTGTTATGTACTTATATTTATTTAGTGGATGTATGTTAGACATTGTTGTTGTACACACTTGTTGTTTCAGGTTTTGCCGATGTTTTCTGTATGTTTGGTGTTAGTCATACCGGTATGCACTATATGTAGGTTGTTATGTCGTTGCATTTAGATTTCCATTGTGCTTTGTTATATTTATATTTGTATATGTTATTGTGGATGTGGCCGAAAGGCTTGTATATATAGGATATGTTGCCACGTACAGGGGAGATGCTGTCTGTTTGCTTTTCGACTTGGCATGCTCTCGGGGTGTGACAACTTTATTGGTATCAGAGCCCTAGGTTCTGCGATGCCATACAATGATATTTTCATTGAGTCTTGGATTCTCGAGAGTCGATTTGTTTCGTTTTTGGTTTCGTGAGATGAGATTGACAGCGGCCTGAGCTCCGAGCAGCACGAAGTAAGAATTCATGATAACTTTATTTCTAGTTAGATACTTGTATAAACTTGTTTAACATGTGTACACAGATAGAGTTATGGCACCTGTACAGACTTGTAGTAGGGGTCGCCCACCGAAGTGACCAGCCGGAGTTGCCTTTAGGGTTTATACTCTCGGTTTTGTTGGCTATGCATTTAATGTTTATAACAAGAAATAACAGATAGTGTGTTGGTTATTATTCGTAATCGTGGTTTGAGTTGACCAAGGGAATGACCTGTTGAGTCGGTGAGTCTTGAACCTGTGTCGAAAAGGTGAATTTCCTTTGAGGGCCAACTGATACCGAGTTGGAAAGTAGGGGTCAAGTCGTCACATTTCTAGTGGAAATCAAAGATTTCAGTCTTAGATATTTTCACTGATTATGCTAGTTAGATCATTACCTGTTGGGTAATGGACAAGACGTGTAGGCTATAGTTGATGCAGATAGTGGAGGGTTAGTTTACAGTGTTTCATAGGGATTTTGATTCCTGAGTTGTTCATGCTGGGTTGTATAAATTTGAGGGTATTTTTTAGTACTTAACTTGTGTTGTATAGAGAAAGTGGAGTTAGTTGCATACCATTATCGAGATCAAGCCGGTACTTGGTGGTAGATGTAGGAAAGAACCTTTGAGGAATAATATATCACTTGATTATGGTTTAGTGATGTTGAGAGAGAGTATTTCCCCGCATCACTTTCTTTGACTCATTCTAGGGAATTCTTGAGCTTCAAGTAGGATGATCATTTGGTAATGGGAGTACCGTGCAGAGTCGTTAGACTTGCAGAGGTTATGACCACCTAATAACTCAAGGATGAGAAAGGATGTTTTAAGCCACCCATGGTTTATTGGCTTACACTTGGATTAGGATGTCTGGATCTTCTATCAGATTCTGCCAGAAGACATTGGATCGAGTCAGAAGTTTAGAAATGATTCCGTACAAGTGTTTAAGAGTTGGAGATCGATAAGCAGATATTATAGGTCAAATTATTAAAATCAGAAGTCTCCGAATGTTGGATAAAAAGATCTAGATCGGAGTCATGGGTTATGAGCCGTTCTGATTTGCATCTCCATTTTGGTAGTTGACTTTAGTTTCTCCATGGTAGTCATTTGTACCTATATGAGCTCAGTCGCCAAGAGAGATGTTGGATGAGTTTACATCTTTATTCGAGAGGAGATGTAGAGGGTTGAAGCATTGATCATTTGGGGTATTGTTGTAGTTTACCTTACTTGATGATATATTGAGAGATAATGGTAGATTACAGATATCTTTGTCCAGAACATTCATAGATAGGATTAGAAGGATTTCTATATTTGGATGTTTTAGAGGTTGATTATTGGAGATGTTATATGATGGTGGGAGAGTTGACTCAGTAGTTATATTGTTGACTTGGTTGATATGATGTGGATATCTTGATATTATCTTGGATGTTTTGATGTTGAAATGATAGTATAAAGTGTCTCTTGGAAGTGTGTATAATCCGAGAGTATTCAGATATAGTTTCGGATGAACTCCCAGGCTTGCCATTGTATAGGAAAGTGGAGTATACGATCGGAGTGACTTCGGGGAATAGTTTCAATACTAAAGACCTCATATTGAGAGAAAATTTCTGATGATTACTTTACCGATTGAGGTAATGATATTTTAGAGCCAAATGTCTTTACTTATGGTGTATTGACTTATGGTGTATTGGCTGAGGGTTGGTGTAAAGCACACAAAGTAGTTGAAGCTCATGATGTACTCAATGCAATGTCATTCATTGGTTGTGGGCCTAATCAGATTGTTTGATACCCTCAGTGATCGATTTTGCAAAGTTGGCAAGGTTGATGATGAACAGGAGGTATTTGTCGAAATGATGATTTTACCAGGAGATGATTTTATTGGAAACAGTGTTCCTAAACACTATGGAAAATAGAAGAACGTAAGTTGCGATTATAGGAGATGTTGGATGGGATATTTATTTGTCCCAGTATTTCTTCTTGAGAAGATTTGGAACTCTTTGTTGAAAGAGAGATGGACCTTTGAGATTATGCATCGATTATAGATGATGGAATGCGGTAGTTGTTGAAAATGAATATCCTTCATTATGGATAGATGATCTATTTAGATTAGCTAAGGACACCTGTGTATACTCTAGGGTTGGTTTACGACTGGAGTGTTGATATTGTAGTGACATTTGTGATGATTGATATATCATCAGTTTAGAATAAAGAGGATGCAGGTGTGTAGCGACAACAATTTCATACTTGCTATGAATTTTATGAGCTTTTGATTATATTGTTAGACTATTTAACGATTTAGTCATCCATGGATTTGAGAAATCGTGTATGCTGAACATGATTGGGTCAGTTTATGGTTGTTGGAGTTATGTAACTTGGCCACTATTGATGGTGGTAGTTCGAGTTGCGCACTCGACCACCCTAGATGGTGGTTTCCTTGTATGATTTGGTTATTATTGTAGATGTGGATAGAATGTTTGGTATTACTATACCACGGACTTGTTTGACCAAAAGGGTGATGGAATTCACTTAGTCGGAAGCTAGGGAAACAAGTTTACAGGACCTAGACGATGGTTAACTTTTCACGGGTATTAGTAAATCCTTCCGAGGTGGATGGAAGGATGTTATATGTAGATGCATCGTTTCAGGGATCGGAGCGATCCCGATGCAGTTGAATGAGGTGTATCTAAGCTTACGATAGTTGAGGAACTGCGAGATAAGCTGTCATATACATGATGTGGACTTAGTGGATGTTATCCTGATTTGTGGATGTATGGAGCAGGAATGCTCATGGGATTTTGACTAGCTACTAGGAAGCTACCA
This sequence comes from Wurfbainia villosa, assembly GCA_025175895.1. NCBI lineage: Eukaryota > Viridiplantae > Streptophyta > Magnoliopsida > Zingiberales > Zingiberaceae > Wurfbainia > Wurfbainia villosa. The sequence goes on from CM045987.1 coordinate 98,296,496, forward strand.
TAGAGTTGCTGAAACACGGACAATTGCAACAAGGGAGATTGGTTGCTATAGTCTCCCATGCACTACAGAGTGTGTGGTGGAGTGGATTTTGGATGGTGGATGGACTTCTCTTATGAAAAGATAATTCCCCGTCTCTGATAAGGATAGTGGGTTCCGGAGCTGCATTGTTTAAGGAAGAGTTGCTATAGGAAGCACATCATTTGAGATTTGCTATACATCCTGGTGGTACTCGGATGTACCGAGATTTGAAACGTTTATACTAGTAGTAATGATATGAAGAGAGGTATTGCAGACTTTGTTACTCGATGTTTAGTATGCCAGCAAGTAAAGGCTGAACATCAGAAATCCATTGGGTTGCTTTAGGAAATTTCGATTCCAAAATGGAAGTGGAAGCATATCACTATGGATTTCGTTACGGGATTGCCTAGAACCCATAAAGGACATGACGCAATTTGGGTGATCGTGGATCGATTAACCAAATCTGCCCATTTCCTTCCTATTCGTGGGACAGACTCATTGGATCGTCTGGCGGAGTTGTACTTCTGAGAGATTATCAGGTTGCATGGAGTGCCTTTGAGTATCATATCTGATAGAGATCTGTGATTTACCTCGCGATTTTGGCAGAGTCTTCAGTAGGCCATGGGCACAGAGCTTTGACTTAGTACAACATTTTCATCCGTAGATAGATGGATAGTCTGAGCATACCATTGAAACATTGGAGGATTTATTGAGATCGTGTGTCATAGATTTCGGAGGCACCAGATCGACAGGAGAGTTATGCAGACCGGAGGTGAAGACCTTTGGAATTTTCAGTCGGGGATCATGTATTCCTATGAGTTTCACCCACCAAAGGAGTCAAAAGATTTGGGTAAAAAGGAAAGTTAGCTCCACGCTACATTGGTCCATTTGAGATATTGGAGCAGATTGGAGGTGTAGCTTACCGGTTGGCTTTACCTCCGATACTTGCGGATGTTCACAATGTATTTCCTATTTTCATACTGGAGAAATATGTGCTGCATGCTGATCGTGTTCTGAAGGAGGTATCAATCCCACTTCAGTCTAATGCATCTTATGAGGAGATTCCAGTGCGGATTCTTGGTCGCAAGGAGGGTTAGTAGCGAAAAAAACCATTCGACTCATAAAGGTTGGATGACAGCATCATATTGATGAGGAGGCTACGTGGGAGATGGAAGATACTATCTGATCTCAATACCCTCATCTGTTTACTTGAGGTATGTGGTCATTTCGGATATTTGCTTGAATTAACTTTCACATTTAAGTATGAAATTTGGGGACCAAATTTTATTAAGTGGGAGAGAATGTAAAATACGATGAAAAAAAATACATGGTTAGGACTTTAATTAAAACCTAACCTAGGTTTAATAGATATGAGTTAATTGAACTTAGGGGTGGTCTTACAGGGTAAAACCCCAACCTATATTTTCTTACCTGACCCGTTCATTTATTTCCTCGCCGAGTCGCCGTTTTCATTTCCTGCATCGATTCTTCCTGAGCGTTTCTCTTGTGTTATTTCCGTTCCCCTTCTTGGATTCTTCTTCCCATCGCACGAGAGAGAGCTGCTCATCTTCTCCTCTTCCCTTCCGAAACCAACAGCTGCCGACATGCTCGCGGTGGAGTTTCATCTCGCTGGAAGACTGTTGATTGTGGCTTCCTCGGGCGAGTGCCTTCACTGGGAGCTTGGAGATCGACGGTGATTTCTTCCTGTTTTTCGATCGTGAACTGCTCTTGAGATTTCTGTTGGAGCAGGATCAAAAACTTGGGGTGTTAGGGCTGCGACAGTAGTTTTTCCGCCGAATAGAGGATTTGGGGAGGATTGTCGCCGGAGTTGGGTGAGTAGGTGCTTCTCTTCTTCGATCTTGGATGGGATCGAAATCCCTGCTGTGGTTTTCCTTGGTTGAGCGTGGATTCTGTTTGGGTAGTGATCATGAGTGTGATTGCTCCGGTGAATAAGGGAGAAGGGAAAGTTGTTGTCGAGGGATTTTCTAGTGTTGGTAAGAAGTGATTTATTCCTTTTCTTTTCATCTGAAATTTGATGTATGCTGCTCACAGCGAGATTATGTGTGCGGATTCTATTTTTGCAGCAGGCCTAGGAGCTGAGATCTTTGATCTGGTGCTCTGTTGGTGTGGTGGTCGATTAGTGAGTGAGACGAGAAGGTGAGCTGCATTTACAACATTGATTTAGGTGTTGTTCAATTTTCTATTATTGTTTTAGTTGATTTGGATTGGCTGTTCGGACGTAGATCTAATACTTCGAATTGAAGCAAAAAGTTGTGCAAAAGAAGTTAAGGTAGCTAAATTTGGATCGGTGTGATATGGATTGGTATAATGGTTGATGATTAGCAGTGTAATTAGATGTATGTGATATTAGATCTATAGCAGTATCTTTGTAGGATTGGTAAATCAGAGTTGGAATTGATTTTCAATTTGATTATTGGATTCAGATCTGATGAGGATCAAGAAGTTGAGTTAATGGAAGCTAGGCTTGGTAAGTGAGATTTATTTGTTCATAGTTGTGTATCAGTTTTGTTTAGTAAACTGATCTGGATGTGTTATTGTTGGATTATATTGGTGGTTGGTGGAGACTAGAGTTATTTTGATTATATTGGTATTCTACGATTGCAGGACCTTGACTCTGGATTTTCTTTTGGACGTGAAGACAATTGGTGTTTTATATATCAGGTGAGTAATTTTCTACCCTAGTCAGGTAGTAGTTAAACCCTAAAATATATAACTTCATATTATTGTCACTTTGACATTGACTTCACTCTAGTTTTTCTGATGCTTGATACTTTTGCCTTTGTACTTAAATACTCTGTTATTGTTGTTATCTATTCATTCATCTTTGTTATGAATTATAGATTGTTAAGACAAGTGGACCTGTAGTGGTTTACTTATATGTACGTAGCTAAATTCGGTTGTAAAAATTGAATTGTGCAATCTAGATAAATCATCTGGGGATAAGTAGGATTCTAGAAGTAAAGTTGAGTTTCCATGTTATATACTGATGATGTGTATATATCAACTATGGATCAGGTAGTCGTGTATGGACGTGTGATTGTTGATACAATGTCGCTACGGACCGGTGGTCCTAGCTTGGTTGGGATCAATTAAGTATGACTCTCTGCAAGATAGAGAGTGTTATGATCAGTTGTGTACGACTCGCTGTAGGATAGAGTGCGTTGATCAGTCGAGTATAACTCTCTACAAGATAGAGAGTGTTATGATCAGTTGTGTTTGACTCTCCGCAGGATAGAGAGTACATTGATCAATCGAGTTTGACTCTCTGTAGGATAGAGAGTGTTATGATCAGTTGAGTATGTGTGACTGTGCATTCATGTCATTTGTAGGCATGCTGGCGACTAGGTCTCCCTTATGGTTGAGTAGGTCGTCAGTCATCCTGCCTCCCAGGTTACTCATGGAGGAGTAACTGGTGTGAGGGCAGACCATTTGTTGTGTCACACTCTACCACTATAGATGGTGGTAGTTGGAGTCGCGTGCAATTGTCCTGTGTGTGTGACACTCGACCACTCATGGGTGTTGGTGCAACAATGCTCCAAGCATTTATATGTTTTGATGTTTGGATAATCATTTAAGTTAGGCAATGTGTTGTGATCTAATTGCGAATGTGTTTAAGTGACAGGTAAAAGAGAAGTCCAAGTATGATCTTGGCAAAGGAAGTCCAAGGGATGGACTTGGCAGCATAAGACCAAGCTTGTAGTCTTGGCAGCGTAAAGTCCAAGTGAACCTTGGCAAAGGAAGTCCAAAGTAAGGTCTTGGCAGCATAAGTCCAAGCTTGTAGTCTTGGCAGCGTAAAGTCCAAGTGAACCTTGGCAAAGGAAGTCCAAAGTAAGGTCTTGGCAGCATAAGTCCAAGCTTGTAGTCTTGGCAGCGTAAAGTCCAAGTGAACCTTGGCAAAGGAAGTCCAAAGTAAGGTCTTGGCAGCATAAGTCCAAGCTTGTAGTCTTGGCAGCGTAAAGTCCAAGCATTTGGCAACCCAAGACATGACGAACCGAAGGAAGCTCTTGGAAGCAAAGCGCAAAGGATGAACAAGTCGCGGACTCGGAGGATCCCAGGCGCAAGGCTTAATGGAGCTAGAAGGTTGAGTCTAGGTCTAGGGTATAAAAACAAGTATGAATTATTCATACTTAATGAGTATCGATCGGCCCGATCGATGTATCGATCGGCCAGTCGGTCGTCGTGATCGGTGAAACCACGACCATCGATCGGCTTGCCTTGGGCATGTCGATCGGTGATGCTCGATCGATCGGCTATGGGCAACATCGGTGATCAAGGAAAGAAATACCACGAATGCGTCTCACTCATTGCTTGTGATCACTCGGTGATCACTCCATCGATCGGTGATGGAGAGATCGATCGGTGATCACTGGCCGTTGGAGATTGCGGCTCACGAATCTCCGCGAGATCGCGTTTGGCCGTTGGCCGGCGCGATCGATGGCATGCATCGATCGGTGATCGAGGCCCAACGGGAAAAACAGCCCCTCTTCTATAAAAAGGGGTCATGGGGAGCATGGTGAAGTTAGTGCTCTAACTCCTAACTTCATCCTCGTGCTCACCAAGTTTTCTAAGTGTTTTTAGCAATCCAAAACCTCCTCTTCTCTTGTTCTTCATCATCCATCATTGTAAAGAAGAGGAGTGTATTGTAAGAAAGGTTTCTCCACCTTGGTTCATCCAAAGGAGAAGATAGTGAAGCTTGGTTAGGGCTAATCCACCTTACGGATTGCCGTGGAGTAGGAGCGTCATCTCCGAACCACGTAAATTGGGTGTTAGCGTTTGGTTTCTTATTTCGTATTTGTATTCGTTTTGTATTTGTATTGCTTCCGCTAACTTGATTGTAGAAACGAAGAAACGCTATCCACCCCCACAAGCGGTACAAAGGTACTAACAAGTGGTATCGAGCGGATCGCTTGGAAGATCTCACCATCAACCAAGGCATCAATGGCTCTTCAAGAGGGATATAGCATCGCCAAGCCACCACTCTTCGATGGGAGTCACTTCGCATATTGGAAAGGTAGGATGAAGTACTATTTAATGAGTAATATTGAAATTTGGCATAGTGTTGTAGATGGCTTGAGGAACGGTGGATGAGCGTGGAAACCCTATTCCAAGCAAGGATTGGACAAGGGAAATGAATAATTTGAGTCAAATGCAAAAGCCGTCCTCACCATCCAATGCGGCGTTACCAATGGAGCAACTCAACAAGGTGGGGCCTTTTGAATCCCCAAGGAGCTATGGGAAAAGCTCATTGAGCTAAATGAAGGTTCAAGGAGTCAAAGAGGGCAAAGAAGGACCTTCTAATTGGACAACTTCAAGCCTTCCAAATGAAGATGCATGAAACCGTAAGCCAAATGCATGGAAGGTTCAAGGAAATTGTGAACGGACTCCATATCATAGGTGAGCGAGTTGACAACCGGGATTTAGTAAGGTATATTTTACAAGCTTTTCCTAGAAATTCTTTATGGACCTCTATAGTTGATGCCATTAAGGTAACTAGGGATCTCTCACAAATTAAAATTGATGAACTATTTTGTGAGTTTGAATTGCATGAACAAACTAACATGTCTTCTAAGGAAAAGGGTTTGGCCCTATTTGTTGAAAAGAAAGAAAAGAAGAAGAAAGAAAGGAAAGAGGTGTCATCTTCATCCGAGTCGGAGCAAGAGTCAAGTAGTGATGGAGACTCGGCTAGTGAGGTGGCCCATTTTGTCAAGAAGTTCCTTAGAAAATCAAAGGAATTCAAGAATAGAGAAGCAAGGAAGGGTCCCACTCATCAAGAGGTAAAAGTAGTGGTAATTCAAATTTTAACAATAATGTGATTTGTCATGCTTGCAATAAGAAGGGGCACATAAAGCCAAATTGCCTGGAGCTAAAGAAGAAGGAGGAAAAAGAAAAGAAGAAGAAGGACAAGAAGGAGAAGAAGAAGAAGGAGGCTATGGTGGCTCAAACCACATGGGACACACCAAGCGTTGAAGACTCATCTTCCGATGATGAGCTTTGCCACATCACTCGCCATGTGGCACTCATGGCACTAGGAGATGATTCCGGAACGTCAAGCCAAGAAGAAAGCTCCTCAAGTGATGAATCGTCATCTAGTGACGATGAGGTAATGAATTCTCCTAAAGTAGAACTTCTTTATAAATCAATTGCATATCTTCAAGAAGCTCTAGATAAATCTAAATCTAAGGTTAAGAGCATGAAGATAGAATTAAAAGCCATTAGGGATGAAAAACTTTTACATGTTGACTCTTGCATGCTTAGTGTAGAAAATGAAATACTTATGGATGTTGTTAGTAAATTGAAAACATGTTTAGAAAAATTTTCTAATGGCTCAAAAGGTCTTGACATTATCCTTAGTAGGCAAATCGCGGTTTATAACAAGTCAGGTTTTGTATATAATCCAAAAGAGAAAGAGGTTGCTTATATTTCTTTAATTAATAGGAAAGGAACGATTAAGTTTAAGGTTAAGAAAGCTTGGGTACCTAAGAAGTTTTTAATTAATGTTACCGGTCCAAATGTTTGGGTACCAAAAGCTTGTGTTTTTCATGTTATTTAGGTATGATAGAGATGTATGTGGATTGTGGATAGTGGTTTCTCAACACATATGACCAGGATGTGAGCAAGTTCTCCACAATTAAATATGTGAAGAAGGAGCGGTAACTTTTGGGAATAGTGGAAAACTCAAGATACTAGGTAGAGGTACAATTGAGGTATCCCCTAAAATTGTTATTCACAAAGTCTTGCTAGTTGAAAATATGAAGTTTAATTTATTAAGTGTTAGTCAACTTTGTGATGCAAACTATCATGTCTCGTTTGAATCCTCTAAATGCATGATTAAACACAAGGAATTAAATGATTGCATGTTAGTTGGATATAGGAAATCAAACATCTATTATGTTGATCTTTCATATGCTTCTAACATTTCTACTAAGTGTCTTGTGGCAAAAGAAGAAGAATGTTGGCTATGGCATAGAAGATTGGGGCACGTCAACATGAAAAACATAGCCAAGGTAGCCAAGATGGAGTTGGCCAAAGGGTTACCAAAGATCAAGTATGTCAAGAACAAAATGTGTGATGCATGCCAAGAAGAAAAACAAACAAAAGCATCACACAAAGGTAAAACCTTAACTAATACGTCTTTACCATTAGAATTATTGCATCTTGATTTATTTGATTGCCATAGCACTCCATCTTTAAATGGTAACAAATATTGTTTAGTCATTGTGGATGATTTTTCTAGGTATACTTGGGTTTACTTTATGAAACATAAGGATGATACCTTAGAAATAATCATAGGATTTAGTAAAAGGGTTGAAAATGAAAAGAAACTCATGTGCTTCGTTCAGTTACGTATTGCTTTTTCACAATTTGTTTAGAGCAAGGGTACAAGCATGAGTTCTCTTGTCCTAGAACACCCCAACAAAATGGGGTGGTGGAAAGGAGAAATCGTGCCCTACAAGAAGGCGGCTAGGACTATGCTTAATGCATATTCTCTACCTAGCTACTTGTGGTGAGGCAGTTAATACACTTGCTATATCCAAAATAGGGTTCAAATCCATAGGTTTTAGGAAAGACACCATTTGAATTATGGAATGGGACTATTCACAATTCATTATTTCAAAGTCTTTGGATGTAAAGTTTATATCTTAAATACCAAAGATAACTTAGGAAAATTTGAATCTAAAGCGGATGAGGAATCTAGTTGGATACTCATCCACAAGTAAAGGGTATAGAGTCTACAATAAGAGAACCCAAGGGATTGAGAGTCCTCAAATGTTCAATTTGATGAAACTAGTACCTACCCTAGAAAGTCCTCCATTGATAAGGATATTAATAACAATAATCAAGACATTACCCAAAAACTTCAAAATTTGACCATTGGGGGTAATGATCAAGGGGGAGGAAGAGGAGATTCCGATGATGAAAGAAGGGTGGAGGATAATAATGATCAATTTGAAACCCCTTCTAGAAACCTAAGAATTCATCAAGACCATCCACTTGACCCAGTAGTAGGAGATCTCTCTCACGGAGTAAGAAATAGGTCATGTCATAGGGCTCCTACGAGTCACGTTGCTCTCATTTCGCAAATTGAGCCAAATCGATCAATGATGCATTACATGATCCGGATTGGATTTTGTCAATTCAAGATGAATTGTCTCAATTTGAGAGGAGTCAAGTATGGGAGTTAGTACCTAGACCCAATGATAGCACCATAATTACTACAAGATGGGTCTTTAGGAATAAGTTAGATGACCAAGGGAATATCACTAGAAATAAGGCTAGGTTGGTTGCTAGGGGATTTAATCAAGTTGAGGGGCTTGACTATGATGAGACTTATGCCCGGTTGCTAGATTAGAATCTATTAGAATTCTCTTAGGGTATGCTTCCTACATGGGATTTAAACTTTACCAAATGGATGTTAAATCGGCATTTTAAATGGTTTTATTAAGGAGGAAGTGTATGTAGAGCAACCACCCGGGTTTGAGAACATAGATTATCCAAATCATGTATATAAGCTTAGGAAAGCATTATATGGGTTAAAACAAGCTCCTAGGGCATGGTATGAAAGATTGTCATCCTTCTTAATTTCTAAGGATTTTAGAAGAGGACAAGTAGATCAAACCTTATTTATAAAGTCAACATTGAAAGATATATTCATAGCCCAAGTATATGTTGATGATATCATCTTTGGGTCAACAAATGATGATCTTCTTCAAGACTTTATAAAAAACATGGAAAATGAATTTGAAATGAGTTTAGTTGGAGAGCTCAACTTTTTCCTAGGGTTACAAGTCAAATAAACCAATGAAGGTATTCATATTTATCAAACCAAATATGCAAATGAAATGATCAAGAAATTTGGTTTGGAAAATGCCAAAATTGTAACCACTCCTATGGCCACTAGCACTAGAATAGATAGTGATCATGATGGTAAATCAATTGATCTTAAACTCTATAGGAGTATGATTGGTAGCCTACTATATCTAACCGCTAGTAGACCCGATATCTTATTTGCGGTAGTTATGTGTGCAAGATACCAATCTTGTGCCAAAGAATCACATTTATTAGCCGTTAAAAGAATTTTAAGATATATTAAAGGCACCCTAAATGTAGGACTTTGGTATCCTAGGACTAGGTCCTTTGAGTTGCTTGGTTATACCGATTCCGATTATGCCGGTTGCAAATTGGATAGGAAGAGTACTAGTGGTGGATGCCAATTTCTTGGGTCCTCCCTAGTTAGTTGGAGTAGTAGGAAGCAACATTGTGTTGCTTTATCAACCACCGAAGCCGAATATGTGGCTATGGGTGGTTGTGTAGCTCAATTACTTTGGATGAGACATACTCTTGTAGACTATGAGCTACACTACTCTAACATTAAAGTTTATTCTAACAATGTGAGTACCATCAACTTGACCAAAAATCCGGTACATCACTCTAGGACCAAGCACATTGAAGTGAAACATCACTTCATAAGAGATCATGTGGCAAGAGGGGACATTGAACTTAATTATGTAGAATCTAAGTCCAACCTTGTCGATATCTTCACCAAAGCTCTTCAAAATGAATTTTCATCTTTAAGGAGAGAGCTTGGTATGTGCTTTGTGGAGTAAAATTCTAGGTTTGCATAATCCCATGTTTATATGTTATCTTTATACCTTGATGCATCTCACAAAAAGCCTTAAGAACCTTGATTTTTGTATTGAGACACCTAGAACCATGTGAGATAATAGGGAAGGTGTACTTGGCTCATCATGCTTGTTATGATGCATTACTATGAGCCAATGACACACCTAGAGACATAAACACCTTATGGACCAATCATTGGGAAGGCTTGTATTCAAGTAATGGATACATAGCTCAAAGAACATGGTTGGAAATTCCAAATAATATATATTTTAAACTATGTTCATCATATTTTGAAAAACAATTTCAAATGAACCACAAAAGTGATACAAAGGTTGCAAACTCTTTAGAACTTTTGTTAGATTCAAGGTTGCATCAATCTTGAAATCTGAAAAACATATATTTTAAAATTATTTTTCCTTCATCAAGTATGATTTCAGAAATGTGTATATGCAAATTTCGTGATTTTTCAAGATTTCTAGAATTTCTACCGCATTTCTAAAGTTATTTGAAAAGGTGAAATTTCGATTTAGTCTAGCGATCGGGTTGGAAGATCGTGATAAACAGCGTTTTCTGATATTAATCTCCAATTTATGATATTTATTTTATATTTGATGTCCTAAAAAAATTGTATGATAATGTTGCAATAAAAAAAGTTTTATGACAGATTAATGCAGTGTCTTAGGGGGAGTTTCATATATAATATCGTTTTCTTTCCTAAAATCCATTGTTAGTGCAAAGTTAGAACTTCATGTTTAATTCATTGATATGCTTTGCTTCAAATATGGTTTACACATCATATCTTGGATTAAGGGGGAGCTTAATTTCAATCTTATACCTTAGTCCAAGATCCAATACCCTTAACTCTTTCATTTATGAATCCTTCTCTTTTTGATGTCTGTCAAAGGGGGAGAAGGAATGTTTAAGTTAGAATCTATATTGGAAATATGATTATATTTTTAAAAGACCTAACTTAAATGATTGTCAAACATCAAAAAGGGGGAGATTGTTGGTGCAACAATGCTCCAAGCATTTATATGTTTTGATGTTTGGATAATCATTTAAGTTAGGCAATGTGTTGTGATCTAATTGCGAATGTGTTTAAGTGACGTAAAAGAGAAGTCCAAGTATGATCTTGGCAAAGGAAGTCCAAGGGATGGACTTGGCAAAGATAAGACCAAGCTTGTAGTCTTGGCGGCGTAAGTCCAAGTGAACCTTGGCAAAGGAAGTCCAAAGTAAGGTCTTGGCGGCATAAGTCCAAGCTTGTAGTCTTGGCGGCGTAAAGTCCAAGTGAACCTTGGCAAAGGAAGTCCAAAGTAAGGTCTTGGCGGCATAAGTCCAAGCTTGTAGTCTTGGCGTAAAGTCCAAGCATTTGGCAACCCAAGACATGACGAACCGAAGGAAGCTCTTGGAAGCAAAGCGCAAAGGATGAACAAGTCGCGGACTCGGAGGATCCTGAAGGCGCAAGGCTTAATACGGAGCTAGAAGGTTGAGTCTAGGTCTAGGGTATAAAAACAAGTATGAATTATTCATACTTATGAGTATCGATCGTGATACGATGTATCGATCGGCCAGTGGTGCGTCGGTGGTCGGTGAAACCGACCATCGATCGGCCTTGGGCATGTCACCGATCGATGATCTCGATCGATCATTGCTATGCGGGTGATCAGATCGAAAAAATGCCACGAATGCGATCTCACTCATTGCGCCGTGATCACTGTCGGTGATCACTCCATCGGATCGGTGATGGAGATCGATCGTGATCACTGGCCGTTGGAGATTGCGACTCTGAATCTCCGCGAGATCGCGTTTGGCCGTTGATCGTGATGGCATGCATCGGTCGGAAAAATAGCCCTCTTCTATAAAAAGGGGTCATGGGGAGCATGGTGAAGTTAGTGCTCTAACTCCTAACTTCATCCTCGTGCTCACCAAGTTTTCTAAGTGTTTTTAGCAATCCAAAACCTCCTCTTCTCTTGTTCTTCATCATCCATCATTGTAAAGAAGAGGAGTGTATTGTAAGAAAGGTTTCTCCACCTTGGTTCATCCAAAGGAGAAGATAGTGAAGCTTGGCTAGGGCTAATCCACCTTACGGATTGCCGTGGAGTAGGAGCGTCATCTCCAAACCACGTAAATTGGGTGTTAGCATTTGGTTTCTTATTTCGTATTTGTATTCGTTTTGTATTTGTATTGCTTCCGCTAACTTGATTGTAGAAACGAAGAAACGCTAATCACCCCCCCTCTAGCGTTACAAAGGTCCTAACAATGGGTAGTGACTGTCGGAGTGGCCAACAACACGGATGCTCGTTGTATAGCTAGCTCTTTACGCTTATATGCTACTTGACCATACAACCCAGTCGGTCATTCGAGAGTAGTGGTTGGTGTTGAGTTGGAACAGTTGTCATGTCGAGCTACCTAGGCCACACTGGGGTCGTGGTAGCTTTGGGGTGAGCAAGCATAATCATGCATTCTGCATTGCCGTGTTCTTATGGCGTTTTGCATATTGACATATATATATATATGGATGGTTGCGATTAGTATACATATAGATGCATTCTATATGTATGCTTACTTTGATGTTGCATTTGTTTGTACTATGCTTGTTGCATTTGTTTGTACATCATCATATATGCTACTGCATTTGTTATAAAATAGTGTGTGGGATACCTATGGATGAGTTGGTCAGTTTGTCGTATACCTTTGATCAGTACCTTGAGATGATACGGATGGACCCGGTTCATCGTTGTATTTGCCATAGGATGTTAGTATGGTGGTTTGTCGCTTATAGAGTTAGATTTACTCTACCATGTTGTAGGTGTTGTGTTATGTTACTTATACTCAGGTTGTATGAGTTGCATCGTTGCCGATCTTCAGGTATATCAGTACCTTATGTTGATATTGCTGATTAGTTTAGTTATACAATTGTTATATCATGTTGTTGTATACCTGTTATACCATTAGACAGTATATTGTTGACTCGCATGTGATATATATAAATTATGCATGCACTTTTATTCTTATTACCGCTGAGTTATACTCAACACCACAGACCCTGAGTTTTCTTGTCACTCAGGTAACAGGTAGAAGTCTTGGTGGCGGCTTGGAGCATTGTTGGCTGATCCATCTCATCTCACTTCCAAGGCTCCTGTGGTGGTTTTGGGTTTTTCGTATGTTTTGTTATGTACTTGGATTTGTTAGGAACGTTGCGCCCACTAGAGGGGGGTGAATAGCGTTGTCGTCGTCGATGGATTTCGTTCGCGATCGTGCTTGCTACAAATATATTAGTACGCAGTGGAAATAGAAAATATACAATACAAAAACACAAACACGATCAAGACACAAGAATATAACATGGTTCGGAACTGAATGGTTCATACTCCACGGATTGGGCTCGTAAGAGCCCTAGTGATGCCAATCACACACCACTACTCAAATAACTCTTTCTCGGGACAATTCGGAGGCAGAGAAACCTCTTACAACAATAAGAATGAAATATAAGCAAGATACAATAGAATGCAAGTAAAGAAAACTTTACAAAGAGCTTTTAGATGCTTGCTTGTTGATTGCTTGAACCTTGGTTGAAGACCTTGATTTGCACCAACAAATCACCTCAAGAACGTCCAAGACACTGATGCCAAATCCCTCCTCCACAAGCTCCATTTAAAGCTGCTGCATGGGCTGGATTTTGCCTATCAGTCGACTGCTCGGGACCATCAGTCAACTGGTGTCACTGTTGTCGTGAGATAATGGCTAGATCCACACTGGAAAAATCCAATGGATACACCATTCAGTCGACTGATGGCTCAATCAGTCGAGTGGTCGGGTCAATCACTCGACTGGAGAACCTTCTGTGCTCGAGAATCTGGCCATTAATCGACTGATAACAAGATCAATCGATCGCTCGTGCCAGCAATGATTGCGCTATGGCAAATGATCGCTAGGACACTTCCCAAACCCTTATTGATTTCTACCCCGGATCACCCATGGTCCCAATGATCGATACACCTTAAACATGAGGTTTTAACCCATGTATGGTGCGTGCCCCCATACTTGCTAGACCACCCGTAGCCTAGACCTAAGCCTTCTAGCTACCTCCGTCAGCCTCGCGTCTATCAGATCCTTCCAAGTCATACATAACTTGTTCATCCATACGCTAGCCTTCAGGTGCTTCCATCGGCTATTGTCAAGCTAACGGTGTCTACACCGCCAAGGCACATAGGACTTACGCTGCCAACACTCTGCTTGGACTTTACGCCACCAACCATTGGACTTATGCTGCCAAGACTCCACCCTTGGACTTTACGCTGCAAATATTCCCCTTGGACTTTCCAAATGCCAAGACTCAAGCTTGGACTTTCCCTTGCCAACCCATGTTAGACTTTCTATGTCATGACCCATGCTTGGACTTTTTTTTGCCAACCCATGTTGGACTTTCCCTTGCTAAGACCCATGCTTGGACTTTACATGCCATGTACTCAAGACTTGGACTTTTCCAATGCCAAGTGTCCCACTTGGACTTTTCCCATGACAATGGTCAAACCATCGTCAAACATCAAATACTAACCTGAGCCGATTGCATCAGCAATCTCCCCAACACATGTCAGACATCAATGTCAGTCATCCATGTCAAACATCAAAATACTGCTCGAGTTAAACTCAAGTCTGGTCAATCGTGACCTGGGTCGATTACACCAACAATCTCTTCCTTTTTTATGTTTGACATAAACACCCTTGAGTTAGGCCTCTAACTCAAATTCCCTTACCAATTTTTCCAAATTGGTAACTCTAACATTCTCCCCCTTTTTGACATACATCAAAAAGGTTCACCCAAGGAGGTCAATGTCTCATATCTAATGAGATCTTACAATCTCTCCCTTGGTCTAAAAAACACCTAGGATGCCTACAATCTTTTTAGTGATAAGTCCCATATCACTCAAGAGAGGCACTCCTATACACTCCCAATTTCCAAATTGGGCATCTCAAAATCCCATTTCTCCCCCTCACGAGGAAAAATAACATCTATCATCCCATAATAGATACCTCCCCCTAAAGGCTTGCTCCCCCTTGACCATTGCACCAACAATGTCCTTGGGAAGTCCCTAAGCCAATAGGAACTCTAAACCATTAAAAATAAGGTCTAAAGTTCAACATTAAACTTTCCCACATCTTAAATTTGATACATCACTCTAACAACTCTCCTAATCCATATCCAATGGATTTTCACCCTTTATAATGCTTCCCAAAGTATATCCTAGGGTTAAGAGTAGTTAGGAAACACTAACATAGCTGAAAATGGGCTAAACATACATTGTTTTCCCGAAATCAGCCTATCAGTCGACTCTCAGAAATTAGTCGATTGAAGTGCTCATCAGTCGACTGCCAACAAGGGCAGTCGACTGATAACTGAAATTTTTAAATTTCAGTTATCAGAATAGAATTTTAGAAATTGATAAGTAATTCTATATATTTTGAAAAATCATGAAAATTCATACATATATTACTTATGACCAATAAAATGGGTGAAAAATGTTGAAAAATATTTTACCCATAAAATAGTGAAATTGATACAAAGTTCAAAAGTGAAGAAAAACTTTAATGTTTTAGCTCACTTGTATCAACTTCATCAATGGTGACTTCTATTAAAAGATAGACTACACAAAGGTTTTTCAAAATGATTTTAAAATATTTTCAAAACCTTATATTGGACCATATTCTTTGGGCTTAATGTACATGACTTGTACAAAAAGCTTTCCCAATGATCCACCAATAACATATTGGACTTTTCGAGCTGTAAAAACTGCTTTTTGCATTGCGAAAACCTCAGAAGTCGGCCACGGATCCGTGTGAAGATAAATTAAAAATACAATACATGTACATGTTTAGAAACACTAGATCTACCTTAGATCTACATGGTAAGAGCATTACCCTTGTAGCGACACCCTTCGCTTATCCCGCTCATCCAAACGATTTGTCGGATCTCATAGAGTGTCAAGTGTACACTCCTCTACACGTATCCACACGGACAAAAGGTGGAGAGAATAACTTAGAGTGTGCTAGCACTCATAGAAGCTCATGGCAATGGAGGAGAGGGAGAGAGGAAGAGAGGAGAAGAGAAGAGGAAGAAGATGAAGTTAATTCACTTCAATTCGCCACTTGCACCTTCATGAGTTTTGTCGGCCACATAATGGGGATTAAAAACCTCCATGAAATACCAAGATCCATGACTCTTGGTCTCCCTCATGAGGTGGCACACCATGATGTGTCCATGATGATGTGGAACATCATCATTGGCTGGCCCCATGCCAAGTCACTATGACATGACATTTGGTCAAGTCAAACTTGACCTTTCATCTTCCCTCTTAAGTCAAGTCAAACTTGATCTCTTATCTCCCATGGTTGATCAAATCCAACCCTTGATTCAAGTCAATTTAATTTAATGAATCTCTATTCATTAGTTTAAATTGACTAAATGAATCAAATCTAAACTAGACCCATTCAACACTTGAATCAATTTAAGTCCAACTCAATTAGTATAATTTGGATTACTATTAATCCAATTTGGTTCATCACATGAATCTAATCCTCTTGGTTCATCATATGAACCTAATCTCCATCTAATTTTCCTTTGTGTGTGACCCTATAGGTTCTTGTAACGTTGGCAATGCTCCTAAACAGATTTAGAAACATAAGCAATAAGCGGTATCTAGAAACACATCATTGCTACCCAAGTTACAAGAATGTTGAGATCCAACATCACCTTTGTGACTACTAATTGTGACTCTAACAATATGTGATAATGTCCCTCTATCCTTGACATCTAGATCGAACAATTGAGGCATATACTGTGTCATCCTCTGTACAATCTATATCTTGAACTCCAAGTAGACTCACTCTAATTAAATGAGCTCAATATCTCATATTGACTCATTTGGGCATGGCCATGCACTTAGTCATCTCACTCTATCAAGAATCATGATATCACTCCCGTCATATAGGAAGGATAGATCCCATCTACCTCATTTACATCCCTCCGCATAATTTGTTACATACCCAGTAATTGCTTTTATAGTCCACCCATTTACGGGTGACGTTTGACGAAGCCAAAGTATGCAACTCCTTATGTAGGGAACCATGGTGACTTCAGGTCCAAGGACTAATAGTCATACTAATAGTCACATTAGAAAGTATATAACACTCATATAACGATCCATGATACTTTCTCATGGCGGGTCATTCAGTATATATTCTCCAATGCATACCCATGTGTCAACTTGTGATCAAGTCATCGAGTTGACCTACATGTTAGTCTTTTCGCATTAACATTGTCCCTGAATGTTAATACTTGACTAGGAATGATTAATTGTAGTATTCTCTATATCATCTCATTATCGATTCAACCAATCGATTGATATAGATAAGAACCTTCTACTCAAGGACGTTATTATACTTAGTTATTTAGCACTAATACAAGTAAGTATAATAACCATAAAGAAATGCCTTTATTAATATATATAGGAATATGATACAACAAGTCCATACAACAATCATCATATGATTGGCTCTAGGGCTTTCACTAACAATCTCCCACTAGCACTTGTGTCAATCACTGTAGTATCTAATATCCAATGACCTAGTGTGATCATCATGCTTTTTTTGTGCCAAAGCCTTGGTCAAGGGATCTGCGACGTTAGCCTCTGTGGGTACTCTACAAATCTTCACATCTCCTCTATCGATAATCTCTCGAATAAGATGGAAGTATCGTAGTATGCGTTTGGTCCGCTAGTGTGAGCGAGGTTCCTTAGCCTGCGCAATCGCTCTATTGTTGTCACAATAGAGCTCTATGGGATATGCTATGCTAGGAACCACCCCAAGCTCAGAAATGAACTTGCGGATCCAAACTACCTCCTTTGCTTCCTCTGATGCAGCAATATACTGGGCCTCTGTTGTAGAATCAGCAACTGTGTCCTGCTTTGAACTGTTCCAGCTCACAGCGCCACCATTCAAGCAAAACACAAACCCTGACTGTGATCTATAATCATCTTGGTTAGTTTGGAAGCTGGCATCACTGTAACCCTTTACAGCTATTTCCCCGTCGCCTCTAAATATCAAGAAATATTCTTTAGTCCTTCTCAAGTACTTAAGAATATTCTTGACCGCTATCTAGTGACGCTCACCTGGATCTGACTTGTATCTGCTCATCATGCTCAAAGCATACGAGACATCAGGACGAGTACATAGCATAGCGTACATGATAGATCCTATGGCAGATGCATAAGGGATCTTATCCATGAGGTCTCTCTCCTCTCTAGAAGAGGGACTTTGAGTCTTCGAAAGACTCACACCATGTGACATCGACAGAAGTCCCTTCTTGGAATTTTGCATGGCAAACCGTAGTAATATCGTGTCAATATATGTAATCTGACTTAGGCCAAGCAATCTTTTAGATCTATCTCTATAGATCTTGATGCCTAGAATATAGGCTGCTTCACCTAAGTCCTTCATTGAGAAGCATATCCCCAGCCAAGTCTTCACAGATTGTAGCCAAGGGATGTCATTCCCAATGAGTAGTATGTCATCCACATACAATACAATGAAGACAACTGTGTTCCCATTAACCCTCTTGTAGACATAGGGTTAATCTTCATTCTTGATGAAACCAAACTATTTGATCGCATCATCGAATCGAAGATTCCAGCTCCGAGAAGCTTGCTTTAGCCCATAAATGGACCTTTGCAGCTTGCATATTTTGCCAGTATGCTGTGGATCTTCAAAACCCTTAGGTTGTGTCATGTACACATCCTCGAGCAAGTTTCCATTCGTTGCAATATCAAGCATGATTCGAATGGACTTAAACATCGCAACTGGAGAAAAGGTTTCATCATAGTCAATACTATGAATTTGCTTGAAACCTTTAGCTACCAATCGACCCTTATAGGTATGCGTAAGTCCATCCATGTCAGTCTTTCTCTTAAAGACCCACTTACACCCAATGGGTTTGACACCTTCAGGTGGATCAACCAAAGTCCATACTTGGTTGGTGTACATGGATTCCATCTCGGTTCTCATGGCCTCTAGCCATTTCTCAGAATCTGGGCTCATCACAGCTTCCTGATAGGAGGTAGGCTCATTCTCAATGAGCATAACATCATCATGGTCAGACAAGAGAAATGAGTATCTCTTAGGATGACGACGTACCCTATCAGACCTGCGAAGAGGTAGGTCTACCTGAACAGGTTGTTGTTCTACAACTCTTTGTGGAACAATCTTATCACCCACAACACTTTGTGGTTCCTATTCAACCTCCATCAAGGTCTCAGTGCTATGGTCCTTATCTTGAATTTCTTCAAGATCGAATGTACTCCCACTAGTTTTTATAAAAACAAAGTCCCTTTCTAGAAATACCCCAGTCTTTGCCACAAACACTTTGTGCTGACTGGGAATGTAGAAGTAATATCCCTTCGTTTCCTTGGGATATCTAACAAAATAGCACTTATCGGATTTGGGTCCCAGTTTGTCTGAGACTTGACATCGAACGTAAGCCTCACAATCCCAAATCCTCATGAAAGACATCTTGGGATTTTTCCCTGTCCATATCGTATATGGTGTCTTTATCACAACTTTGGATGGAACACGGTTAAGTGTGAAGGCTACTATGTCTAGAGCATATCCCCAAAAGGATATAGGAAGATCTGTGTGACTCATCATAGATCGTACCATATCTAATAGGGTATGATTCCTCCTTTCGGTTACACCATTCCACTGTGGTGTTCCAGGAGGAGTGAGTAGGGATAGAATCCCACACTCAGCTAGATAGTCACGAAACTCATGGCTAAGGTATTCACCACCTCGATCTGATCGAAGTATCTTAATACTCTTGCCAAGCTGGTTTTGTACTTCATTCTTGAATTCTTTGAACTTTTCAAAGGATTCTAACTTATGTGTCATCAGATACACATAACGATATCTACTGAAGTCATCAATAAATGTAATGAAGTACCTATAACCACCTCTAGCAGCAACATTGAAAGGGCCACATACATCACTATGTATAAGTCCTAACAAGTCTGTTGCTCTCTCGCTGTGTCCACTAAAGGGAGTCTTGGTCATTTTGCCTAGAAGGCAAGACTCGCATGTCTCATATGATTCAAAATCAAATGAGTCCAGCAACCCATCCTTATGGAGCTGGGATAAGCGACTCTCATTTATGTGACCTAAGCGACAATGCCAGAGATATGTTTGGTTCAACTCATTTGACTTGAACCTTTTGGTATTATGTTATAGATTAGATTCTCTAAGTCTAAAATGTAGAGTCCGTTCATCAGAGGTGCACTATAATATAACATATCATTTAAATAAATTGAACAACATTTGTTCTTTATTATAAATGAAAATCCTTTCTTGTCTAAACAAGAAACTGAAATTATGTTCTTCATAAGAGCAGGCACATAATAACATTCATCTAATTCTAGTACAAGCCCAGAGGGCAGAGATAGAAAATAAGTTCCTACAGCAACAACATCAACCCTTGGACCATTGCCTACTCGTAGGTCTACCTCTCCCTTCGTCAATGTTCTGCAATTTCTCAGTGCCTGCACATTAGTACAAATGTGAGATGCACATCCGGTATCAAATACTCACGATGAAAAAATAGATAGTTTGACTTCTATAACATATATACCTGAAGTATAAGTCTCACTTCTCTTCTTCTTAAGATCTTCCAGGTATGCTTTGCAGTTCCGCTTCCAATGTCTAGCTTCCTTACAGTGGAAGCAAGTCCCTTCCTTGGCCACCCCTCCTTTCGGTTTCAGTGCCTTGCCTTTGCCCTTGGCTTGGGACTTTCCCTTACCTTTAGGCTTGCCCTTGCCTTTCTTCTTTTGCACCATCAAAATGGAGTCAGGCTTTGCCTTCTTAAGGCTGAGCTCAACATTTCTCAACATGCTAAGCATCTCAAGCAGTGGCTTATCAATTTCATTCATGTTGTAATTCATTACAAATTGATTATAACTTTCTGGCAAGGATTGCAAGATCAAGTCAGTGGCCAGTTCTTGGCCAAGTGGGAATCCCAACCTCTGTAGGTTTTCTATGTACCCAATCATCTTGAGTACATATAGACCTACGGGAGTCCCATCTTTCATCTTAGACTGAAACAGTGTCTTAGGGATCTCGTATCTCTCGTGCCTTGTCCTTGATACAGTTGACGAAGATGTTCAACCATATCAAAAACATTCATGAACTCATGTTGCTTCTGAAGCTCAGAGTTCATGGTCGTGAGCATGAGGCATGACACATCTAATGCATCATCTTGATGCTTCTTGTAAACATCTCGGTCAGCTCGCGAGGCAGTGGCAGGAGGTGCTTCCGGAATGGGCTACTCCAGGATGTACAATTTTCTTTCTTGTGTGAGAACAATTCTCAGATTCCTGTACCAGTCCAGGAAATTAGTTCCATTGAGCTTGTCCTTCTCAAGGACAGAACGCAGGGAGAGAGTGTTCGTGTTTGACGACATAACAATCTACAACATAAATAATGCAAAAAGTAAATATCATATTCCATTTATCATTTAATTAGGCATTTAATTAAATGATGCTCCCACTGAATTATAGGACTTTTGTAGATTCGAGTCATGGATGTGGTCAAACCACATTACTAGATTCATACAAACTAGCTATAATTCTCGCGGGACAAGATCCACATCATACTACGCCTTGAGTTAGCTTTGGCTAAATCGCCCAAGACTTAGTATGATCAGTAAGTAAAAAATTACCAATTACTTCTCTATGAAACTCTTGTTTATAGGATCAAGATTCACATTTACAAAAGAACTTGAGTTAGCTTTGGCTAAATCGCCCAAGATTTAATGTAAATGTAATCTTATCCTATCTTTCCAAACGTTGGAATATGCCTATAGTTTTACCCGATCCAATTGAGTTAACTAGTTTCACTCAATCTAATTGAGCTTATTCTCACCCAATCTTTGATAGGCGGGACCAAGATTGTCCCTCCACACCCTACCAAGATAATATGCATTGCTTTGCTTTGGCAGATTCAACAACAACAAATGATCGAGGTAGTGATGGGTATCAAAACTTAGTAGGCATTTCGAGTTGACTCGATTAAGATCTAATCTAATCATGAATGTGTATCATATATGCATTAATTACCCTATACTAGTATGCATCACATACATACAAGCAAAATATACTAGCATGCATCATATACATACAAGCAAAAAAAATCATACTAGCATCATCACATGCATACAAGTAGAAACAATATATATATATATATATACTATTTAATTAATTTGTGATGAGGTCATGGCCCTACTACGATCTTCTCAAGCCAATGAGAAGATCGAATAGTCAACCTAGGGTTATCGGCTTCTCCAAGCGCCTCCTTTGACCGTCATGTGTCGTCGGCACCCTCCTTGTAACTCCGTCTACAAGTGGACCTTCCACCGCTTCATTTTGTACATTACAAACATGAAACTCGAGTTACATTCGAGTCTAAAATCTATTTACAATAGGAATATAAAAAGGAGAGGCACAATGCACAGGTCGCATATCATATACAACATGCACAACACAAAAACAGCGCACAAGCCGTATTATGAATTACAACACATTTTATCCAATAACATTGGGGTTCTTGGGCCATGACCATCACAATATCATACATAATTCTAAATTATGCATTTTACATAAATTTCTATAATTTTTCTTTTTTTTTCAATTTTATGAGTCACATCTCTGCAACGGTCCCGCTAAGCGATTTCCGGGCGCTATCGCGGAACAATGCCCCTTGCGGGGTTAGAGGCAGCGCCCCTTCTCACAAAATAAATCTCGTGAGTTCCCCATCTTGATCTTACAGCACCTTAAGTCACTGTCCCAAAATATTAAAGCGAGACTTCGCCATTTCGGAGAGTTTTTCTCGGTGGTTGAAGCCTAAAAGTGTCCAAACACTTGTTGCTTCGACTCTAGGAGAAAAATACTCACAAATATCTATAAAATTAGGAAAATTAAAGAAAATTACAGATCTGTATTTTGCGTATCAAATACAAAAATTACAAAACCAAACACATACATGCTTCGCACGTGGCTTTGATACCACTGTTGGACTTTTCGAGCCGCAAAAACCGCTTTTTACGTTGTGAAAACCTCGGAAGTCGGCCACGGATCCGTGCGAAGATAAATTAAAAATATAATACATGTACATGTTTAGAAACACTATATCTACCTTAGATCTACATGGTAAGAGTGTTACCCTCACTTATCCTGCTTGTCCAAACGGTTTGCCGGATCTCGTAGAGTATCAAGTGTACACTCCTCTACACGTATCCACACAGACAAAAGGTGGAGAGAACAACTTAGAGTGTACTAGCACTCATAGAAGCTCACGGAAATGCAGGAGAGGGAGAGAGGAAGAGAGGAGAAGAGAAGAGGAAGAAGATGAAGTTAATTCACTTCAATTCACCACTTGCACCTTCATTAGTTTGGTCGGCCACATAATGGGGATTAAAAACCTCCATGTAATACCAAGAGTCATGGCTCTTGGTCTCCCTCATGAGGAGGCACACCATGATGTGTCCATGATGATGTGGAATATCATCATTGGCCGGGCCCATGCCAAGTCACCATGACGTAGCATTTGGTCAAGTCAAACTTGACCCTTCATCTTCCCTCTCAAGTCAAGTCAAACTTGACCTCTTATCTCCCATGATTGATCAAATCCAACATTTGATCCAAGTCAATTTAATTTAATGAATCTCTATTCATTAGTTTAAATTGACTCAATGAATCAAATCTAAATAAGACCCAATCAACACTTGAATCAAATTGAGTCCAACTCAATTAGTCTAATTTGGATTACTCTTAATCCAATTTGGTTCATCACATGAACCTAATCCTTTTGGTTCATCATATGAACCTAATCTCCATCTAATTTCCCTTTGTGTGTGACCCTATAGGTTCTTGTAACGTTGGCAATGCTCCTAAACTGATTTAGAAACATAAGCAATGAGCGGTATCTAGCAACACATCATTGCTACCCAAGTTACAAGAATGTTGAGATCCAACATCACCTTTGTGACTCTCACAATATGTGACGATGTCCCTTTATCCTTGACATCTAGATTGAACAATTGAGGCATAGACCGTGTCATCCTTTGTACAATCTATATCTTGAACTCCAAGTAGACTCACTCTAATCAAATGAGCTCAATATCTCATATTGACTCATTTGGGCATGGCCATGCACTTAGTGGTCTTACTCTATCAAGAATCATGATATCACTCCCGTTATATAGGAGGGATAGATCCCATCTACATCACTCATATCCCTCCGCATAATTTGTTACATATCCAGTAATCGCCTTTATAGTCCACCCATTTACGGGTAACATTTGACGAAGCCAAAGTATGCAACCCCTTATGTAGGGAACCATGGTGACTTCAGGTCCATGGACTAATAGTCATATTAATAGTCACATGAGAAAGTATATGACATTCATATAATGATCCATGATACTTTCTCATGGCGGGTCATTCAGTATACATTCTCCAATGCATACCCATGTGTCAACTTGATATCTTATATCCATGACATCTGAGATCAAGTCATCGAGTTGACCTACATGCTAGTCTCATTGCATTAACATTGCCCTAAATGTTAATACTTGACTAAGAATGATTAAGTGTAGTATTCTCTATATCATCTCATTATCGATTCAACCAATTGATTGATATAGATAAGAACCTTCTACTCAAGGACATTATTATACTTAGTTATTTGGCACCATTACAAGTAAGTATAATAACCATAAAGAAATGCCTTTATTAATATATATAGGAATATGATACAACAAGTCCATACAACAATCATTATATGATTGGCTCTAGGGCTTTCACTAACATAACATAAGATGAGTTATAGTTCATCTAGATGCAAAAACTATTTCCGTTCAGTTACGTATTGCTGCGGTGTGAAAGTTCTGCTTAGCAATGAGGGACCCGGAGACACATAACAATGTGATGTGAGATGTGGGTTTTGTTCTCCTAATCTAGGGTTTCAAGCATTTTCTAAGGTAACCCTACTTGATTCCCTTATACATAGGACTTCAAGTCATGTCATAGTCCTTAAATAAATTTTAATTATTTTAAATGCATGAATGATCATGGCATAAATGATAACATAAATAAAGCATGACCAATGATCATGATGTCATGGCATATGATTAAATCGAAATACACATGACATAAAGACCTAAATCCTAAGCATGATCATGACATATAAATGATAAAAATAAACATAATGTCATGACATGGTATATGGCAAACAAAACATGGAAAATAAAATGTAAAGGTATATAATACCTAAATTTTAATATTAATTGTCATTTTTTATACTTAAGTACATTTTTCCATAATACCAAAAGTCTCCCAAGTGTGCCAAAAACCTAAAATGGCACACTGCAACCTCTAAACCTAAATTGTGCCAATTTAATTGATTTTTCATAATCTTCAAAGTATATTGGCACATTCTAAAATCTTTTAGGATTAAAATTCAAATATATTTCCAAGGTATCCATAACCTTGAAAATAACCTAAAGTTCCACCTTTACCATGGTTAGGTTAACTACTCATCCATTTAAAATTGGCATAACCTAACCCATTTAGCATGAATCGATCACGCTCCTAGGAACCTAAAACCTATTTGAGCTCCTTGGGTTTACTAGGTATTCCTTAGGGATGACCTCCCTAGATACCCTCCTAATGACCCTTCTAGGCTTATAAGCCTTGGTCATTTGGGTCTTGACTAGGTTAACCTTAGGGATTGCCTCTCTAGTAACCTTCTTAGTGGTCTTCCTAAGTTTCATGGAAACCTTGGCCACTAAGCACCTACCTCGGTCAACCTTAGGGATGACTTCCCTATTGACCTTGGTCTTTCTAAACCTAAGTTTAGTTCCATAGTCAAATGGAACACTATGGTAGGTAGGCTTATCTACCTTGGACCTAGGCTTGTGGCTCAAGCCTTTCTTGCCCATAGATGAGCCTTGCCTCCTAGACTCTAGGTGTTGATTTTTACCATTTGACCTAGATTTTTTATCAATTGACCCTTGCATTTGGTTTTGCATAATCCTAAGGGTCTTTTACATTTTCTCAAGCCTTGACCTCAAGCCTTGATTTTCCTTTTCTAATTGCCCAATTTTTGAATTTTGATTTAATCTTTGGGCATTGTTTTTCCTAGGCATGTGTCTAGTCCATTTAGGATTAAAACCTAGGTGGTCTTCAATTTTTCTAATAGATTCCCAAGGTAAGGTTTTTCTAGGGACATTAGTCCCAAATTTCTCCTTATTATTAAAATGGACATTTTTTGCACCTAGACAAAGATATTTGTTATTCCTAACATGCTTTTCATGAGTAATAGAAACAAAATTCCTAGCATGCTTTTGCCTATTAATTAAAGAAGGTGCATTATTGAATTTTACCTTAGGGTTTACCTTAGAGGCTCCCCCTGTAACCCCCCCCCCCCTCTACTTACACTAGTAATGGAGGTGTTACTGCCATACTTTATCTTACTCTTTGCATAATCAGGTAAAACATGACTCAATCATTTCATAAACTCACATACACTATTTGAGAGTTAACTAATACCTGATTTAAATCGAAGAGCATCAACAACTCGTACCAAGATCTAAACTTGGTTTCTAAACGAGTATCATAATTCAAACTCTTAACTTTTAACAGCGGAAGAAACAAACCAACTACATTCACATGTTGACACTAGGCTATTTCACAAGTTCTTAACCTATCTAAGCATGCACATTCACTAGAGTTCTAATATAGAACATTCTTAAGTAACTCAACCTCATGCATGGTGATAGTGATAGGTGCATCCTTGACATGAACATCAACGTAATCAACGATACATAACATCAACCCTAGCACCTAACATGAAGACTAGCACATAGTTCAAAGTTCTTAGCATAACATAATACTAGCAAGTTCAACATTCTTAGACACAACGATCAAACATATAACATGAACACTACCACACGAATAAGTTCGAAGGTCTTAACACATAACAAAATACTAGCAAGTTCAGGATCATAATCCACTGTTCCGCCGCCACACACACCAAGCACTTCATCCGCTGCCCCCTCTTACTCCAATCTTGCTTTACCCTTATCTGCAGTATAAGGAATGCAAACTATAAGCAATGGAGCTTAGTAAGTACTTCCTATTCTCACAAAACTTCGCATTAGGAAAATATGCTATTAGAATACTTGCATGCAACACATGCTCATACTTGCATTTAGGAAAATTCTGCATTTAACATTTGGAAGTACTTGCACATGATACAATGATTCAACTTGACATGCATGAACTTAACATACGCAACTTGCAATACATGCTTGAAATATGCTTCGCTTGTAGAAACATATACATGAGACATACTATACTTAAACTTGTAAACATTGTGCTTTGGTTAACTTTTGAAACCATATATACATATATACTTTAAAATACTAATCATTCTTATTTGGGCATCCCGTCATTGTACCATTTTGCGCGCAACCCTAATAGAACTCGGGGTAGCTAGCCACCAAATTTATTAGGGCAACTTTCAAGGGCGATCTAGGGGCCCGTGGGCGATCTAAGAGCCCGATACATGCCACTTCAAAGTAAAATACTTTATTTATATATGACTTACTTATTTTTTTCATTTAACAAGTATTTTACATGATCATACTCAAAACCCCATATAGGAAGCCTTTCAAGACATCTGATCATGCTCTTTGTCCCCAAAACTCATAGGGGAAGCATCTTGTGATCTTTACATCTTGCTACCAATGAAATATTCAAAGTAAAATACTTCCTTTATATATGAATTACTTATCTTTATCATTTATCAAACATTTAACATGATCATACTCCCAAAACTCATATAGGAAGCCTTTCAGAACATGCGATCATGCTCTGTGTCCCCAAAACTTATAGGGGAAGCATCTTTGCGATCTTATGCCTTGCTTCAACATGAAATATACCTATAAATATATATGACTTACTGATTTTATCATTTAACCAACATGTAACATGTTCATACTCCCAAAACTCATATAGGGAGCCTTTCAAGACATATAATCATGCTCTTTGTCCCCAAAACTCGTAGGAGAAGCATCTTTGCAATCTTTATATCTTGCTTCCAATAAAATATACTTAAAATACCTAAAAATACAAACAACCATAATCTGGACAGAATCTATAAATCTGAATAAAAACATGATACTAGAAGCTAGATGTGCAAATCAAAGAGTTACTTATGGTATAGGTGAGAGATAGCATCTTAGTGATCTTATGTCTTGCTTAAAACAACATATACCTTACTTATAAATCTAAACACACCTATATTATATAATCTGATCAAAACATATTATTATCATTTATCAAACATTTAACATGATCATACTCCTAAAAACTCATATAGGAAGCCTTTCAAGACATTCGATCATGCTCTTTGTCCCCAAAACTTATAGGGGAAGCATCTTTGCGATCTTTACATCTTGCTTCCAATGAAATATACTTAAAATACCTAAAAGTCCAAACAAACATAATCTGGACAAAACATATAAATCCAAATAAAACATGATAATATAACCTAGATGGGCAAATCAAGGAGTTACTTATGCTCTAGGTGAGAAATAACATCTTGGTGATCTTAGATCTTGCTTAAAAAGACCTATACCTCAACTATAAATCTGATCACACACATATATCATCTGATCCAAACATATAATCTTCAAAACATATGAAAAGAAACTATATAAAGCAATCGAAGAACTACTTATACTGCAGGTGAGAGATACTTACTTCTTCTCGCTTTCGTACTAGTATATCGCTAGGGTTTTTGTGAGATGAAGACCTTCCCTTGTTCCTTAGCCCTAGGAGTGGTCCTCTAAACTACAAAAAAACTGCTTTTTGGCGACGAACTTTGGCAACGAAAATAATTCGTTGCAAATCTGCAACAAATTTTGCGACGACTTTAATATTTCATCGTAGATTTGTAACGAAATTTCCAACGAAAAATAATTTGTTGTAAAAATTATAAACTTTCCAACATTTAAATTTCGTTGCAAAATTCGTCGCAAATTTTTGCAACGAATTCAAAATTCGTTGCAAAATCTGCGACGAATTTTTTTTCGTTGCAAATTCTGCGATGAAAAAATAAATTCGTTGCAAAAATCTACGACGAATTTATGTTTCGTCGCTAATTTAGCGACAAATACATAATTCGTCGCAAATTTTTATTTTATTATAAAAAAAACAAGTTCATAAACGAGTTTTTTTTTAAATATTTTTCAACGAATCCGTGGATTCGTTGCAAATTTTCAACGAATCCACGGATTCATTGCAAACTCTGATTTTTAGAAAAAAAAAATTATTAAAAATTTTTCGAAGCCGGTTAAGTGACTTAGAGAGTTCGGAATGAGATGAAACAAGTTCCTATGTGTTCGTCTAGTTCTACTGATTATATATATTTTTTTAAAAAACAATTTTACCAAAAATATTGCGATACGTGATTTTTTTAACTTGAATTAGATTTCTCAGACACACCGATATTCAAAAATGCCCGGATTAAAAAATATTTGACGATGTTTATATAATGAGGAGAACTAGACGAACATATTGGCACTGATTTTATCTCATTCGGAGATCTCTAAGTTAGTTTATGAGTTTAAAGTATTTTATTTATTTTAAAATAAAAAATTATTTGCAATGAATATGTGAATTCGTTGCTAATTTTGCAACGAATCCCCATATTCGTTGCAAACTCTTAATTTTATAAAAAAAAATAATAAAAAATTTAGTTAACGATTTTAAAGTTTTTTATTTTTTTTTAAAAAAAATAAAAAAATTTAAAATCTATGGATTCGTTGCAATGAATCTGTGATTCGTTGTAATTTTGCAACGAATCCACAGATTCATTGGAGACTTTTAAATTTATAAAAAATCAGTTAACGATTTTGAATTTTTTTTTTTTTAAAAATTGCAACGAATCTTTGTGATTCGTTGCAAATTTGCAACGAATCCACAGATTCGTTGCAAAGTTTTAAATTTATAAAAAAAATTATTAAAAAAATCAGTTAACGATTTTGAAATTTTTAAATTTTTTTTTAAAAAAATATTTGCAATGAATCTTTGGATTCGTTGCAAATTTGCAATGAATCCAAAGATTCGTTGCAAACTTCCCCTTTTTTTCTAGTCCGATGCCCTAATTCCATCTCCTTGCGCTGACTCCGCCACACACGGCCATCGCGCCCGTCAAGAGTTCAACCGCCCGTCAGCCCGCTCGTCGTCGACTATCGCCCGCCCACCAGCGAGGCCCGCCGTCGCCCGCGAGCCCCTTCGCCGCGTGCCCCCAACGGCCAGCGAGCGCATGCGTCGATCACGAGTCGCCAGCGCCCGAGCCGCCGGCCGCGCCTGAGCCACCCGGAGGCCGCCGCCGCTGTCCTCGTCGCCCGCGTGCCCCCGACCACGAGCCCGCCGTCGCCGCAGAGCCACTGTCGCGCGAGCCCGGTCTGCCGCCATGAGCCCATCCGACCGCGATCCACCCGTCTGTCGAGAGTTCCGGCGCTCGCGACCATGCCACCCACCGCCACCGGTGTCCGAGAGTTTCCGTGCGGCAGCCACCGGCCACTACCCTCGCCAGAATCGCCGCGACCACGCTGGCCATGAGGCTGCGTCTGTGAGTTCCACGCCACCGTCGGAGTTCGACAGTGCTGCGGTGTGCCGGCGACCACCACCACCCCTCACCAAAGAATCGCGCGACCACGCCGCCCGGCACCACGAGGCCGCCGTCCCGCGAAGTTCCGCGCCACCGTCCGAGAGTTCGCGAGCCGCGTAGCCACGGCCACGCCTCGCCAGCCCGCGATCAAGAGGTTTATAAAAAATTTCACTAATTTTAAATTCGTTCATTTATGTTATAAGTTTTGTCTATTGGAAAGTGTTAAAACCTATTTGCATTGCCATTGAAATGATACTTTATGGATAATAGTTTCCATTAAAATTATGTTTGTTAGGATTAAATTAATGTTAAGTTTCGCAAATGCATCTGCCTAAGCTTATGTTGAGACCCGTACAAATGTCATTAGTATTCTCTTAAACACCAAGATTGAGACTTATATTCATCAAGACATCTTTGCTTCTGTAAATTATTAAATGTATTTACTTGTGATTGGAAAGAAAATCAATGTTTTCATTTCCAGCTGAATGCATATCGTAATTTGGGAAGCTGACTTCCCAATGCAGTATTTTAAGATGATAATTATTTTAATTTAGGGTGTTAAGTAGATGCTTAATTTTGTTAGGTAATACCGTCAACCCTTATTTTAATAATGATATCAATTTGTTTATTATACTATCTCATGTTATTATTTCTATTATATTTTAATTTTATTCATATGTGAACTAACTGTATATTCGTATTATTGTATTTTCTAGGAGTTTTTATTAATATAATTTATTGAAAACAGACATAATGCAACGTGAAAGGAGTTGGATGTATAATAGGAATTTACCTGAACGTCGGGGTTTAACTGATGAATTTATGAGTGGGTTGAAAGAGTTTTTAAATTTCGCATCTAGTAATGTTGAGTTTATGGATGGTAATCAGATAAGGTGTCCGTGCAGAAAGTGTCACAATGGTAGATTTTTACCGTCTAGCAAAGTTTCAGAGCATCTTTGTAGATTTGGTTTTACTGCAAATTACTATAACTGGACATGTCATGGTGAACCATTTATATCTGATGAGGATTATCATAGACACAACACACAAGTCTCTAAAGATCAAAGTTATTATAATCAATTAAATCCATATCAGAGGATGATATATGATGTAGCGGGTCCGAATTTGATTCCCCAATCACAAGGTGCAGCTTCAAGTTGTCCTCCAACAGTTGAGCAAATGTTTACTAATGCATCACCCTTGGAAGAGGTACAAGTAACAGATATCGGTGAAAATATGAATAATGAAGCATATCTCAAATTTCAGGAGATATTGAGTGCTGCAGATGAACCATTATGGGCTGGTTGTGAGACTCACACTAAACTATCGTTCACCACAAGACTGTTGAATGTCAAGGTAGAGCATAATGTGTCTGACGATTGTTTTAATAATTTTGTTCAAGCTTTTGAAGAGACATTGCCGCGTGATCATATACTGCCTAATGATTTGTACTGTATGAAAAAACTGATGAAAGAATTAGGTCTTCCAGTGGAAAGAATTGATGTGTGCAGAGATGGTTATATGTTATATTGGGGAGATGATGCAGATGTAGATGTTTGTAAATTCTTTAATCAAGATAGGTACAAGAGCACTAGTAGGAGCCAACAACGACGTAAATCATATAGTCAGTTGTTTTATTTGCCTTTAACTCCTAGGTTACAAAGGCTTTATGCATCAAAGACAACTGCTGAACACATGACTTGGCATGCAAATCATCGAACAAAATAGGGACTAATGTGTCATCCATCAGATGCAGAGGTGTGGAAAAATTTTGATAGAGCATATCCTGATTTTGCGAAGGAGACTCGAAATATTAGGTTAGGTCTCTGTGCTAACAGATTTGCTCCATTTGGTAAATCAGGAAGACACTATTCTTGTTGGCCAGTTATATTAACTCCGTATAATCTTTTGCCTGGGATGTGCATGAAAACACCGTATATGTTTTTAACATTGGTTGTGCCTGGCCCAAAAAATTCGAAGAAGTTAATAGATGTTTATATGCAACCATTGATTGCAGAGCTAAAACAACTATGGGATGAAGGTTTTCCTACATACGATGTTCATACTAATCATATGTTTGTAATGAAGGCTGCTCTTCTTTGGACCATAAATGACTTTCCGGCTTATGGTATGCTATCATGCCAAATATGTATGGAGAGATCAAAGTCGATTAGATTGAAACATGGTAAGAAGCTGAGTTATTTTGATTGTCATAGACAATTTTTACCACTAAATCATAATTTCAGAAGGAATAAAGATGAATTCACTAGGAATCGATTTGAAAGAACACCTCCACCATTGAGATTGACAGGTCAAGATATTTGGTACAGAGTGCTTCACTTTTCATCTGTAATTGAAGAGCCACATGGTACAACTTATGAATATGGAAGCGAACATAAATGAACTAAACGAAGTATATTTTGGGAGTTACCGTATTGGTTTAGTAATTTGATTCATCATAATCTCGATGTTATGCATATTGAGAAGAATATTTTTGATAATCTGATAAATACAGTGATGGATATCACCTAAAAACAAAAGATAATCAATGCAAGAAAAGATATGCGTCTCATAATTAAACCAGCCACCCTTGATGTTTATGCAAATAGTAGGTGACCAAAACCAAAGGCGCTTTATACATTGAATAAGGAACAGAGACGTGTTGTTTAGAATGGTCAAATCATTGAGATTTCCTGATGGGTATGTTTCAAATCTTGGGAGATGTGTCGATATGAAGGAATGCAAATTGATGGGTTTGAAAAGTCATGATTGTCATATATTCATGGAAAGACTAATTCCTATTGCTTTTAAAGAACTCTTACCAAATTTTGTATGGGGTGCCATTACAGAGTTAAGTATTTTTCTTCATGATATTTGCTCAACAGTTTTGGGATATTCACACAAGGAGAAGTTAGAGAGAGACATTCCAATCATTTTGTGTAATTTAGAAAGGATTTTTCCGCCAGCATTTTTTGATTCAATGGAACATCTTTTGGTTCACTTGCCATATGAGGCTAAAGTTGGAGGACCAGTTCATTATCGATGGATGTATCCTTTTGAATGGTATAATTTGCATATTGTATACTTCGTTATTATTGCATAAAAATTTATAACTTTTTTATATATTCATTTCTAATACAATTTGTTATATTACAATCAGATTCTTATATCATTTGAAGAAAAAAGTAAAAAATAAGGCACATGTTGAAGCCTCTATTGTGAATGCATATATTGTGGAGGAAGTAACAACTTTTGCATCATATTATTTTTGAGCCTCACGTTCGCACTAAAAGATGTAAATCCTAAGGAATGATGAAGGTCCGCGATCTCAATTTGAATTCATTCTCAATTTTTAATTATCTTGGTCGACCAAGTGGACCGTGTAAGCAACATACTTAACTGATCAAGAATGGCGGGCAGCCCAGACATATGTTTTACTTAATTGTCCAGAAGTATCACCATATTTCAAGTTAGTATATATTTCCTATTTCTTCGTTAAGTGTTATTTTTTTATGTTATAATTCAATTTTTTATTATAGGATTTTCCAAAACTTATATTCTGAAATCTCGACACGTGAGTTTGATCACTTCTGCGATCAAGAATTTGCACCATGGTTCAAATCATATGTAAGCAGTTTTAATTACCTCATTTTTGTTTACACATATCTTAGCTTTTAAATAAATATCATTTTCATTTGAGTATAGGTTTATGCTAATCAAACTCACGTTCAGCAAGAATTGCTAATCCATCTATCATGGGGTCCAAAAGCAATGGTACGCACTTGGCCAGCATATTTCATAAACGGATATAATTTTCATACTCAAGAATATGGAAATGGAAAGAGTACAATGAATAGTGGAGTATGTGTTCAGTCTTCCAATGATGGAGGTGCAAGCAATGAATTTTATGGTTTGCTGGATGAAATTATAGAGATTGAATATCTTGGTCCAGAAATACGAGTTATCTTATTTATGTGTTGCTGGTTTGACCCCGTCAGAGGGATGAAGGTGCACCCACAGTATAATTTGGTTGAAATAAATCATAAAAGATTGTATAAGAGATATGAACCATTTATTTTGGCACAACAAGCGATTCAAGTTTTCTATGCTCCATATCCTAGTTTGAAACGTGACAAAAATGATTGGTGGGCTGTTTGTAAAACAAAAGCATGGAAAAAAATTGAAGAGCGCTGGCAAGACATTGCATATCAACAAGACAAAGTTACAAATATGTTTCATACCAAGGAATATATTATTCCAACGTTACGAGATCCTAGCGGAGTAGTGATAAACGTGGATGCAACTGAAATTGATGATAATGATGAGGAGGAGGAGGGGGAGGAGGACGAGGAGGACGAGGAGGACGAGGAGGAGACCGATGAGGATGAGGATGATGATAATGAGGACTTTGAATTTTGACGTCTAGGGTAAGTTTTTTATATATAATTTTAGTTTTAAACTATAAATTTACTAAATTTCTTAGCTCAATTATTTGTTTATATACTGTCTCATTGTTAAATTTATATCTTTTGTCTGTGTATATTGTGTATATTTTGTTCTGATAGGTTATCAGAGGTGACATCATCGTAGATTCTCGCATTCGCTCAGATCTTCATTATGAATATTGTAAGTTTTTCATGTTCTTCATTAAGCATCAAAGTTTTATTTGCTTTATTCTAATTTTGATTTTGGTTGATAGTTTCGACGTGGTGACCATAGACGACCCAAGACTATCTTGGCGATCGATTCACCGCCCAAAGACTATACCTACATGCCCCCCTGATCAGGCTGGACCTTCACATGACCAGTCACCAGTACCATCTCATTCACCAGCAGGGCCTTCCCATTCAAATTCACCTGTACCCGCCAGACACTCATCTACTGAGAATATCGAAAGTCGACCGTATATATTTCCGATTGGAGATTTGTAAGTAATATAAATATTATAAATTTTCAACTATCTTAATTATTTATCCAATTTTTTTTCACTTTATCATAGGTTTGAAAATTCTGTAACTGTTATTCGCGAGATCAATAAAATCGTGAATAACTATTGGAGAGGAGACTCATTGTCATACTCAAGTACGCCAGGACCTACAAAAGAACTATGGTGGTGCGAGTTTAAGGTATAATTGATTCATTATATATATTAAATAAGTGATTATATAATCGATTGTTTTTTTTCATCTCAGCGGACATTTATTTGGGACTCTTCTCAAGACTTGGAAGTTAAAAGAATTAAAAAAAAAAAATGTAGCGATCATATTCGACATGTATTGAGTCATGCCAAGAGTACTGGAAAAAAACCAGCCTGTGTCACGTCGGAAAATTGGAGTAAAATCTCCAATTATTGGCAAACTGATGAGAGCAAAAAAAGGAGTCAACAGAATAAAATAAATCAAGCATGTAATTCTGGAGACTTATCTGCAACATATGCGGGAGGATCTATAAATATCGAGGAACATTCACGTAGATTGGTAATTTTTTAATTCTACAATTAGTTTTTTAATTTATTTCAGATTATTATTTTATTTCTAATATTCTTATTTTTAGTCTAAGGAATTGGGAAAGGTGTTAGTAATATATGAGAGATGTCCTAAGGCAATCGCCTTATGTATGAACCATTTATATGATAAATGAAGATTCACTATTTGAGTATACATGTTTCATGTATTTGATTGGATCTTAAACTCATTTACTGAATGTCCACGATGCGATTCACAGCATGAGAGAATTTGTGATTGGATCACAACTAGTGAGTATCTCTACATGTGTAATTGTGATGTATCGGAATTATCCCTAGTCGATGAATTGATGGATTTGGACACCATCAATTCCCGAGACTAGCACGAGGTATACTCCTTGGTGTATCCAAGCATATGATTCTCACTGGCTGGAGACATAGTGATGTGCGTAGTTGATCGTGGATGCTATTTTTGGTTTCTAGTTCATTGGAGTGACCTGTAGTAAGACTTCATATGGTTCTCTGCATATATAGATATGTCAATGAAGTTCTTACTGTGGCTTAAGTGCGATGTTCCTTAGACTTGCGGTATTCAAGTCATCTTGATCATGGAGACTTATGCTTTGACATCTTAAGCAAACATCTCTAAGGAGATGTGGACCCGGGATGATTGGGTATAAGTCGAAGTGATCAAGGTGTTTGAATAGCCTATAAAGGATTCACCACTCCTTGCGAGGAGATGTATACCCATGGCCTCTCATCTGGATTGTTACTAAAGTCTTTGGCCAAAGCATTACATGTTTAGAGTAAGGTACTCTTCGATACATGTGGAGTAACTAGAACTGTGAGGACTAGGAAAATGATACTTGGGCTAGGTGTGACGAGTCACCTAGTGGGGATCGACACAATAGACCATGTCCCAACCAAGTGGGTATAAGATGAGTGAAGGGAATGGGGCACAATCATTCGAAGCATCAAGGGTTTCGTAAATAGTTCTCGATCAACCGCTGATCTTTTTCTTGCTAATCGGGGATCCATGATGTACTACTAGGTGCCACTCATGATCGCTCTATAATTAATGGTTAATTATAGACGGCCAACATAAACCGAGAACCTATTTGGTCACACGACAACGAGTGTAATCCAAAGGATTTAAAACGAGCTTGAGAATGAGATTCTCGCATCGAGAGAAACTAGGTTTGGTTGGACCAAACATAAAGCGAGCATGAAATCGTTTACCGCAATGGAAGCGTGGATGGGCCGGTCTTATGAAGACGAATGGATGAACCAAAATGGTTTGGTTCTAATCCAATGGAGGAGAATAAACCAAAGGGTTTGGTTTATTTTAAACGAATGAACCAAAAGTTGGTTCGGTTCGCTTTAACTTAAAATAAACCATCATGGTTTGGTTTATTTTAACTTATCTTAATGGAGCGGGTTAACGGGCTTTATGGATATGATCCATTAACCATTAAGAGAATTAGTTCTCTATAAAAGAGGGCTTAAGGAGTTAATTGGCGCCAACCCTAAAGTTGCCGCCCAGCTTGTGTGCCGCCGCCCAAGTCATTGCCGGCCTCCAAGCTTCAGCCGGAGAACCACCGGCCACCCTCCGGCGATCTCCTTTGGGTACGGGGATAACGTGACCTTCCATCAAACCTAAGCCGGCCACTATACCTCCACCAAAGCTGTCCAGTTTTTCTGGACAGCTTGTTTCTTGTTGTTGAGCGCCGCTTTGACGACGGTTAGTGCTCCGACAGTGGCTAACTTACCGGGGATTTGATCTCCGGTAATCCTCTGAGGTGGGGGACGAAGGATTCGTCAAACGGTTGACGAATACCTTTCCGGAGAAGCGAGTTTTGAGAACTCGTTTTAGGATCCGAATTTGGATTCGGATCGTGATCATCTCTCGATCACATCGTCTTCAACACGAGGCTAGTAACCCGTACGAAGACGAAGCTCGTGACTTAGCGAATTCATCCCGAGGAGCTCGGCGTGGATACGGATAGAGACGATTCTTACGAGGATCATTCCGGTTGATGCCGTTCCCGCTACACGTCATACGAAAGGTATAACGTAGATAAATTTCTTTTATTGCAAATTTTAATTTACGGTTATGTCTACACTTGTTGTAATATGCATGTGTGTGTTGTGTGTGTTGTAATAAATATAGATTTATTATTTTTAATTGCTTCCGCTGTGCTCATGTTTACGAAACATGATCGAACACACACACGCCGCGGTGCCGGAAACCCAACAGTGGTATCAGAGCCCAGGTTGTGTTTTGACATAATCGTAAAATGGTTTTGCGATAGTCATAATGTTATTTCTGGAAATTTTCTAATTTTGGAAATTTAGAAGTATTTATGGAAATTTTTCAATTTTGGGAAGTCTAGATGTATTTATGGAAATCTTCCATTTTTGGAAAGTTGGAAGTATTTATGGAAATTGATATTTTCCATAAATAAAATATTTGATTAGATTCTGAAAATTTGTTTCCTAATTTAATCATGATTTGATTTGGGAAATCAAATCTTAAAATATTTTATTTCCATAAGTAGTTTTAATGATTTAGGAAATTGGTTTCCTAAATAGATTTTCCTTAATCAAATAATTCCATGAATAAAATATGTGATTAGATTTGGAAATTTGTTTCCTAATTTAATTA
This sequence comes from Wurfbainia villosa, assembly GCA_025175895.1. NCBI lineage: Eukaryota > Viridiplantae > Streptophyta > Magnoliopsida > Zingiberales > Zingiberaceae > Wurfbainia > Wurfbainia villosa. Next base: position 98,335,063 of record CM045987.1, read on the forward strand.
TGATTTGATTTGGAGAATCAAATCTTAAACATATTTTATTTCCATAAATAGTTATGACATATAAGGAAATATATACATGACATAATTGTATGTCATGTAATTGCATTAGATGCATAACATTATGTCATGCGTGTCGTGACATGTAGATGTATGCCATGTATGCCATGCCATGTAGATAATAGTTATTTGCATGCAAAGAGGATGAGACATAAAAACCCTTAAACAATATTAAAGCCTACACCTTCCATTAATATGGTTAGAACCAGAGTTCCGTTTCTTGTTTGGGTTGTTGGACTCTCTCCAAGCCCGGCTCGAACCCGAAATGTTCAAACCATGGAATAGTTTAATACTAATATGGTAAGAGTCAGAGGTCAATCGTTAGCTTTGGTTGTTGGACTCTCTCCAAGCTGGGCTAATTGGTTGAATGCGCTCTAACCATATTAAAACTATGTCCCGATTAATGGGTTGGCTTTAACCTGGAGCATCGGCTTGTTGGACTCTCTCCAAGGTCGATGTAAAGGGAGGTGAAGTTGGGTGCTATGCATATGATGCATACTTGTTAATGTGTTAACAACCCGATGTATGTGTGAACATTCAATTAGTTGATAGCACATTGTGATAGTTGCATATACGTGATATGCAATCGGTATAGTTGATACCTACCATCGTAGTTATGAATGGCTTGTTGGACTCTCTCCAAGGTTGTTCATAACTATGATGGATATCAGCCCATTCGGAGATGGACCTACGATCTCCCGAAGTGATTTTGGGGTTTTTGAAATTCAAAAAATGAATGAGATTTATAAATATATATTGATGCATTTTAAAATCATTTTCTCATATATGCTCATTTTGTATTTCTAAGATTGATCATGATGTGTTTGAATTTGCGTTCCATTTTGGATTCAAATAAATTGACTGGGCCGAACTTCTTGGACTAGCTTAGAAACTTGAGAATTGTTCTCAAGGTGGAAAAGCTTGCGTATGTCCTCGAAGCGCCTCTTCCCGCCCATCCTAGTGACAATGTAACTCTGGACCAATTGTTGGCCTATCAGAAACATGTGAGTGATTCTGAACAAATGAGTTGCATCATGCTAGTCATGATGGAACCCAAGCTACGAAAACAGCATGAGCATATGGATGCTCATATCGTAGTCCTTCATCTTTATGAGTTGGTTGATGAGCAAGTGAGATTCGAAAGGTTCAAAGTCTTCAAGCTCCTCTTCACCTCTGATATGTAAGAAGGTTCATCTGTGGTACTGCTCAACATACTGAAGACTGTGGAACCTTCTGAGAAGCATGAGCAGGGGACGATGTTGCTAGTTGATTCCTCGAAGAAAGGTTCTAAGAGGTAGTCAAAGGAACAACAGAAGGGGAAGAAGAAAAGGGCTAAAAAGGCAGAACCAGCTCAAAAGGGCACTTGCCATCATTATGGCAAGTAGGGCCATTTGCGAAGAAAGTGCAAGATTTATCTTGAGTCCGTGAAGAAGAATAAGGCATCGGATACCCCATCTTCTTCAGATATCTTCGTTATTGATTGTCATTCTATTTCCTCAAACACTTGGGTATTGGATACTGGGTGTGGCTCACATATATGTAATGACATACATGGGCTAAGGAATAGAAGAAGACTCGTCAAGGGAGAGTCAAATTTACGTGTTGGGAATGGAGCAAAGGTTGCTTCACTCGCCATCGGAACGTATTTGTTGAAACTCCCCGCAGGAATTGTCTTAGAACTGGACAATTGCTTTTAAGTTCCTTCGATGATAAAGAACATCTTTTCTATTTCTTGTTTAAATAGAAATGGATACCATTTGACTTTTAGTAACAATTGTTGTTACATAACTTTGAATGGAGTTCTTTATGGGACTGGAACTTTAAGCAATGGTATTTATACGTTGGACGTATCCAGTGATATTTTCAATATCGAAGCGAGCAACAAGCGTGCTCGAAAGGATAATCAATTAGACTCCTATATGTGGCATTGTCGTCTTGGCCATGTAAGCAAGAAACGCATGTCCGAATTACACCGATGTGGAATTCTGGAATCGTTTGAATTGGATTCATACGATACATGTGAATCATGCTTAAAAGGCAAGATGACTAAGTTACCTTTTACAGGAAAAGGTGAACGAGTGGGAGAGTTACTAGGTCTAATACATACCGATGTATGTGGACCTATGTCAACTCAAGCTTTAGGAGGCTATAGCTACTTCATTACCTTCACCGATGATCACTCACGGTTTGGGTATGTGTTCTTGATGAAACACAAGTCTGAAGCCTTTGAAAGGTTCAAAGAATTCAGAAATGAAGTAGAGAAACAACATGACAAGAGTATTAAAATACTTCGATCAGATCGAGGTGGTGAATACTTAAGTCAAGAGTTTCTTGATTATCTAAGAGACAATGGCATATTGTCTCAATGGACTCCGCCCTATACACCACAGCATAATGGTGTATCTGAGAGGCGTAACCGGACCTTGTTGGACATGGTCATGTCAATGATGAATCATGCGACTCTTCCCAAGTCCTTTTGGGGCTATGCACTTCAGACAGCTGTTTACTTTTTAAACAGAATGCCTACCAAGGTAGTATCAACTACTCCATATGAGATATGGAATAGTAAGAAACCTCATGTATCTTACTTGAAGATATGGGGTTGTCCTGCTTATGTGAAGCGGACTGTATCAGACAAATTGGATGCTAAGTCTGATAAATGTCTATTTGTTGGATACCCTAAGGAAACAAGGGGTTACCAATTCTATCATCCTGTGGAACAAAAGGTGTTTGTTTCAAGGCATGCTGTATTTCTAGAGAAAGAGTTTCTCTTGCAAGAAAACAGTGGGAGTGTCGTCGAGCTTGAGGAGGCTCGAGAGACTCAAATAGACATTAATGAGATACCTGGTGAAGCACAACAGCCGACAACTCATAGTGATGAGCAATCGACTGGACCTATTGTAACACCACATCTTCGTAGATCTGGTAGAACACGCAATATTCCTGAGAGATATGGATTTCTCGTAAGTGAATCGAACGACGTGTTACTCATTGATGATGAGGAGCCTACCAGTTATGAAGAAGTGCTGACAAGTTCAGAAAGGGATAAGTGGCTTGGTGCCATGAAGTCGAAAATGGATTCCATGTACGAAAACCAAGTTTGGAACTTGGTTGACCCACCTGAAGGCATAAAGCCTATAGGGTGCAAGTGGGTTTTCAAGAAGAAAACCGACATGGATGGTAATGTGATTACCTATAAGGCTAGATTGTTGGCGAAAGGATATCGTCAAAAACAAGGTGTTGATTATGACGAAACCTATTCGCCTGTAGCTATGCTTAAATCCATTCTGATGCTCCTGGCCATAGCGGCTCATTATGATTATGAGATATGGCAGATGGATGTGAAAACAGCTTTCCTTAATGGAAACCTGCTCGAGGACGTGTATATGATACAACCTGAGGGTTTTGCATCGGTTGATAAAACCAAGGTATGCAAATTGCGACGATCCATTTATGGATTGAAGCAAGCATCCAGGAGCTGGAATATCTGTTTTGATGAGACAATCAAAAGGTTTGATTTCTCACAAAATCCAGACGAACCTTGTGTGTACAAGAAGGTTAGTGGGAGTGCAGTCGTATTCCTAGTATTATATGTCGATGACATACTACTTATAGGAAACGATGTTTCAATCTTACAGTCAGTAAAGGTTTGGTTATCCAAGACATTCTCCATGAAAGACCTGGGAGAAGCAACCTACATCCTCGGGATTAAGATCTATAGAGATAGATCGAAACGGTTGCTTGGTCTTTCGCAGTCTACATATATAGACCGAAAAGCAAAGAGGTTTAGCATGTCGAATCCAAGAAAGGTTTCCTACCCATCGTGCATGGGGTACACCTTTCAAGTCTATGTGTCCGCGCACGTAAGACGCAGAGGATTTGCATGAGTAAGATTCCCTATGCATCCGCAATAGGATCTATCATGTATGCTATGTTATGTACGAGGCCCAAGTATCGTATGCTCGAGTGTCACGAGTAGATACCACCGATCCAGAATGGATCATTGGGTATCGTTAAGACGATCCTTAAGTACTTAAGAAGAACTAAGGATCGTTCCTAATATATGGAGAAAGGTACATGGTGATCACGTGGGTATCACGGATGCGGACTCGAGACGGATGACAAGGATGATTCCATGTCTCGGTCAGGTATGTATTCACCTAGAATGGGCGCAATAAGTTGGAAAGGTTCCAAGCTTGACGCTATAGCGGATTCGCCACTAAGCGAGAATACATTGCGACTTTAGGCGACAAAGCGGTTTGGATCAAGAAGTTCATCTCCGAACTTGATGTGGTCTCATCAATGATCCAAACATGTGCCACGCTATCATCTTATCGAGAGAGATCATCGGTAGGAGCGAAATACAAATCGAGAAAATTCCCCTGAAAGGAACTTGCGGATCCCTTGACTAAGGCATTACCTCAAAATAAGTTTGAGGGTCATGTTGAGCTTATGGTATTGGATCGTAGCGATTGGCATTAGGCCAAGTGGGAATTACATTAGTAATATATGAGAGATGTCCTAAGGCAATCGCCTTATGTATGAACCATTTATATGATAAATGAAGATTCACTATTTGAGTATACATGTTTTATGTATTTGATTGGATCTTAAACTCATTTCTTGAATGTCACGATCGATTCACGGCATGAGAGAATTTGTGATTGGATCACAACTAGTGAGTATCTCTACATGTGTAATTGTGATGTATCGGAATAATCCTAGTCGATGAATTGATGGATTTGGACACCATCGATTACATAGACACGCAGTATACTCCTTGGTGTATCAAGCGGTGATTCTCCGTGGAGACATAGTGATGTCGGAGTTAATCGTGGATGCTAGTTATGGTAACTAGTTCATTGGAGTGACCAGTAGTAAGACTTCATATGGTTCTCTGCATATATAGATATGTCAATGAAGTTCTTCGTGGCTTAAGTGCGATGTTCCTTAGACTTGCGGTATTCAAGTCATCTTGATCATGGAGACTTATGCTTTGACATCTTAAGCAAACATCTCTAAGGAGATGTGGACCCGGGATGATTGGGTATAAGTCGAAGTGATCGAAGGTGTTTGAATAGCCTATAAAGATTCACCACTCCTTGCGAGAGATGTATACCCATGGCCTCTCGTCGGATTGTTACTAAAGTCTTTGGCCAAAGCATTACATGTTTAGAGTAAGGTACTCTTGATACATGTGGAGTAACTAGAATCCGTGGGGCGAGGAAATAATACTTGGGCTAGGTGTGGCGTGAGTCGCCTAGTGAGGGGACACAATAGACCATGTCTGAACCAAGTGGGTATAAGATGAGTGAAGGGAATGGGCACGAATCATTCGAGTCTTGAAGTGTTTCAGAAATAGTTCTGGATCAACCGTTGATCTTTTCGATTAATTGGGGATCATGATGTACTACTAGGTGCCACTCATGATCGTTCTATAATTAATGGTTAATTATAGACGGCCAACATAAACCGAGAACCTATTTGGTCACACGCTGTAGCGTAATCCAAAGGATTTAAAACGAGCTTGAGAATGAGATTCTCAGACCGAGAGAAACTAGGTTTGGTTGGACCAAACATAAAGCGAGCATGAAATCGTTTCAGTCGCAATGGAAGCGTGGATGGGCCGAGTCTTATGAAGACGTAATGGATAAACCAAAATGGTTTGGTTCTAATCCAATGGAGGAGAATAAACCAAAGGGTTTGGTTTATTTTAAACGAATGAACCAAAAGTTGGTTCGGTTCGTTTTAACTTAAAATAAACCATCATGGTTTGGTTTATTTTAACTTATCCTAATGGAGCGGGTTAACGGGCTTTATGGATATGATCCATTAACCATTAAGAGAATTAGTTCTCTATAAAAGAGGGCTTAAGGGATTGTTAAAAAAAAACTAATCCAAACCCTAGCCCCCTTGAGTTGCCGCCCACCTCCACCTTGGAGTTAATTGGCGCCAACCCTAAAGCTGCCGCCGCCCAGCTTGTGTGCAGCCGTCCAAGTCTTTGCCGGCGTCCAAGCTTCAGCCGGAGAACCTCTGGCGACCCTCCGGCGATCTCCTTTGGGTTCGGTGATAAGGTGAGCTTCCATCTTTCCTTAGCCGGCCTCTATTCCTCCACCAAAAGCTGTCCAGTTTTTCTGGACAGCTTGTTTCTTTGTTGTCGGAGCGTCGTTTGGGCGGCGGTTAGTGCTCGACAGTGGCTAACTTACCGGGATTTGATCTCCGGTAATCCTCTGAGGTGGGGGCGAAGGATTCGTCAAGCGGTTGATGAATACCTCTCCGAGAAGCGAGTTTTGAGAACTCGTTTAGGATCGAATTTGGATTGGATCGTGATCATCTCGATCACGTCGTCTTCAACACGAGGCTAGTAACCCGTCACGAAGACGAAGCTCGTGACTTAGCGAAGTCATCCCGAGGAGCTCGGCGTGGATACGGATAGAGACGATTCTTACGAGGATCGTTCCGGTTGATGCCGTTCCCGCTACACGTCATACGAAAGGTATAACGTAGATAAATTTCTTTTATTGCAAATTTTAATTTACGGTTATGTCTACACTTGTTGTAATATGCATGCGTGTGTTGTGTGTGTTGTAATAAATATAGATTTATTATTTTTAATTGCTTCCGCTGTGCTCATGTTTACGAAACATGATCGAACACACACACGCCGCGGTGCCGGAAACCCAACAAAAGGAACCGGAATTTATAGATACTTTCGTTCGCACTTTCCAAAAAAAAGATAAGACTTGGAGTGGAGATAGAGCTAGAGCAATTAAGGTTTGAATTAATCTTTAAACTTACTTTATAACTTTAATTCTGTTAGTTATGTATATGCTCTGATTAAAATTTAAATTTTGTATAGGAGAGATATGATCAGTTATCCTCATCACAGAGAATTTCAGGAGATGACGGTGATAATGAGGGATCTGAGCCATCTGTTAGTAATAATTTGGATTTATGGCTTGAGGCGAGTGGAGGATCAAAAGGGGGAAGGATATTAGGTATGGGTTCTCTGAGCAGAATTCATAATGTTCCTCGTAGATCTATTTCTTCTACTCCACCAGCAGTAGCGGCACAGATACATAACTTAACTGAGGAGGTTAGCAATTATTAAGGGCATAATATTTGAAAGAGATCAGAAAATTCTAGAAATACAACAACAAAACTCACAAAGGGATCAAGAAATGATAGAAATGCGACGATAACAAGCTTTTCTTATGCGACAGTTTCAGCAATTTAGTTCCGGTCCAAGTCATATTCCTCCTAGTATTGAGGATGATGGTGGCGACGATGATGATATTGTATGCATGTTTGTAATTAGTACTTTTAAAAATTTTTAGTTTATTGAGTTTGTTAATCCTTCATTTTTTTAATTTTTGATTAATACTTTTTATTTTGCTTTAAACAGGAATGATGAAGTCAATCCTTATGTCGGTTGAAAATGCACATCTGAGTAAGTCTTTGCATATTTATTTTCGTGTTAGTAGATAGTTTTTTTTTAATGTATGATACTTTTTGTTTGTTTCTTTTCTAATGCAGGTAGAAGAATGACGGTCGTTGCTTAGTAGATGATCTTTTATTGTTTCTTTCCCATGTGTTGAGATATTTTGAGTGGACATTGTTATTTGGATATCAGAACTATGCAGATGTTTGTAATGTTGTAGGATATAACTTTGTTGTTTTGAATGTTGTATTGTTCTTAACTTATTGTGTTAGTTTATATTTATTTGGATATGGAATATTTATGGATATTATTGAATGTTATTTTGTTCTATTGAAATTGTGTGTGTGTTTTGTTTGTATTAAACAGGTTGTGTGAAATTTGTATATACGATAAAATATCAAAACAGATGGAACCTGCTAATTTTTTTTTATTTAGCGACAAAAATACAAATTCGTTGCTAAATTTTGGGAATTCTGCGACGAATTTAACAACGAAACTAACCTGCGACAAATTCTGCAATGAATTTTGCGACAAATTTTGTGACAAAAATGAATTCGTCGCAAAATATGGTTTTTTGCGACGAATTCAGCGACGATTTTTGCGACGAATTTGTATCAGTCACAAATTTAGCAACGAAATTGTAATTTCGTCGCAAATTTTCTGCGATGAATTTTTTTTTGTGGTGAAAATTAGCAACGAAAACACTTAATTCGTCACAGATTTGCGACGAAATAAAAATTCGTCGAAGATTTTTGCGACGAAAGTTGCGACGAAATTTTGAATTCGTCATGACGTCTGCAACGAAATTAGCGATGAAAATTTAAATTCGTCGCTAATTTTCATCGCTAAAATTCGTCGCAAAAATTCATCGCTATTTTTGTCGCTAATATTTGCGACGCTTTATCCGCAACGAAAATATTTTTGTCGCTAAATTCATCGCTAATTTATTTTGCGACGATTTTTTTTTAAATTCATCGCTAATGACTATATTTTTTGTAGTGCTAGCATATATTAAGCCTTTGTATCCCCTTGAAACCCTCTCAAGAACACCAACCAAAAGCCTTAGGGTTTCGGATGGAGTTGGAGGAAGGAGGAGGAGTTCGGTGGAGTTGGATCTTCTAGCAATACCAAGACTTTCTCCTTGAAAACCCTCTTGAGAATTCCATCACAAGGAGTCCTAAAGCTTGGATGGAAGAGGGAGGAAGGAGGAGGAGTTTCAGCCAAGAATGGGAGAAGGAAGAAGAATGAGGAAGAATGAAGAAGGAAGATGGGGGTTTTCTTTTCTTCCTTAACTTCCTCTTTAATTCCCACTTTAATAGCTAGGGAGGTTAGAAAACTTTTCATCTCCTCATGGGGAGATGAAACAACTCTTCACCCTCTCATCTTCTCATTTACCTTCTTTGTATATTCCTTATCTATTCTAGCCAAGAATTATCCTATGGTCTAGTGGTATCAAGGCTATCTCACAATTAGGAGGTTCATGGTTCAAATCCTACCTATAGCGAACCATATTTTATTATTTTATTATTTTATTTTATTTTATTTTAAACTTTTTATGGGCGTTAAAAATTATATAATTACTTTGAATAGCTTAAAATTTTACGGGCATTACACCCCCTACTTGTGTAGCTCCTCCTTGCCCCTTCTTCTCCCCCTTTGGGCATTGACTCCGGTAGTGTCCCGGTTATCGACATTTGAAGCAAATAACATGCTCCTTACTCTTTTGTCTTTGGCCACTGGCTTCCTTGGTCTTTGGCATGACTTGTGTCATTTTCTTGACCTATTTCGGACACTTGCTCTTATAGTGTCCGATTTCCCTACACTCAAAACATATTATATGAATCTTATTATTAACACATATGTTTGAGTTACCTTCCATGGTAGGGGAGTCCCGAGTTTCCTCTTCCTCTTGACCGGATGTAGATGGTTCTTCTTGTTGCTCCAGTATTGAGGATGCTCTAATCTCCTCCCCCTCAATCCTAGAGGTGGAGGTCTCCTTTACCTCTTCCTCTTCCACCGATCCGGATGTTGACTCCCTATCAACTTCCGAATCCTCACTTTCTTGTGAGGATGAGGATTCATCTTCGGACTCCTCTTCTTAAGCCGGTGAGGCCACTTGACTCCATAGCTCCTTGGCATCCATGTAGTCACCTAAGCTAGACAAAATATCATTAGGAATCAACTCAACCAAGAATTTTATTTCCTTCTTGTTTATCTCGATTCTTGGATTTGTTCCCCGATCCACTTCTTCATTTTGAGGAACCTTCCCTTTGGCCCTCTTGGATACTTGAATCCATCCAATAACACGGACTATTCTTCGAAGTCCCTCATCATAATAAAGTCTTCAATCCTCACCTTCCATTGTCTAAACCCTTCTTGTCCATAGAAGGTATATAGGACCGGCGTGTTGATGTCCCAACCTTGTTGTTCTTCAAAATCCATCTTTCTTCCTCTTCACCCTCTAGCATCTTTTGCTCTCGGCAGTTAGTCCGTAGAAGAGCCCCGGGCTCTGATACAAATTGTTAGGAACGTTGCACCCGCTAGAGGGGGGGGGGGTGAATAGCGTTGTCGTCGTCGATGGATTTCGTTCGCGATCGTGCTTGCTACAAATATATTAGTACGCAGCGGAAATAGAAAATATACAATACAAACACACAAACATGATCAAGACACAAGGATATAACGTGGTTCGGAACTGAATGGTTCCTACTCCACGGATTGGGCTCGTAAGAGCCCTAGTGATGCCAATCACACACCACTACTCAAATAACTCCTTCTTGGAACAATCCAGAGGCAGAGAAACCTCTTACAATAATTCTTACAACAATAAGAATGAAATACAAGTAAGATACAATAGAATGCAAGTAAAGAAAACTTTACAAAGAGCTTTTAGATGCTTGCTTGTTGATTGCTTGAACCGTGGTTGAAGATCCTGATTTGCACCAGCAAATCGCCTCAAGAATGTCTAAGAAACTGATGCCAAATACCTCCTCCATGAGCTCTATTTAAAGATGCTGCCTGGGCTAGATTTAGCCTATCAATCGATTGCTCGGGACCATCAGTCGACTGGTGCCACTGTTGTCGTGAGACAACGGCTAGATCCACGCTAGAAAAATTCAATGGATACACCATCAGTCGACTGATGGCTCAATCAGTCGAGTGGTAAGACCGATCACTCGACTGGAGAAACTTTTGTGCCCGAGAATCTGACCATAAGTCTGTTGGATCGAGCGAATCACTAGAGGGGGGGTGAATAGCGCTAGAAAATCTTTTGTTCGACTTCGTTTGTTAAAACATGAGTAGACACAGTGGAAGATAAAAACAAAACAAATGAGACAATAGACATGAGGGTTTTACTTGGTTCATATCCCTAGTGGTCCTTGACCATGCACGGAGGGCAAACTACTAAAGAACTCCTCCTCGTTGGAGGTAGGAGTTAGACGGATACACGAAATCACAAAAGCTCGAGGTAGAGGGACACTCCCCCTCTCCTCGTTATAATGAAAGTTTTACGAAATAAGTAAACTGAAATACATTTGAAACTTTCGTTACCGATGACTTCAAAGGTTGGAGGTTGAAGCTCTAGTCGTCATCTCGATAGCGCTTTGTCGTAGGGATGTTGGAGAGTCGGAGTGTATCGGAAGCACTTGGAAGCTTTTGAATTGATGAAAAACCCTAGGACAAGCCCTCCTTTTATAGCCTTTGAGCCCCTCATCGAATGGCTCTTCAACCAATAGGAATTGGGCACAAGACTCCTTAAAAAATGGTGATAGAGCTTGACTCCTTGAGGCAGATCCTTGACCATCAGTCGACTGATGGTAGCATTAGTCGAATGCTGACTGCAAACAGTCAACTGATTGACGTCAGTTGGGTCCTCCAAGCTGGCAGTCGACTGATGCTAGCTGCAGGACAAAGTTAGCTTAACAAACACATTATTTTGACGGTCGCCGACCGTCCGATCTCAACCTAGACCACCAAGGGGATGTCTTGGGTCGGATCTACGCTTAAGACTATCTCCGTAAGGAGGATACAACCTCACTTACGCTCGCACACACAAGCTTACCTCGATACTTACTGTGTCACTTTTGCTTCCGGCCTTCCACTCGATTCCTTCGGCTTCCTCCGAAATCACTCGAGTGTTGCCCGACTACCGCGGCTCCCTCCGGGTGTCGCTAGCCTTTAGCTCAAGCTTTAGCACTTTTCTGCACACTCGATTCAGCTCGTGAGATAATGATATATCCTTAACTGTGCATCTTTTGCCATAATCAAAATACAGGTTTGACTTAGGTGCCCCTGCACCAACACAGTCGACTGATAATAAGATCAGTCAACTGCTCAAGCCAACAATCGACTGCCAAGCTATGACAGTCGACTGCTAAGATACTTCCCGCAGTCAAATCCTAGTTGACTCCTACCAGTCGACTTACCCATGGTCCTAGTCGACTGATACACCTCAAACATGAGGTTTTAACCCAAGTATGGTGCCCCCATACTTGCTAGACCACCCGTAGCCTAGACCTAAGCCTTCTAGCCACCTCTGTCAACCTCGCGCCTATTAGATCCCTCCAAGTCATCCATGACTTGTTCATCCATACGCTAGCCTTCAGGTGCTTCCATCGGCTATTGTTATGCTAACGGTGTCTACACCGCCAAGGCACATTGGACTTACGTTGCCAAGACTCCACTTGGACTTTACCCCGCCAACCATTGGACTTATGTTGCCAGACTCTACCCTTGGACTTTACACCGCCAATATTTCCCTTGGACTTTCCAAATGCCAAGACTCAAGCTTGGACTTTCCCTTGCCAACCCATGTTGGAATTTCTATGCCAAGACCCATGCTTGGACTTTCCTTTGCCAACCCATGTTGGACTTTTCCTTGCCAAGACCCATGCTTGGACTTTACATGCCAAGTACTCAAGACTTGGACTTTCCCAATGTCAAGTGTCCCACTTGAACTTTTTCCATGACAATGGTCAAACCATCGTCAAACATCAATACTAACCTGGGTCGAATGCATCAGCAATCTCCCCAACACATGTCAGGCATCAATGTCAGACATCCATGTCAAACATCAAAATACTACTCGAGTCAAACTCGAGTCTGGCCAATCATGACCTGGGTCGATTGCACCAACAGGATTTATTTGGTGGATGTGTGTTAGACATTGTTGTTGTACACACTTGTTGTTTCAGTTTTTGCCGATGTTTTTTTGTATGTTGGGTGTTAGTCATATCGGTATGCACTGTATGTAGGTTGTTATGTCATTGCGTTTAGATTTCTGGTGTGCTTTGTTATATTTACATTTGTATATGTTATTGTAGTTGTGGGCAAAAGACTTGTATAAACAGGATATGTTGCCACGTACAGGGGATATGCTGTCTGTTTGCTTTTCAGCTCTGCATGCTCTCGGAGCATGACAGTTCTTCTCTTCAGTAAGCAAATTTGATCCCTTTCTGCACTTAATATTGTTAAACAATCTTCAAAGTTTGACAAATCAAAGTCTTCTTCAAGTGATGCTTCAGACAAGTGCTTCTCATTGATGCAAATAATCCGCAGATAGTAGGGAACTTGTGGAGCCAATAGAGAGAAAATAGAGTCAAGAAAAGCAACATCGCAATATGGGGCTCTACAAAATGACATCAAGATATGAGCTACCCTAGGCATTTCATGTGTTAATGCCTCCATGTGTTCAACAATAATTGATTCAAGAACATAAAGAAGAATTGCTTCAGCATTTCTAGTAGCATAACCTTTCAAAGAGTTAGCGTCTTTTGCAACATAAAGATGACCTTTTAATGGTTTGAGGTATGGCCACAAACACAAATCAGCAAACCAGCAGAGTAAATCAGGCACAACACTAGAAGAAAGAGATTTGAGATGCCACCCAACAACTTGCAAAATAATCTCTCCGAACTCACTAAACTGGCTTCTCATGTTCGGAAAGAACATAAGAAGGTGAGGAAAAAGTACTTGGAAGGAGAGTTGAGCATCTTACTGATTAGAGGATTCAAAATCTTTATCAAGTTGCAAGTCTATTTTGGTGTCTGATGAATGTACTAGTACTGTGTCAGCTTTCCTGTTCTATAAATTTTCAGTAAGTACCAGCATGAGAAAGGTGGAACTAGACTTATATACATAAAACCACTATGTACTCCACAAATGTGATCCTATCTCCAATGCCAGATGATGCTATCACCAAGTTTTGAAGAAGGTCCCAACACATCCTCATCCAAATACACATACTTCAAATGCTCAGGAAGAGGCTTCAATTCAAGCTTCTGTGGTTGCACATATGATGGAAGTGATTCTTGGGGCGTTGTCTGAAGAGCGCAAGTCCCTACACATTCCATATCCCTGTCCTCATACAAAGGCCCACAGATAAGTCCTAACGACAAATCATCATCAACATCAGAATCAATAAAATCATAAAAAAAATGTAGAAGGTGTAGAGATATCCAAATGAAAAAAAAATAGACTCAGAAATACAATCCATGCAATCCAGCTCATCAGTTATATCTACGCTAAGAATGGAATGATCCTCCATCGGGTGCTTCATAGCGTCCGAAATACTGAACTGAACTACAGTATCTCCTACCTTCATATATAGAAAGAGTATCTGCATACACATCAATCTTGGTCTTGGCAGTCTTGAGGAAAGGTCTGCTCAAAATAAGTGGAGCTCTGTTGTGGTGTGTATCACCCCCCATGTCAAGAATATAAAAAGTTTGCAAGAAATTCTGGGGCACAGGCTAAATAAGTACTGACACATCCTTTCCTACACTGATCAACTCAATACCTTTTAGCTTCTTCTTGTGAATACATAAATCTTTAAGACACTTGGCATACTTGGGAATCTGCTCGATCATTGTCAACAAAGGGACATTGACTTCCACCTTGTTGAACAATTCTACAAGCTCCTGGAATTCCTTAGTCTTTTCTTTATAAACCCACTTCCTAGGCTTCACTGGTCTCTGAGGGAAGGGTAATGGAACTGGCAACTCAGATTGTCGCGGTTGTGGATCCTGCTCCGCTCTGCACTGCTAGAAACAACAACTGGATCTGGAACTAGTGCTACAAGGTCCAAGGTAACTCTGCCACTCCGCAATGTAATCGCACTAATGTTTCCTTTAAGATCTGGAATGGTCTGAGATGGTAGCTGACTAGATCCCTGTGACTGCAGTTGATTAATGTTAGATGCAAGCTGGCTAATCTTTCTCTCTATGCTCTGAATAAATGCATCTGTCTTCTGCTGATACTACAGTTGTTGCACCAAAAGTTGCTGCATAAAAATCAAATAGATTATTGCTTGAAGACCCAGTCATCACCACAAACAAATAACACAATGAGTATCAAATAAAAATGATAAGAAAGACACTAATAACAAAAGAAAAGAAAACAAATTAACTAACTACAGTTTAAAGATAAACGAACACCATTATTAGTTCCCTGGCAACGACGCCAAAATTTGATGTACAATTTTTTATCATGGTACCGTTTTGAAATTATTTACCGAACCCCTAACTACACTAATGCAGTATAGGGTAACTCGGGTCGTCTCCCATGGAACTCAATAGTTGAAAGTTTGTTTCTAAACATTATTAACACTGGGGGTTCCTACAACTATCAAACAATTATTTGAAAGCTAACCTAATGTGCGAGAATCATTCAACCATGCACCGCACTATCACTATACGATACAATGGTTAAACAATTCTGATTAACGGACATGACCATGCACCGCACTGTCACTATACGACATAATGATCAAAGATTAACTGAAAACTAAATGAAACAAACCTAAGCAATTCAACCAAGCACCGCACTGTCACTATACGACACAATGATCAAATGTCAAGTGAAAACTAAACAAAACAAACTTTAACAATTCAACCAAGCACCGTACTGTCACTATATGACACAATGGTCAAATATTAACTGAAAACTAACCTAAGCAATTCAATCATGCACCACACTATCACTATACAATACAATGATTAAATATTATTGAAAACTAAACTAAATAAACTTAAACAATTCAACCAAGCACCGTGTTGGATCAATTAGAGCGCTATAGGGGGGGTGAATAGCGCAAAACAATTTTCTTTCGTTCGATATAAAATGTGAGTGAGAGTAAATGCAGCGGAAAGAAAATAATACTCGTTTGTTTTTATGTAGTTCACAGCCTTCGGCTGCTAGTCCAAGGCCCTAACGGTCCTAGACCGCGTACGGAGGGCAAAACACTAAAAACACTCCTCCTCGTTAGAGGTAGGAGTAAGCGAATACAATCGATACGAAAAGCTCAAGGTAGAGAGATACTCCCCCTCTCCTTGTTATGATTAAAGCACGATAAATATAGAAATAAAGATGAAAATAAGGAAAATACTAACGACTAATAAAGTAATAAAAGTTAGACACTTGTCGTCAGAGATGCGGTAGCACTTCATCGTCGTATGGTCGTCGTAGAAGAGTATCATAGGGGAGGCTTTATGGAGAGCTTTTGATGATGGAAATAGGGTGGAGAACCCCTACTTTTATAGCCTTGGAAACCCTAGACATTCACATCTTCAACCAATGAGAGCAAGCCTCCTATCCCTTCAAAAATGGAGATAAGCTTTGAATCTCCTCAAAGTCGATCCTTGACCAACAGTCGACTGCTACCCTTACCAGCCGACTGCTAGATAGACCAGTCAACTAATACAAGCCCTCAGTCGACTGATGGCAAGTTTTTCAGCTGCAACGAAGAGTTAGCTCGAAAATACAGTTAATACAAGTAAATTAAATGGTCATATATCATCCGATCTCGACTTAGACCTTCCATGGGAGGTCTTGGTCGAATCTTCGCCTAAGAACGTCCCTGTACAGAGGACATGACCTTCCTTGCGCTCACTCACACGAGCTTACCTCAACATTTACCTTGTAGCTTCTGCTTTCGGTCTTCCACCTGATTCCTTTGGCTCCCTCTGAAGTCATCCCAGTATCGCCCGACCACCACGGCTCCCTCCGGGTGTCGCTAACCTTCAGCTCTAGCTTTTGTACTTATATGCACACTTGATTTAGCTCGTGAGATAACAAAATGAGTGTAACTTTGTATCGTTTTCTATAATCAAAACTCATGTTCGACTTAGGTTCCTACTGCACCAACAATCTCTCCCTTTTTGATCTATGGCAAACCCATACAAAGTTAAGGAAATAATATGCATGAAGAATTAAAAATTAAGTAGGAGTAATAGAGACTTTCTTTCAAGTACTCCCCCTTGAGGAAACCTCCCCCTTGACCGAGGGTGAGTCTTCGAAAGAAGGTCTTAACTCTCCCCCTTGATGTTTGCTACTTAGGAAGAGTTTAAGTAATTAACAATTACTTAAAGTTGGCCTTAGTATTAAAAATAAGTTTAAGTTAAGAAGATTTCTTAACTTGGCCTTTCTCCCCCCTTTTCAACTAATAGAAATAAATTTTTAAACATTACGTTAAGTAAAACATTAACTTTTGGCCATAAGAATATAGAATTAAGTTACTAATTTAAGTTCCAAGTCCAAGCATGTTCCATATTATTTTGAAAATAATATACTAAAAATAAGCTCATCTATTTAAATGTTCAACTCTTATTTGACTTGATTGATATAAAGGATCAACAAGTCCTGGTCAGAGTCGGTTAATATATATATATGATTATACTTCGTGGTTCATGGCGATGCACTAGCTCTACATCTGGAATGAGGAGTAAGGTCCTAACATCTCACGCCCATCTACATGGCTAAGTACACAAACACATTAGTCCTATGTGTTGTGAGATGTATTGGCTCCTTAAATCTATAGGTGCATGATATCTAGGGTGAGCCCTAAGCTAGTTCCATTAACATGAAAAGAGAAGTAAATACTATAGTATATAAAAAGAATGTAAGTCCTACTCTATTAAGCACATGCCTAATTTTCGTCTTAGTAGACTAAATTCGGCTTCGGGTAGTGGCTTGGTAAAAAGATCGGCTAGGTTTGACTTGGATTCCACATATTCGAGTTTGATGGTTCCGTTAGCTACATGTTCTCGAATAAAGTGGTGTTTAACTTCTATATGTTTGGTCCTAGAATGACAAATAGGATTTTTGGTTAGGTTGATGGAGCTAATATTATCTATGTGAGTTTTAATATTGTTGAAGTTTAAGTTAAAGTCTTGGAGAGTGTGCTTCATCCAAAGAAGCTGAGCTACACACTCACCCATCACGACGTATTCAGCTTCAGTGGTAGATAAGACAACACAGTGTTGCTTCCTACTGCACCAACTCACTAGACTCGAGTCGATGAGTTGACAACAACCACTCATGCTCTTTCTATCGAGTTTACTATCGGCGTAGTCCGAATCAGAATAGCCGATTAGTTCAAACTCGGTAGATATAGGGTACCAAATACCTATGCTTAGCATGCCCTTTAAATACCTAAGGATACGCTTGACTAGGGTTAGGTGAGACTCCTTGTCACAGGTTGGAAACCTTGCGCACATACTTACCACGAAAAAAATGTTGGGTCGACTCGCGATTAAGTATAGAAGACTCCCTATCGCACTCCTATAGTGTTTTATGTCGATGGGTTTTCCTTCTAAGTCCTCTCCTATGTTGACATTAGTTGCCATGGGTGTATTAATGGTTTTAGCGTCTTGCATTCCAAAACATTTAATTAATTCCCTAGTATATTTTTGTTGATGTTAATATATTCCATCCTTAGTTTGTTTAATTTGTAGTCCTAGAAAGAAACTCAATTCACCTACTAAATTCATTTCAAATTCACTTTCCATAAGTGAAATGAATTCGTTTAGTAGGATCGAATTGGTTGTTTCGAAAATGATATCGTCTACGTAGATTTGAGCTATAAAGATTTCATTACCTACGGTTTTTATGAAGAGGGTTGGATTGACTAGGCCTTGGTTAAAAACGTTTGACGATAAATTGAAATCCTCTCGTACCAAGCTCAAGGAGCTTGCTTGAGTCCATAAAAAGCTTTCTTTAGTTTAAGGACATGGTCGGGTTTATCTAGGCTTTCGAATCCTGGGGGTTGGCTAATGTACACCTCTTCCTTAATAAGTTCATTTTAAAAAGCTGACTTGACATCCATTTGAAATAACTTAAATCCTCGATGTGCAGCGTAGCTAACAACATTCGGATGGATTCTATTGGATCGAAGCGGATCGCTAGAGGGGGGCGGGGTGAATAGCGATAAAACTTTTCTTCGTTTCATTCGTTAAAACAATTAAACGCAGCGGAAAATAAATGCAAAGTAAATGAGACAAGAGAATATTTTTTACTTGGTTCGTAGCCTTCGGCTACTACTCCAAGGCCCTAGTGGTCCTTGACCACGCACGAAGGGCAAATCACTAAAGAACTCCTCCTCGTTAGAGGTAGGAGTTAATCGATACAAGAACACACCAAAAGCTTGAGGTAGAGGGACACTCCCCCTCTCATCGTTACGATAAAAACTCCGAGAAAGTAAAGCAATAAACTGAAATAAAGCTTATACCGACGTAACAAAATAAAAACAAATTAAACCTAGATGTCGGAGAGGAAGAAATTCATTGTCGGAGAGTTGTAGCTTTGCGGAGGCTTTTGGAAGCTTAGAATTGATGATGAAACCCTAGGATAGACCCTTCTTTTATAGCCTTTGAGCCCCTTTTCGAGAGGAACTTTAGCCAATCAAAATTGAGCACCACTCCCCTTGAAATGAGGTGATAAGCCTTGACTCCTCGAAGCTGATCCTTGACCATTAGTCGACTGATAGCCATCATCAATCGACTGATGGCAGCATCAGTCGAATGTTGACCATGACGATCGACCGATTGGACAATCGAGTCCTCCAAGCGATCGGTGCTATTGAAATGACAAGTTAGCTAAACAAAAATATTATTTCGACGACCTCCGACTGTTCGATCTCGACCTAGACCACCGATGGGATGTCTTGGGTCGGATCTACGCTTAAGTCTAACCCCGTAAAGAGGATACGACCTCACCTACACTCGCACACACACGATCTTACCTCGATACTTACTGTGTCGCTTTCGCTTCCGGCCTTCCACTCGATTCCTTCGCCTCCCTCCGAAGTCACTCGAGTATCGCCCGACCACCATGGCTTCCTCCGGGTGTCACTAGCCTTCATCTCCAGCTATAGCAATTTTCTACACACTCGATTCAGCTCGTGAGATAACGACACGAGCTTAACTTTGTATCATTTGCTATAATCAAAACTCAGGTTCGACTTAGGTGCCTACTACACCAACAATCTCCCCCTTTTTGATTTATGGCAAACCCACATACAAAGTTAAGAAAATTGCATGCATGAAGAATAATAATGTGCATGAGAAACAAAAATAAAGATTAAATTGGAGTAGTAAAGATTTTCTTCAAGTACTCCCCCTTGAGGAAACCTCCCCTTTGACCGAGGGTGAGTCTTGAAGAAAGACCTTACTCCTCCCCCTTGAGGGTTTCTATTTAAGTAATTAACATTACTTAAAGTTGGCCTTAGTAATATGTTTAAGTTAAGAGGACTTCTTAACTTGGCCCTTTCTCCCCCTTTAAGTAAAACATTAACGTTTGGCCATAGTGTTTAATAATAAGTTTAAGTTAAGAATTCTCTTAACTTGGCCTTTACTTTCTTTTTGTTAAAAAAAAATTAAGTAAGTTTTCAAAACTTAAAGTTAAGTAAACATTTACTTAACTTTTGGTCATGTAAAGCCATAGTGTTTAAAAATAAGTTTAAGTTAAGAATTCTCTTAACTTGGCCTTTATTTTCTTTTTGTTAAAAAGTTAAGTAAGTTTTCAAAACTTAAAGTTAAGTAAACATTTACTTAACTTTTGGTCATGTAAATAAATATGAAGTAAGAGTTAAGTTATCAAAAATTAAATTTTGTTAAAAATTTTGATCCCTTAACTTTAGCCTTTTTCTCCCCCTTTTGCCATATATCGAAAAGAGTGAGGGTGTGTGGAAAACAAACATAAGTATTAAATTTAAAGTCCAAGCATGTTCCACATTATTTTAAAAATAATATACTGAAAATAAGCTCATCTATAAAATGTTCGACTCATATTTGGCTTGATTGATATGAAAGATCAACCAGTCCTGGTCAGAGTCGGTTATTATGTATGATTATACTCCGTGGTTCATGGCGATGCACTAGCTCTACATCTGGAACCAAAAGTAAGGTCCTAACATCTCACACCCATCTACGTGGCTAAGTACACAAACACATTAGTCCTATGTGTTGTGAGATGTATTGGCTCCTTAAATCTATAGGTGCATGATATCTAAGGTATGTCCTATGCTAATTCCATGAAAATGAAAAGTAAGAAATAGTAGTAAGAAAATATAATTTGTAAGTTCCTATTCTACTATGCACATGCCCAATTTTCGTCTTAATAGACTAAATTCGGCTTCGGGTAGGGGTTTAGTAAATAGGTCTGTCAAGTTAGACTTCGATTCGACGTATTCGAGTTGTATGGTTCCGTCGGCCACATGTTCTCGAATGAAATGGTGTTTGACCTCTATATGTTTGGTCCTAGAGTGACATATCGGATTCTTAGTAAGGTTAATTGAACTAATGTTATCTACGTGAAGTTTAGTATTTGTAAAGTCTAACTTAAAGTCGCGGAGAGTGTGCTTCATCCAAAGAAGTTGAGTGACACACTCACCCATCGTGATATATTCGACTTTGGTGGTAGATAAGGCAACACAGTGTTTCTTCCTACTGCACCAACTCACTAGACTCGAGCTGAGAAGTTGACAACAACCACTCGTACTCTTTCTATCGAGCTTACTACCGACATAGTCCGAATCGGAGTAGCCGGTTAGTTCGAACTCGGTAGATCTAGGGTACCAAATACTGACATTAAGTGTACCCTTTAGATATCTAAGGATATGCTTGACAAGAGTTAGGTGAGACTCCTTGGCACAAGTTTGGAACCTTGCGCATATACTTACTGCAAATAAGATATCAGGTCGGCTCGCAGTTAAGTAAAGGAGACTCCCTATTACGCTCCTATAGTATTTTAAATCAATTGAGTTTCCAATTACATCTTCTTCTATATTCACATTAGTTGCCATTGGGGTATTAATAATTTTAGTGTCTTGCATTCCAAAACGTTTAATTGATTCCCTAGTATATTTTTGTTGATTGTAGGGGATCGATCGGCCTGCTAGAGGGGGGTGAATAGCCCTTAAACGTTGGATGACGTAATTTGCTCGTTCTACAATCATCGTTAGCGCAGCGGAATAACAATAATAATACTAACGAGATATACAAATACACACAAGCACATGCAATACACCAATATATACGTGGTTCGGAACCGAATGACTCCTACTCCACGGGCGAGCTCTCCGAGCTCTAGTTATGCGCACGACACTAACTAAACTCCTTCTCGACTACACGTCGGAGGTGGAGAAACATCTCACAAGATATTACAACAAGTAATATGAAATACAACAAGAAATACAAAGACAATACAAAAGAGAACTTTTACACAATTATTTTGATAGCTTTCTTATTGCTTGCTTTTGCTTGCTCTTGAAGGTCTGGAATGCAACAACAATTCCCCTCCAAAGTCACCTCAAAAGCCTTGTCAAAATCCTCCCTCTTGAGCTCCATTTATAACCTACATCAAGCTAATTTCGCGCGCATCAGTCGATTGATCGTGACCATCAGTCGACTGGTCCTGTAGCCATTGTCTCACAACGGCCAGATCCACGTTGGTTAAGTTCCAACGGATCACACATCAGTCGACTGATGGAACCCATCAGTCGACTGGTCCCCATCAGTCGAGTGCTGGCGAGCTCGACTCCATTCTATGCTCGTGCACAGTGTGATCAGTCGACTGCTACCCATTAGCAGTCGACTGCCTTCCCTTGGTAGTCGACTGATCAGCCAGACTTCTGTTCAGTCGAACACTGGTTGAACCCATTCGACCTAGAGCAGTTGACTGACACCTATGCCAGTCGACTGATGTCGGGCAAAACCTCAAACACCAAGTTGTTTGAGCATCCGACCGTCGGGTAAACCCTCAAATATCAAGTTTGAGCCTCTGACATTCAGTCTTAGCCACTTGGCCAAGTCCACCTTATCCCTCATGGAGTTCCCCACCGAAGCTCTCTTCCCTCGGCCTACGTCCCTCGGATGCGCCAAGCGCACGACTTTGCAACGCCATCCTTCACATCTCATGCCCTCGAAGTATGCTTCCCTTTGGGCTCACTCCATTCGCTCCCCGTCCGGCGGCCCCTCGGATGCACCAAGCGCACGGCTTCGCAATGCCATCCTTCACTGACTCAAGGACCCCGAGCCTAGTGAACTTATCAAGTCCTCAAGACTTCCCACATGCACCAAGCGCACGACTTCGCAATGCATTTCTCACCAAGCAACAAGCGCACAGCTTCGCAATGCTTTAGACTTTTCCACACCAAGCTCCATGCTTGGATTTTCCATGCCAACCCCATGTTGGACTTTCCCACACCAAGCTCCATGCTTGGATTTTCCATGCCAACACCATGTTGGACTTTCCCATGACAATCCCATGTTGGACTTTCCCATGACAATCCCATGTCATGAGTTTTGTCTATCATCAAAATACTATCAAGGTAACCTGGGTCGATTGCACCAACAATCTCCCCCTTTTTGATGATTGACAAAACTTCCATCTCAAGTCTACCAATTCTCCCATATTGGCAATTCTCACATCCCAAATGAGAATTCCAAACCTAATTGGTAACTTGGTAACTTCTCCCCCTTTTTGACATCACATCAAAAAGGTCCTCCCCAAGGGTTTGAATGTCTCATATCCCAATGAGATCTTACAATCTCTCCCTTGGAGGAAACACATGCCTACAATCTTGCTAGTGATCCCATATCACTTAAAGAGAGGCAACCCAATTTTCCTCCCATGAGGAAATACACATCCATCTTCCCATGATAGATTCCTCCCCCTAGAGGCTTGCTCCCCCTTGACCATTGCACCAACAATGTCCTTGGAGAGTCCCTAAGCCAATAGGAACATTAAACCAATCAAAATTAAGGCAAAGTTCAACAATGAACTCTCATCCACCTTAAAATCGATACTTACCCTCAACCCTTCTCCTAATCCATATCCAATGGATTTCCACCCTCTCTAATGCTCTCCGAAGCATATCCTAGGGTTAGGAGTGGTTAGAGGACCAAAACATGGCTGAACATGGGCCTAACCATATCGACCACGATACCCGATCGATTTACATCAATGATCATTGCCATTACAGTAATGACCGATAATCGTGATTATGCAGTTTTTCAATTTCAGAAATGGATTTTCGAAATCCATAAGTAAATATACATAGGTTTAAAAATCTTGAAATTTGGTATGTATATTACTTATCATAAACACTATGGGTGAAAAATATTTGAAAATTATTTTACCCACTAAATTAAGAGATTGACACAAAGTCCAAAAGTTAAGAAAAGATTCAATAAAGAGCCCTCTTTGTATCATCCCATTCAATGGTGATAGCTATCAAAAGATAGACTTCACCAAGGTTTTTCAAAATGTTTTTAAAACCTTTAATTTCTTTTTCCTAAACATCTCACTTATATCTAGATGTGTAAAACACATACAAGGAAAATTTTTAGTGAGATGTGGGTTTTGATCTTTAATGGTCTCATGCATATTTCTAGACAATATTCTTTGATTCCCATCAAATCATGCCATAGTCCTTATTTTCATTTTATTTATATGAATGATATGATTATGGCATAAATATGATATAGATAAAAACATATGCCAAAATCATGATGTCATGGCATGTGAGAGACATCTAAGCGCACATGACATCTAAAAATAATTCTAAACATGATCATGACATTTTTATAGATAAAAATGAGAATGATGTCATGACATGGCAAGGAAAAAAAATCATGGCAAGTAAAATATACTAACGTATAAAATACCTAAGTGTTAAATCCAAAATGCCATTTCTAAGAATTAATCCCATTTTGCCTTAATACCACCATTCTCCCTGGTGTGCCAAAAACCCAAAATGGCATACCAATACCTCTAAGACCTAGTTGTGCCAATTTAATCATTTTTAACTTCTCAAGCACATTGGCACATCCTAATGTGTCAACTCTACTATGGTTAGGTTAACTACCCATTCACTTAGGGTTGACACACCCTAACCAATTTAGCGTGAATCGATCACGCTCTTAGGAACCCAATATCTATTGGAGCTCCTTGGGTTAACAAGGTATTCTCTAGGGATAACTTCCCTAGATACCTTTCTAATGACCCTTTTAGGCTTTAAATCCATAGTCTTTTGGGTCTTTCCTAGGTCAACTCTAGAGGTGACTCCTCCTTTGACCTTCCTAGTGGCTACATTTGATTTCTTTGAGGTCTTAGCCACTAAGCAAACACCATGGCTAGACTTAGGGATAACTTCCCTATTAGTCTTGGTTTTTCTAGACCTAGATGTTGTTCCATAATTAAATGGAACATTGTGATAGGACATAGGTTTGTGACCCAAATCTTTCTTGTCCTTAGACATTTCTTGTTTCCTAGGTCTTGAATTTTGAACATTAGACCCCTTAATCGAATTTGAGATAATTTCTAGGGTCTTTTCCAATTTTTCTAGCTTTGACCTTAAGGCTTGGTTTTCTAGCTCTAATTTTCCCAATTTTGAATTTTCATTAGGTTTTTGGGAATTGTTTTTCCTTTTAGGCATATGCCTAGATTTCTTGGGGTTAATGCCCAAGTTTTCTTCAATTCTCCTAATTGACTCCCTAGGAAGGATTGGTCTAGTATTGTTGGTCCTAGGTTTGTCCTTAGAGAAACTAACATGCTTAGCACCTAAGCAATAAACCTTATTGTTTCTCCTAGCATGCTTTTCATTGATAATAGCAAGAGAACTAAAATAATTTTTGGCATGCTTTTTGACTTTAGGAATTGAAGCTGCATTAACTAAATGTATCTTAGGGTTAGCTTTTGAAGCTCCCCCTACATGAGATACACCTTCTTGCCCTTTCTTCCTCCCCTAGGGCATTGGCTTCGGTAGTGCCCCTTTTGATTGCATTTAAAGCACACAATGTGCTCTTTGCTTCTAGTTGTGGGGACTTAGGCATCCTTTGACTTTTGGTTGACTTTTGGTGTCGATGCCTTTTCCTTAGCCAATTTAGGGCATCTACTCTTGTAGTGCCCTTTCTCCCTACACTCAAAGCATATTATGTGATTTTTATTTAAAATAACAACACTTGAGTTACCTAGGGAGGTGGAGGATTCTTCTTGATCACATCTTCCGGAGGTGGATGCTTCGTTTTGACTTTGCTTCGGAATAGAAATTCTTTCCTCCCCCTCAATGCTAGAGGTAGAGGTCTCCACCAAATCATCAACATCTTCAAATGTGATGGGTGCTTCTTCCTCGGCATTCTCCTCTACTTGTGCCGGTTGGGAATTTTCTTGGAATTTCATTATCTTCTCCCATAATTCCTTTGCATCCCTATAGTCACCCAATCTAGACCAAATATGATTAGGTAACAAATCACCAAGTAATTTTATTACCTCGAGATTTGTCTTGAAGTCCTTAATTTGGTCTTGGGTCCACCTTGACTTCTCAATTTGCCTATTTCTTTCATCCCTAGGAAATTTGAAACCATTTTCTAAGATTAGCATAAAATCAAAATCGGTTTCTAGCTATACCTCCATTTTTCTTCTCCACCATAGAAAATCTCCTTCGAACTTTGGTGGTTAAAGGTTGTAGCAGGCCATCTTGTAGTGCTCTCGCGGCGGTTAGTCCTTGAAGAGCGACCTTGGCTCTGATACCACTTGTATTTGAGCCAATTGTGAATTTTTCTAAGGCTTTGGTCAAATGGTCTACTTTTTCCCTTAAAGCCCTATTTTCATCCATACATGCATCATTAACATTGAAAGGCATATATTCATGTGAGCATGCATCATCATGACTAGAAGAAATATTTTCATTAACATTTAAGCATGCTTTTTCTAATTTTTCTTCTAAGTCCTTAATTTGATCAAGCATGCTTTTGTTCTTTTTCTTGGCTCTAAATAAATCCTTAGTGAGGCTAGAAATCATGGACATTATTTGCTTAGGGGGTATATTCGTTACCTCACTTACCAAGTCTTCCTCTTCTTCGGATGAGGATGGTGAAGAAGCTCCCCCTTCACTAGAGCTTTCCTCACTTGTGCTTGATCCTTCATTTTCGGAGGAGGAGCCATCTAGGTCGTCAAAGGCCATTAGGGCAAGGTTGGAGTAGACATGTTCTTCCTCTTCGGATGATGAAGATGATGAGGAGGGATCATCCCATGTCCTTGCCTTGAGAGCTTTGGTCTTCCCCTTTTCCTTGGTCTTCTTCTCTTCTTCCTTTTTCTTCTTGCTCCCCTTCTTCTTCTTTTCTTCCTTCTTTCTCCTCTCTTCCTTGCTCTTGTTTAAGAGGGGACAATTGTCCCTTATGTGCCCCTCTCCTTGGCAATTGTAGCAAATAATCTTCCCCCTTGGTCTTCTTCTCCTATCATTAGAGTTATTGAATTTAAAACCTTTTAATGCACGCCTTACCCTCCTTACCATATAGGCTTCTTCCGTGCTATCCATGGAGGAGGAGGAGGATGCTTCATCGGAGGAGGAGGGGATCTCCATCTTCTTCTTCCCTTTATGGGCCATCAAGGCTACCCCTCTTGAAGGTTGAATTCTAGGCTCTTCAACTATTCCTTCAAGCCTTATTTCGTGGAGCTCCATTGTTGAGAAGAACTCCTCCAAGGTACTCACTTCTAGGTTCTTGGACATGTAGAAGGAGTCCACCATTGAGCTCCATTTTGATGACCGGGGAAAGGCATCAATTTCTTTCATGAGCATGTCCCAGTTCGAGAGTCTTTCTCTTACACTTGCTAGTCCAATCAAAATTTATTTAAACCTAGAATGCAATGAGGTTACCTTTTCTCCCTTTTCTAATTTTATGTTGGATAGTTGGGAGAGGAGGAGGTCTCTCCTTGCAAGTTTGGCCTCCGAGGTACCTTCATGAAGCTCTACTAGCTTCTCCCACATCTCCTTCGCACTAGAGCATTCTCCAATCCGGTTTACTTCTTGTTGGGGGAGTACATTGTAGAGGTGGTGCTTGGCCTTTGAATTTGACAAGTATTCTTCCCTTTGCCTCTTGCTCCACCATGATTTCTCCAATAGATCCATCAGTCGACTGGTCCCCATCAGTCGAGTGCTGGTGAGCTCGACTCCATTCTGTGCCCGTGCACAGTGTGATCAGTCGACTCCTACCCATTAGCAGTCGACTGATGTGTCAACAGTCGATTGATCAGCCATACTTCTGTTCAGTCGAACACTGGTCGAACCCATTCGACCTAGAGCAGTTGACTGACACCTATGCCAGTCGACTGATGTCGGGCAAAACCACAAACACCAAGTTGTTTAAGCATCCGACCATCAGGTAAACCCTCAAACATCAAGTTTGAGCCTCTGACACTCAGTCTTAGCCACTTAGCCAAGTCCACCTTATCCCTCATGGAGTTCCCCACCGAAGCTCTCTTCCCTCGGCCTACGTCCCTCGGATGCGCCAAGCGCATGGCTTCGCAATGACATCCTTCGCGTCTTATGCCCTCAAAGTATGCTTCCGTTTGGGCTCACTCCATTCGCTCCCCGTCCGGCGGTCCCTCGGATGGACCAAGCGCACGACTTCACAATGCCATCCTTCACCGACTCAAGGACCCCGAGCCTAGTGAACTTACCAAGTCCTCAAGACTTCCCACATGCACCAAGCGCACGGCTTCGTAATGCATTTCTCACCAAGCACCAAGCGCACGACTTAGCAATGCTTTGGACTTTTCTGTTGGTGCAATCGACCCAGGTCACGATTGACCAGACTTGAGTTTGACTCGAGTGATGTTTTGATGTTTGACAAAGGGATTTGACAAAGTGGTTTGACATTGATGTTTGACATTGATGTCGGTTAATATGTTGGGGAGATTGTTTATACAATCGATCTAGGTTATAATTGATTAGACTCGACTTTGACTCGAGGGAGACTTTGATGGTCGACTAGGGTTGACCATGTGATTATGGGAAAGTCCAAGCATGGGTCTTGGCAAGGTAAAGTCCAAGTCATGAGTACTTGGCATGGAAAGTCCAAGTGGGACACTTGGCAATTGGGAAGGTCCAAGTCTTGTGTACTTGGCATGAGAAGTCCAAGCATGGGTCTTGGCAAATGAGAAGTCCAAGCATGGGTCTTGGCAAATGAAAAGTCCAAGCATGGGTCTTGGCAAATGGAAAGTCCAAGCATGGGTCTTGGCATGGAAAGTCCAACATGGGTTGGCAAGGGAAAGTCCAAGCTTGAGTCTTGGCATTTGGAAGTCCAAGGGGATTGATATTGGCAGCGTAAAGTCCAAGCGGAGTCTTGGCGGCGTAAGTCCAATGTGCCTTGGTGGTGTAGACACCGTTAGCATGACATAGCCGAGGGAAGCACCTGGAGCTAGCGCGATGAATGAACAAGTCATGGATGACTTGGAGGGATCCGAGAGGCGTGAGGCTGATGGAGGTGGCTAGAAGGCTTAGGTCTTGGCTAAGGGTGGTCTAGCAAGTATGGGGCACCATATTTGGGTTTAAACCTCATGTTTGAGGTTGGCCATTATTGTGAGTCGACGAGTTTTTGGAGATGCTCTGGCGATCATTGCTCATTGAGCGATCGATTGGTGTCGGCGGTGATCGACTTCAAGACGATCGCTAGTTCATGGCATAGAATGCTCGCCGTGGGTAGTCGATTCGTGGAGCGATCGACTACCAATATTGGTAGTCGATTGCCAAGAGATCCGTTGGAGTTTTTCCAGCGTGGATCGAGCCATTGTCTCACGACAACAGTGGCATCAATCGACTGGTGACTTATGGTCGTGATGGGGGAAATCCGGTCGCGCAAGGATAAAAGGAGCTCGACGGGAGGGTTTTGCAACCGATTTTCTTGGACATTTTTTAGCGATTTCTTTGCGCTGCAAATCAGGGCTTTCAAGTGCTAGTCCAAGGCAATCAACAAGCAAGCTTCTAAAGAGTTTTTGTAAAGTGTTCTTTACTTATCTTGTTGTATTTCCTCTTATATTTGCTTGTTGTATTTAGATTATTGTTGTAATCTTATTGTAAGAAGTTTCTCCACCTCCGACTTGTGTTGAGAAGGAGTATTTATCATAGTGGTGTGTGATTGGCATCGCTAGGGTTCGTACAAACCCAATCCGTGGAGTAGGAACCGTTTCGGTTCCGAACCACGTTATATCTTTGTGTTTGCGTGTTGTTTGTTTCGTTATCATTATTATTCTTGTTATTCCGCTGCGTACTAACGAAATTGTAGACAATCACGCGAACGATTTCCATCTACGTACGGTCAACGCTATTCACCCCCCCCCCTCTAGCGGCGTCAAATCTCCAACAATTGGTATCAGAGCGCGAGGCTCTTCTACGGACTAACCGCCGGGAGCTAGGACAAAGAAGCTAGAGGGTGAAGATGGAAGAACAATTGGGGTGGAATATTAACACACCGATCCCTTACTCCTTCTATGGACAAGAAGGGTTTAAGCAATGGAAGTCAAGAATTGAAGACTTCCTAATTATGAGGGACTTCGAAGAATGGTCTATCTTAATGGAAGGATATAGCTATCCAAGAGGACCAAAAGGTGGATTCCTCAAGAAAAAGAGATGGACCGAAGAGTAAGTCCAAGCCTTCGAAAAGAATGAGAAGGTAATGAAGTTGTTAATTGATTTAATACGTAACAATATCTTGTGTATGTTAGGTAATTATGTAGATGCAAACGAGCTATGGAGCCAAGTGGCCAAGCTCCATGAAAGCCCATCAATGGTCCAAGAGGAAGAGACTGAAAAGGCTAATGCATCACCCTCACAAGGAAGTGAGGACTTGGAGGTTGAGAGATCATCAACATCCAAAGAGGAAGAGGAAGTAGAATCGGAAGTTGAAAGGGAGTCAATTTCCGGGTTGGTGGAGGAAGTGGAAGAAGCATCCACTTCTAGGATTGAGGAGGAGATTAGAGTTTCCTCAACACCGGAGCATCAAGAAGAAGCTTCTACATCCAGTCAAGATGAAGAAGTGTCAATTCCGAACTCAACCACTAACCTAGGTAACTCAAACACTCTAATTTCAAATAAAAATAATATTATGTGTTTTGAGTGTAGGGAATTTGGGCACTATAAGAGCAAGTGCCCAAAGAAGATTAGGAAAGCTCCACCGGCACCAAAAGTCAAGGATGTCGGTTCCCCAACACCTAAAGGTAAGGAGCACATCATATGCTTCAAGTGCAATTCAAAAGGACATTATAGGAATCAATGTCCTAGGGGGAGCAAAAAGACCCAAGAAGAAGCATCACAAGTAGGGGGAGCTAAGGCTAACCCTAAGGTACATTTTAGTAATGCATCTTCTAATTTAAATGCTAAAAAGCATGCTATGAACGTTAATTCTCTTGCAATTTATGAAAAGAATGCTAACAGGAATAAATATTTTTGCTTAGGAGCTAAGAGAGTCCATGTAGGAAATAGGGAGAAATTTGGGACTAATGTCCCTAAAAACAACTTATTTAAGGACAAACCTAGGTCAAATAACTCAAGATCAATTTTACCTAGGGAGACAATTAAAAAGGTGCAAGAGCACCTAGGTCTAAACCCTAAATGGACTAGGCATATGGCTAGGAAGTCCAATGCCCAAGATTTAAATCAAAATTCTAAAATTGGGCAATTAGAAAAGGAAAATCAAGTCTTGAGGTCAAGGCTTGAAAATCTTGAAAAGACCCTAAATAAGATACAAAATCAATTTAAAGGGTCTAATGGTCAAAGTCAAAGCTCCAAAAGTCAAAGTCAACACCAAGGACCTAAGAGTCAAAAGTCAACCAAAGGCAAGCAAGGTTTGGGTCACAAACCTAAGCCTAAGGTAGCTTACCATAGTGTTCCATTTGATTATGGGACACAAACTAGGTCTAGGAAGACCAAGGTCAATAGGGAAGTCATCCCTAGAGTTGACCAAAGGGTGTGCCTAGTGGCTAGGGTTTCTAGGAAACCTAGGGTGGCCACTAAGAAGGTTGCAAGGGGAGTTACCCCTAGAGTCAACCTAGGTAAGACCCAAATGACCAAGGCTAACAAGCCTAGGAGGGTCATTAGGAAGGTATCTAGGGAGGTTATCCCTAAGGAATACCTAATTAACCCTAGGAGCTCAAATCGGTTTTGGGTTTCTAAGAGCGTGATTGATTCACGCTAGATGGGTTTAGGGTGTGCCAACCTTGATTGGATGGGTAGTTAACTCAACCATGGTAAAGGTGGCACTTTAGGATATTTTCAAGGTTATGGTTACCTTGGAAATAGATTTGCATCAATATCCTAAAAGATTTTAGGATGTGCCAATGCACTTTTGAAATTAAGAAAAATCAATTAAATTGGCACAATTTAGGTTTAGAGGTTAGTGTGTCATTTTGGGTTTTTGGCACACTAGGGAGATTAGGTTAATATGGTAAAATATAATTAATCCCAACAAATGGAAATTAATATTAAAATTTAGGTATTATTATACCTATATATTTTATATGCCATGCTTTGTTTGCCATATAACATGCCATGACATCATGCTTACTTTTAATCATTTTATATGTCATGTTCATATTTTAGGATTAAGGTTTTAAATGTCATGTGTTTTTAGATTTCATCTTATGCCATGACATCATGATTATGAGCATATGCTTATTTATATCATTTCTAATGCCATAATCATTCATGCATTTAAGACAATTGGTTGAAATTGATTTAAGGACTATGGCATGACTTGAAGTCCCATTTATAAGGGAATCAAGTAGGGTTGCCTAGGAAATGCATGAAACCCTAGATAAAATGAATCAAAACCCACATCTCACATCCAATTGACATGTATGTGTATTTATACACCTTAGATACATGTGAGATGCTAGGATATGAGTTAAGTTCAAGGTGCATAGTTTTTGCATCTAGATGAACTAAAACTCATCTAATTTCAAATGTGGATCATTAGGAAAGCTTGTGTACAAGTCATGTGCATAGAGCCCAAGGAATATGATCCAAGACATGGTTTTGAAATCATTTTAAAATCAATTTAGAAAACCTATCTTTTGATAGCAATCACCATTGATGAAGTTGATACAAAATAGGGCCAAAACATTAAAAATTTCAATGGTTTTGAGTTTTGTATCAAACTCACTATTTTATGGGTAAAATAATTTTCAAATATTTTTCACCCATTGTGTGTGTCATAAGTATTATACGTATGAATTTTCACGATTTTTCAAATTACGTATAATTATTTATGAATTTCCAAAATTCATTTCTGATAGCTGAAAATCGAGATTTTGATTATCGATCGGCCTCAGTGGCGATCGTGATAATAGTGTGATCGATTCTTGTCGAGTCATTGCCAGGTCTGATTTCGGGTTAACAAGGTTTTTTTAGCCCGTGTTCAGCTATGGAAAAGGTTCCTAATCACTTCTAACCCTAGGATATGCTTTAGGAAGCATTATAAAGGGTGAAAATCCATTGGATATGGATTAGGAGCTATGTTAGGTCAAAGTATCAAATTTAGGGTGAGTGAAAGTTCTATGTTGAACTTAGAACCTTAATTTTGATGGTTTAGAATTCCTATTGGCTTAGGGGCTTCCCAAGGACATTGTTGGTGCAATGGTCAAGGGGGAGCAAGCCTTTAGGGGGAGGTATCCATCTTGGGATGATGGATGTGTTTTTCTCTTTGATGAGGAGAAGTTATTGGGAGAATATGACATCAATTGGAAAATTGATGGGACTTTTGAGAGACCCAATTTGGAAATTGGGAGAGTAAATGGGATTGCCTCTCTTGAGTGATATTGGACTTATCACTAAGAAGATGGTAGGCATCTTAAGTATTTTTGGACCAAGGGAGAGATTGTAAGATCTCATTGGGACATGAGACATTGACCTCCTTGGAGAGGAAACCTTTTTGATGTTAGTCAAAAAGGGGGAGCATGTTTAGGGGAGAATATTTGGAGAGTGATTACCAATTTGGGATAATTGGTAAGGGATTTGAGTTAGTGGTCTAACTCAAATGATTTGTTTGGTTTTTGTCAAACATCAAAAAGGGGGAGATTGTTGGTGCAATCGGCCCAGGTCACGATTGACCAGACTCGAGTTTGACTCGAGTGATGTTTTGATGTTTGACAAAGGGATTTGACAAAGTGGTTTGACATTGATGTTTGACATTGATGTCGGTTAATATGTTAGGGAGATTGTTTATACAATCGATCCAGGTTATAATTGACTAGAATCGAGTTTGACTCGAGGGAGACTTTGATGGTCGACTGGGGTTGACCATGTGATTATGGGAAAGTCCAAGCATGGGTCTTGGCAAGGTAAAGTCCAAGTCATGGGTACTTGGCAAGGAAAGTCCAAGTGGGACACTTGGCCATTGGGAAGGTCCAAGTCTTGTGTACTTGGCATGAGAAGTCCAAGCATGGGTCTTGACAAATGAGAAGTCCAAGCATGGGTCTTGGCAAATGGAAAGTCTAAGCATGGGTCTTGGCATGGAAAGTCCAACATGGGTTGGCAAGGGAAAGTCCAAGCTTGAGTCTTGGCATTTGGAAGTCCAAGGGGATTGATATTGGCAGCGTAAAGTCCAAGAGGAGTCTTGGTGGTGTAAGTCCAATTTGCCTTGGTGGTGTAGACACCGTTAGCATGACATAGCCGAGGGAAGCACCTGGAGGCTAGCGCGATGGATGAACAAATCATGGATGACTTGGAGGGATCCGAGAGGCGTGAGGCTGATGGAGGTGGCTAGAAGGCTTAGGTCTAGGCTAAGGGTGGTCTAGCAAGTATGGGGGCACCATAATTGGGTTTAAACCTCATGTTCATTGGAGCGATCTGGTGTCGGCAGCGATCTGCCAAGATGGCGATCGGCGCTAGTTCACCGGCGAACACAGAATGCTCCGTAGCGATGGCCCAGGCGACGCGGTGATCGCTAATATTGGCGCGATCGCCAAGAGATCCGTTGGAGTTTTTCCAGCATGGATCGAGCCGTTGTCTCACGACAACAGTGGCATCAGTCGACTGGTGACTTATGGCAGTCGACTGATGGGCAGAAATCCAGGTCACGCGCAAGGATAAAAGGAGCTCGACGGGAGGGTTTTTGCAACCGATTTTCTTGGACGTTTTGAAGCAATTTGCTGCTGCAAATCAGGGCTTTCAAGCGCTAGTCCAAGGCAATCAACAAGCAAGCTTCTAAAGAGTTTTTGTAAATTGTTCTTTACTTCTCTTGTTGTATTTCCTCTTATATTTTCTTGTTGTATTTAGATTATTGTTGTAATCTTATTGTAAGAGGTTTCTCCACCTCCGACTTGTGTCGAGAAGGAGTATTTATCATAGTGGTGTGTGATTGGCATCGCTAGGGTTCGTACGAACCCAATACGTGGAGTAAGAACCATTTTGGTTCCGAACCACGTTATATCTTTGTGTTTGCATGTTGTATGTTTCGTTATCATTATTATTCTTGTTATTCCACTGCGTACTAACAAAATTGTAGACAAGCACGCGAACGATTTCCATCTACGTACGGTCAACGCTATTCACCCCCCCTCTAGCGGCGTCAAATCTCCAACATTTTCCACACCAAGCTCCATGCTTGGATTTTCCATGCCAACCCCATGTTGGACTTTCCCACACCAAGCTCCATGCTTGGATTTTCCATGCCAACACCATGTTGGACTTTCCCATGACAATCCCATGTCATGAGTTTTGTCTATCATCAAAATACTATCAAGGTAACCTGGGTCGATTGCACCAACATTGATGTAGGTATATTCAATCTTTAGTTTGTTTAATTTGTAGACCTAAGAAGGAACTGAACTCACCTACTAAATTCATTTCAAATTCACGTTCCATAAGTAAAATGAATTCATTCAGTAGGATCGAGTTGGTGGTTCCGAAAATAATATCATCTACATAGATTTGGGCTATGAATAT
Organism: Wurfbainia villosa; assembly: GCA_025175895.1. NCBI lineage: Eukaryota > Viridiplantae > Streptophyta > Magnoliopsida > Zingiberales > Zingiberaceae > Wurfbainia > Wurfbainia villosa. Next base: position 98,370,561 of record CM045987.1, read on the forward strand.
GTCTTTACCTAAGGTTTTTACGAAAAGAGTTTGGTCAACTACACCCTGGTTAAATCCTTTGGACTTAAGATACACCAAAAGTCTCTCGTACCAAGCTCGAGGAGCTTGTTTAAGTCCATAGAGGACTTTCTTTAATCTAAGGACATGGTCAGGTTTATCTAAACTTTCGAAACCGGGGGCTTCACTAACATAAACCTCTTCTTTAATGTATCCATTTAAGAACGCTGATTTCACATCCATTTGAAACAACTTAAATCCTCGATGTGCAGCATACGCTAATAGCATTCGAATGGACTCTAATCTAGCTACTGGGGCATAGGTCTCGTCGTAATCTAAGCCATCGACTTGACTAAACCCTTTAACGACTAGTCTAGCTTTATTTCTAACTACTTCACCTTTATCATCAAGTTTATTTCTAAACACCCACCTTGTTCCAATGATTGTTTTATCTTTAGGTGGTGGTACTAATTCCCATACTTCGTTCCTAGAGAATTGAGTCAGCTCTTCTTGCATTGCAATAATCCAATCGGGATCAAGTAGAGCTTGGTCAATAGTTTTGGGTTCAATTTTGGAAATCAAGGAGATTTGACTAAGGTTTCTGTATGAGGCTCTAGTTCGAACTCCTAGACTTGGATCACCTATCACTTGGTTGATAAGATGATTCGTTTGAGTCCTATTTGGATTTGGGTTTGAGTCTACCACTTGGTCAATAGGATGACCCGTTTGAGTCCTAGTTTGGTTAGAGTCATCTACCACTTGGTCGATAGACTGAATTTGTTGACTTAGGTTAGGATTAACACTAGACTTGATCTCCGGATCGGAGTTGTGTCTGGTATGAATCGGCTCGCTAATTGGGGTTGCCGGGGGTTTTGTAGGTTCGTGTCCTTCATCAAATACTACATTGATAGTTTCCTCGACTCTAAGGGTGTCATGATTGTATACTCTATACGCTCTACTCGTAGTCGAGTATCCTAGAAAGATTCCGGTCGAGGTTTTGGATGTAAATTTCCCTAGGTAATCCTTAGTGTTTAGGATATGTACCTTACACCCAAATACCCTAAAGTACTTGATGTTAGGTATTTTATTATGATAAATCTCGTATGAGGTCTTAAGGTACCTCTTTACCATAAGGATCCTATTTTGGACATAGTATGCTGTACTCACGGCTTCCGTCCAAAACCTATTGATGTATGACTCAGATTGTCGTCTAAATGAGCTCAACTAATTTAATAATACCGAATCCCCCTAACTAAAGTAGTATAGGATGACTCAAGTTGTCTCCCAATGATTGAAGACGGTGTACGGTAATTCCAGTGGTTATTGCAGATTTGATTCTTTTTTTTCCGATTGAATAGAGAGGGGGGGCTTGTGTATTGATTACTAAATCATCTCATCTCAAGGGAAAAAAAGAAAGAACACTAAACATAGCGAATTATGTGCATTCTTGAAGTAAAGAACAATCGATGAGTAAATCAGTGCTACAACTGAATAAACGGAGAAAAACGAAAACCAAACAACATCTAGACTACGATAGGGAAATTCAACCAAACACTCAGCAAGCCAAACAAATCTAATCAATGCTCAGAAATGTAAAAGAAGTTAGATCTAGTAATCTCCATGTGTCTCTTACCACAGGTAGAAGTGAAGCGATGCGAACTCCACGTTTTGTGCTCCTAAGAAGAGATTCCTCGATCTTTGATGCTATCCGGAATTGAATCGAAGATGAACGGAACGAAGAGGAATCCCTTGCCTTTGCTCCGATGGATGCGTGAAGTGGCTTCGGATCGAAGATGAACAGAACGAAGAGGAATCCCTTGCCTCCGCTCCGGATGATGCGTGAAGTGGCTGCCGATCGAAGATGAACGGAACGAAGAGGAATCCCTTGCCTCCGCTCCAGATGATGCGTGAAGTGGCTTCGGATCGAAGATGAACGGAACGAAGAGGAATCCCTCCTTTTTACCGCCTTCGCTTCTTTTCATTTAAGCCCAAAATCTTCGCTGAAATTTTAACTTTCTACCGCCAAGACGACATGCCCGTGTCGTATAATGGAAAGAGAGCGACGCGCCTGTGCTCGGCTGTGTCCAAAACCCGTGTCATTTTGGTACTGCCCGTGTCATGTAACGGACAGAGAGCAACACGCCTGTGCTCGGCTATGTCCAAAACTCATGTCGTGTAACGAAAAGAGAGCGACATGCCTGTGCTCGGTTGTGTGCAAAACCCGTGTCGTTTTGGTACTGCCCGTGTCGTGTAACGGAAAGAGAGCGACACGCCTGTGTCAACTGTATCCTACAAGAAGACATAGAAAATGTTAAAAATCAATCCAAATTATGTAGGAATGATCATTATAGTCCAAAACGAGTCCTGCTCATAAAATGTGCTAATTCTCCACAATTAAACAATAAGAGGATAGAATCATCAATTATTAAAGCCAATATAAACTACCAAAACGAGTGTTATCAATTCCCCACACTTATTCTTGCACGTCCCGGGCAAGCAAAGGGAACAACTTCCCCTAAGTAACTTATATCGTTGATTCAAAAGAAAGTAAAAAAAAATAGTTACTTAGGCTTATCAAGTTTATTTAGACCAAAGCACATAGATCCGATTCAAACACAAGTCAATCTGCATGGTGATTTCAAACACATGATTAACTAAAACTTGAAGCAATCCTCACAAGATATATGGTGCATAAGGTGGTGCCCTCACTCTCAATAGCATGTAAGTAAATGGGGTTCCACTCAATGCAACTAATGATGTTTCACTACCAAATGCTTGCATATTTTCTACTCTCCATAACTAGATCATAAGTTTCCGTGACTCCAAAGGCTTATCATCATGAAGTAGGACTCGTGGGAAATCACAATAAAACATAAGAAAGCAAGAGGGTGTGGAAAGACGATATGACAATGTAATAAAGAAGACAATAAACACTATCTGGGGCTTGAGGAATTTAGAAATTTCCGTCCAGAGTCAGCCTTCCAAATGAATTTTCCTAATTATACGAATTGCAATTCCTGCATTTCAAACTCCTTCTGCTCAAATTCCCTTTCTGCCGATTTGAATGTTGCAGAATTCCTAGAGTTTCTAAAATACCGCTCCAATTCCAACATTCCAGAATTTCTAATTCATTATTAAACTTTTATTTCCAGTATCTGGAAATTAAGTTTCAACACTTCCAATTGGCTCAAATTCCAGATTCTTGAGATGAGTTTCTGAAGCATGTTTAACTCCCAGAATTACAGAACTCAATATATGCAGTCTCAAATTTATTTTTATTTTATTTATTTATTTATTTTTAGTAGTACAACTTCCCTTTTCAGACTTTCAAGCTGTTCAAAATTCAGGGTCAAGTGGCCCATCAATCCTCTGAATTTAGTTTGAATTCCAACTTTACTCAACCTAGGTAACCGCCGGTCCAAGGTCCCAGGTCTGAAATGCCAAATGTTTGACGACAAAATTTCAAATTTCATTATGCAAAAATTCAGAATTCTACAGCTTCCTCCAATTACAGACAATTGGATTTCATCAGCCTTACAGACTATCCAGTGCCAGTGTCCTGACCTTTTCAATGATACCGAATAGTCCAGTAAACCAGAACACCAAGAAATCCCATATTAATCAGCTACAACTCTTTTTTTTTCATTTTTTTTTATAGTTAATCTATTTTCTGCATAGATGTTGTTATCTGATGTGTCAATAAAACCAGTGCACTTAATACTCTATAATCTCTGTATGTATACAATTCTTCCCAGCTGGTATTAGTCTAACCCTGGTGATCAAGTGCTCATGCTACCCATTATATCTCACCTTACATTCAACAAGACAACAAGACAACCATAACCTCACATCCCCTCAAGATCCCCCACACTTAAAATTTGACCGTCTCGGGCAAGAAATCCACAAGATAAATTGTTTGAGTCAGTAAGAAGAAGGCATTTATACAAAGATGATAGTGCAAGAGAAATTCCAAGAGTATAGATAAGATTGCCTTTATCATTATCACAACTTTTATGAAATTGTAACCTTGAGAAGAAACATAGCAAGTTCTAGAGCTCCACAATAAGATTGCATATCACACACAAGGAGAAAATGGCTAGATCCTTACTAGGTGTGTAAAATCATCAAGTTCAATCAACCAATTAGCATCCATCACCACACTAATGAGCATATGCATGTAAAGTATCTAATCATGCCCTAGAATCCAGAAAACATGATAATCAAACTTAACTAACTTTTACATCCCCTAAAACTGATATGAGCACTCAAGGATTCTATTCAAAGATTTTATTCACTAACACATTTATGCAAACAAAAATAACAAAAGCATTAAAACAAAAAGAACAACTGAACTCCCCTTTAAATTGGATAGATGGGGTTGTCTGATGCTTCACATTCCAACACCGCATGCATAATTTCATCATGAAATTTCTTCAAGCGATGCCCATTCACTTTGAAGGTCCGCCCATCTTCCTTGTCCTACAACTCAATCACTCCATAGGGAAAAATATTAATAATATAGAAAGGACCATCCCACCTAGATCTCAATTTACCTGGAAACCATTTGAGTCTAGTGTTGTACAATAAAACCTTGTCACATATTTGAAATTCTTTCCTCAGTATGTGCTTATCATGATATGGTTTGGTCTTTTCCTTATAAATCCGAGAGTTCTCATAGGCTTCAAGTCTTAATTCTTCCAATTCCTGTAATTGCATTTTCCTCTCAACTCCAACTTGATCCATGTCTAGGTTACATAACATGACTGCCCAGAAAGCTTTATGTGCTATCTCAACTAGTAAGTGACATGCTTTTCCAAACACAATCCTGAACGGTGACATTCCAATTGGTGTTTTGAAAGCGGTTCTGTAAGCCCACAAAGCATCATCTAACCTTTTGCTCCAATCTTTTCTGTCAGGTTTTACCATTTTTTCCAAAATCTGCTTAATCTCTCTATTTGATACCTCTGCTTGCCCGTTGGTCTAAGGGTGATAAGCAGTAGCAACTTTGTGCATAACGCCATATTTGTTAAGCAACATCTTCATGTGTCTATTACAGAAATGGGAACCTTAATCACTAATGATCGCCCTGGGCCACCCAAACCTGCAAAAGATATTTGACCTGACAAAACTAACAACCACAGATGCATCATCAGTCCTGGTAGGAATAGCTTCCACCCACTTAGAAACATAGTCCACCGCCAATAAAATGTATGTGAAACCATAAGAAACAGGAAATGGACCCATAAAATCGATTCCCCATACATCAAACACTTCACAAAACAAAATAGACTGTTGTGGCATCTCATTTCTACGTCCAATACTCCCGACTTTTTGACATTGTTCACATGTTCTAGTAAACTCATATGCATCACGGAACAGACTAGGCCAATATAAACCTGAATCTAAAATTTTCCTAGTTGTTCTTTGTGGTCCAAAATGTCCTCCACAAGATAAAGAATGGAAAAATATAAGAACAGATTGAAATTCATCGTTAGGAACACATCGCCTAATTACCTGATCGCTGCACCACTTCCACAAGTAAGGTTCATCCCAAACATAGTATTTAGCATCACATCTTAATTTGTTAACCTGTACTTGAGAGAAATTTGCAGGTATAACACGTGCAACCAAATAATTAACGATGTCAGCATACCATGGTACTTCCCCTTGCAGTGTCAGAAGTTGTTCATCAAGAAAACAATCTGGAATGGGTGTAAGCTCCCTATCTTGCATGATTCTGCTCAAATGATTAGCCACCATATTTTCCTTACCACTCCTATCGTGTATTTCCACGGCGAATTCTTGGAGTAGAAGTATCCATCTGATTAATCTAGGCTTTGCATCTGACTTCTTTAAAAGGAATTTGAGAGCTGCATGATCTGAAAAGACAACCACATGAGAACACAATAAATATGAACGAAACTTATTCAACACAAACACAATGGCTAGAAGCTCTTTTTCCGTGGTTGTATAATTTTCTTGAGCAGGATCTAACATCTTCGATGCATAATAGATAACATGTGAAGCTCCGTCAACCCTTCGAGCACTTGCACCTTTGTAAAATTAGAAGCATCACACATTAATTCAAAAGGCAATTCCCAATTAGGAGAACTCATAATAGGAGCTGAGGTGAGAGCATCCCTGAGTTGGTTGAAAGCATCCTTGCATTTTTCATCAAATCCAAATTCCACATCCTTTTGCAGTAAGCGTGAAAGGGGAAGGGCTATAGCACTAAAATTTTGAATGAATCTCCGTAAAAATCTGCATGACCAAGGAAAGCTCGAACCTCCCGCACGCATGCAGGGTAAGACAAAGAAGAAATAACCTTGACCTTAGCAGGATCTACCTCTATGCCTCTACTCGAAACAATATGTCCTAAAACAACACCATGTTCAACCATGAAATGGCACTTCTCAAAGTTTAAAACCAGGTCAATTTCCACACATCTCTGTAAAACCTAAGAAAGACTATCTAAACATACATCGAATGATGAGCCATACATGGTAAAATCATCCATAAATACTTCCATACAATGCTCTAATAAATCTACAAAAATGCTTACCATGCATCGCTGGAATGTACCTGGGGCATTGCAGAGCCCAAAGGGCATGCGTCGGAATGCAAATGTCCCGTAGGGGCATGTGAAGGTAGTCTTCTCCTGGTCCTCGGGTGCTATGCAAATCTGATAATATCTAGAAAATCCATCCAAGAAGCAGTAATGAGTCTTTCCCGCTAATCTCTCCAACATTTGATCAATAAAAGGTAGTGGAAAATGATCCTTCCTTGTAGCCTGGTTAAGCTTCCTATAATCTATGCATACCCTCCATGAATTTTTCACTCTTGTGGAAATCATCTCACTGTCCTCATTGACAATCACTGTCATCCCCGATTTCTTTGGTACCACATGTACTGGGCTCACCCACTGACTATCTGAAATGGGGTAAATGATACCTGCTTGCAACAATTTTTGAATCTATGTCTTTACCACTTCGGTAAGCAATGGGTTCAATCTTCTTTGTGGTTGCCTTACTGGGTACTTATTCTCCTTCAGGAAGATCCTATGCATACAAAAGGAAGGGTTGATGCCATGAATATCTGCAATGGTCCATCCTATGGCCTTCTGATAAAGCCTTAGCAGATTCAACAACCTTATCTCCTGTTCTGCTCCTAAATTCTTAGCAATAATTACTGGTAATTTTTCCTCTTTCCCCAAGTAAGCATACTTCAAGTGATCCGGTAGAGGTTTCAATTCCAATTTTGGAGGTTGATCATGGGAATGAAACAATTTTTCAGGACTTGCTTCCATTAACGAAATCCCTACACAAACATCCACAATGTCATCAATGATGCTAATAGAGTCATCATCTATTACCTCAGAGTTGGTTTCCCTATCAATCCACGAAGTCTCTGCACTACCTTCCAACTCATCAAGAATATTAATGTTAAGTAGTGAGTGATCTTCTTCAGGATACCTCATTGCTTCAAGTATGCTAAACTGTACCACTGTGTCTCCAAACTCCATGGTCAATGTTCCTGCATGTACATCAATCTTTGTCCTTGCAGTCTTGAGGAACGACCTCCCCAAAATCAGAGGAGTCTGGCTTGAAATCATGTCTCCCTCCATATCAAGAATGTAGAAATCAGCTGGAAAAATCAGATCCTTCACCTTAACTAATACATCTTCAATAACACCATCTGGATGAGATAAACTTCGGTTGGCTAATTGAATAATTACCCCAGTCGGTTGTAATGGTCCAATACCTAGGGATAGGAAAATAGACTTAGGCATGACATTGATGGATGCACCCAGATCCAACATTGCATTTGAAAAACTGTATTCTCCAATCACACATGGTATGGTAAACATTCCTGGATCTTTACATTTCGTGGGAATTGATTGAATCAAAGCTGATACATTCTTTCCCATGCTTACCAGTTCATTACCTTTCAGTTTCCTCTTATGAACACAAAGATCCTTCAAAAACTTAGCATATTTTGCTATATGTTTGATAATCTTCAATAATGGTATGTTTACTTCCACCTTACTGAAAATGTCCACCAATTCTTCAAGATCATTTGTCCTTCCTACAGTAACATTTTTCTTAGAAATTCCTTCTCTTTGAGGGAAGGGAATCTGCACTACCTCTTGCGATTTAACACCTGATTGTAATTCTTGTTCCTTTTCTTCTAAATCAAGCTATAGGCACAAATGCATGAACTGTGGCAGGTCTAGGAAGGCTGGGATATATCATAGTTTTCCCACTCCTTAGTGACATAGCACTCACATTCCCTCTGAGGTTTGGAATAGACTGAGATGGTAATTGACTGGACCCTTGGGACTGAAGCTGACTGAGTGTAGAAGCCATCTGACTCATTTGCCTCTCTAAATTCTGAATGGTTGTGTCACTCCTTTGTTGCTGCTGCTGAAATTGTGCTTGTTGTTGTAACAGAAGTTGCTGCATCATGTCCCTCAAATCTTGTGTGGATGAGTCTAAGTGGCTGGGTCCAGGTATAGGCTGTGATTGTGGATCTGGGAAGGCTTGTACTGAATGGGGTTATTATGAAATCCTAGAGGCTTTTGCAAGTTTGTTGCAGCAGGTTGGAATAATTGTTGTTGTGCCCGATTGGTCTGCTGCTATGTAGAATTGTTTCCATATCTTAGATTGGGATGATCCCTCCATCCAGAGTTGTATGTAGCTGACATCGGATCATATTGTGGTCTTTGTGATTGCTGATATTGAGATCTATTCTGAAATATATTTGCTGCTGCCACCTGATCCGAGAAAAGACCTCCTTCCTCCGACTGCAAGGTTAAGCAGGTATCAGTCGAGTGTGCTGCACTGGCACAAATACTGCAAACTCGTGCTTGTTGAACAGAGTGTGAAGATGCATGTTGAGTCTGACTTATAGCTATCTGCCTCAACATTGTTTCAATCCCATCCAACCGACTCTCAATTCTAGGTTGTTCAATTTCAGCATCCTCAACATGGTGTACACTCTTGATAGGTGCAGTTCGACTCCCAAATTGTTGATAGTTGGCTGCCATAATCTCAATAAGTTCCTTGGCCTGAGAAGGTGTTTTGTTTACAAGTGCTCCTCCACTAGCAGCATCTATCATACTCCTATCCATAGGCAACAATCCTTCGTAGAAGTATTGAATCAACAATTGCTCACTAATTTGATGTTGGGGGCAGCTTGCACAGAGTCTCTTGAAACACTCCCAATACTTGTATAATGTTTCTCCAATCATTTGTTGAACTCCACACATATTTTTCCTGATTGTTGCAATCCTTGATGCAGGAAAGAATTTTTCTAGAAATATTCTGCTCATATCATTCCAACTAGTAATGGATCCTGGGGGAAGATAGTAATACCAATCCTTAGCCTTATCTGTCAATGAAAAAGGAAATGCCCTGAGCTTCATGTCATCCTCTGATATGGTTTGGGGCTTCATGATTGAGCACACCATATGGAATTCTTGTAGGTGTCTGTTTGGATCCTCACCAGCTAAGCCATGAAACTTGGGTAGTAGATGAATTACCCATGATTTCAGCTCAAAATCCCCTTCAAGTCCCTGATACCGGATACACAAAGGCTGATAAGCTATATTTGGCTCTGCCAATTCTCTGAGTGTTCTATCACTGCTTTTTGTGTTGTTGTCTTCCATGTTAATCACTGAAGTCCTCTGAGCTCTCTGTAAAGTGTGGAATGTTCTGTCAATCTCTGGATCGTATGTTGGTATTTGCTCTGTAGATGTCCTAATCATGCACTATAGTCTCACTCCTCAGTAATAAAAGTAAATGGAAATAGAATTGGAAATTGAGAAGTAAAATTATTTTTCAAGCAAACACATTAGAACTACCTATGCACCCTTATCAAATCCCCGACAACGGTGCCAAAAATTGATGTATGACTCAGATTGTTGTCTAAATGAGCTCAACCAATTTAGTAATACCGAATCCCCCTAACTAAAGTAGTATAGGATGACTCGAGTCGTCTCCCAACGATTGAAGACGGTGTATGGTAATTCCAGTGGTTATTGCAGTTTTGATTCTTTTTTTCTGATTGAATAGAGAGGGGGGGTTTGTGTATTGATTCCTAAATCATCTCATCTCAAGGGAAAACAAGAAAGAACACTAAACATAATAAATTATGTGCATTCTTGAAGTAAAGAACAATCGATGAGTAAATCAATGCAACAACTGAATAAACGGAGAAAAATGAAAACCAAACAACATCTAGACTACGATAGGGAAATTCAACCAAACAATCAACAAGCCAAACAAATCTAATCAATGCTCAAAAATGTAAAAGAAGTTAGATCTAGTAATCTCCCTGTGTCTCTTGCCACAGGTAGAAGTGAAGCGATGCGAACTCCACGTTTTGTGCTCCTAAGCAAAGAATCCTCGATCTTTGATGCTATCCGGAATTGAATCGAAGATGAACGAAACGAAGAGGAATCCCTTGCCTTCGCTCCGATGGATGCGTGAAGTGGCTTCGGATCGAAGATGAACAAAACAAAGAGGAATCCCTTGCCTCCGCTCCGGATGATGCGTGAAGTGGCTACCGATCGAAGATGAACGGAACGAAGAGGAATCCCTTGCCTCCGCTCCGGATGATGCGTGAAGTAGGGTCGAGATGAGCGAACGAAGAGGAATCCCGTGCTTCGCTCGGTTTAAGCCCAAAATCTTCGCTAAAATTTTAACTTTCTACTGCCAAGGCAACATGCCCGTGTCATTTTGGTACTGCCCGTGTCGTATAACGGAAAGAGAGCGACACGCCTGTGCTCGGCTGTGTCCAAAACCCATGTCGTTTTGGTACTGCCCGTGTCGTGTAATGGACAGAGAGCAACACGCCTATGCTCGGCTGTGTCCAAAACCCGTGTCGTGTAACGAAAAGAGAGCGACACGCCTGTGCTCAGTTGTGTGCAAAACCCGTGTCATTTTGTTACTACCCGTGTCGTGTAACGGAAAGAGAGCAACACGCCTGTGCTCAGCTGTATCCTACAAGAAGACATCGAAAATGTTAAAAATCAATCCAAATTATGTAGGAATGATCATTATAGTCCAAAACGAGTCCTGCTCATAAAATGTGCTAATGCTCCACAATTAAACAATAAGAGGATAGAATCATCAATTATTAAAGCCAATATAAACTACCAAAACGAGTGTTATCACCTATCGGGTAGGTTATACTCGTTTAACATTATTCTAGCGGCTTCTTGTAGGATTCTATTCTTACGTTCTACTAGGCCATTATGTTGTGGGGTTCTATGGCAAGAGAACTCATGGTGGTATCCATTTAGATTACAGAATTCTATAAACCTGTGGTTCTCGAATTCACCACCATGATCAGTCCTAAGTCTTTTGATTTTAATGCTTTGTTGATTTTCTATTAGTTTAAATAAGTTGATTAATTGATCTAGGGTGTCACTTTTGTGTTTGATGAACCTAACCCAAGCAAATCTAGAGTAGTCATCAATTATGACTAAATAGAATTTACTTCCATTAAGTGACTTAGCTCCATGTGAATCAAATAGATCCATGTGTAGGAGCTCAAGAACACTTTTGGTTCATTCTTGATTAGTTAGTTAATGTTGTGTCCTAGATTGTTTACCTTGTAGACAAACATTACATATTTTATTATCCAAGTTATTGAGGTTAGGCAAACCTCTGATTAAGTCACTCTGATTCATCTTGTGGATGAGTCTTGGGTGTGAGTGACCGAGTCGTCGGTACCACAACCATGATTCCTCTTGCCGTGTCATAAGACACTTAGGTGAGGAGTTAGTTAAGTTAATAGTGTAAATATTGTTATTTCTGGTTCCCTTAAGGATTGTTTTAGAGGTTTCATTTGTATTAATTATGCATTCATTTTCTAGAAATATGACCTTATAGTTATTATCACACAATTGGCTTACACTAATTAAATTATATTGAAAATTTTCTACCAATAAGACATTTTGAATAATAATGCTAGAGTTGAGCTCAATATCACCTGATCCGATGATTTTTAGCTTGCCGTTGTTTTTGAAGGCTACCGATCCTTATCGTTTGAATCGAAGCTTCGAAAACTTGAGTTGATCCCCGGTCATGTGTCGGGAGCAACCACTGTCCAACATCCATTGATCCTACACGCAAGGTAGTTGGATCGGATATTGGATTTATTAAAGATTGGTTGAAGATTATTAACCTTAATCATCTCACCCATGTCTACATGATCAAACATGTTAACCATATGTGTTCTTGTGAGATGACTCCCAATTTTACTTGATTTAAATTTAATGAATTGAACACTTGTCAACCTTTTCAAGATCATGGCTTCCAGGTCGTGGCGAGGTACAGAGGCCTTCTTTGATCGGAACAACGACCACTTCCTTAGACAAAGCCATTTTCAAGAAAATAGAGACTTGACTTACCTAAGACCACTTCCTGGTCTAACTAGTCTAGGATACGGCGAGGTAGCTTCAGCTAGTTCCACTCGGTCAAGTGCATCGAACTAGATACGCCTTATCTAGCCCGAATACACAAGGCTCCACTTTCCTAGCATACTATCATCTCGTCGCATCCTGGTACTATGTTATCAAGTATTGACGAGTTATAGTCCTATCTAGCCATTCTAAAAAGAAAAATCAAACTAAATAAAGAACCTAAGCATGTAATTTCTAAGTTAAAATACAAACAAGTTTCGTACTAGCTCCCCCTGGACCGTTGAATCGGTTTGGTCTCACTACATAGTGGATTTGGTTCTTGAGAACCCAGTACTGGTTCGATCCTAAGTTTGAAATCAAAGTGGTCTTAGGGACCCATGCTTGGACACGTTTTTTATGTCGACTTACAATCGACATATACGACTTGTTGGTGGTATTTGAGCTAAACCCTAGCCCAACCTTGTTGTACACGACCCTTTGCGATCCAAGTAGGAGGTCAAGTCCTTTGGATCCCAAAGTAAACCTTTCCAATGTGTTCCTAAGACCTTCGCCTTGACCCTTCAAGAGTGAGTTCTCAACTTCGAGCTTTTCAACCCGAGTTGAGTCCTCCTCTCGAACTTGACTAGTCGAAGAGGTTAGGGAGACCTCGTGTTCGAGGAGTTTAACTTCCTCAACCAGGGTCTCGACCCTGGACTCGGACTTAGCTAATTTCCTAGTTAAAAACTTAATTGCACTATAATGTGTACTAATGAGGGATTGACTTACCTTGAGTGTATCTTTTGAACCGGATGCGTATCCGTGGCTTGTCTTGAATAGTGCTTCGCAGTCCGACTCATCTTCGGTTTCTGATTCATATTTCGGTTCCGACTCCGTCTCTGATTCAATCGGTTTAGCCATGAAGACGTGATCATCGTCTTCTTCCTTGGATGCTTCTTCCCATGTAGCGTTGAGTGCCTTTTTGTATTTTGGTGCTTTGCTCTTGAGTTTTGGGCACTCGGACTTGATGTGTCCAAACCTGTTGCATTTGTAACATCTAATATTCGAAATTTTAGGCTTACCTTTGTTGGGTTGAGTGATGGTTCATTTTCGGCCCTTGACTATCCTCCGAACTAGGTTGACTAGTTCGGCCTCCATTTCCGAGTCGACCTCCGAATCGGACTCATCCTCTTCTTCCTTCGGGGTTGGCTTGCTTGCAGTTTTCTTCCTTGAACCTACAAAAAGTGCTATACCCTTCTTGGGTTCCGAGTTAGACTGCTCATGAAGTTCAAAATCGAAAAATAACTCATCTAACCTAAGTTTCGAAAGATCCTTGGAGACCTTGTAGGCATCGACCATGGATGCCCACAAGGTAGTCCTCGGAAAGGAGTTAAGAACATACCTTATAAGGTCGTGGTTTTCGACCTTTTGCCCGATCACATGTAGGTTATTGACTATGTCTTGAATGTGAGCGTGAAGTTGTGTCACTGTTTCGTGTTCCTGCATTTTTAGATTATATAATTTATTAAACAAAAGATCGCGCTTACATACCATGGCTTCATTGGTCCCTTCGTATATCTCCACTAGCTTTGTCCAAACGTCCTTTGCACTGATGAAGGGGCCGACGCGATTAAGCTCCTCCTTGGACAAGCCGCATTGGAGGATTTGAGTTGCCTTGGCGTCGGCTTCGACTTGTCATTTTGTCGCAATGGTCCATTGTTCATAATCCAAGGATTCACCGACTTCATTAGTCGGAAGTGTGAATCCCGTTTGGATTATGATCCACATTTTGATTTGAGTTTTAAGAAAGCATTCCATCCGACCCTTCCAATAACATAAGTCATCTCCGTTGTAAAACGGAGGTCGAACGGTGCTAAAACCCTCGAGATGGGCCATTGATACAAAATAAACAAGGAAATGAAGACGAGAAACCTAACAACAACAAAAACACACAAAATGTACGAAGACTCACGTCTTGGATTAGTAGTGTGGGAAAAAGGCTAACCAAATGAAATATAGTCGAAATAAATAGAAAAAAAATCTATAAAAAGCTAGATCGGTGGTTTCACCAAATCTTAGCACCCCCGGCTCTGATACCAATTGTTGGATCGAAGCGGATCACTAGAGGGGGGGTGAATAGTGATAAAACTTTTCTTCGTTTCATTCGTTAAAACAATTAAACGCAGCGGAAAATAAATGCAAAGTAAATGAGACAAGAGAATATTTTTTACTTGGTTCGTAGCCTTCGGCTACTACTCCAAGGCCCTAGTGGTCCTTGACCACGCACGGAGGGAAAATCACTAAAGAACTCCTCGTTAGAGGTAGGAGTTAATCGATACAAGAACACACCAAAAGCTTGAGGTAGAGGGACACTCCCCCTCTCCTCGTTACGATAAAAACTCTGAGAAAGTAAAGAAATAAACTGAAATAAAGCTTATACCGACGTAACAAAATAAAAACAAATTAAACCTAGACATCGGAGAGGAAGCACTTCATTGTCGGAGAGTTGTAGCTTTGCAGAGGCTTTTGGAAGCTTAGAATTGATGATGAAACCCTAGGATAGACTCTCCTTTTATAGCCTTTGAGCCCCTTTTCGAGAGGAACTTTAGCCAATCAAAATTGAGCACCACTCCTCTTGAAATGAGGTGATAAGCCTTGACTCCTCGAAGCTGATCCTTGACCATCAATCGACTGATAGCCATCATCAGTCGACTGATGGCGACATCGATCGAATCGCGACCACGAGACGATCGGTGATTGATAGCGATCAAGTCCTCAGTGGCTGATGATGCTAGCTGAAATGACAAGTTAGTTAAACAAAAATATTATTTCGATGGCCTCCGACCGTTCGATCTCGACCTAGACCACCGATGGGATGTCTTGGGTCGGATCTACGCTTATGTCTATCCCCGTAAAGAGGATACGACCTCACCTACACTCGCACACACACGAGCTTACCTCGATACTTACTGTGTCGCTTTCGCTTCTGGCCTTCCACTCAATTCCTTCGGCTCCCTTCGAAGTCACTCGAGTGTCGCCTGACCACCGCGGCTTCCTCCGGGTGTCGCTAGCCTTCAGTTCCAACTATAGTAATTTTCTTCACACTCGATTAAGCTCGTGAGATAACGACATGAGCTTAACTTTGTATCATTTGTTATAATCAAAACTCAGCTTCGACTTAGGTGCCTACTGCACAAACAGATTCTAGTTTAGCTACGGGGGCATATGTTTCATCATAATATAATCCTTCGACTTGACTAAAACCTTTGGCGACTAACCTTGCTTTATTTTTAACTACTTCACCTTTGTCATCAAGTTTGTTTCGGAAGACCCACCTTGTTCCAATAACTGATTTAACTTTAGGTGGTGGTACTAATTCTTAAACCTCATTCCTAGTGAATTGAGCTAGCTCTTCCTGCATTGCAATAATCCAATCGGGATCAAGAAGAGCTTGTTCAATGGTTTTGGGTTCGATTTTCAAAATCAAGGAGATTTGACTAAGGTTTCTATAAGATGATCTAGTTTGAACCTCTAAGCTAGGATCACCTATCACTTGGTCTATAGGATGATTCGTTTGAATCGTAAATTGACTTGGGTTAGGGTCACTTATCACTTGGTCAACTGGATGACTTGTTGGACTTTGGTTAGGATTAATACTAGACTCGATCTCAGGGTCAGAGTCGAGTCTGGTATGAGTCGATTCGCTAGTTGGTGTTGCTACGGGTTTTGTAGGTTCGTGTCCTTCATCGAACACTACATTAATAGTCTCTTCAACTCTAAGGGTGTCATGGTTGTATACCCTATAGGCTCTACTTGTAGTCGAGTATCCTAAGAAGATTCTGATAGAGGTTTTGGAGGTGAACTTTCCTAGGTAATCCTTAGTGTTCATGATATGTACCTTACATCCAAATACCCTAAAGTACTTGATGTTAGGTACTTTGTCATGACAGATTTTGTACGAGGTCTTAAGGTGCCTCTTTACCAAAAGGATCCTATTTTGGACATAGCAAGCCGTACTAACGACTTCTTCCCAAAACCTGTCAAGTAGGTTATACTCGTTTAGCATTGTCCTAGCGGCTTCTTGTAGGGTTTTATTTTTACGTTCGACTAGACCATTTTATTGTGGGGTTCTAGGACATGCGAATTCATGGTGATATCCGTTTAGGTTATAGACATCTGTGTTAGGGCAATCTCTTGCCATGATTAGGTTTTGATGTGTGTGGCAAAGGGTTTAAGTTAGGTTGGTATTGTTATTTGATATGTGCGTTGGAGTCTTGCAGGACTTAGTAATTCGCACATGGAGCCTTGGCAGGTTCACCCTCACAACCTCGGTCCTTGAGTCGGTGAAGGATGACTTTGCGGAAGCCGTGCGCTTGGAGCATCCGAGGGACCGCCGGACGAGATGACTTGAAGTGAAGCTCCAGGAATCGTAGATTCATATGTAGAGCGTGAAGGAGCATTAGTCATTCTTGATTAGTTAGTTGAGGACTAGATTGACCGAAGAGAGCTTACAAATTTTATTGAGTTGAGATGAGAGAATGAGTGAAATGTAAGTAGCTCATTAGGTGAACTTGGCCGAATGGCTGAGTGTCGGAGACTTGACCGCAAGGGTTAAGGGTTATCCGACCGCCGGAAGCTCAAAGTTATGTTAAGGTTGAGTTAATAGTATAGATGTTGCTATTCCTAGTTCTTTTAAGGATTGTTTTAGAGGTTTCATGGGTTGTTTTAATTACGCATTCATTTTCTAGATAGGTTTATGACCTTATAGTTATTATCACACAATTGCTTATCGCTAAGTAAATTATATTGAAATTTTCAACTAGTAAAACATTTTGAATTATAAAGTTTGAGTTGAGCTCAATATCACTTGATCAAGAGTTCCGTTGGACTGTTTCCGCTCGATCCGACGTGTTGAATCTAATCTTTGAAAACTTAAGTTGATCCTCAGTGCCAATGCGTGATCGGTGGTGGCCAACGGGAAGAAATCATCCCTCTCTATAAAAAGAGAGGGTGTGAGCCTTTGAGAGGCTAATGCTTATGCTCTAAGTGATCTTCCTAGTGCCCCACAAGCTCTAAACTCTTCTTACTTGTTTTTACTCCATTCTTATTGTAAGAAGAGTGATCTTGATTGTAAAGGTTACCTCCACCTAGCTTGGTGCAAAGGAGAGACCAATAGTGATTGGCTTTGAAGGAGTGATTCACCTCGGACGAATCGGGATCGTGGATTAGCGGCGTAGCCGTGAACCACGTTACATTCTTTGTTAGCGTTTGTATTTTCATTTATTACTTTGTCTTTATTGTTTATGCTTCCGCTTTAGCTAACGATTGTGTAGGCGAGCAAACGAACGAGAGAATTCCGACATCCATCGTAAGAGGGCTATTCACCCCCCTCTAGCCGGCCGATCCGATCCCCTACAATCTGTAAACCTGTGGTTTTCGAATTCACCACCATGATCTCTCCTAAATCTTTTAATTTTAAGGTTCTTTTGATTTTCGATTAGTTTGAACAAGTTGATGAGTTGATCAAGGGTATCACTTTTATGTTTGATGAACCTAACCCAGGTAAACCTAGAATAGTCGTCAATTATGACTAAGCAAAATTGAAGATTGTTAAGTGACTTAGCTCCATGTGAATCGAATAGATTCATATGTAGGAGCTCAAGAACACTTTTGGTTCATTCTTGATTAGTTAGTTGATGTTGTGTCCTAGATTGTTTACCTTATTGACAAGCATTACAAATTTTATTGAGGAGTTAGGTAGATTAATAGTATAGATGTTGCTATTCCTAGTTCTTTTAAGGATTGTTTTAGAGGTTTCATTTGTTTTAATTACGCATTCATTTTCTAGAAATATGACCTTATAGTTATTATCACACAATTGACTTACGCTAAGTAAATTATATTCGAAATTTTCAACTAGTAAAACATTTTGAATTATAAAGTTTGAGTTGAGCTCAATATCACTTGATCCGAAGATTTTGAGCTTGCCATTGTTTCCAAAGGCTACCGATCCTTGTCATTTGAATCTAATCTTTGAAAACTTAAGTTGATCCCCAGTCATGTGTCGGGAGCAACCACTATCCAACATCCATTGATCCTACACGCAAGGTAGTTGAATCGGATATTGGAATTTTTAAAATTTGGTTGTAAATTATTAGACGTAGATCATCTCACCCATTTCTACATGATCAAATATGTTATCCTTATATGTTCTTGTGAGATGACTTCAATTTTACTTGATTAATTTTAATGAATTGAAACTAGTCAACCTTGCGTTAGATTCAGATTTGACCCTAAGCTCATCAAATCACTTTTTCAATATCTTGGCTTCCAGGTCATGGCGAGGCACAGGGGCCTTCTTTGATCGGGAAAATGACCACTTCCTTAGACAAAGCCAATTTCAAGAAAATAGTAACTTGACTCACTTAAGACCACTTCCTAGTCTAATTAGTCTAGGATATGGCGAGGTAGCTTTAGCTAGTTCCACTTGGTCAAGTGAACCGAACTAGATACGCCTTATCTAGCTCGAGTACCCAAGACTTCGCTTTCCTAGCGTACTATCATCTCGCCGCATCCTGGTACTATGTTATCAAGTATTGATGAGTTATAGTCCCTATCTAACCATTCTAAAAAGAAAAGAAAAAAACTAAGCATGCAATTTCTAAGTAATAGCACGAACAAGTTTTGTACTAGCTCCCCCTAGACCATTGAATCGATTCGGTCCTTCCACATAGTGGATTTGGTCCTTGGGAACCCAGTTCTGGTTAGATCCTAATTGAGAAATCAAAGTGGTCTTAGGGACCCATGCTTGGACATGTATTCTATTTCGACTTACGATTGACATGTACGACTTGTTAGTCATACTTGAGCTAAACCCAAGCCCGACCTTGTTGTACATGGCCCTTTGCGATCCAAGTAAGAGGTCAAGTTCCTTGGATCCCAAAGTTAACCTTTCCAATATGTTCCTAAGATCTTCGACTTGAATTTTCAAAAGTGAGTTCTCAACTTCGAGCTTTTCAACTCGAGTTGAGTCCTCCTCTTGAACTTGACTAGTCGAAGAGGTTAGGGAGACCTCGTGTTTAAGGAGTTTAACCTCCTCGAATAGGGTCTCGACCTTGGACTCGGACTTAGCTAACTTCCTAGTTAGAAACTTAATTGCATTGTATAAAGTACTAATGAAGGACCGACTTACCTTGAGAGTATCTCTTGAACCGTATGCATATCCGTGGTTTGACTTGAATAGAGATTCATAGTCTGACTCATCCTCGGGTTCAGATTCTGACTCCGGCTCTGATTCGGTTGGTTTAGCCATGAAGACGAGGTCATCATCTTCTTCCTCCGATGCCTCTTCCAACGTATCATTGAGCGCCTTCTTGAACTTCGGTTCTTTGTTTTTGAGCTTCAGACATTCTGACTTGACATGTCCGAACTTATTGCATTCATAACACCTAATGTTAGAACTAGCTTTAGATTTACCTTCCTTGGGTTGAGTGACGGGTCATTTTTGGCTCTTAATCATCCTCCAAAATAGGTTGACTAGTTCGGTCTCCATCTCCGGATCGACCTTCGACTCGTACTCTTCTTCTTCTTCCTTCGGGCATGGCTTACTTGCGGGCTTCTTCTTTTGACCTGCAATAAGAGCTATACCTTTCTCGGGTACCGAATTAGACTGTTCGTGGAGTTCGAATTCTGAAAATAATTCATCTAACCTAATGTTTGATAAGTCCTTAGAGACCTTGTAGGCATCGACCATGGATGCCCACAAAGTAGTCTTAGGAAATGAATTCAAGACATACCTTATTAGGTCGCGATTTTCGACCTTTTGTTCGATGGCATGCAAATTATTGACAATGTCTTGTACCCGGGCGTGTAATTGAGTCACGGTCTCATGTTCCTACATTTTTAAATTATATAATTTATTAAAAAGAAGGTCCCGTTTTCATACCTTTGCTTCGTCGGTTCCTTTGTGCAGTTCCACTAATTTGGTCCACAAATCCTTTGCACTGATGAAGGGGCCGACGCGATTAAGCTCCACCTTGGACAAGCCGAATTAGAGGATTTGAGTCGCCTTGGCGTCGGCTTCAACTTGTCTTTTTGTAGCATTGGTCCATTGGTCATAATCCAAAGATTCACCTACTTCGTTAGTAGGAAGTGTGAATCCCGTTTGGATTATGATCCACATCTTGATTTGGGTCTTAAGGAAGCAGTCCATCTGACCCTTCCAATAACAGAAGTCATATCCATTGTAAAATAAAGGTCAGACGGTGCTAAAACCCTCGAGATGGGCCATTTATACAAAAAGAGCAAGAAAAAAAAGAAGAAACCTAGCAACAACAAAAACAAGCGGAATGTACCAAGACTCACGTCTTGGATTAGTAGTGCGGGAGAGAATCTAAATGAACGAAAGAGCTTGTAAAAAAAAATCGAAATAAACAGAAATAAAATGAAAATAAATCTGTAAAAAAAAACTAGATTGGTGGTTTCACCAAATATTAGCACCCCCGATTCTGATACTAATTGTTGGATCGATTAGAGAGCTAGAGGGGGGGTGAATAGCGCAAGACAATTTTCGTTCGTTCGATATAAAATGCGAGTGAGAGTAAATGCAGCGGAAAGAAAATAATACTCGTTTATTTTTACTTGGTTCACAGCCTTTGGCTGCTAGTCCAAGGCCCTAACGGTCCTAGACCGCGTACGGAGGGAAAAACACTCCTCCATGTTAGAGGTAGGAGTAAGCGAATACAATCGATACGAAAAGCTCAAGGTAGAGAGACACTCCCCCTCTCCTTGTTACGATTAAAGCATGATAAATACAGAAATAAAGATGACAATAAAGAAAATACCAACGACTAATAAAGTAATGAAAGTTAGACACTTGTTATCGGAGATGCGGTAGCACTTTGTCGTCGTAAGGTCGTCTAGAAGAGTATCATAGCGGAGGCTTTTTGGAGAGCTTTTGATGATGGAAATGGGGTGAAGAACCCCTACTTTTATAGCCTTGGAAACCCTAAACGTTCACATCTTCAACCAATGAGAGCAAGCCTCCTATCCCTTCAAAAATGGAGATAAGCTTTGACTCTCCTCGAAGATGATCCTTGACCAACAGTCGACTGCTACCCTTACTAGTTGACTGCTAGATAGACCAGTTGACTGATACAACCCCTCAGTCGACTGATGGCAGGTTTTCCAGCTGCAACGAAGAGTTAGCTCGAAAATACAGTTAATACAAGTAAATTAAATGGCCATATACCATTCGATCTCGACTTAGACCTTCCATGGGATGTCTTGGTCGGAGCGTCGCCTAAGAACATCCCCGTACAGAGGACACGACCTTCCTTGCACTCACTCACACGAGCTTACCTCAACATTTACCTTGTAGCTTCTACTTCTGGTCTTCCACCTGATTCCTTCGGCTCCCTCCGAAGTCATCCCGGTGTCGCCCAACCACCACGGCTCCCTCCGGGTGTCACTAACCTTCAGCTCTAGCTTTAGTACTTTTCTGCACACTTGATTTATCTCGTGAGATAACAAAATGAGCTTAACTTTGTATCATTTGCTATAATCAAAACTCAGGTTCAACTTAGGTACCTACTGCACCAACACATTGCACTGCCACTATACGGTACAATGGTCAAATATTAACTGAAAACTAAACTAATCAAACCTAAACAAATAAACCAAGCACCGCACTATCACTATACGGTACAATGGTCAAACATTAACTGAATACTAAACAATTCAACCAAGCACCACACTATCACTATACGACACAATGATCAAATATTAACTGAAAACTAAATAATTCAACCAATCACGCACTGTCACTATACGGTACAATGATCAAATATTACTGAAAACTGGAAAGAACAATTAACATTGCAGAAAATAAACCTAACCACCAAGTAAACAAAGTAAATGATCAACAACAACTAACTAAACTTCAAAATAAACTACCACATGCAACACTAAACAAACAGAAATAGCAAACAAACAAACGTAACATAACACAACACAAATAAAACACAAATTAAAACACAACTAAAACACAGCTAAAACACAACTAGAACACAAGAGTAAAAATTAACCAATGATTATCCACAACCCTCAAAAAGGAACCACCCTATCCAGTGACCCACGACAGTGGTGGACAGCTCCTACATCTTCAGTGGCACGGATCTCTCATCAGAATATCCCTCCGACGAAAGTAGGAATCGATGGTCACGGATCACTGCTCCGATGATGAACTTCGGGATTGCTAAATCACCACAGCCGGTGGATGGATTTGCAGAGGTGAAATGGCCGAATCATGGCCGCTTAAATGGAAGGGATCAGAGTTGTGACCGTCAATATATCTTCACCAGCTACTGGATTGATGATCTGCCGTCGGAAATGGAAGAATCAAGAGCAACCGAAATTGGATAAAGGTGCTGTTGAATCACGCTAGTAGAAGATAACCCCAGCCTTCTGAATCATGTCCAACTGGGTCATCTCAGCTCCGATCACCAGGCATGAGAGGACCGCCGGTGAAGATGGCCGAAGATCCAATCCTCTCAGTCGTTGAAGCTGCCACTGCCCAACTTCAGAACCCAACTCCGCCGGACCAAGGAAAGGAGACTTCAGATGGATGGAGATGATGGGGACGCCGCTGGAGTTGCCAGAACCATCGCTGGAATTGTTGTGGATGAATCGCTGCTCGTCACGCATGAGAGGAAGAAGAAAATCGTGTCGTTCTATCATTGTTCTCGTGCGAGTGAAAAATGTTGATTTTTATAACTTCTTTTCCTTAGTCGTCCGATCGCACGCCATTTCATCTCAGCCACCCACTTAGATCTAGGGTTTAATGAATCCAATTAATCCTCTCCTAGGTAGTCTGATCAATCAAATCTGATGGCTGCGATCGATTTGATCCGGATCGACGACTGCGATTGCTCCAATTAGCCCCTCTTTACATGATTCCTACAAAATCACATGTAATCCATGAAAAATAGTGATATTATAGGAATTAATGCAATTAATCGCAAATAAACTCAATATGTAAAAACATACTGACAATAATTACCCATTCAAAGAGCCTAAAATATCCAATCTATAAATAAAAATAGCACAATAAAAATGCAACTATCAATAGGTCACTCAGAAAATCCATAGATTGCTTGGGAAATACATAGACTACTCGAGAATTACACATACTACTCGATATTAGCACTTCATAGTCAAACTCTAGACCAACTACACTAACCATCCCTACTAAGCTCGAGAAATACACTGGTCAATCGGGAAATACATAGACTACCCAAAAACTGCACATACTACTCAATATTAACACTTCACATAACAGAGCCCTAGATCAACTGCACTGACCATCCCTACTGAGCTCGAGAAATACATTGGTCAATCGGAAAATACATAGATTGCTCGGGAATTGCACATACTAAATATTAACACTTCACATAACAGAGTTTTGGACCAACTATACTAACCATCCTTATTGAGCTCGGGATATACTCTGGTCAATCAAGAAATACATAAACTGCTCTGCATAACACAAAGTACTATGGACTCTGCAAACACACTTAATGCTCTATAAATACAAAGAAGTACTCTGAAAATATACTAGGTATTATGCCTTAGCTAAATAAAATCCTGACCCCTTAAATATTGTTTATTTAAAATGTCATGATAGTACTTAGAGTGATAAATGTTATGATTAATACTTATGTTTATATTTTGTCATGCTATGAAATCATGCATCATTGGCACATGCTTAAATTAGGCAAATCAATAATGCCATGATGATCATTCATGCATTAGGCTAATTAATTTAAATTATGGACAATGACATTGATTTGAAGTTATATATATAAAGGAATCAAGTTGGATATGCCTAGAATGAAATCCATGAACCCCTAGATTAGGGAAAGAACCAAAATCTACATCTCACAAAAGAATATAGTTTGACATGTGTGTATATTGATACACCTAGACACATATGAGATGTTAAGAATATGAATTAAGTTCAAGGTACTTAAATTGTACTCAATATGAACTTAGAACTCATTAAATCATAAGGATAAATCAAGAGGAAAGAAAATGTACAAGTCATGTACATCTAACCCATAGACCATGATTGAAATTAAGGTTTGAAAAACATTTTAAAATCATTTTGAAAAACAATGGCGAAATTTATCTTTTTATAGCAATCACCATTGAGAAGATTGTCACAAAGTTAGACAAAAATATTGAAGTTATCAATGCTTTTGAATTTTGTATCGATCTTTCAAATTAATGCGTATTTTATTGTAAAGCTATTTTTTACCCATTGAATTTCATGTAAGTAATGTACATATGAAGTTTCATGATTTTTCAAATTACGTATAATTACTTATCTTTTTTCAATTAGTTTAGATTTCCTATAGGCTTAGGAACTCTCCAAATACATTTTTAGTGCAATGGTCAAGGGGGAGTAAACCTTTAGGGGGAGGTCATCCATCTTGGTATGATGGTTAAATTTTGATTACAAAAGAGTAGAAGTGAGGGTTAGGTAAACCTTTATTGTGGATTTCCTCTCATTTAGTGATAAGGGTTGTATCACTGAGAAGATTGAAGGCATCCAAGGTGATTTTGGACCAAGAGGGAGAATGTGGGATCTGATTGGGAGATGAGACATTGAAAATCCTTTGTAGGCTTTTCGATGTATGCCAAAGGGGGAGAAGTGAGTGTTTAAGTTAGGAAAACCTTCATTATGCTTTGGCATAGGAAGAGGCAAGTTGGGCTTATTGGTTAGCCAAACTTAAATGTATTGTCAAACATCAAAAAGTGAGAGATTGTTGGTGCAATAGGCATTGGGTTAATGTTAACTAGACTTGAATGAGACTTGAGTAGCGTTTTGATGTTTGTCAATATGGTTGGATATGGTTTGACCATATGTTGACCATATGACTAATGGATGATTTGGATATCCAAAGTCATATGGGGGAGATTATTTGAGGGAGATTGTTGGAGGAATCAAACCATAGGTCAAGGTTGATCAGACTCGAGTGAGACTCAAGGGGAAGTCCAAGTCTCGATACTTGGCATGGAATGTCCAAGTATGGATACTTGGCAATGGAGAAGTCCAAGTTTGGAGACTTAGCAAGGGAAAGTCCAAGAATAGTCTGGGCATGGAAAGTCCAAGTATGGATACTTGACAATGGAAAATCGAAGATTGGATTCTTGGCAATGGAGAAGTCCATGTTTGGATACTTGGCAAATGGAAAGTCCAAGGCTGTAGTCTTGGCCACGTAAGTTCAAATGTGTAGTCTTGGCAGTAAAAATTCAAATATGGATATTTGGCAAAGGAAAAGTCCAAGGATGTAGTCTTTTTCATGTAAGTCCAAGTGTGTAGTATTGGTCGTGGAAGTCCAAATATGGATATTTAGCAAGGAAAAGTCCAAGGGTGTAGTCTTGGCCATGTAAGTCCAAGTGCGTAGTCTTACCGGTGAAAGTTCAAGCAATAGAGAAGTCCCGGAGGCACGACCTCTTGCCAAAGGAGACTCCGTTAGCATGACATAGCTGATGAAAGCACCTAAAAGCTAACACGAAGGGTGAAGGAGTCGTGGAGGACTTGGATGGACCCTGAGGTTGTGAGGTTGATGGAGGTGGTTAGAAGGCTTAGGTTTAGGCTAAGGGTACGCGAAAGCATGACATAGGCTATGGAAGCACCTGAAGGCTAGCGCGAAGGGTGAACGAGTCATGGAGGACTCGGATGAACCCTGAGAGTGTGAGGCTGATAGAGGTGGCTAGAAGACTTATCTTTATGCCAAGGGTGGTTGAGCAAGAATGAGAGGATCATACTTGGGTTAAACCTCTTGGTTGAGGTTTATCAGTCGAATGGGCTTTGGATCAGTCAACTGGTCAAGTGCTCAACACTCGAGAGGCCTAGTTGACTCGATCAATCGACTGAGGTTATGACCAGTCAACTGGTTCATGGTAGTTGACTGCCAATGATGGGCAGTCGACTGGTGGTGGTGGACACGAGCATAAAATCTCTGATAGTTGACTAGGCAATCGACTACTTACTTGGAAGTCGACTGTCGGTAAGGGCAGTCGACTACTAGGGTATCCTTTTGCTAGAATATCAATGTGAATTAGTCCGTTGTGAGACAACTAATAAGAGAGCAATTGACTGGTGCTTTTTGGCAATCGACTGCCAGGTGTGAAATCAACCAGCATTATGCTTTAAATGGAACTCGAGATAGAGGATTTTGGCTACGGTTCTAAGGCAATTTTAAGGCGAAGTGCTACTGCATTTTAGGTCTTCTATGACATCCCAAAGCAACCAAATCATCAAGCAAGCAAAGCTCTCATTTTTAAAGTATTTTCACTTGTATTTCTTATTTGCTTTTGTATTTGTTGCATTGGTTGTAGTTTATTGTTGTAAACCTTTGCAAAAAGTTTGTCCACCTTTGGATTGTTTCCGAGAAGGAAAGTTATAGTGGTGGTGTGCATCACTAGAGCTCGCTAAGGCTCGACCCATGGAGTAGGAACCTTTGTTCCGAAGCACGTAAAAAGCATTGTGTTGTGTGCTTGTTTCTTTTTTGTTTGTGTTCTATTGCTTTTGTATATTCCACTATGCACTAATCGTTTGTAGACAAGCAAGCAAGATTGAATTGAAGAAATCAAGAAATCGCTATTCACCCCCTTCTAGCATGTCAAATCGGTCCCTACAGGAGGTTCATTGATTATCTATTTTAGCACGTTTGCTACTTGATTCAATATTGAATTTTTCATTGGAAATATCTAACATGTAGATCCCACTGTTCAATATTCTTGTTCCATAAAGAATACCATTCAATGTAATGTAAGAATAATTGTTGTTAAATGTCAAACAAAAATCTTTTCTATTCAAACATGAAATAGAAACAATATTCTTTATTAACGAAGGAACATAAAAATAATTTTCTAACTCTAAAATTTGTCCATTAGAAAATTGCAGAAAATAAGTCCCTATGGCTATAGCAACAACCTTTGCTTCATTGCCAACACTCAGATATGCTTCTCCCATGACCAGTCTTCTACTATACTTTAGCCCCTGTATGTCATTACATATGTGTGAGCTACACTCGGTATATGACGAGTGTGAATCACATGTGTATTTTAGGATTTATTTATCATGTTTTTTTTAGCATTCCATTCACATAGAATGCATAAAACATAACATTTACTTTCATATTGCATTTTCAGTTAGATGACTGTGGTTTCTATGTTTTTACTCTCAGAAGGGACAAAAGAAGGCATAATAGACCCATGGAAGGAAGCCATGATGAAATGGGGAGCAAACGGAGCCTCAATGCATATTTTTTGAAGATTCACAACACTTGGCACTTCAAGGTTGTGACAAATGGCACGACGTGACAAATTCTGCCCTTTTGGTGACGGAATTCACTAATTCTTATCTAGAAAAAACTATAAAAAGACTCCAGTACCAAGGAGAAAGGAATTCCAATTTATTCAAGAATCCCATATCATCAAGGATCATCCAGATCCTTCTGGATCTCTCTGATTCTTGGGATTACTCGGAGGAGGATCGAGAATTAGGAGCCGAGGACAAGACACACAGAGCATAGGATGCTAGGTTAATTCTTTCTTTTCTATCACCCATGTTTCATAACTCCTTTTATGGAGTAGTTTTGTACCTTAGGATTAGGGAGTAGCTCTTTGTCAGTTTATCTTGGATTGTACGACTCTTTTATTTATTACATTGTGAATTACTTGAATTGGTTTTACAACGCATATGGTTTGCCTTGCGAGTTTGTTGATCGCCTATTCGCATGCTTTAGGGTTTTTATATCTTGGATTTGTATAACAAATTTGTTGGTGCAATCGCCCCAGGTCACGATTAACCAGACTCGAGTTTGACTCAAGTAGTGTTTTGATGTTTGACATTGATGTCTGACATGTGTTGGGGAGATTGTTGGTGCAATCGACCCAGGTCACATTTGATGTTTAACGATGGTTTGACCATTGTCATGGGAAAGTCTAAGTCTTGAGTACTTGGCATGTAAAGTCCAAGCATGGGTTCTTGGCATGGAAAGTCCAAGTGGGACACTTGATATTGGGAAAGACCAAGTCTTGAGTACTTGGCATGTAAAGTCCAAGCATGGGTCTTGGCATGGAAAGTCCAACATGGGTTGGCAAAGGAAAGTCCAAGCATGGGTCTTGGCATGGGAAGTCCAACATGGGTTGGCAAAGGAAAGTCCAAGCTTGAGTCTTGATATTTGGAAAGTCCAAGGGGAATATTGGCGGCGTAAAGTCCAAGGGTGAAGTCTTGGCAGCATAAGTCCAATGGTTGGTGGCGTAAAATCCAAGCGTAGTCTTGGCAATGTAAGTCCAATGTGCCTTGGCGGTGTAGACACCGTTAGCATGACAATAGCTGATGGAAGCATCTGAAGGCTAGCGTATGGATGAACAAGTCATGGATGACTTGGAGGGATCTGATAGGCACGAGGCTGATGGAGGTGGCTAGAAGGCTTAGGTCTAGGCTAAGGGTGGTCTAGCAAGTATGGGGGCACCATACTTGGGTTAAAACCTCATGTTTGAGGTTGGCAGTCGACTGGCATTATGGCTGGTTCGACTGTCGTGAGTCGACTAGAGCTCGACTGTCGTTTAAGGGCTGAAAAGGCTCTGGTAGTCGACTGCTCATTGGAGCAGTCGACTGCTGGGATTATCAGTCGACTGCCATGGATAGTAGTCGACTGATGGTTCATTGGCAGTCGATTGATGAGAGTACCATTGGAGTTTTTTCAGCGTGGATCGAGTCGTTGTCTCACAATAACAGTGTTGGCAGTCGACTTGGGCCTTATGGCAGTCAACTGCCAGGCGGAAATCTAGCCCGATGTTGGTTAAAAAGTGGAGGTCGAGGAGGATTTCGGTAATGATTCTTTGGGAGCTTTGTTGAGGCGATTTGAAGATGAATTACAAGTTCATTTCAGGGTCCTTCAAGCTCATCCAAGCAACCAACAAGCAAGCTCTCAAAAACACTAGATTGTAAAGTGCTCTTTACATTTCTTTGCATTTTTCTTGTATTTTTTGTGTATTGCTTTTGTAATCACTTATACGAGGTTTCTCCACCTCCGAATTGTTCCGAGATGGGAGTTATTTGATTAGTGGTGTGTGATTGGCATCGCTAGGGCTCTTACGAGCTCATTCCGTGGAGTAGGAACCATTCGGTTCCAAACCATGTTATATCATTGTGTTTGCATATTTGTATCGTGTTATTGTTTTTATTTTTATTATTCTGCTACGCACTAACACAACTTGTAGATGCAATCGCGATTGAATTCCATCGAAGCACCGCCGATGCTATTCACTCTCCCTCTAGTGGGCACATCGTTCCTAACAATTGGTATCAGAGCTAGGGGCTCTTCTACGGATTAACAACCCGGAGCCAAGACGCTAAAGGGTGAAGAGGAACAAGATGGAATTTGAAGAACAATTGGGTTGAGACATTAATACCCCAATTCCATACACCTTCTATGGACAAAAAGGTTTTGAGCAATGGAGGGCAAGAATGGAGAACTTCTTCATGATGGACTTCAAAGATTGGATGATCCTAGTGAAGGGTTTTGAATTTCCAAGAGGTCCAAAAGGTGGATACCTCAAGAAGAAGAGATGGACTGAAGAGCAAGTCCAAGCCTTCGAGAGAAATGATAAGGCAATGCAATTGATATTAAATTCATTACCTAATGATATTTTGTCTAGGTTAGGTGAATGTTTAGATGCCAAGGATCTATTGGAAAAATTGGCCAAGCTCCATGAAGAACCATCCATGGCCCAAGAAGAAGCAACATCATCCTCACAAGCAAGTGAGGATTTGGAAGTTGAGGAGGAGTCAACTTCCAGATCAGTGGAAGAGGAGGTGGAAGAAGCCTCCACTTTAAGGATTGAGGGGGAAGAGATTAGACCTTCCACTCCGGAGCATCAAGAAGAGCCTTCCACATCCGGTCAAGATGAAGAAGCTCAAACTCCAGCACCTACCACCACCCTAGGTAACTCAAGCATGTCGGTTTTAAATAAAAATCATATTATATGCTTTGAGTGTAGGGAAAATGGACACTACAAGAGCAAGTGTCCTAAGAAGGTCAAGAAGGCTCCACCCGTGCTAAAGGTCAAGGAGACCGGTGCCTCAATGCAAAAGAGCAAGGAGCATGCCATTTGCTTCAAATGCCATCAAAAGGGACACTATAGGAGTCAATGCCCTAGGGGGAGCAAGAAGACTCAAGAGGAGGCATCACATGTAGGGGGAGCTTCTAAAGCAATCCCTAAGGTAAAATTAAATAATGCTACTTCTTTAGTTATTAGGCAAAAGCATGCTAGGAATTTCAATTCACTTGCCATTACTCATCAAAATCATGCTAGAAACAATGTTAGCAATGTTTCTATTTATCATGAAAAGCATGCTAGGAATAACAAATATTTTTGTCTAGGAGCTAAGAGTGTCCATTTTAATAATAAGGAGAAATTTGAGACTAATGTCCCTAGAAAAATCTTATCTAGGGAATCTATCAAGAAAATAGAAGACCACCTATGTTTTAACCCCAAATGGACTAGGCATATGCCTAGAAAGAACAATGCCCAAAGATTAAATCAAAATTAAAAATTTGGGCAATTAGAAAAAGAAAATCAAGCTTTGAGGTCAAGGCTTGAAAAATTAGAGAAGACCCTTAGGATTATTCAAAACCAAATAAAAGGGTCAAATGGTCAAAGTCAAGGGTCTAGATCGAAGAGTCAACACCTAGAATCTAGGAGGCAAGGCTCATCTATGGGCAAGAAAGGCTTGAGCCATAAGCCTAGATCCAAGGTAGATAAGCCTACCTACCATAGTGTTCCATTTGACTATGGAACTAAACTTAGGTCTAAAAAGACCAAGGTCAATAGGGAAGTCATCCCTAAGGTTGACCAAGGTAGGTGCTTAGTGGCCAAGGTTTCCATGAAACCTAGGAAGACCACTAAGAAGGTTACTAGGGAGGCAAACCCTAAGGTTAACCTAGTCAAGACCCAAATGAACAAGGCTTCTAAGCCTAGGAGGGTCATTAGAAGGGTATCTAGCGAGGTTATCCCTAAGGAATACCTAATTAACCCAAGGAGCTCCAATAGGTATTATGTTCCTAGGAGCGTGATCGATTCACGCTAGATGGGTTTAGGTGTGTCAACCTTGATTGGAAGGGTAGCTAACCCAACCATAGCAAAGTTGGCACTTTAGGATATTTTCAAGGTTATGGATACCTTGGAAATAGGTTTGATTTATAATCCTAAAAGTTTTTAGGATGTACCAATATATTTTTGGAATTATGAAAAATCAATCAAATTGGCACAATTTAGGTTTAGAGGTCTTAGTGTGCCATTTTGGGGTTTTGGCACATTTTGGGAGATAAGTAACAATATGGAAAAATGAGTTTAATTATAACAAATGGAAACAAATATTAAAATTTAGGTATTATATACCTTATATTTTATTTGTCATGCTTTGTTTGTCATATAACATGCCATGACATCATATCTATTTTTAATCATTTAATATGTCATGATCATATTTAGGTTATGTCGTAATGTCATGTATGCTTAAGTTATATCATATGCCATGACATCATGATCATTGGTCATCCTTAATTATGCTATCATTTATGCCATGATCATTCATGCATTTAATTCGATTAAAATTGATTTAAGGACTATGGCATGACTTGAAGTCCCATGTATAAGGGAATCAAGTAGAGTTGCCTTAGAAAATGTATGAAACCCTAGATTAGGAGAACAAAACCACATATCACAATCACATTGACTTGTGTGTGTTTTATACACCCTAGATACATGTGAGATGCTAGGATATGAGTTAAGTTCAAGGTGCATAGTTTTTGCATCTAGATGAACTAAAACTCATCTTATATTATTAGTGGATCATTGGGAAAGCTTATGTTCAAGCCATGTACATTAAGCCCAAAGAACATGATCCAATATAGGTTTTCAAAAACATTTAAAAATCATTTTAGAAAACCTTGGTGAAGTCTATCTTTTGATAGCAATCACCATTGATGAAATTGATACAAAGGAGCAAAAATATTGAAGTTTTTCTTCACTTTTGAACTTTGTGTCAATTTCATTATTTTATGGGTAAAATATTTTTCTAACATTTTTCACCCATTGTATGTATCATAAGTATTATACATATAAAGTTTCATGATTTTTCAAATTACGTATAATTATTTATGAATTTCCAAAACTCAATTCTGATAATTGAAATTCAAATTTTTATGGCAATGATCGATGAAGGCGATTCAATCGATAATCGCCAGAGTCGATCACGCTAGGCTAATTTCGAGAAAAATAAGATTGTTTAGCCCGTGTTCAACTACGGTAAAGTTCCCTAACTATTTCTAACCCTAGGATATGCTTTGGGAAGCATTATAAAGGGTGAAAATCCATTGGATATGGATTAGGAGAGGTGTTATGGTGATGTATCAAATTTAAGGTATGGGAAAGTTCAATGTTAAACTTTTAACCTTAATTTTGATGGTTTAGAATTGCTATTGGCTTAGGGACTTCCCAAGGACATTGTTGGTGCAATGGTCAAGGGGGAGCAAGCCTTTAGAGGGAGGTATCCATCATGGGATGATGGATGTTATTTTTCCTCATGAGGGGGAAAAATGGGAATTTTGAGATACCCAATTTGGAAATTTGGAGAGTTTGTAGGATTGCCTCTCTTGAGTGATATGGGACTTATCACTAGAAAGATTGTAGGCATCCTAGATTTTTTTGGACCAAGGGGAGATTGTAAGATCTCATTGGGATATGAGACATTGACCTCCTTCGAGAGAACCTTTTTTATGTTAGTCAAAAAGGGGGAGAATTATTAGAGAGAATGTTAAAATTACCAATTTGGGATAATTGGTAAGGGAATTTGAGTTAGGGGCCTAACTCAAAGGTGTTTTTGTCAAATATCAAAAAGGAAGAGATTGTTGGTGCAATCGGCCCAAGTCACGATTGACTAAACTCGAGTTTGACTCGAGTAGTATTTTGATGTTTGACATTGATGTCTGACATGTGTTGGGGAGATTATTGGTGCAATCGACCCAGGTCATATTTGATGTTTGATGATGGTTTGACCATTGTCATGGGAAAGTCCAAGTCTTGAGTACTTGGCATGTAAAGTCCAATCATGGGTACTTGGCATGGAAAGTCCAAGTGGGACACTTGACATTGGGGAAGTCCAAGTCTTGAGTACTTGGCATGTAAAGTCCAAGCATGGGTCTTGGCATGGAAAGTCCAACATGGGTTGGCAAAGGAAAGTCCAAGCATGGGTCTAAGCATGGGAAGTCCAACATGGGTTGGCAAAGGAAAGTCCAAGCTTGAGTCTTGGTATTTGGAAAGTCCAAGGGGAATATTGGCGGCGTAAAGTCCAAGGGTGAAGTCTTGGCAGCATAAGTCTAATGGTTAGCGGTGTAAAGTCCAAGCGGAGTCTTGGCAGCATAAGTCCAATGTGCCTTGCCGGTGTAGACACCATTATCTTGACAATAACTGATGAAAGCACCTGAAGGTTAGCATATGGATGAACAAGTCATGGATGACTTGGAGGGATCCGATAGGCACAAGGCTGATGGAGGTGGCTGAAAGGCTTAGGTCTAGGCTAAGGGTGGTCTAGTAAGTATGGGGTCACCATACTTGGGTTAAATTCTCATGTTTGAGGTTGGCAGCCTACTGGTATTATGGTCGGTTCGACTTCCATGAGTCGACTAGAGCTCGGCTGTCGTTTAAGGGCTGAAAAGGCTCTGGCTGATCGCTCATTGGAGCGATCGTTGGGTCGATCGATTACAATGGATGGAAGTCGTGATGGTTCGACCGTGAGCACGTGAATGATCTGCGTAGTCGATCGGCTGAGGCGATGCGCCGATGGCAATGCGATCGACTAATGAGAGTACCATTGGAGTTTTTTCAGTGTGGATCGAGCCATTGTATAACAACAACAGTGTTGGCATTTGACTGGAGCCTTATGGCAGTCAACTGCCAAGCAAAAATCTAGCCTGATGCAGGTTAAAAAGAAGAGCTCGAGGAGGATTTCGGTAAAGGTTCTTTGGGAGCTTTGTTGAAGTGATTTGAAGGTGAATTGCAAGTGCATTTCAGGATCCTTCAAGCTCATCCAAGCAACAAAAAAGCAAGCGCTCAAAAACCCTAGATTGTAAAGTGCTCTTTACATTTCTCCTTGGCTGGTGGAAACAAGATTTAGGGCTTTCCCTTGGTGTCTTGGCTGGTTTCCACCTTAATCTCTTCTTCCTTCTTGGCCGGCGGCAAGCTCCAACATTGGATGTTGGTGGTTGGTTGAAAGAAGGAAAGGAGCTTTGTTTCTATTCTTTCTCTTGCTTGAAACGAGCAAGGAAAGAAGATTGGAGATCTAGGAGCTTCAACTTTTTGTAGATCGTCGCCCACACGACGTCCGAAAAAAGGAAGGTCATACATTAGAAGATCGAGAGGTATATCGATTCTCAATTCTCTTTTATAACATGTTTGTTTTTGTTTTTCAATTATGAGCATGATATATTCTGTTTGTGGCTAAATAATACTTGGATCCCGAACATAAACACGAAAGTCGGCTATCCGGACATCGTCTATTCCGTGGCTACTCGTAGAATAGAGGTTGGTCGCTTGAACAACAAGGTTGTTCAAGTGACCTCTCTAAACGAATAGCACGACGATGACTTTGTTGTTTGGGCAATCTCTTTTGTCTAGGATTAAATTTTTTTTAATCCGGGGACATCGATGGGATCGCCGAGCACAAGCGACCGAGGTGAAGTGGGAAGCAAAGTTTCCCCTCACGGACTCGAAAAGTTAAACCCTTCAATTGGTATCAGAGCCAAGGTTTCCGGTTTTGTATGTTTAAGGATTCAGTTACTCTTATGCATTTTTCATATATTATATGTGTCGAATAATAGTAGGATATGCCTAGTTTAACTCTTTGGTTGTAGACATAAGATCCGACTATTATGGCCATATGTGTGTATGTAATTGTATGTGTGTAATAGTATATTTTGTTGAATCCTTGTGGTTGACAAGGCTAGTATTTAATTTTTGTAAATTAGATATGGCATTGTTTAGCCACTCTTTTTATTTTAGTTTACTTTCGATCTAGATTTCATATACACTCCCTCGTGGAGTATAGGATCGATGGATGTAAATTAAAATAGATTTTAGTCTCGGCTCGGATCTACGGATGGCTCATACATGGCATAGGAGGAGCGGACGAGAAGGCGATGCGACGGGAGACATATTGAAGACAAAAGCCATATTAGTTGGAAAATAATTTTTTTTTGATATTTATTGCTTATTATTTGATATGCATGTCGTAGGCTAGAAAATTCCTCATTTTCAAATTACTAAGTGGGAGAGGGAAATTTTTATAAATTCCCACGACCTCCATTACGATTTGACAAGTGATGCAAACAAACTTGCGCGTCGGCTCTGAGTGCCTTCCTCCCCATCGGATGGGTTTGTTTGCGGATCACAAGGTCAAATATGGTTATAGAGAATTATTAAGGAACGTGTTCACTTCCCCATCAGAAGGCACATAACCCGAGATAATTAACATGGTACCGAGTAATGGTGAACACTTAGATACAAATATAAGTATCCTCCCCATCGGAGTCACTGCTTTTATTTGTAGGGCCAAAGAGGAACCAACTATTAATTTTACTTGTCAAAAGTTAGGTTGACAAGATAGTAAAATTAATGGGTAAAACCTCCTCTTACAAATGTAGAATTCGTATACGTCCACACTATCGTGGCATACGATATTCTCGGTGTTTTGAGGTGTTGGTTGATTTTAAAATTTTATTGTTTAAGGAATCAATAATTTTTTGAAATCTAAAGTAATGATCTATGTGATTCTTAGGATTTTCAAAAATGACTTTCAGTCCACTTGTTGTGATACTAAAGGAAAATAAGCTTACTGTACCCAAATTATGATGATTGGAAAAGAATTTAGATATTGTCTTAACTGCTGAGGAGTACAAATATATACTTTTCAAAGAGTATCCTCCTAAGTCTGTGATTGAGCAGGAAGTCCTTGGAGCTGAGATCAAAGGGGAAACCTAGGTCGATATCATTCTCAAGCCGACAGAAAGGCTTGCTCAGGCTTAGGCCATGGTTGCCCAAAAGGTTTCTACTTCTAAGCCGAAAGGCAAGAAGAAGAAGAAACAAGGTGGAGCAAAGGTGGTGGGAGGAACTCAAGGACGAGTTAAGAAGTCAAAAGGCAAGTGCTTCACTTACAAGCAGGATAGACATTGGAAGAAGGACTATCCCAATCCGAAGCAGAACAAAGGTATATCCTTTGGTCTAGTCGTTGAAACATGGTTAGCGGTGTTATCTACCGGCACCTGGTGTGTAGATACGGGAGCCTCTGAGCATGTCTGCAATACTTTGCAGGGGTTCGAAAAGGACATGGTGAGGAGAGATTACCATTTACTTAGGCAATGCCATGAAGGTGGCGGCTATTGCGATGGGAGATGTTTTATTTATCTTTTGAGAAAAATAAAGTTTTGGTTCTTAAAATTGCCTTTATGTACCTTTATTTAGAAAGAATTTAATTTGGTTTCTAAATTGTTTATGGATGGATATTCTATTTCTTTTAATGTGAGTTGTTATAAAAGGAATAGGAGACATTATCTGTTGGGTACATTGATAGGAAATTTGTATACACTTGAACCAAAACCTCCACGATGCAAATTGAAGTTAATAACTCATCTTCTAATTCCAATAAGAGAAAAGAACCTTGAAGATGAACCAAACATATCTTTGGCATCTTAGGCTTGATCGTATTAACCTAAGCGAATTCAAAGGTTGATAGGTGATGGACCTCTGGGTTCATTAGTGGTGGAGGATTTCCCAACTGCGAATCTTGCTTGGAGGGTAAAATGACCAGAGAGGCCTTTAAGGCCAAGGGTATAGAGCCAGATGTGTTAGAATTGGTTCATTCGATTTGTGTGGTCTTATGTCTATCCAGGCTAGAGGTGGTTTTGAGTATTTCATCTCTTTTATAGAGCGATTATTCGAGATATGGATACATTTACTTGATCTTCGCAAGTCTGAATGCTTTGACAAGTTCAAAGAATTCAAAGTGATGTGGAGAAAGCGTCAAGGTAAAGTATCAAGACACTCGATCTGATCGTGGTGGTGAGTACCTCTTAGGGAGGTTTAGGAATTACTTATCGGAGGAGATTCAATCCCAATTATGCACTTAGCACACCCAGTGAGAATGGTGTAGCGAGGCGAAGGAATAGGACTCTTATGGAGATGGTTAGATCGATGATGAGTTATTACGAGTTGCAGATTAGTTAGGGATATGCTCTAGAATCTGACGGTGTACATTACGAACTTGGTTCCATCTAAATCAGTGCCTTCTACTCCCACAAATTATGGGTGGCGAAAGCCTAGTCTAAGACATATTCGGATATGGGGAGTCCGGCACATGTCTTTGAAGGCGGATCTTTGGTAAGTTGGAACCTCGTGCTGTACTCATGTTCATTGGCTATCCTAGAGGAAGCGAAGGGTGGTTTGTTTTATAGTCCTAGAGATCGGAGGGTGATCGTTAGCACGAATGCGATTTCTAGAGGAAGACTATGTGATGAGCCACAAGCCCAAGAGTAAAATTGTTGGAGGAAATTAAAGGGAAGTCACTTCTTGATTACCGTACAAGAGGATATACCACAAGTCAGCACAGCGTGTCACGGAGGATACACGGTGATACCTCATCGTAGTGGGAGGGTTGTGAGACGGCTGATAGATTCATGTTCTTGGGAGAATCTTACGATTTAGTCCTGGCGAACATGAACTGATCCTGGACATATGACGAGGCAATCCAAGATAAAGATCTGATATCTTGGCAAAGTGCAATGAATCTTTGAGATTGAATCTATGGATTCAAATCAGTCAGGAGCTAGTAGAACCACGATGGTGTAAAAATCATTGGATGCAAGTGGATCTACAAAGAAAGAGGAATAGATGGGAAGGTTGAGACCTTCGAGGCTTGTTGCGAAGGGTATACTCGAAGGGTATCGATTATGAGGAGACCTTTTCATGGATGCTTAAGTCTATCGGATTCTCTTATGCATAATTATGAGGTGTGGAAGATGGATGTCAAGACAACTTTCCTTAATGGAAGTCTTGAGGAAAACATCTATATGAAGCAATCAGAGGGATTCATTGCTAAAGGCAAAGAGCATCTTGTGTGTAAGCTTAATCGGTCCATTTATGGATTGAAGCAAGCTTCGAGATCTTGGAACATCCACTTTGATGAGGTAATCCAGTCTTTTGGATTTATTCAAAGTCCGGATGAGTCTTGTGTATACAAGAGATGTGACGGAAACGTAGTGGTATTTCTTGTACTATACATAGATGACATTTTGTTAATTGGAAATAATATCAAGGTGTTATCGGACGTAAGGGTATGGTTGTCCAAACAGTTTGATATGAAGGACTTGGGAGAGGTGGGACACATCCTTGGGATCAAGGTTATAAGAGATCGCAGGAAAAGGATGTTGTGCTTATCCCAAGCTTCATACATAGACACGATTATGGATCGTTTTAGCATGCAGAACTCCAAGAAGGGTTTTCTACCTTTCAGGCATGGAGTTCCTTTATCTAAGGAGATGTGTCCTAGAACATCTGAGGAGATAGAGGAGATGAAGGTGGTTCCTTATGTTTCGACGGTAGGAAGCCTCATGTATGCGATGCTATGTACGAGACCAGATATCTGCTTTGCCGTGGGCATGGTCAGCAGATATCAGAGTAATCCAGGACAGGGACATTGGACTGTGGTAAAGCATATATTGAAGTACCTGAGAAGGACTAGGGATTATATGCTGGTTTACCGGGCAGACCAATTACTCCCTGTGGGTTACAGTTTTGACTTCAATCGATAGGGATAATAGTAAGTCTACCTCAGGTTTTGTGTTTACTTTGGGAGGTGGAGCCATTGTATGGAGGAGTGTCAAGCAGAAATGCGTGGCGGACTCCACCATGGAAGCTAAGTATGTGGTGGCCTCTGAGGCAACCAAAGAAGTTGTATGGCTCAGGAACTTCCTGATGGACTTGGATGTGATCCCTGGTTTGCCCAGAACTATCACAATTTATTGTGATAATAGTGGTGCAGTTGCAAACTCGAAGGAAACACGAGCCCATAAGGCAAGTAAGCACATAGAGTGCAAGTACCACCTGATACGAGAAATCGTAAAGAGAGGAGAAGTTGTTGTGGCCAAGATTGCATCGGAGGATAACCTGGCCGATCCTTTCACTAAGGCCCTTCCGGCGAGAGCTTTTGATAGGCATGTGGAGGGAATGGGGATCAAATGTATGGCAGTTTGAGGACAACATAGTCTTTTAGTATAAGTGGGAGATTGTTGGGATGTATACTGAAAAGTCTATCTTTTATATGAACATCTTTATTTTGAAATAAGAATCACATTATCATTGTTTGCATATTTTTATGGTTATGCATATTATCTAATACATTACATTGTAGATAACATGGTGTGTGGTGTCACATGGGAGATCATGTTATCGGCTCCTTGTAAAGTATAAGTAAAGGCTCACAATCGAGATGGCTTTGGACAAACCATCGGAATGGTTGTAGTGTGATTTGGTATTGGTTTGTCTTGACCATAGAATCACAATAGTGCACTTTGTGTGTATTGAGCAGGACCGACTTAGAGGTGATTCGATTTATTGCTGACTACATAATCGAATCAGACCTCAGATATTATATTGTACATACTCTTAATCCCGATATAATAACGGACACATATACTTAGTATTCATCTCTTTGATTTACCAATGGGCGAGATTTATAGATTAAATCGATAGGCTCGGTAAGTTGGGAGATGATATTATTTATATGGTGTGTCGTTGATTATAGAAGGAAACCATGTCTAATATATTAGGATGATGATGTCCCCTTGAGGAGCTCATAAGGTTCATCATGTAAACCCTGCAGGTGGACTTGGTCCAGCATGATGAAAAGGTTGAGTGGTACTACTCATGGAGTTAGATGTGGATTAATTAATGGTCAGTAAATTAATTAATCGACGGGCATTCGAGATCTTAAACACGGGGAGAAAATGTACAAATAATATATGGAGCCCATATTATCTTATGGGGGTTGGTGAGGTAGATCAATGATAATCCTTTAGTGGATTGGATTATCATTAATGGATCGGACTTTATGTGGGCTTGATCCATGGGTGACCAAGATCCAACCCCTCCTCATGGTCTCTATTGTAGCCTATTAACACCTCATAAAGCTTAGATCCAATGGATAGAAACAAAACTCTAGATCCAAAGGTAGAGATTAAATCTCTAAGATCCGATGGTTGAGATTAAATCTCTAGATCCGACGGTTGAGATTAAATCCCTAGAGCCAATGGTGGAGATTAAACCAAGGCTTATCCCTAAACTCTATAAAAGGAGGCTTAGAGTTGGCGTGGAGGACAATTAAGAGGAGCTAGGGTTTTGGAGTTGGCGGCAAGAAGCAAGGGTTAGGATTTGGAGCATTGGCGACACCAAATAAGGAAACAACTTCCTTATCTTCTTCTTCCTCAAGCTGTCGATGCCCATTGAAGCCCTTCCAGCCCTTGGCCGGCATCCAAACTCCCTCTTCTCCTTCTCCTTGGCTGGTGGAAACAAGATTTAGGGCTTTCCCTTGGTGTCTTGGCCGGTTTCCACCTTAATCTCTTCTTCCTTCTTGGCCAGCGGTAAGCTCCAACATTGGATGTTGGTGGTTGGTTGAAAGAAGGAAAGGAGTTTTGTTTCTATTCTTCCTCTTGCTCGGAACGAGCAAGGAAGGAAGATTGGGGATCTAGGAGCTTCAACTTTTGGTAGATCGTCGCCCACACGACGTCCAAAAGGAGGAAGGTCATACATTAGAAGATCGAGAGGTATATCGATTCTCAATTCTCTTTTATAACATGTTTGTTTTTGTTTTTCAATTATGATCATGATATATTCTATTTGTGGCTAAATAATACTTGGATCCCGAACATAAACACGAAAGCCAGCGATCCAGACATCGTCTATTCTGCGGCTACTCGTAGAATAGAGATTGGTCTCTTGAACAACAAGTTTGTTCAAGTGACCTCTCTAAACGAATAGCATGATGATGACTTGGTTGTTTGGGCAATCCCTTTTGTCTATGATTAATTTTTTTTTAATCCGGGGACATCGATGGGATCGCCGAGAACAAGCGACCGAGGTGAAGTGGGAAGCGAAGTTTCCCCTCACAGACTCGAAAAGTTAAACCCTTCATCTTAGTGGAGATTCACTTGGGTTGATCCACCTTAACGATCGTCGTGGAGTAGGAGCTTAATCTCCGAACCACGTAAAATCATTCTTGTTAGATCTTGTGTTTGTATCTCTTGATTTCTTTAGCTTTTTGTCTTTACTTCCACTAACTTTGTTTGTAGAATTCAAGAGAAGCTATTCACCCCCCTCTAGCCTTCCAAAGATCCCTAACATTTACAGTATTATTTTTTGTAATGCTAATCATAGGGCTCAATTTGATACTTTAGTTAAAGAAAATTGATTAGCAACCGATATATTGATGATTATACCATTGCCACCATTGGATTTAAGGATGATATTAATTGGATGATTAGCAGTGTGG
The DNA here is from genome assembly GCA_025175895.1 of Wurfbainia villosa. Classification (NCBI taxonomy): domain Eukaryota; kingdom Viridiplantae; phylum Streptophyta; class Magnoliopsida; order Zingiberales; family Zingiberaceae; genus Wurfbainia; species Wurfbainia villosa. The sequence continues at coordinate 98,412,644 of CM045987.1, forward strand.
GATGGAATGGACTTATGAATATTGATTACCCTACTTACCCAAAAATAACCCTAGAATTGCTAAGTTCTGTGAAGGCTGAAGTCATGAATGGTCTTAATTGTGAATAGGGAAAGATCACATTTAGGATGTTTAATAATGAATACACATGGACACTTGAGGAATTTAATAATGTTTATCCAAAAAGTTGGGAATCTGCCCAACTAGCAGCCCCCTGCCACCCGTCCCAGAGCTGCGGTGAGAGGGAGGTAAATCGCGGGGGGACTATGTCCCTTGACACGGTGGCAAGGCATTGGGGGGGTCATCTGAGCCCAGGGGGGATTTTAGACCCCCTCCGGAATCGACCCCACTCCGTATCCAAAGTAACCACACTACCTTACCTTTATGATTTACCATATGGAGGAGAGAGAAGATTATCTTGGGGATTCCATGACTTTTTATTTTTAGGAGAAATTTCAAAAGGTATTGACACTTATGATCCTTCTAGATTAAAATCTTCAAACCTCCCTAATCCAATTTTTAGGTACCTCCATAGGGTAATGGCAAATACAATCTTTTGTCAAGGAGATAGTGAAGGTGTAGTTAGGAAAAGTGAATTGATTATTTTATGGGCCATGATAAATAATGTAAATATCGATACTGGCTCACATTTTATTAGGCATTTGGTAAAAATAGGAAAAATTTCGACAGGATCAATCATAGTTGGAGGTTTAATAACTTAGATAGCATTGGCCTTGGGGTGTAATCTTGATGGACTAGAGTCGATTCTACTTAGCCCCAAGATTGATCTTGATGCATGTATGGCCATGAGAATGATCATTAGGAATGAAGGTAGATATTATATAGTTTTACAGGATCATTTTCCCCTCACACTTTCAATCCTGAGAAAACAATAGTGAGGATGGCTCATGGCCAATGTAGTACTTGTTCCTGACCCCTTGGAGTCCACTACAATACCACCTATTAGGGTCGACCACCCTAGACATTCTTTTTCTTTTGGTGGCACATCTTATGCAGGTACTAGTACTTCTGATGATGCATATGCTGAGATTCAACCCTCCCTAGATGCACTGCACATATACTTAAGAAAGAAGTGGGCCGAACTCAGGGAGTAGAGGATGATGATAGATACCATGTATCAGCAGCACATTTCACAAGGTCATTTCTTTCCACCACCTCCTCCTGAGTAGTTAACTTTTGTGTTACCCTTCTATACATTGAGGACAATACATATTTTATGTTTGGAGGGGGGGGGGGTATAGCTTTGCATATTTTTCATGCTTTAAATAAATTCCTACTGATAGCTTTTGCATTTTTTTAGTACTTCCTCTGCATATTTACCTTGCATTGTTAGCATATTTCCTTAGATTGATAACCTATTGTTCCTCTATCCAGAGTAGTATAACTGAACATAGTTAGATCAGTAAAGGTCCTTTTGGCCAACTTAATAAGAACCATGTTTCACTCTTTACATGATCTCTAGGGTAGAGTTATCCAAGAAAATTTAAGTTCACTAGGCTGAAACATTCATCTCAAGAGTTAAAAAAACAGAGAGAAAGAAAAAAAAGAGTTTGAAAAAAAAAGAGAGAAAAAAATTCTGAATATAAAAAAAAAAAAAGAGAGAAAAAGAAAAGATGAAATATCATCGAAGCACCCCTTTGAGACCAAGTAGCTATTAGGGAAGCACCTATATAGTTGCCCCTTTGAGGCTAACTAGTTACTGGGGAAATGCTTGATTTTTATTTCCTACTTTTCTTCTCCTTGACTATTGAATTCTCCTTTTAGACTAAGTATGTTAGTGAAAGGATGATCCATGCACATTGGTAGGTAAGTGTCTTTATGCCGGGTATGAGAAGAACACTGTAGAAGGAATGTAAACATGGATTGGTGTCCAAAACCTTAAAGATCAAAACTCACATGCACTACACAAGGGTCTTTCAAGCTAAGTCACCGAAAATGAATCGATAAGACTAAATATTTTATACTTGGGATGGGTTTCAAACAAGTTATCTTGATTCCTACTCATAGTTTCTTTCTTTTTCTTTGCTTGAGGACAAACAAAAGTTTATGTTTGGGGGTGTGATGAGTGTGAATTACATGCATATTTTAAGGTTTATTTAGTATGTTTTTCTATCATTTCATTCTTAAAGCACGCATAAAACATAGCATTTACTTTCAGATTGCATTTATAGTTTAGATGACTACAGTTTCTATGTTTTTACTCTCAGGAAGGACAAAAGAAGGCATAATAGAACAATAGAACAAAATCATGATGAAACAGGGAGCAAACAGAGCCACAAGGCATATTTTTTGGAGCTTCACAGCACCTGGCATGCCAAGATCATGCCAAATGGCATGGTCATGCCAAATTCTTCCCTTTTGGTAACAAAATATGGCACGACATTATTTGTGCAACAATATGTTGGGATGTATACTGAAAAGTCTATCTTTTGTATGAACATCTTTATTTTTTGAAATAAGAATCACATGATCATTGTTTGCATATTTATGGTTTTGCATAACATGGTGTGTAGTGTCACACGGGAGATCATGTTATCAGTTCCTTGTAAAATATAAGTAAAGGCTCACAACCGAGATGGTTATGGACAAACCATTGGTATGGTTGTAGTGTAATTTGATATTGGTTTGTCTTGACCATAGAATTACACTAGTACACTTTGTGTGTATTGAGAAGGACCGATTTAGAGGTGATTCGATTTATTGCTGACTACACAATCGAATTGGACCTCAGATATTATATTGTACATGCTCTTAATCCCGATATAATACCGGGCACATATACTTAGTATTAATTTCTTTGATTTACCAATGGGAGAGATTTATAGAGTAAATCGATAGGCTCGATAAGTTGGGAGATGATATTATTTATATGGTGTGTCGTTGATTATAGGAGGAAACCATGTCCTATATATTAGGATGATGATGTCCCCTTGAGGAGCTCATAAGGTTCATCATGTAAATCCTGCAGGTGGACTTGGTCTGATGATAAGGTTGAGTGGTACTACTCATGGAGTTAGATGTTGATTAATTAATTGTCAGTAAATTAATTAATCGACGGACATTTGAGATCTTAAACACGGGGAGATAAATGTACAAATAATTTATGGAGCCCATATTAACTTATGGGGGTTGGTGAGATAGATCAATGATAATCCTCTAGTGGAATGGATTATCATTAATGGATCGGACTTTATGTAGGCTTGATCCATTGGGTGGCCAAGATCCAACTCCTCCTCATGGTCCCTATTGTAGCCTATTAAAACCTCATGGAGCCTAGATCCGATGATGAAAAATGAAACTCTAGATCCGACGATGGAGATTAGATTTCTAGATCCGACGATGGAGATTAAATCTCTATATCCGACGGTGAAGATTAAAAGATTCGACGGTAGAGATTAAATCACTAGGTCCGACGTTTGAGATTAAATCTCTAGATTCGACGGTTGAGATTAAATCCCTAGATCCGACGGTGGAAATTGAAGGAGGCTTAAGCCTAACTCTATAAATAAGGCTTAAGGGGTGGGCGACAACATAAGAAAAGGGAGGCTAGGGTTTTGGATTGGGTGGCTAGGGTTTTGGAGGAGGCATTGGGCGGCAACACAAGGGGAAGTTTTTCCTTCTTCCTAGGGATTTGGCCAGTGACCATCTTCTCTATTCCTCTCCTTGGCCGACGTCCAATCTTCTTCCTCTCATCCTTGGCCGGCGGCAAGGGCTAGGGTCTCTTCCCTTGGAGCTTTTGGCTGGCGCCCATACTCCTTGTTCACTCCTTGGCCGACGGCAATCACCAAGCAAGGTGGCTTGGTGGTCGGTTCTAGATAGGAGAAGAGTTTTGTTTTATTCTTCCTTTTGTTCAGAGCGAGCAAAGAAAGGAAGAACGTGATCTAGGAGGCTTCGACTTTTGGAAGATCGTCGCCCACATGATGTCCAAAAGGAGGAAGGACATACAATAGAAGATCGAGAGGTATAATGCTTGTTTATGTTCTTTTGTATTATGTCTATAATTGTTTTCAATTATATGTGGCTAATTTACTTGGACCCCGAATACAAACACAAAAATCGGCGATCCGTACATCATCTATTCCGCGGCTACTCGTAGAATAGAGGTAGGTTGCTTGAACAACTAGTTTGTTCAAGTGACCACTCTAATCGAATAGCACGATGATGGAACAATAGCTTGGGTAATCCCTAATTGTCATGGATTAATTTTTTTAATCCGGGCACGAAGACGGGATCACCATGAACAAGCAACCAAGTTGAAGTGGGAAGCAAAGTTTCCTACCTTCACAATGCCCCAAGTATTTATGTGTTTTGATGCTTGGATAATCATCTAAGTTAGGCAATATTTGTGATCTAACTATGAATGTGTTAAGTGACAGGAAAATCCAAGTATGAAGACTTGGTAAAGTGAAGTCCAAGTGTAATCTTGGCAAGGAAAGCCCAAGGAAAGGTCTTGGCAGCGTAAGCCCAAGCATGTAGTTTTGGCAACGTAAAGTCCAAGCAAACATTGGCAAAGGAAGTCCAAAGACGAGATCTTGGCAGCATAAGTCCAAGCATGTAGTCTTGGCGGCGTAAAGTCCAAGCGGACCTTTGGCAAAGAAGAAACCCAAAGCATGACGAAATCGAAGGAAGCATTTGAAGGCAAGCGCATGGATGAAGTCGTGGACTCGGAGGAATCCTGGAGACGCAAGGCTAATGGAGAAGCTAGAAGGTTAAGTCTAGGCTTAGGGTATGGTTTCAAGTATGAATTAGTCATACTTGAGGTGTGCCAGTCGAACTAGCCTTCAGTGTGCAACATTGGAGGTTCGGAGAACATTGGCGCGATCGAGCGTTCTCCCCGAATCATAGTCGATGACTCGACTCGGCCGTCGTATATAAGCCGTCGACGACTAACATTATTGGCGATCATCGCCACCGCAGAAGGTGTAGCCGATCAGTCGGCTACATAGGGAGCAATCGAACTACCGCTTATGGCAGTCGACTGCTCAAGTGTACGTTGAGCATGGCGAATGTGAATCAGGCTCCGTCAAAAGCCATTGGATTCAGTCAATAGTGGCATCAGTCAAACTGATATATGCATCAGGTGACTGCTATCAGGCTCAATGGGAAAAAGCAATCTTTCTCTATAAATAGAAGCCAGGGAAGCTTGGAGGAGGTTAATGCTTTCATTCTAAACGTTCATACTAATCTCCTCAAGCCTTCCTTAAGCTCTCAAGTGTTCTAAACCTCTTCTTCCTAAGCTCAAATCCATCATCTTGTAAGAAGAAGAGGAGTGGTTGTAAGAAGGTTTCTCCACCTTGATTTATCATCAATAAAAGTTTCTAGTGAAGGCTTGTTGGGGCTGATCCACCTTACGGATCGCCGTGGAGTAGGAGCATAATCTCCGAACCACGTAAAATCATTTTTTAGCGCTTGCACTTTCATCTTTTGTTTTTTCGTTTATATTTGTTTTGCTTCCACTAATCTTTCTTATAGAAATGAAAAGAGGTTATTCACCCTCCTCTAGCCTTCCAAAGATCCCCTACAAGTGGTATCAGAGCTCGGATCGCATCGGAGGATCTAACCATCAACCGAAGCATGGCATTTCAAGAGGGATATAGCACGGCAAGGCCTCCATTCATTGACAGCAATGACCTTGGCTATTGGAAAGGTAGGATGGAATACTACCTTATGAATGATATCGAAAATTGATTTAGCATTATAGATGGGTTTGAGAAGTCGGTCGACGAGTTTGGAGCGCCACTACCAACCAAGGATTGGACAAGGGCGATGGTGAAGAAGGCACAAGCAAATGCAAAAAGCAATGACCACACTCCAATGTGGTCTATCAAAGGAGCAACTATCCATAGTCGGCCCTTTCAACTCTGCAAAGAGCTTTGGGAGAAGCTCATCGAATTGAATGAAGGGTTGAAGGAGACAAGAAGAGCCAAGAGGGATCTATTAATAGGTCAACTTCAAAGCTTTAGTATGAAGACCAACGAGACCGTGAGCCAAATGCACGGTCGCTTCAAGGAGGTAGTCAACGGACTACATGTAATAGGTGAGAAGGTCGAAAACCAAAATCTTGTAAGGTATGTCCTTCAAGCTTTCCCTAGAACAACTTTATGGGCATCAATGGTCAATGCATATAAAGTCTCTAGGGACCTCTCTTTAGTTAAATTAGATGATCTATTTTGTGAATTTGAGTTACATGAGCAAGCTAACACTTCGTCGAAGGAGAAAGGTTTGGCTGTAGATAAAAAGGAGAAGAAGAAAAAAGAAAAGAAGGAGGTGTCTTCATCATCCGAATCGGAGGAGGAGGCATCTAGTAGTTATGAAGAACTATCGGCAAGTGAGGTGGCGCATTATGTATGGAAGTTTGGTGGGAAATCAAGGAAGCTCACCAAGAAGGATGTGAAGAGGATGTTCCAATCCTCAAAAGATAAATCCTCTAGTAGTTCAATTTTAAACACTAACGTGACATGTTTGTTGGTGCAGTAGGCACCTAAGTCGAACCTGAGTTTTGATTATAGCAAACGATACAAAGTTAAGCTCATGTCATTATCTCACGAGCTGAATCGAGTGTGTAGAAGATTGCTATAGCTGGAGCTGAAGGCTAGCGACACCCAGAGGAAGCCGCGGTGGTCGGGCAACACTCGAGTGACTTCGGAGGGAGCCGAAGGAATCGAGTGGAAGGTCGGAAGAAAAAGCAACACGTAAGTATCAAGATAAACTCGTGTGTGCGAGCGTAAGTGAGGTCGTATCCTCGTTACGGGGATGATCTTAAGCGTAGATCCGACCAAAGACATCCTATAGATGGTCTAGGTCGAGATCGAACGGTCGACGACCGTCGAAATTATGTTTTTGTTGAGCTAACTTTGACTTGCAGCAAGCATCGATCGCCCGGCTTGGAGGACTCGATTGCCAATCACCGATCCATTCGGAGGTCGCACTCGATCGATCGCCATCACCGATCGATGATGGCCATCACCGATCGATGGTCAATGATCAGATTCGAGGAGTCAAGGCTTATCACCCCATTTCAAGGAGATTGGTGCTCAATTGTGATTGGCTAGGGTTTCTCTCGAAAAGGGGCTCAAAGGCTATAAAAGGAGGGCCAATCCTAGGGTTTCTTCATCAATTCTAAGCTTCCAAGAGCCTCCGCAAAGCTACAACTCTCCGACAACGAAGTTCTTCTTCTCCGACGCTAGGTTTAATTTTCTTTTAGTTTTTGTACATCGGTTTTAGATTTATTCGTTGTTCATTTACTTTTTCGAAGCTCTTTCTTTATCATAATGAGAAGAGGGGGAGTGTCCCTCTACCTCAAGTTTTTGTTCTTGTATCGATTAACTCCTACCTCCAACGAGGAGGAGTTCGTTTAGTGTTTTGCCCTCCGTGCGTGGTCAAGGACCACTAGGGCCTTGGAGTAGTAGCCGAAGGCTACGAACTAAGTAAAAAGAATTGTCTCTTATATTTATTGTTTATATTTCCGCTGCAATTTATCTACTCGACTTTCAAAGAACGATTTCGCAAAAAGCTTTTGTTTCGCTATTCACCCCCCCCTCTAGCGAACCGCCTCGATCCAACAATTGGTATCAGAGTCGGGGGTTGCTAAGATTTGGTGAAACCACCAATCTAGCCATTTTACAGATTTTTTTCTTTTTAATTCTGTTTATTTCAGATTTATTTCGCTTTGTTACTTTTACTCTCGCACTACTAATCCAAGACGCGAGTCTTGGTACTTTTTTGTATTTTTGTCGTTGCTAGTTTCTTCGTCTTCGTCTCCTTGTGTCTTTTGTTCTAATGGCTCATCTCGAGGGTTTTAGCACCGTCCGACCTCCGTTTTACAATGGAGATGACTTCTGTTATTGGAAGGGTCAGATGGAATGCTTTCTCAAAACCCAAATCGAGATGTGGATCATAATCCAAACGGGATTCACACTTCCGACTAACGAAGTGGGTGAATCCTTGGATTATGACCAATGGACCATTGTGACAAAAAGACAAGTCGAAGCCGATGCCAAAGCAACACAAATCCTCCAATGCGGCTTGTTCAAGGAAGAGCTAAATCGCGTCGGCCCCTTCATAAGCGCAAAGGACCTTTGGACAAAACTAGTGGAGCTACACGAAGGGACCGATGAAGCCAAGGTATGTAAGCGTGATCTTCTATTCAATAAACTATATAACCTAAAAATGCAGGAACACGAGTCCACGACGCAACTCCACGCCCGTGTCCAAGACATAGTCAACAACCTACACGCAATCGGGCAAAAGGTCGAAAACCGCGAACTTATAAGGTATGTACTAAACTCCTTTCCGAGGACTACCTTGTGGGCATCCATGGTCGATGCCTACAAGGTCTCCAAGGATCTTTCTAAACTTAGATTAGATGAACTTTTTTCTGATTTTGAACTTCATGGGCAGTCTAACTCGAAACCCGAGAAAGGTATAGCATTATTTGCAGGTTCAAAGAAGAAAACCGCTAGTAAACCACCTCCGAAGGAAGAAGAGGATGAGTCCGATTCGGAGGTCGACTCGGAAATGGAGGCCGAACTAGTCAACCTAGTTCGGAGGATAGTCAAGGGCCAAAAATGAGCCGTCACTCGACCCAACGAAGGTAAGCCTAAAAGTTCAAACATAAGATGTTATGAATGCAACAGGTTTGGACACATTAAGTCCGAATGCCCAAAACTCAAGAGCAAGGCACCAAAACACAAAAAGGCACTTAACGCCACTTGGGAAGAAGCTTCCGAGGAAGAAGATAACGATCGAGTCCTCATGGCTAAACCGGTGGAATCGGAGACGGAGTCAGAACCGAAACTTGAATCGGAAACCGAAGACGAGTCGGACTGCGAAGCACTATTCAAGACGAGCCACGGATACGCATCCGGTTCAAAAGATACACTCAAGGTAAGTCGGTCTCTTATTACTACACTTTATAGTGCAATTAAGTTTTTAAATAGAAAGTTAGCTAAGTCCGAGTCCAAGGTCGAGACCCTGGTTGAGGAAGTTAAACTCCTCAAACACGAGGTCTCCCTAACCTCTTCGACTAGTCGAGTTCAAGAGAAGGACTCAACTCGGGTTGAAAAACTCGAAGTTGAGAACTCACTCTTGAAGAGTCAAGTCGAAGATCTTAGGAATACGTTGGAAAGGTTTACTTTGGGATCCAAAGGACTTGACCTCCTACTTGGATCGCAAAGGGTCGTGTACAACAAGGTCGGGCTAGGGTTTAGCTCAAACACGACCAATAAGTCGTATATGTCAATCGTAAGTCGACATAAAAAACATGTCCAAGCATGGGTCCCTAAGACCACCTTGATTTCAAACTTAGGATCAAACCAGTACTGGGTTCCCAAGGACCAAATCCACTATGTGGAGAGACTGAATCGATTCAACGGTCCAGGGGGAGCTAGTACGAAATTTGTTTGTGTTTTAACTTAGAAATTGCATGGTTAGGTTTTTATTTAGTTTGATTTTACTTCTTAGAATGGTTAGATAGGACTATAACTCGTCAATACTTGATAACATAGTACCAGGACGTGGCAAGATGATAGTACGCTAGGAAAGCGGAGTCTTGTGTATTCGGGCTAGATAAGGCGTATCTAGTTCGGTGCACTTGACCGAGCGGAACTAGCTGAAGCTACCTCGCCGTATCCTAGACTAGTTAGACCAGGAAGTGGTCTTAGGTGAGTCAAGTCTCTATTTTCTTGAAAATGGCTTTGTCTAAGGAGATGGTCGTTGTTCCGATCAAAGAAGGTCTCTGTGCCTCGCCACGACCTGGAAGCCATGATCTTGAAAAGGTGACTTGATGAGCCTAAGGTCAAATCCGAATCTAACGCAAGGTTGACAAGTGTTTAAGTCATTAAATTTACTTCAACTAAAATTGGAAGTCATCTCACAAGAACATATAGGATTAACATGTTTGATCATGTAGACATGGGTGAGATGATTTAGGTTAATAATTTTCAACCAATTTTTCATAAATCCAATATCCGATACAACTACCTTGCGTGTAGGATCAATGGATGTTGGACAGTGGTTGCTCCCGACACATGACCGGGGATCAACTCAAGTTTTCGAAGCTTCGATTCAAACGACAAGGATCGATAGCCTTCGGAAATAACGGCAAGCTCAAAATCATCGGATCAGGTGATTCTGAGCTTAACTCAAATTTTGTCATTCAAAACATTTTATTAGTAGAAAATTTTCAATATAATCTTCTCAGTGTAAGCCAATTGTGTGATAATAACTATAAGGTCATATTTCTAGAAAACGAATGCGTAATTAATACAAACGAAACCTCTAAAACAATTCTTAAGGGAACTAGAAATAACAACATTTACACTATTAACTAACTCCTCAACTAAGTGTCTTATGACACGGCAAGAGGAATCATGGTTGTGGCACCGATGACTCGGTCACTCACACCCAAGACTCATCCACAAGATGAGTCAGAGTGACTTAGTTAGAGGTTTGCCTAACCTCAATAACTTGGATAATAAAATATGTAATGCTTGTCAACAAGGTAAACAATCTAGGACACAACATCAACTAACTAGTCAAGAACAAACCAAAAGTGTGCTTGAGCTCCTACACATGGATCTATTTGATTCACACGGAGCTAAGTTACTTAACGGAAGTAAATTCTGTTTAGTCATAATTGATGACTATTCTAGATTTACTTGGGTTAGGTTCATCAAACATAAAAGTGATACCCTAGATCAATTAATCAATCTATTTAAGTTAATAGAAAATCAACAAAGCATTAAAATCAAAAGACTTAGGACTGATCATGGTGGTGAATTCAAAAACCATAGGTTTACATGCACTCAGAACCTAAATGGATACCACCACGAGTTCTCTTGCCCTAGAACTCCACAACAAAATGGCCTAGTAGAACGCAAAAATAGAACCCTACAAGAAGCCACTAGGACAATGTTAAATGAGTATAACCTACCCGATAGGTTTTGGGCGGAAGTCGTGAGTACGACATGCTATGTCCAAAATAGAATCCTTATGGTAAAGAGGCACCTTAAGACCTCATACGAGATTTATCATGATAAAATACCAAACATCAAGTACTTTAGGGTATTTGGGTGTAAGGTACATATCCTAAACACTAAGGATTACCTAGGGAAATTTACATCCAAAACCACGACCGGAATCTTTCTAGGATACTCGACTACAAGCAGAGCTTATAGAGTATATAACCACGACACCCTTAGAGTCAAGGAGACTATCAATGTAGTATTTGATGAAGGACACGAACCTACAAAACCCCCGGCAACCCCAATTAGCGATCCGACTCATACTAGACCTAACTCTGATCCGGAAATCAGGTCTAGTGTTAATCCTAACCTAAGTCAACCAAGTCACTCTATCGACCAAGTGATAGATGACTCCAACAAAACTAGATCTCAAACGAGTCATCCTATGGATCAAGTCGTAGACTCAAACCCAAATCCAACTAGGACTCAAATGAATCATCCTATCGACCAAGTTATAGGTGATCCAAGTCTAGGAGTTTGAACTAGAGCCTCATACAGAAACCTTAGTCAAATATCTTTGATTTCTAAAATTGAACCCAAAACTATTGACCAAGCTCTTCTTGATCCCGATTGGATTATTGCAATGCAAGAAGAGTTGGCTCAATTCACTAGGAACGGCAAGTATGAATTAGTACCACAACCTAAAGATAAAACAATCATTGGAACAAGGTGGGTGTTTAGAAATAAAATTGATGATAGAGGTGAAGTAGTTAGAAATAAAGCTAGACTAGTTGCTAAAGGGTTTAGTCAAGTCGAAGGTTTAGATTACGACGAGACCTATGCCCCAGTAGCTAGATTAGAGTCCATTCGAATGCTATTAGCATATGCAGCACATCGAGGATTTAAGTTGTTTCAAATGGATGTGAAATCTGCATTCTTAAATGGATACATTAAAGAAGAAGTTTATGTTAGTCAACCCCCCGGTTTCGAAAGTTTAGACAAACCCGATCATGTCCTTAGGTTAAAGAAAGCTCTTTATGGACTTAAACAAGCTCCTCGAGCTTGGTACGAGAGACTTTCGATTTATCTTAAGTCCAAAGGCTTTAACCAAGGTGTAGTTGACCCAACCCTTTTCGTAAAAACCTTAGGTAAAGACATATTCATAGCCCAAATCTACGTAGATGATATTATTTTCGGAACCACCAACTCAATCCTACTAAATGAGTTCATTTCACTTATGGAAAGTGAATTTGAAATGAATTTAGTAGGCGAGTTAAGTATTTTTTTAGGTCTACAAATTAAACAAACTAAAGATGGAATATACCTACATCAACGCAAATATACTAGGGAATTAATTAAACGCTTTGGAATGCAAGACGCTAAAATTATTAATACCCCAATGGCAACTAATGTGAATATAGAAGAAGATGTAATCAGAAATTCAATTGATTTAAAATACTATAGGAGTATAATAGGGAGTCTCCTTTACTTAATTGCAAGCCGACCTGATATCTTATTTGCAGTAAGTATGTGCGCAAGGTTTCAAACCTGTGCCAAGGAGTCTCACCTAACTCTAGTCAAGCGTATCCTTAAATATCTAAAGGGTACACTTAATGTCGGTATTTGGTATCCTAGATCTAACGAGTTTGAACTAATCGGCTACTCCGATTCGGACTATGCCGGTAGTAAGCTCGATAGAAAGAGTACGAGTGGTTGTTGTCAACTTCTCGGCTCGAGTCTAGTGAGTTGGTGCAATAGGAAGCAACACTGTGTTGCTTTATCTACCACCGAAGCCGAATACATCGCGATGGGTGAGTGTGTCACGCAGCTTCTTTGGATGAAGCACACTCTCCGCGACTTTAAGTTAGACTTTACAAATACTAAACTTCACGTAGATAACATTAGTTCAATTAATCTTACAAAGAATCTGATATGTCACTCTAGAATCAAACATATAGAGGTCAAACACCATTTCATTCGAGAACATGTTGCCAACGGAGCCATACAACTCGAATACGTCGAATCAAAGTCTAACTTAGCAGACCTATTTACTAAACCTTTACCCGAAGCCGAATTTAGTCTATTAAGACGAAAATTGGGCATGTACGTAGTAGAATAGGAACTTGCAAATTATATTTTCTTACTACTATTTCTTAATTTCCATTTTTTATGGAACTAGTATAGGACATACCTTAGATATCATGCACCTATAGATTTAAGGAGCCAATACATCTCACAACACATAGGATTAATGTGTTTGTGTACTTAGCCATGTAGATGGGTGTGAGATGTTAGGACCTTACTCCTGGTTCCAGATGTAGAGCTAGTGCATCGCTATGAACCACGGAGTATAATCATACACACTAACCGACTCTGACCAGGACTGGTTGATCTTTCATATCAATCAAGCCAAATATGAGTCAAACATTTTATAGATGAACTTATTTTTAGTATATTATTTTCAAAATAATGTGGAACATGTTTGGACTTTAAATTTAACACTTATTTTTGTTTTCCACACACTCCCTCACTCTTTTCGATATATGGCAAAAGGGGGACAAAAAGGCCAAAGTTAAGGGGTCAAATTTTTTTTTGATAACTTAACTCTTACTTTATATTTAAACCAAAAGTTAACTTTAAGTTTTGAAAACTTATTAAAGGCCAAGTTAAGAGAATTCTTAACTTAAACTTATTTGTGCCGTCAACGTTTTACTTATTTTTAAATATTATGCCCTTAATGTTTTACTTAAGGGGGAGAAAGGGCCAAGTTAAGAAGAACTCTTAACTTAAACGTTTTACTAAGGCCAACTTTAAGTAATGTTAATTACTTAAAGAAACCCTCAAAGGGGAGGATTAAGGTCCTTCTTCAAGACTCACCCTCGGTCAAGGGGGAGGTTTCCTCAAGGGGGAGTACTTGATGAAAATCATTACTACTCCAACTTAATCTTCTTTATTTCTTGTTTGTTTCTAATGCACATTATTCTTCATGCTTGCTATTTACTTAACTTTGTATGTGGGTTTTCCATAAATCAAAAAGGGGGAGATTGTTGGTGAAGTAGGCACCTAAGTCGAACCTGAGTTTTGATTATAGCAAACGATACAAAGTTAAGCTCATGTCGTTATCTCACGAGCTGAATCGAGTGTGCAGAAGATTGCTATTGCTGGAGCTGAAGGCTAGCGACACCCGGAGGAAGCCGCGGTGGTCGGGCAACACTCGAGTGACATCGGAGGAAGCCGAAGGAATTGAGTGGAAGGCTGGAAGCAAAAGCAACACATAAGTATCGAGATAAGCTCGTGTGTGCGAGCGTAAGTGAGGTCGTATCCTCGTTACGGGGATGATCTTAAGCGTAGATCCGACCAAAGACATCCTATAGATGGTCTAGGTCGATATCGGACGGTCGACGACCATCGAAATTATGTTTTTGTTGAGCTAACTTTGACTTGCAGCAAGCATCGATCGATCGCATTGGAGGACTCGAGTCGTCAATCGATCATTGGAGGTCGGCACTTTCGGCCGCATCACGATCGATGATGGTCATCGATCGATGGTCAATGATCAGATTCAAGGAGTCAAGGCTTATCACCCCATTTCAAGGAGATTGGTCCTCAATTGTGATTGGCTAGGGTTCCTCTCGAAAAGGGGCTCAAAGGCTATAAAAGGAGGGCCAATCCTAGGGTTTCTTCATCAATTATAAGTTTCCAAGAGCCTCCGCAAAGCTACAACTCTCCGACAACGAAGTTCTTCTTCTCCGATGCTAGGTTTAATTTTCTTTTAGTTTTTGTACGTCGGTTTTAGATTTATTCGTTGTTCATTTACTTTTTCGAAGCTCTTTCTTTATCATAACGAGGAGAGGGGGAGTGTCCCTCTACCTCAAGTTTTTGTTCTTGTATCGATTAACTCCTACCTTCAACGAGGAGGAGTTCGTTTAGTGTTTTGCCCTCCGTGCGTGGTCAAGGACCACTAGGGCCTTGGAGTAGTAGCCGAAGGCTACGAACCAAGTAAAAAGAATTGTCTCTTATATTTATTGTTTATATTTCCGCTGCAATTTATCTACTCGACTTTCAAAGAATGATTTCGTAAAAAGCTTTTGTTTCACTATTCACCCCCCCCCCCTCTAGCGAACCGCCTCGATCCAACAATGTTATGGTTGCAACAAGAAAGGGCACATCAAGCCGAGTTGCCCGGACCTAAAGAAGAAGGAGAAGAAAGAAAAGAAGAAGAAAGAAAAGAAGGAAAAGAAGAAGAAGGAAGCCATGGTAGCACAAACATGGGACACACAAAGCTTAGAAGATTCATCCGATGAAGAAGATCTTTGCCACATCACAAGACACATGACACTCATGGCCTTGGAAGATAGCTCAAGCGAAGAGGACACATCATCATCTTCAAGCGACGAATCGTCCTCTAGCGACAAATCGTCCTCTAACGACGATGAGGTAAGAGACTCTCCTAAGGTAGAATTGCTTTACAAAACTATTTCATACCTTAAGAATGCTTTAAATAAATCTAAATCTTGGATTAATGATTTAAAAGTAGAAATTAAGATAATTAGGAATGTGGAACCTTCTTGTAATGATGCATGTTTACTTAAGGATGAAAATGATGAACTTAAAAAGGAAATAGGTGATTTAAGAGCATGCTTAGAGAAATTTACAAATGGCTCAAAATACCTAGATATGATACTTAGGGACCAAAGGGTCATTTACAACAAGACCGGAATAGGGTATAGACCTAAGGAAAAGGAAGTAGACTTTACCTCCCTTATTAGTAGAAAATCAACACTTAAGGGCAAGATTAGAAAGGCATGGTTTCCCAAGAGTTATGTAGTTAATGCTACCGGTCCAAAGATTTTGGTACCTAAGGCTTGTGCTTTTCATGTTGTATAGGTAGAAGGACCAAACATGTGGATTGTGGATAGTGGTTGCTCAAGACATATGATCGGTGATGTGAGCAAATTCTCCACAATCAACCATATTAGCAAGGGGACCGTGTCCTTTGGAAATAGTGGAAAACTTAAAATTATAGGAAAAGACACAATTGAGGTATCCCCAAATCTTGCTATTCATAAAGTATTTTTAGTTAAAAATATGAAATTCAACTTGCTTAGTGTTAGCCAACTATGTGATGTCGATTTTGATGTTCAATTTAACTCTTCTAAATGCTTTATAAGACATAAGAAATTGAATGAATGCATATTAGTAGGATATAAAAAATCCAATATTTATTATATTGATTTATCCTATGCTTCTAACATTTCCCTAAGTGTCTTATGGCAAAAGAAGAAGAAAATTGGTTATGGCATAGGAGGCTTGGCCCCATCAACATGAAAAATATTGCCAAGATAGCTAAGATGAAATTAGTCAAAGGTTAGCCAAAAGTGAAGTGCCTCAAGGACAAGATGTGTGATGCATGCCAAGAAGGGAAACAATTAAAGTCATCACACAAGGGTAAAAGTTTAATTACTACTTCTTTACCTTTAAAGCTTATTCATTTAGATTTATTTGATTGTCATAGTACTCCTTCTTTGAATGGTAGTAAATATTGCTTAGTTATAGTGGATCATTTTTCTAGATATACTTGGGTGTATTTTATGAAACATAAGGACAATACCCGAGAAATAATCATAGGTTTTAGAAAAAGAGTAGAAAATGAAAGAAATCTCAAAATCAACCAGATCCGTAGTGATCATGGTGGAGAATTTGAGAATTTTAATTTCTCCAAATTTTGCTTAGAACAAGGGTACAAGCATGAATTCTCTTGTCCTAGAACACCCCAACAAAATGGGGTGGTGGAAAAGAGAAATCGTGCCCTACAAGAAGCGGCTAGAACTATGCTTAATGCATATTCATTACCTAGCTACTTGTGGGGGGAAGTGGTTAATATCGTTTGCTATATCCAAAATAGAGTCCAAATTCATAGGTTTTTAAGTAAAACTCCATTTGAATTATGGAATGGCACAATTCCAACAATTCACTACTTTAAAGTCTTTGGATGCAAAATTTATATCTTAAACACCAAGGACAATTTAGGAAAGTTTGAGTTCAAAGTGGATGAGGGAATCCTAGTTGGATACTCATCCACTAGTAGAGGATATAGAGTCTACAACAAGAGGACACAAATAGTTGAGGAATCTTCAAATGTTCAATTTGATAAAAATTCTACTACTTACTCTAGGAAATCCCCCATTGATAATGATTTCAATGACAAAAATCAAGATATTACCCAAAATTTTCAAGACTTAACCTTAGGCAGTGATAATCAAGGGGAGGATTAGATCAAGGGGGAGTAAGAGGAGATTCCGATGATGAGAGGAGTATTGAGGATAGTCATGATCAAAATCAACTTGATACACCCCCTAAAACAATAAGAGTTCATCAAAATCATCCTCTAGACCAAGTTGTAGGAGAATTATCTCAAGGTGTTAGAACTAGGTCTTTTCATATAGCTCCCTCTAGTCAAATAGCTCTTATCTCCCAAATTGAGCCCAAATCAATCGATGATGTATTACTTGATCCGGATTGGATTTTAGCAATGCAAGATAAATTGGCTCAATTTGAGAGGAGTCAAGTATGGGAGCTAGTCCCTAGACCCAATGATAACACCATTATTACCACAAGATGGGTCTTTAGGAACAAATTAGATGATCAAGGAAATATAATAAGAAACAAAGCTAGGTTATTTGCAAGGGGCTTCAATCAAGTTGAGGGTCTTGACTATGATGAAACTTATGCCCCAGTTGCTAGGTTAGAATCAATTAGAATCTTATTAGGAAATGCCTCTTACATGGGATTTAAACTTCATCAAATGGATGTAAAATCGGCATTTCTAAATGGATTCATTAAGGAAGAGGCGTATGTAGAACAACCTCATGGGTTTGAGAATGTAGACTATCCAAACCATATATACAAGCTTAGGAAAACTTTATATGTGTTAAAACAAGCTCCCCGGGCTTGGTATGAAATATTATCCTCTTTCCTAATCTCTAAGGACTTTAGAAGGGGTCAAGTAGATCAAACTTTATTCATAAAGTCAAAATTAAAAGATATCTTTGTAGCCCAAGTATATGTTGATGACATTATTTTTGGGTCAACAAGTGATGAACTCCTTCAAGACTTTATGAAAAAAATATGGAAAATGAGTTTGAAATGAGTCTAGTTGGAGAATTAAACTTCTTCTTAGGTTTACAAGTTAAACAAACAAATGAAGGAATTTACATTTACCAAACCAAATATGCCAAAGAAATGATTAAGAAATTTGGTTTGTAAAATGCTAAGGTAGTGTCAACCCAAAATAGATAATGATAGTGAAGGTAAATCAATTGATTTAAAACTCTATAGGAGTATGATTGGTAGCCTACTCTACCTAACCACTAGTAAACCCGATATCCTATTTGTGATTGGTATGTGTGCTAGATACCAATCATGTACCAAAGAGTCTCATTTAGTGGCCATTATGAGGATTTTAAGATATATCAAAGGCACAAAAAATGTAGGACTTTGGTACCCTAGGACTAGGTCATTTGATTTGGTTGGGTACACCGATTCCAATTATGCCGGTTACAAATTTAATCAGAAGAGTACTAGTGGTGGATGCAGATTTCTTGGATCCTCCCTAGTTAGTTGGAGTAGTATGAAGCAACCTTATGTTTCCCTATCCACCATCGAGGCTGAGTATGTAGCCATGGGTGGTTGTGTAGCTCAATTACTATGGATGAGACACACTCTAGAAGATTATGAGCTACAATACTCCAACATAAAAGTCTATTGTGATAATGTGAGTACCATAAGTTTGACCAAAAATTTGGTACTTCACTTTAGGACAAAGCACATTGAAGTGAAACATCACTTCATTAGAGATCATGTGGCAAAGGGGGACATTAAACTCAATTACATAGAATCTAAGTCCAACCTAGCTGACATTTTCACCAAGGCTCTCCCCGAAACAAAATTTTCATCACTTAGGAGAGAATTTGGAATGTGCTTAGTAGAGTAAAGGGTAAGTTTTTTTTTTGCATAAACCTATAGAAACCCTAGGATTATAGCTCTAAGCATCTCACAAAACACATAAGAAACCATGATTTTTGTATTGAGCTAGTCAACCTAGTTCGGAGGATAGTCAAGGGCCAAAAATGAGTCGTCACTCGACCCAACGAAGGTAAGCCTAAAAGTTCAAACATAAGATGTTATGAATGCAACAGGTTTGGACACATTAAGTCCGAATGCCCAAAACTCAAGAGCAAGGCACCAAAACACAAAAAGGCACTTAACGCCACTTGGGAAGAAGCTTCCGAGGAAGAAGATAACGATCGAGTCCTCATGGCTAAACTGGTGGAATCGGAGATGGAGTCAGAACCGAAACTTGAATCAGAAACCGAAGACGAGTCGGACTGCGAAGCACTATTCAAGACGAGCCACAGATACGCATCCGGTTCAAAAGATACACTCAAGGTAAGTCGGTCTCTTATTACTACACTTTATAGTGCAATTAAGTTTTTAAATAGAAAGTTAGCTAAGTCCGAGTCCAAGGTCGAGACCCTGGTTGAGGAAGTTAAACTCCTCAAACACGAGGTCTCCCTAAGCTCTTCGACTAGTCGAGTTCAAGAGAAGGACTCAACTCGGGTTGAAAAACTCAAAGTTGAGAACTCACTCTTGAAGAGTCAAGTCGAAGATCTTAGGAATACGTTGGAAAGGTTTACTTTGGGATTCAAAGGACTTGACCTCCTACTTGGATCGCAAAGGGCCGTGTACAACAAGGTCGGGCTAGGGTTTAGCTCAAACACGACCAATAAGTCGTATATGTCAATCGTAAGTCGACATAAAAAACGTGTCCAAGCATGGGTCCCTAAGACCACCTTGATTTCAAACTTAGGATCAAACCAGTACTGGGTTCCCAAGGACCAAATCCACTATGTGGAGAGACCGAATCGATTCAACGGTCCAGGGGGAGCTAGTACGAAATTTGTTTGTGTTTTAACTTAGAAATTGCATGCTTAGGTTTTTATTTAGTTTGATTTTACTTCTTAGAATGGTTAGATAGGACTATAACTCGTCAATACTTGATAACATAGTACCAGGACGCGGCGAGATGATAGTACGCTAGGAAAGCGGAGTCTTGTGTATTCGGGCTAGAGAAGGCGTATCTAGTTCGGTGCACTTGACCGAGCGGAACTAGCTGAAGCTACCTCGTCGAATCCTAGACTAGTTATACCAGGAAGTGGTCTTAGGTGAGTTAAGTCTCTATTTTCTTGAAAAAGGCTTTGTCTAAGGAGATGGTCATTGTTCCGATCAAAGAAGGCCTCTGTGCCTCGCCATGACCTGGAAGCCATGATCTTGAAAAGGTGACTTGATGAGCCTAAGGTCAAATCCGAATCTAACGCAAGGTTGACAAGTGTTTAAGTCATTAAATTTAATTCAACTAAAATTGGAAGTCATCTCACAAGAACATATAGGATTAACATGTTTGATCATGTAGACATGGGTGAGATGATTTAGGTTAATAATTTTCAACCAATTTTTAATAAATCCAATATCCGATCCAACTACCTTGCGTGTAGGATCAATGGATGTTGGACAGTGGTTGCTCCCGACACATGACCGGGGATCAACTCAAGTTTTCGAAGCTTCGATTCAAACGACAAGGATCGGTAGCCTTCGGAAATAACGACAAGCTCAAAATCATCGTATCAGGTGATATTGAGCTTAACTCAAATTTTGTCATTCAAAACGTTTTATTAGTAGAAAATTTTCAATATAATCTTCTCAGTGTAAGCCAATTGTGTGATAATAACTATAAGGTCATATTTCTAGAAAACGAATGCGTAATTAATACAAACGAAACCTCTAAAACAATTCTTAAGGGAACTAGAAATAACAACATTTACACTATTAACTTAACTAACTCCTCAACTAAGTGTCTTATGACACGGCAAGAGGAATCATGGTTGTGGCACCGACGACTCGATCACTCACACCCAAGACTCATCCACAAGATGAGTCAGAGTGACTTAGTTAGAGGTTTGCCTAACCTCAATAACTTGGATAATAAAATATGTAATGCTTGTCAACAAGGTAAACAATCTAGGACACAACATCAACTAACTAGTCAAGAACGAACCAAAAGTGTGCTTGAGCTCCTACACATGGATCTATTTGATTCACACGGAGCTAAGTTACTTAACGGAAGTAAATTCTGCTTAGTCATAATTGATGACTATTCTAGATTTACTTGGGTTAGGTTCATCAAACACAAAAGTGATACCCTAGATCAATTAATCAATCTATTTAAGTTAATAGAAAATCAACAAAGCATTAAAATCAAAAGACTTAGGACTGATTATGGTGGTGAATTCGAAAACCATAGGTTTACAGAATTCTGTAACCTAAATGGATACCACCACGAGTTCTCTTGCCCTAGAACTCCACAACAAAATGGCCTAGTAGAACGCAAAAATAGAACCCTACAAGAAGCCGCTAGGACAATGTTAAATGAGTATAACCTACCCGATACGTTTTGGACGGAAGCCGTGAGTACGGCATGCTATGTCCAAAATAGAATCCTTATGGTAAAGAGGCACCTTAAGACCTCATACGAGATTTATCATGATAAAATACCTAACATCAAGTACTTTAGGGTATTTGGGTGTAAGGTACATATCCTAAACACTAAGGATTACCTAGGGAAATTTACATCCAAAACCACGACCGGAATCTTTCTAGGATACTCGACTACAAGCAAAGCTTATAGAGTATATAACCACGACACCCTTAGAGTCGAGGAGACTATCAATGTAGTATTTGATGGAAGGCACGAACCTACAAAACCCCCGACAACCCCAATTAGCGAGCCGACTCATACTAGACCTAACTCTGATCCGGAAATCAGGTCTAGTGTTAATCCTAACCTAAGTCAACCAAGTCACTCTATCGACCAAGTGATAGATGACTCCAACAAAACTAGAACTCAAACGAGTCATCCTATGGATCAAGTGGTAGACTCAAACCCAAATCCAACTAGGACTCAAACGAATCATCCTATCGACCAAGTGATAGGTGATCCAAGTCTAGGAGTTCGAACTAGAGCCTCATACAGAAACCTTAGTCAAATATCTTTGATTTCTAAAATTGAACCCAAAACTATTGACCAAGCTCTTCTTGATCCCGATTGGATTATTGCAATGCAAGAAGAGTTGGCTCAATTTGCTAGGAACGAAGTATGGGAATTAGTACCACCACCTAAAGATAAAACAATCATTGGAACAAGGTGGGTGTTTAGAAATAAAATTGATGATAGAGGTGAAGTAGTTAGAAATAAAGCTAGACTAGTTGCTAAAAGGTTTAGTCAAGTCGAAGGTTTAGATTACGACGAGACCTATGCTCCAGTAGCTAGATTAGAGTCCATTCGAATGCTATTAGCATATGCAGCACATCGAGGATTTAAGTTGTTTCAAATGGATATGAAATTTGCATTCTTAAATGGATACATTAAAGAAGAAGTTTATGTTAGTCAGCCCCCAGTTTCGAAAGTTTAGACAAACCCGATCATATCCTTAGGTTAAAGAAAGCTCTTTATGGACTTAAACAAGCTCCTCGAGCTTGGTACGAGAGACTTTTGATTTATCTTAAGTCCAAAGGCTTTAACCAAGGTGTAGTTGACCCAACCCTTTTCGTAAAAACCTTAGGTAAAGACATATTCATAGCTCAAATCTACGTTGATGATATTATTTTTGGAACCACCAACTCAATCCTACTAAATGAGTTCATTTCACTTATGGAAAGTGAATTTGAAATGAATTTAGTAGGCGAGTTAAGTTTTTTTTTTAGGTCTACAAATTAAACAAACTAAAGATGGAATATACCTACATCAACGCAAATATACTAGGGAATTAATTAAACGCTTTGGAATGCAAGACGCTAAAATTATTAATACCCCAATGGCAACTAATGTGAATATAGAAGAAGATGTAATCGGAAATTCAATTGATTTAAAATACTATAGGAGTATAATAGAGAGTCTCCTTTACTTAACTGCAAGCCGACCTAATATCTTATTTGCAGTAAGTATGTGCGCAAGGTTTCAAACCTGTGCCAAGGAGTCTCACCTAACTCTAGTCAAGCGTATCCTTAAATATCTAAAGGGTACACTTAATGTCGGTATTTGGTATCCTAGATCTAACGAGTTCGAACTAACCGGCTACTCCGATTCGGACTATGCCGGTAGTAAGCTCGATAGAAAGAGTACGAGTGGTTGTTGTCAACTTCTCGGCTCGAGTCTAGTGAGTTGGTGCAATAGGAAGCAACACTGTGTTGCTTTATCTACCACCGAAGCCGAATACATCGCGATGGGTGAGTGTGTCACGCAGCTTCTTTGGATGAAGCACTGTCACGCCCCGAGAGTATGTCGTGCCGAAAAGCAAACAGACAGCATCTCCCCTGTATGTGGCAACATATCGGGTTAATACAAGGCCCGTAGGCCCACAACAACAATATGATATACACAGATATCAACATATCAAACACAGTAAACACAGCGGAAACATACAACAGATAAAACAATATACAATGACCCAACTGTGCACTCCGGAGTGACTTGACATGACAAGAAACATAATAGAAGCCACATCGAAAGCCAAATATATACAACACGTCCGTATATCACAGATACGGAAACAATACGGCTAAAAACACAAACCAACAATCCGTAAGGATACAACAACACGGAAAACATATCCATTCGTCCGGTGTGAGATGGGATCTGGCGAGCTCGAGCGTCAAGGAATCTTCTGTTATACAGGCGAGGAAGCCCGAGGTCGAGGTGTTGAGTATAAACTCAGGGGTAATATATAGAAAGTGCATGAACAACATATAAGGATAGATCTACAAGTATACATGTGAAGATCTACAGGTATACAGCATGAGTCCAATAGACATACAGCCATATCCAAATCTAAAAACAAGTAACTACAGGAAAATCATACTCAAGGTATATACTAAACTGATCAACTGAACATAAAGTAATGTACCAACGTACCTGACGGCCTGCAACACCATAAGCTATATCATCCTGACAGATATACAATAACATAATCCATATAATGTACCAGGTCAATCCCATACCCGACGATACTCCAACATATGAGCGATATGATCACTGTTTAACAACAGTCTGTACTACACTATGACTTGATACTAATCAAATGCATATAACAGTCTGAATTAACGCATGTATCATGCTCAACACATAGCAGTAAATAAAATACAAATGACATGTATCATGATGAACAACCATATGCAGCAATCATAGCTCAATCAAATGCAGCATCTCACAGGCATATGTAAAACATATATCAAATACATGCATACATATATATCAGCAATGCATATGCATGGTCATGCCTGCGCACCCCACTCGCTACCACGACCCCAGTGTGGCCTAGGTGGCAGGACATGACAACTATCCCGACTCCAGTCGCCACCACTCTTGAGTGACCGAGTTGGGTAGTATGAAACAGTAGCTAGCCCGCCATAGAGTTATATGCTACCCACACGGGGGTCCCTGCTGCTAGCCGCTCCATCTCTACCCATGAGTAGACGAGCCGCACCGGGACAAGCTGCACATCACGACCACCATCTATAGTGGGTGAGTCGCTAACTACCACTCCGCCGGTGGCTGGCGCGCATCTCCGGCTACCACCATCCATAGTGGCGAGAACGGCACACACAATAATGCTCGCCTCAACCCTACACCACTACCCCGAGTGGCGGGAGGCGGGATGGTGACGACTCGTCAAACCACAAAGCGAGACCACAAGATGCATGAAATGTAATGATGCATAGCTCACACACAAATCCTCGCAACACTCCCTAACTCATGGGGAGACCTAGTCAACCAAAAGTCAACCATGCAAGGACGACAAATCCGTAATCACAACCTATTTACCTATGTACAGATAAATAGATCCGTCAAACTAACACACTGATATGTATACGATACAACGACCGACCTCATAATTTGGACTCATCACCTAACCTAGTGATTCAACCCAGTAACCCAATCTGAGGTCATAAAAATAACCCTAACCATATGTACTTACTAAACATCTATCAGCTAACACATAATAGGGTTTTATAGTTCCTATCCGAGCTAGATAATCAATGAAGTACCAGAGTATATATCTCAAAGGTCAAGGCAGTACAAGCATATGATTAAATAAGAGTGGATTTAAGGTAAACAGGTATAAACATAAATCCAAGATCATGCACTAGAATTTGATCAAAACTACCGGACCAGGTAGATATTACCCACCTGATACGAAGCTCGAATAATCCTCACGGCCGCGAACCTGCTTCGTATCCCAAACCTGCACATAATAGCAAACAATGATTAAGTACAAGTATCCAACAAACATAGGAACTAAACACTACATCATTCCTATACTCGCATCCTTTCCTCGTCTACGAGTTAGATACTCGACTATCCCAATCTGATACACCTTAACCCAACTCACAATAGATCACCAACATCCAGCTTTACTCTCAGCCATTCACAGCTCCATACACTATGCAGAAATAGAACATCATATACAATGCACATCCCGCATCAAAATCACCATACTTAATCCATGCTGAAGCATAGAAATACAACGAAAGGATAAATCAATGTAGATCTTACCTTAATCTCCAAATCACCGCATCATAATTGAAAGTCTAAACAACATCTAAATCACAATCGGATACCACTCCAATCAGCCACAATACAATGATCCACGGGCAGAACCTACCGAATCTCAACAACCTTGGCACACCACTCAATCCACAAAACAACTAAATTTACACACATAATCAACATCTATTATAGCTCCTCATTCCTGAATCAATAACAGTAAACCTCAAATACTGCAATCAATCAACAACAACACAATTACTCCCCAAATCACAATCGGACACACTCCAATCTCAACCGCTAAACACCAATCTGCAACTTCTTCTTCCACACACACCTAACACAGATCAACCACTCCACAACGTTGAAGGAAGAACACGACTTACACCTTGCTGCTTCAACTATACAGCCGACACTACACAACATCACCCATCGACAAACCACAGGTTCAGATACCACACAAATCACAGATTCCACTCGACAATCCATCGATAGAAACCATCAAATTCCTTAGGAATTAACATACTACGAATTCGCATGAATTACAGATAGCATAGGAAAAGGGAAATTGAAGCTTACCGAGCTCAATCCCTCCACCAGCAGCCATGTCCCCAGCTGCCCTGTTCACCGGAACAAAATCGAGCTCCACCACTGACCAAACACCGATTGAAGCTAAAATGAAAACCACAACAAGATCCAAAGGAAAACAGCGATTTAACCCTAACCTGAACAACCGGAATACCCGGATTAGCAGCTCACTGTCGTGGCGATATCACCTCCGATCCGCCGGGGTAGAGGGCTCAATAAGATCTCCAAGGCCTGAAATCAACAGACCTGCTGCCGGAGATCTGTTAGGGCGGCGGCGTTGTCGAACTTCCCTATTGGAACCGTCGATGAGCACCCGATCTGACGACGAAAGAAGCAGCGGTGCGAGGAAAAGAAGAGAAGAGAAGAGGCGATCACGACGAATGGCCCGCTCCGTTCGTTTGATTCCTTTAAAAGTCGTTCGTCCCATTCGGTTAACCCAGCCCAATCCAAACCCAATCGAATTGGGTTTGGCCCAGCCGGTTCAGCCACTTAACCCAAGTCAAATCCAATCCGAGTTCAGTCCAAATCCAATTCCAATTCAAGCCCGATTTCAGCCCAAGCCCAATTGCAGATCAAGCCCAATTTCAGCCCAAGCCCAATTGCAGATCAAGCCCAATTTCAGCCCAAGCCTAATACTTAACCCATTAGCCCACTAATTATGCCCAATTAATCCCTATTAAACTCAATTAACCCACTAATTAAATCCAATTAATTAAAGAGTTAATCCATATAATTTTTTTTTTTCGTATTTTACAAGCACACTCTCCGCAACTTTAAGTTAGACTTTACAAATACTAAACTTCACGTAGATAACATTAGTTCAATTAATCTTACAAAGAATCTGATATGTCACTCTAGGACCAAACATATAGAGGTCAAACACCATTTCATTCGAGAACATGTGGCCAACGGAGCCATACAACTCGAATACGTCGAATCAAAGTCTAACTTAGCAGACCTATTTACTAAACCCCTACCCGAAGCCGAATTTAGTCTATTAAGACGAAAATTGGGTATGTGCATAGTAGAATAGGAACTTGCAAATTATATTTTCTTACTACTATTTCTTAATTTTCATTTTTTATGGAACTAGTATAGGACATACCTTAGATATCATGCACCTATAGATTTAAGGAGCCAATACATCTCACAACACATAGGACTAATGTGTTTGTGTACTTAGCCACGTAGATGGGCATGAGATGTTAGGACCTTACTCCTGGTTCCAGATGTAGAGCTAGTGCATCACTATGAACCACGGAGTATAATCATAGACACTAACCGACTCTTGATCCAATAACCATTAAGAGAATTAGTTCTCTATAAAAGAGGGCTTAAGGGATGGTTTAAGCCCTAATCCACAACCCTAATTGGAGTTGCCGCCCAACCTAGTTGTGTCGCCCCCTCCCTCTCCTCCACTAGTCGGCGCCAACCCTAGGTGTGCCGCCGCCCAGCCTTTGTGCCGCCGTCCAAGTCATTGCCGGTGACCAAGCTTTAGCCGGTGAACACTCCGGCGACCCTCCGGTGATCTCCTATAGGTTTGGCATCAAGGTGAGCCTTTTCTTTCCTTGGTTGGCCGACGCCTATATCCTCCACCAAGCTGTCCAGTTTTCTGGACAGCTTCTTCTCCTCTCGTCGGAGCGTCGTTTGGACGATGGTTAGTGGTCCGACAGCGGCTAACTTACCGGGGATTTGATCTCCGGTAATCCTCTGAGGTGGAGGACGAAGGATTCGTCAATTGGTTGACGAATACCTCTCCGGAGAAGCGAGTTTTGAGAACTCGTTTTAGGATCCGAATTTGGATTCGGATTGTGATCATCTCTCGATCACGTCGTCTTCAACACGAGGCTAGTAACCCGTACGAAGATGAAGCTCGTGACTTAGCGAAGTCATCCCGAGGAGCTCGGCGTGGATACGGATAGAGACGATTCTTACGAGGATCGTTCCGGTTGATGCCGTTCCCTCTACACGTCATACGGAAGGTATAACGTAGATAATTTTCTTTTATTGCAAATTTTAATTTACGGTTATGTCTACACTTGTTGTAATAGCATGCGTGTGTTGTGTGTGTTGTAATAAATATAGATTTATTAATTTTAATTGCTTCCGCTGTGCTCATGTTTACGAAACATGATCGAACACACACACACACATGAAAAACCCAACAAAGGGTATCAGAGCCCAGGTTGTGTTTCGACATAATCGTAAAAATGGTTTTACGATAGTCATAATGTATTTCTGGAAATTTTCTAAATTTTGGAAATTTAGAAGTATTTATGGAAATTTTTCAATTTTGGAAAGTCTAGAAGTATTTATGGAAATCTTCCACTTTTGGAAAGTTGGAAGTATTTATGGAAATTGATATTTTCCATAAATAAAATATTTGATTAGATTCTGTAAATTTGTTTCCTAATTTAATCATGATTTGATTTGGGAAATCAAATCTTAAAATATTTTATTTCCATAAGTAGTTTTAATGATTTAGGAAATTGGTTTCCTAAATAGATTTTCCTTAATCAAATAATTCCATGAATAAAATATATGATTAGATTTGGAAATTGGTTTCCTAATTTAATTATGATTTGATTTGGAGAATCAAATCTTAAACATATTTTATTTCCATAAATAGTTATGACATATAAGGAAATATATACATGACATAATTGTATGCCATGTAAATGCATTAGATGCATAACATTATGCCATGCGTGTCGTGACATGTAGATGTATGCCATGTATGCCATGCCATGTAGATAATAGTTATTTGCATGCAAAGAGGATGAGACATAAAAACCCTTAACCAATATTAAAGCCTACACCTTCCATTAATATGGTTAGAACCAGAGTTTTGTTTCTTGTTTGGGTTGTTGGACTCTCTCCAAGCCCGGCTCGAACCCGAACATGTTGAAACCATGGAATAGTTTAATACTAATATGGTAAGAGTCAGAGGTCAATCATTAGCTTTGGTTGTTGGACTCTCTCCAAGCTAGGCTAATTGGTTGAATGCGCTCTAACCATATTAAAACTATTTCCCGATTAATGGGTTGTCTTTAACCTGGAGCATCGGCTTGTTGGACTCTCTCCAAGGTCGATGTAAAGGGAGGTGAAGTTGGGTGCTATGCATATGATGCATACTTGTTAATGTGTTAACAACCCGATGTATGTGTGAACATTCAATTAGTTGATAGCACATTGTGATAGTTGCATATACGTGATATGCAATCGGTATAGAAGATACCTACCGTCGTAGTTATGAATGGCTTATTGGACTCTCTCCAAGGTTGTTCATAACTATGATGGATATCAGCCCATTCGGAGATGGACCTACGATCTCCCGAAGTGATTTTGGGGTTTTTGAAATTCGAAAAATGAATGGGATTTATAAATGTATATTGATGCATTTTAAAATCATCTTTCTCTTATATGCTCATTTTTTATTTCTAAGATTGATCATGATGTCTTTGAATTGCGTTCCATTTTGGATTCGAATAAATTGACTGGGCTGAGCTTCATGGACTGGCTTAGAAGCTTGAGAATTGTTCTCAAGGTTGAAAAGTTTGCAAATGTCCTCGAAGCGCCTCTTCCCGCCCGTCCTAGTGACGATGCAACTCTGGACCAATTGTTGGCCTATCAGAAACATGTGAGTGATTCTGAACAAATGAGTTGCATCATACTAGCCACGATGGAACCCAAGCTACGAAAGTAGCATGAGCATATGGATGCTCATATCGTAGTCCTTCATCTTTGTGAGTTGGTTGATGAGCAAGTGAGATTCGAAAGGTTCGAAGTCTCAAAGCTCCTCTTCACCTCTGAGATGCTAGGAGGTTCATCTGCGGTATCGCCAATATGCCAAGACTGTGAGTCTTCGAGAAGCATGAGTAGGACTTTGTTAGTTGATTCCTCGAAGAAAGGTTCTAAGAGGAAGTCAAAGGAACAGCAGAAGGGAAAGAAGAGAAGGGCTAAGAAGGTAAAACTAGCACAAAAGGAAACTTGCCATCATTATGGCAAGGAGAGCCATTTGCGAAGAAAGTGCAAGATTTATCTTGAGTCCGTGAAGAAGGATAAGGCATCAGATGCCCCATCTTCTTCAGAAATCTTCTTTATTGATTGTCATTCTATTTCCTCAGACACTTGGGTATTTGATACTGGGTGTGGCTCACATATATGTAATGACATACATGGGCTAAGGAATAGAAGAAGACTCGTCAAGGGGAGAGTCAAATTTACGTGTTGGGAATGGAGCAACGGTTGCTGCACTCGGCATCGGAACGTATTTGTTGGAACTCCCTGTAGGACTTGTCTTAGAACTGGACAATTACTTTTATGTTCCTTCGTTGATAAAGAACATCATTTCTATTTCTTGTCTAAATAGAAATGGGTTCCATTTGACTTTTAGTAACAATTGTTGTTACATAACTTTGAATGGAGTTCTTTATGGGATTGGAACTTTAAGCAATGGTGTTTATACGTTGGACGATCCAAAGGACGATTTTCAATATCGCGAGCAACACGCGTGCTCGAAAGGATAATCAAATAGACTCCTATATGTGGCATTGTCGTCTTGGCCATATAAGAAAGAAACGCATGTCCGAATTACACCGATGTGGAATTCTGGAATCGTTTGAATTGGATTCATACGATACATGCGAATCATGCTTAAAAGGCAAGATGACTAAGTTACCTTTTACTGGAAAAGGTGAACGAGTGGGAGAGTTACTAGGACTAATACATACTGATGTATGTGGACCTATGTCAACTCAAGCATTAGGAGGCTATAGCTACTTCATTACCTTCACCGATGATCACTCACGGTTTGGGTATGTGTTCTTGATGAAACACAAGTCTGAAGCCTTTGAAAGGTTCAAAGAATTCAGAAATGAAGTAGAGAAACAACATGATAAGAGTATTAAAATACTTCGATCGGATTGAGGTGGTGAATACTTAAGTCAAGAGTTTCTTGATTATCTAAGAGACAATGGTATATTGTCTCAATGGACTCCGCCCTATACACCACAGCATAATGGTGTATCTGAGAGGCGTAACCGGACCTTGTTGGACATGGTCAGGTCAATGATGAATCATGCGACTCTTTCCAAGTCCTTTTGGGGTTATGCACTTCAGACAGCTGTTTACTTGTTAAACAGAATGCCTACCAAGGTAGTCTCAACTACTCCATATGAGATATGGAATGGTAAGAAACCTCATGTATCTTACTTGAAGATATGGGGTTGTCGCTTATGTGAAGCTTGATCAGACGTATACAAACTGGATGCTAAGTCTGATAAATGTCTATTTATTGGATACCCTAAGGAAACAAGGGGTTACCAATTCTATCATCCTGTGGAACAAAAGGTGTTTGTTTCAAGGCATGCTGTGTTTCTAGAGAAAGAGTTTCTCTTGCAAGAAAATAGTGGGAGTGTCGTCGAGCTTGAGGAGGCTCGAGAGACTCAAATAGACATTGAAGAGATACCTGGTGAAGCACAACAGCCGACAACTCATAGTGATGAGCAATTGGCTGGACCTATTGTAACACCACATCTTCGTAGATCTGGTAGAACACGCAATATTCCTGAGAGATATGGATTTCTCGTAAGTGAATCGAACGACGTGTTACTCATTGATGATGAGGAGCCTACCAGTTATGAAGAAGTGCTGACAAGTTCAAGAAGGGATAAGTGGCTTGGTGCCATGAAGTCGGAAATGGATTCCATGTACGAAAACCAAGTTTGGAACTTGGTTGACCCACCTGAAGGCATAAAGCCTATAGGGTGCAAGTGGGTTTTCAAGAAGAAAACCGACATGGATGGTAATGTGATTACCTATAAGGCTAGATTGGTGGCGAAAGGATATCGTCAAAAACAAGGTGTTGATTACGACGAAACCTATTCGCCTGTAGCTATGCTTAAATCCATTCGGATGCTCCTGGCCATAGCGGCTCATTATGATTATGAGATATGGCAGATGGATGTGAAAACAGCTTTCCTTAATGGAAACCTGCTCGAGGACGTGTATATGATACAGCCTGAGGGTTTCACATCGGTTGATAAAACCAAGGTATGCAAATTGCAACGATCCATTTATGGATTGAAGCAAGCATCCAGGAGCTGGAATATCCGCTTTGATGAGACGATCAAAAAGTTTGATTTCTCACAAAATCCGCATTTAACCTTGTGTGTACAAGAAGGTTAGTGGGAGTGCAGTCGTGTTCCTAGTATTGTATGTCGATGACATATTACTTATAGGAAACGATGTATCAATCTTACAGTCAGTTAAGGTTTGGTTATCCAAGACATTCTCCATGAAAGACCTGGGAGAAGCAACCTACATCCTTGGGATTAAGATCTATAGAGATAGATCGAAACGGTTGCTTGGTCTTTCGCAGTCTACATATATAGACCGAGTGCTAAAGAGGTTTAGCATGTCGGAATCCAAGAAAGGTTATCTGCCCATCAGGCATGGGGTACACCTTTCGAAGTCTATGTGTCCGCGCACAAAAGACGAGAGGATTTGCATGAGTAAGATTCCCTATGCATCCGCAATAGGATCTATCATGTATGCTATGTTATGTACGAGGCCCGATGTATCGTACGCTCTGAGTGTCACGAGCAGATACCAATCCGATCCAGGAATGGATCATTGGGCGGCTGTTAAGACGATCCTTAAGTACTTAAGAAGAACTAAGGATGCGTTCCTAATATATGGAGAAGGGTACATGGTGATACGTGGGTATACGGATGCCAGCTCTAGACAGACAAGGATGATTCCATGTCTTTGTCTGGGTATGTATTCACCTGGAATGGAGGCGCAATAAGTTGGAAAGGTTCCAAGCTTGACACTATAGCGGATTCTATCACTAAGGCAGAATACATTGCAGCTTTGGAAGCAGCAAAGGAAGCGGTTTGGATCAAGAAGTTCATCTCTGAACTTGATGTGGTCTCATCAATGATCCAAACATGTGCTTCGCCGCTATCATCTTGTCAGAGAGATCATTAGTAGGAACGAAATACAAATCGAGAAAATTCCCACTG
Organism: Wurfbainia villosa; assembly: GCA_025175895.1. Classification (NCBI taxonomy): domain Eukaryota; kingdom Viridiplantae; phylum Streptophyta; class Magnoliopsida; order Zingiberales; family Zingiberaceae; genus Wurfbainia; species Wurfbainia villosa. Next base: position 98,445,901 of record CM045987.1, read on the forward strand.
AAAGGAACTTAGAAGTGATCCTTTCGATTAAAGGCATTACCTCACAGTAAGTTTGAGGGTCATGTTAGAGCTTATGGTATTGGATACCGTAGCGATTGGCATTAGGCCAAGTGGGAGTCTGTTAGTAATATATGAGAGATGTCCTAAGGCAATCGCCTTATGTATGAACCATTTATATGATAAATGAAGATTCACTATTTGAGTATACATGTTTCATGTATTTGATTGGATCTTAAACTCATTTATCAATGTCCACGATACGATTCACAATGAGAGAATTTGTGATTGGATCACAACTAGTGAGTATCTCTACATGTGTAATTGTGATGTATAATTATCCCTAGTCGATGAATTGATGGATTCGACACCATCAATTCCGCCGAGACTAGCACGAGGTATATTCCTCGTGTATCCAAGCAAATTGATTCTCACCGGGCCGGAGACATAGTGATGTCCGAGTTAATCGTGGATGCTAGTTATGGTAACTAGTTCATTGGAGTGACCAGTAAGACTTCATATGGTTCTCGCATATATAGATATGTCAATGAAGTTCTTACTGGGCTTAAGTGCGATGTTCTTTGACTTGCGGTATTCAAGTCATCTTGATCATAGACTTATGCTTTGACATCTTAAGCAAACATCTCTAAGGAGATGTGGACCCGGATGATTGGGTATAAGTCAAGTGATCAAGGTGTTTGAATAGCCTATAAAGGATTCACCACTCAGGAGATGTATACCCATGGCCTCTCGTCGGATTGTTACTAAAGTCTTCGCCAAAGCATTACATGTTTAGAGTAAGGTACTCTTCGATACATGTGGAGTAACTAGAACTGTAGGACGAGGAAATGATACTTGGGCTAGGTGTGACGTAGTCAGCCTAGTGGGGACTGACACAATAGACCATGTCCTGAACCAAGTGGGTATAAGATGAGTGAAGGGAATGGGGCACGAATCATTCGAAAGCCATCAAGGGTTTCGTAAATAGTTCGATCAACCGCTGATCTTTTCTGCTAATTGGGGATCATGATGTACTACTAGGTGCCACTCATGATCGCTCTATAATTAATGGTTAATTATAGACGGCCAACATAAACCGAGAACCTATTTGGTCACACGCACAACGAGCGTAATCCGAAGGATTTAAAACGAGCTTGAGAATGGGATTCTCAGACCGAGAGAAACTAGGTTTGGTTGGACCAAACATAAAGCGAGCATGAAATCGTTTCAGTCGCAATGGAAGCGTGGATGGGCCGAGTCTTATGAAGACGTAATGGATGAACCAAAATGGTTTGGTTCTAATCCAATGGAGGAGAATAAACCAAAGAGTTTGGTTTATTTTAAACGAATGAACCAAAAGTTAGTTCGGTTCGTTTTAACTTAAAATAAACCATCATGGTTTGGTTTATTTTAACTTATCTTAATGGAGCGGGTTAACGGGCCTAATGGTTATGATCCAATAACCATTAAGAGAATTAGTTCTCTATAAAAGAGGGCTTAAGGGATGGTTTAATGCCGCCGCCAACCTAGTGGCGCCAACCTTGGTTGCCGCCCAGGAGCTGCCTTCCTTCAGCCGCGCCGTGAACTCCGCGACCCTCCGTGATCTCCTATAGGTTTGGCATCAAGGTGAGCCTTTTCTTTCCTTGTTTTGGCCGGCGCCTACTCCTCCACCAAGCTGTCCAGTTTTCTGGACAGCTTCTTCTCCTCTCGTCGGAGCGTCGTTTGGACGACGGTTAGAGCTCCGACCGCGGCTAACTTACCGGGGATTCGATCTCCGGTAATCCTCTGAGGTGGAGGACGAAGGATTCGTCAATTGGTTGACGAAGACCTCTCCGGAGAAGCGAGTTTTGAGAACTCGTTTTAGGATCCGAATTTGGATTCGGATCGTGATCATCTCTCGATCACGTCGTCTTCAACACGAGGCTAGTAACCCGTACGAAGACGAAGCTCGTGACTTAGCGAAGTCATCCTGAGGAGCTCGGCGTGGATATGGATAGAGACGATTCTTACGAGGATCGTTCCGGTTGATGCCGTTCCCGCTACACGTCATACGGAAGGTATAACGTAGATAATTTTCTTTTATTGCAAATTTTAATTTACGGTTATGTCTACACTTGTTGTAATAGCATGCGTGTGTTGTGTGTGTTGTAATAAATATAGATTTATTAATTTTAATTGCTTCCGCTGTGCTCATGTTTACGAAACATGATCGAACACACACACGCCGCGGTGCCGGAAACCCAACAACTCTGACCAGGACTGGTTGATCTTTCATATCAATCAAGCCAAATATGAGTCAAACATTTTATAGATGAACTTATTTTCAGTATATTATATTCAAAATAATGTGGAACATGCTTGGACTTTAAATTTAACACTTATTTTTGTTTTCCACACACACCCTCACTCTTTTCGATATATGGCAAAAGGGGGAGAAAAGGCCAAAGTTAAGGGGTCAAAATTTTTTTTGATAACTTAACTCTTACTTTATATTTAAACCAAAAGTTAACTTTAAGTTTTGAAAACTTATTAAAGGCCAAGTTAAGAGAATTCTTAACTTAAACTTATTTGTGCCGTCAACGTTTTACTTATTTTTAAATATTATGCCCTTAATGTTTTACTTAAGGGGGAGAAAGGGCCAAGTTAAGAAGAACTCTTAACTTAAACGTTTTACTAAGGCCAACTTTAAGTAATGTTAATTACTTAAAGAAACCCTCAAAGGGGAGGATTAAGGTCCTTCTTCAAGACTCACCCTCGGTCAAGGGGGAGGTTTCCTCAAGGGGGAGTACTTGAAGAAAATCATTACTACTCCAACTTAATCTTCTTTATTTCTTGTTTGTTTCTAATGCACATTATTCTTCATGCTTGCTATTTACTTAACTTTGTATGTGGGTTTTCCATAAATCAAAAAGGGGGAGATTGTTGGTGCAGTAGGCACCTAAGTCGAACCTGAGTTTTGATTATAGCAAATGATACAAAGTTAAGCTCATGTCGTTATCTCACGAGCTGAATCGAGTGTGCAGAAGATTGCTATTGCTGGAGCTGAAGGCTAGCGACACCCGGAGGAAGCCGCGGTGGTCGGGCAACACTCGAGTGACTTCGGAGGGAGCCGAAGGAATCGAGTGGAAGGCCGGAAGCAAAAGCAACACGTAAGTATCGAGATAAGCTTGTGTGTGCAAGCGTAAGTGAGGTCGTATCCTCGTTACGGGGATGATCTTAAGCGTAGATCTGACCAAAGACATCCTATAGATGGTCTAGGTCGAGATCGGACGGTCGATGACCGTCGAAATTATGTTTTTATTGAGCTAACTTTGACTTGCAGCAAGCATCGAGGAGGACTCATTGCCGTCAATCGATCGCCGGAGGTCGGACTGATCGATGCCACATCGATCGATCGATGATGGCCATCAGTCAACTGATGGTCAATGATCAGATTCGAGGAGTCAAGGTTTATCACCCCATTTCAAGGAGATTGGTCCTCAATTGTGATTGGCTAGGGTTCCTCTCGAAAAGGGGCTCAAAGGCTATAAAAGGAGGGTCAATCCTAGGGTTTCTTCATCAATTCTAAGCTTCCAAGAGCCTCCACAAAGCTACAACTCTCCGACAACGAAGTTCTTCTTCTCCGACGCTAGGTTTAATTTTCTTTTAGTTTTTGTACGTCAGTTTTAGATTTATTCGTTGTTCATTTACTTTTTCAAAGCTCTTTCTTTATCATAACGAGGAGAGGGGGAGTGTCCCTCTACCTCAAGTTTTTGTTCTTGTATCGATTAACTCCTACCTCCAACGAGGAGGAGTTCGTTTAGTGTTTTTCCCTCCGTGCGTGGTCAAGGACCACTAGGGCCTTGGAGTAGTAGCCGAAGGCTATGAACCAAGTAAAATGAATTATCTCTTATATTTATTGTTTATATTTCCACTGTAATTTATCTACTCGACTTTCAAAGAACGATTTCGTAAAAAGCTTTTGTTTCGCTATTCACCCCCCCCCCTCTAGCAAACCGCCTCGATCCAACAATGTTATGGTTGCAACAAGAAAGGGCACATCAAGCCGAGTTGCCAGGACCTAAAGAAGAAGGAGAAGAAAGAAAAGAAGAAGAAAGAAAAGAAGGAAAAGAAGAAGAAGGAAGCCATGGTAGCACAAACATGGGACACACAAAGCTTAGAAGATTCATCCGATGAAGAAGAGCTTTGCCACATCACAAGACACATGACACTCATGGCCTTGGAAGATAGCTCAAGTGAAGAGGACACATCATCATCTTCAAGCGACGAATCGTCCTCTAGCGACAAATCGTCCTCTAACGACGATGAGGTAAGAGACTCTCCTAAGGTAGAATTGCTTTACAAAACTATTTCATACCTTAAGAATGCTTTAAATAAATCTAAATCTAGGATTAAGGATTTAAAAGTAGAAATTAAGATAATTAGGAATGTGGAACCTTCTTGTAATGATGCATGTTTACTTAAGGATGAAAATGATGAACTTAAAAAGGAAATAGGTGATTTAAGAGCATGCTTAGAGAAATTTACAAATGGCTCAAAATACCTAGATATGATACTTAGGGACCAAAGGGTCATTTACAACAAGACCAGAATAGGGTATAGACCTAAGGAAAATGAAGTAGACTTTACCTCCCTTATTAGTAGAAAATCAACACTTAAGGGCAAGATTAGAAAGGCATGGGTTCCCAAGAGTTATGTAGTTAATGCTACCGGTCCAAAGATTTTGGTACCTAAGGCTTGTGCTTTGCATGTTGTATAGGTAGAAGGACCAAGCATGTGGATTGTGGATAGTGGTTGCTCAAGACATATGACCGGTGATGTGAGCAAATTCTCCACAATCAACCATATTAGCAAGGGGACCGTGTCCTTTGGAAATAGTGGAAAACTTAAAATTATAGGAAAAGACACAATTGAGGTATCCCCAAATCTTGCTATTCATAAAGTATTTTTAGTTAAAAATATGAAATTCAACTTGCTTAGTGTTAGCCAACTATGTGATGTCGATTTTGATGTTCAATTTAACTCTTCTAAATGCTTTATAAGACATAAGAAATTGAATGAATGCATGTTAGTAGGATATAAAAAATCCAATATTTATTATATTGATTTATCCTATGCTTCTAACATTTCCCTAAGTGTCTTATGGCAAAAGAAGAAGAAAATTGGTTATGGCATAGGAGGCTTGGCCCCATCAACATGAAAAATATTGCCAAGATAGCTAAGATGAAATTAGTCAAAGGTTAGCCAAAAGTGAAGTGCCTCAAGGACAAGATGTGTGATGCATGCCAAGAAGGGAAACAATTAAAGTCATCACACAAGGGTAAAAATTTAATTACTACTTCTTTACCTTTAAAGCTTATTCATTTAGATTTATTTGATTGTCATAGTACTCCTTCTTTGAATGGTAGTAAATATTGCTTAGTTATAGTGGATGATTTTTCTAGATATACTTGGGTGTATTTTATGAAACATAAGCACAATACCCGAGAAATAATCATAGGTTTTAGAAAAAGAGTAGAGAATGAAAGAAATCTCAAAATCAACCAGATCCGTAGTGATCATGGTGGAGAATTTGAGAATTTTAATTTCTCCAAATTTTGCTTAGAACAAGGGTACAAGCATGAATTCTCTTGTCCTAGAACACCCCAACAAAATGGGGTGGTAGAAAAGAGAAATCGTGCCCTACAAGAAGCGGCTAGAACTATGCTTAATGCATATTCATTACCTAGCTACTTGTGGGCGGAAGTGGTTAATATCGTTTGCTATATCCAAAATAGAGTCCAAATTCATAGGTTTTCAGGTAAAACTCCATTTGAATTATGGAATGGCACAATTCCATCAATTCACTACTTTAAAGTCTTTGGATGCAAAATTTATATCTTAAACACCAAGGACAATTTAGGAAAGTTTGAGTTCAAAATGGATGAGGGAATCCTAGTTGGATACTCATCCACTAGTAGAAGATATAGAGTCTACAACAAGAGGACACAAATAGTTGAGGAATCTTCAAATGTTCAATTTGATAAAAATTCTACTACTTACCCTAGGAAATCCCCCATTGATAATGATTTCAATGACAAAAATCAAGATATTACCCAAAAATTTCAAGACTTAACCTTAGGCAGTGATAATCAAGGGGAGGATTAGATCAAGGGGGAGTAAGAGGAGATTCCGATGATGAGAGGAGGATTGAGGATAGTCATGATCAAAATCAACTTGATACACCCCCTAAAACAATAAGAGTTCATCAAAATCATCCTCTAGACCAAGTTGTAGGAGAATTATCTCAAGGTGTTAGAACTAGGTCTTTTCATATAGCTCCCTCTAGTCAAATAGCTCTTATCTCCCAAATTGAGCCCAAATCAATCGATGATGTATTACTTGATCCGGATTGGATTTTAGCAATGCAAGATAAATTGGCTCAATTTGAGAGGAGTCAAGTATGGGAGCTAGTCTCTAGACCCAATGATAACACCATTATTACCACAAGATGGGTCTTTAGGAACAAATTAGATGATCAAGGAAATATAATAAGAAACAAAGCTAGGTTAGTTGCAAGGGGCTTCAATCAAGTTGAGGGTCTTGACTATGATGAAACTTATGCCCCAGTTGCTAGGTTAGAATCAATTAGAATCTTATTAGGAAATGCCTCTTACATGGGATTTAAACTTCATCAAATGGATGTAAAATCGGCATTTCTAAATGGATTCATTAAGGAAGAGGTGTATGTAGAACAACCTCCAAGGTTTGAGAATGTAGACTATCCAAACCATATATACAAGCTTAGGAAAACTTTATATGTGTTAAAACAAGCTCCCCGGGCTTGGTATGAAAGATTATCCTCTTTCCTAATCTCTAAGGACTTTAGAAGGGGTCAAGTAGATCAAACTTTATTCATAAAGTCAAAATTAAAAGATATCTTTGTAGCCCAAGTATATGTTGATGACATTATTTTTGGGTCAACAAGTGATGAACTCCTTCAAGACTTTATGAAAAAATATGGAAAATGAGTTTGAAATGAGTCTAGTTGGAGAATTAAACTTCTTCTTAGGTTTACAAGTTAAACAAACAAATGAAGGAATTTACATTTACCAAACCAAATATGCCAAAGAAATGATTAAGAAATTTGGTTTGTAAAATGCTAAGGTAGTGTCAACCCAAAATAGATAATGATAGTGAAGGTGAATCAATTGATTTAAAACTCTATAGGAGTATGATTGGTAGCCTACTCTACCTAACCACTAGTAAACCCGATATCCTATTTGCGATTGGTATGTGTGCTAGATACCAATCATGTACCAAAGAGTCTCATTTAGTGGTCGTTAAGAGGGTTTTAAGATATATCAAAGGCACACAAAATGTAGGACTTTGGTACCCTAGGACTAGGTCATTTGATTTGGTTGGGTACACCGATTTCGATTATGTCGGTTACAAATTTGATCAGAAAAGTACTAGTGGTGGATGCAGATTTCTTGGATCCTCCCTAGTTAGTTGGAGTAGTATGAAGCAACCTTATGTTGCCCTATCCACCATCGAAGCTGAGTATGTAGCCATGGGTGGTTGTGTAGCTCAATTACTATGGATGAGACACACTCTAGAATATTATGAGCTACAATACTCCAACATAAAAGTCTATTGTGATAATGTGAGTACCATAAATTTGACCAAAAATGTGGTACTTCACTCTAGGACAAAGCACATTGAAGTGAAACATCACTTCATTAGAGATCATGTGGCAAAGGGGGACATTAAACTCAATTACATAGAATCTAAGTCCAACCTAGCTGACATTTTCACTAAGGCTCTCCCCAAAACAGAATTTTCATCACTTAGGAGAGAATTTGGAATGTGCTTAGTAGAGTAAAGGGTTAGTTTTTTTTTGCATAAACCTATAGAAACCCTAGGATTATAGCTCTAAGCATCTCACAAAACACATAAGAACCCATGATTTTTGTATTGAGCTACTTAGACTTCATGTGAGATGTTAGGAAGATGTACTTGGTTCATCATGCTTGTTATGATACATTACTATGAACCAAGGTGTCATCTAGAGACATTGCTCCTTAATTGGACCAATCATTGAGAAGGCTTGTGTACAATTGATGTGCATATAGCTCTAAGAACATGATTGGAAATGTCAAATAAAATATACTTTAAACAATGTTGATCACATTTTGAAATACAGTTGGCACTTGATAAGCAAAAGTGATACAAAGCTTGCAAAAACTTCATAACTTTTGCTAGGTTTCAAGTTTGTGTCAATATCAAAATCTAGAAGACAAATATTTTTAAAATTATTTTTCCATAATAGAAAATGACCTAGCAAAGTTGTCCACAAAATTTCATGATTTTTTGACCTGTCTTGAGTTAGTTATACATTTCCCAATCTAGCCAAAACCTATCAAACTGATAACAGTCGACTGGCGCTTATCACCAGTCGACTGATACATTTTTCTTCGAACCGGGTTCACCCGGTTCACTGGGCAGTGCACTGACAATTATGGAAGTCAACTACTACCCATAGAATCGCTCGTAGTTGACCGACCGGTTCGACAGGTCTTCAGCAGTTCGACTGCCGCATAACAGCAGTTGACTGACATCGCAAGTATTAGGGTTACCCGACCAGTTCGACTCGCGAAAAACCCAAAACCCTCTCCTTTTTATTCCTTCGTCGCATCCCTCTCGCTCTTTTCTCTCTTTTTTTTCAGCAATCTCGCCGGTCCATTCTTGTGCTCGAAGTATCTTTTGGCTCGGGAACCTGCCCCTTTCACCATTTCCAAGCCTTATTCTACACCGCAGCCTGCCCCTTCGGTTAGGGCATCGCTAAACCACCAATCTCGACGTCGTTTCTGGTCATCCACCACCTTCAACCATGCCTCCTAGGTAAACTCCAACCCCTGGTCTTGGATTCATTGTTCATCTATTCTACATTCACTAACCATTGTTTTGTGTTTGTGGTGCATTCATCCATTCTTGACCTGCATTCATCTTTAGGTTTAAGCGTATTGCATCTAAATGCACTCATACACCACCTGTCAATGAGGGCCTGTCAAACCCTCAACCCACTACAGATCCTCGGTTTCCTAGTTCGGCCCTTGAACTTGTATTTCAGAAAAATAAATTTCAACTCATCCTTCCTCGATCATTGGACCCCAAATTCCTTAAAGATAACTGTTTTGACATTGTCCAGATCGTCCAATTCTATAACCTCGAGTCTTTGGTGTTCTGTGAACACCCCATCAACTCTACCTTGCTTTCCGAATTTTTCACAACTTGCGATCGGTTGGGGATGGGCTGCGGTATCAGACTAGCATTGCTCAACGCGATCTGGACTTCACTCCCCAGATTTGGGCAGACTTCCTCGAATGTCGCCCATCCGAAAGTGAGTTTATTTTCTATCCTTATTTGGATGAGCCTCTTTCATCTCCTTTCAAGGACATCTCCCTCGATTCACTTCATGATCTCTTTTACCATAATCCTTGTCCTTTAAATGTTAATCTTTTCCAATCACAAGAGCTCTCTGCTCCCGACAATGTCCTTTATAAGGTCATTGCTCATTGCATTTTCCCGATAGTCACCCGTGGGTTGGCCTTGGTTCGGGCCATTCATTTTTTCCTTATGCATGCATTCCTCTAGCGATTAGATGTAAATATTAGTCTCAACACCTTTCATTGCATCATTCATTTCATTAAGCCGAGCAATGGCAAGGTTCACATGCCTTTTGGTAATGTTCTCACTCAGTGGTTGAGCTTCATCGATATCGATGTATCCCAGGAGGAAATTAAACCCATGACCACGAAGTATGGCCGAATGAATGCTCGGAGCTTCTCTTTAGCGAGCTTGAAGCCCCATGAGGGACCCATTATCTGGGACCCTGCACGATGGCAGGCAGGTGGCGCTCCAGCACCGGAGGGTGATGTTGCAGAGGATGCCGCTGCGGAGGGTGCTGCTGCGGAGGCTGCTACTGTAGGAGGTGATGTCATGCCGGACTCAGCCTTCGCAGCCGGCTTCGATGCATTTGAGGCGAGGATAGATACGCGTTTAGAGGAGCTTCTCCTGGAGCATCAAGGTTTTGACAGGAGCACCAGGAGTTCTAGACCTTGGTCCTCTCTGCGATACGCACATTGGGGCGACAACAGCAGGAGATTCTGGTGCTTCTCCGCTCTCCTGCACTCGGGCATGTGCCTACTGATGGTGGTATATCATATATGCCAATGGATGTTGATGATCCCGACCTCTAGATAGCCAGATTTTGTATTTTGTTGGCCATATGTACGACATTGACTTATACTTATGTTCGTAACATCTTTCTTTAATGAAATGAAGTTATTTTGTTGCGTCTCTATGTTTGTCTAATGTGTTGGTAACTTAAGATTTATGAATTGAACACATATTAATAAGTTTTTTTGAAACCCTTTATTGTCTAAACAACTTGATTGTAATCATCGTTAAGAGTATTGATACAATATAATCCAAACCTATTTAATTTTTTATCATTTTGAATCTTGTGTCAATCCGTTAATTTGATGGGTATATTTTTTCGTCTAATATTTTTCACACATTATATTAGACATGAGTAATGTGTAAGCCAAGTTTCGTGATTTTTGGACATCCACGAAATTTCCTATGCATTTCTGAACCTCGACTGAAAAACTCTAATTTTAGAATTATCAGGTATCAGTCGACTGCCAATGCTGGCAATTGACTGATGACAACATTAGTCCAACTCGTGACCCTGTTTTGGGCTGGATAACTTATTTTCATAGTCCAATTCGAGTTTTTCTATCTCCGTAATATGATTTCTATAGTGTATTAATGATAACTTGTATGGATAGAAGGACTACATTGATGCATTGTTTTAGGGGGAGCTTCATCCCTAAAATCTATATTGTTGGTGCAAGTTAGGACATATTTTTCCTATCTCTTGTTTCATGCTTTGCTCGACATGATCTTTCTGCATCATGACCTATGTCTTGGATTAAGGGGGATCCCTAATTCTATTTTATACCTTAGTTCAAGGCATGATAACTTGTATTCCTTCTTGTACTTGTTAAGTCCCTCTCTTTTTGATGTATGTCAAAGGGGAAGAAGGAGAATTTAAGTTAGAATTCATATTGATATATGATGTTTCAAGAAATAACTTAAATGATTGTCAAACATCAAAAAGGGGGAGATTGTTGGTGCAATAATGCCCCAAGTATTTATGTGTTTTGATGTTTGGATAATCATCTAAGTTAGGCAATATTTGTGATCTAACTATGAATGTGTTAAGTGACAGGAAAATCCAAGTATAAAGACTTGGTAAAGTGAAGTCCAAGTGTAATCTTGGCAAGGAAAGCCTAAGGAAAGGTCTTGGTAGCGTAAGTCCAAGCATGTAGTCTTGGCAGTGTAAAGTCCAAGAAAACCTTGACAAAGGAATTCCAAAGGCGAGGTCTTGACAGCATAAGTTCAAGCATGTAGTCTTGGTGGCATAAAGTCCAAGCGGACCTTTGGCAAAGAAGAAACCCAAAGCATGACGAAACCGAAGGAAGCTTTTAAAGACAAGCGCATGGATGGAGTCGTGGACTCGTAGGAATCCTGGAGGCGCAAGGCTGATGGAGAGGCTAGAAGGTTAAGTCTAGGCTTAGGGTATGGTTTCAAGTATGAATTAGTCATACTTGAGGTGTGTCGATCCAAGCGGCACATTGTGCGATCGGGCTGCCTTCAAGCGACATTGGAGGTTCGAAGAACATTGACGATCGGGGGGTTCTTCGATCGAGCTGGCGATAGTCGACTCTGACAGTCGGCATCGTATATAAGCTATCAGTCGACTGACATTATTGGTAGTCGACCACCATGGGCACAAAAGGGTTGGTAGTCGACTGATTAGTCGACTACGTAGGGATCATTCGAACTGCCACTTATGGTAGTCGACTGCTCAAGTGTACATTGAGCATAATGAAAGTGAATTAGGCTCTGTTAGAAGCCGTTGGATTCGGTCAACAGTGGCATCAGTCGAACTGATATATGTATCAGTCAACTGCTATCAGGCTCAACGGGAAAAAACATCCTTTCTCTATAAATAGAAGCTAGGGAAGCTTGGAGGAGGTTAATGCTTTCATTCTAAACGTTCATACTAATCTCCTCAAGCCTTCCTTAAGCTCTCAAGTGTTCCAAACCTCTTCTTCCTAAGCTCAAATCCATCATCTTGTAAGAAGAAGAGGAGTGGTTGTAAGAGGGTTTCTCCACCTTGATTGATCATCAAAAGGAGTTTCTAGTGAAGGCTTGCTCAGGCTGATCCACCTTACGGATCATCGTGGAGTAGGAGCATAATCTCCGAACCACGTAAAATCGTTTTGTTAGCGCTTGCACTTCATCTTTTTTTTCGTTTATATTATTTTTGCTTCTGCTAATCTTTCTTATAGAAATGAAAAGAGACTATTCACCCCCCCCTCTAGCCTTCCAAAGATCCCCTACAAACATGAGCGTGTCAGGTGTTGTGAAGCTACAAAAAATATGTGTTGTGGCTCCGTTTGCTCTCCGTTTCATCATGACTTCCCTCCATGTCTCTATTATGACTTCTTTTGTGCTTCCTGAGAGTAAAAACACAAAAATCATAGTCATCTGAACTAAAAATGTAATATGAAAGTAAATGTTATGTTTTATGAATGCTATGTGAATGAAATGTTAGAAAAATATGCTAAATAAACTCTAAAATATGCATGTGATTCACACTCATCACACCCCCAAAGATAAACTTTTGCTTGTTCTTAAGCAAAGAAAAAGAAAGAAACTATGAGTGGGAATCATGATAACTTGTTAGAAACCCATCCTAAGGTATAAAATACTTAGTCTTATCGATTCGTTCCTGGTGGCTTAGCTTGAAAGATCCTTAAGGTTTTGAACACCAATCCAAGTTTACATTCCCTCTATCGTGTTCTTCTCATACCCGGCATAAAGACACTTACTTGCCACTATGCTTGGATCATCCTTTCACTAACATACTTAGTCTAAAAGGAGTATTCAATAGTCAAGAAGAAGAAAAGTAGGAAATAAACATCAAGTATTTCCCCAGTAACTAGTTAGCATCAAAGGGGCACCTATATGGGTGTTTCCCCAATAGCTACTTGGTCTCAAAGGGGGGTGCTTCGATGATATTTCATCTTTTCTTCTCCTTGACAATTGAATGCTCCTTTGAGACTAAGTATATTAGTGAAAGGATGATCCAAGCACATTGCTAGTAAGCGTCTTTATGTCGGGCATAAGAAGAACACAGTAGAGGGAATGTAAACTTGGATTGGTGTCCAAAACCTTAAAGATCAAAACTCACATGCACTGCATAAGGATCTTTCAAGCTAAGCCACCGGGAAGTAATCGATAAGACTAAGTATTTTATACCTTAGGATGGGTTTCTAACAAGTTATCATGATTCCTACTCATAGTTTCTTTCTTTTTCTTTGCTTGAGGACAAGCAGAATTTTAAGTTTGGGGGTGTGATGAATGTGAATCAAAAACATATTTTAGTGTTTATTTAGCATGTTTTTCTAACATTTCATTTACATAGCAAGCATAAAACATAGCATTTACTTTCATATTTCATTTTTAGTTTAGATGATTGTGGTTTCTGTGTTTTTACTCTCAGGAGGAACAAAAGAAGGCATAATAGAGTCATGGAGGGAAGCCACGATGAAACAGGGAGTAAACAGAGCCACAATGTATATTTTCAGAAGCTTCATAGCACTTGGCACTCCCAGGCCATGTCAAATGCCACGGTCGTGCCAAATTTTGCCCTTTTTGTAATGGAATTTATGAATTCTTCTCCAGAAAAAGCTATAAAAAGACCCCATGACCAAGGAGAAAGGCATTCCGATTTATTCGAGAATCCCAAATCATCAGGGATCATTCGGATCCTTCTAGATCTCTCTGATCCTTGGAATTACCCAGAGGAGGATCGAGACAAATGAGCCAAGGACAAGACATGCAGAGCATAGGATGTCGGGTTAATTCTTTCCTTTCTATCGCCTATGTTTTGTAACTCCTTTATGGAGTAGTCTTGTACCGTAGGATTAGAGAGTACCTCATTGTCGGGTTGTCTTGAATTGTATGACTCTTTTATTTATTTCATTGTGAATTTCTTGAATTGGTTTTACGGTGCATAAGGTTTGCCTTGTGAGTTTATTGATCGCCTATTCGCATGCTTTATGATTTTTATATCCCAGATTTGTATAACAAATCTTGAGAACCTTTTGTAATTTAGGGCTTTCATTAACTATAGTGATCTACTTGGGTATGTGACAGGTGCCCTCCATTGCAACAAGTTCATCGACCTATGAATGTTCTAAAAAGCAATTAGACTCTCTCGAGGCTTTCATGATCTATCTCTAGGGTTTTCATTAATAGCATTTTCTCGATCCTACATTTGGCATTAGAGCAGGGGCGCTCAGATTCGGTGCAACCACCGATCGAGCACTTTTTCTTTTCGTATTTTTATCATTTAAAGTTTTTTTTATTTTACTTCCCGCACTACTAATCGAAGACCAAGTCTTGGAATTTGTTTTTTTGTTTGTGTCTTTGCAAGATTCTTTTTAAATGGTCCACCTTGAGGGGTATAGCATCGCCCGACCTCTGTTCTTTAATGAAAATGACTTCCACTATTGGAAGGGTCGGATAGAGTGTTTTCTAAAAATACAAGTTGAAATGTGGATAATAATCCAAACCGGCTTTGCTTTACTCACCAATGACCAAAAGGAACCATTGGACTATGACAAATGGACCAACACAACAAAAACGCAAATCAAAGGCGATGCAAAAGTAACCCAAATTTTGCAATGTGGCTTATCCAAGGAGGAGTTCAACTGAATTGGGCCATTTATTAGTGCCAAGGACCTCTGGAATAAGCTCACTGAACTTCATGAAGTGACGTTTGACGCAAATGTATGTAAGAGAGATCTTTTAGTAAATAAATTATACAATTTGAAGATGCAGGATAATGAGACCTCGATCCAACTCCATGCTCGTATACAAGACATACTAAATGGACATCATTCCATCAGACAAAAGGTGGAGAGCCATGACATAATAAGGGTATTTCTTTGTATGCAGATCAAAGAAAGGCAAAAAGCAAGCTTCCTCCCAAAGAAGACGAGTCCGAATCAGAAGTAGACGAAGAAATGGAGACCGAACTAGTCAACTTAGTTCGGAAAATGACTAGAAAAGGAAGGAATCCTACAAAGTAATCAAAGGACAAGAAAACTGAGCAAAACACAAAACCCCCCACAAAGCTACAAGTGTTATGAGTGCAACAAGAAGGGTCACTTCAAGTCCAAGTGTCCGAGGCTAAAGAACAAGCAACCCCAAATCAAGAAGGCACTCAATGCAACTTGGCAAGAATCATCGGATGAAGAAGAAGACTAGGACAACAACTTGGCATTCATGGCAAGACTGAAAGAGTTCAAGTCCGAACCCGAAGCCGACAATGAGTCTGAGTCCGAGTCCAATTCCAGATCCGACACCGAACTCCAATTCAAGACAAGCCACAAATTCGTATCCGGTTCAAAAGAATCAATTAATATAAGTCGGTCTTTAATCAACACCTTATATAATGCCATTAAATTTTTAGATAAGAAATTAGCTAAGTCCGAGTCTAAAGTTGAGTCATTGTTTAAGGAGGTTAAATTCCTCAAGCATGAGGCTACCCTAACCTCTTCAACTAGTTATGTTCAAGAGGAAAACTTGAGGAAGAGAATTCTCTCTTGAAAGGTTAAGTTCAAGAGCTTAGGAAATCATTGGAAAGGTTCACATTTGGATCCAAGGGTCTTGACCTACTTCTTGGATCGCAAAGAGTCATGTACAACAAGGCTGGACTCGGGTTTAGAACAACGAATAGATCTTACATGTCAATCATAAATCGTAATAATAGAAGAATCCAAGAATGTGTCCCTAAGACCATTTTAACAACGCAATTAGTTTCAACCAAGTATTGGGTTCCCAAAGATCAAATCCATCATGTGGATAGACCGTATCGATTCCATGATCTAGTGGGAGCCAATACTAAAATTGTGTGCTCAATTACTTGATTAATTTAGCTTTGCATGCTTAGTTAGCTTTTTTTTATTTTCTTAATTTAGAATGGTTAGATAGGACCAATGGTTAATTAACCTTGACAACATAGTATCTGGATGCGATGAGATGATAGTACATTAGGGAAAAAAAGTCTCGTATATCCGGGTTAGATAAGGAGTATCTAGCTTGGTGCACTTGGCTAAGTGGAACTAGCTGAAACTACCTCACTACATCCTAAACTAGTTAGACCAGGATGTAACCCTAAAGTGAATTAAGTGCACAATTTCTTAAGTTGGTTTTGTCTAAGGAAGTGGTTGTTGTTCTGATAAAAGAAGGCCTTTGTGTCTCACCACGACCTTGAAGCCATCTTTTGAAAGGTTCACTTAACTAACTTAAGGTTAAATCTAAATCTAACCCAAGGTTAATTAATTTTCAAAAAATTAAAATTCCCTAAGTAAAATTGAAAAGTCATCTCACAAAACATATAAGGGTAACATGACTGATCATTGTTAGTAGTAAGCCCTAGAGTCAATTATGTGATGATTGACTAGGGACTTTTTGTATCATATTTTATTAATAAAAGGCAAAGTATAGTTATTATATTTACTTCATGCTTGTGCCATCCGAATAAATATAATAATTTCCTAGAAAGTAGGTTCTTATCTACAGTACATCAATTGATAAAATTGATTGTGAGAGGCTATAGAGAACACTATTCTTAAATATTCCTAGTCAAGCATTAATATACAAGGGCAATATTAATGCATTGAGACTAGCATATAGGTCAATTGATGATTTGATCTCTCAAGTCATGGATATGTGATATCACATTGACACATGGGTATATATTAGAGAATATATACTAAATTGACCTGCCATGAGAAAGTTTCAGGGATTGTCATATTAGTGTCATAAACTTTGTCATGTGACTATTGGTATGAATAGTCCTTAGACCTGAAGTCACTATGATTCCTTACATAAGGAGTTACTACTTTGGTATTGTCAAACGTCACCCGTAATAGGGTGGACTATAAAGGCGATCACTGGGTATGTAACAAATTATGTGAAGGAATGTGAGTGTAGATGGGATCTATCCCTCCCATATGACGGGAGTGATATCTTTAGGCCTCTTGATAAAGTATGATCACGAAATGCATGGTCATGCTCAAATGAGTCAATATGAGATATTGAGCTCATTTGTTTGAGTGAGTCTACTTGGGGATCAAGAAACACAAAGATTGATAAGAGGATGACACAGTCTTATGCCTCATTGATCAATCTAGATATTGAGGATAGAAGAACAAAATCATACATTATAGTAGTCACGGAAGGTTAAGTCGGATCTCGACATTCTCATCACTTGGGTAGCAATGATGTATTGCTAGATGTCGCTAATTGCTTATGTATCTAAAATTATTTTAGATACATTTCCAACGTTATGAGAGCCTATAGGGTCACACACAAAGAACATGTTGGTTTGGAGATAAGCTTATTCTAGTTTGACTAAAATAATGGACCTAAAGATTATGAGGGTTAAGTTGGACTCATTGAGTTAGACTCAAATGAATACAAGGATTGAATCTATTAATTGAGTTAGTCTCAAATAAATCTAAGGATTGAGTCTAATCCGGATTAGACTCATTTAGATTTGATTCAACCACTTAAGACCTCATGCATGGAAATTAGTGGAGCATTAAATGCTCATGCATGGAGATTAGTCGGGCATTAAATGCTCATACATCTCCATGCATGGAGATTAGTGGAACGTAAGTTACAAGAAGGATAGTAAATTGGATTTATTATCTGCTTAAGTTTATCATGCATAATGATATCATAAGTTACAAGAAGGATAGTAAATTGGATTTATTATCCACTTAAGTTTATCATGCATAATGATATCGTAAGTTACAAGAAGGATAGTAAATTGGATTTATTATCCACTTAAGTTTATCATGCATGATGATATTGAGGAGATTATAAAAGATGTGATAGAGATCATCATCTCCTCCTAATCCTTCCTCTCTTGGTCGCCCACCTTCTTCAAGTCTTCTCCTTGGCCGAATTTGATCTTGGCCGGATTTCCCTATCTTGGTCCTCTTTTAGCCGAATGAAAGAACACCCTTGTTACTAGCACAACGGTGGTGGTTCTTCTCTAAACCGAGTTCATGAGACAAACGACGTGTTCGTGTTGATACGCATAGAGGCACAGACACTTGAACATGCAAGAGATCCGATGAATCTTGGACAAGCGGGATAAGCTAAGGGCACGCATCAAAGGTATACCTATAAGATAGGGCTTTATAGATCTAAATGTAGGACCGTTAGCGTCACTAGAAGGGGGGATGAATAGCAATGCTCGTCTCTTCAATTTGTCATGCTTGTCTACAGTTGTTAGTACGCAGCGGAAACATGAATACAAGTACAAAAAACACAACAAGCACAACACAAAGAATTTACGTGGTTCGGAACTCAAGTTCCTACTCCACGGTTGAGCCCTAGTAGGCTCTAGTGATACACACCACCACTATAATACTTCTCCTTCTCGGTGACACACCGGAGGTGGAGAAACCTCTTAATATAGATTTTCAGATATTTTCTCAAAACTTACAGCCATAGGAAATGAAGAAGAACAGATTACAAGAGTTGCAGTGAAAACAAGCGCCCTTCTTCTTTTCAGAATCATTGATTGCCTTTAAGGATGATCAAAACTTGGAGGATTAAGGAACTCTCGCAAGAGTAATCTCTTCCAAGGTTGTTGTGAGCAGTAATAACTTTCTTAAGCAAAAATAGCCATGTAAACCTTTTAAATCGAGCCTGATTAGGGCTTTTTCGACCCACACAGTCGAGTCGCCTCGACTGGCGCATTAACTCGCATTTAATGACGGTTTCAACGGTAAGTTTTCTACCATAATTAGAATTATTTATCGGTTGAAACATAGGTCCAGTCAAGGCGTTAGTCCATCGCCGTGACTGGTAGGCTTCAGTCGAGACTACCTCACTTCTGTTTCAATCGAACAGAGCAACAGTCGAGCTTGCAGTCGACAGGCCCTTGTGTCTGTTCAATTGAACCAAAGCTCTAGTTGAGGCACCGCCTTGACTGTTGTAGGTTTTTCCTTCGAACACAGGCCCTAGTCGAGACACTAATCGACTGCAGCTTGCTTCTGTTCGTGAGAAACAACCCCAGTCGAGGTGCCACCGATCGCTACGATCTTCTCGATCCTTTGCGGGCCGAGGCGACACCTGACCGATAGTCGGCCGAGGTGCCGCCGACCACGCTGATTTCTTGACCGTTTCAACTTGTCTAGAGTTGAAACCATGCCTAAGAACGGGTCTACCCTGTACCCTTTACCTGATGCCTGTGAACCACTGTTCATAGGTCTTTCGTGCCAAGAATTGCTTCCGGGACTTCGTGCCAAGACTTCTTGTCTAGGTCTTCATGCCAAAACTCCTCGTCCGGATCTTCGCTTATCAGGACTCCTCGTCCAAGTCTTCACCTTCTAGGACTCCTCGTCCGAGTCTTCACTTGCCAGGATTCCTTGTCCGGGTCTTCACTTGCAGGACTCCTCGTCCTATAAGAAACTTCTTGAAAATACATCTCAACCAAACCACATGAGATAACACATAATTATCACCTTGACTTAAACCCTTGTCAAACACCAAAACATCATTTGGGCCTGATTGCACCAACAATCTCCCCCTTTTTGATGTTTGACAACATGGTTTAATTTTAGGTGATGCAATTATAGCAAAATATAATATTCTCAGATTTGTACAGAATTTTCAGTATTTAAGAACTTCATCAAATCAAGATGTGTAATAAGACTTTCATTTCAAATGAGATATAGATTTGCAATGAATTTCAAAACTTCCATATAAGCAAGGTTAAAGGTTAACGATCCCTACTTCAGCTTAAACTCCACTTATTCCACTTATCTTCCACCTTAAACTTAAAACCCAACTTAAACTTAAAACCCACTCATCTCTCCCCCTTTGGCAAACACACAAAAAGAGCAATCAATAGGATCACTCCCCTGAATTCATTACCCTCAGTTATCCAATGCACCAACAATTATATATTTTAACAAAGTAGATATCGATCGTGCATATATATTGAAAGGTATAGATAACTAAAAAATTTTTGGCAGAATTTCCCTTAAAAATGGTTGTGATAAACCTGTTCATAACATCTAAATACACATCTAAATACACAAGAACAATCATATTCAATAACAACATATATGCAGTCCACATTTTATACATATAACTCAAGTGTTAACCAAACATTCTGATATATATGTTTCTCGAATTCAAAAGTTTACATAAAAAAAATGATGTCCCAAAAACTACATGGCTGGCGACGATGGTCCCAACGAATCCGTTATCATGGCACGTAGGAGAGTAAGAATCTCCTACTATTGGGCAGAGACTTCTGAAAATCGTGTATCCATCCTAGTTTGAAGCTCCTCGAATCTAGTATTAATCGTCATACTAAGGTCCTTGTATTTTGTATCAACTGAGTCCATGAACTCGGCATAATCTTTGTGCAATTTCTTGAGCTGTGCAGACACGGAGGAATACGGTTCGTCAGTTAGGGTTGGATGTTCTTTTTTGCCTTCTTCTGCTCCCATGTCCCACCTCTCACCAGCCTGGTGTCCATCAGCCCACTCAACACTTCTACCTACTTGGGACATCCCGTCCAATGAAAAATTTCTCCACTTCATGAAATCGAAGTCCGTCATTTGCTTAATTTTGCCCTTGCTTGTGTCGATGCCTATGGATTCTAACCAAAATGTGATGATATGTCCAAAAGGCATGTAAATTTTCTTTTGGACTGGGACGGTAAAGTGGATGATGCAAAGAAACATGTTCAATGCTATGTTGAAATCTAGACGATTCTTAAGGAGATGTAATGTAAGTAAATGATGTGGCATTATTTTGGCCTGCCCCCTAGTGACAATGGGGAGTATGCAACCTACTATGACCTTATATAGGACATTATCAGGGGCAGCTAGTGCCATGGCTAGAAACAGATTAACACTGGGTTGTCATGGTTTTTTAAAGAAATACTCATGAATGGCATTGATTGAGTAATTCTCAAGAGGTTGTTGAATGCTTGGATAGCATTCAAGGGCTGAGTTCAACTCTCAGCACTCTAGAAATGCCCTAAGGATATCAGGAGTGAATGATATGTCCCTTCTGGCCACTCTACTCTTATAAATGAGCCTATCACTTGTAGGCTGTAGGTTATTGTAGAATTCACTAACTAAGTCTACATTGATGTCGTGATGATAGTAGACTAGTTTATGGAGCCCATAGTAGTCAACTACCTGTATGACATTTTGGGCATACCTATCAAAGAAATCCTTATCCAATGACCTAGTTTGCATTAGCTTAAATTTGTGGGCGGCGAAAGTATGTTGATGGTGCACGGAGGGAAATCGGGGATCCAAAGATGGATTCTCCTGGGTTGTTTTCCTCCTATTGGTCTCTCCTATCTTATGTTTTTGTCTAATGAATGCAAACATCATGACCAAAATGCAAGATGAATGCAATATGATGGTATGATGCATGTCACAGAGGAACACCCGATTAGTTAACCTAGATAATTTCTAAATCATGAAAACAAAGAGAAAGGTTTAGAATTTTACTTAGGTGCCATTTTCGTTGATCAGGAAGGTTGAGATCTTGAGGGATCTGAAAGACAATGGAACCTTCTGCGAAATGACCTTCTCTGGTGAGAGAAAATCCAGCAAACCCTAGGTTTGGAGAAACTAGCGATTAGGGTTAGGGATTGATCGAGAGAAGAAATGAGATGCTGGAGAACTTACACGAGGTCGGTTAGGATTCAAAGGAGGTTGTCTAAGCTTTGGTCATCGTCGATCTTGTTGGAAACGAGAGAGGTGACGGTGAGGGTGACGGGATCAAAATCCCAGAGAGAACAGTCAAGGCAAAAAAAAATGGGGATGAGTCGATGTGGAAATAGAGTTTGCTTATATATTCCCGAGTCAAATAGTTGAGGCAATAAGTTGAACGCCTCGACTGTTAAATCAGTCGAGGCACCAGTCGAGTGCGCCTCGCTTCTGTGCTTTCATTCGGATAGTCAGTCGAGGCGTGGGTCGAGTTTACCTCGATTTTGTGCCTTTTGAAATTTAAATCGGCTTGACTTCTCAAACTGCCCTGAATCTTAAACCGCCCTGAAATCTAAATCGTCCTGAAATCAAAACCGTACTGAAATCAAAACCGTCCTGAACTCAAAACCGTTCTGAAATCTAAACCAGTCTAGAATTTTAAAGTGTCCTGGATTTAAACCAGTCTGGAATTAAACCATTCTAGACTTAAACTAGTTTGGAATTAAACCATTCTAGACTTAAACCAGTCTGGAATTAAACCGGTCTAGACTTAAACCAATCTGGAATTAAACAGGCCTAGACTTAAACCAGTCTGGAAATTTCTTAAGCTCCTTGGAAACTAGTCTGAAATTTCTTAAGCTCCCTGGAAACTCGTCTGAAAATTTCTTAAGCTCCCTGGAAACCAGTCTAAAAATTTCTTAAGCTCATCTAGCTTTAAAAAAACTGGTTTGGAATTCCTAACATCTGGTCTGGAATTTTGAAAAACTGGTCTGGTTTTTCGTAAGTAGCTCAGTTTCGAACTTTGGGAAATTTCTAAGACCTGTCAAAACATTCAATTGAGGCACTGGTCGAGTGCGCCTCGATTCTGTTCGCTGGTAGCTACAACTGAGGGTGTCAGTCGAGGCACTGGTCGAGTGCGCCTCGCTTTTGTTTGCACACAACAGCTAACAGTCGAGCCAAATACTGAAATTCCTCGACTATTAATCTAAAATTGCATTTTTTTAAGGTATTTTAAGTCCTAAATTTGCTGTATTTATGTCCCTAAACCATTTTACAAGTGACAATACACTTAATAGATGATTTCTAACATATTTTTGATGTTTTAGTTGAGTTTTATCATTGTTTAGGATGGCTAACCAATTTGACTTGGTTGGAATGTCCAATTATGATATTAGAACCACATACATATGAATTATGTATTGGTCTTCCCCATAATTGGTCAACTTAATGATTTATGCAATTTTCAACCTCATTACTCAAGTCATGAATCATAACAAGCATTTTGAGTAAATTGGTTGCTCCTAACATCTCACCCCTATCTAGCAATACACAAGCATAGTTAATCCTATGGTTTGTGTGAGATGTTTCCCCAAGTTATCCCAAAAATTATTTTTCCATTTCTTTTGTACTTAAGAATTAGTCCTTATGATCAAGGAGAGCTTTCACTCAGCGACACACATTCCTAACTCTCTTCTTAAATAACTAAATTCATTTTCTGGAAGAGGTTTTGTGAAAATATCAACAAGATTCGCCTTGGACTCAACATAATTGAGTATAATATCTCCTCTTGCTACATGATCCCTAATGAAGTGATGTCACTTCAATGTGTTTTGTTCTGGAATGATGGACTGAGTTTTTAGTTAAGTTTATCATGCTAATATTATCACAAAGCAATAGCACGTTCTTATATGAAAAATCATAATCTTCCAAGGTGTGAGTCATCCATAACAATTGTGATACACTCTCTCCCATGGCTATGTACTCAGCCTCAGTGGTGGAGAGAGCAACACAATGTTGCTTTCGACTTGACCAACTAACTAACGCTGAACCTAAGAATTGACAGTCCCCGCTAGTACTTTTCCTATCTAATTTGCATTCTGCATAATCTGAATCTGTATAGCCTACTAAATCAAAAGACTCAATTCAGGGATACCACAACCCAACTGATATGGTTGCTTTATGATATCTCATAATTCTTTTAACAGCAACCCAATGAGACTCTTTCGCACACGATTGATATCGTGCACACATACCTATAGCAAATACTATATCAGGTCTACTTGATGTAAGGTATACAAGACTACCTATGGCACTCCTATAAAGCTTTAAATCAATAGTTTTTCCATCTATATCACTATCTAAATGAGTGTTTTGTGCCATTGGAGTGAAAACCTCCTTAACATTTTCCATGTTGAATCTTTTCATCAACTCCAAGGCATATTTTGATTGATAGACATGAATTCCTTCTTTGGTTTGTTTGATTTGTAGTCCAAGAAAAAATGTCAATTCTCCTACTAGACTCATCTCAAACTCACTCTCCATGTGTTCTATGAATTCATTGAGGTAATCACTATTGTTTGAACCACAAATTATGTCATCAACATAAATCTGAGCTATAAATATATCTTTACCATTTCTTTTCAGAAATAGTGTGGGATTGATTTGACCTCTTCTAAAACCCCTCTCAACTAGAAAAGTTGACAACCTTTCGTACTAAGAACGAGGTGCTTGTTTCATCCCATAAAGAGCCTTCTTAAGCTTATACACGTGATTTGGAAATGCAGAATTTTCAAATCCCGGTGGTTGTTCAACATAGACTTCCTCCTTTATAAAACTGTTCAAAAATGCTGACTTGACATCCATTTGATATAATTTGAATCATTTATATACTGCAAACACTAGCATAATTCTAATAGATTCTAATCTAGCCACGGGTGCATAAGTCTCACTATAATCAATTCCCTCAACTTGATTGTACCCTTTGGCAACTAACCTAGCTTTATTTCTAACTATTTCTCCCTTATCATTCATTTTATTTTTGAATACCCATTTGGTTCCTATTATGGTAGCTTGATCAGGTCTTGGGACTAAGTCCCAAACTTGACTTCTCTTAAATTGTCCCAATTCATCTTGCATTGCTATAATCCAGTCTGAATCAAGCAAAGCTTCATCAATTACTTTTGGTTCAATTTCAGAGATTAATGCTACTTGATTCACTTCATTCCTAAAGTATGATGTTGTCCTCACCCCATGACGAATGTCTCCAACAACTTGGTCTAGGGGATGACTATTAACCATTCTAGTGGACCTTGGTACTTGAGATGTTTCCTGAACCTCACAAATCGGCACAAGCTCAAATGATGACCCTTCTGACTTGGATTTTTCATTATCAGCATCAGATTTTACTCCCCCTACATTAGTGTTCTCATTCAAACTCAATCTCTTGAGTTCGAACTCAACTTCATCGCTCTTATCCTTAGAGTCACTTTGCTCTTTACATTCTTCAAAAACTACATTTGACGATTCCTCAACCAAATTCGTTCTTTTGTTATAAATTCGATAAGCTTTACTAGTGAGAGAGTATCCTAGAAGGACACCATCTGCTTTTGCGGTGAAT
Source organism: Wurfbainia villosa (assembly GCA_025175895.1). Lineage (NCBI taxonomy): Eukaryota > Viridiplantae > Streptophyta > Magnoliopsida > Zingiberales > Zingiberaceae > Wurfbainia > Wurfbainia villosa. The sequence continues at coordinate 98,471,185 of CM045987.1, forward strand.
TTTCCTAGATGATCCTTAGTGTTTAAAATAAATACCTTTCAACCAAATACCCTAAGATGTTTGATTGTTGGTGGTTTTCCAAACCATAGTTCATGAGGAATTTTTCCTAAAAATCTATGTATCAAAACTCTATTTTTCCTCTCTACCAAACCATTTGCATGCAGTATTAATCGCCTCAACCTATAAGTAACTAGGAAGAGCATACTCCTCGCAGCTTCTTGTAAAACTCTATTCTTCCTCTCTACCAAACCATTTTGTTGTGGTGTCCTAGGAGTGGAAAACTCGTGTTTATACCCTTTTCTAAACAAAAATCCTTAAACCTCATATTTTTAAATTCTCCTCCATGATCACTTCTAATTGTTTTAATTGTTGCATTTTTCTCATTCTCAATTCTTCTACAAAAGGAAATAAAAATTTCTAATGTTTGATCCTTATATTTGAGAAAGAAAGTCCATGTATATCTAGTATAGTCATCTACTACTACTAAACAATATCTACTACCATTCAAAGATTTAGTTGAGCTACTATCAAACAAATCCATATGTAATAAATCTAAAGGACTTGACGTACTTACAGCGGTTTTGCTTTTGTGTGAAGCTCTTATTTGTTTACCTTTTTGACATGCATCACATAATTTGTCCTTTTCATATTTGAGCAATGGTAGTCCTCGCACAAGCTCTTCCTTGGCCAACCTATTAATATTCTTCATGTTGACATGTGCGAGTCTTCGATGCCATAGCCATGAGTTATCTACTTTGGACAACAAACACTTCACACGCATGTTAGTAGCACTACTAAATTGAACTTGATAGATATTTTCCTTCCTAGTCCCTACTAGCATGATAGTATTGGATTCATTATGTTTAATTAAGCATTGAGTCGAATAAAACTCTACTCTATATCCTTCATCACATAATTGACTAACACTCAATAAATTAAAAGTCATTCCATTAACTAGCAGGACATTCTTAATCCTAAATTGTTCAAAAATAACAATATCTCCTACTCCTATGACTTTCAGTTTACCACTATTACCAAAAGAAATAGTACCTTTACTTCTGTTTTTAATTGTGGCAAACTTTGAAGAATCCCCGATCATGTGCTTGGAGCATCCGCTATCCACAACCCCCTGACACTTCTAATCGATACCTAATCAAACACGAAATACAAGATCTTTTGGAATCCAGATTTTGGGTCTATTAGCATTCACAACATATTTCTTAGGAACCCAAGCTTTAGTTACTTTTGCCTTAATAACATGAGTTCTACTAACTAATGACATGAAGCTAAATTCCTTTTGTTTTGGTTTATAGCCTATCCCGGCTTTGTTGTAGACTGCCCTTTTGGCATCTAGAATCATGTTCAGAGTTTTGGAGCTTGCTGTGAATTTCTCAAGTGTGCACTTGAGATCATCAACTTGTGCTTTTAATATTGTGTTCTCTTCTCTAAGTTCTTCTACTTAAGAAGTATCATTCCTATGTTCTGCAGAAATAGGATTCTGATTTCTAAGTTCATCTACTTCCAATTTCAACATTTTAACTTTATTTTTTGATCTACTCAAAGCATTGGTCAAGCATGCTATTGTTTCATACAGTTTATCTAACTTGGGAGATGTTACCTCATCATCATCAGATGATGATGTGTCCTCCGGTGAAGATTCATTCTGACTTTCATTTTCCTCTGAATCTGAGTTGTCAAAAGCCATCAGTGCAGCGTGCTTGGTCCCTCTTGTCTTGACTTCATTCTCTGAGGAGCTGGAAGAAGACTCATCCCATGTTGCCCTCAATGCCTTCTTTTTCCTAGACATGTCCTCTTTCTTTGTGAGGTCAGGACACTCACTTTTAATGTGACCCTTCCTGTTACATTCAAAGCAAACAACATCAAATTTTTCTCTGTACTTATGTGAAGTCTTAGCCTTCTTCTTGTCTGTGAAAATTTTCTTCGCATCCTTCTTGTTGTATTTTTTGCTTCTCCTCACATTCTCCTCATGAAATTTGCTATCTCGCTGGATGAGGACTCATCATCACTATCACTGCTTGTCTCGAATGAGGATGAGGATGACTCCCTCTTCTCCTCCTTTTTCTTACTTTCCTTGCCCTTGTCCTCCTTGTATTGCTCACTTGCAACAAATGCAATACCTTTCTCTTTTAGACCCTTATTAGCTTGCTCATGCAGTTCCATTTCACAAAATAGTTCATCTAATTTTACTATAGATAAATCCCTTGATACTTTGTAGGCATCTACCATAGATGACCACAAAGCATTTCGGGGAAACGATTTAAGAACATACCTGATCGTGTCTCAACTTTCTAACTCCTCTCTAACCGAATACAGACCATTTAACAGCTCCTTGAACCTTCCGTACAGTTCACCAATAGTCTCATCGTCCCTTATAACGAAATTCTACATCTGATTCATGTAGAGGTCTCGTTTCACTATTCTAGAGTCCCTTGTACCTTCATTTAGTTCAATCAATTTGTTCCAGAGCTCTTGTGCGCTGCAGAACGGACCAATCTTGTTGAGCTAGTCCTTCGCCAAACCACATTGTAGAGTTACAGTGGCCTTGGCATTTGCTTGCGGCTTGTATTTTTGCTCTACAATTCACTTTGTAGATTCAAGTGTCCTGCCTTCTGCGTCCATCGGTGGTGTGAAGCCTTCGATCACGGAGAACCACATATCTATCTCAGTCATGAGATAATACTCCATTCGGCTTCGCCAGTATTGGAAATTGGTTCCATCGAAGAATGGAGGTCTGTTTGTGTTGTAGCCTTCTTACATCGCCATTAGAGCTTGCTCTTACGATTGTGAATCCGGAGAAGAGCACCAGGCTCTGATACCACTTGTAGGACCATTGGCGTCGCTAGAAGGGGGGATGAATAGAGATGCTCGTCTCTTCGATTTGTCATGCTTGTCTACAGTTTTTAGTACGCAGCGCAAACACGAATACAAGTACAACAAGCACAATATAAAGAATTTACGTGGTTCGGAACCCAAGTTCCTACTCCACGGTTGAGCCCTAGTCGGCTCTAGTGATACACACCACCACTATAATACTTTTCCTTCTCGGTGACACACCGGAGGTGGAGAAACCTCTTAATACAGATTTTCAAATATTTTCTCGAAACTTATAGCCGTAGGAAATGAAGAAGAACAGATTACAAGAGTTGCAGTGAAAACAAGCGCCCTTCTTCTTTTCAGAATCGTTGATTGCCTTTAAGGATGATCAAAACTTGGAGGATCAAGGAAGTCTCGCTAGAGTAATCGCTTCCAAGGTTGTTGTGAGCAGTAGTAACTTTCTTAAGGAAAAACATTCGTGTAAACCTTTTAAATCGAGCATGATTAGGGCTTTTTCGCCCCGCATAGTCGAGTCGCCTCGACTGGCACATTAACTCGCATTTAATGATGGTTTGAACGGTAAGTTTTCCACCATAATTAGAATTATTTATCCATTGAAACATAGGTCCAATCGAGGCGCTGGTCCATCGCCTCGACTGGTAGGCTTTAGTCGAGCCTTCAGTCGAGCCTACCTCGCTTCTGTTTCAACAGAACAAAGAAACAGTCAAGCTTGCAGTCGATAGGCCCTTGCATCTGTTCAATTGAACCAAAGCTCCAGTCGAGGCACCGCCTCGACTGCTGTAGGTTTTTCCTTCAAACACACAAGCCCCAGTCGAGATGCTAATCAACCGCGGCTTGCTTCTGTTCGTGAGAAACAACCCCAGTCGAGGTGTCGCCTCGACTACTACTGTCTTCTCAGTGCCTTGCAGGCCAGTCGAGGTGATGCCTCGACTGATGGGGTAATCAGTCGAGGTGCTTCCTCAACCACTACCTTGACTCTTAACCATTTCAACTTGTCTAGAGTTGAAACCATGCCTAAGAACGGGTCTACCCTGTACCCTTTACCTGATGCCTGTGAACCACTGTTCATAGGTCTTCCGTGCCAAGAATTGCTTCAGTGACTTCGTGTCAAGACTCCTTGTCTGGGTCTTCATGCCAAGACTCCTAGTCCGGGTCTTCACTTGCAGGACTCCTCATCCGGGTCTTCACTTTCCAGGACTCCTCGTCCTATAAGATACTTCCTAAAAATACATCTCAACCAAACCGCATGAGATAACACATAATTATCACCTTGACTTAAACCCTTGTCAAACACCAAAACATCATTTGGGCCTGATTGCACCAACACTAAACTTGTATGAGTTTTCTTTCGCATGGATCACTAAAGGGATTTTTTTTCCGTTGTGATTTTATTGTTTATCGCATAGGATTCCCTACAGTGGTATCAGAGTTACTTGAGAAAGATCATAGAAAGTTTTATGCACTTTTATATGTGATAAAGAAGTAGGACATATTTTGTTTTGGGTTACATAATTGTATGAGCATATTTTGTCGGGATGCATAAGTTTGTGTTGATCAAACTAAAAGATTGCTCTTGACAAAATTTCATAACCTACGATTTTCATACTAGTTGATGTGGTTGCATAACTCTGTTGAGAACAGATTTGTCGCAAGGATGCATCATTGGAACAAGAGGGTCTCAGATTCATTTTGATGGATTTAGGGCAGTGACTCATTCAAAGAGTCGACAAAATAAATTTTGTTTCGAGGGTGTTGCCCCCCCCCTGCAAGGGGCACTACCCTTGACCCCGCCCGCTAACCGATTAGCGGGACCGCCATGAGGTTTCGGCTTTTGAGCAAATTTTGCAAACATAATAATATTGATGTCCTAGATATATTTGTTGTTTGGTGGTTGTCATGGTGCATGGTTATGGCCCTTTACCCCAATAAGATTGGATTATGTTGTAATTCGTAATACGGTCTACGTGTCGTGATGTGTATGTTGGTGTTGTAACTCATAATACGGCCTCTGTGTCGTGCCTCCCTCTCTATTTTCTAGTTGTAAAATAGATTTAAATTTGAGTATTCTTATTTTGTAATGTACAAAATGAGGAGTGGAAAGTCCATTGGAGGATGAAGTTACAAGAAGGATGCCGACGACACATGATGACCAAAGGAAGCACTTGGAGAAGATGCTATCCCTAGGTTGACCATTCGATCTTCTCATTGGCTTGAGAGGATCATAGAATACGGGCCATAACTATGTCATGGTTTTTTGCTTATATGTTGATATGTGCCATATGTGTTTGTGATGCATGCTTAGATGATAAGTTTATCATAATTAAGTCGATGCAGTATGCTTACCAAAGTTTCATACTCACTACTACCTCGATCAATTGTAGTTGGGTTTGCCAAAGAAAAATAACTCAATTTATCTTGGTAGAGTGCGATCAGACAATAGTGATGTTTGATTATTAAACTTTGGATTCGACTCAATCAACTATGTTATCTCAATTGGATTGAGAATGTAAAGGCACATAATTAAGTCAACTCGATATGCCTACCAAAGTTTGGTACTCATAAACTACCTCGATCATTTGTTATTGGGTTTGCCAAATCAAAGTGACACATTTTATCTTGGTAGAGTCTGAGTGGACAATTGTGATGTCACGCTATTAAACTTTGGGTGTGACTTAACTAAGTTATCTCAATTAGATTAAGGACTTAGAGGCATCTCCGATATGGTTGGGTAAACGAACAAATAGTATTGTTCACCAAAATATCCAAGAGTTGCATATGATGCAATTGGTAAAGAGTTGCCTACCTAAATTATACTAGTCTTGGGCGATTAGCCAAAGCTAACTCAAGACGAAATATAATATGCATCTTGGCCCACATGAATGATATTTGGTTTGGAGCTAGTAGTATGGGCAAAGTATGTTTGCCTACATTCATGACTAGGCTCTACCAAATCTCTACGATTCAGTGGGAGTATCATTTAATTAAAGGCCTAATTAAATGATTTAGAATATGATACTTATTTTTGCATTTCTTGTTATAGATCACCATGTCATCAAATACGTTAAATACTCTCTCTCTCTCTCTCTGCGATCTGTTTTTAAGAAGGATAAGTTCAACGGAGCTAATTTCCTGGACTAGTATAGAAACTTGAGGATTGTCCTCAAGCAAGAATGAAAACACTACATCCTAGAGTAACTCTTCCTGAAGCACCTATTACTACTACTACTCATACGGAAAAGGATGCTTACCAGAAGCATCAAGATGATGCATTGAATGTATCATGCCTAATGCTTGCCACCATGAACTCTGAGCTTCAGAAGCAACATGGGAACATGGTTGCTCATGATATAGTTGATCACCTTAAGGGGTTTTATCAAGGGCAAGCAAGGAATGAGTGTTTTGGGGTGCCTAAGGAAGAAACATGCTTCCATTGTGGTGAGACTGGACATCGGAAGAGAAATGGTAAGATTTACTTTAAGGAAGTTAAGACCAAAAGAAGTGAGACTTCTGCTTTAGGAGGTATATATGTTATAGAAGTCAATCTATTTATTTCTTCTTCATAGGTATTAGATACCGATTGTGCCTCTCACATTTGTTCCAATGTGCAAGGCCTAAGAAGAACTAGAGAGTTGACAAAGGGCGAAGTGGACTTATGAGTAGGCAATGACGCAAGAGTTGCTGTTATTGCTGTAGGAACATACTCTTTATCTTTTTCCTCTGGGCTTGTTATAGAACTAAAAGAGTGCTATTATGTGTCTGCTTTAACTAAGAACATTATCTATGTTTCTTGTTTGGACAAGAAAGGTTTCGCATTTATGATAAAGGACAAATATTGTTCTATTCATTTAAATGATATGTTCTATTGTAGTGCACTTCTTATGAATGGACTCTATGTTCTAGACTTGGAAAGCCCATTCTATAACATAAATACCAAACGATTCAAATCAAATGATTTAAACCAAACATATCTCTGGCATTGTCGCTTGAGTCATATAAATGAGAATCTCATATTACAACTCCATAAGGATGGACTTTTAGACTCATTTGATTTTGAATCATATGAGGCATGTGAATCCTATCTTCTAGGCAAGATGACCAAGACTCCATTTAGTGAACATGGTGAAAGAGCGATAGACTTTTTAGGACTCATACATACTGATGTATGTGGCCCTTTCAATATCGCTGCTAGAGGAGGCTATCAGTACTTCATCACTTTTATTGATGATGTCAGTAGATATGGCTATGTGTATCTCATGAAACACAAGTCAGAATCCTTTGAAAAGTTCAAAGAATTCAAGAGTGAAGTACAAAACCAACTTGGCAAAAGTATTAAGATGCTTCGATCAGATTAAGGTGGTGAATACCTTAGCCAACAGTTTCGTGACCATCTTGCTGAGTGTGGGATCATATCTCAACTCACTCCACCTGGAACACCACAGTGGAATGGTGTATCCGAATGAAGAAATTATACTTTATTAGATATGGTACGATCGATAATGAGTCAGACTGATCTGCCTACTTTCTTATGGGGATTCACTCTAGAGACGGTTGTCTTTACACTTAACCGCGTTCCATCTAAAGCTATTATAAAGACACCATATACGATATAGATTGGGAAGAGTCCCAAAATATATTTTATGAAGATTTAGGGTTGTGAGGCTTATGTTCGATGTCAAGTCTTCGGCAAGCTAGGCTACAAATCAGACAAGTACTACTTTGTAGAATATCCCAAGGAAACAAAGGGATGTTACTTTTACAATCCCATACAAGGTAAAGTGTTTGTCGCTAGAAAATGGAGTATTTCTAGAAAGAGAGTTCATTTCTAGAAGAACAAGTGGGAGTAAAATTCATCTTGAAGAAGTTTAAGATATAAATAGCACTGAGGCCTTGATGGAAATGAACATGCACCACAAAGTGTTGTGGATGACGAGATTGTTGCACAAGAAGTTATGGAGCAACAACCTGTTCAAGTAGACCAAGCCCTTTGCAAGTCTAATAGGATACGTCGTCAGCCTGAGAGATATTCATTTCTTTTATCTGACCATGATGATGTTATACTTGTTGAGTTGAACGAGCCTACATCCTATCAGAAAGCTGTGATGAGCCCAAATTCTGAGAAATGGCTAGAGGTCATGAGATCCGAAATGGAATCCATGTACACTAACCAAGTATGGACTTTGGTTGATCCACTTAAAGGGGTCAAATCCATTGGGTGTAAGTGGTTCTTTAAGAGAAAGATTGATATGGATGGTCTTATGCATACCTATAAAGGGTGATTGGTAGCTAAAGGATTCAAGAATATACAAGGGCAATATTAATGCATTGAGACTAGCATGTAGGTCAATTGATGGCTTGATCTCACAAGTCATGGATATGTGATATCAAGTTTACACATGGGTATATATTAGAGAATATATACTGAATTGACCCACCATGAGAAAGTTTCAGGGATCGTCATATGAGTGTCACAAACTTTCTCATGTGACTATTGGTATGAATAGTCCTTAGACTTGAAGTCACTACGGTTCCCTACATAAGAAGTTACATACTTTGGTATTGTCAAATGTCACCCATAACAGGGTGGACTATAAAGGTGATGATTAGGTATGTAACAAATTATGTGGATAGATGTGAGTGATGTAAATGGGATCTATTCCTCCCATATGACGGGAGTGATATCTTTAGGCCTCTTGATAGAGTAGGACCACGAAATGCATGGTCATGCTCAAATGAGTCAATATGAGATATTGAGCTTGTTTGTTTAAGTGAGTCTACTTAAGATATTGAGCTCAAATGAGTCATACATTATAGTAGTCATGAAAGGTTAAGTCAGATCTCGACATTCTCATCACTTGGGTAGCAATGATATATTGCTAGATGTTGCTCATTGCTTATGTATCTAAAATGGTTTTAGATACATTGTCAATGTTATGAGAGCCTATGGGGTCACACACAAAGAACATGTTAGTTTGGAGATAAGCTTATTCTAGTTTGACTAAAATAATGGAACTTAAGATTATGTGGGTTAAGTTGGACTAATTGAGTTAGACTCAAATGAATCGAAGGATTGAATCTATTAATTGAGTTAGACTCAAATAAATCCAAGGATTGAGTCTAATCCGAATTAGACTCATTTCGATTTGATTCAACCACTTAAGACCTCATGCATGGAGATTAGTGGAGCATTAAATGCTCATGCATAGAGATGCATGGAGATTAGTGGAGCATTAAATGCTCATGCATGGAGATGCATGGAGATTAGTGGAACGTAAGTTACAAGAAGGATAGTAAATTGGATTTAATATCCACTTAAGTTTATCATGCATAATGATATCGTAAGTTACAAGAAGGATAGTAAATTGGATTTATTATCCACTTAAGTTTATCATGCATGATGATATTGAGGAGATTATAAAAGATGTGATAGAGATCATCATCTCCTCCTAATCCTTCCTCTCTTGGTCGCCCACCTTCTTCAAGTCTTCTCCTTGGCCGGATTTGATCTTTGCCGGATTTCCCTATCTTGGTCCTCTTTTAGCCGAATGAAAGAACACCCTTGTTGCTAGCACAACGGTGGTGGTTCTTCTCTAAACCGAGTTCATGAGACGAACGACGTGTTCATGTTGATACGCATAGAGGCACGGACACTTGAACATGCAAGAGATCCTATGAACCTTGGACAAGCGGGATAATCTAAGGGCACGCATCAAAGGTATACCTATAAGATAGGGCTTTATAGATCTAAACTTGTATGAGTTTTCTTTCACATGGATCGCTAAAGGGATCCTTTTTTCCACTGTGATTTTATTGTTTATCGCATAGGATCCCTACAATCATGTAGAAAGGGTGAGATGAATCTTAGGTTAAAAACTTTAAACCAATTTACAATTCCAATATCCGATCCAACTACTATATGTGTAGGACCAATAGATATTAGACAATGGGTGCTCCCAACATATGACCGGAGATCGACTAAAGTTTACGAAGCTAAGATTCAAAAATCAAGGATCAGTAGCTTTTGGAAACAATGGGTGGCTCAGAATCATCAAATCAGGTGATATTGAGCTTAACTCCAACTTCATAATACGCCAAGTCTTGTTAGTTGAAAATTTTTAGTTCAATCTTTTAAGTGTTAGCCAATTGTGTAATAGTAGTTACAAAGTTATGTTTTCACCAAATGAATGTCAAATTAAAAATAATGATTGCTCAAAAATTATACTTAGGGGAATTAGGAATAATAATATCTATACAATAAATTTACCCAACTCCTCAACTAAGTATCTAATGACACAACAAGAGGAATCATGGTTGTGGCACAGACGACTGGGCCACTCCCATCTAAAACTTATACATAAACTAAGTCATAATGGTCTAGTTAGAGGTCTACCCAAACTAAAAAACTTAGAAAATAAAATATGTAATGTTTGTCAACAAGGAAAACAAATTAAGACTTCACATAAATTAACTAATCAAGAAAGAACTAAAAATGTGCTTGAGCTCCTACATTTGGACCTATTTGACTCACATGGAGCCAAGTCACTAAGCGGTAGTCATCCAATAAACCCTAATTCAAATCAATCTAGAGTACAAATTAATCATCTAATTAACCAAGTATTAGATGATCCAAATCTAGGAGTTCGAACTAGAGCATCCTATAGAAATCTAAGTCAAATTTCACTTATATCTAAAATCAAACCTAAGAACATAGAACAATCTCTTCTTGACCCTGATTGGACCATTACCATGCAAGAAGAGTTAGCTCAATTCATTAGAAGTCAAGTTTAGGAATTAGTACCCCCACCTATAGGAAAAATAATCATGGGAACAAGATGGGTATTTCGAAATAAACTTGATGACAAAGATGAAGTTATAAGGAATAAAGCTAGATTAGTATCTAAAGAGTTTAGTCAAGTAGAAGGGTTGGACTATGATGAAACCTACGCACCCATAGCGAGACATGAATCAACTAGAATGTTGCTAGCCTATGCTGCACATCAAGGATTTAAATTATTTTAAATGGATGTCAAGTCAGCATTTCTGAATGGATTTATCAAAGAAGAGGTGTATGTTAGGCAACCACCTGGATTTGAAAACTTAGACCAGCCTAACCATGTACTTTAACTTAGGAAAGCCTTATATGGATTAAAGCAAGCACCTAGGTCTTAGTATGAAATACTATCGATTTATCTAAAGTCTAAAGGATTTAATCAAGGATTAGTTGACCCAACCTTATTTGTAAAAACTATAGGAAAATAAATATTTATAGCACAAATCTATGTAGATGATATAATATTTGGGACAACAAACACAATATTCCTAAACGAATTTATTTCACTAATGGAAAGTGAGTTTGAAATGAGTTTTGTAGGTGAACTCACTTTCTTCTTAGACTTAAAAATAAAACAAACAAGAGAAGGAATCTATATGCATCAACATAAATATGCTAAGGAATTAATTAGTAAGTTTGGCATGCAAAATACTAAAGAAATTAATACACCTATGGCAACTAATGTAAACATTGGAGAAGATTTAGAAGGAAAAATTATAGATTTAAAATACTATAGGAGTGCAATAGGTAGCCTTCTATACTTAACTACAAGTCGACCTGATATGCTTTTTGCAGTAACTATATGTGCAAGATTTCAGTCTTGTGCCAAAGAGTCACACCTAACCTTAGTAAAAAGAATCTTTAGATACATAAAAGGAACACAAAATGTAGGAATCTGGTACCCTAGGTCGAGTGAGTTTGAACTAATCGGCTACTCTGACTCAGATTATGCCGGTAGTAAACTCGATAGGAAAAGTACAAGTGGTTGCTTCCAACTCCTAGGATCAAGTCTAGTGAGTTGGTATAGTAGAAAGCAACATTGTATTGCTTTGTCAACTACCGAAGCAGAATAAGTAGCCATGAGTGAGTGTGTAGCTCAACTTCTTTGGATGAAGCACACTCTAAAAGATTTCCAACTAAACTTTAGTAATACCATAGTCATGATTGATAACATTAGCTCAATTAATTTAACTAAAAATCTTATATATCATTCTAGAACTAAACACATAGAAGTAAAACACCATTTTATAAGAGAACATGTAGCTAATGGAGATGTAAAACTTGAATACGTAGAATCAAAATCGAACCTAGCAGACATTTTTACTAAACCATTACCTGAAACAACGTTTAGTTTGTTTAGACAAAAACTAGGAATGTGCGTAGTAGAGTAGGACTTATCTTTACTTTTTATTTACTTTTTTTTACTACATGGAACTAGTATAGAACATACCTTAGAAAGAATGAGCCTATAGTTTTTAAGGAGCCAACACATCTCACAATACATAGGTTTAATGTGATTGTGTGTTGATCCACGTAGATGGGTGTAAGCACCTTACTCCTGATTCCAGATGTAGAACAAGTGCATCAACATGAATCATGGAGTATAATTTTTCAAAATAACCAACTCTAATCATGACTTGTTTGATTATCTAATATCAATTGAGTCAAGACAGAGTTGAACATTTCTATAAGGGCAATTTATTAGATGAGTTATGTCGAAAATATTATTTTATAAAAAGGGCACATGCTTGGATTCATAGAGACTTGTAATTATTTCCTTTATCATGTGAACAAATGAACTTAAAAAAAAATCATAAAATTTTATGGTTAACATTCACCTTAAAAAATGCACCACTCATAAAATTATTTTTGATATATGGCAAAGGGGGAGAGAGGTTAAAGTTAAGAGGTTAACTTTTTTAAAAGAGTTAAAAACTTAGTATTTTTTTTTTCAAACCTCACCTAGGGTTAAGGGAGAGGTAACCTTGAGGGGGAGTTTTTGAAAAATGTTAATACTTACCATTCTCTTAACTTTGAATTGGTTTGTCATAGATCAAAAAGGGGGAGATTTATGGTGCAGAGGCACCAGATAATCAAACCTAGGTTTTGATAATGATAAATATTCAAACTTAAGCTGTTTTGTTATCTCATATGTTATATTGAGTGTGCAGGTAATGTATTAGGATTTGCTAAGGTCGACGACGTTAGGAGAATCTCGAACGAGAAACCTCGGTGGTTGGATGACACTAGGAGAATCTCGGTGGTTGGATGACACCAGGAGAACCTCAGGAATGTCGGTGGTCGAGTGACCTAAAGCTAAGCGACAAGTCAAAAGGATCAAAGGTAAGCTCCGGGTGTGAAGCGATGCTAAGGACACGTCCTTTGTACAAAGACAACCGTATGCGACGATCCGACTAAGACTTCCGAAGGAAGGTCTAAGTCAAGATCGGACGGTATAGGACCGTCAGATTTGTTCGCTATATGGTTCTTGTGCTAACCATGTGTTACTGGTGATTTATCAAGCCATCAATTGACTGGAGGAAAATGGCAGTCGACTGGATCACCATCAGTCGACTGCTATAAGCTTCAGTCAACTGCTAATGAATCTGGTCACTTCGAGGAAAGTCAAGATAAGAGCCACAAATGAGAAAAGATAATACTTTGACTCAAATCTAGATCTCAACGAGTTAGGGTTTGGAAAATCTATAAAAGAAGGGGTGAGGCACCCTTCATCCATTAACAAAAAATCTCCCAAGTGCTCCAACCCTCCAAGTTCATTCGACAACATCGTAACACCGGCAAAACACCCATCTTCTTCTTTTCTTGTCGGTACTTTGTTAAGTCTTTCTATTTTCTTACTTATTGTTGCTAAGAGGAGAGGTAGGCTTGTTACCTCTTCCTCTACATCCTTGTTTTTGTAACCGGTTGTCTCTACCTCCAACGAGGAAGAGACTTTTAGTGCTTTGCCCTTGGGAAGCAATCAAGGATCGCAGGGTCTTAGATTAGTAGCCGGTTGGCTGTGAACCAAGTAAAAAATCCTTGTATCTTTTGTTCTTTCTTGTTTTCATATTTCCGCTATATTTTACTTTGTTTTTAAAATAAAAGAAAATGTTTTTAAAATACGCTATTCCCCACCCCCCCACCCCCACCCCTCTAGCATTTTCTCGATCCTCTTCATATCCTTTCTTCTAAATCTTTTTGACCTTCCCATCAATTTATTGACATAGTGCGCCATTTTGTTTGTCGACATCTTTTCGTCACTACTTGATGGTTCATTCTCAGATTCAGATGAAGATGATTCTTCCTTCTTCTCCTTCTTCCTCTTCTCCTTTTTATCTACAAAAAGAGCTAGATCTTTCTCCTTTGATGCCATGTTAGCTTGCTCATGCAACTTAAATTCACAAAACAATTCATCTAACTTAACTAAAGATAGATCTCTAGACACCTTATAAACATCAACCATTGATGCCCAAAGGTAGTTTGAGGAAAAGCTTGAAGAATGTATCTTACCAAATCCTGATTGTCTACCTTCTCACCTATGATATGGAGTCCGTTGACAACCTCCTTGAATCTACCATGCATTTGGCTCATGGTCTAATTGGTCTTCATGGAAAAATTTTGGAGTTGACCTATCAATAGGTCCCTCTTGGCTCTCCTTGACTCCTTGGATCCTTCATTGAACTTAATGAGCTTCTCCCAAAGCTCTTTGGTAGAGTTGAATGGTCCAACTTTGCTCAATCGCTCTTTTGAAATCCCGTATTGAAGTGTTGTTTGCCTTAGCGTTTGCTTGAGCTTTCTTCGCCATTTCTTTAGCCCAATCCTTTGTGGGTAGCGGCGCTTCAAATTCATCCACCGACTTCTCGAAACCATCTACGACACTAAACAAATTTTCAATATCATTCATAAGGTAGTATTCCAATCCACCTTTCCATAGGTAAATCATTGTTGTCGAAGAATTATGGTCGCGCCATGCTATAACCCTCTTGAAAAGTCATCTTGCTCCGGTTGATGATTAGATCTTCCGATGCGATCCAAGCTCTGATATCAATTGTAGAGTGATCGTTGTATGGCTAGAGGGGGGTGAATAGCCTCTTTTTTTATTTTCTACAAGAATCATTAGCGTAAGCAAAAAAAACACAATTGGAAACAAAAACCAATAAGAACAAGACTAACAAATGTGTTTAATGTGGTTCGGAGATGATGCTCCTACTCCACAGCAATCTGTAAGGTGGATCACTCTTAGCAAGCTATCACTAAAGTCTCCTTTTGATAAACACACCAAGGTTGATAAACCTTTTTACAATGCACACTCTTCATCTTACAAGATGATTGAGTTAATCTAGAGAAGAAGAGGTTAAAGAACTTGAAAAGCTTGGAGGAAGGCTTGGAGAGCTTAGTATGGACGTAGAATTAGAGCACTAGTCATCCTCAAGCCCCCACCCTAAGCCTCTCTTTATAGAGTTGGGTTGTTTTTGCTTGTTGAGCCCGACTCTAGTCGACTGGTGTTACTGTTGACTGGATCCAATGGCTTTTGACAAAGTCTGATCGTGATCATCACCACTCAACGGACAACTGATCCGTTGGCTGCTCATATTAGCAGTCGACTGCTCAAGCCCAATCGACTTGTCAGTCTACTACCAAATATTATATGCCCTGTCCACTTAATTCCAGTCGACTGTCAAACCCTAGCAGTCGATTGATGTGTACCAGTCGACCGGTGCAAGCCACCAGTCGACTGCTAAGGCACAATTGACAATCAGACTGTCATGCCCCGAGAGTATGTCGAGCCCGAAAATCGAACAGCATCTTCCCTGTACGTGATATAATTCCCTATTGATACAAGGCCTTCTGGACACAACCACACAACATATAGAAGTATATAACCATAATCACAGCGGAATACACCAACAATAATAAAAATACAAAGATTCAAATACATGCGTACCGGTACGACTTTGACACAACAAGAAAGCATGATCGAAACCAAATACATAACAACATAACCGATTACCAAACAACGAAAATAATATAGGATAAAAATCCAAAACATACAATCCAAAATATACAACACCAATATGGATTTCAATCCAAATACTCAAGGTGAGATGTGATCAGCTGGCGGTGCTTAGAGCATCCAAGGAATCTTCTACCTATTACGTGGGTGACAAGAAAACTCAGGGTTTGTGGTGGTGAGTATAAAACTCAGCGGTAATATAAAAGATAGTGCATGAACAAATAACATATGTAGAGCAACATGTATACAAATGAAGATCACCAGGTATACCTAGGGAGATCAACATACATTCAGTCTTAAAGGAAACAACGAAACTATCAGTATAATACTAATCAGTGCATATACCAAAGCAACTGATCAACCGTACATAACGTAATGTAAGGTACTGACATACCTGAGGATCTGCAATGATACAACTCATACACCCTGAACACATATACCACACTATAACACATACAACATAAAGTAAACAATACTATATCTAAACACATATACCACACTATAACACATACAACATAAAGGAAACAATACTATATTTGTAATCAACACACTACTCTATGAACAACATATAAACAAGTACATAAAAGAACCTGGTCCATCCTATACCACAACATGGCGCTGATCAAATGCGTACAACAGTCTGATCCAACTCATACACTGTACTCCACACACAATAGTATAGAATATGCAAATAATAAGCAAAATGATGAACAAACATATGCAGCAAGCATAGCTCAAATAAATACAACATCACAACAAGCATATATATATAGATTGTATCTATATATACTGCTCACACTCACACACATATATATACATAAATATATGTATATGTATATATATGCAAATGCCCTCACACATGGCAATGCAAATGCATGGTCATGCCTGTGCACCCCACTCGCTACCACGACTAGGTGACACGACATGACAACTGTCCCAGCTCAACAACAACCACTGCTCTCGAGTGGCCAAGTGGGCAGTATGAATAAGTAGCGGTAGCTAAAGAGCTACAAGCTACACAACGGGAGTCCTTACTGCTGGCCACTCCGACTAACACTACCCATGAGTGGTCAAGTGTAACACACCCAGGACAACTGCACACAACTCCAACTACCACTATCAATAGTGACCGAGTGCGGCACAATAAATGAACTGCCCTCGCACCAGTTACTACTACCACGAGTAACCGTGGAGGTAGAATGACTGACGACCCTCTCAACCACAAGGGAGACCAAGTCGCCAGCATGCATGCAAATAAAATGGATGCACAACCAACATATACACACATACACAACACACTCTCCATCCAACAGAGAGTCGTACACAACTAACAATCGACCATGCTAGGACCTCCAGTTCGTAGAGACACACTGTCGATAACCCATACTACCATGTACAGACATATGATCCGTAATAGTTATACAACAAAAGGTAAAATGATACAGCAACCCCGAATGATTGTTCCTGATGACACGAGTCAAATCAACAACCAAACTCAGCTACATACCCATGGTTAAGCATCTAAAGATCCACCTGCCATAGCATTGGTAATTTATAACAATGATGAATGATATATAACAACAACAATAGTATATCTCAAAGTGCAAAGACTTAAGTATCAAGCATAGAATAACATGAGTGGAGTCAAGGTACAATATCAACCATATAAAAACTCATGCACTAAGAATAATCAACTACCTGACCATGGTAGAATATTACCCACTTGATGTGTAGAATATCCAAATGAATCTCCATGCCTAAAAGACTATTCCGAATCAAGGTCCTGCAATTACAGAACACAAAGAATAACTAAATGCTAGCATAACCCTAATGCTAGAATAATTCCCTAAATCACATCCTAACCCTTGATTAGTCAATTCAATCATGTAGTGGTGTAATCCTCTACACTTCATTTACTAATCATATTTAATCTATGATATACTTCACAAATAATACTACTGTAACATATCCCATCGAATCAATAACCATATCTAAATCCAGGCTTACCTAACATTGCTTCAATTGCCCACAGCTAATCCGAAAGAACAAATCCATTGTCCTAAGCACCCAACTTCTTGATTCACATTTGAAAATATGATATGAACAATTCAACTGAATGAAAGACAACAACCCATCTCTACCTATAATTTCAAGATGTATCATAGGTATCATCAATCGAATTTAATCCTTACCTTCAATCCTTCACCATCTTCCAATCCTGCACAGAAAACCCACTATTGATCTTCCCCCCATGACCACCTGTAACCACACAATACATCAGTTTTCCTTTCCCTTTTAATTCTGCAACCTTAATCCACATCTAACTTAATTTCAACTATCAAGCTTTCATCCACAACTTATAGCAACAAGAATATAAATGACTCACGAGGAAATCGACTGCGAAATTCATAAATCTTATCCCGCACCATCGAAAACTTCATCGAAGCTTGCTGCGTAAGGACAAACTCTTCCCTCGCCTTGGTAACTAGTGCCCATATCCAGTGGTCGGTGGTCAAATGGTAGTCAGTGAAGCAGCGACATTGCGAGAAAGGCAGGGCCATCCTCGATCGGCATTGGCCTCGAACAGTTGGTGTCGTTGGCAAGGGTGGTCGCGGTGAATGGTGGCACCAGACGGAGGTGGACCACAGCGGACCTGTCGCTCACAACGAGGATTGGGTCCTCCTTATCCTTGTGACGACTGACCCAAGCGGTGGTCGGCGGATGGTGGCTCGACTCGGGATTGTAGGTCGACGGTGAAGCAAGCAGCGATGGAGTGGCTCGCGGCCAGAGAGGCCGACGATGTTGTGTCATCGTCTAGATCTGGAGAAGACGAAACTGCAGAGGATGAAGGAGAAGAAGAAATCACAAGATCGGGGAAAAGAATGGGGAAATCGTGGCAGACCGGAAGGTTTGGGCGGCTGCGGTCGCGCGATGGAGAAAGGGGAATCGGGGAATGAGGGAAATCGAGCGAGAGAAAAAAGTAATAGAAACCTAAACTTAGGTTTTCCAATTTATAGCTTAGGTTAATTAAACCAATTAAATTCCCTAATCAGGCCCTTTAAAAGCCTATTTGATCTTTCACCATGAAATGCCATAAGAATTCCATTTAAATCTAGAAAAATTTCTAAAAATCCTGAAAAATTCTATAAGACAATTCCTTAATTAACAAGGGGTATTTCATTATTATTTTATTTTCTAATATCTTACACAGACCATCAGCCAACTATTCGATCAATTGACAGGTTATAACCCTAGTTGACTGCCCCAAGTAGTCTGAGTTCTCAAGTGCCAAACACCCGAGACCAATCGACTGGTCCAAGATATCAGTTGACTAGTGTACCTCAAGTATGACTACCTCATAGTTGAAAACATATCCTAAGCCTAAACTAAACCTTTTAGCTTTCCCATCAGCCTTGCGCGTCTAAGATCCCTTCGATTCCATGACTCTTTCATCCTTGCACTTGCCTTCAAAAGCCTCCTTCGGTTTCATCATGCTTTGGGTTCCTCCTTTACCAAGGTCCGCTTGGACTTTACGCCGCCAAGACTACATGCTTGGACTTATGCTGCCAAGACTTACCTTTGGACTTCTTTGCCAAGATCCACTTGGACCTATGCCACCAAAACTATAAGCTTGGACTTATGCCGCCAAGTCCACATTATTGAACTTCTCTTGCCAAGGCTTCATCCTTGGACTTTCCTTGCCAAGTTTTCACACTTGAACTTCCTTTGCCAAGATTCACACTTGGACTTTCCTATCACTTAAACATTCATCATTGTTAGATCTGAATTATTGCCTAACTTCAAATGATTATTCAAACATTAAAATACATTAATACATGGGGCATTGTTGCACCAACAGCTTTGGCAGTCGACTAAGGCCTTGGCAATCGACTGCTGGTAATGACGGCCCACTGCTCAAGTATACGTTGGGTAGAATCCAACATGGATTTGTCCATTGTGAGACAACGGATAGATGAGAAGTAGACTAGTGCCTTTTGACAGTCTACTGCCAGGCGTGAAATTAGCTAGCAACATGCCTTAAATAGAGCTCGAGATGGAGGATTTTGGTAGCGATTCTAGGGCGATTTTGATGCAAAGTGCTGCTGCATTTCAGGTCTTCAAAGGCTTCCCAAAGCAACCAAATCATCAAGAAAGCAAAGCTCACTTCTTGTAAAGTGTTTCAGTTCTTTGTTTTGTATTACATTTGTATTTGGTTATATTTCATTGTTTATTATTGTAAACACTTTGTAAGAGGTTTCTGTTGAGAGTATTGGGAATACAATCAAAGTCCCACATTAGTAAGAGATGGAAAAGATCATGTACTTATAAGATGAAAAGATATCTCCATTGGTATGAGGTCTTTTGGGTAAAACCCAAAAATAAAACCATGAGGGCTTAGTGTTGGGTTATGGCCGACGCATAGATGTGCTTTTGTCGTTTCACAAACGAACGCAACGTAAGAAAAATGTAATAATTTCCTAAATTATTACAACACTCACACCCACACATGCAGGATTACAACACGTGCAAACATATCCGCCAAATAAAATTTTAAATACAATAAGAATAAAATAAATTTTACTCTAGGTATACATTTCGGATGATGGCGAGCCAGAAGGGAATCAACCGTACGATGCTCGCAGAGCTTCGCCTCTACTCGTATCCATGCCGAATCTTCGGAGGGATGACTTTTCAAAGCCACAAGTTTGACTTTCTCTTCGCTACTAGACGAAGCAAGAAGGTCGGGTGATTGGAGAGAAATCACTGACTCATTTTGCGACACAAATGAGTCCTCGAACAACCTTCGCAAGGTTGTCAATTCGTGTCAGAATTAGCCGCTGTTTTGAAGCTTCAATAAGCGACAATAACAACCCTAAAATCTAGAGTGGTCAGCCTATAAAGAGGTGGAAACAACCCTTGTTTCCATGATGGCCAGTGGAACACCAAACCCTAATTCTCCTAGGTTCAGCTAGGTTGAGGAAGAGGGCCTTAAAGACTTCTTTTTTTTAGGTTTAGCCTTTATAACCCTTTATATAGGCACTAATCCTAATGGGTTATAGGTCAGTGGATCAAATCCGTAAGCCCATAAACATTAAGGCTTAATCTCATCCATTAAACCCTAATTAGGCCCTTAACCAAAAGAGGGTCCTTATAATTAAAACCAAATGGGTTTGTTTTATAATTAAACCTTTTAAGGCCCAACCCGTCTTCTTAAGACGTGCTCCTTTCGCATTTTCGACTTGACAAATATTTTCATATTCATCATGTGTTTGGTCCAACCAAACTTGATCTCTCTCAATCTTGAGAATTCAATTCTCAAACTCATTTTAAGTCTCTTCGAAGGATTCATAGTGCGTGTGACCTAATAGGTTCTTGGTTTATATTGGACGCCCATAATTAACCATTAATTATGGAATGATCATGAGTGTCACCTAGTAGTACATCATGATTCTAAATTAATCAAAAAATGAATGGTTGATCTCAGAACTATTTTCGAACCCTTCAGCAGTTACAGTGAATCATGTCTCATTCCTTTCACTCATCTTATACCCACTTGGCTCAAGACATGGTCTATGTGTCAGTCCCCACTAGGCTAACTACGTCACACCTAGCCCAAGTCTTACTTCCTCATCTATTGGATTGCAATTACTTCGATATATATCCAAGAGTATCATACTCTTGACATGCAATACTTTAGCCAAAGACTTTGAGTAACAATCCTGATGAGTGGCCATAGGGTATACATCTCCTCACAAGGAGTGGTGAATCCTTTGTTGACTATTCAATCACCTTTGGGCACTTCAACTTATACCTAACCATCCCATACCCACACCTCCATAGAGATGTATCAACTAAGATGTCAAAGTTAAGTCTCCATGACCAAGATGACTTGAATACCTCAAGTCAAAGGAAACTACACTCGAGCTGCAGTAAGAGGTTCACTGACATATCTTATAGGCAAAGAAACATGTGAAGTCTTATAGCAGGTCACTCCAATGAACTAGTTACCATAGCTAGCATCAACTTATAACTCTCGACATCTCAATGTCTCTAGCCAGTGAGGAGCAGTTACTTGGATAAACCAAGGAGTATAACCCGTGCTAGTCTCCCAGAATCGATGATGTTCGAACTCATCAATTCATTGACTAGGGATTATTTCAATACATTCATAATTTTACATGTAGAGATACTCACTAGTTGTGATCCAATCACAAGTTCTCTCAGGCTATGAATCGTATCGCGGACATTCAGTAAATGAGTTTAAGATTCAATCAAACACATATGACATGTGCACTAAATAGTGAATCTTTATTTATCAACTAAATAGTACAACCATAAGGCGATTGCCTTAGGACACCTCTCAAACATAACACTTATGCCCAAAGTGGACAATATCATGCCATTTTGGAGATATGTAAATCTTATAGGCACTAACAATTTGTATCAAAGTCATGGTTCATGTCAAGCCATGCACCTCAAATGAAGGAAGTGATCTTCCATGTCCTGATCAAGAGAACCAGACACCAAGCAGGAAGTCCAGTTAGGTCAGAATGACCAGACAACTAATAGGAAGTCCAATTGGGTCAGGAGGACCAGAGAGTTGGTAGGATGTCCTGGTGGGTTAAAGATCAGACATCAAACAAAGGAAGTCCTTCGAGGAGGGATAGGCTTGAGGGGGGGGCAATATGGTTCTTCGTTTGAGGGGAGGATTGTTGTGAGTATTGGGAATACAATCAAAGTCCCACATTGATAAGATATGGAAAAGATCATGTGCTTATAAGATGAAAAGATATCTCCATTGGTATGAGGCCTTTTGGGTAAAACTCAAAAATAAAACCATGAGGGATTAGGCCTAAAGTAGACAATATCATGTCATTATGGAGATATGTAAATCTTATAGGCACTAACAGTTTCTCCACCTCCGATGTCATACCGAGAAGGAGAAGTTCTCTGTGAGGATAGATCACTAGAGAGCCGTCGTAGAGTAGGAACTTGAGTTCATAACCACATAAAAATATCATGTTGTGTTTGTATTTTATCTTTATTTCTATTTGTATTATATTCCATTGTGGTAACGCTTTTGTAGACAAGCACGACATGATCGAGAACAACAAAATTACGAAGCGACGCTATTCACCACCCCCTCTAGCGCAAGTCAAGGTCCCTACAATTGGTATCAGAGTGGGCCACTCTTCAAGGATTAACAACGAAGAGAGCAAAAGTGCTAGAGGAGTAGAGAAGGATGGAGTTTCCCAATGACGAACTTGGATATAACATCCACTACAAAACCATTAAGCATTTGCAACGAATTTTGTAATGAATTTTGAGTAAAAATTCATTACAAAAATATTTTACAATGAATTTTGCGATGAAAATTATCTCGTTTCAAATAAAACTTTGTGACGAAAAAATAAAATTTGTCACAAATTTTATGACATAAATATATTTCGTCACGATATTTGTTGCAAATTAGAGACAAAATTTGCAACAGGAAAATATACATTATAAATTTTTGCGATGAAATTATTTTTTCATCACAAAAATTTGCAATGAAAATTATTTTTATCGCTAAATTAGGTAAACATGGTTGTGTAAATTTTATGTGATTTTGAGACAAATTATATTTTCATTGCAAAATCTGGACTAGCAGTCGACTGCTTGTATCCATCAATCGATTCTGAATGCAATAGTCGACTGGCCAGTCAACTAAAAAATATTCTGTGGCTTGCTATAGTATTACCAATCAACTTGTCACTTCACTAGTCGACTGATGGTCCATATTTTGCAATGAACAAATTTTTTGTCTCACATTTGGTGATGAAACAAATCTTTCATTCCAAAATCTAAAGTAGCAATCGACTGCTTGTATCCATCAGTCGTTTGTTGATACAATAGTCGACTAGCCAGATGACTAAAAAATATTTTGTGGTTTGCTACAGTATTACTAGTCAACTGATGGTCCATATTTTGCAATGAAAAAAAGCTTTCATTGTAAATTTAGACAATCAATTGATTGCTATATTTTGGCAGTCGACTGATACTCAGTAGTTTGAATGATTGTGAACCAGCAGTCGACTAGTGGATGTTTCCAGTCAACTGATGGGCCAGATTTTGCAACGAAAGTATGTTTTCATGGCAAAATTAGGGACAAAAAAAAATTTCGTCGCTAAATTTGTGACGAATCTTGTTTACGTTGCAAATTTAGAAAAACATGAAAAAAAAAACACAACGATAGAACCTACTATTTTTACCTCTTTTTAAAAAGGTTACACCAAACACATCTAACAATATATAATAATTCACATATCAAACTCTATAAACACATCTAATCATTCAAAATGATTCATCAACACAAATAACAAACGATTCATCGTATGAAACTTATAGTACAAAGATATCGAATGTAACAAGTCAAGTAACATTTAGATATACAAATTTAAACATAACCACCATCATCCAAAAATTCACCTTCATCGTCACTATTATAGGCATCAGCAGGAGGAGATCGAGGAGGAAGTTGACTTGAACCAACGAATAATTGAAGATGTCGCGTGATTAACATCTGTTGTCTGTGAAAGTCGTTCATCTATTCATTTAAATTCTTGACTTTCTGATCCCTTTGTCTTTGTAAAGTGCTGACATCTTCAAGTTCAGTATCCTTTTGCACTAGCAACTGCTTCAAATGGATAACCTCTTCAGTCAATTGATTTATTTATGCTCTTGCTCTCGGTGAGGCTGAAGAAGAAGATGCACGAGGGACTCTATAAGTTCGGCTCGAAGAATCCAATCCAATTATTCTTCCACCTTTTGATCTGCCAGTCGATTCAAGCCATAGATTCATATAACTAATAGATGGCTCAGATTCGACAACATCATCACTTGCACCCTCATTTATCTATACAAGTTCATCATATTTCTCTTATATTGAAAGGAAAAAAAACTAAATTACAATAAATGATTTAAAAAAATTTGAAATTACAAACCTTCATTGTTCTAGCTCTCTCTTCACTCAACGTCTTATCTTTCTTTTGAAATGTGCAGGTGAAAGTGTTTATGAATAATGGCTCAGCCTCCGTTTCTTTGGCCTATAAACAAACGTCATTATAAATAATAAAATATAGTGTGTATTAGATTCAAAATTTAGGATTCGAAAAAACACACCAATTGATGTCTATATTCATCGATATTGATTGAGCCTGCCACATACGTCATAGACATACCACCATAATTATAAGTTTGATTTTGCTTATTTTGTTCACTTCTTCATTTGCTATCCTCATATCAACAATATTCAACAATCTTATTTCGATTTTCCTCAGTTATGTAGTGTGGCTTTTTCCCCTAGTCTTTGCATTGTTTAATACATTTCTGATATTATCGCCACACTTTTTTTAAAAAAATCTTCCTTATCTCCAGTGTTTCACTCTCCTCCCAAATAAATACCCGCTGCAATAGAGAAAAAAATTAATTGATTATATTAACTATAAATGCATATACAAATTGATTGGAAAAACTTACCTTGAACTCATTCCACTATAGCTTTTTTGTTTCTTCTGGCGTGCTCTTATAAGTCAACGAAGCTCCGCACCAATGGTTATTCACTATTTTATAAACCTCGTGAATAACATGTATAGAATTTGTTAGGAATATTTGTAACGGCTAGAGGGGGGGTGATTAGCCTTTCTTCGCTTCTACAAGCAAGTTAGCGGAAGCAATACAAATACAAATACAAATAAGAAACAAGACAATCAACGCTAACACCCGATGTACGTGGTTCGGAGATGACGCTCCTACTCCACGGCAATCCGTAAGGTGGATTAGCCCTAGCCAAGCTTCACTAAACACCTCCTTTGGATGAACCAAGGTGGAGAAACCTTTCTTACAATGCTCTCCTCTTCTTTACAATGATGGATGATTAAGAACTAGAGAAGAGGAGGTTTTGGATTGCTAAAACACTTGGGAAAGCTTGGTGAGCACGAGGGTGTAGTTAGGAGTAAGAGCACTAGCTTCACCAAGCTCCCCAAGGCCCCTTTTTATAGAAGAGGGGTTGTTTTTCCCGTTGGGCCTCGATCAGTCGACTGATGCTTACCATCAGTCGACTGCCGCCGAAGCCAACGGCTTCTGAACCGAGATCTCTGCGGAGATTCGTAGCCACAATTTCCAACGGTCAGGTGATCAGTCGACTGATCCCTCCATCAGTCGACTAATGGAGTGATCAGTCGAGTGATCAAGCGCGTCGAGTGAGCGAGATCGCATTCGTGGGCGATTTTCTTGATCACCGATCACGCCTTTGGCAATGATCGATCGCAACATCCGATCGCTTCGACCAAGGCAATGATTGAGTAATTCACACTTGATTTTACACCCTAGACCTAGACTCAACCTTCTAGCTCTTCATTAAGCCTTGCACCTTCAGGATCCCTCCGAGTCCGCGACTTGTTCATCCTTTGCGCTTTGCTTCCAAGAGCTTCCTTCGGTTTCGTCATGTCTTGGGTTGCCAAATGCTTGGACTTTATGCCGCCACGACTACAAGCTTGGACTTATGCTGCCAAGACTTTACTTTGGACTTCCTTTGCCAAGGTTCACTTGGACTTTACGCTGCCAAGACTACAAACTTGGTCTTACACTGCCAAGTCCATCCCTTGGACTTCCTTTGCCAAGGTTCACTTGGACTTTACGCTGCCAAGACTACAAGCTTGGTCTTATGCTGCCAAGTCCATCCCTTGGACTTCTCTTTTACCAAGTCTTCATCCTTGGATTTCCCTGTCACTTAAACATATTCGCAATTAGATCACAAAGCATCGCCTAACTTAGATGATTATCCAAACATCAAAACATATAAATGCTTGGAGCATTGTTGCACCAACAATCTCCCCCTTTTTGATGTTTGGCAATCATTTAAGTTAGGTCTTTAAAGATACACACATAATCATATTTTCAATATGAATTCTAACTTAAACATTTCTTCTCCCCCTTTGACATACATCAAAAAGAGAAGAATTCAAAAATGAAAGAACTAAGGTGTTGGATCTTGGACTAAGGTATAAGATTGAAATTAAGCTCCCCCTTAATCCAAGATATGCTTTATAATGTGTAAACAATATTTGAAGCAAAGCATAACAGAAATTTAAAAACATTAAGTCCTAACTTTGCACCAACAATGGATTTGGGGATGAAAAAGATACAATTTATGAAACTCCCCCTAAACCACTGCATTAAACAGTCCTAAACCTTTGTTTATACGCAATATTATCAAGCTATAGTTGTAGGACATCAAGGATACACTAAATACCATAAAATGGAGCTGTTTATCAGAAAATACAGTGTATCAGTCGACTGGTTTCTGAACCAGTCGACTGCTACGCCTGAAATCGAAATTTCAGCCTTTTTAGCCCAACTTCAGAAATATGTTAGAAATTCTAGAAACCTCGAAAAATCACGAAATTTTGTGTACACATTTCTGGAATCATACTTTATTAAGGAAAAATAGTTTGAAAAATATATGTTTTCTAGATTTCAAGAATGATACAAACTTGGAACCTACCAAAAGTTCTAAAGATTTTGCAAACTTTGTATCACTTTTGTGTTCCACTTGAAAACTGTTTTTCAAAATATGATGAATATAGTTTAAAATATATATGATTTGGAATTTCCAACCATGTTCTTAGGGCTATGTATCCATTACTTGAATACAAGCCTTCCCAATGATTGGTCCATAAGGTATTTATGTCTCTAGGTGTGTCATTGGCTCATAGTAATGCATCATAACAAGCATGATGAGCCAAATACACCTTCCCTATCATCTCACATGTTTCTAAGTATCTCAATACAAAGATCAAGGTTTCTTAAGGCTTTTGTGAGATGCATCAAGGTATAAAGATACTATATAAGTATAGGATCATGCAAACCTAGAATTTTACTCTACAAAGCACATACCAAGCTCTCTCCTTAATGATGAAAATTTGGTTTCGGGAAGAGCTTTGGTGAAGATATCGGCAAGGTTAGACTTAGATTCTACATAACTAAGTTCAATGTCCCCTCTTGCCACATGATCTCTTATAAAGTGATGTTTCACTTCAATGTGCTTGGTCCTAGAGTGATGTACCAGATTTTTGGTCAAGTTGATGGTACTCACATTATCATAATAAACTTTAATGTTAGAGTAGTGTAGCTCATAGTCCACAAGAGTATGTCTCATCCAAAGTAATTGAGCTACACAACCACCCATAGCCACATATTCGGCTTCGGTGGTTGATAAAGCAACACAATGTTGCTTCCTACTACTCCAACTTACTAGGGAGGACCCAAGAAATTGGCATCCACCACTAGTACTCTTCCTATCTAATTTGCACTCGGCATAATCGGAATCGGTATACCCAAGAAATTCAAACGACCTAGTCCTAGGATACCAAAGTCCTACATTTAGGGTGCCTTTAATATATCTTAAAATTCTTTTGACGGCTACTAAATGGGATTCTTTGGCACAAGATTGGTATCTTGCACACATACCTACCGCAAATAAGATATCGGGTCTACTAGCGGTTAGGTATAGTAGGCTACCAATCATACTCCTATAAAGTTTAAGATCAATTGATTTACCTTCATGATCACTATCTATTCTAGTGCTAGTGGCCATAGGAGTGGTTACAATTTTGGTATTTTTCAAACCAAATTTCTTGATCATTTCATTTGCATATTTGGTTTGATAAATATTAATACCCTCATTGGTTTGTTTGACTTGTAACCCTAGGAAAAAATTGAGCTCTCCAACTAAACTCATTTCAAATTCATTTTCCATGTTTTTTATAAAGTCTTGAAGAAGATCATCATTTGTTGACCCAAAAATAATGTCATCAACATATACTTGGGCTATGAATATATCCTTTAAAGTTGACTTTATAAACAAGGTTTGATCTACTTGGCCTCTTCTAAAATCCTTAGAAATTAGGAAGGATGACAATCTTTCATACCATGCCCGAAGAGCTTATTTTAACCCATATAAAGCTTTCCTAAGCTTACATACATGGTTTGGATAATCTATGTTCTCAAAACCAGGTGGTTGCTCTACATATACTTCCTCCTTAATATAACCATTTAAGAATGCCGATTTGACATCCATTTGGTAAAGTTTAAATCCCATGTAGGAAGCATATCCTAAGAGAATCCTAATAGATTCTAACCTAGCAACCGGGGCATAAGTCTCATCATAGTCAAGCCCCTCAACTTGATTAAATCCCCTAGCAACCAACCTAGCTTTATTTCTAGTGATATTTCCTTGGTCATCTAGCTTATTCCTAAAAACCCATCTTGTAGTAATTATGGTGCTATCATTGGGTCTAGGTACCAACTCCCATACTTGACTCCTCTCAAATTGGGCCAATTCATCTTGCATTGCCAAAATCCAATCCGGATCATGTAATGCATCATTTATCGATTTGGGCTCAATTTGTGAAATAAGAGCCACTTGACTAGTAGGAGGTCTATGAAATGACCTAGTTCTTACTCCTTGAGATAGATCTCCTACTACTTGGTCAAGCGGATGATTTTGATGAATTCTTAGGTTTCTAGAAGGGGTTTCAAATTGATCATTGTTATCTTCCACCCTTCTTTCATCATCGGAATCTCCTCTTCCTTCCCCTTGATCATTACCCCTAATGGTCAAATTTTAAAGTTTTTGGGTGATGTCTTGATTATTGTCATTAATATCCTTATCAATAGAGGACTTTCTAGGGTAGGTACTAGTAGCTTCATCAAATTGAACATTGGGAGACTCCTCAATCCCTTGGGTTCTCTTATTGTAGACTCTATATCCTCTACTTGTGGATGAGTATCCAACTAGGATTTCCTCATCCGCTTTGGATTCAAATTTTCCTAAGTTATCCTTGGTGTTTAGAATATAAACTTTACATCCAAAGACTTTGAAATAATGAATTATGGGAATAGTCCCATTCCATAATTCAAAAGGTGTCTTTCCTAAAAACCTATGGATTTGAACCCTATTTTGGATATAGCAAGCGGTATTAACCGCTTCCGCCCACAAGTAGCTAGGTAGAGAATATGCATTAAGCATAGTCCTAGCCGCCTCTTGTAGGGCACGATTTCTCCTTTCCACCACCCCATTTTGTTGGGGTGTTATAGGACAAGAGAACTCATGCTTGTACCCTTGCTCTAAACAAAATTGTGAAAATTTTAAGTTTTCAAATTCACCACCATGATCACTACGGATCTGGTTGATTTTGAGACTCTTTTCATTTTCAACCCTTTTACTAAATCCTATGATTATTTCTAAGGTATCATCCTTATGTTTCATAAAGTAGACCCAAGTATACCTAGAAAAATCATCTACAATAACCAAACAATATTTGTTGCCATTTAAAGATGGAGTACTATGACAATCAAATAAGTCAAGATGCAATAATTCTAATAGTAAGGAAGTATTAGTTAGGGTTTTACCTTTGTGTGATGCCTTTGTTTGTTTTCCTTCTTGGCATGCATCACACATTTTATTCTTGACATACTTGATCTTTGGTAGTCCTTTGACCAACTCCATCTTGACTACCTTGGCTATGTTTTTCATGTTGATGTGCCCCAATCTCCTATGCCATAGCCAACTTTCCTCTTCTTTTGCAACAAAACACTTAGTAGAAATGTTAGAAGCATATGAAAGATCAACATAATAGATATTTGATTTCCTATATCCAACTAACATGCAATCATTTAATTCCTTGTGCCTAATCATGCATTTAGAGGATTCAAAAGAAACATGATAGTTTGCATCGCAAAGTTGACTAACACTTAATAAATTAAATTTCATATTTTCAACTAGTAAGACTTTGTGAATAACAATTTTGGGGGATACCTCAATTGTACCTCTACCTAATATCTTGAGTTTTCCACTATTTCCAAAAGACATCGCTCCTTTCTTCACATACTTAATTGTGGAGAACTTGCTCACATCCCCGGTCATATGTGTTGAGCAACCGCTATCCACAATCCACATACCTTGCTCTCCTACCTAAATCACATGAAAAACACAAGCTTTTGGTACCCAAATATTTGGACCGGTAATATTAAGTAGAAGCTTCTTAGGTACCCATGCTTTCTTAACCTTACCCTTAATGGTTGCTTTCCTATTAATCAATGAAACATAAGCAACTTCTTTTTCTTTTGGCTTATATCCTAAACCGGCCTTGTTGTAAACGGCTCTTTGTCTACTAAGAATCATATCAAGATATTTTGAGTCATTTGAGAATTTCTCTAAACATGCTTTTAATTCACTAACTTCATCCTTAAGTTTGTCATTTTCTTCCTTAAGCATGCAAGAATCAACATGTGAAGATTTTTCATCCCTAATAGCCTTTAGTTCTACCTTCATGCTCTTAACCTTAGATTTAGACT
Organism: Wurfbainia villosa; assembly: GCA_025175895.1. Lineage (NCBI taxonomy): Eukaryota > Viridiplantae > Streptophyta > Magnoliopsida > Zingiberales > Zingiberaceae > Wurfbainia > Wurfbainia villosa. The sequence continues at coordinate 98,502,282 of CM045987.1, forward strand.
TATCTAGAGCTTCTTTAAGATAGGCAATTGATTTATAAAGAAGCTTAACTTTGGGAGAGTTCATTACCTCATCGTCACTAGATGACGATTCATCACTTGAGGAGTCTTCTTGGCTTGATGTGCCGGAATCATCTTCTAGGACCATGAGTGCCACATGGCGTGTGATGTGGCAAAGCTTATCATCGGAGGAGGAGTCTTCAACACTTGGTGTGTCCCAAGTGGTTTGAGCCACCATAGCCTCCTTCTTCTTCTTCTCCTTCTTGTCCTTCTTTTTCTTTTCTTTTTCTTCCTTCTTCTTTAGCTCCGGGCAATTTGGCTTTATGTGCCCCTTCTTGTTGCAAGCATGGCAAATCACATTGTTATTGAAACTTGAATTTCCACTAAACTTACCTTTTGAAGAATGAGATCCCTTCCTTGCCTCTCTACTCTTGAACTCCTTTGATTTCCTATAGAGCCTCTTGACAAAATTCGCCATCTCGCTAGACGAGTCTCCATCACTACTTGAGTCATGCTCCGATTCGGATGATGATGATGCTTCTTTTCTTTCCTTCTTCTTCTTTTCCTTCTTTTCAACAAATAGAGCTAAACCCTTTTCCTTAAAGGACATGTTAGTTTGCTCATGTAATTCAAACTCACAAAATAATTCATCAATTTTAATTTGAGAGAGATCCCTAGTTACCTTAATGGCATCAACTATAGAAGTCCATAAAGAATTTCTAGGAAATGCTTGAAGAATATACCTTACCAAGTCCCGGTTGTCAACTCGCTCACCTATGATGTGGAGTCCGTTCACAATTTCCTTGAACCTTCCATGCATTTGGCTTACGGTTTCATGCATCTTCATTTGGAAGGCTTGAAGTTGTCCAATTAATAGGTCCTTCTTGGCCCTCTTTGACTCCTTGGAACCTTCATTTAGCTCAATGAGTTTTTCCCATAACTCCTTGACGGATTCGAAAGGCCCCACCTTGTTGAGTTGCTCCATTGTAATGCCGCATTGGATGGTGAGTACGGTCTTTACATTTGACTCGAACTTCCAGTTCATCTCCCTTGTCCAATCCTTGCTTGGAATAAGGTTTCCATGTTCATCCACCGGTTCCTCGAAGCCATCTACAACACTATGCCAAATTTCAATATTGCTCATTAGATAATACTTCATCCTACCTTTCCAATATGCAAAGTGACTCCCATCGAAGAGCGGTGGCTTGGCGGTGCTATATCCCTCTTGAAGATCCATTGATGCTTTGGTTGATGGTGAGATCTTCCAAGCTATCCGGGCTCTGATACCACTAGTTAGGAATATTTGTAACGGCTAGAGGGGGGGTGATTAGCCTTTCTTCGTTTCTACAAGCAAGTTAGCGGAAGCAATACAAATACAAATACAAATAAGAAACAAGACAATCAATGCTAACACCCGATGTACTTGGTTCGGAGATGACGCTCCTACTCCACGGCAATCCGTAAGGTGGATTAGCCCTAGCCAAGCTTCACTAAACACCTCCTTTATATGAACCAAGGTGGAGAAACCTTTCTTACAATGCTCTCCTCTTCTTTACAATGATGGATGATTAAGAACTAGAGAAGAGGAGGTTTTGGATTGCTAAAACACTTGGGAAAGCTTGGTGAGCACAAGGGTGTAGTTAGGAGTAAGAGCACTAGCTTCACCAAGCTCCCCAAGGCCCCTTTTTATAGAAGAGGGGTTGTTTTTCCCGTTGGGCCTCGATCAGTCGACTGATGCTTACCATCAGTCGACTGTCGCCGAAGCCAACGGCTTCTGAACCGAGATCTCCGCGGAGATTCGTGAGTCGCATTTCCAATGGCATGTGATCGATCGATCCCTCCATCACCGATCGTGATGGAGTGATCGATCGAGTGATCGATCATTGGCGATTTTCTCCTTGATCAATCATTGCGCTTTGGCGTGATCGATACAACATCGATCGATCGCTCGACCAAGGCGGTGATCGATAGTCGTGGTTTTACCCTTACTCACCGATCGCCGACGGTCGACTGATACATCGTATCAGTCGACTGATACTCATCAAGTATGGGTAATTCACACTTGATTTTACACCCTAGACCTAGACTCAACCTTCTAGCTCCTCATTAAGCCTTGCGCCTTCAGGATCCCTCCGAGTCCGCAACTTGTTCATCCTTTGCGCTTTGCTTCCAAGAGCTTCCTTCGGTTTCGTCATGTCTTGGGTTGCCAAATGCTTGGACTTTATGCCGCCACGACTACAAGCTTGGACTTATGCTGCCAAGACTTTACTTTGGACTTCCTTTGCCAAGGTTCACTTGGACTTTACGCTGCCAAGACTACAAGCTTGGACTTCCGCTGCCAAGTCCATCCCTTGGACTTCCTTTGCCAAGGTTCACTTGGACTTTACGCTGCCAAGACTACAAGCTTGGTCTTACGCTGCCAAGTCCATCCCTTGGACTTCTCTTTTACCAAGTCTTCATCCTTGGATTTCCCTGTCACTTAAACATATTCGCAATTAGATCACAAAGCATCGCCTAACTTAGATGATTATCCAAACATCAAAACATATAAATGCTTGGAGCATTGTTGCACCAACAGAATTTGTAAATCTATTATAAAATAAAAACAAACCATGTCAAATATTTATGAGAAATAATACGTAATTAAAAACATAGATAATTTAAAAATTGAATACTTATGAATCTTCACGATGGGATATCAACTCTCACGTATCTTTTCTCTCAATAATTGATCCTTCAACTTGATACATTAGCAGACACATGCTGAGAACCAGAAGATCCTGCAACTACAGAAGGAGATCCTACAACTAGATTAGAGGCCGAAGGCACATATCCTGCAAGTGAATTAGACTATACAGGGGTTGAAGCAGAGGAAGAGTGTGTTCTTGCATCACTATTCCATCTATGACCACCATGTCGAAACTATCAATCATAATTATTAGAACAATAAAGTAAAAAAGAATTGCATCTTCATCAGATGTATAATGAATAATATGAAAAAACTTACCATATTTAATCTGAAGTACTAGATGCCGAAATAATCTACTAATATGTCAAAAAAAAGTTCTCTAACAACCTATAAAAACAAGACAATTCATTAATATATCGAATATATGAAATTTAGAATGAGACAGTAAATAGAAACATATTTGATACTGAATAAAACTTACCCATAATAATAAATCGAAGTCCTTATTGTCATTTTCATCCTCAGCATTTGTCTCTTCAATATCATCCTCCTCATCCTCATCGTCATCGTCATCATCATCATCTATCTCAAAATTAAAATCCTTATCTTCATCTTCATTTATTTCACTTGCATCAACATCTATCACTACGCCACTAAGATCATGTAACATTAAAATATTATATTCTTCGATCTAAAATGTATTAACAACTTTATCTTGTTGATATGTTGTCTTCCCAATGCTCCTCAATGATTTTTCATGCATTTATTTTACAAATAGCCTACCAATAAATTTTATCACGTTTTAAACTAGGATATGAAGCATAAAATATTTGAATTACTTATTGTGACAACGCAAAAGGTTCATACCTCTTGTATAATTTTTTATGATTTATTTCAACCAAATTAAACTATGGATGCATCTTCATGCCTTTGAAAGGGTTAAACCAACGATACATAAATAAAACAACTCACAAATATAAGCCAGGGTACTCAACCTCTACAATTTCATCCAGCAAACCATAAAATTCATTCCTTGCACCTCCATCATTAGATGACTGAACACAAACCCCACTATTCATTGTAGTTTTGCCTATTCCATATTTTTTAGTATGAAAATTATATCCATTTATGAAATATGTCGGCCAAGTTTTCACTATTTATTTTGGACCCCATGACAAATGGATTAGCAATTTTTGTTGGTGCAATAATGCCCCAAGCATTTATATGTTTTGATGTTTAGATAATCATCTAAGTTAGGTAATGCTTTGTGATCTAATTGTGAACGTGTTTAAGTGATAGGAAAATCCAAGTATGAAGACTTGGTAAAGGCAAAGTCCAAGTGTGATCTTGGAAAAGGAAGTCCAAAGGAAAGTCTTGGCAGCGTAAGTCCAAGCATGTAGTCTTGGCGGCGTAAAGTCCAAGCACGCTTTGGCAAAGGAAAACCCAAGACATGATAAAACTGAAGGAAGCTCTTGGAAGCAAAGCGCAAAGGATGAACAAGTCGCGGACTCGGAGGGATCCTGGAGGTGCAAGGCTTAAGGAAGAGATAGAAGGTTGAGTCTAGGTCTAAGGGGTAAATTTAAGTATGAATTATTCATACTTGATGAGTATCAGTCGACTCTTAAGGTGCTCGACTGAGTTTGGTGAAAAGTGATTTCATTTGCCTAGTCATGGCAATCGATCGATGTCACCATCACCGATCGCCAAAGCGATGGCGATTGGATCGCTCGAGTTAAACATGGGCACAGAATGGAGTCTCACTCGACTGCGCTCCGTGATCACTCGACTAATCACTCCATTAGTCGACTGATGGGAGTGTCATTAGAAGATGACGATTATGATCCAAAGAGAAAGGTGTAGCTCTTTTTGTAGGGAAGAAGGACAAGAAGAAGAAGGAGAAGAAAGAAGTGTCTTCCTCATCCGAATCCGAGGAAGACTCATCTAGTAGTGAAGATGAGCTATTGGCAAGCGAGGTGGCTCATTATGTTAAGAAGTTTGGTGGGAGGTCAAGGAAACTCAGTAAAAAGGATGTGAGGAGGATGTTCCAATCCTTAAGAGGTAAGTCTTCTACTAGTTCAATTCCTTCATCTAACGTAACTTGTTATGGTTGCAATAAGAAAGGGCATATCAAGCCAAATTGCCCGGAACTAAAGAAGAAGGAGGAGAAGGAAAAGAAGCAAAAGGAGAAGAAGGAAAAGAAGGAGAAGAAGAAGAAGGAGGCAATGGTGGCACAAACATGGGACACACTAAGCTTGGAGGACTCTTCCGATGATGAAGAAGTGTGTCATGTCACCCGGAATCTAGCCCTCATGGCCTTGGAGGAGGAAGCCGGAAGCTCAAGTGAGGAGTCTTCATCCTCTTCTTCAAGTGACGAATCATCATCTAGTGATGATGAGGTAAGCAACTCCCCTAGGGTAGATTTACTTTACAAAACCATTGCATGCCTTCAAAATGCCTTAAATAGATCAAAAACTAGGATTAAGGACTTAAAAGTAGAAATTAAGTCACTTAAAAATGTAGAACCACTTTGTAATGATACATGTACACTTAGAGATGAAAATGATGAATTAAGAAAAGAAATAGGTGAACTAAGAGCATGCTTAGAAAAATTTACAAATGGCTCTAAATTCCTAGATATGATAATTAAGGATCAAAGGGCTATTTACAACAAGGCCGGAATAGGATATAGGCCTAAGGAAAAGGAGGTAGCATTTACATCTCTTGTTAGTAGAAAATCCACCTTTAGGAGCAAGGTTAGAAAGGCTTGGGTCCCTAAGAAGTTTTTGATTGATGCTAGTGGTCCTAAAATTTGGGTACCTAAGGCTTGCATTTTTCATGTTGTATAGGTAGAAGAACCAAGCTTATGGATTGTTGATAGTGGGTGCTCAAAACACATGACCGGTGATGAGAGTAAATTTTCAACTATCAACCACACTAGCAAGGGGAAGGTGTCTTTTGGAAATAGTGGCAAACTTAAGATTCTAGGAAAAGGCACAATTGAGGTATCCCCCAACCTTGTCATTCATAAAGTGTTATTAGTTAAAAATATGAAATTTAATTTACTTAGTGTAAGCCAACTATGTGATGCAAATTTTGATGTTCAATTTGACTCTTCAAAATGTTTTATAAGACACAAAACTCTAAATGATTGCATGCTAGTAGGTTTTAGGAAATCAAATATATATTATGTTGATTTATCCTATGCTACTAATGCTTCTACTAAGTGTCTTATTGCAAAAGAGGAAGAGAGTTGTCTTTGGCATAGGAGGCTAGGACACATAAACATGAAGAACATAGCCAAAATAGCCAAAATGAAGTTAGTCAAAGGGTTGCCAAAATTCAAGTTTCTCAAGGACAAAATGTGTGATGCATGCCAAGAAGGGAAACAATCAAAAACATCACACAAAGGTAAAACTTTACTTAGTACCGCTTTACCTTTAGAACTATTGCATATGGACTTATTTGATTGTCATAGTACACCTTCCATGATTGGTAGTAAATATTGCTTAGTAATAGTAGATGATTTCTCTATATTTACTTGGGTATTTTTCATGAAAAATAAGGATGAAACCCTAGGAATAATCATAGGATTTAGCAAGAGAGTAGAGAATGAAAGAAAACTCAAAATCAACCGGATCCGTAATGATCATGGTGGAGAATTTGAGAATTCTAACTTCTCAAACTTTTGCTTAGAACAAGGGTACAAGCACGAGTTTTCTTGTCCTAGAACACCCCAACAAAATGGGATTGTGGAAAGGAAAAATCGTGCCCTACAAGAAGCGGCTAGGACTATGCTAAATGCATATTCTTTACCTAGCTACTTGTGGGCGAAAGCAGTTAACACCGCTTGCTATATCCAAAATAGGGTTTTAATTCATAGGTTTTTAGGAAAAACCCCATTTGAATTATGGAATGGTACAATTCCAAAAATTCACTATTTTAAAGTCTTTGGATGCAAAGTCTTTATTTTAAACACCAAAGACAACCTAGGTAAATTTGAGTCCAAAGCGGATGAGGGAATCCTAGTTGGATACTCATCCACTAGTGTAGGGTATAGAGTTTATAATAAAAGAACTCAAAAAGATTGAGGAGTCTTCAAATGTCCAATTCGATGAAACCTCTAATGCATACCCTAGGAAATCCCCTATTGATGATGATATCAATGACAAAAAAATAAGAAATTATCCAAAAATTTCAAGATTTAACTTTAGGGGGTAATGATCAAGGAGGAGAATTGAATCAAAGGGGAGTAAGAGGTGATTCCGATGATGAAAGAAGGGTTGAGGATAATCATGATCAAACTCAATTTAATACACCTCCTAGAACAATAAGAGTTCATCAAAATCACCCTCTAGATCAAATTATAGGTGAATTATCTCAAGGAGTTAGGACTAGGTCATTTCATAGAGATCCCTCTAGTCATATAGCACTAATCTCCTAAATTGAGCCCAAAACAATCAAAGATGCATTACTTGATCCGGATTGGATCTTAGCAATGCAAGATGAATTGGCTCAATTTGAAAGGAGTCAAGTATGGGAGTTAGTTTCTAGACCTAATGACAACACCATCATTACTACAAGATGGGTTTTTAGGAACAAACTAGATGACCAAGGAAATATTACTAGGAATAAGGCAAGGTTAGTTGCAAGGGGCTTTAATCAAGTTGAAGGACTTGATTATGATGAAAAATATGCCCCGGTTGCTAGATTAGATTCTATTAGGATCCTATTAGGGTATGCCTCTTATATGGGTTTCAAACTCCATCAAATGGATGTTAAATCGGCATTCCTAAATGGGTTCATTAAGGAAGAGGTATATGTAGAACAACCACCCGAGTTTGAGAGTATAGAATATCCAAACTATGTATACAAGCTTAGGAAAGCTTTATATGGTTTGAAACAAGCTCCCCGGGCTTGGTATGAAAGATTATCATCTTTCTTAATCTCTAAGGACTTTAAGAGGGGTAGTATAGATCAAACTCTATTTATAAAGTCAACATCAAAGGACATCTTTGTAGCCCAAGTATATGTCGATGACTTTATCTTTGGGTCAACGAATGATGATCTTCTTCAAGACTTTATCAAGAATATGGAAAATGAGTTTGAGATGAGTCTAGTTGGGGAACTAAATTTCTTCCAAGGACTACAAGTCAAACAAACAAGTGAAGGAATTTATATTTACCAAACCAAATATGCTAAGGAAATGATTAAGAAATTTGGTTTGGAAAATGCTAAAGTAGTGTCAACCCCAATGGCAACTAATACAAAAATAGATAGTGATAATGAAGGAAAACAAATTGACCTTACACTCTATAGGAGTATGATTGGTAGTCTCTTGTACCTAACCGCTAGTAGACCCGATATATTATTTGCGGTTGGTATGTGTGCTAGGTACCAATCATGTGCCAAAGAATCCCATTTAGTTGTCGTTAAGAGAATCTTAAGATATATTAAAGGCACACTAAATGTAGGACTATGGTACCCTAGGACTAGGTCTTTTGATTTGGTTGGGTACACCGATTCTGATTATGCCAGTTGTAAATTGGATCGGAAGAGTACTAGTGGTGGATGCCAATTTCTTGGGTCCTCCCTAGTTAGTTGGAGTAGTAGGAAGCAATCTTGTGTTGCTCTATCCATCATCGAGGTCGAGTATGTGGCTATGGGTGGTTGTGTAGCTCAACTACTATGGATGAAACATACCTTAGAGGACTATGAGCTATCTTACTCCAACATGAAAGTATTTTGTGATAATGTGAGCACCATAAATTTGACCAAAAATCCGGTGCATCACTCTAGGACCAAGCACATTGAAGTAAAACATCACTTCATTAGAGATCATGTGGCTAAGGGGGACATTGAGCTTAATTACAATGAATCTAAGTCCAACCTAGCTGACATCTTTACCAAGCCTCTCCCCGAAGTAGAATTTTCATCACTAAGGAGAGAACTTGGGATGTGCTTAGTTGAATAAAAGTATAGGTTTGCATGATCCTATAGAAATTCTAGGACTTATACCTTTAAGCATCTCACAAAACACCTAAGAAACCATGATTTTTGTATTGAGCCACTTAGACAACATGTTAGATGTTAGGAAGATGCACTTGGTTCATTATGCTTGTTATGATGCATTACTATGGACCAAAGTGACATCTAGAGACATTAATTCTTCATTGGACCAATCATTGAGAAGGCTTATGTACAACTAATGTGCATATAGCTCCAAGAACATGATTGGAAATGTCAAATAAAACATAATTTAGGCTATTTTTTGTTGGTGCAATCGGCCCAGGTTGACTCAAGTTTGACTCGAGCAATATTTTGATAGTATTTTGATGATAGACAAAACTCATGACATGGGATTGTCATGGGAAAGTCCAACATGGTGTTGTCATGGAAAATCCAAACATGGAGCTTGGTGTGGGAAAATCCAAAGCATTGCAAAGCCGTGCGCTTAGTGCTTGGTGAGAAATGCATTGTGAAGTCGTGCGCTTGGTGCATGTGGGAAGTCTTGAGGACTTGGTAAGTTCGCTAGGCTCGGGGTCCTTGAGTCGGTGAAGGATGGCATTGCGAAGCCGTGTGCTTAGTGCATCCGAGGGACCGTCGGACGGGAAGCGAATGGAGTGAGACCAAAGGGAAGCATACTTCGAGGGCATGAGACGCGAAGGATGGTGTTGCGAAGCCGTGCGCTTGGTGCATCCGAGGGACGTAGGCCGAGGGAAGAGAGCTTCGATGGGGAACTCCATGAGGGATGAGGTGAACTTGGCCAAGTGGCTAAGACTGAGTGTCGGATGCTCAAACAGCTTGATGTTTGAGGTTTTACCCGACATCAGTCGACTGGCATAGGTGTCATTTGACTGCTCTAGGTCGTATGGGTTCGACCAGTGTTCGACTGAACAGAGTCTGGTTGATTAATCGACTACCATGGGAGGGTAGTCGACTCTTGACAACATCAGTTGACTTCTTAAGGGAAGCAGTCGACTGATTGCACTATGCATGGGCATAGAAGCTAGTTGAGCTCGCTAGCACTCAACTGATGGGTACCAGTCGACTGATAGGTGCCATCAGTCGACTGATGTGTGATCCGTTGAAACTTAACCAATGTGGATCCTGCCGCTGTTGTGAGAGACCGCGGCTACGACCGATCGATGGTCACGATCGGTTGGTGATGCGTCTTAATCGACGATTCAGGTTATAAATGGAGCTCAAGAGGGAGGATTTCGCCAAGCCTTTAAGGAAGCTATTGGAGGGGAATTGTTGCTGCACTCTAGTCTTTCAAGAGCCACCCAAAGCAAGCAACAAGAAAGGGTTCAAAGCAAAGAGTTGTAAAGTGTTCTTTACTTGTATTTCTTGTAATATTACTGTTGTAATAGCTTGTTAGAGGTTTCTCCACCTCCGACGTGTAGTCAAGAAGGAGTTTAGTTAGTGTCGTGTGCATAACTAGAGCTCGGTGAGCTCGCCCGTGGAGTAGGAATCATTCGATTCCGAACCACGTATATCGTGTTATCTCTTGTGTGATTGTATGTGTTGTTAGTATTCATATTTGTATTAGTATTCCGCTGCGCTAACTACAATTGTAGACGAGCAAGCAACGAACGAACGAATTCAACTATCTACGATGAAATAAGGCTATTCACCCCCCTCTAGCCGGCCAACACATTGACCCTACATGTTTATCATATTTTGAAAAACAGTTTTCAAGTGGAACACAAAAGTGATACAAAGTTTGCAAAAACATTAGAACTTTTGTTAGTTTCTAAGTTTGTATCAATCTTGAAATCTTGAAAACATATATTTTTCAAATTATTTTTCCTTGATAAATAATGATTTCAGAAATGTGTACACAAAATTTCATGATTTTTTGAGGTCTCTAGAATTTCTAACGCATTTTTGAAGATGGGCTAAAAAGGCTGAAATTTGAATTTCAGGCATATCAGTCGACTGCATCAGAAACCAGTCGACTGATACACTGTGTCTTCTAAAAAATAGCTTTATTTCCTGGTGATTAGTGTATTTTTGATGTCCTAAAACTATGGTATGATAATCTTCATTATAAAGAAGTTTTTAGGACTGTTTGATGCAAAGTTTTAGGGGGAGTTTTGTCATATAAATCTTTTCATCCCCTTAACTTATATTGTTGGTGCAAAGTTAGGATTTAACCTCCAATCTTTTGATAGACTTTGCTCCACATGTCTTTAATTCATCATAAACCATATCTTGGATTAAGGGGGAGCTTAACTTTGACTTTATACCTTAGTTCAAGATACAACAAATTTCACTCTTTCATGCAAATTTATGTATTCTTCTCTTTTTGATGTATGTCAAAGGGGGAGAAGGAATGTTTAAGTTAGAATTCATATTGAAAATATGATGGAAATATGATTATGTGCATGAATGTCTAAAGATAGAATTCATATTGGAAATATGATTATGTGCATGTTTTAAAGACCTAACTTAAATGATTGTCAAACATTAAAAAGGGGGAGATTGTTGGTGCAACAATGCCTCAAGCATTTATATGTTTTTATGTTTGGATAATCATCTAAGTTAGGCAATGCTTTGTGATCTAATTGTGAACGTGTTTAAGTGACAGGAAAATCCAAGTATGAAGACTTGGTAAAGGCAAAGTCCAAGTGTGATCTTGGCAAAGGAAGTCCAAAGGCAAGTCTTGGCAGCATAAGTCCAAGCATGTAGTCTTGGCGGCGTAAAGTCCAAGCACGCTTTGGCAAAGGGAAACCCAAAACATGACAAAATCGAAGGAATCTCTTGGAAGCAAAGCGTAAAGGATGAACAAGTCGCAGACTCGGAGGGATCCTGGAGGTGCAAGGCTTAAGGGAGAGCTAGAAGATTGAGTCTAGGTCTAGGGGGTAAATTCAAGTATGAATTATTCATACTTGATGAGTATCGATCGATCGATGTATCGATCGATCGTTAAGGTGCTCGATCGAGTCGGTGAAAAGTGATGAGCGATGATTGCCTAGTCGTGGCAGTCAACTGATGTCGACTGTTCGAGTTAAACATGGGCATATAATGGAGTCTCACTCGACTGCGCTCCCTGATCACTCGATCAGTCGACTGATGGAAGGATCAGTCGACTGATGGGAGTGCCGTTGGAAGATGATGATTATGAATCCCGTAAATCTGGCTATTCAGAAGTTGTTAACCGCGACGGCAATCGACTGATGTTGTACATCAGTCGACTGATCGTGCTCCAATGGGAAAAATAGCCCTCTCTCTATAAAAAGAGGGCTGGTGGTGGCTTTGAGGGCTAATGCTTACTTTCTGATCATCTTCTCAAGCCTCCATGATTTTTCCAAGCTTTCTAGTGTTTTAATTTCCCTCCTCCTCCCTAAACTTCATATTCATCCATTGTAAGAAGAGGAGGGTTGTTTGTAAAAGAAACTTCATAGTGAGATTGCTTAGGGTTGATCCACATTAAGGATCACCGTGGAGTGGGAGCGTTATCTCCGAACCACGTAAAGGATTTGTGTTAGCATTGTATTTTCATTTCCTTTATTATTGTTGTTTTTGTTTGTGCTTCCGCTAATCTTTTTGTAGAAACGAAAACAAGCTATTCACCCCCCCCCCTCTAGCATTCCAACGATCCCCTATAATTTTGCTTAATGTGAGCTTGATTATCATGAACCTAAAGTCAAATAAATATATGTTAACATCAAGATTTAACCAATTGATTATTATAGATTGCTTACATATTTTTTGAACCAAGCTGAAAACTCTTCATCACATAAACGATCAAACTTATTCGCCGAAAGCTCAGAATATAAGTTTTGGGTTTTGGAAAATCCTACCATAAAAATAATTATAACACGAACAATAATTTAGGTTATAAGAAATACATAATATAACATATATATACTAACTCGAAATACAATGTTACTTCTAGAAAGTTCAGTAAAATATATGTGTGGGTTGCTCATCATTCTTGACCAGTTAAGCATCTATGTGTACAAGATTCACTTGGTCGACCAAGATAGTTAAAAATTGAGAATGACTCCAAATTTGGATCAACATGAATCATTTCTTCCTGCTCTCCATCTTTTGCATTGAACGTGAGGTTTAAAATAATATGATGCAAAAGTTATAAATTTTTTCCACAATATATGCATTAACAATAGAAGCCTCAACATGTGCCTTTGTTTTTCACTTTTTTCTTCAAGTGATAGAAGAATCTAATAGTAATAAAATAAAATGTATTGGAAAATAACATATACTAAAATTAGTCAATTTATTATGCACTAACAACGATCAATGAAAATGAAAAGTTCACCTTTCAAATCGATATATCCATCAAAAGTGAATAGGACCTCCAACTTTGGCCTCATATGGAAAGTGAATCAAAACATATTCCATGGAATCAAAAAATGACGGTGTAAATATTATTTTTAAATTATACAGAGTTATTGGATTGTCCCTCTCTAATGTCTTCATGTGTGAATAACTCAATACTGTCGAGCAAATATCATGAAGGAAAATGCTCAACTCCGTAATGGCACCCCATACAAAATTTGGTAACATTTCCTTAAACCCAATAGGAATTAGTCTTTCCATGAATATATGACAGTCATGACTTTCCAAACCAATCAATTTGCGTTCCTTCAAATCGATGCATCTTCCAATATTAGATACATAACCATCAGGAAATCTCAATGATTTCAACCATTCACAAATAATCTATCTCTGATCTTTATTCAATATATAAACTATTTTTGGCTTTGGTCCCCTACTATTTTCATTGACATCAAGAGTAGGTCATTTACAGATGAGACGCAAATCTTTTCTTGCATTCAGATTGTCTTTTGTTTTTCCAGTAATATCCATCATTGTATTTATCAAATTATCAAAAACATTCTTCTCAATATGCATTACATCAAGAGTATGATGAATCAAATGACTGTCAATACGGTAAATCCTAAAATATACTCCATTTAATCCATTTATGCATACTTCCATAACCATATGTTGTAACATTTGGTTCTTCAATAACAGATGGAATGTGAGATATCGGAAAAATAATAATAATAATAAAATATCACTGGTTAATTAGGAAATTGTCCTATAATTTTTTTTTTTGGGAATGTTTAGAGATTTCTAGGGTATTTCATTGGGAAATAATAGATTAATTTAAACCAAGGGTTGATTAATCTAACCCTAAGTCTAAGCTTCCTATTTAAGCCATCCTTAATTATTTTCCCCTCTCTATTTTCTTCTTCTCCCGATTTCCCTTCTTCTGCAACCGACCAAATTGCCAATCTTCTCTTCCCCATGCCCTCTTCTCTTCTGCCAGCGGTTGTTGCCTCATCGTCGATACCCAAGCCAGTTTACCATTGCTGATCCTTCTCTTCCTCATTGCGCTCATCATCGTGGACAGTCGCAACGGCCATCACGGCCAGCTGCGATCACCCCGAACTCGTGACACCACCCCATCACTGCCATTCTCTTCTCATCTGTCGGTCATCGTCGCCACTTCATCGTCGAAGATCTCCACTCGAGTAATTGTTGTATTACACGAGCACAGTGACACCACCTTTACCGTCGCCTTCCCCATCTCCGTCGGCCTGTGATCCCAACCTCGTCGGTGTTGCTGCCCTCTCGTTGATCCACCACTTTGGTCGCTGATGCTCCTGCTTGTGTGTCACAGTCAATCAATGCAAACCAATGTCACCACCCTCTTCTCCATCATTTCCCTCAACCAGCCATTTGTGAGTTCCGTCCGGTGATCTTTCTTATCAACAGTGTTTTCGATCTGGGTCATCACCGTCTCGAAACCGATATGGTCTCTTCTCCTTTGTTTGCTGTTCTGCGGTGATTGTCAAGCTGGTGGCCACTCTTTCATAGATGGGTAATTGTTTGATTCATGTATAGATTAGAGAAGTTGATTGGGAGTTTCGTGTTAGCTGTGTCTTTGTGATTGCTAGGTGGAAAAGGGCAATCAGAGTAATGGTTTTGGCCAATGAATCTGATCATTGCAGATTTGAACTTCCTAAGGTGGATATGGGGTTAGCTTCCAGTGCAACCAAGTATTGAGATTGGTTGTCTCTAATTCGACCATTTGATTTGGATTGGATACATAGCTGTGAATCAAGAAATTGTGCAAGTGTAGATAAGTTTGGTAAGTTCATATTTGTGATTTTCATTTTGGATCAGGCAATGGATGTGTGTTTCAGATAAGCTATGGTTGATTGGAACAATGGGAGGTAAGTTTTGATTTTGTATGTTATGAAGTAGATTATGTTATGGCTGTGTAATAGATTGTGTAAAGGTGTTATTATAGATTATATCTATTGGATAAATTGTGGTGAAATTTCAAGAAACTTGGATTAAAGAGCGGTGTGATTGAAGCGATTGTAAGGTAAGCTTGGATTTAGATGTTATTGATTCGATGTGAATGTGTGTTAGCTCCAAAAATTGGTTATTACAGTAGTATTATTTGTGAAGAATATCGTCGATTGAATATGATTAGTAGATGAAATGTAAAGGATTACACTACTATAGGATTGAATTGATTAATCAAGGGGTTGTGCTAGCATTTAGTTATTCTTTGTGTTATGTAATTACAGGACCTTGATTCGGGATAGTCTTATGTGCATGGAGATTTGTTTGGATATTCTACATCATGTGGGTGATTTCTCTTTGGCTCTTGTAGATCTTGAACTTAGTGCATGAAATTTGTTAATGATAGATAGAATTATCTTGACTCCACTCTAATTATTCTTGTGCTTGATACTTAGTCGTTGAACTTTGAGATACTCATTCGATATCTATACAGTCTCATTTGATCACTGTTGTTGATTACAAATATTATATTTGTTTAATATATGAATATTGCATAAGTATATGTAGCTGAGTACAATTGTTGTCTTTGATTGGTCATCATGTTATACTACTAGAATTGGAAATGGTTATAATTGTAGATTTGGTTGTCTTATTGTATTACCTTGTATTGAGTATCTCTTGTCGACCATGATTACCGTGGATGGTTGAGTGGATCGTCAGTGGAGTGTTGTTTACGGACTGGAGGTCGTAGCATGATATGTGTATATGTCTGTTGTTTATGACTCCCTCTGAGGTAGTGTGCATGTCAGAGGGCTTACGTGCATTGGAGTCATCATCACATTGCATACATACTGTTGACTATGTCTCCTGTGTGGTTGAGAGAGTCATCAGTCATACCTGTCCACCCGACCACTATGGGATAGTGGTTGCGGGAGATATGGACAGTTGATATTTGCAGCACTCGGCCACTATGGGATAGTGGTAGCTGGAGTTGCGTGCAACTTGTTCTGTCGAGCAACACTCGGCCATTTGTCAGTAGCAGTAGCTAAAGTTGCATGCAACAGGGACCCCTCATATGTGGTTAGATAGCTACTTACTCATACTGTCCATTCAGACACTCGAGAGTAGTGGTAGCTGGAGTTGGGTCAGTTGTCATGTTTTGTCCACCCAGGCCACACGGGGTCGTAGTACCGAGGTGTGCAGACAGTGACCATGCATGTGCATAGTCGTGGAGTCACATATATATGTTTGATGCATATTGCATATGCTTGTGATATATTGCATTTATTTGACTTATGATTATTGCATATGTTTGTACATCATCATACATATCTTTTGTATGTTCTATACTGTGGTATGTAGAGTACTTGGGTATGAGTTGGATTAGGTTGTTATGTGCATTTGGTTAAAATTATGATTCCGCATTAGATGGACCAGGTTATTTGATTATACGTCGTTCATATGATTATGAGTTGAACATAGGTGTGTTATTATTCATGCATGTTATTTGTACATGTTATGTTGTTGCATATTTTCTCAGGTGGTTATAAGTTGTGTCATTGCAGATTTTCATGTAGGTCAGTACATTACATTACATTTGGTGGATCATGTTAGTATATGCTTTTATTATTTTTATACTAATGGTTAGTTGTTATTACCTTTAAGAAAGTATACCTGTTGATCTCCATATGTTTATTTAATTCATGCACTATCTAATCTTTACCACTGAGTCTTATACTCACCACCACAGACCCTGTGTTTTCCTGTCGCCCAGGTAGAAGGTAGACGATTCCTTGGGTGCTCAGAGCTCCACCAGCTGATCCCATCTCACACCAAGCATTTGGATTCTATTCCATATTCGTGTTGTATTATTTTGGATTGTATGTTTTGGATTTTATTCTATATTGCTTCTGCATTTTGATTATGGTTGTGGTATCGATTTCTATTATGTTTTCGATTATGTTTGTGTCAAAATCGCACCAGTGCGTATCTATGTGTCTTTGTATTTTTTTTATTATCTGCTAGTGGTATTTCATTGTGATATATGATCTGTGTGTGTTAGTGGTTATGTGGGCCTTGTATCTTATTATATCTTATATTGTCACAAGAGGATACCATTCGGTTGAAGGGACAAGTATACCCTTGGGGCATGACATGGAAAGTTAAGCACTCTATGTCATATGCATTCACAGGTTAATCTCAATGGTGGAGGTGTTCTTTCAATTCTATTATTAGTGAATTCTTCTTTATTCCTTTTGAATTTGTGATTTGATGGTAAAAATTATATGACAATCAAAATAACTCGCTTTCTTTCTATATTTTAATCTGAATGATTTTGATCTCTCCATACATATTGGACATCCTAAAATCTCAGCAGAACATCATCCTGATAACATACCATAAGCCAAAAAATCATTTATGGTCCAAAGAAGCGTAGTTTTCATCAAAAATATCTGATTGGTATGAACATCATATGTAGAAATACCCTTATCCCATAGTTATTTCAGCTCCATAATCAATAGTTGCATGTAAACATCTATTAACTTTTTCTGATTTTGTGGGCTAGGAACTATCAATGTTAAAAACATATATGGTATTTTCATACACATACTGGGTGGAAGATTATATAGAGTTAAGATAACTAGCCAAAAAGAATAAGTTTTTCTTGATTTGCCACTACTGGGCATTGACCCCGCATGGGCTATGAGCACACATTGGGCATTGTTGGGCCAGCAGGGGCCCTCACTGGCTAGCATGGGGTGTCGGCCCTATAGGGGCATCCCTGGGCCAATAAGGGATGTTTGCCCCACAAGAGGATGTCACTGGGCTAGTAGAGGTCATCGTCGGTCAACAGGGGGTGTCGCTAGGCCAGTAGGGGGCCCCAGCAGATGCCCCCCACGTGGGGGCACCCCAATAAGGGGATTCACCCTCATTGGGGGTGTCCCATACAGGGGTCGTCGCCCTCAAGGGGGGGCATCCCCTACAAGGGGCATCGCCCCCAGGGTGTGTCGCCCTCATAGGGGGGTGTCCCCCTATAGGGTGTGTTGCCCCTATGGGGTGCGTCGCCCCTTGCTCAGGGACACCCTCGTCGCCCACGCCCCGAGGGGGGCGTCCCCTGCAGGCGGTGTCACCCTTGTGGAGGACGACACCCCCTGCGCTCAGGGATGCCCCAGTAGGAGGTGTCACTCCCTGCATGCGGGGATGCCCCAGCAGGGGGCACCGCTGGCCATTGGCTCTACGATGACCGACATCGGCCCGCTGGATACAATTCCAACATCGATCTGCCAGAGCTGGTGGTGGATCGAGCAAGAGGAGGGTGAGAGTACCTTTGGAGCGCGGACGCAAAATGATTAGGAAAAAGGAAAGGGGGGAAGGAAATAGTTGAATTTGGTGATGAAATATATTCGTTGTAAATTTCATCGTAAATTTACAATGAAAGATACAATTTGCAGAATTGGCGACAAATTTCAAATTTGTTACAAAATTTATGACGAATTTAATATTCATCGCAGAATTGGAGACTACTTTTAAATTCATCACCAATTCTCCGAGGAAAGATGAAATTCATCGAAAACTTTGCATTTCATACCTCGTGGACAATTCTCATATTTTTTTATCTAAATAATTTAAAAAATATGACAAAATTTATTACAAAATTTTTTCATCCCAGCATGGGGCATCGCTGGTCATCGGCCTCGTGACGGTTGGCATCGGCTTGTCTGGGGCGATGTCGACGCTGATCTGTCAAAGCCGACGGTGGATTGAGCAAGAGCATAGGGAGAGCATACCTTTGAAGCATGGATGCGGGATGATGGGGGGAAAGGAAAGGGGGAAAGAATTATAGTGGAATTTGATGATGAAATATATTTGTTGCAAATTTGCAACAAAAGATAAAATTAGTCACAGAATTTGCGACAAATTTCAAAGTTCCATGAAGATCCCTCACCAACCTAAAAAGTAGAGGAGGATTCTAAGGAGGAATGCTCATTCTCTCAAGCTCATGAAGATTCAGAAGTTGATAGGTGTTCAACATCCAAAGAAGAAATTGAAGAAGCTTCCACTTCTAGGATTGAGGGGGAGGAGAGAATCTTTCACGTCATAACAAGAAGAGTCTTCTACATCCAGGAGGAGTGACGAATTCAACCAAGCTTCCTTTACCATTCAAGGTAACTTAAGCATAATTACTAAAAATAAAAAAACATATAATATGCTTTGAGTGTAGGGAACAAGGACACTATAAAGAGCAAGTGTTCTAGATTAATCAAAAAGAAAGCTCAAGTGTCATCTAAGGCCAAGGAGAAGGTGAAGGAGACCAGAGCCCCAACATGCAAAGGCAAGTAGCACATTATGTGCTTTAAGTGCCAACAAAAAGGGCATTCCCGAAGTCAATGTCTGAGGGGGAGTCACCCTAGGAAGGATAAGGGAGAGAGCTCAAAAGTAGGGGGAGCTTCTAAGGCTAAGGTAACAGTTAATAATGCACTTTCATGTTTTAAAGTTAAGAAGCATGTTAGAGATATATCATGTTTTAATTGACTTGCAATTTATAATAAAAGCATGCAAGTAATAATAGATTTTATTGCTTAGGTGATAAATATGTCAATTTGCCTAAGGGCAATTCTACAGCCATTACCTTCAAGACTAGATTACCTAAGGATAACAGTAACCTAGGCATTAATCCTAAAAAATAGTAGACACATGCCTAGGAAGAAAAATATCTCAAGAAATAATGGAAAAACAAAACTTAATGTTTTATAAAATAAAAATCAAGCCTTGAGGTAAAGACTTGAGAAATTGGAAAATACCCTCAATAAGATGACAAATTCAATTAAAGGGTCAAATGGTAAAAATCTAGGTTTTAGGAGGCAAGAGTCGTCTAAGGGCAAGAAAGGCTTGGGTCACAAGCCTAAGTCCATGGAGGTAATGCCAACCTACCATAATGTTCCATTTAACTATGGAACAAATACTAGGTCTAGGAAAATCATGGTCACAAGGGAAGTCATCCCTAGTGTTTATCATAGTAGATGTCTAGTAGTTAAGGTTTTGAAAAAACCTAGGAAAGTCACTAAATGGAGTTAGGGTGTGTCAATCCTAGGAGCATGATTCCATCACGCTAAATGGAGTTAGGTTGTGTCAATCCTAAATGGAAGGGTAGTTAATCTAACCATGGTAGAATTGACACTTTAGGACATTTTCAAGGTTATGTGATACCTTTGAAATAAGATTAGAATTTATCCTAAAAGGATTTTAAAATGTACCAATAGAAAGTATGAAGTTTTAAAAATTGATCATAATTGTCACAGATTAGATTTAGAGTCAATAGTGTGTTATTTTGGATTTTTAGCACACTTGAGGGGAAATGAGCATTAAGGCAAAATGGGTATAATACTATAAAATGACAATTAGATTTAAAACTTAAGAATTTTTATACTTTTGAATTAGTTATATGTCATGCTTTGGTTACCATATGTCATGTCATGACATCATACTTAATATAATCATTTAAAATGTCATAATAATACTTAAGTTGATTTATGTCATGTTTATACTTACGATTATTTTTATGTCATGACATAATCCATCATTGGCACATGCTTAATTAATGCACATCATTTATTTCATGATCATTTTCATGCATTTAGGATAACTGATTTGAAATTAAGGACGATGACATTGATTTGAAGTCCCAAGATAAGGGAATCAAATCAGATATGTCTAGATAAATGCATGAACCCTTTGATTAGGAAAACACCAAACCCACATCTCACAAACCTTAGGATGACATGTGTTATTAATACACCTTAGACACATGTGAGATGTTAGAAAAATGAGTTAAGTTCAAGGTGCATAGATATTGCATCTAGATGAACTCAAACTCATAATATAACATGGAGGAATCATGAGAAAAGCTAATGTATAAGTCTTGTACATTTAGCCTATAAACCATGATTGAAATTAAGGTTTTGAAAACATTTTAAAATCATTTTAGAAAACCTTAGTGAAGCATATCTTTTGATAGCAATCACATTGAGAATATTGATACATGTTAGGCCAAAAATATTAAAGTTTTTAATGCTTTTGAACTTTGTATCAATCCCTTAAAATAATGAGTATTTTATTATAAAATTATTTTTCACGCATTGTATTTCATAAAAGTAATGTATGTATAAAATTTCACATTTTTTTAAATTACGTATAATTACTTATGAATTTCCAAAACTCATTTCTGAAACACTAATTTATGCATTTGCAAAAACCAATCGACTGTCACTTTAGCGATCATTTGGTAATAATCGATCGTCGATTTTTATTTGATGGTAGATTATTATATCGACAAAACAAGATTTGTTTAGCTAGTTATCAGCACCCCTAGGTACCCTAACGTCTTCTTACCCTAGGATATGCTTTGGAAAGCATTGCAAGGGTGAAATAATCATTGAAAATGATTAATAGAGTTATTTAGGGTGGAGTATCAAATTTAAAGAAAGGTTAAAGTTCAAGTTTGAATTTTTACCCTTATTTTTGATTGTTTAGATTCCCTATAGTCTTAGGAACTCTTTAAGGACATTGTTGGTGCAATGGTCAAGGGGAAGTAAGCCTTTAGCGGAAGGTCATCCATCTTGGTATGATGGATAAACCTTGATTACAAAGGGAGAGAAGTGAGGGTTAGGTAAACTTTCATTGTGGATTGCCTCTCTATTATTGATAAGGGTTGTATCACTAAGAAGAGCGAAGGCATCCAAGATGATTTTGGACCAAGGGAGAGAATAAAGGATCTCATTGGGAGATGAGACATTGGAAACCCTTGGTGGGTTTTTTGATATATGTCAAAGGGGGAGAAGTGAGAGTTTAAGTTAGATAAACCTTCATTATGCTTTAGCATAAGAAGAGTTAAGTTGGGTTATGGGACAACCTAACTTAAAGGTATTGTCAAACATCAAAAAAGGGAAGATTATTGGTACAATCGACCTCAGGTTGCGATTGACCAGACTCGAGTGGGATTCGAGTAGGGTTTTGATGTTTGCTAATAGGTTTGACCATTGTTTGACAATATAGGTTTGACCATATGTTGACCATATGACAAGTGGATGATTGAGATATCCAAAGTCATATTAGGGAGATTATTTGAGGGAGATTATTGGAGCAATCAAATCTCAGGTCAAGGTTGACTAGACTCGAGTGTGACTTAAGGGAAAGTCTAAGTATGGATACTTGGTAATGGAGAAGTCTAAGTTTTGAAACTTGGTAAGGGAAAGTCCAAGAATGGTCTTAGCATTGAAAAGGCCAAGTATAGATACTTGATAATGGAAAGTTCAAGATTGGATTATTGGCAATGGAGAAGTCTAAGTTTGGATATTGGCAAATGGAATGTCCAAGCGTATAATCTTAGCCACATAAGTCCAAGTATGTAGTCTTGGTCGTGAAAGTCCAAGTTTGGATACTTAGCAAATGGAAAGTCCAAGGATGTAGTCTTGGTCACATAAGTCCAAGTGTGTTGTAACGCCCGTAAAATTCCTAGCAATTTTACAGGAATTTTTGGCTTGATGATCATGGGCTTTATGTGGGCCTTTTCAAAAATAAAAGAAAATAAGCCAAAAAGGGGTGCAAGGCCTAGGAATTGAACCCCAAACCTCTAGAGATAGCCAAGCCCTATAGATGCACCCACTAACCAGAAGCCCAATAGGATTATATCATTAGAGGAATAAGGGAGATTATGGTTAAGTGTAAGGGAGATTAAGGGACTTTTTAGGTGAATAAATAGGGGGTTGAGGAGGCATGAGTGAGAACCTTCACTTTCTCCTCTTCTCTTCTTCTTCTCACCGAAATCCTAAAGCTCTCCCTCTCCATTTCCACCCCTTGGCCGAAACTCATCCAAGAAAGAAGCTAGGGCTAGGTTTTGTGTTCCTTAGGTTATCTTCACACTACAAGCAAAGCGAAGGATGTAAGTATCCCTAACCTGAATACGAGTAGCTTCGATTGATGTTTGTAAAAGAAACCTATATGTTATATCCGACCAAGCTAGGTTTTGGTTTATCAATGAAGTTGTATGCTATGTTTAGGAAGTAGATGATGATGTTAAGATGGAAAAAGGGATTAGGTTAAAAGCTAACCCTCATAGCCACTAAAGCCTATTCGGCCAAGCCATGATTTTAGGTTTCAATGAAGTTCCATGCTATGTTTTTTTTTGTAGCTATATGATGATGCTAGGATTTAAAATGGATTAGGTTAAAGGTTAACCCTAAAGACCTACATGGACCATTCGGCCACCCCTAGATCTTGATGATTCAATGAAGTTTAATCCATGTTTTGTAGGATAATGATGTTGTTATTATGTTAAATGAATCAGGTTAAAGGTTAACCCTAAAATCCCTACATGGATCATTCGGCCAACCTATGTTTTGGGTGACTAAATGGAGTTTTAATTCTTGTTTTATATGCAAATGAAGTTGTTGCTATGTTAAATGAATTAGGTTAAAAGATAACCCTAGAAAACCCTATGGATCATTCGGCCAACCTATGTTTTGGGTGATTAAATGAAGTTGTTGTGTTATGTTAAATGAATTAGGTTAAAAGATAAGCCTAGAAAACCCTATGGATCATTCGGCCAACCTATGTTTTGGGTGATTAAATGAAGTCTAGTTCTTTTTTTATATGCAAATGAAGTTGTTGTGTTATGTTAAATGAATTAGGTTAAAAGATAACCCTAGAAAACCCTATGGATCATTCGGCCAACCTATGTTTTGGGTGATTAAATGAAGTCTAGTTCTTGTTTTATATGCAAATGAAGTTGTTGTGTTATGTTAAATGAATTAGGTTAAAAGATAACCCTAGAAAACCCTATGGATCATTCGGCCACCATGACTTTTGGGTGATTAAATGAAGTCTAGTTCTTGTTTTATATGCAAATGAAGTTGTTGTGTTATGTTAAATGAATTAGGTTAAAAGATAACCCTAGAAAACCCTATGGACCATTCGGCCGCCATGACTTTTGGGTGATTAAATGAAGTCTAGTTCTTGTTTTATATGCAAATGAAGTTGTTGTGTTATGTTAAATGAATTAGGTTAAAAGATAACCCTAGAAAACCCTATGGATCATTCGACCACCATGAATTTTGGGTGACTAAATGAAGTCTAGTTCATGTTCTATGTGCAAATGAAGTTGTAGTTGTGTTAAATGAATTAGGATGAAGGATAGCCCTAGACACCCCTATGGACCATTCGGCCATCATGCATTTTGGGGATTAGATGAAGTTTTAATACAAGTCGTATGTGCATATGAAGTTGTTGTTAAGTTAAATGAATAGGTTAACATGTGTTTTATGTTGGGTGAATTCATGTTGACTTGTGATATTAAATAATGCTAGATGAAGATAACCTGCCTTAGGTTAGTGTTTACTTACTTTTGATGCCATGCTTTTTTTTGTCATGTCTATGTGTATGCGATGTTTAAAATATGTTATGAAATGGAAAAAGATAAGATTATGAAATGAAACAAAATGATATGTTCACGACATGAATATGACATGATGATGAAATGAAGAATGATATGTTATGAAATGAAGAATGGTATGTTTACGAAATGAAAGATGATATGTTCATGAAGGGGAAGCATGATGTGTTATGAAATAAAGTATGCTATGTTTGCAAAATGAAATAAGCTATGTTATAAAAATAAGCATATAAGTATTTTACCTTCTGCATGGCTTGTACCAAGACCCTAACAAGGTCCGAGAAGGGATGGGCTCCTAAGATGCCCTAGGTCAATGGAATAAGACTCGGGCCTAGGATGGGCTTCTATGTATGATTGCCCCTAGGTCGATGGAATAAGACTCGGGCCTAGTACGGGATGGGCTCCAAGATGCCTTAGGTCGATGGAGTAAGACTCGGGCCTAGGATGGGCTTCTACGCTATGATGATTGCCCTAGGTCGACGGACTAAGATCGGGCCTAGTAACCTATTAGGTTCGAGACTTGCTACCTCGGGCCTATTTAGGGATAGGCGCTATGATAATGAAGAAGTGGTACAATGTCGGGCCCAAATATGTTGGGATTTATGTTTACGTACCAATAATATATGTTTTCAAAAGCATCCTGCATATGTTACCTGATTAGATTGTTATGTTCACATGCCATGTTGATATGTTACATATGAAGTATGTTATGTCTGATATGTCATGTTTATGTCACTATGCTACATATGATGTATGTTATGTTTGATATGCCATGTTTATGTCACTATGCTACATATGATGTATGTTATGTTTGATATGACATGTTTATGTCACTATGCTACATATGATGTATGTTATGTTTGATATGCCATGTTATGCCACTATGTTACCTATGATGTATGTTACGTTTGATATGCCATGTTATGTCACTATGTTACACATGATGTATGTTATGTTTGATAGGTCATACATATATGTCGTATGTTATGTTGATTTGCTACGTTACGTATGTTATGTTTAATTAAGTCCTAAATGTACATGATATGATGCTATGTTATAGATGATACATGTTATGCTGCCATGCTATGGATGAGACATGTTATGTTTACTCACGTTACTTATGCTACATGTTAAGTTGATTACGCCATGTATGTTACATGTTATATGACTTATATGTTATGAATGTTACATGCTTATATGTTATGAATGTTACATGCCATGATTAATGTCGATATATGGTTTTTGTGAGTAGGACTGGATCTTACTAAGCCTATGTGCTTATAGTTTATCTTTCCCTCGTACTGCAGATAAGGGTAAGGGATGGATAAACTAAAGGGAGCAGCAGGAGGGGCCAAATGTGTGTGGCAGTGGCATGGTAGAGAGGATCCGTTAGGTCTATATATATATGTTTACCTATGATGATGATGTCTATGGATGTCCTTACTTATGTCTCCTTATGACGATGATGTTTATGAACCTGAACTAAGCACTAAGTATCTAAATATATGATGCATGCTCTATGTTGATAAGAAGAAGTAAAGAAGAAGTAAGAAGAAGTAAGAAGAAGTATCTATACATGTTATGAAGCATACTCTATGTTAAAAAGAAGAAGTATATATATATATATATATATATATATATATGTATATATATATGTCAATGCATGTTTACGTTTTAAAAGAAAAAAAAAAGGTCTAAAGTCTTCCGCTGAATGAATTAAGAAGTATGTATAAAGTCTTCCGCTGTATGTAATGTATGTATGTATGCGTCACACGCCCCTTCGGATTCAGGTCCGAAAAGGGCGGGCGTGACAGGTTGGTATCAGAGCGGATCTGCCTTTCCACTACACACACATCAAGCTCCAAATCCTGCCGCTCCAAGTAAGAATTCTATGTCTACTCTAAGTTTGTTAAAATTTTCTCATGTATGATAGGAAATGTTTCTAGCTTAAATATGCATGAAAATATGTATGATACCCTTATGCTTGTCCACGTATGATATAAAATGCCTTAGCTTATTTTGTTAATGTATGATATAAAATGCCTTTAGCTTATTTTGTTCACATATGATATAAAATGCCTTAGCTTATTTTGTTCATGTATGATATAAAATGTCTTAGCTTATTTTGTTCATGTATGATATGAAAAGCCTTTAGCTTAAATATGCATGAAAACATGAATGATAACTTTATACTAGCTTTACTTAATACATGAAGATAAGTGTATGATAAAGAACGTTTTAGTTTAAATATGCATGAATATATGTATAAGATAAGTGTATGATAAGGAATGTTTTTAGTCTAAATATGCATGAATATCTATATGATAATCTTATGCTAGCCTAGCCTTTAGTTTAAGTAATGCATGAATATACAAATGATAGCTTTATGCTAGCTTTAGTTTAATTACACGTAGAGAAACGAAACAAAAAAAAACTCCTAAAATTACGAAGAATTAATTTTCGTAATTAATTGTGTATGATCTATGCTCATATAAATTGAATTAAGTCGGTTTCGTACTGGTTAGTCGGTTTTGTACTGACTTAATTTATTTCAATTTTAGATGGCACGGACAATCACTACGATGACCCGTCGTGATGTGTTACGAAACAAATTGAGGGAAGCTATTGAAGAGATAGTTTATAAACCTAATGGTGCGGTCATCGGACACATAAGAAGGCTCGATAGTCTTTTTAGGAGACTCGAGTAGCAGGAGTTTCCGTTACTTGACAATTATCGGATATGGGCCTTGGTACGCACTCTGCCAAATGATTTCATGGTAGTTTCACATCACGTATGGGGCCGCTATGAAGGGCGGATAACATATGCTGAGTTGTGCTGGGAACTACTGGAGCACAAGGTTCAAGAGAATCCTGTGGTAGCTGGCCTCGAAAAGAATGAAGAGAGTTCTACAAACAGTCAACTTATTGGCCAGCCTGAGACTACCCTAATGAGGCCAAGGAATATAGGACTAAAAATAATTACAACTGCACTAGGGTTTGTCCTAGTGGGAGTCGTAATAAACTATCTTCTCAAGTAGTTTTGTTCCGATTAGAAATAAGGAATGTTATATATTAACACTTTTCTTTTCTGAACGTATGAATAAGAAATGATGAGCTCGTTTCCTATGAGCTCGTTTCCTTTGAAATTAGTGATTAGTTTATTTCATGGGATGTATGTGGTATAGTTGATTAGATTGGGGACATACGAATGATGAGTGGAAACGAAGTTGCCGCTTGATGTTGTAACCCAATTCAATTTGACATTGAGTCAATCAGAGACTGCATGTGACCTATCGGTCAGCGAAGCCGTGAAGAGATTCAGCCGACTCGCATGCCTATACGCAGAGTTGGTCAGCACGGAAAGAGAAAGGGGTAGACTCATGCTGAAGATGCTCCGACCAGAAATAACTCGGAATGTGGCCGGCGGAGCTCATAGACCGCAGACCGCAGAGGAGTTGTTGAGTGCCACGATTACGAGCATTACAGAGCGTGAGGTAGCAGATGGCTCGAGCTCGTCAAGGATTATGACTGCGAGATTCTCTACCATCCGGGGAAAGCTAACAAGGTGGCTGATGCACTCAGCAGGAAGTCCTGCGCCACCTTGATGTCTCTATCAGTGTTATCTCGGCCCTTAGAAAGAGAGATTATGCGTTACGGGGTTGAAATCATTTTCGGGCAGCTCTCGACCATGACGATAGCACCGACGCTGTTCGATGATATACTGGAAAAGCAAGCCCGTGACCCAAGCCTTCAGAGGATCAAGCAAGAGGTCTTAGAAGGAAAGGACGACGAGTTTCGGATCTCTGATAGTGGAGTACTCTACCTCAGGGATCGCTTATGTATTCCCGACGATCCAGAATTACGGAAGGAGATATTTGAGGAAGCTCACAGAACTCCTTATGCGATGCATCTGGAACCACCAAGATGTACCAAGACACGAAGCGAAAGTTACGGTGGTTGGAATGAAAAGAGATCCGCTCGGTATGTCGATCATACGACTGCAGAGGTTAAGCGAAACACGAGAGACACGGAGGAACACTGCGGTAGATCCAGATTCGAAATGGAAATGGGAGGACATTTCTATGGATTTCATCTGGGATTGCCCAAGGCGACAAGCGGTTATGATGCTATATGGGTAATTGATGATTAAGTCCGCCCATTTCTTAGCAATCAAGATGACCTATTGAGCAAGCTGGCTCGATTATATGCTAGGAAATTATCGGACTACATGGAATTCCTAAGACCATCATTTCAGCGAGAGATGGTCGCTTATTTCCCATTTCGGGAATGTGTTGAGAAGGCCCTAGGCACGGGCTATTGTTCAAGATCGCCTTCCATCCCAGAGAGACAGATGAAAAAGAGTAAATCAAATCGGAGGATATGTTACGAGCTACTCGGATTTCAAAGGTAGGCTGTGCCGATACTTATGTTTGGCGGTCGCCTACAATAGCTATCAGCTACTATTGGAATGGCACCCTATGAGGCTCTATACGGGAGGAAATGTAGATCTCCCATATCCGGTACGAGGTGGTGAAAAGAAGAGGATGGGACTCACGATCGACAACACCGCTTTGAGCTATACGTAACATCCGTCGAGAGAATCAGCTGCTGAGGGACAAAGGAGCTATGCAGATATGCAGCGTAGACCGTTAGAATTCGAAGTTGGGGACCTAGTATTCCTCAAAGTGGCTCCTATGAAGGGGGTGATGAGATTCGGAAGGAAGGGTAAACTGAGTCCATGCTACGTGGGACCGTATCCGATATTGCAGAGGATTGGCAAGGTAGCTTACAAGCTAGAGCTGTCTCAAGAGATGTCAGCTATTCACAATGTGTTCCATGTCTCTGTGTTCAAGAAATGCATTTCCAGTGCGGACCAAGTGATCGAGCCGCAAACAGTACAAGTTCAAGAGGACCTGAGTATTGAAAGTCGGCCTATCCATATACTAGACCAAGAAGTCAAGAGGCTAAGGAACAAAGAGGTGCCCTTAGTAAAGGTCCTGTGGCAGAATCAACGGTACGAGGAAGCTACCTGGGAACGCGAGGAGGACATGAAGCAGAAGTACCCACAATTGTTCTAAGTTTCGAGGACGAAACTTTTAAAAGGTATGAAGGATTGTAATGCCCGTAAAATTCCTAGCAATTTTACAAGAATTTTTGGCTTGATGATCATGGGATTTATGTGGGCCTTTTCAAAAATAAAAGAAAATAAGCCAAAAAGGGGTGCAAGGCCTAAGAATTGAACCCCAAACCTCTAGAGATAGCCAAGCCCTATAGAACCACCCACTAACCAGAAGCTCAATAGGATAATATCATAAGAGGAATAAGGAGATTATGGTTAAGTGTAAGGAGATTAAGGGACTTTTTAGGTGAATAAATAGGGGGGGGATGAGGAGGCATGAGTGAGCAACTTCACTTTCTCCTCTTCTCTTCTTCTTCTCACCGAAATCCTAAAGCTCTCCCTCTCCATTTCCACCCCTTGGCCGAAACTCATCCAAGAAAGAAGCTAGGGCTAGGTTTTGTGTTCCTTAGGTTATCTTCACACTACAAGCAAAGCGAAGGATGTAAGTATCCTCACTGCATCTGAGTAGCCGATTGATGTTTGTAAAAGAAACCTAAATGTTATATCATGCCAAGCTAGGTTTTGGTTTATCAATGAAGTTGTATGCTATGTTTAGGAAGTAGATGATGATGTTAAGATGGAAAAAGGGATTAGGTTAAAAGCTAACCCTAATAGCCACTAAAGCATATTCGGCCAAGCCATGATTTTAGGTTTCAATGAAGTTCCATGCTATGTTTTTTTTTGTAGCTATATGATGATGCTAGGATTTAAAATGGATTAGGTTAAAGGTTAACCCTAAAGACCTACATGGACCATTCGGCCACCCCTAGATCTTGATGATTCAATGAAGTTTAATCCATGTTTTGTAGGATAATGATGTTGTTATTATGTTAAATGAATTAGGTTAAAGGTTAACCCTAAAATCCCTACATGGATCATTCGGCCAACCTATGTTTTGGGTGACTAAATGGAGTTTTAATTCTTGTTTTATATGCAAATGAAGTTGTTGCTATGTTAAATGAATTAGGTTAAAAGATAACCCTAGAAAACCCTATGGATCATTCGGCCAACCTATGTTTTGGGTGATTAAATGAAGTCTAGTTCTTGTTTTATATGCAAATGAAGTTGTTGTGTTATGTTAAATGAATTAGGTTAAAAGATAACCCTAGAAAACCCTATGGATCATTCGGCCAACCTATGTTTTGGGTGATTAAATGAAGTCTAGTTCTTGTTTTATATGCAAATGAAGTTGTTGTGTTATGTTAAATGAATTAGGTTAAAAGATAACCCTAGAAAACCCTATGGATCATTCGGCCAACCTATGTTTTGGGTGATTAAATGAAGTCTAGTTCTTGTTTTATATGCAAATGAAGTTGTTGTGTTATGTTAAATGAATTAGGTTAAAAGATAACCCTAGAAAACCCTATGGACCATTCGGCCACCATGACTTTTGGGTGATTAAATGAAGTCTAGTTCTTGTTTTATATGCAAATGAAGTTGTTGTGTTATGTTAAATGAATTAGGTTAAAAGATAACCCTAGAAAACCCTATGGACCATTCGGCCGCCATGACTTTTGGGTGATTAAATGAAGTCTAGTTCTTGTTTTATATGCAAATGAAGTTGTTGTGTTATGTTAAATGAATTAGGTTAAAAGATAACCCTAGAAAACCCTATGGATCATTCGGCCACCATGAATTTTGGGTGACTAAATGAAGTCTAGTTCATGTTCTATGTGCAAATGAAGTTGTGGTTGTGTTAAATGAATTAGGATGAAGGATAGCCCTAGACACCCCTATGGACCATTCGGCCATCATGCATTTTGGGGATTAGATGAAGTTTTAATACAAGTCGTATGTGCATATGAAGTTGTTGTTAAGTTAAATGAATAGGTTAACATGTGTTTTATGTTGGGTGAATTCATGTTGACTTGTGATATTAAATAATGCTAGATGAAGATAACCTGCCTTAGGTTAGTGTTTACTTACTTTTGATGCCATGCTTTTTTTTGCCATGTCTATGTGTATGCGATGTTTAAAATATGTTATGAAATGGAAAAAGATAAGATTATGAAATGAAACAAAACGATATGTTCACGACATGAATATGACATGATGATGAAATGAAGAATGATATGTTATGAAATGAAGAATGGTATGTTTACGAAATGAAAGATGATATGTTCATGAAGGGAAGCATGATGTGTTATGAAATGAAGTATGCTATGTTTGCAAAATGAAATAAGCTATGTTATAAAAATAAGCATATAAGTATTTTACCTTCTGCATGGCTTGTACCAAGACCCTAACAAGGTCCAAGAAGGGATGGGCTCCTAAGATGCCCTAGGTCGATGGAATAAGACTCGGGCCTAGGATGGGCTTCTATGTATGATTGCCCCTAGGTCGATGAAATAAGACTCGGGCCTAGTACGGGATGGGCTCCAAGATGCCTTAGGTCGATGGAGTAAGACTCGGGCCTAGGATGGGCTTCTACGCTATGACGATTGCCCTAGGTCGACGGACTAAGATCGGGCCTAGTAACCTATTAGGTTCGAGACTTGCTACCTCGGGCCTATTTAGGGATGCGCGCTATGATAATGAAGAAGTGGTACAATGTCGGGCCCAAATATGTTGGGATTTATGTTTACGTACCAATAATATATGTTTTCAAAAGCATCCTGCATATGTTACCTGATTAGATTGTTATGTTCACATGCCATGTTGATATGTTACATATGAAGTATGTTATGTCTGATATGCCATGTTTATGTCACTATGCTACATATGATGTATGTTATGTTTGATATGTCATGTTTATGTCACTATGCTACATATGATGTATGTTATGTTTGATATGTCATGTTTATGTCACTATGCTACCTATGATGTATGTTATGTTTGATATGCCATGTTTATGTCACTATGCTACATATGATGTACGTTATGTTTGATATGTCATGTTATGCCACTATGTTACCTATGATGTATGTTACGTTTGATATGCCATGTTATGTCACTATGTTACACATGATGTATGTTATGTTTGATAGGTCATACATATATGTCGTATGTTATGTTGATTTGCTATGTTACGTATGTTATATGTTATGTTTAATTAAGTCCTAAATGTACATGATATGATGCTATGTTATAGATGATACATGTTATGTTGCCATGCTATGGATGAGACATGTTATGTTTACTCACGTTACTTATGCTACATGTTAAGTTGATTACGCCATGTATGTTACATGTTATATGACTTATATGTTATGAATGTTACATGCTTATATGTTATGAATGTTACATGTCATGATTAATGTCGATATATGGTTTTTGTGAGTAGGACTGGATCTTACTAAGCCTATGTGCTTATAGTTTATCTTTCCCTCGTACTGCAGATAAGGGTAAGGGATGGATAAACTAAAGGGAGCAGCAGGAGGGGCCAAATGTGTGTGGCAGTGGCATGGTAGAGAGGATCCGTTAGGTCTATATATATATGTTTACCTATGATGATGATGTCTATGGATGTCCTTACTTATGTCTCCTTATGACGATGATGTTTATGAACCTGAACTAAGCACTAAGTATCTATATATATGATGCATGCTCTATGTTGATAAGAAGAAGTATCTATACATGTTATGAAGCATACTCTATGTTAAAAAGAAGAAGTATATATATATATATGTATATATATATGTCAATGCATGTTTACGTTTTAAAAGAAAAAAAAAAGGTCTAAAGTCTTTTGCTGAATGAATTAAGAAGTATGTATAAAGTCTTCCGTTGTATGTAATGTATGTATGTACGGTCGCGTTACACGCCGTCCCTTTCGGATTCTGGGTCCGAAAAGGGCGGGCGTGACATGTGTAGTATTGACGGTGAAAGTCTAAGTATAGATACTTGGCAAGGAAGTCCAAGGGTGAGGTTTTGGCAACATAAAGTTCAAACATGTAGTCTTAGCGGCATAAGTTCAAATGAACCTTGGCGAAGGAGACCCGGTTAGTATAACATAGTCGATGGAAGCACCTGAAGACTAACTTGAAGGGTGAAGGAGTCCTGGAGAACTCGGATGGACCTTGAGAGTGTGAGGCTGACAGAGGTGACTAGAAGGCTTAGGTCTAGGCTAAGGGTGATCAATCAAGTATAAGGGGATCATACTTGGGTTAAACCTTACTTTTGAAGTTTACCAGTCGACTGAGACATTGGGTCAATCGACTAATCGAGTGTTCAACACTCGGGAGTCTAGTTAACTTGGAGCAGTCGATTGGGATTATGACCAATCAACTGGTTGTATAGTCGACTAAGGCTGGACTGCCGACTAAGTGCTCTGACAGTCGACTGGTGGCTTGCGCCAGTACACTGGTCCATGACAGTCGATTGCCAATGATGGGCAGTTGGCTTGTGGTACTAGACACGAGCACAGAAGCTCTGGTAGTCGACTCAGCAGTCGACTGCTCAAGTATACGTTAGGAAGAATCCAACATGGATTAGTTCGTTGTAAGACAACAGATAGATAAGCAGTCAACCGGTATCTTTTGGTAGTCGATTGTCATACATGAAATTAGCTAGTAGCATGCTTTAAATGAAGCTCGAGATGGAGAATTTCGGCAGTGGTTCTAGGGAGATTTTGAGGCGAAGTGTTGTTGCATTTCAAGGCTTTCCAAAGCAACTAAATCATCAAGCAAGCAAAGCTCACTTTTTGCAAGTGTTTCAGTTCTTTGTTTTGTATTACATTTGTATTTAGTTGTATTTCATTGTTTATTGTTGTAAATACCTTATAAGAGGTTTCTCCACCTCCGGTGTCATACTGAGAAGGAGAAGTTCTTAATGAAGATAGATCATTAGAGA
Organism: Wurfbainia villosa; assembly: GCA_025175895.1. Classification (NCBI taxonomy): domain Eukaryota; kingdom Viridiplantae; phylum Streptophyta; class Magnoliopsida; order Zingiberales; family Zingiberaceae; genus Wurfbainia; species Wurfbainia villosa. The sequence continues at coordinate 98,536,617 of CM045987.1, forward strand.
GCCGTCGTAGAGTAGGAACTTAAGTTCTGAACTACATAAAATATTATATTATGTTTGTATTTTATCTTTATTTCTATTTGTATTGTATTTCCATTGTGCTAACGCTTCTATAGACAAGCACGATATGATTGAGAACAACGAAATATCAAGCGATGCTATTCACCCCCTCTAACGCACGTCACTGTCCTTACAAAGTTGACTCCGTACGTAATCTAATGTGTCCATTATAATAACCAAGTCTTCTCCAAGCCACATTGATAAATATCTTCGTTCGGTGCGTATTGCTCTATCTAAACCTGTCAAAAGCGGTGGCAAGTTTCGAAAAATAGTCCTGGCTTTTACCGGGCGGCTTGTTCTCCTAAATCGAAATGAGCGTTTGGTATGCGAATTTCATTTTTATTTTTTGGAAAAATAAGAAAATATGTTTGGTTCGTATTTTTCATCTTTGTCTTTCAGAAAATAAAGGATATTTTTTGAAAAATTAGAAAATATGGAAAAGTCATTTTCTAAAAAAAAAAAGAAAATGTGGAAAATAAAAAAGGAAAATGGGAAAAGACGGAATCAAACGATGCCTAAATATCGCATTGCTTTGCGCTTTGAAATTTGACCGTTGAGTCAATGGCAGTAGAAATTATCAAATAAAATAACTTGGGCTAATCCGATTTGTTTTTGTTTTTTCCATTCCCTTTCCGCGCAAAAAACTCTCAACGTTTGCGTCTGAGAAACGACAAATGGAGGTGGGAAATTAGCGCTGGAATCTTTGCTGCAGAAGATCCTTCGCCGCCATTGGCTTCCAACATAATCTGTCATCTATTATGAAAGTATATCTGAGACCGGTGTTTTCTACTATGTATCGTATTTGCGGGGTAACATTATTTTTGTACTTCAGTTTTATACTACGTGACTCGGTGTGTACGTACGACTGGCGTCCGCGGTCATAATTTATTTCCAATTTGGTCCAACCTCTTTATTAATCCATGGCAGTTTTCCCCCTCTTCATTTATCATAACATAGTTAATAAGATATAATGCACAAAAGAAAAAAAAAAAAAAGTAATAGAAGTGCGTAGAAGTCAAAACATCTTCCTGCGTGAATAGAAAATTTTCCACAATCGAGCAAAAGACGACGTTACGGCGTGCAGACTGATTAAATTATACGTAGAGTTGTTAAATGGATTGATCTATAGTGGGATGGGTCAATCCTTCGTGATGCGGAAAGAGTGAAAATCTGTTCGCTCCGTTTTCAATATAGTGAAACACTGAATGGGGGTCTCAGAGAGTCCTCACTGGTCACAATCAGTAAAGAATAAGAAGATGAAATAGGTGAAACGCAAGCAAACCGACGATAGCAATCGAGATTCAGACACACGATGTAACGTGGTTCGGAATAATGATTCCTGCTCCACGGAGGTGAACTTTCTCACTGGAGGCGGTGCCTAAGCACTTTCACTATGAGGGTCCTCCTTTACGGAGGGTCAATTTCCGAAGGTGGAGGATAGAAGACCTTTTACAGTGATATCGTAAAGCGAGAAAAATACAAGAGATGTGACAACGATAGATCTCCTTCCTTTTTCTCCGGTGAGACGACTGTGGTTCTCCTCTTCCTCTTGCGTCCTCTGCTCTCTTGCTGGGTTGGAATGATTGTCGGATCTTCTTTTCCTCCTTGCTCCCTCCCTTTTATCTTCCCCCTTCCTTCATCGTAACGTCGTAGGTTATCTCCATCGTACACGTGGCCACCACCTTTCCCTGGAGAATAGTGCATTACTGGATATCAGGAGTGAAGACTCTTTGGAATATTATGTGGGGCCTCCCAGGCCGTTGCCTAACACCTTTTCCTCTATTTTTCGGGAAACTAGGCTAGACTATCTCCCTCAACCTTCCGTGTTGAGAGAAGTTAGTTTAGGTCTATAGCCCACGGGTGACCTAGCCCTAGGACTTTTTATCAACCCGAACCAACTCCTCTTTTCCCCATGTCAAATTCCCTTTGTATTGATCAGATTGGACCGACCTCTTGGCGAAGCGCCCTCCGTCTCTCCTTTGCCGTATCAATTGCTTTCATTAACTCTCCCGTACCAATAGCTTTCAATATTCGCCCGTGCCAATGGCTTTCAATATTCGCCCATGCCAATGGCTTCTGATGTTCGCCCGTGCCAATGGCTTCTGATGTTCGCCCGTGCCAATGGCTTTCAATATTCGCCCGTGTCAATCTTCCTTTCCTTTCTTAGCTGAGCCGTGTATTTTGGATCGGATCTTGGGTCACCTGCTAACCCCTCTATCGAGGATTATGTAGGGAAGGTACCAGTAGTATCATTAGTCAACCCCGAAAAATAGTCAAACAAAGTTATAAGCTTGACTGTCCCAATGTACATAAAGTTTCTGACCTATTCCTCATTTCTCAACTTAAATCCATCCGTTCCCTTATAACTCTCCCCAGTATATTAAGGGAGGCCCGTTGGGCTCATGGGCTCCGCTTCTCCTTCTCCTTCCGCAATTTGAGATAAATCGCGGAAAACCCTATATAAACCCTCGCCTTCTCCTTTTAGATATCGTTTAGTGTGCTTAACAATCCATGTTCTTCTCCTCCGTGATTTTCACCGCGTTTGTGACCACCCTTCCTTTCCCCACACGATTCTTCTTTAACCCCCGAGTAAGTGCTCTGCTTTGTTCACATCAATGGCTCCTAGGACCACCTCTTCACCCGCCTGGTATGAACATACCATAACCCAGTTAGATTGTAACCACTATTTCTTTAATATTAAGAACGAATACATAGACCCCTCTATAAAATATTGTTTCACGACTAAACTGCATCGGCCTCATAATCCTCCTCCCGGTTTAACATGCTTTTTCTCTGAACAATTTCTTAACGGCCTATCCCTGCCGGTACCACCAGTTTATTTGGACCTTCTAAACTTCTACGGACTACCCCTGAACCAATTCACCCCAACTCCTTCCGAATTCTATGAGCCCACATAGTGTTCCAACACTTGAACCTCTCGACCTGAAATATTCCATTGCTTCTTCCAATTAAAGTCTTCTAAAGCAGGTCTCTTTTATTTATCTAGTCGTTCAGACTGCCAATTCCTGGTGAACCTGCCCACTTCCCACAAGGGCTGGGAAGAATTGTATTTCTTTGTACAACTTCCCGAGTCCCTTCTCTATTCTGATACATGGAAGGTAGCCCTTCTTGAATTGCCTCCCTTCCAAGAAACGAGGACCCAATGCCCCTTCCCGGAAGTGTATAGAGTATTAAGAGAGCTACATTACTGCTCCAAACACCTAATAGAAACTCCTCTGTTAAGCCACTTTGGATTGTCTCCTCTACCTTTGATGACTTGTTCTTTGTAGGTAGGGTGATCTTTAGTCTGCACTATGACTTCCTTTCCAAATTATTCATCTTTCTTATAAGTATACCTTGCAGACGATCTAATGCAGAAGGCTTTGGTGGAAGGGGAAGCTATTGAGGCTGCCAAGAAAAAGAAGACCTCAACTAAAAGAGGCCAGTTAGTAGCAGCTCCATCATCCCCCCGAAAAAAGCTGCGACTCATCAAGAAAGGAGCCTCAAGTTCATCAGCTCTTCTTCCCTTATCTTCCGACCAGCCGGGAGCTCAACCCTTAACCATTTATGAGCCCAGAAGGGAAGGCAATACCTCCCCTGCCCCTTCTTTATCTCCCCAAGGAGGGGATTCTCCCTCCCAATTTCTTCATTCCTCCCCATCTGCACAAAATTCACCCCTGCCTTCTCGTACAGAATCCCTCCAAGCTCCTATACCTCCCGGCTAAAGAACCTCTCCTACCCTCTCTTGGCGTACGCACCCCATCTTCCTTGGAAGGAGAGGATCCTTCCCTTCCTGTTCCTCCGAAGGCCACGCTGGGATCCTTGCTGAAAATTCGGCACCCTTCGGAGGTAAAATTCTTTAACCAGTCGGGCATACAAGACCCGTGTGAGCAAGTGGGTAAACTGTTGGCAGAGGTATTTACTTTTTCTTTTCCTCCTCTCTGCTATGGGTATTTCCCTATACTGATGTATGCTGATAATTTTCCTTTCCTTTTAGGCCTCCACCCAACATCACAACATGGTGGTTCATCTAGCCCGATTCCAATCTAGTGTGGAGGCTCGCCATTTTGCCGCCGTGTCACAACAGAAAGAGCTCGTGCGGCGATTAAACGAGCAGGAGGCAAAGGAGGCAGACTTTCGGGGCCAGTGCGAAGATGCCACGATGCAACTAGCCTTGGTCCGAAGCGAAAAAGAGGAGCTACAACGAAAAAATGAAGAATTAGAACAGCGCCTCTTCTTGCGATCCGGTGAGTACAGCATGTAGACATCCCGACTCGAAGGCGAAGGAGTATAAGAGATATCTTATGGACGCCATGATCAAGGACGCTGACTCTTCGGCTACTATCACACAGCTTCAACAAGAACGCCACCATCTTAATCTGGAGCGTCAAGCCTGGGCAATTACCAGGGAATCCTGTGCAAAGAAGTGTCAGGATCTTTTCTCCATGGTAGCGGCTCTTCCCCGAACCTTATCGCCGGTGGCTCAGCAGCAATCTACCCTCCAACAGGAGTATCTTGAAGCTCTTTCCTTAGGGCTGAGCTATACAGTACCAGAGAGATGCTTTGGCGATTAAATTGGCGAAAAGTCAAGCTCAGGTGGTTCAATATCAGGATCAACTAAAGGAGCAGGAAGCCGACCTCAAGGGGCGCTATGTCAAGAAGGGGGTAGATCTCTTTATACTAGGTTTTGAGGGGTCCTCGGCTCAAAATGCCGAACAAGGATACCCGCCTCCTGGCACGGACACTAGCTATTTAGATCCCACGGAGGTGTTACCTAAATGTCCACCCGAACTCTTTGAATTGTAATTTCTACTATTCTCCTTTTTTTATACTTTTATCAATAGCCTCTCTTCTGCTTCTGAATGATGAATTTGTCCATAGGCTTAGTTATCATCGTCTTGTCCTACTTCTTGACGGGTCGGGAATTCTGGACCAATTTTAAACTCCTCCTTTTTTATACTGTTATCTCTTTTCCCGTATCGGATGGTGCACTCACCTCGTTGGTTCGGGCTTATGGGAGAGATATTGAATAACATTATTCACCCCCGCCCCAGTTTCGATTCGGGAATCTGCTTGAAGTATTTTGTTTGATATTATTCACACCCATCCCGATTTCGATTTGAGGACTTGCTTTAAGTGACTCGCACATTAGCCTTCCCATTCCTTTTTCTTTCACCTCCTTGTCTTCTTCCCCTTCCCAAGAACTTCCCCCGTTGCTTTTCTTTCATTATAAATCATCACCCTCCATGTCTTCGTCCCTCTATCTCACTATCATGGCTTCAACAGGGCATCCCATCGAAATTTCTTCAGAGTCAGAATCCTTCGAGTTATGGAACTGGGCTTTGGAAGATACTGGAGACTCAGAGACCCGCTCGACCGCTACTTCAGCCTTTCGCCCCCTTCCGTTCCCGCCTTCCAGTCCAACTCCAACTCCTCCTAAAGGGAGGTCTTTTCGGGCTCCTTTTCCCTCCTTCCGCAACAGGGTGTGGAATCCTCCCTTCACCTGGGAGTATACAGTGGGAGACCCCCGCGCCGTTGACGAACTTCCTCCACTTCCGCCAGCGCTGGCTTTCATCCCAATCCCCCCGGCAGGAGCTCATCCTTCTTCGTTCAACGAAGGTCCATCAGTTCTTCCTTCACCTCAAGTCGAGCGCTTCAGGGTCATCCTGGCGCCCTCTCCTCCTAAAGAGACCTCTCCCGCCTCGTCTATGGGGAGTAATCAGAGAAAATCTGTATAGATCAAATTAATGTAATCATTTCAAATATATGAGTAAAAATGAGAGAGGGAACTTGATGTTTGCTTTTGTCTTTTTCTCGTAGAGGTAAGAGTTCTGTCTTCGAAAGGACGATAATCTGATCTGAACATACCTTCTTCTATCATCGCCCGGGGATTCGGACCTTCTTAATTACAGTTATAGGCCCGTTGCCCTTCCCACTACTGCCCCCACGTCTCCTCTCCTTTACTGGCATTTATGGTTCCCCTTTCTTCTGCCCATAAATGCACCTTCCCCCTTCGTTGCTATAAAAGTTCCCGATCTTTACCTGATAGCTTTCATCCTTCCCTTTTCTCTTTATTTGCCATGGACAGGATATCTGAATAGGGCAGTAGTTCCTCTCCTTCTGAAGAACAGATAAATGACCGCCGATACATAGTTATCTTGGAGGAGCAAGTGAAGTACTTACAGCAGCAGCTGAAGGAAACTTCTGCCAGTAATCGCTCCCTACGCCAACTGTTGGGTTTCCGGCACCGCGGCGTGTGTGTGTTCGATCATGTTTCGTAAACATGAGCACAGCGGAAGCAACAAAAATAATAAATACTCCTATTTATTACAACACACACAACACACGCATGCTATTACAACAAGTGTAGACATAACCGTAAATTAAAATTGCAATAAAAGAAATTAAACTACGTTATACCTTCCGTATGACGTGTAGCGGGAACGGCATCAACCGGAACGATCCTCGTAAGAATCGTCTCTATCCGTATCCACGCCGAGCTCCTCGGGATGACTTCGCCAAGCCACGAGCTTCGTCTTCGTACGGGTTACTAGCCTCGTGTTGAAGACGACGTGATCGAGAGATGATCACGATCCGAATCCAGATTCGGACCTAAAACAAGTCCTCAAGACTTGCTTCTCCGGAGAGGTATTCGTCAACCGATTGACGAATCCTTCGTCCTCCACCTCAGAGGATTACCGGAGATCAAATCCCTGGTATGTTAGCCGCTGTCGGAGCACTAACCGTCGTCCAAACGACGCCCGACGGAGGAGAAGCTGTCCGTAAAACTGGACAGCTTGGTGGAGGAGATAGGCGCCGCCAACAAAGGAAGCCAAGTGCTTACCTTGATGCCAAACCTAAGGAGGATCGCGGAACTCTTCCGCAGCAGCTCGACGCCGGAGGAGGAAGGAAGCACGCCGCTGGAGGAGCTGGCACTTCACCAAGGAGGTTGGCGGCAACTCTTGAAGTTGGGCGGCCAAAAATTAGCTTAGGTTTAGGGTTAGGGTTTAATCCCTATTTTATAGAGAACTAATTCTCTTAATGGTTAATGGATCATATCCATAAAGCCCGTTAACCCGCTCCATTAAGATAAGTTAAAATAAACCAAACCATGATGGTTTATTTTAAGTTAAAACGAACCGAGCCAACCTTTGGTTTATTCTCATCCATTGGATTAGAACCAAACCATTTTGGTCCATCCATTATGTCTTCATAAGACACGGCCCATCCACGCTTCCATTGCGACTGAAACAATTTCATGCTCGCTTTATGTTTGGTCAAACCAAACCTAGTTTCTCTCGAATCAATCCCATTCTCAAGCTCGTTTTAAATCCTTTGGATTACACTCGTTGTGCGTGTGACCAAATAGGTTCTCGGTTTATTTATTAATATAATTAACCATTAATTATAGAACGATCATGGCACCTAGTAGTACATCATGATCCCAATTAACCGAAAAGATCAGATCGATGAACTATTTCAAAACCCTTGATGCTTCGAATGAATCGTGCCCCATTCCTTCACTCATCTTATACCCACTTGGTTCAGACATGGTCTATTGTGGTCCCCGTACTACGGCTCACACCTAGCCAGTATCATTTCCTCGTCTCTACAGTTCTAGTTACTCCACATGTATGAAGAGTACCTTACTCTAAACATGTATAGCTCTTTGGACAAGTCAATCCGAGAGGCCATGGGTATACATCTCCTCGCAAGGAGTGGTGAATCCTTTATAGGCTATTCAAACACCTTCGATCACTCCGACTTATACCCAATCATCCCGGGTCCACATCTCCTTAGAGATGTTTGCTTAAGATGTCAAAGCATAAGTCTCCATGATCAAGATGACTTGAATACAGTCAAAGGAATCGCACTTAAGCCACAAGAACTTCATTGACATATCTATATATGCAGAGAACCATATGAAGTCTTACTCACTCGATGAACTAGTTACCATAACTAGCATCCACGATCAACTCGGACATCATCACTATGTCTCATGAGAATCATTTGCTTGGATACACCAAGGAGTATACTCTGGTCTCGTGACAGTGTCCAAATCCATCAATTCATCGACTAGGATAATTTCGATACATCGAATACACATCTCACATGTAGAGATACTCAGTTGTGATCCAACAAATTCTCTTGTGCGAATGGACATTCAATAAATGAGTTTAAGATCCAATCAAATACATTAAACATGTATACTCAAATAGTGAATCTTCATTTATCATATAAATTGTTCACATAGCGATTGCCTTAGGACATCTCTCATATATTACTAACGGACTCCCACTTGGCCTAATGCCAATCGCTATCACCAATACCATAAGCACCAACATGACCCTCAAACTTACTTTGAGGTAATGCTTTAGTCAAAGGATCCGCTAAGTTCCTTTCGAAAAGGAATTTTCGATTTGTATTTCATTCCTCTTTGATGATCTCTCTGATAAGATGATAGCGTGACAAATGTTTGGATCGTTGATGAGACCTTGGCTCTTTTCTGCAATTGCTCGTTGTATCGCATGCAGATTGCTTCAACAATGGCGTATCACACCAAGTTCAGCGCGAACTAACTTGATCCAAATTCTCTTCTTGCCTTGCAATATATTCGCCTCGGTGGTAGAATCCGCTCTCTTGTGGAACTTTTCCAACTCATGGAACTCTTTCTCATCAAGGTGAACACGTGATCTGAGACACGGAATCATCCTTGTCTGGAAGCCGCATCAGTGATACCCGCCATCTCATGTCCTTCTCCATATATTAGGAACACATCCTTAGTTCTTCTCAAGTACTTAAGGATCGTCTTATGATGCCTAATGATCCATTCTGGATCGATCGACTGCATTCGCTCGTGACACTCGAGCATACGATACATCGGGCCTCGTATAACATAGTAGATCCTATTGCGGATGCATGATGCAGAATCTTACTCATGCAAATCCTCGCCTTCTGACACATAGACATAGACTTGAAGGTGTACCCCATGCCCGATGGGCGATAACCTTTCTTGGATTCCGACATGCTAAACCTCTTTAGCACTCGGTCTATATATATGTAGACCGCACAACTCTTCGTTCTATAGATCTTAATCTCTAGGATGTCTTAATCCTTGAATGGAGAATGTCTTGGATTCCTTAATCGAGGATAAGATGGCCGACATCGCTTCCTATAAGTAATATGTCATCGACATACAATACTAGGAACTCCCACTAACCTTCTTGTACACACAAGGTTTTCGTCTAAATTTTGTGAAATCAAACCTTTTGATCGTCTCATCAAAACGGATATTCCGACTCTCGGATGCTTGCTTCAATCCATAAATGGATCGTCGCATTTGCATACCTTGGTTTTATCAACCGGCCAGATGTGAAACCCTCAGTGGATTATATACACGCCTCGAAAGCGGCGGTTCCATTGAGCTGTTTTCACATCCATCACCGCCATATCTCATAATCATAATGAGCTATGGCGGGAGCATCAGAATGGATTTAAGCATAGCTACTGAGCGAATAGGTTTCGTCATAATCAACACCTTGTTTTTGGCGATATCCTTTCGCCACCAATCTAACCTTATAGGTAATCACATTACCATCCATGTCGGTTTCTTCTTGAAAACCCACTTGCACCCTATAGGCTTTATGCCTTGGTGGGTCGACAAGTTCAAACTTGGTTTTCATACATGGAATCCATTTGACTTCATGGCACCAAGCCACTTATCCCTTTCTGAACTTGTCAGCACTTCTTCATAACTGGTAGGCTCCTCATCATCAATGAGTAACACGTCGTTCGATTCACTTACGAGAAATCCATATCTCTCGGGAATATTGCGTGTTCTACGGATCTCTGAAGATGTGGTGTTACAATAGATCAGTAGGATTGCTCATCACTATGAGTTGTCATTTGTTGTGCTTCACCGGGTATCTCATCAATGTCTATTTGAGTCTCTCGAGCCTCCTCAAGCTCGGCGACACTCCCCTTTGTTTTCTTGCAGAAACTCTTTCTCTAGAAACCACATGCCTTGAAACAAACACCTTTTGTTCCACGGGATGATAGAATTAGTAACCCCTTGTTTCCTTAGGGTATCAATAAATAGACATTTATCGGACTTAGCATCGTTTATGCGTCTGATCCACTTCACATAAGCGGAGACAACCCCATATCTTCAAGTAAGATACATGAGGTTTCTTACCATTCCATATCTCATATGGAGTAGTTGAGACTACCTTGGTAGGCATTACATTTAACAAATAAAAGCGGTATGCGAAGTCGTAACCCCAAAGGACTTGGGAAGAGTCGCATGATTCATCATTGACTGACCATGTCCAACAAAGTCGATTCGCCTCTCGGATACACCATTATCTTTGTGGTGTATAGGCGGAGTCCATTGAGACAATATGCCATTGTCTCTTAGATAATCAAGAAACTCTTGACTTAAGTATTCACCACCTCGATCCGATCGAGTATTTTAATACTCTTTGTCATGTTGTTTCTCTTACTTCATTTCTGAATTCTTGAACCTTTCAAAGGCTTCAGACTTGTGTTTCATCAAGAACACATACCCAAACCGTGAGTGATCATCTGAAGGTAATGAAGTAGCTATAGCCTCCTAATGCTTGAGTTGACATAGGTCCACATACATCGCATGTACTTAGACCTAGTAACTCTCCCACTGCTCACCTTTCCAAAGAAAGGTAACTTAGTCATCTTGCCTTTTAAGCATGATTCGCATGTATCGTATGAATCCAATTCAACGATTCCGCACCTACATCGGTGTAATTCGACATGCGCTTTGCTTATATGGCCAAGACGACAATGCCACATATAGGAGTCTATGATTATCCTTTCGAGCACGCTGTTGCTCGCTTCGATATTGAAAATGTCACCGATACGCCCAACGATAAATGCCATTACTCAAAGTTCCAGCCCATAAAGTACGCCATTCAAAGTTATATAACAACAATTGTTACTAAACGTTAAATGGAAACCATTTCTATTTAAGCAGAAATAGAAACAATGTTCTTTATTAGAGAAGGAACATAATAGCAATTGTCCACCCAAGACTAGTCCACTAGGAGCTTCAAATAAGTTCCGATGGCGATGCGCAGCAAAGAACCTTTGCTCCATTGCCAACTCGCAAATTTGACTCTCCGACAAGTCTTCTTCTATTCCTTAGCCCTCGTATGTCATTACATATATGTGAGCTACACCCAGATCCAATACCCAAGTGTCTAAGGAAATAGAATGACAATCAATAACTAAGATACTCAAGAGGATGGGGCATCGGATGCCTTCTTCTTCTTCATGGACTCAAGATAAATCTTGCAGCTTTCTTCGCCAAAGGGCCTTCCTTGCCACAAAGGATGGCAAGTGCCCTTTGCGCTGGTTCCGCCTTTCTTTGCCTTTTGTTCTTTCCTTTCTTCTGCTCTTTTGCCTTCCTCTTAGAACCTTTCTTCGAGGAATCAACTAATGTAACCGCTTTCTCTCATGCTTCATGTAAGGCTCCACAGCCTTCAAAGATATCGAGGAGCTGAATGGTGGATTCCAATTTGTTCATCCGATAGTTCATCACAAATTGCGAGAAACTCTTGGGCAAACAATGCAGAATTAAGTCAATACTTAACTCATGATCCATCACAAAACCGAGGGTAGCTAGCCGATGTACCTGCTCATCTTTAGCACAAACCGCACTACAGATTTAACCTTCTTGCATCTTCGTGGTGAAGAGGAGCCTAGAGACCTCGAACCTTCGATCTCGCCGCTCATCGAACAACTCATGAAGATGGAAGACCATAGTGTTAGCATCCATATGCTCATGCCGCTCTGCGTGTACCATCGCCGCTAGCATGATGCAACTCGCCACCAGACCGCCACATGCTTCGATAGACCAACATTTGGTCCGAGTTGCATCGCCCTTAGGATGGCCAGAAGAGGCTCTTCAAGGACATATGCAAGCTTTTCCGCTGAGAACAATTCTCGTGTTTCTAAGCCACCCAGAAGTTAGGCCCAATACTTGTTCAATCCAAAATAGTGCGCAAATTCAAAGACGCTATGATCAATTTATCGACCTAGAAATACAAAACGAGCATATATGAGAAAATGATTTTAAAATGCATCAATATACATTTATAAATCCCATTCATTTTTCAATTTCAAAACCCCTAAAATCACTTCGAGATCGAGGTCCATCTCCGAATGGTTGATATCCATCATAGATAAGAACAACCTCGAGAGAGTCCAACAAGCCATTCATAACTACGATGGTAGGTATCATCTATACCGATTGCATATCACGATATGCAACTATCACAATGTGCTATCAACTAATTGAATGTTCACACATACATCGGGTTGTTAACATTAACAAGTATGCATCATATGCATAGCACCCAACTTCACCTCCCTTTACATCGACTGAGAGAGTCCAACAAGCCGATGTCCAAGTTAAAGCCAACCCATTAATCGAATAGTTTTAATATGGTTAGAGCGCATTCAACCAATTAGCCAGCTTGGAGAGAGTCCAACAACCAAAGCTAACGATTGACCTCTGACTCTTACCATATTAGTATTAAACTATTCCATGGTTTGAACATATTCAGTTCGAGCTGCTTGAGAGAGTCCAACAACCCAAACAAGAAATGTAACTCGTTCTAACCATATTAATGGAAGGTGTAGGCTTTAATATTGATTAAGGGTTTTATGTCTCATCCTCTTGCATGCAAATAACTATTATCTACATGGCATGACATACATGGCATACATCTACATGTCACGACACGCATGGCATAATGTTATGCATCTAATGCAATTACATGGCATACAATTATGTCATGTTTATAATTTCCTTATATGTCATAACTATTTATGGAAATAAAATATGTTTAAGATTTGATTCTCCAAATCAAATCATAATTAAATTAGGAAACAAATTTCCAAATCTAATCACATATTTTATTCATGGAATTATTTGATTAAGGAAAATCTATTTAGGAAACCAATTTCCTAAATCATTAAAACTACTTATGGAAATTAAAATATTTTAAGATTTGATTTCCCTAATCAAATCATGATTAAATTAGGAAACAAATTTTTAATCTAATCAAATATTTTATTTATGGAAAATATCAATTTCATAAATACTTCCAACTTTCCAAAAGTGGAAGATTTCATAAATACTTCTAGACTTTCCAAAATTGAAAATTCCATAAATACTTCTAAATTTCCAAAATTTAGAAAATTTCCAGAAATACATTATGACTATCGAAACCATTTTACGATTATGTCAAACACAACTCGGGCTCGATACCATCAAGGTTTCCTAAGATCACAAGGCAGGTGTGTTCGATCATGTTTCGTAAATATGAGCACAGCGGAAGCAATAAAAATAATAAATACTCCTATTTATTACAACACACACAACACACGCATACTATTACAACAAGTGTAGACATAACCGTAAATTAAAATTGCAATAAAAGGAAATTAAACTACGTTATACCTTCCGTATGACGTGTAGCGGGAACGGCATCAACCGGAACGATTCTCGTAAGAATCGTCTCTATCCGTATCCACGCCGAGCTCCTCGGGATGACTTCGCTAAGCCACGAGCTTCGCTCTTCGTGACGGGTTACTAGCCTCGTTGAAGACGACGTGATCGAGAGATGATCACGATCCGAATCCAAATTCGACCTAAAACAAGTCTCAAGACTCGCTTCTCCGAGAGGTATTCACAACCGCTTGACGAATCCTTCGCCCTCCACTCAGAGGATTACCGGAGATCAAATCTCGGTATGTTAGCCGCTGTCGAGCACTCAACCGCCGCCCAAACGACGCCCGACGAGGAGAAGCTGTCCAGAAAACTGACAGCTTGGTGGAGGAGATAGGCGCCGCCAAAAGGCTCACCTTGATGCCAAACCTAAGGAGGATCGCGAACTCTTCCGCAGCAGCTCGACGCCGCGAGGAGCTTTCGCCGACGCGTTGGAGGAGCTGTGGGTCGGGCGGCAACACAAGTTGGGCGGCACTTCACCAAGGAGGTTGGCGGCAACTCTTGATGTTGGGCGCCAAAAATTAGATTAGGTTTAGGTTAGGTTTAATCCCTATTTTATAGAGAACTAATTCTCTTAATGGTTTAATGGATCATATCCATAAAGCCCGTTAACCCGCTCCATTAAGATAAGTTAAAATAAACCAAACCATGATGGTTTATTTTAAGTTAAAACGAACCGAACCAACTTTTGGTTTATTCGTTTAATATAAACCAAACCCTTTGGTTTATTCTCATCCATTGGATTAGGACCAAACCATTTTGGTCCATCCATTATGTCTTCATAAGACACTGCCCATCCACGCCCATTGCGATCAAAACAATTTCATGCTCGCTTATGTTTGGTCCAACCAAACCTAGTTTCTCTCGGTCTGAGAATCCAATTCTCAAGCTCGTTTTAAATCCTTTGGATTACACTCATTGTGCGTGTGACCAAATAGGTTCTCGGTTTATGTTGGCCGTCTATAATTAACCATTAATTATAGAACGATCATGAGTGGCACCTAGTAGTACATCATGATCCCCAATTAACCGAAAAGATCAACGGTTGATCCGAACTATTTCAAACCCTTCAAGAGCTTCGAATGAATCGTGCCCCATTCCTTCACTCATCTTATACCCACTTGGTTCAGACATGGTCTATTGTGTCACCCTCACTAGGTCGACTACGCCACACCTAGCCCAAGTATCATTTCCTCGTCCTACGGATTCTAGTTACTCCACATGTATCGAAGAGTACCTTACTCTAAACATGTATTGCTTTGGCCAAAGACTTTAGTAACAATCCGACGAGAGGCCATGGGTATACATCTCCTCGCAAGGAGTGGTGAATCCTTTATAGGCTATTCAACACCTTCGATCACTTCGACTTATACCCAATCATCCCGGGTCCACATCTCCTTAGAGATGTTTGCTTAAGATGTCAAAGCATAAGTCTCCATGATCAAGATGACTTGAATACCGCAAGTCAAAGGAACATCGCACTTAAGCCACAAGAAGAACTTCATTGACATATCTATATATGCAGAGAACCATATGAAGTCTTACTACTGGTCACTCCAATGAACTAGTTACCATAACTAGCATCCACGATCAACTCGACATCACTATGTCTCCAAAGGAGAATCACCGCTTGATACACCAAGGAGTATACCTCGTAGTCTCGTAATCGATGGTGTCCAAATCCATCAATTCATCGACTAGGATAATTCCGATACATCACAATTACACATGTAGAGATACTCACTAGTTGTGATCCAATCACAAATTCTCTCATGCCGTGAATCGATCGTGGACATTCAAGAAATGAGTTTAAGATCCAATCAAATACATTAAACATGTATACTCAAATAGTGAATCTTCATTTATCATATAAATGGTTCATACATAAGGCGATTGCCTTAGGACATCTCTCATATATTACTAACACCAACAACTGGTCGGGTCCCAAAAGGAATTGGCCAAACAAGTTTTCCGCAGTTAGCCTTTGGCGATAACTATCAGGTCAACCTCAACCATATAAGAGAGCTCCTCCGCTCCTCCCAACAAAGAACTATAATACTCAAGATGTCTAAGGGTTTCTTTTGTCGCTTTCCTCGTAAATGACTTAAAATATGTAATTCGCTTGCATTAATGAACTTTCCCAGCTTTATCTCCTTTCTCCAAAGTGTTTTCAGATTGTACCACGCTTTGCTTCTTCAGATCCCCAGAGACCGAGACATATATCGGCTCTTCCGCCTTTATAATCCGCTTGGGATATAGAACCATTAAATGAATTGACTCTGCTATTTTGCAAGGATAAAACAATATAGGGTTAAATAATAACCGAGGGGTCTCGGTTCTTCCGTTCCACCACCGCACAGGGATATCTTCCGCTCGCCTCTGGGATAGAAATTTAGATGTAGAATAAATAATAACCGAGGGGTCTCGGTTCTTCCGCTCCACCACCACACGGGATATCTTCCGCTCACTGGGGATAGAAATTTAGATGTAGAATAAATAATAACCGAGGGGTCTCTGCTTCTTCCGCTCCACCACCACACGGGATATCTTCCGTCGCCAAGCTGGGATAGAAATTTAGATGTAGAATAAATAATAACCGAGGGATCTCTGCTTCCGCTCCATCACCACATCGGGATATCTTCCGCCGCCTCGGGGATAGAAATTTAGATGTAGAATAAATAATAACCGAGGGTCTCGCTTCTTCCGCTCCACCACCACACGGGGATATCTTCCGTCGCCATGGGATAGAAATTTAGATGTAGAATAAATAATAACCGAGGGGTCTCTGCTCTTCCGCTCCACCACCACACGGGAATATCTTCCGTCGCCTCGGGGATAGAAATTTAGATGTAGAATAAATAACAACCGAGGGGTCTCTGCTTCTTCCGCTCCACCACCACACTGAGATATCTTCCGCTCGCCATGGGATAGAAATTTAGATGTAGAATAAATAATAACCGAGGGGTCTCTGCCTTCTTCCGCTCCACCACCACACAGTGGATATCTTCCGCCTCACTCAAGGATAGAAATTTAGATGTAGAATAAATAATAACCGAGGGGTCTCTGCTTCTTCCATTCCACCACCACACGGGATATCTTCCGCTCGCCTCGGGGATAGAAATTTAGATGTAAAATAAATAATAACCGAGGGGTCTCTTCTTCCGCTCCACCACCACACAGGGGATATCTTCCGCTCAAGGGATAGAAATTTAGATGTATATAGTCCCGCCATCAATATAAAGGAGGCAACGCTTTCATACCCTCCCTCTTTTGTGCTTGCCTTCCAAGGGGAACGCATATCCGCCCCTTCCCATGTAATTGAAGGTTCTAGCACCCACCGAGCCATTTAGGAAAAATAATCCTTCTTTCCTTTCATTTAGGGCCGCTTTTATCAAAGGCGAGGAGCCCAAGAACGATTATCAGCCCACTCACTTCCCTTTTATAAGGGATCCTTTTGCCTTCATTTCTCTGCCTATCTTCATCCCTTTGTCTTTTCATCTCCTTCTTCTCCGTCTGTTCGTTCCTCCGCCGCCATACTTCGTTGCCCCAATCATTATTCTTAGATAATCAAAATTCACTGTACCTTTTTCCAGAGATAGCGGTCGTTATCCACATCGCAAGAGGAAAGCTATCCGTCAACTCGACCTCATTTTTTCCTCCCCCGGTAACCAACACAGCTACTTCACCTTGTCCATCTTCCTCTCCCCCCCTCAAATCTCTTGTTACTCCTACCTCGGAGGGAATTGGTACCATTATTCCTTCCTCCCTTTCCCCGACATTTGCGAACCCTAACTCCCATACTTTTTCTCCCTCTGCCACCAACATTCAAAAGTCTCCTTCTCCTCCACCCCAACCTGAGGATGAACTTGGGGAGGATGCGCCTCCATGTCAGCCGTTGATAGAGACTGACCCATCCTTGCCTTCTTTCTCCCCTGAATATCATTCTTCCTCCGAACCCATGGCGATCGATGTCCCCTTACCGCAAGCTTCCCCTTCCACTCATCGCCGGAAGAGCCCCTCTCCTCTTCCAAATGTCATTCCCCTTCTTCCTCCCAGTGAACTTCCCACCTCAAGATCATCCGTCCCATCTTCTTCCTTTTCTCCCCTGAGTCTTGGATTCGAACTTAGAGGAAGTGGTTCCTCGCATGGAAAGCCTGCGCCATGCTCTGGATTTGATATGTTTTCTCGTTTAGCTCTCTTAGCTTTGTCTTACTATCTGATTTTCTTGTTCACAACTGGCATGCAAACCTTAACCAATCATCAAGAGTTGAACCGCTCCCTCCTTCAATATTAGACTCAAGCTCAAGAATGGGAGCGACAACAACGGGAAGATTTAGCGACTGCTCAAAATCGAACGCCTCGTTATAACAATTGCACTGCGTGTGAGCAATTATCTGAGGCTCGTCAATAAATTCAGAAGGATGCTGATACCATTGCGGCGTTAAGAGAATAGCAACGTCCAGGTGTGCAGCCACCCGTGCCTCAGCGGGAAGTCCCACTGGCCCCTCCCGATAAGGAGTCTTCCTCGGCTCAAGAATTAATACGTCTCCAAGGGCAGGCAGCAGAACTCCTCCAGGGGAAGCAACAGGATTCTGATGTCATCGCTCGCCTTCAAGTTCAATACCAGCGAGCACAGGATAAGATAGGGGACCTTCGCTCGCTGCAAGGAGGTACAAGAAAACTCATCCTTATAAATTCCCGCGCATGCTCATGCCCGTCACGCAGCAAGAGACTTCCCTCCGCAGATCGAGCACTAAACTCGCCAAACTAGATCTTATTCTCGCAAAGGAGGGATCTCGCTTATGCGCTGTAACATGGTGGAGATGATGCACCTTGTGCAGCAGGACCAAGGCTCCCGAGCCGATGATGTTTCCATCTTAGCCGATGCTATTATGGAGGTGTCGCGACGCTATGTGGACGTGCATCGAAAATTTCAAGAGCAACAAGAAAAATGCGAGAGGCTGCATGGTGAGTGAAGCCCTGACCGTCCGCACCGCCAGGAGAGACTCATCACTTTACTGCGCGCCACCTATCAGGACGGATTTAATGAAGCGGTTCAAAGAAGATGCTAACATAGGATTACCTCCTCCACCTTATCCTTCCTTTTTTAAATTGGGAGGCTGGTTTTCAACGCTTATCCTCCGACCAATTTAAGCTGTAATATGATAACCTATTTTGAAACGGGAATTCCCTTTCCATCTTTTCTTTTTTCTTCAAGATTTATTAACAACACTGTATTGCTTCTGTAAATAATCCCTTTAATGAAATTTGGAGAGTATTCGGCATCTAATTAATGTAATCAATTCAAGAAGTACCCCCTTCGGAGTCTCATAATTTCTCTTCTTCCATTCCATATTTCTCATACAGTGTAAAAAAGTTTTAAATGAAGGGCATTCCAAGGTCGTGGAAGCTCTTGCCTTGGTCATCTTTCATATAATATGTCACGCCACGTAGCTGCATTATTTCATAGGGTCCTTCCCATGGAGCCACTTTCCGGATCTCCAATGGGATTAACCTTACGCAAAACTCAATCCCTTCTTGAAATCTTCGAGGCATCACCTTCTTATTAAAGGCTCGTTGCACTTTGCTTGTAGAATTCCGCCGCCTCCGGGCCATCTCCCGCTTTTCCTCCACCAAGTCCAATTCATGCTTCGAGGAGTTGGTTCTCGATTTGGTTCGTATGCCTTTATCCGAGCGCTATTTAATGTAACCTCGATCGAATAACAGCTTTTCGTCCCGTACACCAAACTAAAGGAGTTTCTCCCGTTGTCTTGGGGAGTGGTTCGATAGGCCCACAGGATGCCTGTAACTCTTCTACCCAGCCCCCTCCGAGCCCCTAATTTGGTCTTTAATCCTTGAATGAGGATCCCGTTAGTCACCTCCACTTGCCCATTCGCTGCGAGGATGAGTGACCGTGAAAGCTTCAATGTTGAGACTCGCACCATTCTTGGATCTTTTTCCTTGAATTGTCGCCCATTGTCATCGACTATTTTCCTAGGAATACCATAGCGACAAACAATGTTTCTCCATAAGAATCAGATACGATTCTCAATTTCGGCTAAGGGCTCTGCCTCCACCCATTTGGAAAAATAATCCACAGCCACCAATAAAAATTTCTTCTGTAAAGGCGCTGCTGGCATCGGACCTACTATATCCATTCCCCACTGGTCGAAAGGGCAAGAAGAGATCACCGCTTTCATTAACTCAGCTGGCCGTTCGGAACGGTTGCTATGTTTCTGACAAGCGAGACAAGCTTGCACTATACGAGCGGCATCTTGCTGAAGAGTTGGCCAAAAATATCCTGCCAATAGGACCTTCCTTGCCAAAGCTCTCTCCTAAATGATCGCAACAACCTTCATGAATCTCCCGTAGTACCCATTCCGCATCCTCATTTCCCAAGCATTTCAATAAGGGTCGTCCGAAGGAAGTCTTGTATAAGTCCCCATTTAAGAGTGTGAACCGTTTGGCTCGGCTTATTAAAGCGGAAGCCGCTATTTTTTCTTCAGGGATCTTCCCGTGCCGTAAATAAGTTATGATGTCGGTCCGCCAATCAAGCATCAGGCTTGATTCGGGTGCATCTCCCTCCAAGCTGTATATTGCTAAGGAAGTATGAATTTTCGTATGGACCGTTTCTGAGGACTTCATTCCTTCCATAGCACTAGCCAACCGAGCCAATTCATCTGCCTTTCTGTTCTCCCGCGGATCTCGCTAAGAGGACTCGAGAATTGAGCTTTTCTTTCTCAAAAGCCTTCGTATTTATGACCTTTCCTCTCGAACCGCGAAAGAACCTTGGAGTTGCGATATCACCAACTGGGAATCCGAATGGATTATAATGGAAGAAGCCCCTACCGCTTTAGCAGCTTGCAAGCCCGCTAAAATGGCTTCGTATTCCGCCTCATTATTAGATGCCTGATATTCCAGGTGAACGGCTAATCGAGTTTCTTCACCACCAGGGGAAATTAATAGAACACCGACGCCGCTGCCCGTAGACCCTGAAGAGCCGTCCACGAATATACTCTAGGCCTCTGATCCCTCCTCGTTGGTTGTCGAACCCTCTTCCGAAACGCAGGGTACCTCTGCTAGAAAATCCGCAAGTGCTTGGGCTTTGATAACCGTTCGAGGTTGGTAGCGGATATCATATTCGCTTAGTTCTACTACCTATTTGGCCAATCTTCCAGAGAAATTGGACTTAGTGACGACCTTACCTAATTCGCTATGGGTTAGCACTAGGATATACGCCAACTTCTTTAGCTCTGTATAACGGAATTCCGCCCCCTTAAGGATATGACTGGTGTAATAAATAGGCTGCTGATGAGAACCTTCTTGCTTTAACAATACCAAACTAATGGCTCCATCTAAGATGGCCAGATACATCCATAAAGGTTCGCCGGCTATTGGTTTGGCTAGCAGTGGGAGTCCCGCCAAATATTTCTTTAACTCTTGGAAAGCCCATTCACATTGATCATCCCACTGAAACTTGATAGCCTTGCGGAGGACCTTGAAGAAAGGCAGCCCTTTATCCACCGACCTGGCTATGAATCGTGATAAAGAAACGATCCTGCCCACCAGCCTCTGTGTTTCCCGCAGATTAGCGGGTGACTTCATATTGCATAATGCTTGGACCTTCTCAGGATTGGCTTGCAACCCTTTCTTAGTCACAATGTACCCCAAGAACTTGCCGCTCTTTACCCCGAACAGACATTTATTAGGGTTTAACTTCATATTAAACCGCCAATGTAGGTTTAAGCGTTTAAGTCATTGACTAAATCCGAGTGGCCTTCGATTTGACTAATATGTCATCCACGAGACTTTCACATTTTTCCCTTCTGCTCAAAGAAAGATTTTGTCCATAAGGCGATATATAGCCTCGTTTTTAATCCGAAAGTCATTACCACATAGGCATATAACCCTCCCGCGGTCACAAAGCTAACCCTTTTTTGATCTTCTTCTGCCAAAGGTATTTGATGATATCCTTGATATGCATCCATTAGAGACACCACTTCATATCCCACAGTAGAATCCACCAGTTGATCAATACGAGGCAAGGGGTAGCAGTCTTTAGGGCATGTTTTATTTAAATCACGAAATCAATACACATCCTCCATTGCCCCGACGACTTGGGGACTGTGACTACATTAGAAACCCATTCGAAACCGGATTTCCTTTACATGACCCGCTTAGCAAATTTGTCCACTTCTTCTCGCTATGACCTTGTCCTTTCTCGTCCAAAATGTCGCTTCTTCGCTGAACGGTCGGGCTCCTTTAATGATATTGAGATGGTGTTCACCACTCGAGGTTGATCCCCGTGAGATCATGCACGCCTTTCCAAAGATGTCTTCATTCTCCTTCGTGCAAGCCACCAAATTCTTCTTTGATTTCCAATTGTGCTATCCGTGGCCTTTCTCGGAGCGATTTCCACCAGTTCTCCTTCCTCTATTTTGCCAGCCTTGGGGGGGGATTCTTCCAGGACGCAGACGTCAGTGATAATGACAGCTTTGCCTTTGAGGTTGTTGGTTCGGGCTTTCTTTTGGTCATCCCGAACTATTTGCACGTAGCAGCTCCTGGAGGCCTTCTGTTCTCCACGAACTTCTCCTACCAATTGACCCACTGGAAATTTCAGCTTCTGGTGGTATGGAGAAGCCACGGCCTGAAAAAGGGTGAGGAAAGGACACCTAAGAATAGCATTATAAGTGGACGGAGCGTCCACAATGAGGAAAGGGATTATACTGGTCTTTTGGCTGGGCTTCACGCCCAGAGTCAAAGGCAAGGAAATCTGCCCCGTAGGGTGTACTACATGCTCCGCGAATCCAAAGAGGGGGGTGGCCACATCTTCTAGCTGGGCATTTCCCAGCTGCATCTGTCCGAAACCTTCTTGGAAGAGGATGTTGACGGAGCTTCCCGAGTCAACTAGCACCCGCCACTTCATAATTGCCAGGATATACGAATGACCAATGCATCCGAGGGGGCAAAGCAGGCACCTTGTAGATCTTCCGCCCGAATGAAACGGGCGGTGCCACTTGAATAGTTTGGTCTGACGATGGGGCCAAACTCTCCATGAGACGAGCGCACGACTGCGCCTGCTAGAGTCCCCGTCGAGGTCCTCCAACTATAACATGAATAACTCCCGTGGGAATGTCATCTAGATTGGATGAAGGGCCTCACCGATGGGCCTTCTTGAGAGACATCCTCCGAACGGCGTTGGGGAAAGTGACCGAGGTTGTTGATTATATGACTCGATGGGTTACATCGGTCGGGGCCTCGCCGGCCTCCTCCCGCCTGGAACCTTACTCGCGGATATGCGCAGATGGAGGCGATCCAATTCCTCTTGTAACTTGAAACATCTACCATCGCGGGCCGATTCGATGTGATATTGGCAAAAGAACGGGATCGGGGTTACGTGGGATCCTCGCGGTCCTAAGGGTCGCAGGCAGACTGGTCGTAGAATTCCATTTCCGCTTCTTTCCAAGTCCTCACGGAGGAAGCGCTTCAGCGCCATGATTTGTAAGGGTGGGACGGGCGAACTCCTGCAACATCGACGAGGCCTCGGATCTCTTGTCGAAAAGGTCTTGATACTCCCGCCGAGAGCGCTTGGGGAGCAATGACGAGCCTTTCACTGGGATCACGGCAGCTCGACCTCTCCGCATTTTAATCCTCTCTTCTTCGCGGATGAACTGCTCCGCACGACTTAGTAGCTCTCATAACTATCACAGGTTGTCTTAACAAGGAATCGAGGAAAGGGCCCTCCTTCAAATCATGCCGAATAGACTCCAAAGATTCAGATCGGGCCGAGGGGATTCCCTAGAAGTGAAGTGAATCGATGAAGATACCCCTAAGGGATTCTCAAGGTCCTCTGGGTGATATGCATTAACATAGGCGTCTTGTCTATCGCCTTGCGGTGACAAATTCATTGAACATTCTCTGGAAATCGCGAAATAGGTGATAGACCACAGGGGCGAGGTATTGAACCACTTTGTGCAAGGCGATTAGGGTGGTTCGGAAGACTTCGGCACTTGAGGCGTCGATATACTTGATGGAGCGAGTAGCTCCGTCAAATTGAGATATGTGCTCTTGGGATCCGTCGAACCGTCATACTTATTAACTGAGGATTAGGAGTAGGATGGAGGGAGCTCCGAGAGAATGTCCATTGTGAAGGGACTGGGATCGTATACTTCCGGAGGCCTGGTTGATTGACTTTCGCCCTGTTCCTCCCTACGCGTTTGGGTGAAGGGCATAGTGTTCTGAGGCGTTCTTCCCCCAAGTCCGCCTCCAAGCAATGTTTCCCCATTGACAGTTGTACGAGAGGGAGGAGGCATTTCTGGGGGTGGGTCTCTGGAAGAAGGTTCCCCGGAATGCGGATGTAGATATCCGGTCCTTCTCCTTTCCCTAGCGAGAGCTTCTGTGATAACGTCATCCATCAGGGCTTTCAACTGCGAGGGTAGAAGGATGATGGGACACTCCTCCGCTGCTGAGGTAGCAGGGGGTTGTACTTCTTTCGGTTGCATCTCAACGTCCAGCTCAATGTTCCCACAGGCGGTGCTAAATGATGCGGAAAGAGTGAAAACCTGCTCGCTCCATTTTCAATGCAGTGAAGCACTGAAGGGGGGTCTCAGAGGGTCCTCACTAGCCGCAATCAGTAAAGAATAAGAAGATGAAATAGGTGAAACGCAAGCAAACCGACGATAGCAATCGAGATTCAGACACAAGATGTAACGTGATTCAGAATAAGGATTCCTACTCCACGGAGGTGAACTTTCTCACCGGAGGCGGTGCCTAAGCACTTTCACTATGAGGGTCCTCCTTTACGGAGGGTCAATTTTCGAAGGTGGAGGATAGAAGACCTTTTACAGTGATATCGTAAAGCGAGAAAAATACAAGAGATGTGACAACGATAGATCTCCTTCCTTCTTCTCTGGTGAGACGACTGTGGTTCTCCTCTTCCTCTTGCGTCCTCTGCTCTCTTGCTGGGTTGGAATGATTGTCGGATCTTCTTTTCCTCCTTGCTCCCTCCCTTTTATCTTCCCCCTTCCTTCATCGTAACGTCGTAGGTTATCTCCATTGTACACGTGGCCACCACCTTTCTCTGGAGAATAATTCTGTTACAGATATCAGGAGTGAAGACTCCTTGGAATATTATGTGGGGCCTCTCAGGCCGTTGCCTAACACCTTTTCCTTTATTTTTTGGGAAACTAGGCTAGACTATCTTCCTCAACCTTCCGTGTTGAGAGAAACTAGTTTAGGTCTATAGCCCACGGGTGACCTAGCCCTAGGGCTTTTTATCAACCCGAACCAACTCCTCTTTTCCCCATGTCAAATTCCCTTTGTATTGATCAGATTGGACCGACCTCTTGGGCGCCCTCCGTCTCTCCTTTGCACAGTATCAATTGCTTTCATTAACTCTCGTACAATGACTTTCAATATTCGCCGTGCGATGACTTTCAATATTCGCCGGTAACGATATTCGCCCGTGCGGTAATGGCCCGATATTCGCGCGTGCGGTGGCTTCGATGTTCGCCGTGCGATGGCTTCTGATGTTCGCCCGTGCCAATGGCTTCTGATGTTCGCCCGTGCCAATGGCTTTTGATATTCGCCTGTGCCAATGACTTTCAATATTCGCCCGTGTCAATCTTCCTTTCCTTTCTTAGCTGAGCCGTGTATTTTGGATCGGATCTTGGGTCACCTGCTAACCCCTCTATCGAGGATTATGTAGGGAAGGTACCAGTAGTATCACTTCGTAAATTCAATATTTAATGGGGATGAGCGGACCAATCCGTCATTTTGACGGATTGAAAAATCTCCAACCCAATCCAATCCAAGACGGACTACGGATTAGGCTGGCCAACCCATAAGCCAGGAAAAAAATCTAAAATTATTGAGGTGTTGAGGACGATAATCAGTAAGACAGATAGAATATCATGATAAAAATGTAACTAAAATATTATAATTGAGATCTAATTATTGATCGACAATATTAGATACAAATATTTTTTATTCTTTTAATATTTTAAAATATTTAAATCTTGATAATATGCAAATTTAAATTTTGACTCCTCTAAATAGAGATCTAATTGAGATTTTTCAATACTTGTAATTGGTTAATTTTGATATGTCATTATTTTCTATATTAATTGAAATAGTAATGATAAAATAATTATAAATTAATTAGAGTATATCAAAAAAATTATTAAAGTACTTAAATCAAATATTCTTTATTATTTTCTCTAACTTCTACATTTTATCGACGTATATGTGTGATAGAAGATGATTGTGATTATGAGAAAATTACTTTGTTAGTATTAGAATATTGATTAAAAAACTTAAATAATTTTTTTTCACAAGTTTTATCTTCTTTTATTATTTTTCAATTAGTGGGTCAATCCAATCCGTCGCGGGTCAACCCATATAGACCCGCAACTCATGCGGATTGATTTGTTTAAGTCCGTCAAAATGACGGATTGATACAATTTCAATCCAACCTGTCTAAATTACTTAGTGGGATGGACCAATCCGACGGACCTAATCTAATTTGACGGCTCTAATTATATGATTGCAGAAGAAGTTTAAAAGTCAAATACAAATTGGGTAAGTATGCAAACGGATAGAATTTTAGATCTATTCATTGTATAAATATTCCTACTAACTCGTCAACGTACCACGCCGAGCTAAAAGTCAAAAGCAAATACTAACAAGGACAGGAGATAGAAAGCAACACATGCACAATCTGTCTCTCCTGCATTCCTAACTTAGCTTCTATTCCCTTCATCTCATCGTCTTTATTCACTTTTCACTTCGCCAGTACATTACATTATTAATAATGATCCAGAGATGCATCCTCTGTTTCTCTTCAGAGAAGCAGGAAACATCACAGAGGTAACGTATTATATTCATCGATATGTCTCAACAATTTCAATTAACTCAAAAGCGAAGAAATTTGTGTTGATTAGGTTGAGGAGGAAACATGATTATCCATGGGAAATCTACTCCTTGAGGGACCTGATGCTTGCAACCAGAAACTTCCACGAGGAGAACAAGCTTGGAGAGGGTGGTTTCGGTGCAGTCTATCGGGGAGTAACTCATAAAGGAGAAGAGGCGGGTATTTTAATCTATTTTTCTTTCATCTTTTCCCATTAATTTTTCTCTTTTGTGTGTATGTATGTGTTTTGGTAGGGATTAATTATATTAATTTATGGATTGACTGTGTCATGTATTAGATTGCCGTGAAGAGGCTGAAGTCGATGACGGCAAAGGCGGAGATGGAGTTCGCGGTGGAGGTGGAGGTGTTGGGAGGGTGCGTCACAAGAACCTGCTGAGTTTGAGAGGGTTCCACGCAGGCGGTGAGGAGAGGTTGATCGTGTATGATTATATGCCCAACCATAGCCTGCTCTGCCACCTGCACGGGGGGCGTTCCGGCGAGCTCCTGTTGGATTGGCCGAGGAGGATGCAGATCGCCATCGGAGCCGCCGAAGGACTTGCGTGAGTAACTTCCAAAACATGCAACTACTCAATTCCTTTTCCCCAAAAGAAATCCTTTTTATGCACCTAATATATCAAAATATTCAATAATTAATTCTTTTCTTTTCTAATTATTCAATCGTTTATACTTAGTCATTTAGGAAGATAATTCATCAGTGGATTTAAGAAAACTCGAGGTATTTTATCTATTTTGAGTATAAATAAAATATCAAAAAAGATTAAAAAGATTCTTTGATATTATTTTTATTGAGCCTTTTTTTCAATTGAAATTATGAAGAAGATCTTATTAGAATTTCCATTAGTTGAGTTTAGTACTTTATTCAATTCAACTATCAAAAGAGATTAATTAACCAATGATGAATAGTATTTATAAAAATTAAATTTTTAAAAGATAAAAAAAACTCCATAATATTGACCGACCAACCTTGAACATTAGTTGAAACACCTTCACTGAGCAGCATGCTTGATTAATCAACATTCTCAGAAAATTGTGTTCAAGTGTTTTAAACATCTTCAAAATTTCAGGACACCTTAAAATTGCCTTTGATTAAGTTGAAACAATATATCTAAATCTTTCTAACAATAAATTGGTAGTCCCTTGCTATTTAGACTTTGGAACTTGACACCATTCCACATGGAGTATAACGTGCCTTCTATAAGTGTTAGACTCTCTAAGTAACTTCTACGTAGATACACTATTTACATTGCAAATTTATTCTCCCAAATTACTCTGTAAATTGTTGGAACTATTGATGTTACTAGAAGGGAAGAATGACCATCACGTTCAACCTTGACTTTTGTTTGTTTATGCTTATCTATAAATAATTAATATGCATGAAATAAAAAATAGAAATAAAAATACAAAACAAGCGTGCAAGATTTTTAAGTTGTTTGAAACCCTTGGTTCCTACTCTATGATCTAACTTCTTGACATGACATCACTATTTTTTCTCATTCTCAAAAATCTTTTAGAGATGAAGAAATCTATTACAACATGTTAATTTATAGATACAAACAAATCAAAGTTATAAAAAATGAAATACATTGTAAATTATAATTTAAACAATGATCTTTGCTTTGTTCGCTGCTAGATTGATTCAAGTTTGCTTTCTAAAGATTTAGAATGCAACAACTCTCAAAAATTGACTCATCAAATCTTTCACGAACCCCTCTTTTATAAGGTTATTACCAAGCTCATTTTTGTCAATAAGTGGATTGCCTTCTACTATCAGTTGACTGCTTCATTATAAATTTGAATATTGCTCTAACATGTTCGCACAACGAGATTTATCCACCTCTGCATCAATCAATTGTCTATTATATTCAATCGATTGTTACCTAATCAGTCAAATCTTGTAGTGTTCTAAACTTTTTGTTAGCTTGAACGATGATATTAGTTGATGCGCTCCATTCCATTAGTTGATTGATTACGATCAGTGGAGCCAAACAATTGATCTTCAAACTCTCTATTCTCTAGAACAGTGATATCAATCGACTACTAATCCTAACAGTCGATTGATCACGCCTAAAACTGTTAGGAACGTTGCGCCCGCTAGAGGGGGGAGGGGTGAATAGCTCGTCGTCGTATGTCGATGGATCTCGATTGTGCTTGCTACAAGATGTTAAAACGCAGCGGAAATATAAAATATACAATGCAAATACATAAGCACAATCCACAACACAAAATATAACGTGGTTCGAAACCGAATAGTTTCTACTCCACGGATCGAGCTCAAACGAGCTCTATCGATGCGACCACACACCACTAATCCAATAAGCTCCTTCTCGGAACAATCCGGAGGTGAAGAAACCTCGTACAAATAGTCTTACAACAGTAAGAAACAAATACAAGCAATTATAATAATAAAATACACAACAAGTAAAAGAAAAAATACTTTACAATTGCTCTTTTGATTGCTTGATCTTTGGTTGCTTGAAATGCACTTGGAGACCTTGATTTGCAGCAGCAAATCGCCCCAAAGACATCAAAGAACCAGTGCCAAATCCCTCCTCCACGAGCTCCATTTAAAGCTGCTCCTTGGGCTGGATTTCGCCTATCAGTCGACTGCTTGGGACCATCAGTCAACTGATGTCACTGTTGTCATGAGACAATGGCTCGATCCATGATGGAAAAATACAACGGATACACCATCAGTCGAGTGGTTGATGCGATCACTCGACTGGAGAACCTTCTGTGTCTGAGATCCCGGGCATCAGTCGACTGATCACCAGATCAGTTGACTACTTAGGCTAGCAGTCGACTGCCAAGCTTTGACAGTCGACTGCCAAGGAACTTCTCGCAATTAAACCCTAGTTGACTCTCACCAATCGACTGACCCATGGTCCCAGTCGACTGATACACCTCAAACATGAGATTTTAACCCAAGTATGGTGCCCTCATACTTGCTAGACCACCCGTAGCCTAGACCTAAGCCTTCTAGCCACCTCCGTCAGCCTCACGCCTATTGGATCCCTCCAAGTCATCCATGACTTGTTCATCCATACGCTAGCCTTTAGGTGCTTCCATCGGCTATTGTCATACTAACGGTGTCTACATCACCAAGGCACATTGGACTTATGCTGCCAAGACTCCGCTTGGACTTTACGCTGCCAACCATTATACTTATGCTGTCAGGACTCCCGCTTAGACTTTACGCCACCAATATTCCCCTTGGACTTTCCAAATGCCAAGACTCAAGCTTGGACTTTCCCTTGCCAACCCATGTTGGACTTTCCATGCCAAGACTCATGCTTTCACTTTCCTTTGCCAACTCATGTTGGACTTTCCCTTGCCAATGTTGGAGATTTGACGCCGCTAGAGGGGGGGGTGAATAGCGATGTGCCCGTAGGAAGATGGAATTCGTTCGCGTTGCTTGTCTACAATCTTGTTAGTACGCAGCGGAATAAACAATAACAAATACAAACACAAGATACAATCACAACACGCACGATATAACGTGGTTCGGAACCACACGGTTCCTACTCCACGGATCGAGCTCTA
Source organism: Wurfbainia villosa (assembly GCA_025175895.1). Classification (NCBI taxonomy): domain Eukaryota; kingdom Viridiplantae; phylum Streptophyta; class Magnoliopsida; order Zingiberales; family Zingiberaceae; genus Wurfbainia; species Wurfbainia villosa. The sequence goes on from CM045987.1 coordinate 98,566,694, forward strand.
GCGACGCCAATGCAATCACTAATCAATAACCTCCTTCTCGACAACAAGTCGGAGGCGGAGAAACCTCGTACAAACGTTTACAACAATAAACGAAAGAAATACAAGCAAATACAAAGGAAATGTAAAGAACACTTTACAAACTAGGGTTTTGAGCGCTTGCTTGTTGGTTTCTTGGATGAGCTTGAAGGACCCTGAAATGCACCTGCAAATCGCCTTCAAATCGCCTCACCAAAGCTCCCAAAAATCTTATCCCACAATCTCCATGAACAACTCCCTTTTATCCTGCGTCGGGCTGAATTTCCGCCTATCAGTCGACTGCCATAAGTCCCCAGTCGACTGATGCCACTGTTGTCGTGAGACAACGGCTCAATCCATGTTGGAAAAGTTCCAACGGGACTCTTAGCGATCGGCCAACATTCGCGATCATTGCGGAGGCGTATCGGCCCGATCGTGGAGCATTCTTCGCTCGCTGAACTAGCGATCATTCAGGCCCTTGGCGATCAGCCGTAGACATCGATTGCTCTCGATAGCGATCGGCGAGCGATTCGGCTCTTAAACGGCAGTCGAACTCAAGTCGACTCACGGCAGTCGAATCGGCCATAATGTCAGTCGACTGCCAACCTCAAGGATGAGGTTTTAACCCAAGTATGGTGCCCCCATACTTGCTAGACCACCCTTAGCCTAGACCTAAGCCTTCTAGCCACCTCCATCAGCCTCACACCTCTCGGATCCCTCCAAGTCATCCATGACTTGTTCATCCATCGCGCTAGCCTCCGGTGCTTCCCTCGGCTATGTCATGCTAAGCTGTCTACACCGCCAAGGCACATTGGACTTACGCCGCCAAGACTCAGCTTGGACTTTACGCGCCGGTCGTTGGTCTTATCGCCAAGACTCCCGCTTGGACTTTCTGCTGCCAATATCAAACCCTTGGACTTCTCAAATGCCAAGACTCAAGCTTGGACTTTCCCTTGCCAACCCATGTTGGACTTTCCATGCCAAGACCATGCTTGGACTTTCCTTGCCAACCCATGTTGGACTTTTCATGCCAAGACCATGCTTGGACTTTCCTTGCCAACCTATGTTGGACTTTACATTGCCAAGACCCATGCTTGGACTTTTACATTGCCAAGACCCATGCTTGGACTTTTCATGTGCCAAGTGTCCCACTTGGACTTTTCATGCCAAGTACTCAAGACTTGGACTTTACCAAATGCCAAGTGTTCCACTTGGACTTTCCCATGACAATTACATTGTCTTATGTTTTTGTCGAAACATCAAAACATCACTCGAGTCAAACTCGAGTCCTGGTCAATCGTGACCTGGGCCGATTGCACCAACAATTTCCCCCTTTTTGATGTTTGACAAAAACCAAACAAATCATTTGAGTTAGACCACTAACTCAAATCCCTTACCAATTATCCCAAATTGTTAAACACTCTCCAAATGTTCTCCCCCAAACATTCTCCCCCTTTTTGACTAACATCAAAAAGGTTTTCTCTCCAAGGAGGTCAATGTCTCATATCCCAATGAGATCTTACAATCTCCCCCTTGATCCAAAAATAAATACCTAGGATGCCTACCATCTTCCTAGTGATAAGTCACATAACACTCAAGAGAGGCAATCCTATAATCTCTCCCAATTTCCAAATTGGGTATCAAAATTCCATCAATTTTCCCAATTGATGATACTCTCCCAATAACTTCTCCTCTTCAAGGAGAAAAACACATCCATCATCCCAAGATGGATACCTCCCCCTAAAGGCTTGCTCCCCCTTGATCATTGCACCAACAATGTCCTTGGGAACCCCCTAAGCCAATAGGAACTCTAAACCATCAAAATTAAGGTTCTAAGTTCAACATAGAACTTTTCATACCCTAAATTTGATACTTTGACCTAACACTTCTCCTAATCCATATCCAATGGATTTTCACCCTTTATAATGCTTCCCAAAGCATATTCTAGGGTTAGAAGTGGTTAGGGACCTTTACCATAGCTGAAAATGGGCTAAACAAACCTTGTTAACCCAAAATCAGACCTGGCAGTCGACTCGAGACGATGTCGATCATTGCCACTCGGATCGATCGCCACAGGCGATCGTGTAATCTAAAATCTCGATTTTATTTATCGAAATAATTTTAGAAATTCATAAATAATTATACGTAATTCAAAAAATCGTGAAAATTCATACGTATAATACTTATGACACACACAATGGGTGAAAAATATTTGAAAATTATTTTACCCATAAAATAGTGAGTTTGATACAAAACTCAAAACCATTGAAATTTTCAATGTTTTGGCCCTATTTTGTATCAACTTCATCAATGGTGATTGCTATCAAAAGATAGACTTCACCAAGGTTTTTCAAAATGATTTTAAAATATTTTTAAAACCTTATTTTTGATCATATTCCTTGGGCTCTATGTACATGACTTGTACACAAGCTTTCCCAATGATCCACAAATGAAACAAGATGAGTTTTAGTTCATCTAGATGCAAAAACTATGCACCTTGAACTCAACTCATATCCTAGCATCTCACATGTATCTAAGGTGTGTAAATACACATACATGTCAATTGGATGTGAGATGTGGGTTTTGTTCATCCTAATCTAGGGTTTCATGCATTTTTCTAAGGCAACCCTACTTGATTCCCTTATAAATGGGACTCCAAGTTATGCCATAGTCCTTAAATCAATTTTAATCAAATTATCTTAAATGCATGAGTGATTATGGAATTTGAGATGATATAGATAAACACATGCTCATAATCATGATGTCATGGCATAAGATGAAATCTAAAAACACATGACATTTAAAGCCTTAATCCTAAACATGTACATGACATATAGAATGATTAAAAATAAGCATGATGTCATGGCATGTTATATGGCAAACAAAGCATGACATATAAAATATATAGGTATAGTAATACCTAAATTTTAATATTAATTGCAATTTCATATCATTAAATATATTTTTCCATATTTCTATTTTTCTCCCAAGTGTGCCAAAAACCCAAAATGGCACACTAACCTCTAAACCTAAATTGTGCCAATTTGACCATTTTATCAAGCTTCCCAAATAATATTGGCACACCCTAAAATCTTTTTAGGATTAGAGCTCAAATGTATTTTCAAGGTAACCATAACCTTGAAAATATCCTAAAGTGCCACCTTTACCATGGTTGAGTTAACTACTCATCCAATCAAGGTTGGCACACCCTAAACCCACCTAGCGTGAATCAATCACGCTCTTAGGAACCCAAAACCGATTTGAGCTCCTAGGGTTAATTAGGTATTCCTTAGGGATAACCTCCCTAGATACCTTCCTAATGACCCTTCTAGGCTTAGAAGCCTTGGTCATTTTGGTTTTGCCATGGTTAACTCTAGGGGTGACTCCCCTTGTAACCTTCTTAGTGGCTTCCCTAGGTTTCCTAGAAACCCTAGCCACTAGGCACACACCATGGTCAACTCTAGGGATGACTTCCCTATTGACCTTGGTCTTCCTAGACCTAGTTTGTGTTCCATAGTCAAATGGAACACTATGGTAAGCCACCTTAGGCTTAGGTTTTTGACCCAAATCCTTCTTGCCTTTGGTTGACTTTTGTCTTTTAGGTCCTACTTGTTGACTTTGATTATTTGACCTAAAAGTTTGACCAATTGACCCTTGCATTTGATTTTGCATAATGTTGAGGGTCTTTTCAAGTTTTTCAAGCCTTGACCTCAAGGCTTGATTTTCCTTTTCTAATATCTCAATTTTTGATTTTTCATTTTCTCTTGAGATATTTTATTTCTAGGCATATGTCTAGATTTCTTAGCATTAAAGCCTAGATATTCTCCTATTTTCTTAATGCTTTCCTTAGGTAATATATTTTTAGGGACATTAGTCCCAAATTTCTTCTTATTTCCTAAGTGAACACTCTTAGCACCTAAACAAAAGTATTTATTTCTATTAGCATGCTTTTCATGGCAAATTGCAAGAGAATTAAAATTCCTAGCATGCTTTTGACTTTTAATTTTAGAAGATGCATTATTGAAATATACCTTAGGGTTTGCCTTGGAGGCTCCCCCTACATGTATAGCTCATTCTTGGGTCTTTTTGCTCCCCCTAGGACATTGATTTCGGTAATGCCCGATTCTGCACTTGAAGCAAATGACTTGCTCCTTGCTTTTCTTGGCATTAGAACACGGCTTCATTGACCTTTGGAACCGGTTGAGCCTTCTTGACCCTTTTTGGACACTTACTCTTGTAGTGTCCGGATTCCCTACACTCAAAACAAATGATATGAATTTTATTTGAACCTTGAGTGTTTGAGTTACCTAGGGTATTTGTGGTGGTGGGTGCCGGAGTTGGAGCTTCTCCATCTTGACCGGATGTGGAAGCTTCTTCTTGTCGCTCCGGAGTGGAGATCTGTTCCTCCACCTTAATCCTAGAAGTAGATGCTTCTTCCACCTCTTCTACTTCTTCTTTTTCCGATTCAGAAGTTGACTCCATCTCAACTTCCGATTCCTCATTCTCACTTGAAGATGAGCTCTCCTCTTCATCCTCCTTGTCATCTTGGATTGAATGAGGCTCTTCATGGAATTTTGCCAATATGTTCCATACCTCTTTGGCGTCTTTACAATCCCCATAGTCACCTAGGCTACACAAGATGTCATTAGGAATTAAATCAAATACAAATTTGATTACCTTCTTATTTTTCTTGAATTGTCGTAGTTGTTCTTCACTCCATTTCTTCTTCTTGAGACATTCTCCCTTTGGTCCCTTAGGATATTCAAATCCTTCCATCAAGGCGGACCATTCCTCAAGGTCTCTCATCATCAAAAACTCTTCAATTCTCGCCTTCCAAGAATTGAAACCTTCTCGTCCATAGAATGAATAAGGGACCGGTGTGTTGATGTCCCATCCTAATTGCCCTTCCATCTTCACCCTCTAGCTTTTTATCTAAGCTCCCGACGGTTAGTCCGTAGAAGAGCCCCAGGCTCTGATACCACTTGTTGGAGATTTGACGCCGCTAGAGGGGGGGGTGAATAGCGATGTGCCCGTAGGAAGATGGAATTCGTTCGCGTTGCTTGTCTACAATCTTGTTAGTACGCAGCGGAATAAACAATAACAAATACAAACACAAGATACAATCACAACACGCACGATATAACGTGGTTCAGAACCACACGGTTCCTACTCCATGGATCGAGCTCTAACGAGCTCTAGCGATGCCAATGCAATCACTAATCAATAACCTCCTTCTCGACAACAAGTCGGAGGCGGAGAAACCTCGTACAAACGTTTACAACAATAAACGAAAGAAATACAAGCAAATACAAAGGAAATGTAAAGAACACTTTACAAACTAAGGTTTTGAGCGCTTGCTTGTTGGTTGCTTGGATGAGCTTGAAGGACCCTGAAATGCACCTGCAAATCACCTTCAAATCGTCTCACCAAAGCTCCCAAAAATCTGATCCCGCAATCTCCATGAACAGTTCCCTTTTATCCTGCGTCAGGCTGGATTTCCGCCTATCAGTCGACTGCCATAAGTCCCCAGTCGACTGATGCCACTGTTATCGTGAGACAACGGCTCAATCCATGTTGGACAAGTTCCAACGGGACTCTTGGCGATCAGCCAACATTGTGATCGCCACCCGGTAGCGTAATCGGCTCATCGGCTATGGAGCATTCTGTGCTCGCGGCTGAACTAGCGATCATTGCCGACTTGGCGGGCCGATCGTCAGAGACATCGGATTCGATTGCTCCAATGAGCGTCATTGACGAGCGACCACGGCTCTTAAATGGCAGTCGAACTCAAGTCGACTCACGGCAGTCGAACCAGCCATAATGCCAGTCGACTGCCAACCTCAAGGATGAGGTTTTAACCCAAGTATGGTGCCCCCATACTTGCTAGACCACCCTTAGCCTAGACCTAAGCCTTCTAGCCACCTCCATCAGCCTCACGCCTCTCGGATCCCTCCAAGTCATCCATGACTTGTTCATCCATCGCGCTAGCCTCCAGGTGCTTCCCTCGGCTATGTCATGCTAACGGTGTCTACACCGCCAAGGCACATTGGACTTATGCTGCCAAGACTCCCGCTTGGACTTTACGCCGCCAATATCAAACCCTTGGACTTCTCAAATGCCAAGACTCAAGCTTGGACTTTCCCTTGCCAACCCATGTTGGACTTTCCATGCCAAGACCATGCTTGAACTTTCCTTGCCAACCCATGTTGGACTTTTCATGCCAAGTGTCCCACTTGGACTTTTCATGTCAAGTACTCAAGACTTGGACTTTACCAAATGCCAAGTGTTCCACTTGGACTTTCCCATGACAATTACATTGTCATATGTTTTTGTCGAAACATCAAAACATCACTCGAGTCAAACTCGAGTCCTGGTCAATCGTGACCTGGGCCGATTGCACCAACAGCCAAGACCCATGCTTGGACTTTACATTCCAAGTACTCAAGACTTGGACTTTCCAAATGCCAAGTGTCCCACTTGGACTTTCCATGCCAAGTATCCATAACTTGGACTTTACCATAACAATCATATTATCATATGTTTTTGTCGAACATCAAAACATCGCTCGAGTCTAACTCGAGTCCGGTCAATCATGACCTAGGCCGATTGTATCAACAATCTCCCCCTTTTTGATGTTTGATAAAAACACCCTTGAGTTAGGCCCCTAACTCAAATTCCCTTACCAATTATCCCAAATTGATAATTTTACCTTTCTCCCCCTTTTTGACTAACATCAAAAAGGTTCATCCAAGGAGGTCAATGTCTCATATCCCAATGAGATCTTTCAATCTCTCCCTTGGTCCCAAAACATCTAGGATGCCTACAATCTTCTTAGTGATAAGTCTTATATCACTTGAGAGAGGCAATCATACAAATTCTTTCAATTTCCAAATTGGGCATCTTAAAATTCTCATTTCTCTTCCTCATGAGGAAAAAATAACATTCATCATCCCATGATGGATAACTCCCCCTAAAAGCTTGCTCCCACTTGACCATTGCACCAACAATGTCCTTGGGAAGTCCCTAAGCCTATAGGAACTCTAAACCATGAAAAATAAGGTTCAAAGTTCAACATTGAACTTTCACTCACCTTAAATTGATACATCACCCTAACAACTCTCCTAATCCATATCTAATGGATTTTCACCCTTTCTAATGCTTCCCAAAGCATATTATAGGATTAGGAGTGGTTAGGGAACCTTACCATAGCAGAAATCAGGGTAAACAACCCTTGTTTTCCCAAAATCAACATTGATTATTGTTTATCACCGATCGCCATCAAGCGGCAATGATCGATAATCAAATTTTCGAATTTCATCTATTAGAATCGAATTTCAAAAATTCATAAGCAATTCTACGTATTTTGAAAAATCGTGAAAATTCATACGTATAATACTCATGACCAATACAATGGGTGAAAAATATTTGAAAAATAATTTTCTCATAAAATAGTGAAATTGACACAAAGTGAAGAAAAACTTCAATGTTTGAGCCCACTTTGTGTCAACTTCATTAATAGTGATTGCTATCAAAAGATAGACTTCACTAAGGTTTTCTAAAATAATTTTAAAATATTTTCAAAACCTTATATTGGATCATATTCTTTGGGCTCAATGTACATGACTTGAATATAAGCTTTCCCAATGATCCACCACATGATTTTAGATGAGTTTGAGTTCATCTAGATGCAAAAACTATGCACCTTGAACTTAACTCATATCCTAGCATCTCACATGTATATAGAGTGTATCAATACACATATATGTCAATATAATATGAGATGTGAGTTTTGTTCATCCTAATCTAAGGCCTCATGCATTTTCTAAGACAACTCTACTTGATTCCCTTATACATGGGACTTCAAGTCATGTCATAGTCCTTAAATCAATTTTAATCAAATTAAATGCATGAATGATCATGACATAAATGATAATATAATTAAGCATGACCAATAATCATGATATCATGGCATATGATTGAATCTAAGCATACATGATATTAAAATCTAAATCCTAAGCATGATCATGACATATTAGATAATTAAAAATAGATATGATATCATGGCATGTTATATGACAAACAAAGCATGACAAGTAAAATATATAGGTATAATAATATCTAAATTTTAATATTTGTTGTCATTTATTGTAATTAAACTCATTTTTTCATATTATTACTTATCTTCTAAAGTGTGCCAAAAATCCAAAATGACACACTAAGACCTCTAAACCTAAATTGTGCCAATTTGATTGATTTTTCATAATTCCAAAAATATATTGGCACATCCTAAAATCTTTTAGGATATAAGATCAAACTTATTTCCAAGGTATCCATAACCTTGAAAATGACCTAAAATGCCACCTCTACCATAGTTAAGTTAACTACCTATCCATTTAAAGTTGGCACACCTAAACCCATCTAGCGTGAATCGATCACACTCTTAGGAACCCAAAACTTATTTGAGCTCCTTGGGTTAATTAGGTATTCCTTAGGGATAACTTCTCTAGATACCCTCCTAATGACCCTTCTAGGCTTTGTAACCTTGGTCATTTGGGTCTTGCCTAGGTTAACTCTAGGGATGACTTTCCTTGTAACTTTCTTAGTGGCTTCCCTAGGTTTCCTTGAAACCCTAGCTACTAAGCACACACCTTGGTTACCCTTAGGGATGACTTCCCTAGTAATCTTGGTCTTCCTAGACCTAGTTTGAGTTCCATAATCAAATGGAACATTGTGGTAGGTCTTTTTGGGCTTAAGCTTGCCTTTGGATGGTTCTTGTCTCCTAGGTCTTTGACTTTGACTTCTAGACCCTAGGCTTTGACTATTTGACCCTTCAATATGATTTTGTATATTCCTAAGGGTCTTCTCTAATTTCTCAAGCCTTGATCTCAAGGCTTGGTTTTCTAACTCTAATTTTCCAATTTTTGATTTTGCATCTATTCTTTGGATATTGTTTTTCCTAGGCATATTCCTAGTCCATTTAGGGTTAAGACCTAGGTGATTTTCTATTTTTTTAATGGATTCCCTAGGTAAGGTTTTTCTAGGGACATTAGTCCCAAATTTCTCCTTATTTGAAATATAATATGATTTTTCACCTAGAATATAAAATCTATCTCTAGCATGCTCTTTATGATAAATAGAATTGCTAACATTATTTCTAGCATGCTTTTGCCTATAACTTAAAGAAGGTGCATTGATAAATTTTACCTTAGGGTTTGCCTTAGAGGCTCCCCCTACTTGTGATGCTTCCTCTTGGACCTTCTTCTTCCCCCTAGGGCATTGACTCTTATAGTGACCCGGTTGTCGGCATTTGAAGCAAATCACTTGCTCTTTGCTTTTGATTGTTGAGGCTCCGATCTCCTTGACCTTTGATACCGGTGGAGCCTTCTTAATCTTCTTTGGACACTTACTCTTGTAATGCCCGACTTCTCTACACTCAAAGCAAATTATATGATTTTTATTTAAACCTAAATTGCTTGAGTTACCTAGGTCAATGGTGGCCGGATTTTGAGCTTCTTCATCTTGACCGAATGTTGAAGGCTCTTCTTCTTGCTCCGGCATGGAGGATGATCTCTCCTCCCCCTCAATCCTAGAGGTGGAGGCTTCTTCCAATTCCACCTCCTCTTCCATCAATCTGAATGTCGATTCTCTATCAACTTCTGAATCCTCACTTGCTTGTGAGGATGAGGATGTGCTTGCTTCTTCTTGAGCTTGAGAAGATGAGCACTCTTCTTCTTCTTCTTGTTCTTGGACCGGTTGAGAGTTTTCATGATATTTTGTCAATTCGCTCCAAAGCTCCTTGGCATCCATGTAATCCCCTAGGCTACACAAAATGTCATTAGGAATCAAATCAAAAATAAATTTGACTACCTTCTTATTTTTCTCGAAGGCTTGGACTTGCTCTTCGGTCCATCACTTTTTCTTGAGGTATCCACCCTTTGGTCCTCTTGTATAGCTAAATCCCTTCATCAAAATGGACAATTCTTCAAAATCTTTCATCATGATAAAGTCTTCAATTCTTCTTCTCTTCCATGAATTGAAGCCTTCTCGTCCATATAGCGCATATGGGACCGGCGTGTTGATGTATCATCCTAATTGTTCTTCAAACTCCATCTTTCCCTCTAGCGGTGCTCTCTTGGTTGTTAATCCGTAGAAGAGCGGCCTTGCTCTGATACCAATTATTAAGAACGTTGCGCCCGCTAGAGGGGGGGAGGTGAATAGCTCGTCGTCGTATGTCGATGGATCTCGATCGTGCTTGCTACAAGATGTTAATACCCAGCGGAAATACAAAATATGCAATAAAAATACACAAGCACAATCCACAACACAAAATATAATATGGTTCAGAACCGAATGGTTCCTACTCCACGGATTGAGCTCAAACGAGCTCTAGCGATGCGACCACACACCATTAATCCAATAAGCTCCTTCTCGGAGCAATCTGGAGGTGGAGAAACCTTGTACAAATAGTCTTACAACAGTAATAAAAAAATACAAGCAATTACAATAATGAAATACACAACAAGTAAAGGAAAAACACTTTACAATTGTTCTTTTGATTGCTTGATCTTTGGTTGCTTGAAATGCACTTGATTTGCAGCAGCAAATCACCCCAAAGATGTCCAATAACCAGTGCTAAATCCCTCCTCCACGAGCTCCATTTAATGCTGCTCCTTGGGCTGGATTTCTCCTATCAGTCGACTGCTCGGGACTATCAGTTGATTGATGCCACTGTTATCGTGAGACAACGGCTTGATCCATGCTGGAAAATCCAACGAATACACCATCAGTCGATTGATCTTACACATCAGTCAACTGATGTCTCAATCAGTCGAGTGGTCGATGCGATCACTCGATTGGAGAACCTTCTGTGTCTGAGATCCCAACCATCAGTCGACTGATCACCAGATCAATCGACTACTCAGGCCAGCAGTCGACTACCAAGCTCTGGCAGTCGACTGCTAGGGCACTTCCTGTAGTCAAACCCTAGTTGACTCCCACCAGTCGACTGACTCATGGTCCCAGTTGACTAATACACCTCAAACATGAGGTTTTAACCCAAGTATGGTGCCCCCATACTTGCTAGACTACCCCTAGCCTAGACCGAAACCTTCTAGCCACCTTCGTCTGCCTCATGCCTATCGGATCCCTCCAAGTCATCCATAACTTGTTCATCCATACGCTAGCCTTCAGGTGCTTCCATCGGCTATTGTCATGCTAACGGTGTCTACACCGCCAAGGCACATTGGACTTACGCTGCCAAGACTCCGCTTGGACTTTACGCTGCCAACCATTAGACTTATGCTGTAAGGACTCCCGCTTGGAATTTACGCCACCAATATTCCCCTTGGACTTTCTAAATGACAAGACTCAAGCTTGGACTTTCCCTTGCCAACCCATGTTGGACTTTCCATGTCAAGACCCATGCTTGGACTTTCCTTTGCCAACTCATGTTGGACTTTCCCTTGCCAAGACCCATGCTTGGACTTTACATGTCAAGTACTCAAGACTTGGACTTTCCAAATGCCAAGTGTCCCACTTGGACTTTCCATGCCAAGTACCCATGACTTGGACTTTACCATGACAATCACATTGTCATATGTTTTTGTCGAACATCAAAACATCGCTCTAGTCAAACTCGAGTCTGATTAATCATTACCTGGGCCGATTGTACCAACAAAAACTTCTATGAACCCTCTCAAATCCATAATCTTGATGTTCACAATTCATTAATCAAATATTGTACCTTATCACCTCAGTTTAAATCCGAACTGAGGCTAAAATCTCCCTTCACCTAGTATCCAATTGACTTTAATCTACTAAAGCTTCTCTCACTTGACATTTAGTTATTCTTAACCTACTGAAGTTTTACCCATCTAGTATCTGATCACTTTTGACCTACTAGGACTTCATCTGTCTAGCATTTAATCATCTTTGATCTGTCAGAACTTCTTCAACACTAAATATCAAGTCCTCCTTGGCTTATTTGGACTTTCTTTATTATGTCTAGCATCCAATCAATGTTGACCAGTTGGGACATCTCCAATGACAAACATGTTAAGGGATTGATGACGCACTAGAGGGGGGGGTGAATAGTGATTCACCAATTTTTACTCTTTTGATCGCATTCGTGGTTGTCTACAATTCGTTAGGGCACAGCAGAATATAGAAATAAAGCATAAACGAAAATAATACAAACACAACACCACTATTTTAAGTGGTTCAGAACCTAAGTTTCCTACTCTACGGTGGGACTTTAGTGTCTACTCCACTAAACCTCGTCTCCTTCTCGGAATACAATCCGGAGATGGAGAAACCTTGTACAATAAGCTTACAATAGTAAACAACAACACAAATAAGAAAATACATAATACAAATAAAATACTAAACAAAAATTACTTTACAAGTGCACTTTTGCTTTGAATTCTTGTTGGTTGCTTTGAACGCCTAGGAAGGTCTGAAATGCAATAGCAAAACTCCTCCTCAAAGCTCAAGAATCGACTATGAAATCCTTCCAATCGAGCTCCTCTTATGCCTCGCACGTGACCTAGATTTCTGCCTAGAAATCGACTACCAAAAGGCACCAGTCAATTGCCTACAGTGTCGTTGTCTCACAATGGACTAATCCACATTGGCATTCCAACCAACGGATACCTTAGCAGTCGACTGCCAAGCCTGTAGTCGACTTCCCAGTTGACTATCGAGCATTCTGTGCTCGAGTCTGCAAACACCAGTCGACTGTCATCCATGACAGTCGATTGCTCAAGGGCAATTGATTAGTATAACCTCTAGTCGACTGCCAAAGCATAGTCAACAGTCGATCGATAGTCGATTGTACTGCCAATCGACTGGTCATAATCCCAGTCGATTGATATGAGCTGACTAGGCTCCCGTGTGCTAAACACTCGGTTAATCGACTAACCTAAGGTCCCAGTCGACTGGCAAACCTCAACCATGAGGTTTAACCCAAGTATGATTCCCTCATACTTGATCAACACCCATAGCCTAGACCTAAGCCTTCTAGCCACCTCCATTAGCCTCGTGCCTCTCGGATCCCTCGAGTCCGTGACTCTTCATCTTTCATGTTAGCTTTCAGGTTCTTCCATCGGTTATGTCGTGCTAACTGGGTCTTTTGCCAAAGTTCATTTTGACTTATGCCGCCAAGACCCATGCTTGGACTTTATGTCGCCAAAACCTCACCCTTGAACTTCCACATTGCCATGATCCATGTGAACTTATGCCGCCAAACCTACCCTTGGACTTTCCCTTTGCCAAGTACCCATGACTTGGACTTCCAATTTCCAAGTGTCAATGACTTGGATTTTTCAATTGCCAAAACCATGCTTGGACTTTCCTTGCCAACTCTATGTTGGACTTTCTAATTGTCAAAATTCACTTGGACTTTACGCCACCAAAACTACACACTTAGACTTATGCTGTCAAGACTATACCTTTGGACTTTACTATTACCAAGTATCTATGACTTGGACTTTCTATGCCAAATATTCAAACTTGGATTTCCGAGGTTGATTGCTCCAACAATCTCCCTCAAATAATCTCCCCCATATGACTTTGGATATCTCAATCATCCACTAGTCATATGGTTAATATATTGTCAAACCATATTGTTGAATAATGGTCAAACTCATTGTCAACTCATTATCAAACATCAAAATACTACTCGAGTCCCACTCGAGTTTGGTCAACATTGACTCGAGGCTTGTTGCACCAACAATCTTCCCCTTTTTGATGTTTGACAATAGCTTCAAGTTAGATTGTCCCATAACCCAACTACCCTTTCCAAGTCCATACTTGGACTTCTTATGCTAAAGCATAAATGAAGGTTTACCTAACTTAAACTTTTCATTTCCCTCCCTTTGGCATACATCAAAAAGAACCTCCCAAGGGTATTCATGTCTCATATCCCAATGAGAATCTTCACTCTCCCCTTTGGTCCAAAATCATCTTTAAAACCTTCATTTCCCTTGTGATAAATCCCATATCACTAAATGCAAGATATTTATTTACTCTCCCTTTTTTAGGAACACAATTAAAGTTTCCTAACACAAACCCTTCATGTCTCTCCCTTCGAGGAAAATCCATCCATCATCCCTTGATGGATAACCTCCCTCTAAAGGCTTACTCCCCCTTGACCATTGCACCAACAATGTCTTTGGAGAGTTCCTAAGCCTATAACAAACATAAACCATCAAAAATAAGGATAAAAGTCCAAACTTAAACTTTAACCTCCCTTAAAATTCGATACTCCACCCTAAACACCTCTCCTAATCATTTTCAATGATATTTCACCCTTCTCATGCTTTCTAAAGCATATCTAGGGTTAGGAGATGTTAAGGTATCTAACATTGTTTGGTACATGACTAAACAAATCTTGTTCAACCCATACCAGACACGATAATTGACTAAAATTAGAAATCAGTCGACTGCCCAAAGTGACAGTCGACTGGTTTCTACAAAGTGTAGAAATCAGACTACATAAACAAATTTTGATAAATCATAAGTAAATATACTTATTTTAAAAAATCATGAAACTTCATACATACATTACTTACATGAAATAAAATAGGTGAAAAATAATTTTAAATTAAAATATACATTAAATTAAGAGATTGATACGAAGATCAAAACCTCTAAAACTTTAATGTTTTGCCTAACTTTGTATTAGTCTTCTCAATGGTGATTGCTATCAAAAGATAGGCTTCACCAAAATTTTCTAAAATGATTTTAAAACCTTATTTAGAACTATGGTTTATGGGCTATGTGTACATGACTTGTACATTAGCTTTCCTCATGATTGCTTCATGATATACTATGAGTTTGAGTTAATCTAGATGCAACAACTATGCACCTTGAACTTAACTCATTTTTCTAACATTTCACATGTGTCTAGGGTGTATCAATACACGCACATGTCAATTTAAAATTTTTGTGAGATGTGGGTTTTGGTTATTTCCTAATCTAGGGTCTCATGCATTTGTCTAGGCACCTCTATTTGATTCCCTTATAATGGGACTTCAAATCATGCTGTTGTCCTTAATTCAATTTTATTAACCTAAATGCATGAATGATGATCATGGCATAAGAATGTGCATAATTTATAACATTTGCCAATAATCATGATGTCATGCCATAAAAATAACCTAACTACAAACATGACATATTAACTTAACCTTTTCATGACATTTAAATAATCAAATGAAATATGATGTCATGACATGACAAATGACAAACAAAGCATGACATATAAATAAAGTCAAGGTATACAAACACCTAAGTTTTAATCTAAAATGTAATTTTCTAGGATTATTCTAATTTTTCCATAATAAATCAAATCTTTTAAGTGTGCCAAAAACCCAAAATGACACACCATGACCTCTAAACCTAATTATGCCAATTATGATTGCTTTTTCAAACTTCTTAAATTTTTATTGGTACATCCTAAAATTCTTTAGGATTAAATTATCAATCTCATTTCTAAGATATCACATAACCATGAAAATGATCTAAGATGCCAACTTTGCTATGGTTAGGTTAACTGTCTTACCAATTCAAGTTGACACACTCTAACCCATCTAGCATGAGGAAATCACGCTCATAGGAATCCAAAACCTATTTGAGCTCCTTGTGTTAACTAGGTATTCATTAGGGATGACCTCCCTAGATACCTTCCTTATAACCCTCCTAGACTTTGAAACCTTGGTCATAATGGTCTTGTCTAGGTCAACTCTAGGGATGACATCCCTTGTGACCTTATTAGTGGCATTCCTAGGTTTCTTTGAAACTTTAGCCACTAGACACTTGCCATGGTAAACTCTAGGGATGACTTCCCTTATGACTTTGGTTTTCCTAGACCTAGATTTAGTTCCATAGTCAAATGGAACATTATGGTAGGATGACATTATCTTCTTGGATTTAGGTTTGTGACTCAAACCTTTCCTATCCTTAGATGACTCTTGCCTCCTAAACCCTAAAGTTTGTCCATTGGATCCATTAGTTGAATTTTCCATTCTTCTAAGGGTTTTCTCCAATTTCTCAAGCCTTGACCTCAAGGCTTGATTTTCTATCACTAATGCCTCTAATTTTGAATTTCCATTATAATTTTGGGCATTTTTCTTTCTTCTAGGCATGTGTCTATAATTCTTGGGATTAATGCCTAGGTTGTTATTATCTACCTTCCTATACTTAGGTAAGGTAGTCTTAGAGCTAATTTTTCTAGAATTGTCCTTAGATTTAATTTCATACGATTTAGCCCCTAAACAAAAATATTTATTTCTAGCATGCTTTTCATGAGCAATAGTAAGAAAATTCCTAGCATGCTTTTGATTGTTATGCAAATAAGGAGTATTATTAAATGATACTTTAGGGTTTGCCTTAGCTCTACCTACACTTGAGCTTCCTTCTTTGCCCTTCTCAGGTTGTCTTCCCTTAGGGCATTGAATCCTATAGTGACCCTTTTGATTGCATTTGAAGCAAATAATATTCTCCTTGCTCTTTTGACTTTAGGCACCAACTTCCTTTGGCTTCTCATTGACTTTTGGTGTCGGTTGAGCTTTCTTAACTCTTTTTTGGCACTTGCTCTTATAGTGCCCTTGTTTCTTACACTCAAAACAAGTTATATGATTTTTATTTTTAACCAATGCACTTGAGTTACCTATAGGAGTAGAGGAATCATGAGCTTGCTCTTCATCTCTTCATGATGTAGAAGCTTCTTCTTGCTCTTCCTCTGACATGGAAGGTCTCTCTGTAGGAAATCGATTGACGTCGCTAGAGGGGAATGAATAGTGATTTCTCGTCGTTTGGTGGATTTGCTCGCGTTCATGTTGTGCTCGTCTACAAAAGAATTATACACAGTGGAATATAAAATACAAAATACAAATAGAAATACACAAACACAATAAGACGATATAACGTGGTTCGGAACCTAGGGTTCCTACTCCACGGGTCGAGCTCTAGTGATGCACACCACCACTAAATCTTCTCCTTCTCGACAACACGTCGGAGGTGGAGAAACCTTGTATAAGTGATTAAAATAGTAATAAAACAATAGAATACAAGCAAATACAAGTATACAAATATAATGCAAAGAAAAACTTTACAAGAGTGATTTTGATTGCTTGCTTGTTGCTTGCTTTAGATTGCTCTTGAAGGTTTGGAATGCAGCAACAATTCCCTTTTAAAATCTCCCCAAAAACTAATACAAAATCCTCCATCTCGAGCTCCTTTTATAACTTGCATCAAGTTGATTTTGTTCTTAGCAGTCAACTACCAAAAGGCCCCAGTCAACTGCCCACTGTATTGTTGTCTCACAATGGCTAAATCCATACTGGAAAACTCCAACGGATAGACTAGCAGTCGACTATGTTAGTGCCTATAAGATCCACTTATCTCCACAATGGTATGATATTGTCCACTTTGGGCCTAAGCTCTCATGGTTTTATTTTTGAGCTTTACTCAAAAGGCCTCATACCAATGGAGATATCTTTTTATCTTATAAGCACATGATCTTTTCCATGTCTTACCAATGTGGGACTTTGATTGTATTCCCCATACTCCCACCCCCCTCTCAAACGAAGGATCAAATTGAACCCCCCTCAAGCCTATCTGTCCTCGAAGGACTTCCTCTGCTTGATGTCTGATCCTCAACCCACCGAGACTTCCTACTAACTATCTGGTCCTCCTGACATAGTTGGACTTCTTGCCAGTTGTCCAGCCCTCCCATCTAGACTTCCTGCCAGTTGTTCGGTCCTCCCAACCCAACTAGACTTCCTGTCAATTGTTTGGTCCTTCCGACCTAACTAGACTTCCTGCCTAGTGTCAGGTTGTCTTGATTCGAACATGGAAGCTCCACTTCCTTCGTTCGAGGTTCATGGCTTGACATGGACCATAGCTCCGATACCAATTGTTAGTGCCTATAAGATCCACATATCTCCACAATGGTATGATATTGTCTACTTTGGGTCTAAGCCCTCATGGTTTTATTTTTAGGCTTTACCCAAAAGGCCTCATACCAATGGAGATATCTTTTTATCTTATAAGCACATGATCTTTTCCATGTCTTACCAATGTGAGACTTTGATTGTATTCCCCATACTCCCAATAGACTGCCCTTATCAGCAGTCGATTGCTGGCCCAACAGTCGACTGATCAGTCGACTACCAAAGCTTGTGTGCTCATGTCCACTTAAATCAATCGACTGCCCTTCATGGAGGTCGACTGCTTGTGGGCCAGACAACTACCAAGGCCACAGAACAACAGTCGAGCATCAGTCGACTCCCGACCAATTGATTAGTCATAATCCCAGTTGACTAATCCAAGTTAACTAGGCTGCCAAGTCTCAAACACTCAGCTAGTTGACTGATCCATAATCCCAGGCGACTGATAAACCTCAATCATGAGGTTTAACTCAAGTATGATCCCTTCATACTTGATAGATCACCCTTAGCCTAGACCTAAGCCTTCAAGTCACCTCCATCATCCTCATGCCTACCAGATCCCTCCAAGTCATCCATGACTTGTTCATCCATACGCTAGCCTTCAGGTGCTTCCATTGGTTATTGTCATGCTAATTGGGTATACTTTGCCAAGGTAGATTTAGACTTATGCCGCCAAGACAAACGCTTGGACTTTACTCCTCCAAACATTGGACTCATGCCACCAAGACTACAACTTGGACTTTATGCTGCCAATATCACACCCTTGGACTTCCCAAATGCCAAGTATCCATACTTAGACTTTCACTGCCAAAGTTCACTTCGACTTTATGCCGCCAAGACTACAGCTTGAACTTATTCTGCCAAGACTATACCTTTGGACTTTCCTTGCCAAGTACCCATGACTTAGACTTTACCATTTCCAAGACCCATGCTTGGACTTTCCATGCCAAGTACCCAAGACTTGGACTTTCCATGCCAAGTACACAAGACTTGAACTTTCCATGCCAAGTAAACAAGACTTGGACTTCTCAAATGCCAAGACCATTCTTGGACTTCCATGACAATCACATTATCATACATTTTGTCGAACATCAAAATATTACTCAAGTTAAACTCGAGTCAGGTTAATCATGACCTGGATCGATTGCACCAACACTCTCCTCCTCCTCAATCCTCGAGGTGGAGGCTTCCTCTAATTCTTCTACCGACCCAGATATTGATTCCCTTTCAACCTCCGAATATTCAACCTCTTAGGATGATAATGATGATTCTTCCTCTTCAGATGTTGAGCATCTCTCAACTTCTGAGTCTTCATGAATTTGAGAAGAGGATCACTCCTCTTCTTCGGGCTCCTTTTCTACTTGTGCCTGTGAGGACTTCTATGAAATTTTGCAAACTTGCTCCATAGCTCCTTGGCATCCACATAATGCCCTAGCTTGCACAAGATGTCATTAGGTATTAAATTTGTTAAACAACTTGTTACCTTAAGCTCGGTCTTAAATTTTTGGCCTTACTCCTTGGTCCATTTCTTAATTTTGAGGACTTTTCCCTTCTTATCCGTGGGGGCTTCAAATCCTTCTATCAAGATAAACCAATCTTCGATGTTTATCGTGAGGAAGGTTTCTATACTTGCCTTCCAATGCTCAAATCCCCCTTGTCCGTAAAATTCGTAGGGAGGTGGAGTGTTGATGTCGCGGCCTAGTCCAAGCTTTGGCAACTCCATTCCTTCCTCTTCTCCTCTAGCGCTTGTGCTCTCGTGTTTGTGAATCCAGTGAAGAGAGACCTGCTTTGATACCACTTGTTAGGGGATCGATGACGCACTAGAGGGGGGTGAATAGGGATTCACTGATTTATACTCTTTCGATTGTGTTTGTACTTGTATACAATTTGTTAGTGTGCAACGAAATATAAAAATAAAGCATAAACGAAAATAACACAAGCACAACACTATTATTTTACGTGGTTCGGAATATACAATTCCTACTCCATGGTCGGGCTTTAGTGTCTACTCCACTAAACCTCGTCTCCTTCTCAGAATACAATTCAGAGGTGGAGAAACCTCGTACAATAAGCCTACAATAGTAAACAACAACATAAACAAGCAAATACAAGATACAAATAAAATACTAAACAAAAACTACTTCACAAGTGTGCTTTTGCTTTGAATGTTGGATTTTTTTCTTTGAACGCCTTGGAAGGTCTGGAATGAAGCAGTAAAACCCCTCCTTAAAGCTCAAGAATCGACTGCAAAATCCTCCCTGTTGAGCTCTTTTTATGCCTCTGCGCGATATAGATTTCCGTCCAGCAATCGATTGCCAAAAGGCCCCAGTCGACTGCCTATAGTGTCATTGTCTCACAACGGACTAATACATGTTGGAATCCTAGTGAACAAATACCTTAGCAGTCGACTGCCCTTACCAGCAATCGATTGCCAAGCCCGTAGTCGACTTTCCAATTGATTATCGAGCTCGCGGTTTGTCCAAGAAACACCACGATCGCTATATAAGGCGCTTGATCGGTATAACAACCCGATCGCCAAAGCATACGATGGCGGCCGATCGAGTCGATCAGACCGCCAATCGACTAGTCATAATCTCAGTCGACTGATCTGAGATGACTAGGCTCCCAAGTGCTAAACACTCAGTCAGTCGACTGACCCAAGGTCCCAGTCGACTGGTAAACCTCAACAATGAGGTTTAACCCAAGTATGATTCTCTCATACTTGATTCTAAGCCTTCTAGCCACCTCCATCAGCCTCACGCCTCTCGGATCTCTCGAGTTCGCGACTCTTCATCCTTTGCATTAGCCTTAAGGTACTTCCATCGACTATGTCGTGCTAGCCGGGTCCTTTGCTAAGGTTCATTTGGACTTATGTCGTTAAAACCCATGCTTGGACTTTACGCCACCAAAACCTCATTCTTGGACTTCCACATTGCCAAGATCAATTTGGACTTACGCTACCAAACCTACCCTTGGACTTTCGCTTTGCCATGTACCCATGACTTGGACTTCCAATTACCAAGTACTCATGACTTGGACTTTTCAATTGTGAAGACGATGCTTGGACTTTCCTTGCCAACTCCATGTTGGACTTTCCAATTGCCAAAGTTCACTTGGACTTTATGCCGCCAAGACTACACACTTGGTCTTATGCTGCCAAGACTATACCTTTGGAATTTACCATTGCCAAGTACCCATGACTTGGACTTTCTATGCCAAGTATCCAAACTTGGACTTCCGAGGTTGATTGCTCCAATAATCTCCCTCAAATAATCTCCCCATATGAATTTGGATATCTCAATCATCCATTAGTCATATGGTCAACATATGGTCAAATCCATTGTCAACCTATTGTCAAACATCAAAACACTACTCGAGTCCCACTTGAGTTTGGCCAACATTGACCTGGGGCTTATGCACTAACAAAACATTCAATTTTCCTTGACCAATTTAGACTTCCACACTCACCTAACATTTGATCCTTCATGAACTGTTAGGACTTTTCATACTTGCCTAACATTTGACCCTCCTCGACCTATTAGGATTTTCATCTAATGTATTTAACATCCAGTCCTCCATGATTGACCTAGACTTCTACATCTCACACCAAGTGTCTAATCCTCCATGACCCACTTTGACTTCACTTCTTGCCAACTCCTGATTAGACTTTGGACTGCCTAGTATCTGGTCCTCCTCGGCTTGTTAGGACTTCCATTTAATGTGTCTAACATCTAATCCTCCATGATCGATTTGGAATTCGTCATCTAACACTAAGTGTTTAATCCTCCATGACTCACTTGGACTTTACTTCTTGTCAACTCTCTTTTACACCTTCAACAATCAAGTGTCTGGTCCTTTATGACTCACTTGGACTTCATTATTTATCAAGTATTCGATCAACTTTAACCCACTTGACTTTTCACTCAATCATCTTCCATCAAAACCTATATCCATCATGGTCAACTTGACCCAAGGTTGATTGTACCAACAACCCCCCTCTCTAATAATCTCCATCTACAATCAACTTAAGCTTGATCACCCTTGATGAACAATTTCTTTCTTGAGAAGTATCACTCGGTCATATATTGTTCAAATATTAGAACTCAACATGATCAGATGTTGTTGATTGTACTAACATCCAATCCTCCATGATCAATCTGGAATTCGTCATCTCACACCAAGTATCTAATCCTCCATGTCCCACTTGGACTTCACTTCTTGTCAACTCCTTTTTAGACCTTCAACAATCAAGTGTCTGATCCTTTATGACTCACTTGGACTTCATTATTTATCAAGTATTTGATTAACTTTAACCTACTTGACTTTTCACTCAATCATCTTTCATCAAGACCTATATCCATCACGGTCAACTTGATCCAAGGTTGATTGTACCAACAATTCCCCTCTCTAATAATCTCCATCTACAATCAACTTAAGCTTGATTACCCTTGATCAACAATTTCTTTCTTAAGAAGTATCACTCGGTCATATATTGTTCAAATATCAAAACTCAACTCGAACTTGGTCAGCCTTGACTAGAGGTTGATTGAACTAATAATTTCTCCCTTTTTGATATTTGACAATATTTTTAAACTATGCTAGCCTAACTTGCTACTTCTTATGCCAAAGTATAAAGGATGGTTCTTAACTTAAAACCTTCGTTCTCTTCCTTTAGCATGCATCAAAAAGATCCTACATACTTCAAACTCATTCTTCATTCATCAATATATGAAATCCTTCATTCTCCCCCTTTTAGTCATTCATATGGTAGAAATATGCCTATCCTTTATTCTTCCCCTTTCACACATAGATAATCTTTCATCCCTTTAAGAAGGATCTCCCTCTAAAGGCATACTTCCCTTTAACCATTGCATCAATAATGTTTTTAGAGTTACTAAACCCTTATGAAGTCTCAAATTTTAAATCATGAAGTAAAAGTTCAACCTTGAATCTTAACCTCCCTTTTTGTTGGATTCTTCCCTTTCTAAACTCTTTTTTTATTATTATTTTCACTAAAAAACTTTCCCTTTGAATGTTTGTCCAAGTATATTACATGGTTATGAGTTGTTAAAACACCTAGGATTGCGCTTAAATGACTAAAACAGTCCTATTTCAGTCAAAAACAACCTTAATGGTCCATTGATAGACTCTAGTCGTAGATGACTGCTGCTTTAAAACAGTCGACTGATGCTTGATAATTTTGAAAATTAGATTTTTTGTTCAACTTTGAAAATACATAAGTAATTCTATAATTTTCAAAAAAAAATCTTGAAACTTCACATAGATATTATTTATGTCAAATACTATGGGGAAAAATAATTTTATATGAAAATACCCATTATTTTCATAGAATGATATAAATTTGAAATCTATTAAAAATTTTAATATTTCATCCTAACTTTGTATCAACACTATCAATGGTGATTTTTATCAATAAATTTCACTAAGGTTTTTAAAAATATTTTCTAAATAAATTTTTAATTATGATTTATGGGTCAAGTGTACATGACTTATACATTAGTTTTTTCCTATGATTGATCCATATAAAATTCATATTATTTGATGAAGGTTAGTTCATTTAATCCACCATGTCAATATCTTGAACTTAACTCATTATTCTAACATCTCACTTGTGTCTAATGTATTTCAATAAATACACAAGTCATATTATAATCTTTGTGAGATGTAAATTAGTTATTCCCTAGACTATAAGATCGTACATTTCTATCTAGACACTGCTAATATAAACATTCTACCTAGGATGTCAAATATTGTCACTTATCTTTAATTGCAAATAAATAAATCAATACACAAAAATGATCATGGCATGCAATTGATGCATATATTTCAAATGAAAATCTATCATGCTAAAATGTCACATGATGTTAAGACATGATAAAAATAAAAAACATGTATCAACATGACAAGTTCTATACAATCATGTATGACATAATATCACCGAAGCGCCTTATCCCAAGTGGTAAGCGTGGAGGTACATGTTGCGGGAGGTGCCAGGTTCGAGCCCTCCTCAGCGACAGGCAGGGTTCTGTTGACTGAGATACTGGGCTGGCCCACCGTTGCTCTTATCAACATCGTGGTACCGTGCCCCCAAAAATTCCTGAAAGGGGTTTCTGATGAGGGGCCGCTTCGGCGGTGGGGCCGGTCATGTAAAAAAGTTTACCCATCACAGTTTTAGTTGAAGGCCTTGGGGCGGGGCCGGTTGGCCCTGTGGACTAGTGGGCGCAAGCCCGACACCACAGGTTAATCAAAAAAAAAAAATGTATGACATAATATCATAGCATGTAATATGGCACACAAAGTATGACAAATGTGAGATCAATATGGTATAACAAAAATACCTAAATTTTCAATCTAAAATTATGTTAAATCAACAATTTGACATAAAGATAGACAAACTCCTTGAGTGTGACAAACTCTAAACTTGGCACATTATTGACCATATCCAAATATGCCCATTTTGATCATTTTAAACTTCTATTTTCATTGACATATACTAAAATCTTTTAGGATAAAATTTTAATTTCATTTTCAAAGTATCACTATACCTTAAAAATACTCTATAGTGCCAATTTTACTATAGTTAGGTTAATTACTCTTCCACTTAGTGTGCGAGGATCACACTTTTAAGAATTCAATACATATTAGAACTCCTTACATTTACTAGGGGTAATCTCCCTAGATACCTTCTTAATAACTTTTTTTTGCTTCTTTGAAACCTTAGTTATTATAGTCTCATCAGGGTCAACTCTAGGGATGACCTTCCTTTTAACTGTGGCTCTACTCTTAGAACTAAAGTTAGTTTAGTAGTTATATGGAACTCTATAGTATGTTGGCATATTCTCCTTTGACTTAGGTTTGTGTCCCTCCTTAAGTAGTTCTTGCATACTAAATCTTAGACTTTGTTCCTTCGCCCCTTTAAATATTTTTTTTTAATCTTTTTAAGGGTCTTTTTCAATTTATTTAGTCTTGACCTCAATATTTGATTTTTCGCCTCTAAGTCCTCAATTTGTTGATTTCCCATAATTTCCTTGGATATTCCTCTTTCTAAAATATGCCTAATTTTTTTAGGATATTTGCCTAGATCACTATCTACCTTCCTATCCTTAGGTAGGGTAGTTCTAGTGTTATGAAACCGAGAATTGTCTTAGATTTTTTATATTTCCTATTACAATGATAATTAGTGCTAAAATTATAATATTTAATTCTATCATGCTCCTAGTCATGAAATAAAAAAATTGCATTATGAAGTCATACCTTAGGCTTTACCTTTAAAGCTAAACCTATGCTTGAGCTTCCACCTTTATCCTTAGTTGGGTGTCTCTCCTTTAGGCATTAGTTTTGGTAATGCCCTCTTTGATTTCATGAGAAGCACACAATATGCTCTTTGTTCTTCCGTATTAAGGTTCCGGCTTTCTTTGGCTTTTCCTTTTCCTTTGGTGTCACTTGAATCTCTTTCTTCATTAATTGTGGACATTTGTTATTATAGTGTCCTTTCTCTCTGCACTCAAAGTATATGATGTGATATTTATTTTCACCAAGTACAATTGTCTTACTTTCATGAGTTAGGTTCTCTATGCTTGTAGAGATAGCACTATCTTCATTATTGACTCTAGATTTCGAAGGTTCCTCTTGTTCCAGTGTTGATGGTCTATCTTCACTCTCAATCCTTGAGGTAGAGATTTCTTCATCTTTCTTGACCTTAGAAATTTCATACCTCTCAACCTCTGAATCTTCAAGCTCTTGAGAAGTTGAGTCTTCTATCTCAGACTCATCCTCATCTTATGTCGATGATGGATTTTTTTAAGCTTAACCAACTAGATACTTGATATCCTTATATTTTTCTAATTTGTAGAAGTCCTCATTATGTATCAAATTGATAAAAATTTTGATTACCTTATCGTGTGCTTCGGATTTTATAAGTTGTTCCTTGGTCCATTTGGTCTTTCGAGAGGTTTTCCCTTTTTGTATTTCGGAGCTTCAAATCCCTCCATTAGGACAAACCACTCTTCTATGTTCATTTAGAAGAATATCTTGATTCTTGCCTTCCATTGAGAAAAACTTTCTAATCCATTGAACAGTAAAAATTGAGTGTTAAATTCGAGTCCAATTTTGTACTCCATTTTACTCCCTTATTGCAACTCTCCCTTCTTCCTCTAGTTTGTGCTTCCTCAGTAGTTATTCTGGTAAAGAGTGATCTCGCTCTAATATCACTTGTTGGGATTGTTGCCATTGCTAGAGTGTATGAATAGCAATTGCATTTGACTTTAATCGTCATTTGCCATACTTATTTATAAATAATATGCAGCAAAAATAAGAAATTGAAATAAAAGCATAAAGCAAGCACTGCACATAGAGATTTTTACGTGATTTGGAACACCCAATTCCTATTCCACAACCTAACTTCTTAGTGTGAATACCACTATCTTTTCTCCTTCTTGGACACCTTCTAGAGGCAGAGAAACCTCTTACAATCTATTTCTTTACAAAAAAAATAAGACATACAAAGATATAAAGAAAAATAAAATACAATATAAACAACAATTTACATAATGCTCTTTTCTTTGCTCATTGTTAAATTGCTTTGAATTTTCCTCTTGAAGATTTGGAATACAACAACAATTTTCCTACAAAATCCTTAAGAACTAGCTTCTCAAATCATCCATAAAACCCTTTTTTATAGGGTTGCTATTAGGATGATTTTTGCCAATCAGTTGACTGACTTCTACCATAAGTTGATTGCTCCAATGATAGATTTGAATGTTACACTGACATGGCAACTTAATGGCTCCATCTACCTTAGCATTAGTCAACTACCCATTACTATAAGTCAACTATTGCCTAATCAATCAAATTCCACAGTCAAGTTCTGACCTTTCTATTCACTTGAACAACAACATTAGTCGACTGTTCCATTCTATCAGTTGACTGATTACGATTAGTTGAGTTAAACAACTAAATTCCAAACTTTCTAGTTGGTCGAACACTAACATCAATGAACAGTTAACCCCATCACTTGATTAATCATACTCAAAACCCTCATAAACCTTCTTAAACCTCAATCATAGATTTTATGGTTCATTAATCCACTATTGTATCCTATCAATCAATTGATACCTCAGTTTCAGCCCCAACTGATATTAAACTCTCGCTTCACATTGCACCAAATTGACCTCAATGATGTCTGTACCGCAAGAACACGATTGTTGTTAAATAATAAAAATATCATCCTTTGGGACTAATTGTCAAGTATCGAATACATGCAAAATAGATTATCCAGACAAAGTAAATAATGAGAAATTGATCTAACAAAGAGGAAAATAGTTGATCAAAGAACAAGTCAGAAAAATAGGATTTAAGGAAATTTCAATTTCACCATGATAACTAATGACATAATAGTTCATTGTTATTATGATAGACTTTTCTGAAGGTAGTCTATCCTAAGGTAACTGATGCTCTCTTTCGAGGATACGTCAGTATATCTACCTAAACATGACTCCTACTTTTGAGGTATCCATACAAAAAAGACTATAATCTATTAAGAAAACTTGTCATGAGAACCTTGCAATCTATCTAGACTTATTACTATCACTTGTGAGGTCGTTTTAAGGAAGACCCTTTACACTTTGCGATAGCCAATGGAATCCCTGAGAGGATTCGAACTACTTTCATGTCTAAAAACTAAAGTTTGATTTTATATTTCTGGGATTAAGATTCAACATTTAGTATATCCCCCAATCCATGGGTCATAAGAACATTTTCCCAACATACACACAAATGCCCAATAAGCATGCTAAAACCAAATCAAGAATAGAAATATTGATAAATTGAAGAGTTAATAACAATTCATGACAAATAGTTAGAGGGCTACTCCGTCATTCTAAGATTATAAGTTACTACTATTTAGGAGGTTCAAATACAAATTTAGAATAAGAAACATTTGATAACCAAAAAATTATCAAAGACTAGAAAGAACTTGGTTGTCGATGTTGTAGAGACCTCCTATGACTTGGAATAACTCCCTTGACGGCTCCAAGAAGATCCCTAAAATCTCTAATCTTGTCCTCTTCCTTGCCTTAGCACTAACCTCTCTTTTATAGTCAAACAACATTTAATATGGAAAGGAGACATTGATTTCTTGAGATCCCGATCATGGAAGCCACCATGGGTTAGTTGTGGATGATGCTGAGGTTGAAATTCATCTAGGTAGTATGAACCATGGCCATGGAACATTCCATGACCTACCCATGGTTCATTCTGAGGCTTCTTAATTGGCTCTGGATAACTCCTCTCTGAAGGCTATAAGAACCACGACATGGAGGGTTTCATGGGTTGGTCATGGCTGGTTTTGATGAGTTTTTCCTTGTGCCTTGATCATGTCTTTTTGCCCCATTTGATTTGTCACTATGATCGTGTCCTCATGTGAACAAAAACACACACAACTACAGTCATCCAAACAAAAGAGATGAAATGAATGCGAATGCTATTATTTTTCACACGATATGCTAATAAAATGTGATGCATAGATGGTAAATAAACCCTAAAAAACAGTATAATTTACACACATCAAATACTCTCAAACTTAAACCTTTTCTTACCCTCAAGTAAAATAAAAACCTAAAACTTTGTGTGAGTATTATAACATAGAAACTCATCATCTTTGGTAAATTCATTTGACCTTTCTTAGAGTCTTATTCCCTGATCACAATCTTATAGATCCTTTTCCTGTGGCTAAGCATGTAAGTCCCTCATGTAGTGCATGTGAATTGACTCTAAGGTATCAGACACCAATCCAAGCTAAGCATTTCTTCCACCATGTTTCTCGCATTTTCAATGTAGAAGCACTTATCTGCCAATATGCTTGGCTCATTCCTTCACTTCCACACTTGGTCTCAAAGAAACACTCAATGTCAAGGAGAAAGCACTAAGTATTTTTTTTTAGTAACTAGTTAGTCTCAAAGGGGTAACCATAGGTATTTTTCCAGTAAAATTTGGTCTCAAAAGGGTACTCATATGATTCTTTTCATCTCTTTTTTTTCATTTTTTTTCAAACTCACTTTTTTTCTTCTTTTTTTCACCCGAGATGAGTGTTTCTCTAGTAACCAAGTGCTATGAGAGTCCTCAAGGAAATTTGACTATTAGTCCAATGTAGTGAACCTAGACTCTTTTTGGACACCTCTACCCTCAAAGTCATGTTATAAGTGAAAATGAGTTCTTAACAAGTAAGTCAAAAAGAACTTCACCAATCTAACTATTTCTAAGGTCATAATGTTATAGATAGATAAAAAAAAACAAACTGCCAAAGTCATGAACAAAAAAAATAATTAAACATGCAAATTCTATATGCTAATTGCATGAAATAGATAAATACAAAGCAAGAAGATGCAAGAAAGTAAGTAAAGTCTCTCCTCAAACTTAAATCATGCATTGTCTTAAATGTATGAAAGGGAAAGTGGTAAAGTAAAAGGACTACTCAGGTGGAGGAGGAAAGTGATGTTGAAAGAGATGCTAGTTGTACATAGCCTCGATCATGCAATTATGCTCGCTTAGCTCAGTGCATTGCTCCTTTTGTTCAGCCTAAATAGCATAGATAAAACACCATAGGTGTAGAAGAATCCATAGGTTGCTTATGGTGTACACTATGAAGGCTATCACTACATACCATGACTGTGGAACACACTACTGTCTAGTTATGGTGTGCACTGTAGGGGGTGCCTTCTTCTCTCAATACACTCCACTTCCATGGAATTGTCTACTACCTAGCCGAGGATTGTCCTGTACCCTTAAAACTTTGCACCAAATAGGCTCATAGCTATGGGAAACTCCATAATTATGTAACAGTACCTACTGTACCTACACAATACAAGGTGAAACCCAAAATAATAAAAAAAATGACGAATGATAATGAAAAAAATGAGCTTGTGTTGTCTCTCAAGAAGCGCTTATTTTAGGTCATAAGCTTGACCCCCTATTGATTTCACTCTATGGTGCTTAGCTCGAGGAGACTTTGCTTCCCTCCTTTCTTGATGGGTTCATCGAGGAAATTTCCCTTAAATCTTGCTTGTGTTAGAGCAAGATATTTTCTCATTTTCTTGTCTTTGTCTCTTGGTCCTCCATGCTCAATTTTATAGGATCATCATATCTCTTAAACTTCATTTGTAGAGGAACAAGGTACTTGCTAGCCTCTTCTCTAGGTTCTTTATTGAATACACTCAATTTCAAAAGGTCACTAGGAGGTCATCCATGATATTTTTCTTTTTCCACCTGCTATAAACAATGCACTTGCAGCAAACATCCTCGATAAAAGATTGATTAGTAGCCTTAGGTAGAACAAATGAAATATCATCTTTACCAATCACCCAAGAGGGTTTAATATTGATTGCTATAACTTTGTTGATAGATAAGGAAGGGTTTTCTGAATCCTTGATTTTTTTGAATACCTAAGGCTGCTAATTAGAAAAGCCTTTCTTATCTAATGAGGATTATCTTCATTAGATCGTCCCTAAATCTTGATTTTTTTTACTGCAAAGTAGATTTTCAATACAAAGTAAATAATGAGAAATTGATCTAATGAAGAGAAAAATAGTTGATCAAAGAACAAGTCAAAAAATCAAGGTTTAGGGACAATCCTAGGATTTCGATTTCACCATGATGACTATTGACATGATAGTTCTCACTTATAATGATAGACTTTCCTGAAGGTGGTCTAAGGAAACTTGCACTTGAGCTGCAATGAGATCTTCATTGATATATATATAATCATATGAAGTCTCATAGTAGGTCATATATACAATGAACTAGTTATCCTTAACTAGCATCCACATGTTAACTCTCAAAATCCCTATGTTTCCATTCAGTGAGATCAAATGCTTGGATAAACCAAAGAGTATAACATGTGCTAGTCTCACAGAATTGATGATGCTCATCCTCATTAATTCATCGATTAGGGAAGATTTCAATACATACATAATTGCATATGATGAGATACTAATTATGATTCTATCATAATTTCTCTCATGCTATGCATTGTATTATGAACTTCAATAAATGAGTTTTAAGTTCAAATCAAATACAAAATAAATATACAATCAAATAGTAAATTTTATTAATCAAACATCTAAGACATCATTACAGGTGATTGCCTTAGGACATCTCTTAAATATAACAAAATCACCATTGATAGTATTGATATAAAATTACAGTGAAACATTGAAAATTTTAATGGTTCCCAACTTTGTGTAATTCTTTGAAAATAATGGCCATTTTCATTGAAAATCAATTTTTCCTAATAGTATTTGACATATGTAATATATGCATGAAATTTCATAATTTTTTTAAAATTATAGAATAACTTGTGAATTACTAAATTTTGATTTAAAAGTTATTAGATGTCAGATGACTATTTCATAAAAATAGTCAATTGATGGTATTATAAGTCAATTAATCAAAGATATCAATCAATTGTTACTAAGGATTTTGGCTAAAATAAGGCTATTTTGGTCATTTGACTTACCCCTAGGTATTTTAGCCTTCCCTAACATTAGGGCATGCTTGGGAAAGTATTCAAAGGATAAATTTTTCTGAATATAACCTAAAAGGGAGAGAAATATAACTTGGAGAAAAGTATATCAAGGTTGATATATTGAGGGGAAAGTTAAGATTTGCAGTTGAAATTTTAACCTTAGAACTCATAATTTGAAACTTCCTAAAAGTTTAGGAACTCCAAACCATTATTGGTGCAATAATTGGAGTAGAGTTTGCTTTAAGGGGGAGGTTGTCTTTAAAAGCATTTCAAATGACCTATGAGGAGAAGACTGATGGTTTGCTCAAGGTTGAGCATCAGATAAAATGGAAGTTAGGAAACCTCCATTAAAGTGTTGACAAATGTTAGAAATGAAAGGGGGAGAATGAAGGATTTCAAGTGTTGATTAGATTGAGAGATACTTTTTGATGTATGGTAAAGGCGGAGAATGAAGGGTTTAAATTAGCAAAACTTCATTATACTTTGGTATAAGAAGTGGCAAGTTGGGCTATCCTAACTTAAATATATTATCAAACATCAGAAAGGGAGAGATTGTTGGTGCAATCAACCTCTGATTAAGGTTGACAAAATTTGAGTTGAGTTTGAGTTATATTTTTATTTTTTAGCAATATGTGGTGATGACTTAGCGATACTCTCTAGGGGAGATTATTGGTCGAGGGTGACCAAGATCAATATAAAAGAGGAAATTATTAGAGAGGGAGATTATTGGTGTAATTAACCTTGGGTCAAGTTCACTAAGATAGATAAGGATTTTGATGTTGGATGGTTGAACAAGAAGTCTAAGTGAGTCATAATTGATCAAACACTTGGGAATCGAAAGTTCAATAAGGAGTTAGCAAGTGGTGAAGACAAGTGGGTCAAGGAAGACCAAACACTTGGCATGAGAGAAGTGAAGTCCAAGTGGATTATGGATGACTGAACACTTGGCATAAGATGAAAAAAGTTCAAGTGAACACTAGAGGATAGAACAATTGGTTTGCAGATGGAATTCCTAACATGTCACACAGGACTGAATGTTAAGCATGTAGATGAAAATCCTAACAAGTCACGAAAGATCATATGCCAAACATTAGAATGGAAACCCTAGAAGGTTAGAAAGGACCAGATGTTAGGCATGCAGATAAAAGTCCTAATAGATCAGGAAGAACCTAATGTTAGGCATGCGGATGGAAGCCCTAATAGGTCATGAAGGACTGGATGTTAGGTGTGAGATAAAAAGTCCAAATAGGTAATGAGGATTGGATGTTTAGGAATAGTGAAGTCATAGTAGATCAAAGTTGACAAGATGCTTAGCACTAGAAAAGAAGTTCAAATAGGTTAAGCAGGACTAGATGTTTGGTAATGATGATGTCTTGACTAGTCAAGGTTAATCGAATGTCAAACAAGTGAAGCCCTGACAGGTCTAGATCAACCGAATGCTAGGTGACTGAAGTCTTCGTAAGTTAAGGATAACTAGATGCTAAGTGGTAAAAGTTCTAGTAGGTTGTGATCAATTGAATACTATAAAAAGTGAGATTTTAGCCTTGGAAAGGCTAAAATAGGAGTATTAGTTTCCTATTGTAGAGTAGGAATTGACTAATGAATCATTAACCCAAACATCAGAGGTTTGAGAAGGTTTATGAGGGTTTTGGACATGATTAATTGACTACTTGGATTGGTAGTCAATTGATGTTAATATTTGAGGAAAAAAGTTTGAAATTCAACTAGTTAACTCAACTAATATGGAGTAGAAATCAACTAATATTATTGTTTGAGCAAATAGAGAGTTTGAACTAGATTGTTCAACTCGATTGATGATAATCATTTGATAGATAGAGAGGAATAGTCAATAATAGCACTATAGCATCATATAGAAAGTTTGCCAATTAATCGAGGTACTCAACTGTTCAGACATCAATAGACTGATGGTAATGATTAGTCAACAGATCTTAGTCAAGCCTAAACTAGAAGAGTCGTTCTGCAAGTGCAATATTTAGATATACAGTGGATCACTACAACTTATAAAAAAGCGTTGATCACGTTCTGTGCATCATATCACAGTTTGATCAAATTAAATTGAATTACCGAATCTCCTCTATACTAATGTAGCATAAGGAAGACTCGGGTCATCTCTCATAAGGAATGTAAAGGGAGAATGGTAGTCTTAGGATCGATTGTTATTGCTTTGAATTTTTTTATTGTAATTGGGGGTTTGGATTTGGATTTCTAAACTACATTGCAACAAAATTAAAGTGAACATTAAGTAAATTTCAAACAAACATTCAAATGTAAATGCATTAAAAAAACATTCAAAACGAAAGACCACAAAAACATTCAAATGAAATAAAGCTTTGTAGGAAATAAAAAAAACACATTAAGTACAGTAAATAAAGTAACATAAATGTAAGGGGAATTAAGACAAGAACATGACAAGTATAAATAAAAGATAAGCTAAATACTAAAGTAAGGAGAATCTCCCTCCGATGATGGTGGATGAAGTGGATTACAGATGGTGGATGAAGTGGATTGAGCAGCCCGATGGTGAAGTTGATCATGGTACCTGAGACCCCAAAGCGTGTGAACAATGGATGGACGGTTGTGGTAGAGAGCCTAGAATGCCTAAGCTCCCGTGGATGATGCTTTTCCTCATAAAAAAAGAGGACCCTCTTTCTTGAGATGTCAGTAGTGGATGAGATCACCAGTGCTGAATGATGATGCGAACACAATAGCATGAACCCTCTGCCCCCCTGAGGTGTCGACGATGATGAAGATGATCAGAGGGACTCCTCCAGTGATGGAATGGCTTGGATGGAACCTCTATTGAATATGAGAGGTGGTGGAGGTGTGACTAGGGTAGAGAACGACATCTCCCTTTGCAATGGAACTCATGTGAACCTTTTATATTTGCTCCAGCAGCCATGGACCACGACTGTGGTGGCTTCTATGGTGTCGTCTGGGTTGTGGTAGCAAGAACCATGATCGTGGAATGGTCCATGGCCTAGCTTTTATTCTTGTTTTGGTCTTCTCCCTCTATTTTCTTCGGCTTCACAACTCAGAACACGATTGGGGCATATTTAAGGGCATGGGCTGACAATGTTTCTCACTATATAGACCCCAAAATTCTTTGATATGCTCTTTAAATGCCCTACAAAACAAAATATACATAAATTTAGTGCTAGGGACATCAATTTAAAATATATTTGCATCAAAGCGCTAAAACAATTCAATGCTCATAAAACATGATAAATGAGATTAATTAATCAAACGAGTGGATTAAAATATCGAGGAATGAATAAAAAATATCATGTCAAAATGTGAATTATAAATTCCTCCACACTTATTCTTGCATCTCTTAGGCAAGTAACAAAATAAAAAAAAACAAAGATGTATTCTCCTAACAATTCCCAATCACACTTTAAATATCGCAAAAGAGAGTTACCTAGGAATGTCAAATCTCAAAGACTCAAGCATTCATAGACTCAATTCTTACAATGGTTAGCAAATTTTGTAACTTCAATCCATCCTGAATAAACTAAGAATGACTAAGCCTCACAAGATAAAGGGTGGTGACTCTCACTCTCATATACATGTAATAGTAGAGTTCACTCAAGTAACTCATGATTTATGTACTACCATATGCTTGCTTCTCTTTTACTCTTCACCAGTTTCATACACATAAGAATACATAATTCTGAAGGCTTATTAGAATTGTAAGGAAAATAAGAGATAAAGAAAATAATGATACATGTGAAAGATAAGCAATGAACGAGATAAAAGAAATCAAAGTAATGGAGGAAGATATGAGAATATTGAAATGTTACAAATGATGAATACAATCAAGCATTGCCCCATAAATTTCCCATCCAAAGCTATCTTCCCAACAATTCACTCATCATGTAAACAACCCCTTCTATCACTTTTCACAATAAAAATCCACTAATGGTATACAATAACCTCTCAATAGTTGCCACAATAAGGATTGTCACTCACAACAATTCAATCTCACTTGAATTCAAAATTGCACAATATGTCAAAATTTCTAAATTTTTTTATTAACACCATTATTCTATTGATCCCAAATATTTTATTTTATTTTTATTTTTTTCCTTTTTTTTCTTTTCTTTTCAACTATATTTTTGTTCCATCGACATGAAGTGCACTTCTCTACGTTCCATCATCCAACTCATCCCAAAAAGACAAAGAGCACGATTTGCCCATGGTGATCAAGCATGGCTTGCCTATGCTTCAACTTAATCTAACAACTACACTTCCTTGCCTATGCTTCAACTTAATCTACAACTACACTTCTTCCACACATAAAATTTTATCCATCCCGAGCAAAGCATTCATCGTAGAACATCAAAATTTTCACACCCAAAAGAGCAAGAAAGAGAAATTAATAGAGATAGAGAAAAAGTCACATAATGCATGATAAGAAAGTTATTCAACAAACATGTAGCAATAAGAGAAGCAAAGAAAATAAGTCAGGTGACCTTCATAATCATACAAACCTATGATAATGTGATATTGAAAGAATTAAAGCAAGTTCTAGAGTAGCAATAACCATAAGTCCTCAAGCAAAAAAAAAAAAGGCTCAATCCTCACTAGGCATATAAAAATTATCAAACCAAGATATTAGTAGAATCCATCACCAACTAGTAACCATATGCAATTAAGGAATCCATTCATCACAATAAATCTCAAAACTTGACAGTCAAATTTAACTAGCTTTTATAACATCTAAAATGATATAAAGGAATGCATAGGGAATTCAACTCGAAATACTAAAAAATAAAAACTTGACAATCAAAATGAAGTAAAAGAAGTATATATAGAAAGAGAAAGAAAATAATAAGGGAAAAGAAATAAACTCCCATGAATGTCTGGCAGTTGAAGGTAGTTCAATAATAGTAGCCAGGTTGGGAGCGGAATGGTCATATAGAAAATCCTTTTTGACAGTTGAAAATGGTTCGGGCATAATATTCATGTCGAGGATGGGATGGACAAAGGTGAGGTGAGCACCTTCTTCATGTGATAAAAATCATCAAGTTCAACTCCCTCCATCATCGTCTCCTCAAAGGTTCTTCCAGGTGGTTGGAGACTATTCAATAATAGAAACTTGGATGTGGAATAACAACTCCTATCATATTTAATTTAAACTTCATTCGTATGATTAGAGGTGATTCAATTAGAGTATCCACTCCAGGCGCTCAACTATTACAGTGGAAGTAGAAATATTGGAGACTTTGTTTCTAATTAGAGTATCCAGTCTAGAGGCCTCCAGCTATCCATCACTTATGTGGGGATCAACTCATCATATTTGTTTGCTACCACTATGCAACTTGTTTTCTAGTCAGGATGGCAATTTTGAGCACCGATATCTGGCAGTTGCTCATCTTCTTCTAAACATGTACACTCTAAGTGATCGGAAAGAGATTCTAATTGTTGATGATCTAGATGCATAATTGAAGGAAATAATTTTGGAAATCCTATCGCCTTTGCAAAACCATCTACAATAAAACTGCAAGCATGTTCAATTGATAAATCACCAACTTCATCCATATCTCGCACAACAACAACTTTATCATAAATTCTACATGAATTATTATCAACAACAACATCTACAACAATAATACTCCCATCCAGAATTTTGCATACATCAACATCTACAAAATCAGTAACTTCGTATCCATCATAGTACAATAAAGTAGAGGATTCCTGTAAAGTAGCATAATTATAAACAAGCATATCACAAACCTGATGTACGCGAACACGACCTCAAATCTCTGACGAAAATTGGCAAGGACTCGAAGCGCACGCTCGCACTCAATGCCCGCAAGTGCACAGATATTGTCAAGTAATAAAAGATATATCTATCCCACAGAGACTTGTTAGAACCTATGGGCCCGCTAGTGGGGGGGTGAATAGCGTTGTCGTCGGTTCGATGGAATTCGTTCGTGTGCTTGCTACACAATATTAGTACGCAGCGGAAATAATGAAATAAACAAACTAAACACACAATCACAATCACAACACCAAAATATAATGTGGTTCGGAACCTTATGGTTCCTACTCCACAAATTGAGCTCAAATGGGCTCTAGCGATGCAAACACACATCACTACTCAAATACTCCTTCTCAATAACACATCGGAGGTAAAGAAACCTCATACAAATGAATACAAGAGCAATACAAAGAAATACAAGAAAAATACAACTGAAATGTAAAGAACACTTTACAAACTAGGGTTTGAGCGCTTTGCTTGTTGATTGCTTGAACGAGCTTGAAGGACCCTGAAATGCACCTGCACTTTGCCTCCAAATCACATCAAGAAACCTCTCCAAGAACCAATGCCGAAATCTCCCACGAGTTGCTCCTTTTAACCTGCAATGGGCTGATTTCGTGCCTAGCAGTCGACTACCAACAGTATCGTTGTGAGACAACAGCTTGATCCACGCTGAAAAAAACTCTAACGGATCAGTTGGTAGTCGACTGCCAACATCATCAGTCGGCTACCAATGTCGTAGCCGACTGCCCAGTCGGCTACCGAGCGTTCTGTGCTTGTA
Organism: Wurfbainia villosa; assembly: GCA_025175895.1. Taxonomy (NCBI): domain Eukaryota; kingdom Viridiplantae; phylum Streptophyta; class Magnoliopsida; order Zingiberales; family Zingiberaceae; genus Wurfbainia; species Wurfbainia villosa. The sequence goes on from CM045987.1 coordinate 98,604,766, forward strand.
AACTCAATAAATAGTCGACTGCCACTTATGGCAGTCGATTGCCATCAGTCGACTGCTCCAATGAGCAGTCAGCTGCCAAGGTTTTTTCGGCCCTAAACCGCAGTCGAGCACTAATCGACTCACAACAGTCAAACTGGTCATAATCTCAGTCGACTGTTGAGTGTCGACTCAGTTGCCAAGTGTCAAACACTTGACCATCCAACCGGTATAAAGCCCCGGTCAACTGATAACCTCAAACATGAAGTTTAACCCCAAGTATGGTGCCCCCATACTTGCTAGACCACGCTTAGCCTAGACCTAAATCTTCTAGCCACCTCCGTCAACCTCGCGCCTATTGGATCCCTCCAAGTCATCCATGACTTGTTCATCCATACGCTAGCATTTAGGTGTTTCCATCGGCTATTGTCATGCTAACGGTGTCTACACCACCAAGGCGCATTGGACTTACGCTGCCAAGACCACGCTTGGACTTTACACCGCCAACCATTGGACTTATGTTGCCAAGACTCCACCCTTAGACTTTACGTGACCAATATTCCCCTTGGACTTCTCAATTGCCAAGTACCCATGACTTGAACTTTCACAGCCAAGGCTACACCCTTAGATTTACATGGCCAAGACTACACTCTTGGACTTTCCATGCCAACTCCATGTTGGACTTTCCAATTGCCAAGACTCAAGCTTGGACTTTCCCTTGCCAAGACCCATGCTTGGACTTTTCATGCCAACTACACAAGACTTGGACTTTCCCAAATGCCAAGTGTCCCACTTGGACTTTCCATGCCAAGTACCCATGACTTGGACTTTCTTCATCACATGGTCAACCCTAGTCAACCATCTCCTTTTGTCAAATATCAATGTCAAACATCAAAACACCACTCGAGTCTGGTCAATCGTGACCTGGGCCGATTGCACCAACAAGACTGAGATTTAAATACTGTCTGTCCAGTGGATGTCGTTGTTCGGAACAAATCTTTTAAGAGTAAGGTTTGTGAGGTCAACGGTAGTCCTAACTCAACTACGGTGCCACTTGGAGAAAGCGAAGGTAAGTTCAAAGTTCCCTTAAAGGATTCTAGGACTTCGGTTTCACTTGTGAGTTGTTGAACATGCTATCAATTTAATGCCTTTAGGATCTCTAGCTATGATCTTGTGGGAGAATCATCATGTATTTGCCCGATGAACTTTTGCTTCTACCGAGAACTACCTATTCTTAACCAAGTTTTTCTTTTGGATCGTCAGAGCTTAGGGGGTTGATACTATTGGGAGCCCCCTGTCACTAGGGTCCCTCAACCCTTCTAGAGTTGATGTCTCCTACTTTGGGCCTTCAACTAAGATAGGTTAGTGATGTACGAGGATGTCCTAGTAATCTCTATGAAGAGACATATCATATTTCATATCCTACTCTATCATATTCTACTTTCTACGGTCTTGGGAGGGAGGATGACCGCTAGGGTTCCTCCTTGGTTCTCCTAGATTATCGATACGAAGGCTTTCCATCCTTTTATCGGCTATGTGCAGTAGAAATAGAATCAAGACATAATTCTCATTGATCTAAACAACATAAATTGCAAATAGATTCAAAGGAAATGAATAACTATTTGAACTAGCATATTCATTTACACAAGCTACTCCCTAATCCTAAAATTGAAGTATCTACTCCATAAATGAATGAGAAATAATGCAAGACAACTCAAGGTGAATCATTACAATATGAATAGAATGAAAAATAAAGGCACAACTTTTTATTCTATCTGATGTGGTGTCTTGGTTCTCCTCCACGGTGTCAGATCGTTGATTTAGATCTTCAAACTGCTTCATTCCTCCCCGCTACGAGTCTCCGGTACTTCTTAGGGCACCTTCTTGTTATCCTAGCTGTCGTTTCTCCCCCTTAGGGTTTGGGCGTGCCTTCCTATTTATAGAAGAGAAGCCGATTTTCATTAAAACCACGTGAAACCCTAATTTACGTCAAATCAGGCTGACGCCACATGACCATTTGGCACGCTGGAAATCTTGCCCTAAATCTAGCTTCAAGGTCGAGCACGACCATGTGAAATTCACACAGTTGGCTATGTCTCGCTCTAAATCATCATATGAACACTGTCTCTTGATCCGGAGCATGCCCATGTTTTGGGGAAACACGGCCAGAGCATGCTTGTCTTCCTTTGGCTTCAATTTTGTGTCATTTTATCTCCCAAAATGTCGTCCTACACATAAAACAACAAGAGCAGATATTCAAACTAGAAAATAGAAAATGAATGCAAAACAAAAAAGAATGTGCATAAAGCATGTATAAAATGTAATGAGATGTATGCTAAAACTACTTCTAAAACCCTATATGTTTTGCTCACATCAAAACTCTATAGTCTATCTCCTCAAGCACGTTGACACCGTTAGAGATGGTCTCTATAAGAACTTGACTAGTGTCTGGTGCTTGCATTTGGTTTATGGATTATCTAAATTGATCTAACTATGACTACAAATTATGTATTGATACATCAATTACCTACTGGGACTACTGTAGTTGCAATAATAGTTGTTGCATAAGCTCTCCTAAACTTTGCATTGAAGTTTTTTTTTTTTGAATGGGAGCAGGAGTTTCTTCACTATAGACTTGGAATGTGCTCCAGGAAGTTAACTTGACCTATTGAAACAATTGTGGTCCATTAAGCATTGAGTCATCCTAAAATCCAAGTGGATGATGGTAATATGAAAAAAAAATGGTTGGCTGTTGATATTGGCTTGTCCCGAGCTGATTTACAATATAAGATATCTCATCCAACGTACTCTTACTTTGATGTTGCTCAGTAAATTATTGTCGTGAATTTCCAAACCTAAGATATGAATGATCCTCCTAGCTAGAGTTATAAGCATTGAAGATGGATCATATATATCTTGTTGTTGGGGTTAGTAGTATTAATGTCTAGGCTGATAGTACTGAGGTTCTGATTGATAGCATTGAGATTTAGGTTGGTAGCATTAAGGGTTGTTAGGAAAAACATTGGTTCCTTCTACTGTTGTCTGATTAATAAATATAAATCTAGCATCGTGTTGCAAGGTAGGGAATACATCAGCTGAATGATAGGGGTTATCACAAATACAACATGTTCTCATTGCTTGAACTGGTTGTGTGGTATACTATTGGAACTGATTCATTGCCATCTGCTTAAGATAAGAAATCAGCTCATCTAATTTACTCTTCGCGATGATAATAATGCTAAACACCAAAATCATAAGCCTCATTAAAGCCTCCAAATTGTTGATAATATAGATCCATGTGCACTTAAAAGAGATTCTTGGTCTTACTTGAAACACTAGCAAACAAAATCAAAAGACACAAGAAATATGCAAGAGAAAACATATGGATACAATAAAATTAAGCCCTAATTTTATTTTATTTTTGTGACAAACAAAAGAGTAAAAGGAAATGAAAAAAAAATATGAAAATGAAATGATTTTTTTTAAATTAAAAGGTGGTCTAAATGATGGAATTTAAAAATTAAAAGGTGGTCTAAATGATGGAATTTGGCCAAAATTGGCCCTTAGTTATGACAAAGTCATGAGTATTGATCCTCATACCCAAATTCATCAACCTGCTAAGTTTAAGGATAATCAAAGATAATAAAAATAAAAGAGAAAAATAAGAAAAACAAGAAACATTCATAAGTTTACCAAACAACACTACACTTCTTGACAATGGTGCAAAAATTTGATCAATTTTTGTGTGTCGTATCGTAGTTTGATTAAATTAAATTTAATTACTGAACCTCCTATATACTAATGTGAGAAGACTGTTGGTGCAGGAGCACCAGATAATCGAACTTGTGTTTTGATTATGGCAAAGACACAAAGTTAAGTTTACATCGTTATCTCACGAGCTAAATCGAGTGTGCAGAAAAGTACTAAAGCTAGAGATGAAGGCTAGCGACACCCGGAGGAAGCCGTGGTAGTCGGGCGACACTTGAGTGACTTCGGAGGGAGCCGAAGGAATCGAGTGGAAGGCTGGAAGCGAGAGCTACAAATTAAGTATCGAGGTAAGCTCGTGTGAGTGAGAGATGGTAAGGTCGTGTCCTCTTTACGGGGATGACCTTAGGCGATGATCCGACTAAGACTTCCTGTGGAAGGTCTAGGTCGAGATCGGACGGTTAGAAACCGTTGCATTTATCATTTTTCGAGCTAACCCCATCGCAGGAAGTGGCGGTGAGCCGATCACGGACATTGGGCGATCGATTATCGATCGATTGATGAGAGGCATCGGTCATTATCATCACCGATGATGAGAGTCATCGATCGACCGATGGCGACGATTCACCTTTGCGCTGGTCAAAACGGATAACGCTTCGGCCGCCAGCGATATAAAATTTGGATAACTTCATGAACCGTTCCAAAAAAAAAGGGAGACAAATTCAAAGGCCAAAGTCTATAAGAGGAGGAGGATTCCAACTCCAAAGGACATCAAGTTTATTCATCAAGTGCTCCTACAACGCCAACGCTCCAACACCGTCATAACGCCGACGCGACGACAACCTCAGATCTTCTTCGTCGGCAGCAACATCTAGTAATTTATTTTAATATTGTATTCATTGTTTTTATTCGTAACGAGGTGAGGTAGGCTTGTTGCCTCATCCTCGTATTCCCGGATTTTGTGATCGTTGTCTCCTACCTCCAACGAGGAGGAGACGTTATAGTGCTTTGCCCTCCGTACGCGGTCTAGGACCGATAGGGCCTTGGAGTAGCAACCGCTGGGTTGTGAACCAAGTAAAATAAATGTGTCATTTTATTTTCCGCTGTGCTTACTTATTTACTTGTGTCTCAACGAACGAATTCGACGAAAGATTTACGATCGCTATTCACCCCCTCCCCTCTAGCGACGCTTCTCGATCCAACAATTGGTATCAGAGCGGGGGCGCTAAGATTTGGTGAAACCACCAATCTAGCACGTTTTGTTTTTCTGTTCGTATATTTCGATTCATATTTTTTTTGTCTTTTTCCTCCCGCACTACTAATCCAAGACGAAGTCTTGGTACGTTTCTTTTGGTTGTGTGCTTGCAAGTTTTCTCTCTTGGAGTAGCCGACGGTAAAACGGCCATAACTTTTCGCACAAGTGGACTCACATAACGATCTACATACCAAATCGAAGCTCTCAGAAAGATCTACATTTCTTACTAGGATTTAACCCTCGTAACAAGCTGTTTTCCATCCCCAAAATTCAACGTTTAGTACCCTTTCGGGGACATCGAAGGTCGTAAGTTTCGAGTTTTTGTTAATTTCTTATTCTCCTTATTTATTTCTGTTTATTTCCTATTATTTCCTGCACTACTAATCCAAGACCAAGTCTTGGAATTCTCTTTGGTTTTTATTCGTATTTTGCAAGATATTTAATGGCTCACATTGAGGGGTATAGCACCACCCGACCTCCGTTCTTTAACGGAAATGATTTCCGTTATTAGAAAGGTCGGATGGAGTGTTTTCTAAAAACACAAGTCGAGACTTGGATAATAATCCAAACCGGCTTTTCTCTACCCACCAATGATCAAGGAGAGGCCTTGGATTTCAACAAGTGGACAAATGCAACCAAGAGGCAAATCGAAGCCGATGCAAGAGCAACCCAAATATTGCAATGCGGCTTGTCCAAGGAGGAACTTAACCGCATCGGACCATTCATTAGTGCCAAAGACCTCTGGAACAAATTGATTGATTTACACGAAGGGACGGCCGATGCTAAGGTATGTAAAAGAGATTTACTTTTAAATAAACTGTACAATCTAAAGATGCAGGATCATGAGACCGCCACCCAACTACATGCGCGGATCCAAGATATTGTCAACGGTCTTCATTCGATCGGGCAAGCCATAGAGAACCGGGACCTTATAAGGTACGCTTTAAATGCTTTCCCTAGGACTACCTTGTGGGCATCCATGGTTGATGTCTACAAGGTCTCTAAGGACCTTTCGAAGCTTAGGTTAGATGAATTATTTTCCGAGTTTGAACTTCATGAGCAAACTAACGTGGTCCGGGCCGAGAGAGGTATTGCTCTACTTGCAGGACAAAGAAGGAAGCCACCTACTAAGCAAGTAGATGAACTCGAACCTGAAGACGAATCCGAATCCGAAGAGGAGGCCATAATAGTCAACATTGTTAGGAGAATAGTTCGACAAGAAAGAAGGAAATTGAAGAATGACAACCAAAAGAAAAAGGGAGCAAGGAAAGCCTTCCGTGCAACTTGGGACAACAGAGAAGGCATAGCTTACATGGCAAGAACGGAGGAGTCCGAGTCAGAATCCGAAGCTGAGTCCAACTACAACTCCGACTCCGACCCCGAAGATTATTTCGAGAGAAAACTCAAAGTCGTACCAAAAGGGAAAGTCAAGGTTAATCGCTCTTTAATTAGTACACTTTACAGTACAATTAAAATGCTTACTAGGAAATTGACTAAGTCCGAGTCTAGGGTTGAGTCATTACTTGAGGAGGTTGAAACCCTCAAGCAAGAGGCTACTCTAACCTCTTCAACTAGTCAAGTTCAAGAGGGAAACTCAACCCAAATTGAAAAACTTGAGGAGGAGAATTCTCTTTTGAAAGACCGAGTTCAAGAGGTTGAGGGTAGGTTGGAAAGGTTCACATTGGGATCTAAGAAACTTAATCGACTACTTGGAACCCAAAGAGTCGTGTACAACAAAGCCGGACTCGGATTTAAGTCAAAGACTACGAATAGGTCTTATATGTCTATCGTAAATCATAGTCATCAAAGAGTCCAAGCATGGGTCCCAAAGGTTTTATTGAACTCACATATAAGGACTAATAAGTATTGGATTCCTCAGGATCAAGTTCATTATTTGAATAGACCATATTGGTTCAATGGTCCAGGGGGAGATAACACTAAAATAGTATACCAGCAGTCGAGCAAAATCATTGAATATTTTTCTTTAATTTTTAGAATGGTTAGATAGGAAAAATAGTTAGTCAACTCTTGACAACATAGTATCAGGACGCGGCGAGATGATAGTACGTTAGGGAAACAAAGTCTCGTGTATTCAGGCTAGATAAGGCGTATCTAGCTTGGTGCACTTGACAGAGTGGAACTAGCTGAAGCTACCTCGCCGTATCCTAAACTAGTTAGACCAGGAAGTAACCCTAAGTGACTTAAGTGATATTTTCTTGAATTTGGATTTGTCTAAGGAAGTGGTCGTTGTTCCGATCAAAGAAGGCCCCTGTGCCTCGCCACGACCTGGAAGCCAGTTTCTCGAAAAGTTACTTAACGATCTAAAGGTTAAATCTGAATCTAACCCAAGGTTGACTATCTTTAATCAATTTAAAATCATCTCACAAAACATATAAGGTGAACAAATTCTGAGACACATAGAATGGGTGAGATGTTAAGGATAATTGAAATATAGTTAAAACAACCTCTTCAAAATACTACTTATTTTCTCAACTATTGTACTTAACAACTCTTAGGCCAAAATTTAGCGCCCCCTACATCTCTTATACTTCATATATTTGACTAAGGGGGCGAGCAAACTAACCCTAAAGAGTTATATTACAAACCTTTAGATTATTGGTGCAGAGGGACACACCTCGAACCAATCTATCTAATTACTGCTAAACGCATGCTTGGACTCATAGCTGATTTATCTTGATGCATGCATATACAATATTGTTTTTAAACCCCTATTTTATACAAAAACCACAACATATTTTTTTTTTTTGACTTATGGCAAAAGGGGGAGAAGAGCGAAAGTTAAGGGGGAATAAGAATAACACAACATTTATTTAATTTTGAAAACTAAAGTATCTCTTTAAAAACTCACCTAGGGTTAAGGGGGAGTTTTGGTTAAGGGGGAGTTTTTTAAAATGGCATTCATCATTTACTATACTTGTTTTATGCTTTAATTTCCCTTAACTTTATGTTGGTTTGCCATAGATCAAAAAGGGGGAGATTGTTGGTGCAGGGGCACCAGATAATCGAACCTGTGTTTTGATTATGGCAAAGACACAAAGTTAAGTTTACATCGTTATCTCACGAGCTAAATCGAGTGTGCAGAAAAGTACTAAAGCTAGAGCTGAAGGCTAGCGATACCCGGAGGAAGCCGCGGTAGTCGGGCGACACTCGAGTGACTTCGGAGGGAGCCGAAGGAATCGAGTGGAAGGCTGGAAGCGAGAGCTACAAATTAAGTATCGAGGTAAGCTCGTGTGAGTGAGAGATGGTAAGGTCGTGTCCTCTTTACGGGGATGACCTTAGGCGATGATCCGACTAAGACTTCCTGTGGAAGGTCTAGGTCGAGATCGGACGGTTAGAAACCGTCGCATTTATCATTTTCCGAGCTAACCCCCATCGCAGGGAAGTGGAGCCGGTGACATCACCGGACATTGGGCAGTCGACTATTATCAGTGGACTGATGAGAGGCATCAGTCGACTGTCATCATTCGACTGATGAGAGGCATCAGTCGACTAATGGCGACGATTCAGCCTTTGCGTTAGGTCAAAACGGATAACGTTTGACGCGGCCACTTCGCGATAAAATTTGGATAACTTCATGATCCGTTCCAAAAAAAAAGGGAGACAAATTCAAAGGCCAAAGTCTATAAGAGGAGGAGGATTCCAACTCCAAAGGACATCAAGTTTATTCATCAAGTGCTCCTACAACGCCAATGCTCCAACACCGTCATAATGTCGATGCGACGACAACCTCAGATCTTCTTCGTCGGCAGCAACATCTAGTAATTTATTTTAATATTGTATTCATTGTTTTTATTCGTAACGAGGTGAGGTAGGCTTGTTGCCTCATCCTCGTATTCCCGGATTTTGTGATCGTTGTCTCCTACCTCCAACGAGGAGGAGACGTTATAGTGCTTTGCCCTCCGTACGCGGTCTAGGACCGATAGGGCCTTGGAGTAGCAACCGCTGGGTTGTGAACCAAGTAAAATAAACATGTCATTTTATTTTCCGCTGTGCTTACTTATTTACTTGTGTCTCAACGAACGAATTCGACGAAAGATTTACGATCGCTATTCACCCCCCCTCTAGCGACGCTTCTCGATCCAACAAAGACTTGGGTTGTCTCTCACAAGGAATGCAATGGGAGAATGGTAGTCTTAGGATCGATTGTTATTTCTTTGGATTTTCTATTGTAATTGGGAGTTTGGATTTAGATTTCTAAGCCTATGATTGCAACAAAATTAAAGTACATATAAGTAAATTTCAAACAAACATTCAAATGTAAATGCATTCAAACAAAACATTCAAAATGAAATCACAACTTAAACCATTCAAATGAAATAAAGCTTTGTAGGAAATTAAATAAACACATTAAGTGCAGTAAATAAAGTAACATAAATATAAGGGGAATTAATACAAACACATGACAATCATAAATAAAAGCTAAGTTAAATGCTAAAGTAAGGAGTTTCTCCCATCGATGATGGTGGATGAAGTTGATCATCAGTGGTTGATGAAGTGGATCAAGGTAGGAACCCCTCAGCTCGATGGTAGAGTTGTTCATGATGCCTGGGATCCCAAAGCATGCAAACAATCAATGGATGGATGCATGGAGAGCCTAAAACCCCTAAACTCCCATTGATGATTCTTTCCTCGTCAAAGAAGAGGATTCTCTTCCTTGAGATATCAATGGTGGATGATGATGTGATCACAAAAGTGAGAGCTCTCTAACCCCATGAGATATCAGTGATGATGGAGATGATCGAAGGGGCCCCTCCAATGATGGTATGGCTTGGATGGAAGCTCTCCCAACTAGGAGAGGTGGTGGAGGCATGGCTAGGTTAGTGAAGGAGAGCTCTCTTTGCAATGAAACCCAAGTGAAGCTTTTATACTTGCTCCACCTGCCGAGGACAATAACCGTGGTGGCTTCTATGACGTCCTCTAGGATGTGGCAGCAAGAACCACGATGTGGAATGGTCCACAACCTAGTTTTGGTCTTCTCTTTCTATTTTCTTCGGCTCCACAACTCAAAACACAATTGGGTCGTATTTAGGGGCATAGATTAGCTATGTTTCCCACTATATAGACCCCAAAAGTCCTCGATATGCTCTTCAAATGTCCTAAAAATTAAAGTATATATAAATTTTGGACTAGAGACATCAATTTAGAATATATTTACATCAAAGTGCTAAAACAATAATTCTCATAAAATATGATAAACAAGATGAATTAAACATAGGAGTGGATTAAAACATCGAGGAATGAATAAAAAATAACATGTCAAAATGTGAGTTATCAAGGGCATCCAGGATGTTTAAAGAGTCACTTCTTAGAGACTTTAAAAGAGAACTACTACTTGATGACATATATTTTAACATCTTATTTTTCACTTGAACTCGATGTTTTAAAACTTTTTGCATGTTTAAATTTGAGTTCTTAGCGTGTTTTACATGCAAAAGGATATTATGAGCTTTATTACAAATCTTCTTAATTTGATGGTATATATTCTCAAATTTGAGTGTATTTTGTTTTGTAGGAAGAGTATATGAGTTTTGACTCATTTTAAGGTAGTTAATCAGTGAGAAATACAACCAAATCATGCCCCCCCCCCCCCATGCCCCAACTATGTTCTAAGCTATTGAATTGAAGAAAATAGAGGAAGAGCACCTCAGAAGCTAAAACCTTGCCTCTAACATGTCCCAACTATTTTCTAAGTTGTTGAGTCGAAGAAAATAGAGGAAGAACACCTCAGAAGCTAACATGGTCAGGCCGTGCTCATGGGCATAGTCGTGCTAGCTTTTGAGTGAAGAGAACATAGAGCACAAATTACAACATAGCTAGATCATGCCCATGGGTATGGTCATGTCACATTTGATGGAAAGTATGGGTTTGAAGGATCATATAAATACCCTAAGGTTTAGATCTGATCGGGAAGAAAGCTCTCCTTCATGCCCCATCAACCCTAGCCACTTCTCCATCTCTCTTCCTCTGGATTAGGAGTAAGAGAGTTCACCTCTCCTTCTCGAGTAAGAGAAGATAATACGCTCCACATCCGATGCTCCATCTGATCCATACTTGCTTGGAAATATGCCTTTGGTCATCTGTATCATCGCCAACATCTCAAGGAAGAGGGCCCTCTTCTTTGACGAAGGAAGCATCTTCATCTTCATCCACCGCTGGCAAGCCATTTCATCCATGAGCTTAGGGATTCCTAGTTATAGACCACCACCATTTATCTTTTGTTCGCAAGCTTTGGGGTTCCAAGCGTCGTGAACAACTCTGCCATGAACTTAAGAGTTCCTAGCTCGATCCACATTATCCGTAAGCATTGATCTGTATCATCCACCATTCAGATGAGAGAGAGAGAGTCTTCTTCACTTTAGTGCTTAGCTTCACTTAGGTCCTTTATTTGTCCTTGTAATGTGTTTGTATTAATTTTCCATACACTTTTGTTACTTTAATTAATGTATTTTACCTTTCTTTATTCCTCTAATGCTTTGTTTTATTAAATGCCCCCCCCCCCCACCAACTATAACATTAAAAACCCAACATTTCCAAATAAATTGATCCTAAGACTACTATTCATCAGCAACTCTCCTTGTGAGAAACAACCCGAGTCTTCCCTATACTATATAAGTGTAGAGAAATTTTGATAATTTGTTTGATACCATATCACAACTATATAGTCTGATCACTATTGCCTTATAGACCTTCAAGAAGCATTCCAAAGCAATCAAATAGAGACTAAGCAAGGATTACACTTGTAAATTATTATTTACATTGTCTTTCATATTTCATTTGTATCATTCATTTTATGCTTATATTTGGCTATAAAAGAATAGGTTGCAAGAGGTTTCTTTGCCTCTAGAAGGTATCCAAGATGGTGAAAAGATAGTGATGTCATCACTGGGACTAGACCATAGAGTATAAACTAGGGGTTTCGAAAAACGTAAAATCTTGATTTATAATGTGCTTATATTTTATTTTATGCTCTTCTTTTTTTTGAGTCTACTAATCATTTGTAGACCAACACATGGAATCGAATGATCAATAAGAATTGCTATTTACCTTCCTCTAGAGATGCAATGGTTCTAATAGTTTATAGATGATTTCCAAGAGCTAGTATTTGGATATGAAATTATACATAACTTTAGTTGACCAAAACTTCAAGTTGGTCAACCAAACAAAATAGTTGTACAATTGACATTTTGATCAATGTCCAAATGATGATTATTAACAATTGGAAATCAAATTTTTTAGAAAGATAGAAAATTCCCAAAACATTGGTCAATCAACTTTTAATGTTGGTCAATGCACTTTCATAGAGAGTATGTTTCGCACAAACCATCCAAGTTTGGTTGCCAACTTTCTCAAAATCCAAGTACTATAAACATTTTCAAAGTGACATAACACCTTGATATTGCCTCTTGGCCAAGGTCAAACCATTAATTAGAATATTCTAACCATTCATTAGTAGTTCCTCAATACTTAGACCTTAGGACTCAATATGAAGTCAATATCAAGTTTGGTCATTTTGGTATCGAAGTTTAGGTTGCTAACTAACAATCACTAGTAACTATTGGTTAATATATAACTATCATGAAATGGTTGTTTTGATCATTTACAATGAAGTTTGGTTGATCAAAACAAAGAGTTTAGTTAACCATTGATAAATAGTAATAATTGATATTAATTTTTTTTAGATTATATAGAACTCCAAAACATTGGTTGAGCTATCTTGGATGTTGGTCAACACATATTCATAAAGATTATGTTTGGTCGACATCAGCCAACCTTTTCAAAGTGTTGTGTCCAAATGTTCCAAACCTTTTCAAAGTCACATAATAGTCGATGTTTTCTTTGATCAAGCCCAAATTAATTGCTAAACTCTCTATGACCTACATACCTAATTACATAATTTATATTATAATATATTCTACTCAAATTACATAAACAAATATCTTCAATCTTTAGGTTTGATATCTACAAGTAATTAGCAAAGACGAATATCTTTTTTTGATTTGTTTATATGCTTGGTATTCTACTTTGGTATTGAATCGGGAGACTATTGATCATTTCTTAGTCTTCCAAGAAACAATGATTCAAGGAAGATATTTAACCTTATAATGGATCTCTAATCATCTAAATCTCTAGCACATTCAAAGTCTAAATATTCTTATAATTCAAGGGTAACTATATGTGTATCTGACCTTTGTGGATGGTATCCATGACATAAGAATGTGCAATAATATAGACAAATAAGGCATGCAAGAAGAGAGATGAATTAGTTGATCACATGTACAATATGTCTTGAAAATAGTCTCTTGTAAAATAGGATAAGACTGTGTACAATAGATCCTCGGAATCTCACATGGCGGGAGCTTCATGTACCAGACTACCCTTTATGTATAATATTTCTTATATCTATCTTAATAATAGTTAGGCAGTTTGGTCTTCCCATCAATTGTTGATAATGAGAAGGATCTTGAAGAATAGCTCCTTCATTTGCATCCAATTTGATCGTTAGTTAGAGATGTATCAATAACAATGATGTCATTAAAAATTCAATTCTAGCTTTCGCATGTACATAGGTATGTGGCATATTTAATTTGTAAAAGAAAAATAACATTTGCAAAATAGGTTATTGCAATACCAAGGAAATATCAAGGCAAACCGAGGCCATACATAATCAAAATCTATAAATGTTATTTTGTGTCTTGGATGACTCTGGAGTCACTCTATAATGATCGTGCCATCAACATAGTGTAGAGATATTTTGACTCCAACAAAATTCATATTTTATAATGTTGGAATACAATTCCTCAAACCAAGTTAATTATTTGAGGCCATATAAAGTTTATTTCGAGTATGCAGACCTCATTTTGTTTATAAATGATACTAAGAAGAAGAGATGCAAAAATCTTTTATGAGATTCCTTTGAAGAAAAATTTGACATCCCTTTGTTAGATGAGTCATTTTTGAGGTGTCGTTACAACTAAGAGAAGGTAAAGGAGTACAATATTGAATTAAAGCATGAACAAATCAAACATGTCTTGCAAAATAATAAGTAAATTTTTTTATATAAATTTATCATATATCATACATTAATGTTATTATTTATGTGGTTGTTTTTGGGTGAAACCCCCTAAAATTAATAAAGCTTTGATTGCAATTTTTGATGCTATAGAAAACAAAGATATTTTTACAACTTTTGTATTTTGATCATTTAAAAGGGCAAAATTAATGAACCACAAGATAATCCTTCAACTAACGTTTATCAAAGGCTTTTAAGAGAATGTCCAAGGCTGAGACCTAATCTTTTAAACAAAGCTAGAAGAGGCTTTCAGCGACCAAAAAAAAAAAAGTTTTTGACAACATGAAACAGGGGGAATGTATTCTACAAGTTTGACAAGGGGAATTAACTAGGATTTGGGCAACGAGGAACAATGTGGAGATTGGTAATGCTAGGAACTAGTTTTTCAATTGGCAAGAATCGCAATCATTAAGTTTTTATATTTATTACAATCATGAACAAAAAGGTCATGGCCTATCTATTATTCTAGGTTGAGTTTTGGGTATTCTAATTTATGATGAGTTTTCATTATTAAATTCAAGTTCTGCTTGATTTAACTTAGCTACCAATACCTTAATTATGTTGGGTTAGTTTGGATTGCAAGAATGAACTTATTAACCCACATCTAATCGATTAACTTTGGTTGTAAGAGAGATCAATATACTGTCTTTTTCATTCTAACATCAATATATTTTATTTTAGTTAACTTTTAGAGAGAAAACAAGCTTAAATTACTCAAAATAAGATTAATTCAACTTGAGAAAGAGTTTTAAGTTAAACAGTGAATTGGTTGAATGACAGGCATTCATAATTCAATGAATTGTCAACCTAGGATTTTATTAAAGTCATAACTGAGTGCTGAATTAAGTTCTTGGATTTATTGCATAACTCAATTTATCTATCAACCAAATGAGAAGATAATTATTATAAAAACTCTAGTACATAATTAATTTTCGTGAGATATTTAATTTAGTTTGTATTGCTTAATTTAAACACAGTATACTTATCAAATTACATCATAGGATTATTAAGAATTGATTAGCATAGTGATGCGGTCACTTTTTAGTCTATTTCGCTAATCCTTTGGGAGAGAGTGAGTTTTCACGATTGCAATAGTAATTTCCTCTTATCAAAGTTAACACAGGTCAAAGGGCGTCATCGGTACTCCGACGATAGCCTTCCAATTCTTAAGTCCCTGTAACACCCCCCTCTCTTTACTCTAATAAAGGAGGTGTTACCATCATACTTTATCTTTTTCTTTACGTTAAGAAGCCAAACATGACTCAATTATTCCATAAACTCACTTACACTATTTATAAACTAACTAATACCAGATTTAAAACAAAAGAGTATCAACAACTCGTAACAAGATCTAAACATGGTTTCTAAACAAGTATCATAATTCAAACTCTTAACTTGAAACAGCGGAAGCTAAAGAAATAAATCATCTACATTGACATGTTGACATTGGGATATTACACAAGTTCTTAACATATCTAGGCATGCACATAAGTTTTAACATAAAACATTCTTAAGTAACTCAACCTCATGCATGGCGATAGTAATGATATGCATCTTTGACCTAAAAATAAATGTAAACAATAATACATAACATCAACACTAGCACCTAACATGAACACTAGCATACTAATAAGTTCAAAGGTCTTAACATAACATAATACTAGCAAGTTCGACATTCTTAGACACAACATAATCAAACACATAACATGAACACTAGCACACTAGCAAGTTCAATGGTCTTAACATAACATAATACTAGCAAGTTCAGAATCGTAATCCACTGTTTCGGTGCCACACACACCAAGTACTTCATCCGCTGCCCCCTCTTACTCAATCCTTGCTTTACCCTTATTTGCAGTATAAGAAATGCAAACTATAAGCAATGAAGCTTAGTAAGTACCTCCTATTCTCACAAAACATCGCATTAAGAAAACATGCTATTAGAATACTTGCATGCAAACACATGCTCTTACTTGCCATTAAGAAAATTCTGTATTTAACATTTAGAAACACTTGTACATAACACAATAATTCAACTTGGAATGCATGAACTTTCTGCATTAAACATTTAGAAACACTTGTACATAACACAATGGTTCAACTTGAAATGTATGAACTTGAAATACACCACTTGCAATACATGATTTTGAAATATGCTTCGCTTGTAGAGACATGCACATGAGATATACTTAAGCTTGTGAACCTTGTGCTTTGGTTACTGTTTACTTTAAAATCAGTAAAATCCTTATTTGGGCAGCCCAACATAGTACCAATTTGCGTGCAACCCTAATGGAATTCGGGGTAGCTAGCCACCGAACTTATTAGGGCAACTTACTAAGGGCAGTCTGGGGCTTGTGGGCGATCTAAGGGCCCAGTACATGCCACTTTAAAATAAAATACTTTCTTTATATATGACCTACTGATTTTGCCATATAACAAACATTTAACATGATCATACTCCAAAAACTCATATAGGAAGCCTTTCAAGACATTTGATCGTGCTCTTTGTCCCCAAAACTCGTAGGGGAAGCATCCTTGCGATCTTATCTCTTGCTTCCAAAGAAATATACATATAATGCCTCTAAATCTGAACAAAATATATAATTTAAATAAAACATGGAAAAAGAAGCTAGATAAACCAATTGAATAGCTACTTATACTGTAGGTGAGAAATACTTACATCCTCTCGCTATCTTACTAATATACCGCTAGGGTTTTTGTGAGATGAAGACCTTCCCCTATTCCTTAGCCTTAGTAATGACCCTCTAGCATATACTAAGCCCTTGTGAGAAAAGCCGCTTGAAAACCCTCTCAAGAGCACCAAAACAAGGGGAGCATAGGTTCGGTGAAGAGGAGGAAGGAGGAAGAAGACTTTTGGTGGAGAAGGGGAGAAGGAGGAAGAAGAAAATTCGGTGGAGAAGGGGAGGAGGAGGAAGAAAATTTGGGTTTTCCCTCTCTTAATTCCCCTTTAATACTTAGGGAGATGAAAGAAAACTCCTCATCTTCTCATACTTATATTATATAATTTTTGTACATCCTAGACAAGAAACATCCTATGGCATAGTGGTATCAAGGCTATCTCCCAATTTAAAGGGTTCATGGTTCGAATCTTAGCTATAACGAACCATATTTTATTTTATTTTTATATTTCTTTCTGAACCCTTTTACGGCATTAAAATCGTTATAACCACTTTGAACTGCTTAGAATTTTATGATGTTATAGTCCCCCCCACACTCTTTACCTCAACTTGCTCCTATCTAAGAGCTCTGACTCATCTCGTTGACAAGGACCATCCATGATCTATGTTTTTTCATTGGATGTTAGGGGATAAACACTTCATGTAGCCTCCCTCCTCTCTGACATATTCTTTCTTTGTTATATATTGATGAGACCAGAATATTCCAGGTAGATCGCCACGTATGATATATAGGTTGAATACCCATGAGCGAGTGATATCACTCGGGAGAAGTAGGTACTCGGGCTTTGTCAGGCACTCGGAAGAAGCAGGTACTCAGGTCTGTCATGCACTTAGGAGACGTACAATAGTGCTCATGAAAGGAACATTGCTACTTGGGCGAGGAGCTTGACACTTGGGAATACCCGGGAGTGCAGGAAGAGTTCTAGGGCTCGGGAATGAGCAGGTGCTCGGTGAGAAGTTCCTCAACTCGGGAATGAGAGGGTGCTTGGGCGTGTACAGTTGCTCGAGCGTGCATGGGTTCTTGGGTGAGGAGTTCTGTCGCTCGGGTAGGTGAGTGAGTCGAGAAATTCGAATGATGTTTGGGGGAGGATGGTGCTCGTGCAATGTTGTCATAGGGCTCGAGGAAGGCTGGGAATACCGACTCGAAGAATACAACACGGGAGATGCTAGTAAGGCTTAGGAGAGATCCTCTTAGAAATTCCATATATCCCCATTCAGCTTTGGTCAATTCTAGTAGTATCATTAGTATCCCCCAAAATAATTAAATGATTCACTCTATTGAATCTAACTTTAGCTTTACTACTTTGTCACCTTGAGTCAGACCATATCTCTACTTTATGTTCCTTTAGTTGGATATATCATACTTATCAATAATGTCCTATCAATTGAAATGATAGCCTATGAACTTCCTCGGATAAATAAGAAAATGATTAGCTCGAGGGTTTACGAATTACCTCAGCGAGTTAGAAGATAATTGATTCGAGGACTTATGAATTACCTTGAATGGATAAAAAGAAGGTTGGATCGAGGGATTACACATTGCCTTGGTCGAATAAGGAGGAAGTCAGCTTGAGGGCTTACGAACTGCCTCAGTCTAATATGAAAGAGGCTGACTCGATGACTTACGAACTTCCTCGGTGAGGTGAGTGAAATACTCCGCTCCATAACTATACTCCATATAAAAGGACTCGAATCGAGTAGAGGGATCACAAATTGCCTCGACCGGGTGATTGAAATACTCCACCCCATAACAATGCTCCATATAAAAGAACTTAAACTGTGCAGAGTGCTTACAAACTGCCTCAGCTGGGGAGATCTCACTCCTCCCTGCTTCTCAAGTCCGAGGGAATTGTACTTCTTCGACGAATTACAACCTAGTCAAGGGATTACGAATTACCTCGGATGGGGAGAGTCCATCCCGCTTTGCATGTCTGGAGGAATGATACTTCTTTGACACACTTCAGCCAACTTGAGGGATTATGAATTTCCTCAATGTACAGAGTTTGCCCTGTTTCACATGTCTGGGGTAATGCACTCCATGAGCTCAGGGCTTACAAATCGCCTCAAATGGCAGAGTCCATCCCGCTTCACATGTTCTAGGGAATGAAACTTCTTCGACGCCCTCTAGTCGGGCGAGGGCTTATAAATTGCCTCGGATGGGCATAGTCCACCCTACTTTCCATGTCCCGAGAGAATGATACATCTTTGATGCACTCCAGTTGGGTCAAGGGCTTACGAATTACCTAGGATGGGCAGAGTGCACCCCACTTCGTATGTCTGGGGGAATGATACTTTTTCGATGCACTCCAGCTGAGCCGAGGGCTTACGAATTACCTCGGATGGGTAGAATAGAACTCCACTTGTCCCCACTTCACAATATCGGGGAATAATAAAAAGAATACCTCAGTCGGGCCGAATAGAACTCCACTCCTTCCCATTACACTCTGTCAGTGGAATAATAAGTGTTGGAGATCTTGTTAAGGCTAGAGGGGGGGGGAGGTGAATAGCCTTTCTTCGATCCTTTCTACAACTTTGTTAGTGAAAGAAAGTATAAATCAAAAGTTTAGAATGGAAAACAAGAGAAACAATGCTAACACAAAGATGTAATGTAGTTCAGAGATCCACTCCTACTCCATGATAATCCTTAAGGTGGATTACTCCTCATGTAAGATTTCAATATCTTCTCCTTTGGATGAACACAAAGGTGGAGGAAACCTTCTTACAACAATGATCTCTTCTTCTTACAAGATTTGATGAATGAGCTTTGGAAGAAGAGATTGAGTGGAGAAAGACTTATAGATTGCTTGGAGAGCTTTAGGATGTTTCTGTGACAAATTCAAACTTATTTTGTAAGCTCCAAGAATCCTCTTATATAGATTTTGGAAGACAACTTTCGGGTTACCTATTTTCTCTTTTGCTAGTCGACTGCTCAACACTAGCAGTTGACTGGTGCTTCACCAGTTTACTGGTAGAGTGCACCAGTCGATTGGTAGGCCCTTTGACTGCCTCCAACAACTTCTGATATGTCATGATTTTCGAGATTTTGAATATTACATCTCAACGATCATTCTATCGGTCGACTAGTCTTTAGATCAGTCGATTGGTATCAACCCAGTCGACTGACCAGTTGACTCATAAACTTTCTATGCACTGGCTACTGAAGCCAGTTGACTCCTTTATAACAATAGTCTACTGCTGCCATTGGAACTTTCCCGAGCACAAGTTTCCCATACTAAGCACCTCGACTGCCCGAGCACCGACGACCGAGCCTCGGTCATCCCAACTTCCTGCAACCAGTCGACTGCTTCACATGACAGTCGACTGCCTGAGCACTACTTGACTTCCTGAGTCCGAGTGTCGAGCTCCCAAGTGCTGCTTAGGATGGGCTTCCCAAGCAACGATTGTCAGTCGATTGCCCTTAACAAGTGGTCGATTGCCCTTAACAAGCGGTCAGTTAGTACACCTCAATACTGAGGTTTAACGCATCGAATATTATCCTCTCATACTTAACACTTACCCTTAGCCTAGACTTAAGCCTTCAAGCTTCTTCCAATAGCCTCACACCTTTTGGATGCCTCCGAGTCCATGACTCCTCACCCTTCGCGCTTGCCTTCAAGTGCTTCCTTCAGCTTTGTCATGCTGTCAGGTCTTCCTTTGCCAAGAGGCCTCACCTCCGGGACTTCTTTGACAAGAGCCACGCTCTGAGGCTTCCATCTCCAAGTTACACTTTGACATATACTGCCAAGACTACATACTTGGACTTACACTACTAAGTCTTTGTACTTGGACTTTCCATGCCAAGTTTCTATACTTGGACTTTCCTTGTACCTACCACTCAATATTCATGTTAGATCACCAACATTGCCTAACTTAAACTCGATTGTCCAAACATCAAAAATAATTAATGCTTGGAGCAAGATTGCACCAACAATCTCTCCCTTTTTGATGTTTAGTAAATATTTAATTAGGTCTTTAAATATGCAATAAGACATAATATGAAAGAACAATATATCTTTTTCCTTAACATGAAGGTTCTAACTTAAATTTTTTCCTTTCTCCCCCTTTGACATACATCAAAAAGAGAAAGAAAATACACTTAAGGCCCCCCCTTAATCCAAGACACTTTTTAAGGTGAAAATGATGAATCAATCGACCTTTGAAAGATAACCTTATTATGGTATGGAAAACTATTGAAACATGAATGAAGTCATTGCCTAACTTTGAACCAACAATAAGAGATTCAAACTTATGCATTAAGTTTATATATTTTAGCCTTCCCCTAAACGCTTGCTCCCTCTAAACCATATCCCAAGATTAGGAATAGTTAAACTATCGAGGGGGGTTGTTAGATAGCTAAATCAGACCTATTTAGCTAAAACCAATCCTATCATTCGACTAAGAGGAACACTAGTCGACTGGTATCTACAATAGTCGACCAGTATCAGCTGAAATTTTCAGTTGGTTTTTCTAACGACATTTAGAGATGAATAACTAAATCTATGAGTATCAAAAAATCATAAAAATTTGCAAATACATTTATCAATCCATTCCCTATCAAGGAAAAATAATTTGAAAAATAAATGTTTTCTATATTTCAAAATTGACACAAACTTGGAAACCAACAAAAACTTTAATGTTTTTCAAAAAATTTTATCACTTTTGCTTGACTCTAAGAACTATTTTTCCAAGCATAATAGGTATATTTTGAAAAACTTTTTATTTGACATTTCCAATCATATTCTAAGAGCTATGTGCATATTAGTTATACAGAAGCCTTCCTAATGATTGGTCCAATTAAGAATTCATGTCTCTAGATGTCATTTTGGCTTAAAGTAATATATTATAATAATCATGATGAACCAAATGCATCTTTCCAACATCTCATATGATGTCAAAGTGGCTAAATACAAAAATCAAGGCTTCTTAACTCTTTTGTGAGATGTTTTGAGGTATACTCCTAAGTTTTAGCTATGGTATCATGCAAGACTATACCCATTACTCTACAAAACACATTCCAAGTTCTCTCCTAAGTGATGTAAACTCTGCTTTGGGTAGAGCCTTTGTGAAGATGTTGGCAAGGTTAGACTTAGATTTAATATAATTGAGTTCAATGTCTCCTTTTGCCACATGGTCTCTAATGAAGTGATGCTTCACCTCAATGTACTTTGTCCTAGAGTGATGTACCCGATTTTTTGTCAAATTGATGGTACTTACATTATCACAATAAACTTTGACTTTAGAGTAATGGAGAGCATAATTCTCTAGGGCATGTCTCATCCAAAGTAATTGAGCCACACAACCACCTATGACCACATATTCAGTCTCGATTGTAGACAAAGCAACACAAGATTGCTTCCTACTACTCCAACTTACTAGGCAAGATCCAAGAAATTGACATCCACCACTAGTACTTTTTTGATCCAATTTACAACTCGTATAATTAGAATTGGTGTACTCAAACAAATCAAAATTTCGAGATCTAGGGTACCAAAGACTTACATTAAACGCACTCTTGATATATCTTAAGATCCTCTTAGCTGCTACTAAATGAGACTCTTTAACACAAGATTTGTATCTTGGACACATGCCTACCATAAATAGTATATCAGGTCTACTAGCAGTTAGGTATAATAAACTACCAATCATACTTCTATAATTTTTTGGATCTATTGATTTTCCATCTAGATCACTATCTATCTTAGTATTGGTTCCCATAGGAGTAGACACTATTTTAACATTCTCTAAACCAAATTTCTTAATAATTTCCTTAGCATATTTAGTTTGATAGACATGGGTTCCTTCATTAGTTTGTTTGACTTGCAATCCTAAGAAGAAAGTCAAGTCTTCTACTAGACTCATCTCAAACTCATTTTCTTGTAGGGGATCATATGACTGCTAGAGGGGGGGGTGAATAGCATCGTCATTGCTTGACAGAATTCGATCGCGCTTAATCGTCTACAACACTTGTTAGCATAGCAGAATAATAATAATACTAGCATAAATACACAACAACAAGCACACAATACATAAGAATATACGTGGTTTGGAACCTTATGGTTCCTACTCCACGGGGCGAGCTCAACGAGCTCTAGTGATGCACACATCACTAATAAAACTCCTTCTCGGTGACACACCGGAGGTGGAGAAGCCTCATACAAAAGATTACAATAGTAATACAATGAAATACAAGCAAATACAAAGACAATAATGAAATACAAGTAAAGAAAACTTTACAATAATTGCTTTGAATGCTTGCTTGTTTGATTGTTTGAGCTGCACTTGAAGACCCTGACTTGCACTAGCAAATCACCTCAAATTTCCCAAGAAATCACTACAAAAATCCTCCCCTTTGTGCTTTTTTTAAAGTTGTAACTCAGACTGATTTTTGTCAAGCGGTCGAATGCTCATACCCATCAGTTGAATGCTCCTGTAGCTGTTGTCTCACAACGACTTAATCCACGCCCAATTGACTTCCATTACTTGATCGCCAAGCTCAGTCGATCGCTTAGTCGACACCGAGCTTTCGCGTACTCACGACCAAAACCAATAGCAATAATCGCGGCTCATGTCCGATCGACTACCCAATGATGTCGGGCCGAAGGCCGCTTGCCACTTGCATACCAAATGCCGGTTGACTCACGACGACGATCGTCATAATCGACCGCCCAATGTCGACTTACCGCTAAGTGTCAAAATACTTGATCAGTCAACTGGTCCTTAACCCCAGTCGACTGCTACACCTCAACCATGAGGTTTACCTCAAGTATGATGCCCTCATACTTGCTAGACCACCCCTAGCCTAGACCTAAGCCTTCTAGCCACCTCCATCAGCCTCACACCTATCGGATCCCTCCAAGTCATCCATGACTTGTTCATCCATACGCTAGCCTTCAGGTGCTTCCATCGGCTATTGTCATGCTAACCGGGTCTACACTGCCAAGGCACATTGGACTTATACGGCCATGACCCACGTTTAGACTTTATGCAACCAATATCAATCATTGGACTTCCCAATTGTCAAGTATCCATGACTTGGACTTTCACTGCCAAGACTACATACTTAGACTTACGTGGCCAAGACTACACCCTTGGACTTTCCATGCCAACTCCATGTTGAACTTTCCAAATGCCAAGACTCATGCTTGGGCTTTCCATTGCCAAGTACCCAAGACTTAGACTTTACCATTGCCAAGACCCATGCTTGGACTTTCAATGCCAAGTGTCCCACTTGGACTTCTCCATCATATGGTCAATCCCATGTCAACCATATAGTCAACCCATTGTCAAACAATAGTCAACTCATCGTCGAACATCAAAACACTACTCGAGTCAAACTCGAGTCTAATCAATCGTGACCTAGGCCGATTGCACTAACAATCTCTCCCCTTTTTGATGTTTGACAAAAACCAAATACCTTTGAGTTAGGCCACCTAACTCAAATCTCCCAATTCTCCCAATTGGGCAATTCTCAAATTCTCCCATCAATTCTCTCCCTTTTTGACATACATCAAAAGGCTCTCCCCAAGGGTGTCAATGTCTCATATCCCAATGAGATCATACAATCTCTCCCTTGGTCCAAAAAAATATCTAAGATGCCTTCACTCTTCCTAGTGATAAGTCCCATATCACAAAAGAGAGACAACCCTTCAAACTCTCCCATTCTCTAAATTTTCCCCCTTATGAGGAAGAACACATCCATCATCCCATGATGGATAATCTCCCCCTAAAGACTTGCTCCCCCTTGACCATTGCACCAACAATGTTTTTGGAGAGTCCCTAAATCTATAGGAACATTAAACCATCAAAATTAAGGTCTAAAGTTCAAACTTGAACTTTCACGCACCTTAAAATTTGATACACTCCCTAAACAATTCTCCTAATCCATATCCAATGGATTTTCACCCTTTATAATATTTTTCAAAGCATATTCTAGGGTTAGGAGCAGTTAGGGTAGTCTAACATAGCTGAAACATGGGCTAAATATCCTTGTTTACCCAAAATCAGCATGGACAGTCGACTTTGTCAGTCAACAGTCGACTGCCCTTGCGCCAGTCAACTGCCATCTATGGCAGTTGACTGATTTCTGCAAGTGCAGAAATCCAATTTCAGAAATCAAAATTTAGAAATATATAAGTAATTATACGTAATTTTAAAAATAGTGAAACTTCATATGTATAATATTTATAACAATCATAATGGGTGAAAAATATTTGAAAAATAAAATACCCATTAAATATTGAGATTGACACAAAATTCAAAACCATTGATAACTTCAATATTTTTGACCTATTTTGTATCAACTTCTTCAATGGTGACTTTTATCAAAAGATAGACTACACTAAGGTTTTTCAAAATGATTTTGAAATGATTTTAAAACCTTATATTGAACCATGGTCTATGGTCTTAATGCACATGACTTATACATAAGCTTTCCTCATGATTCATCCATGGTATAAGATGAGTTTGAGTTCATCTAGATGCAAGAACTATGAAGCTTGAACTTAACTCATTTCCTAGCATCTCACATGTGTCTAGGGTGTATGAAAACACACACTTGTCAATTTGATGTGAGATGTGAGTTTTGTTCTTCCTAATCTAAGGTCTCATGTATTTTTCTAGGCAACTCTATTTGATTTCCTTATACATGGGACTTCAAATCATACCAATTGTCCTTAAATCAATTTTCATTAATCCTAAATGCATGAATGATGATTATGACATAATATAGCATAAATAATCATGTGGCAAAAATCATGATGTCATGGCATATGAAGACAATCTAAATAACACATGACATAAAAACTAACCCTAAGCATGATCATGACATTTTAATGATAAAAATAATATATGATATCATGACATGTTATATGGAAATCAATGCATGGAAAATGAAGTGTAAGGCATAAGAATACCTAAAATTTTAATATTAGTTGACATTTGTTAGGATTAAGTTCTTTTTGCCATATTACTCATATCTACTAAGTGTGCCAAAAATCCAAAATGGCACACTATGACCTCTAAACCTTAATTGTGTCAATTTAATCAATTTTTCAAAACTCTCAAATTTAATTCACACTTCCTAAAATCTTTTAGGATATAAATTCAACATTCATTTCCAAGGTATCACATAACCTTGAAAATATCCTAAAACGCCAACTCTACTATGGTTAGGTTAACTACTTATTCACTTCGGGTTGACACACCCTAACCCATTTAGCGTGAGAGAATCACACTCCTAGGAATCCAATACCTATTGGAGCTCCTTGGGTTAACAAGGTATTCACTAGGGATAACTTCCCTAGATACCCTTCTAATGACCCTCCTAGGCTTAGAAGCCTTGGTCAATTGGGTCTTGCCTAGGTCAACTCTAGGGATGACTTCCCTTGTGACCTTCTTAGTGGCTTCCCTAGGTTTCCTTAAAATCTTAGCCACTAGACACACACCATGGTTAGCCTTACGGATAACTTCCCTAGTAACCTTGGTTTTCCTAGACCTAGATTGAGTTCTATAATCAAATGGAATATTGTGGTTGGTCTTCTTGGGCTTAGGTTTGTGACCCAAACCTTTATTGCCCTTTGATGGTTCTTGTTTCCTAGGTCCTATTTTTAATCATTAGACCCCTTAAATGAGTTTGTCATTTTTGCTAGGGTCTTTTCCAATTTTTCAAACGTTGACCTCAAGGCTTGGTTTTCTAATCCTAATTTTTCCAATTTTAATTTTTCATTAATCTTTTGGGAATGACACTTCCTAGGCATATGCCTATGGTTCTTAGGATTAATGCCTAGGTGATTCTCTAGCTTCCTAATGGACTCCCTAGGTAGAGTGGGTCTAGAGTTGTTGTTTCTAGATTTGTCCTTAGCCCCAAAATTACAAGATTTTACACCTAAGAAATAAAATCTATTATTTCTAGCATGCTCCTTATGATTATACACAATTTAAATTGAATTAAAAGCATGCTTTTTAACATTAAAATTTGAAGGTGCATTATTAAAATATACCTTAGGGTTTAGTTTTAAAGCTTCCCCTACATGTGATGCTCCTTGGACCTTCTTCCTTCCCTTAGGGCATTGACTCTTATAATGCTCCCTTTGATTGCACTTGAAGCAAATTACATGCTCCTTGCTTTTCTTAGTGGGGACATCGACATCCTTAACCTTTGGCACCGGTTGAGCCTTCTTGATCTTTTTATGGCACTTGCTTTTATAGTTTCCATATTCCTTACGCTCAAAACACATAATGTGATTTTTATTGTTAATTAAAATGCTCGAGTTACCTTCCATGATAGGGAAATCTTGAACTTCCTCATCTTCTCGATTGGAGGTAGATGGCTCCTCTTGAGTTTGCTTCAGTGTGGAAATTCTCTCCTCCCCCTCAATCCTAGAGGTGGAGGCTTCTCCTACTTCTTCCACCCCTTGTGATTTGGATGTTGATTCCCTTTCAACCTCCGAATCCTCAAGCTCTTGGGATGATGATGTACTCGCTTCTTCTTGAGCTTGAGAGGATGAACACTCTTCCTCGGACTCCTCCTCTACTTCATGAACCGGTGATGGATTTTCATGATACTTTGCCAATTCGCTCCAAAGCTCCTTGGCATCCTTGTATTCACCTAACTTGGACAAGACATTATTAGGAATTAAATCACTTAGCATTTTGATTACCTTAATATTTGTCTTAAACTCCTTGAGTTGTTCCTTGGTCCATTTTTCAACCTTGAGGATTCCACTCTTCTTTCCCCTTGGAAATTCGCATCCTTCAATCAAGGCGGACCAAAGCTTGATATCCACCATCATTAGGAAGTTCTCAATCCCTATTTTCCATTGATTGAAACCATCAAATCCATAGTCTTCGTAGGATGGTGGTGTGTTGATGTCCCGGACTAGTCTAAAACTTGGCTCCATTATCTTCCTTCTTCCCTCTAGCGTGCTCCCTTAGCTGTTAAACCTTGAAGAGTGGCCTCGCTCTAATACCACTTGTAGAGGATCGTATGACTGCTAGAGGAAGGGGGGTGAATAGCATCGTCGTTGTTTGACATAATTCGTTCATGCTTGATCATCTACAACACTTGTTAGTGTAGCAGAATTATAATAATACTAACACAAATACACAATAACAAGCACACAATACACAAGAATATATGTGGTTCGGAACCTTAGGGTTTCTATTCCATGGGGCGAGCTCAACGAGCTCTAGTGATGCACACACCACTAATAAAACTCCTTCTCGGTGACACACCGGAGGTGGAGAAACCTCGTACAAAAGATTACAACAGTAATACAATGAAATACAAGAAAATACAAAGACAATAATGAAATACAAGTAAAGAAAACTTTACAACAATTGCTTTGAATGCTTGCTTGTTTGATTGCTTGAGCTGCACTTGAAGACCCTGACTTGCACCAGCAAATCGCCCAAGAAATCGCTGAAAAAAATCCTCCCCTTCATGCTCCTTTTAATGTTGTAACTCAGGATGATTTCCGCCTAGCAGTCGACTGTTCCTGTAGTCGTTATCTCATAACGACTTAATCCACATCGACATTCCAGCCAACGGATACACTGGCAGCCGACTGCCATTACCAACAGTCGATTGCCAAGCCCGTGGTATTGCTCGGTCAGCCGCTTAGTTTTGCGCTCCACGACCAAAACCGGTAGTAGAGTCGACTACCCTACATGTGATCGATTTCATGTTTAGTCACGCCGATCTTTGTCGATCATTGCCAAGGCCACTTGTCATAGTCGAATGCCAGTCAACTCACGACAATCGATTAGTGATAATCTCAATCGACTGCCAAGTGTCAACTTGGTTGCCAAGTGTCAAAACACTTGACCATTCGACTAGTCCATAATCCCAATCGACTGCTACACCTCAACCATGAGGTTTACCCCAAGTATGATGCCTTTATACTTGCTAGACCACTCTTACCCTAGACCTAAGCCTTCTAGCCACCTTCATCAGCCTCATGCCTATCGGATCCCTCTAAGTCATCCATGACTTGTTCATCCATATCCTAGCCTTCAAATGCTTCCATCGGTTATTATCATGCTAATCGGGTCTACACCGCCAAGGCACATTGGGCTTATGCTGCTAAGACCCACTCTTAGACTTTACGCCGCCAATATCAATTCTTGGACTTCCCAATTGTCAAGTACCCATGACTTGGACTTTCATCGCCAAGACTACATACTTGGACTTATGTGGTCAAGACTACACCCTTGGACTTTCCATGTCAACTCCATGTTGGACTTTCCATGCCAACTCCATGTTGGACTTTCTAAATGCCAAGACCCATGCTTGGGCTATCCATTGCCAAGTATCCAAGACTTGGACTTTACCATTGCCAAGACCCATGCTTGGACTTTCTATGTCAAGTGTCCCATTTGGACTTCTCCATCATATGGTCAATCCCATGTCAACCATATAGTTAACCCATTATTAAACAATGGTCAACTCATCGTCAAACATCAAAACACTACTCGAGTCAAACTCGAGTCTGGTCAACCGTGACCTAGGCCGATTGCACCAATAATTTTTGATGTGCTTGATGAAGTCTTAAAGAAGTTCATCATTTGTTGACCCAAATATGATGTCGTTAACATAAACTTGAGCAACAAAGATGTCTTTTTTCCTTGGACTTTAGAATAAAGTTTGGTCGATTTGGCCTCTTTTAAAGTTCTTAGAAATTAAGAATGATGAGAGTCTTTCATTCATGGGGAGCTTGTTTTAACCCATATAAAGCTTTCTTAAGTCTATAAACATGGTTTGGGTAATCTATATTTTCAAATTCGGGTGGTTGCTTCACATAAACTTCTTCCTTATTGAGCCCATTTAGGAATGCCAATTTCACATCCATTTGATAGAGTTTAAAATTCATGTGAGCAGTATATCCTAATAAGATTCGAATAAAACCAAGCTACTAGAGCATAGGTCTCATCATAATCAAGTCCTTCAACTTGATTGAATCTACAAGCTATCAACCTAGCCTTGTTTCTTGTGACACTGTCTTGATCATCTAATTTATTCCTAAAGACCCATTTGATGTGACACTTGTGTCATCATTAGTTCTAGATACTAACTCCCATACTTAACTTCTCTGAAATTGGGCTAACTCTTCTTGCATTGCTAGTATCCAATCCGGATCAAGCAAGACATCATTTATCAATTTTTGGCTCAATTTGAGAGATTAAGGCAACTTGACTAGTAGAATCTCTAAAGTATGATCTAGTCCTTACTCCTTGTGAGAGTTCTCCTGCTACTTGATCTAGAGGATGATTTTGATGAATTCTTAAGGTCTTAGAAGGTGAGGGTGAATCAAATTCAAATTGATCATTGTTAGCTTTCCTCCTTCCGTAATCGGAATATCATCTTCCTCTCCCTTGATCATTTCCCTCTAAATTTAAATTTTGAATCCCTTGGATAATGTCTTGATTTCTTGCATTGATATCCTTATCAATGGAAAATGTCCTAGGGTAGGTACTAGTAGACTTATCAAACTCAACATTAGAGGATTCCTCAACCTTTTGTATCCTTTTGTTATATACTCTATATCCCCTACTAGTAGATGAGTATCCAATTAAGATTTCTTCATCTGCCTTAAATTCAAATTTACCCAAATTATCTTTTGTATTTAAGATATAAACTTTGCAACCAAAGGCTTTGAAATAATGAATTGTAGGAATTGTGTCATTCCATAATTCAAAAGGTGTTTTTCTTAAAAGCCTATACATTAAAACACGATTTTGGATATAATAAGAAGTATTAAATACTTCCGCCAAAAATTACTAGGTAAAGAATATGCATTAAGCATAGTACTAGGTGCTTCTTGTAGAGCATGATTTTGTCCTTTCCATTACCCCATTTTGTTAGGCTGTTCTTGGACAAGAAAACTCATGTTTATATCCATGTTCTAAATAAATTTAGAGAATTTAGAAATTTCAAATTCTCCACCATGATCACTACGAATTCGATTGATTTTGAGATTCTTTTCGTTTTCTACCCTTTTACTAAATCCTATATTATTTCTAGGGTATCATCCTTATTTTTCATGAAATACACCCAAGTATATCTAGAAAATTCATTAACTTTCACTAAACAATATTTGTTACCTACTAATGATGGATTACTATGACAATTAAAAAGATCTAAATGTAATAACTCTAAAGATAAAGAGGTGTTGATTAGAGTTTTACCCTTGTGTGATGACTTAGATTGTTTACCCTCTTGGCATGCTTCACACATCTTGTCTTTGATGCACTTGATTTTTGGAGGTCCCTTTACTAGCTCCAATTTGGCTATTTTACCTATGTTTTTCTTTTCATATTGATGAGTCCAAGCCTTCTATGTCATAGTCATCTTTCTTATTCTTTTGATATGAAACACTTAGTAGAAATGTTAAAAGCATATAAAAGATCAATATAGTAGAAATTTGTTTTCCTATATCTAACTACCATAAAATATTTTAGACTATTATGTCTAGTCAAGCACTTAGTGGATTGAAACTCTACATTATACTTGGCATCACATAATTGGATTACACTAAGCAAATTAAATTTCATATTCTTCACTAATAAGACTTTATGAATAACAATTTTGGGTGATACCTCAATTGTACCTCTACCTATAATCTTGAGTTTTCCACTATTTCCAAAAGATACTGTTCCCTTCTTTATGTAATTAATTGTTGAGAACTTATTCATATCTCCGGTCATATGTCTTGAGCAACCATTATCCATAATCCACATACTTGATTCTTCTACCTAGACAGCACAAAAAATAACATTCTTTGATACCCATACATTTGGTCTAGAACCATCATTTAAATACTTCTTAGGTACTCATGCTTTGGTTACCTTACCCTTAATGGTTGAATTTCTACTTACAAGGGAAATATATACAACTTCTTTTTCCTTAGATTTATATCCTATTCCGGCCTTATTATAGACAATTCTTTGATCTCTAAGAATCATGTCAAGGTATTTTGAGTCATTTGTAAATTTTTCTAAACATGTCTTTAGCTCAATTACTTTATTCTTCAACTTATCATTTTCTTCCTTAAGCATGCTTGACTCACTAGATGTAGATGCTTCATCTCTAATTGTCTTAATTTCAACCTTTAAGTCCTTAATATTAGATTGTGACTTAATTAAATCATTCTTAAGATAAGCAATAGTCTTATAAAGAAATTCTACTTGGGGAGAATCTTTTACCTCATCGTCATTAGATGATGATTCATCTCTTGATTCATCTTCTTGGCTTGAGGCTTCCTTTTCATCCTCAAGGGCCATAAATGTCATGTGTCGGGTGATATGACATAGTTCTTCCTCATATGAAGAATCATCAATGCTTGGGGTGTCCCAAGTAGCTTGGGCCACCATGTCATCCTTCTTTTTCTTCTCATTCTTTTTCTCCTTTTCTTCTTTAGTTCTAGGCAATTTGGCTTGATGTGCCCTTTCTTGTTGCATTCATAATAAATAACATTAGTATTACAATTTAAACTATTACTAGACTTACCTTTTGAAGATTGAAACATCTTCTTCACATCTTTTCTCTTGAACCTTCTTGTTCTTCCCATCATCTTTTTGACATAATGAGCCATTTCACTAGCGGACATCTCTTCGTCACTATTTGATGCCTCTTGATCGGACTCGGATGATGAAGATTCCTCCTTCTCCTTCTTTTCTAAAACAAGAGCTAAACTTTTCTCTTTTGAAGACATGTTAGCTTGTTCATGAAGTTTAAGTTCACAAAATAATTCATCTAGTTTAACTAAAGAAAGATCTCTAGAAACCTTATATGCATCAACCATTGATGCCCATAGGGTATTTCTAGGAAAAGATTGGAGCACATATCTCACTAGATCTCGATTATCAATTTTCTCACCTATTATACGAAGCCTGTTGACAACTTATTTGAACCTACCATGCATTTGACTCAGGTTTCATTTCCTTTCATGGTAAAGGTTTGAAGTTGACCTAGCAAGAGATCCTTTTTTTCTCCTTGAGTCTTTTGACCCTTCATTCAACTCAATGAGCTTTTCCCAAAGCTCCTTGGCAGAATTGAAGGAGCCAACTTTGTTGAGTTGCCCTTTCGAAAGTCCACGTTGTAGTGTGGTTGTGGCCTTTGCATTTTATTGAGCCTTCTTGGACATTTCTCTTGTCCAATACTTGGTTGGGAGAGGTGCTCCAAGTTCATCCACCAGTTTTTCAAACCCATCTACAATGCTAAAATAATTTTCTATATCATTCATTAAGTAATATTCCATTCTACCTTTCCAATATGCAAAATCATTGCCGTCAAAGAAAGGTTGTCGTGCGGTGCTATATCCCTCTTGAAATGTCATCTTGATGCTTCGGTTGACGGTTAGTTCTTCCGAGTAGATCTGAGTTGTGATACAAATTGTTGGAGATCTTGTTAAGGCTGGGGGGGGGGTGAATAGCCTTTCTTCGATTCTTTCTATAACTTTGTTAGTGGAATCAAGTATAAATCAAAAGGTTAGAATGGAAAACTATAGAAACACTGCTAACACAAAGATATAATGTGGTTTGGAGATTCACCCCTACTCCACAATAATCATTAAGGTGGATTACTCCTCATGCAAGTTTTTGATATCTTCCAAACATTCTGTGTGCTGGCCACTAAAGTCAGTCAACTACTTCATAACAGTGGTCGGTTGATGCTGTCAAAACTTTTTCGAGCACGGGTTTCCCATCTCGAGCACCTTGGCTGCCCGAGAACCAGCGGTCGAGCCTAGCCCATCCCAACTACCTGCGACCAGTCGACCACTTCACAGAGCAGTCAACTACCAAAGTACCGCTCGACTTTTCAAGTCCTAGTGTCGAGCTTTCAAGTGTCGTTCGGGATAGGCTTCCCCAGCAATGACTACCTGTCGACTACCCTCAACAAGAAGTCGAATGGTACACCTCAACACTAAGGTTTAACGTATCAAGTATGATTGTCTCATACTTAACACTTACTCTTAGCCTAGACCTAAGCCTTCAAGCTTCTTCCATCATCCTCGTGCCTTTTGGATGCCTCTGAGTCCACAACTCCTCACCCTTTGCACTTGACTTCAAGTGCTTTCTTCGGCTTTGTCATGCTATCAGATTTTCCTTTGCCAAGAGGCCACACCTCAGAGACTTCTCCTCCAAGAGTTACGCTCTGGGACTTCCATCTCCAAGTTCCACTTGGGCTAACGCCGCCAAGACTAGATACTTGTACTTACACTGCCAAGTCTTCATACTTGGACTTTCCTTACCAAGTCTCTATACTTGGACTTTCCTTGTACCTATCACTCAATATTCATGTTAGATCAACAATATTGCCTAGCTTAAACTTGATTATCCAAACAACAAAAGTAATTAATGTTTGGAGGAAGATTGCATCAACAATTAGAAGAATACCTTGGTCGGGTAGAATAAAACTTCACTCCTCCCCATTTCACTATATCAAGGGAATAATAAAAAGAACACCTTGGTCACGCCGAATAGAACACTTATTGGGGAATAATAAAAATAATACCTTCACCCGGTAGAATAGAACTCTACTCCCCCCCCCCTCGCCCCGCTGCACTCTATCAGGAGAATAATAAGAATAATACCTTGGCCAGGTAGAATAGAACTCCACTGCTCCCTGTTGCACTTTGTCAGGGGAATAATAAGAAAAATACCTCTGTTAGGACGAATAGAACTCCGCTCCTCCCCACTATACTCTATCGGGGAAATAATAAAAGGAATACCTCAGTCAGGCTGAAAAGAACTCCACTCCTCCTTGTTTCTCTCTGTTGGGACAATAATTAGAAGAATACCTCAGTTGAGCTAAATAGAACTCTATTCCTTCATGTTGCACTCTATTGAGGAAATAATAAAAAGAATATCTTGATTGAGGCGAATAAAACTCCACTTCTCCCCGTGATGCACACGAGCACGACTCTCAAATCTCCGACGGGAATCGTCAGGGACTCGAAGTGCACGCTCGTGCTCAACGGCCGCAAGTGCACGGATGTCATTAAGTAATAAAAGATTATCGATCCCATAGAGACTGAGATTCGAATACCATCTGTCCAGTGGATGTTCATGTTTGGAATTAATCTCTTAAGAGTATGGGTTGCGAGGTTGATGGTAGTCCTAACTCAAGTACATGTCACTCGGAGGAAGATAAGGTTGGCTCAAAGTTCTCAAAAAGGATTCTAGGACTTCGGTTTCACTTGTGCATCGTGGAACATGCTATCAATTTGGTGCATTGAGATCTCTAATTACGATATTGAGGGAGGATCAATATGTATTTGCCCAATGAACTTTTGCTTCTATCGGGAGCTACCTATTCTTAACCAAGTTTACCTTTCGGATCATCAGAGCTCAGGGGGTTGATATCGTTGGGATCCCTCTTTCACTAAGGTCCCTCAACCCTTCTAGAGTTAATTTCTCCTACTTTGGCCCTTCTACTAAGATAGGTTATTGGGGTACCAAGACATCCTATAATCCCTACGAAGGGGTAGATCTTATTTCATATCTTATCCTATCATATTATATCTTCTATGATTACGGGAGGTAGGATAACCACAATGCTCATCCTTGGTTCTCCTAGGTTTTTGATATGAAGGCTATCACCCTTTGTATCGGCTACACACAGTAGAAATAGAATCAAGACTAAATCTTCATCAATCTCACCAACATAAAATTGCAAATAAAATCAAATGAGATGAATGACTATTTGAACTAACATATCCACAAACACAAGTTACTCCCTAATCTTAGAATCAAAGTATCTACTCCATAGACAAGGAAGAATAAATACAAGACATCTTAGACAACATAATTACAATGCAGGTAGAATAAGAAAATAGAGAAGGTACTTTCTGTCCTAGGCAATAAGCGTGTCTTGGTTGTTCTCCACAATGTCGAAGCATCGGGATGGATCTTCTAGCCGCTTCCTTCCTCCTCATTGCGTGTATCCGGTGCTTTTTAGGGCATTGTCTTGCTATTCTAGCCATCGGGCCTCCCCCCTAGGGTTTGGGCGTGCCTTCCTTTTTATAAACGTGAAGCTGACTCTTCATAAATCCCACGAAAACCCTAGTTGCGGCAAAATTTCCCAACGCCACACGACTATGTGGAATCCACACGGTCGATCGTGTGGGGCACTGGGATGGCTGGCCTTGGGGGTTTGGACATGGCCGTGTGGAATCCACATGGTCGGCTGTGTCTGCCTCTGTTCCACCTGGTGAATGCCTTCCTTTTGCTCCAAAAGTGTGTCATTTCACCTATAAAATGTTGTCCTCCGCACAAAAGCAACAAGAGCAGATCTCCAAACCAGAAAATAGGAAATGCAAGCAAAATAAAGTAGAATATGCATGAAACAAGTATAAAATGTAATGAGATGTGTATAAAAACTACTCCTAAAACCCTATATATTTTGCTCACATCAATCCCCCCAGACTTAGATCTTTGCTTGTCCTCAAGCAAAACTCAGTGGCATGAAAAAGTATTGTTCCATAGTTAGCATGATAAATGGATTTATCAAGTGACATTTTCAATCAAAGTCAAATAGATATGTTCTAAAAGTTCACTAAGTTAGCTTTTCGTGCATGTGCTAAGCGAATTTTCCTAAGGGATACTCGTTCCACAGTGAGTCAAGTCATCATCCTATAGCTTTCCTAAGGTCTTTGGCTTTTAGGCACTTATCTTCCCTAAGCGAGGGTCATTCCTTAGATCTAGCACAAAGTCTCAAAGGTGTGCTCAGTATTGAGAAAAAATTGGTAAGTGTTTCCCCAGTAACCTAACTCAGTCTCAAAGGGGCACCTAGCTATTTCCACCCACGACAACTGTTTTTAACTCTCTTTTTTTTCTCATTTTATTTATTTTATTATTATTATTATTTTTCTCAAGGAACTTTGTTCCTCTCTAGCTCACTGGTATTTTGATTTTTCCAAATGGATTTACACAATCCAAGCATCTCTAATAACTAAAATGCTAAATCTAGAGTCACCTTTGGATTCCAAAGTACAAAACTACTGGGATGAATCATAACTATGTATGTAATAGATTCTCCCTTCTAGACTTTTCGTCAAGTGTGAGTGAAAGATAAAAGCTAACCAGTGCAAGTCTAGAACATTCATTAAAGCAACTAAAATAAAATACCAAAAGATACATGAAGTTAAGCTATATGTGGAAGCAATTCGTGAAGAGATTCTAAAAAATATTACTTAGGCAGCTTAAAGTTGGCAAAAACTAAGTGCTGAAAGAAAACTAAACACTCTATGCATGAACAATTGAATGCAAACTAAAACTAAACCATAAATTTCAAGAAAGAAACTACTGTTGAAAGAAAGACATCAAAATTCGAGGCTCCCCCCAGACTTAAGTGAAATAGTACCTCTAATATGGCGGCCGAGATGGGAAGTCTGGTAGTCTCGGCAAGTCGGGCTCTTAGGAAAATTTGGTGCTCAGCCGCTGATGCCACATGTACATGTGGTCGATCTGGGAACTAGTGGATGCAGCGGCTACTCTGTGCTCCTCCTCCCTGGCCCACTGTGCTTGCATGTCACACATGTGCTGCCGAACCTCCTAGCGGTAGGCACCCTCCTCTTGGCAATGGGAAGCCTCTTCTTGAAAATAGACACGAGCCTCGCCATAGAACTCCTTGACCCGCTAGAAGTGCTCCCATATGCCCTGAAACTCTACCTACGTGTAGATGCTCTGCTCCTCCCATCACTGTCTTTGTGTCTGCTGCTCATCGTATATGTCATCGAGGCACGATCAGAACTCAGAAAAGTTATAGGCAGACGTACCTGCATCCTGCTCAAAAGTAGAAAAAGAAGAAGGTGCATGTGTAGGCTCTTGGCGTGGACTAGGGGGGCTTCTATACATGGGTGGATCTATTGGAGAGTGATGAGTGGGAGGTGAGAGGGGTGTATGAGTGGAAGGCCCTGCGTGTGGTGGGGACTCCACTATAAGATCCAACCGCCAATTGGCACGGTTGGTGACGGTAGTACAGTCAGTGTCGGGGAGCCTAAGGGGTCCCAAGTTCTTCCTTACAAAACAAAAAATAGTGCCCTTCTCTCACTATCATTTTCATTGACATGCACACCCCTAGGTCGATACTAGGGCTCCCCTCTACTCGATCCAATGCAGTATAATCGTACCCCATCCTATAGCAAATGTGGGTGATCAATCCCCACAAAATAATCTCTCCCCTTGCCACCTTGCTCATCTTCACTAGATGTCTAATGAAGTGGGATCCTACATCAATGTTATTCCTCTCTTGAAGCATGTCCCACAAGAAAAAAATCTCACTCATCCTCACTACTCCATTGCTCTCTCCTCTCCCAAAGATGGTACTCGCCATAACCCGGTGAATGCACTGGAAAATAGGGATTTGTAATCGGGATGCCTTAGCTCTAGAGGGGTCATAGGAGGTTTCTCCCGTTAACTCCGTCCAAAATAATCTTGCATTGAACTTGTTAGGGGTTCTCCTCTCTCCTCCGCTAGGTAATCCAAAACACGAGTTCCATTGGTGCAAGGTCCACTCATGTTCAATGTTAAAAAGCCTAAAAGTGATCTTACCCTCTTCACTATCTCTCCCCGTCAAGATCTCCACCTCTAATGAACTTAAGAATTCTAAAACTATCCTAGGGTAGGTTGGGCATCTCACCCCCATGATCTCTCCCCAACCCATTTTTGCCAAAAGACCTTGTACATCCTCAAGCAAACCTAGGGTTTCTAAAAGATCTTCATCCAAATATATAGTAGTAGTGATTTTACAGTTGGAAAGCATGTTAAATCTATCCCTATGCTCATTATTATGAAATAAGATGCTTTGGGGATCATTACCTTCCTCTAGAGCTTGATGAGTGCCTCTTCCCCTTGAGTTTGACCTTGAAGGGGCAACCCTAGTTGCCACATGCTTAGTCCTCCTCATTTTCACTTCTTGGAAGCTTTTGAAAGGTTGGAGAAGGCAATTTTGCACGGCTAGGACAAGAGGGGTTGAAGCGCATGATGGATTTGGGGCAAAACACACGGCATTTCACCTTTTAAAACCATGTGACACGACCGTGTGGAATCACACGGTCGGTCGTGTGCGACACCGGGAGAGAGACTGAAATTTGTCACAACTGTGTGAATTTCACATGACTAGCCGTGTGAGCCCCTGATTTTCTCCTCAAGTGCAACACGGTCCGAATCTTTCACATTCCCTGTTGTGTGCACTTCTGATCATCGAGCACGACCGTGTGGGATCCACACGACCACTCATGTTTTTTTTTTGAGGGTTTAAAAAAGAATCTCGTTTCTACCTAGCAAGTTCTTTCTGACCCTAAACTATTTGCAAAAATGTTAATGACCATAAATTAAAGTCTAAACTTTACACATGAATGCGATAAAATTAAAAACATATAAAATCAAACTTGGGTTGCCTCCCAAGCAGCGCTTTGTTTAAGGTCTTTTAGCTCGACCATACTCCATCACTTTAGCTCGACTCCGGTGGTTCCGTGAACCTCCATTCATCCATCTTAGCATCTTCACTTTCCAAGGGGGTACTTGTTATCTTGCAGGAAGTATATCCATCTGTTAATGGAGCCTTACACTCTGATAAGTTGAATATGAAGATTTCGCCATCCACTTCCAACGAGACTTTGTGCTTCCTCACGTCTATGCATGCTCTTGTAGTTGCTAGAAAGGGTCTCCCTAAGATGATTGGATTCTGAGGGTTTGGTCCTGTGTCCAATACAATAAAGTCTGTGGGTATTATAAAACTTTCAACTACCACAGGTACATTCTTCAGAATGCCAACGGGTTCCTTAATCGAATCATCCGTCATGCGAATAGCTAGGCCCATTGGTTGTATACCACTTAGACCCATCTCCCTGTAGAATGCATAATGCATCATGCTAACGGATGACCCTAGGTCGCACAATGCTTCATCGAAGCTCTCACCATAGATCATGCAGGGTATAACAAATTCACTAGGGTCCTCCAGCTTAGGTGGAATCTTATCTTCAATCTCTGCTTGGTTTGGCAAAGTGGAAATCATAGCTGCACACCCCTAGTGACTTTGTTTTTCTGACCTACTCCCTCACTGTATGCTCGCTCTCCCTTAACCTGATTTTGCTCAGATGGTAGGGGAGAGTTATTAATGGTTTGTGATATGTCCTTGGTTATTTGGGTCACTTGCATTTTCAGCATCTTAGTGTGGCTTGTGAGCCCATCGACAGAGGCCTTCAACTCCCTAAGTGCCTCTTTGGCTTTTTGATGTTGTTGCTAGAATTTTGCATTGGCCTTTGTTTGGGTATCAATGAAGCCTTCAATCATTGATTCTAGTCTAGATTTAGGCGGTTGTTGCTTCCCGCTGCCCTACTGTTGCCCATATCCTCACGATTGTTGGAAATTCCCCGAATTATTCCTATAGGAAAAGTTCGGGTGGTTCCTCCATCCGGGGTTGTAGGCGCTAGAATATGGGTTGTTGGGCCTCTGATTGTAATCATCAACCGCATCGACATGCTCAATCTGTCCTCAAAGCTTCTCTTCTCTCCATAGTAATCTTCCTGATATGTTACTACTCTCTCTCCCCAGGAATTGGCTGCACACACAGAAGCAGGGGTTAGAGAGTCAAGCTGTCTACTTAACGTGTCCATTCTTGCCGCTAAATGATCGATGGAGATGACATCATATCTACCAGCTGCAGGTGCTGGTTGACTATGCTCGGAATCCCATTGGTGGTGATTCTGGGCCACCTCCTCGATCAGCTCTTCCACTTCCTCGATGGTTTTATTCATTAACACTCCTCCTGCAGCAGAATCGAGGGAAATCTTAATGGCATATGTGATCCCATTATAGAATTTGTGGATCACCAGCCACCTCTCTAGACCATGATGGGGGCATTGATAGAGTAGCCCTTTGTAGCGATCTCAGGCTTCAAATAGGGAGTTCCCTTCCTTCTGACGGAAGCTAATAATCAAATGGCACATATTGGCAGTCTTACTTGGTGGGAAGAATTTATTCATAAATTGCTGCTCACACTGCTCCCATGTGGTGATGCTTCCTGAGGGAAGGGAGTGTAGCCATGTATTCGCCTTGTCCCACAGTGAGAACGGGAATAGGCTCAGACGGATCGCATCAGTGGGCACTCCATTGAACTTTAATGTCGAGCATATCTCCAAAAATATCTCTAGGTGTCGGTTCAGGTCTTCAGTTGCAACTCCTTCAATTTGGCTTTGCTAGACCATGTGTATGAGTGCAGGTTTTAATTCAAAGCTATTAGCTGTGATGGATGGTCCAGCTATACTCGACCTATACCCTCTAGCACTCAGGGCTACATAGTCCCATAGAGGTTGGCTACCTAGGTTCACCAAAGGGGCGTCTTGGTCCTCCATGCTTCTCTGCTCAGCTCTCCTGCGATGGTAGGTTCATTCTATTTCTGGGTATATTGGAAGCAGATATTCCGATCCTAACCGTCGATGCATATAACGAATCAAGGTATGCAATTGAGAGTATATCTACTACTTATTAATACGAAATAAAATAATTCTAACGCACCGAACAAAATAAAGAAGACCTAAGAACTAAACTAAAGCAAGATGTAATGTGACTACTAAAATTAAGCTAAACCAAATTTAAATAGTAAAAATCTAAAATTGAATAACTTGTAATGAAACAAAACA
This sequence comes from Wurfbainia villosa, assembly GCA_025175895.1. Lineage (NCBI taxonomy): Eukaryota > Viridiplantae > Streptophyta > Magnoliopsida > Zingiberales > Zingiberaceae > Wurfbainia > Wurfbainia villosa. The sequence continues at coordinate 98,646,136 of CM045987.1, forward strand.
AGAAAGAAAATCTGACCTAAGTCCAATCCAAGCTATCCACTTTCGATACGATATCGAATCAATAGTCCCCGGCAACGACACCAAAAACTTGATGCACACGAGTACGACTCTCAAATCTCCAACGGGAATTGTCAGGGACTCGAAGCATGCACTCACGCTCAATGCCTGCAAGTGCACGGATGTTGTCAAGTTATAAAAGTTTATCGATCCCACAAAGACAGAGATTCGAATACCGTCTGTCCAGTGGATGTTGTTGTGAAGAATTGCTTCCCGCTTCGATCGCTCGTGCATGGCGATCCTATATACGTCCCCGGATTAAAAAAAATTAATCCTTGACGAAGACGGATTACCCAAGAAACCGATCCATCATCGTGCTATTTGAATCGAGTGATCTCTTGAACAAACTTGTTGTTCAAGCAACCTAACTCTTTTCCTCGATTAGCCGCAGAATAGATGATGTACGGATCGCCGATTTTTGTGTTTATCTTCGGGGTCCAAGTAAATTAGCCACATACATAATATACAAAAGAACTAAATCAAAACAAACAAGATTATACCTCTTGTTTACCTCTTGATCTTCTATTGTATGTCCTATCCTCCTCTTGGACGTTGTGTGGGCAACGATCCTCCAAGAATCGAAGCTTCCTAGATCACGTTCTTCCCTTCCTTGCTCACTCCGATCAAAGGGAAGAATACTCGAACCCTTCTTCCTCTATCTAGTGCCGACCACCAAGCTCCAAGCTAGGTTGTTGCCACCGGCCAAGGAAAGTAAGAAGAAGATGGTGCCGGCCCTTTCCAATGGAGAAGGAACCGCCGGCCACTTGGGGAGAAAGAAGAACCACCGACCTTTCCTTCAAGGAAGGAGCGCCGGCCACCAAGGGAAGGAGAAGTTGCGCCGGCCACACCTTAGGAAGAGAGGTAGAAGAACCCTAAGACCTCCTCCACTTCTTGCCGCCGCCCAAACCAATCTCCAAACCCTAATTCTCCTAGTGCTTCTTGCCGCCCAAGCCAAGGAGAGCAAACCCTAGAATCCAATTGCTTAGCCTTGCCGCCCAAGCCTTGGTTCCTCTTTATAGATTTCTCCCAAGCCTCCTTTTAATCATGTCCGTCGGATTTAGGCTTCATGAGGGTTTTAATAGGCTACAAAAGGAACCATGAGGAGGAGTTGGATCTTGGCCACCCAATGGATCTAGCGCACATAAAGTCCGATCCATTAATGATAATCCATTCCACTAGAGGATTATCATTGATCTACCTCACCAACCCCCATAAATAAATATGGGCTCTATATATTAATTGTACAAATATCTCCCCGTGTTTAAGATATCGAATGTCCATCAATTAATTAATTTACTGACAATTAATTAATCAACATCTAACTCCATGAGTAGTACCACTCAACCTTATCATCACGTTGGACCAAGTCCACTTGCAGGGTTTACATGATGATCCTTATGAGTTCCTCAAGGGGACATCATCATCCTAATATATAGGACACAGTTTCCTCCTATAATCAACGATACACCATGTAAATAATATCATTCCCAACTTACCGAGCCTATCGATTTAATCTATAAATCTCGCCCATTGGTAAATCAAAGAAATAAATACTAAGTACATGTGTCCATTATTATATTGGGATTAAGAGCATGTACACCATAATATCCGAGGTCTGATTCAATTATGTAGTCAGCAATAAATTAAATCACCTCTAAGTCGGTCCTGCTCAATACACATAAAGTGTACTAGTGCAATTCTATGGTCAAGACAAATCATTACCAAATTACACTACAACCATACCAATGGTTTGTCCAAAACCATCTTGGTTGTGAGCCTCTACTTATACTCTATAAGGAACTGATAACATGATCTTCCATGTGACACCGTACACCATGTTATCTACAATGTAATGTATCAGACAATATGCATAACTATAAATATGCAAACAATGATCATGTGATCCTTATTTCAAAAATAAAAATGTTCATACAAGGAATAGACTTTTCAGTATACATCCCAATAGTTGTTGTTCGGAATTAATCTCTTAAGAGTATGGGTTGCGAGGTTGACGGTAGTCATAACTCAAGTACGGTGTCACTCGGAGGAAGATAAGGTTGGTTCGAAGTTCTCAAAAAGGATTCTAGAATTTCAGTTTCACTTGTGTGTTGTGGAATATGCTATCAATTTAGTGTGTTGAGATCTCTAATTACGATCTTAAGGGAGGATCAATATGTATTTTCCCAATGAACTTTTGCTTCTACTGAGAGCTATCTATACCTAACCAAGTTTACCTTTCAGATCAACAAAGCTCAGGGGGTTGATACCGTTGGGATCCCTCTGTCACTAAGGTCTCTCAACCCTTCTTGAGTTAATTTCTCCTACTTTGGCCCGTCTGCTAAGATAGGTTATTGGGGTACTAAGACGTCCTATAATCCCTACGAAGAGGCATATCTTATTTCATATATTGTCCTATCATATTCTATCTTCTACAATTACAGGATGTAGGATGACCGTAAGGCTCATCCTTGGTTCTCTAAGTTTTTGATACGAAGGCTATCACCCTTTGTATCCGCTACACATAATAGAAATAGAATCAAGACTAAATCTTCATCAATCTCACCAACACAAAATTGCAAATAGAATCAAAGGAGATGAATGACTATTTGAAATAACATATCCACAAACAAAAGTTACTCCCTAATCCTAGAATCGAAATATCTACTCCATAGACAAGGAAGAATAAACACAAGACATCTTAGAAAACATAATTACAATGCAGGTAGAACAAGAACAGAGAGACGGTACTTTTTGTCCTAGCCAATATGCGTGTCTTGGTTGTTCCCCACAATGTCGGAGTGTCAGGATGGATCTATTAGCCACTTCTTTCCTCCCCATTGTGAGTCTCCGGTGCTTTTTAGGGCACCGTCTTACTGTTCTAGCCATCGGGCCTCCCTCCTATGGTTTGGGTGAGCCTTCCTTTTTATAGACGTGAAGTCGACTCTTCATAAATCCCACGAAAACCCTAGTTACATCAAAACTACCCGCGCCACACGGACGACCATGTGGGGTGCTGGGATGGTGGGCCTCAGGGGTTTAGCACCGCCGTGTGGAATCCACATGGGCGGCTGTGTCTGCCTCTATTCCGCCCGATGAATGTCTTCCTTTTTCTCCAAAAGTATGTCATTTCACTTATAAAATGTTGTCTTGCACACAAAAGCAACAAGAGCATATCTCCAAATTAGAAAATATGAAATGCATACAAAACAAAGTTGAATATGCATGAAACAAGTATGAAATGTAATGAGATGTGTAAGAAAACTACTTTTAAAATCCTATATGTTTTGCTCACATCACCCTGCTATACTATGTCTGGAGAATAATAAGAAGAATACCATGGTCAGACAGAATAAAACTCCACTTCTCCCTACTACACACTATCGAGGGAATAATAAAAAGAATACCTTGGTCAGGTCGAATAGAACTCTTCTCCTCCCCGCTGCACTCTGTCAGGCGATTAATAAGAAGAATATCTCGGCTGGATAGAATAAAACTCCGCTCCTCCCCATTGTATTATATTAGAGGAATAATAAGAAGAATACCTCAACCGGGCATAATAGAACTCCACTCCTCCACACTGCACTCTATTAGGGGAATAATAAAAAGAATATCTCGGCTTGACCGAATAGAACTCTGCTCCTCCCCATTGCACTCTATCGGGGAATAATAAAAAGAATACCTCGGTTGAGGAGAATGGAACTCTGCTCCTTCCTGCTACACTCTATTGGGGGAATAATAAGAAGAATACCTCGGTCGAGCCAAATAGAAACTCTGCTCCTTCCCATAGCACTCTGTCAGAGAAATAATAAAAAGAATACCTTGATTGAACCGAATAGGAACCCCGCTCATCACTATTGCACTCTATCAAGGGAATAATAAAAAGAATATCTCGGTCGGGCCGAATAAAACTCTGCTCCTCTCCGCTGCACTTTGTCAAGGGAATAATAAAAATAATACCTCAGTCAGGTAGAATAGGAACTCTGTTCCTCCCCGTTGTACTCTGTCAAGAGAATAATAAAAAGAATGCCTCAGTCAGGCTAAATAGGAACTTTGATCTTTCCTGCTGTACTCTGTCAAATAAATAATAAAAAGAATATCTCGGTCAGGCTAAATAAAACTTAACTTCTCCCTGCTGCACTCTATCGGAGGAATAATAAAAAAATAAGTTGGTCGGACAAGGGCTTACGAATGACCTTGACTATGCCGAATAGGAACTCCACTCCTCCCCTAGTCAGTGAATTAGGATAAACAGTCATATTTCTTGTTACTTGGGTCTTTATTCCTAATTAAAGATTAAGGTATTTTATAGGCTCTCCACTTTTGTCAATATCCATAAGAAGGTAATGGGTGGGAAGTGGATTCCATTTGAGAAGATAATTTTTTACTCATAAGCTTCAATGTATTGTCACTGGGAGCAGATCCAAATTGGTTCCGCTAGAATCGCTCGACCCTCCGCCGTTCTCAGCTCTAGGACACTTTGCCTCAACATTACTTAATACCTCAAAGCAATCTCCTGGGCACATTGCTTTGGAGGCTGAATTCCGTCGAGGCCTGGAGGGACGCTATTATAAGGTTGTTGAACTAAAGCATCTCCACCAAAATCGCTGTCGGGAGACAATGATGTGATCGAAGTCAAGAGGCCAGAAGGCCTACTTAGGGCGGTGAAGCGATGTTGCATCTGCTGTCTTGTCAAACTTTCGCTTGTTATCGAGTCGAGGAAAGTAGGAGAAGCCATCCGCCATGATAATAGATGTTGAGCCTGGGTTATATTTATAGTAACATTATGCAAACTTTTCCACTACGCAATCAATTTTTTCTGGTGTTGTAGGAAATTTAAAACTTTCAAAGAGAAACCTTTCCTTTCACCTAGATAGTCTCTGATCATAAATGGATTTAGATTAGAAGCATTCTGCAAGAAGAAAAACCACTTTCTTCAGGAGACTCACCTATTTTTTTTTAAATCCCAACCTATATGGCTTTCATTGTTCTAGTGAAGCAATATTAGATGACTCATGGTTCACATTTGAATGCAGATCATTGTCAATCACACCCCCTTGTTCACCACTCAAACCATCTACACACCCCATGGTTTAATGATACAATTGAGGCACTCTACTGGCTCAATCCATAATGTGGTGTTTTGAATGGGGGATAGTGGTGTCGTCGATCGAAGAGGAACACCTAGAGCTATCTTTAGAGGGCCATTAACAACCCTTTTAGAGATATTTGGTGAATTCATAGTGCCATCATAATTCACAAATATGTCGACAATAATCTACGAAACCAGTAGATTTTTCCAATAAGTTGAGAATAATCATTTTTTGCAAGAAGATAGGCAGAAGAATGATTTCAAGGATACACAGGATAAATATAGGAAAGCAAATTCTAACTTCCTTTTGCAGTCCAAATATAAATTTTGAAAATGAGTTATAAGAAACCTTCTTGGCCTTTCATAAGTTGATATCATGGTGATAGGGCCTCCTCTGATGTGGAAACCCTTGAGGGAATTCCTCGCGGTTGCATCTCAACGTCTCAAGTTGAATGCCTTTAATGCCCCCCCCACACTCTTCCCCACCCCTTTTTAACTCAACTCGCTCTTATCTATGAGCTCTGAGTCTCCTCGTCAACCAGGACCATCTATGAGTTGTACCCTTTTACTAGTTGTTAGGGAACAAACACTGCATGTAGCCTCCCTCCCCTTTGACATATTCCTTCATTGCCCTATATTGTTGAGATCAGAATATTACAGGTGGATCGCCATGTATGCCATATAGGTTGAATACCCATGAGAAGGTGATAGCGCTTGAGAGAAGCTGGTACTCGAGCTTAGTCAAGCACTCTGAAGAAGCGGATACTTAGGTCCATGAGGCACTCGGGAAAGGTGCAATAGTGATCGGGAAAGGAACACTACGACTCAGGCGAGGAGCTCAGTACTCGAGAAAGCGCAAGTGCTCGGGAAGAGTTTTTCCACTGGGGATTGAGCAGGTGCTCGAGCAAGAAGTTTCGCAACTCGGGTACGAGAGGTGTAGGATCGCTATTTCCGAAAGAGGGGGGTGAATCTCAGAATATAAAAATTTTCTTTTTACCTTTTAACTTTTGAAAACCATTCTTTTAATCTTTTGAAAGCAAGAGTAATTTGCAGTGGAAATGTAAATAAAGTAAATAGCACAAGGTTGTTTACTTGGTTCACAACCCTAGCCGGGTTGCTACTTCAAGGCCCGTGACTCTCTGAGAGTCGCCTCGATGGGCAATCCACTAAAGTCCTTCGAATCAAGAACTCTCGACCTTGGAGGGTTTCTCTTTTTACAAATAGTAAAGGGTAAGGTACAAGCCATCTATCCTTTTGAAGTTAAGTATAAACAAAATGAAATTAGAAGCACTTAAAAGTTATTCCGACGACATAAGATTTGGAATGAAGCTTGGTTGTCGATGTTGCGGCTTGACGATGATCTTGTAGATAGCGAATTATTGCGATAACACTTTGACATATGAGTGAATGATACTTCGGAGCTGGTCCTCCATTTCTTATATAGGCACTTTCCAATCGACTGGAACACCCTCCAGTTGACTTCAAATCAACTTGTCGATTAGGTACTTTTGCCTTTTTAGTCGACTGGATCTGGTCCAGTCAACTCCAGGTTGTCTTGCTCCCTCCTCCACAGTTCAGGAAATTTTATATCCCAATCGACTAGACCTCCCCAGTCGATTGGAACTCTTGCCATCTTAGTCACACAATCTACCATTGATCATCAGCTATGTTGCCAACTCGACATCCAGTCGACTGGACCTCAGTTGATTGGAAACCAATCAGTCGACTGGATACCTACAAAATAGTCTTACCACAAAACACACTATGAAATGAAATGGCAGTAGTAATGCTGCCTGATCTCGACTTCCATTCCCACACGGACTATCCATCGAATTGACACCTACCTTGTCCCCCTACAGAGGACTCGACCTCATCTTTTCACATGAGGCTTACCTGTTGGCTGCCCAGCCAAACTTACCAGGCTTGACATCTGAGTTGACCCACTAGGGCTTCCCACCAGTTATTCGGTCTCCCTGACCCAGCTGGACTTCATGCTAGTTGTCCGGTCTTCTAACCCAACCAGTCTTCATGTCAGATGTCCGGTCTCCTGACCCATCTGAATTTCCTGTCAGATGTTCGATCCTCTTGATCTATCAAGTCTTCTGCCAAGTACCTGGTCAACATGACCTACTAGGACTTTTCTATTAAGCCTGCACACCTAACACACATATTTAAACATAAGTAATTCCTAACTTTAATTATGGCTCATAGATCAAAACTAAGGAGTGATGCTTCCTGCATCAACAATCTCCTCATTTTTTATGTATGACAACACATCAATTAATGTTAGGAGAGTCAATTTGCAATGTATCAAGTTCAAGTGCATCAATTTCAATTATTTCAAGTTTAAGTCCATATGCAATGAATGAAGTCATGAAATGCATTCTTGATATCAACTAGATGTATTAAATTTAAATTTTACTTTAAACTATTCTCTCTCTTTGATATTGACTTTAAACCTCTCTCTCTCCCTTTGGCATACATTAAAATACTATTATCTTCCAAATGCCAAAATTCAAGATTTGAGAATTTCACAAAAGTGAGTTCAAAGTATTAGTTTTCAAAATAGGAAAGATTGTTTTAAGATAAAAAGCTAAGTTTATGAAATTGCTTAAGTATGTTACTTTTGACAAAGTATATTAACTTTACAAACTCCATAAGAATTTCAAAATACCTAAGCTTTTCAACATGCTTAATCTTTTTAAAATAAAGTAGCATTACAAAGTACTTAAGCTTTTTCAAAAGACTTAAGATTTTTAAAGCTCATAAACATTTCAAAGGATTTTCAATAGACATAATCTTTTGAACAACCTAGTACTAAGATGAAGTGAACTGATAGTAAGTGGAAAGCTTTTCAAAGTGCATGTCTAGGAAGTGATTCACCTGATATCCAAAGAAGGTCATATGCCTTGTCACAACCTGGTGCTCTAAGTCGAGTGGAACTAACCGGAGCTAACTTAATAAGTCTTTAACTAGTTAGACCAAAGTTTATTCCAAAGTGAGTCAACTACTTGATTCCTTCATTGACTTTGTTTTAGGAAGTGGTCCACCTGATATCCAAGAAGGTCATATGCCTCATATAAGATTTTCAAGTAAGCTTTTAGAAAATAAGATTTTCAAGCTAAGTCATATAAGGTTTTCAAGATAAGCTTTTAGAAAATAAGATTTTCAAGATAAGTCATACAAGCTTTTAGAAAATAAGATTTTCAAGATATATAAGTGTTTCAAAATCTTAAAGTATAAGAAGATTTCTAAAATTTTGAAAACATCTTATAGAAAATTTCTCCCCCTCAATAAAAACTAAGTGTTTTAAAAATATTTTAAGTTCTCCTTTAATTGTTTCCTCCCCCTTAATTCAAGCTTTAATAATGTAAAAAAAATGAAAATGCAATAAGATTTATACAAGCATGAATCCCTTTTCATAATTGAATAATATATTGAAAATACACAACTAAAAATTGTTCTTAAAGTAAATTTCTAACTCTTGATGTAACGACCAGGCCCCTATTGGCGGAATTCGACGACTTTATCGTCGAGGCATCGCCGCCTCGTCATGAATTCGGCGACTTTATCGTCGACGCATCGTCGCTCGCTGGGTCTGCCGTTACTCACCGACTTTCCACCCCGAAGTGGGTTTTGCCTTCCCGATTCAACTCTGACCTCCGTGCCAAAAGTACTAAAGTTTATGAATCCTGGTAACCAAGTGATCCAAGGATATAACTTGAATTCTTTGTGTGTTGCATAGGCTAGCAAGATCCTAATTGATTCAAGCCTAGCTACTGGGACATAAGTCTCATCATAATCTAACCTTTCTATTCGACTAAATCCCTTTGCCACTAACCGAGCTTTATTCCTTATAATTTCTCCTTGGTCATCTAATTTATCCTAAATACCCATTTAGTATCTATGATTGATGTATTTGTTGGTGAGGGTACTAAATTTTATACTTCATTTCTTTTTTACTGTGCTAGTTCCTCTTGCATGACTATTACCCAATCAGGATCTAGTAAAGCCTCATCTATTGATTTTGGTTCTAACTTTGATATTAATGCTATTTGACTTATGTTTTGTATAACCGATCTAGTTTGAACTTTTAGTGTTGGATTTCCTACCACTTGTTCAATTGGATGGTTTGGATTTATTCTTGGTGTTCTTAAGTTTTGTTGATGTTGGATTTGATCGTCTTCTTCATGTGTGGTTTCATTCACTCATTCTTGGTTATTATTTATTGTATCATCTTTTATTTGATCATTTTTAAGTTCTTCTTCATCAAATGTTACATTACTTGTTTTTTGATCTTTAAGGTTTTTTTATTGTAAATTCTATACGCCATACTGGATGTTGAATATCCAAGAAAAATTGCATCATCAGTTTTTGAAGTGAACTTCCTAGATGGCGTTTGATATTTAGTATGTGTACTTTGCATCCAAATAATCGTAAAAATTTTATTGTAGGTATTTTATTATTAAAAATTTCATAGGAAGTTTTATTTTTGTATTTTGGTAATTGTTATTCTATTTTGTACGTAGCATGCAGTGTTTATAGCTTCGGCCCAAAAATAACTAGGTAGTTTATATTCGTTTAACATTGATCTAGCGGCTTCTTATAGAGTTCTATTTTTTTCTTTCTAATATTTCATTTTGTTGAGGGATTCTAGGACATGAATATGATGGTAACCATTTTCAAGATACATTGTTGTGAAATTTTGATTTTTAAATTCACCTCCATTATCACTTCTTATCCTTTTTATTTTAAGGGTTTTTCATTTTCTATTTGTTTACTAAAATTATTGAATATTTTAAATGTTTCATCTTTATGTTTTAAGATTTTTACCCATGTGACCCTAGAGTAATGATCTATATATTATTACTAAACAATATAAGTTCCCGTTTAATGATTTTACTCCATGTGAGTCAAACAAGTCTAAGTGAAGTAGTTCAAGTATTGAGCTAGTTCAAGTTTGATTAGTTAACTTATGTTGGGGCGTAGTTTGTTTTCCTTGTTGTTAAACATTACAAATTTTTTTTCTAAAAATTTTAGTTTGGGTAAGCCTCTAACTAGATTTGTTTCACTTAGTTGAGGTATATGCCTAAAGTGGATGTGAGCAAGTCTCCTATGTCACAACCAACTTTCCTCTTGTTGTGTCAAGTGTCACTTTAGTGAAAATCTTACTAAGCTTATTGAATAAATGTTTTTATTCCTAACACCTTTAAGTAATATGTTTTAATTTTTAATATTATTAATTAAATATTCATTTGATAGAAATTGTACTTCATATCCAACATCACATAACTGACTTATAGTAAATAAATTAAATTTGAAATTTTCTACAAGAAAAACTTTCTGTATAATAAAATTTGATTTTAATTCAATGTTACATGATCCAATTACCTTAAGTTTGTCATTGTTTCCAAAGACGACTGTACCTAGGTTCTTGAATTTTAATTCTGTGAACTTTTGACGATCTCCAATCATGTGTCTGGAGCAGCCACTATCCAGAATTCATTGGTCTATTATGGAGTCCCACATGAATTAAACATTCTTAAGGTTACTTAAATCTTGAATTGATTAAGAATAAATTAGGGTTTGATTTGATTATGATTGAGTTGATTAGAATTAAATCAATTAGGGTTGAGTTTATTTTATTCATCTCACCCAATCTAGGTTTTCAACACACGCTAATCCTATGAGTTTTGTGAGATGAGGGTTCATTCTTATCTTGATTAATTTTAATGAAAAATGAAAGTATTTAAACTTGTGTTAGATTCAAGTTTATCTTGGCTAATCAAATAAGTTTTTTTTTTCAAAATTGACTTCTAGGTAGTGGCGAGGCATATGACCTTCTTGAATATCAAGTGGACCACTTACTAAGACAAAGTCAATCAAGGAATCAAATACTTGACTCACTTTAGACTAAACTTTGGTCTAACTAGTTAAAGATTTAGTGAGTTAGCTTCGATTAGTTCCACTCAACTTAGTGCACCAAGTTGTGGCGAGGCATATGACCTTCTTGGATATCAGGTGGGCCACTTTATAGGCATGCACTTTGAAGAGCTTCCCTAACTTACTATCAGTTCACTTCGTCTTAGTATTAGGTTGTTCAAGTTTAAACTACTTTGTTTCCTATCTTGTCCATTCTAAATTAAGCAAGTAAAACTAACTAAGTATAAAAAAGTTCAATTAAGAGAAGTAACAAGTAAAGATCTAGCTCCCCCTAAGTCATAGCTCAATTGAGTTTTATTCACTAAGTGAATTTGACCCTTGGGGACCCAAAATTGGTTTGATCCATCTAGGTTGACTAAGCTAGACTTAGGAACCCATTCTTGGACTTGACTCTTAGTGTTTTAGCTAAGTAATGATATGTATGATTTGTAGGATGATTTAGTTTTGTATCTGAGTCCGGACTTGTTGTACATGGCTCGTTGAGACCCAAGTACCATGTTGAGATACTTGGAGCCTGAGGTAAACCTTTCCAATATTCCGGTGAGTCTCCTACCTGCCTTTTTAGGATCGAGTACTCTTCCTCAAGATTCGCAACTTGAGTTGAGTATCTGAAGGTTTTGTCCCGAAACCGAAGCTCTTATACCACATGAAGGTGGAGAAACTTCGCTTCCCACTTCAACTTAGTCGCTTATTCATGGCGATCCCATCGACGTCCCCGAATTAAAAAATTTAATCCTAGACAATAGGGATCACCCAAGCAACCGTTCCATCGTCGTGCTATTCGATTAGAGTGGTCACTTGAACAAACTTGTTGTTCAAGCAACCCACCTCTATTCTACGATTAGCCGCGGAATAGACGATGTACGGATCGCCAGTTTTTGTGTTTGTATTCGGGGTCCAAGTTAATTTAGCCACATAATAAAACATACAACATGCATATAATTGAAAAATAATTATAGACATAATACAAAAGAACACTAATCAAAATAAACAAGATTATACCTCTAGTTATACCTCTTGATCTTCTATTGTATGTCCTTCCTCCTTTTGGATGTCGTGTGGGCGATGATCTTCCAAAAGTTGAAGCCTCCTAGATCACCAATCTTCCCTTCCTTGTTCACTCCGAACAAAGGAAGATCATAAAACAAAACTCTTCTTCCTATCTAGAAGTGGCCACCAAGTCAATGGACTTGATGTTGCCGCCGGCCAAGGAAGAGAATATGGAGTATGGGAACCAGCCAAAGGAGAATCAAAGAGGGTGATGGGTGCCGGCCAACTCTTAGAGAAGAGAAAGGAAACCAACCCTTCACCTTGTAGCCGCCCAAAACCCTAACCCTAACTCTCCTAGTTGCCACCGGCCAAAGAAGAGGGGAAGAGGGTGGTGCCGTCGGCCAAAGGAGAATCAAGGAGGGTGATGGCCGCCGGCCGACTCTTGGAGAAGAGAAAGGAAACAAAACCTTCACCTTGTAGCCGACCAAAACCCTAACCCTAGCTCTCCTAGGTTTCCTGCCGCCCAAGCCAAAGGAGGCAAAACCCTAATCTCCCTTCCATTAGTTGCCGCCCAAGCCATAAGCCCCATTTTATAGTGCTAGGCTTAAGCCTCCTTTTAATCTCCACCGTCAGTTCTAGGGATTTAATCTCAACCGTCGGATCTAGAGATTTAATCTCAACCGTCGGATCTAGAGATTTAATCTCCACCGTCGGATCTAGAGTTTTGTTTTCCATCATTGGATCTAGGCTCCATGAGGTTTTAATAGGCTACAATAGGAACCATGAGGAGGAGTTGGATCTTGGCCACCCAATGGATCAAGCCCACATAAAATTCGATCCATTAATGATAGTCCATTCCACTGGAGGATTATCATTGATCTACCTCACCAACCCCCATAAGTTAATATGGGGTCTATATATTATTTGTACATTTATCTCCCCATGTTTAAGATCTCGAATGTCCATCGATTAATTAATTTACTGACAATTAATTAATCAACATCTAACTCCATGAGTAGTACCACTCAACCTTATCATCATACTGGACCAAGTCCACCTGCAGGGTTTACATGATGAACCTTATGAGCTCCTCAAAGGGACATCATCATCCTAATATATAGGACACAATTTCCTCCTATAATCAACGACACACCATATAAATAATATCATTTCTCACTTACCGAGCCTATCGATTTAATCTATAAATCTCGCCCATTGGAAAATCAAAGAAATGAATACTAAGTATATGTGCCAATTATTATATCGGGATTAAGAGCATGTACAATATAATATCTGAGGTCCGATTCGATTATGTAATCAGCAATGAATCAAATCACCTCTAAGTCGGTCCTGCTCAATACACACAAAGTGTACTAGTGTGATTCTATGGTCAAGACAAACCAATACCAAATCACACTACAACCTTACCAATGGTTTGTCCAAAGTCATCTCGGTTGTGAGCCTTTACTTATACTTTACACGGAACTGATAACATGATCTCCCGTGTGACACTACACACCATGTTATCTAAAATGTAATGTATTCGACAATATGCATAACCATAAATATGCAAACAATGATCATGTAATTCTTATTTCAAAAATAAAGATGTTCATACAAAAGATAGACTTTTTAGTATATATCCCAACAATCTCCCACTTATACTAAAAGACTATGCTGTCCTCATACTACCATACATCTGATCCCCATTCCCTCCACATGCCTATCAAAGCTCTCGCTAGAAGGGCCTTAGTGAAAGGGTCTACCAGGTCATCCTCTGATGCAATCTAGGCGACAACAACTTCTACCTCCTTTACGATTTCTCGAATCAGGTGGTACTTGCGTTCTATGTGTTTACTTGCCTTATGGGCTCGTGGTTCCTTCAAGTTTGCAACTGCACCACTATTATTACAATAAATTGTCATAGTTCTGAGCAAACCAAGAATCACATCCAAGTCCATCAAGAAGTACCTGAGCCATACAGCTTCTTTGGCCGCCTCAGAGGCTGCCACATACTCAGCTTCCATGGTGGAGTCCGCCATGCATTTCTGCTTGACACTCCTCCATACAATGGCTCCACCTCCCAAAGTAAACACAAAACCTGAGGTAGTCTTACTGTTATCCCTGTCTGATTGGAAGTCGGAATCCGTGTAACCCACAGGGAGTAATTGGTCTGCTTGATAAACTAGCATATAATCCCTAGTCCTTCTCAGGTACTTCAATATATGCTTTACCGTAGTCTAATGTCCCTGTCCTGGATTACTCTGATATCTGCTATCCATGCCCATGGCAAAGCAGATATCTGGTCTTGTACATAGCATCGCATACATGAGGCTTTCTACTGCCGAAGCATAAGCAACCGCCTTCATCTCCTCTATCTCCTCAGATGTTCTAGGACACATCTCCTTAGACAAAGGAACTCCATGCCTGAAAGGTAGAAAACCTTTCTTGGAGTTTTGCATGCTAAAACGATCCATAATGGTGTCTATGTATGAAGCTTGAGATAAGCACAACATCCTTTTCTTGCGACCCCTTATAACCTTGATCCCAAGGATGTGTCCCACTTCTCCCAAGTCCTTCATATCAAACTGTTTGGACAACCATACCCTTACGTCTGATAACAACTTGACATTGTTGCCAATTAATAAAATGTCATCTACGTATAGTACAAGAAATACCACTACGTCTCCGTCACATCTCTTGTATACACAAGACTCATCCGGACTTTGAATAAATTCATAAGACTGGATTACCTCATCAAAGCGGATGTTCCAAGACCTCGAAGCTTGCTTCAATCCATAAATGGACCGATTAAGCTTACACACAAGATGCTCTTTGCCCTTTGCAATGAATCCCTCTGGTTGCTTCATATAGATGTTTTCCTCAAGACTTCCATTAAGGAAAGCTGTCTTGACATCCATCTACCATACCTCATAATCCATATGAGCAGCAATGCATAAGAGAATCCGGATAGACTTAAGTATAGCTACCGGCGAAAAAGTCTCCTCATAATCGATACCCTCTTTCTGAGTATACCCTTTCGTAACAAACTTTGCATTGAAGGTCTCAACCTTCTCGTCTATTCCTCTCTTTCTTTTGTAGATCCCCTTGCACCTAATGGTTCTTACACCATTGGGTGGTTCTACTAGCTCCCAGACCTGATTTGAATTCATAGATTCGATCTCAATATTCATTGCACTTTGCCAAGATACCGCATCTTTATCTTGGATTGCCTCGTCATATGTCCAGGGATCAGGTTCATGTTCGCCAGGGACCAAATCAGAAGATTCTTCCAAGAACATGAATCTATCAGACTATCTCACAACCCTCTCACTACGACGAGGTATCACCTGTGTATCCTCTGTGACACACAGTGCAGTGACTTGTGGTATATCCTCTTGTACCGGTGGTACTGAAGAAGTGACTTCCCCTTTTAATTCCTTCAGAACAATCTTACTCATGGGCTTGTGGCTCATCACATAGTCTTCCTCTAGAAATCTGGCATTCGTGCTAACGATCAACCTCTGATCTCTAGGACTATAAAACAAACCTCCTTTCGTTCCTCTAGGATAGCCAACGAACATGCGTACTTCTTTACGAGGTTCCAACTTATCAGCATCTGCCTTTAGCACATGTGCTAGACTCCCCCAAATCCGAATATATCTTAGACTAGGCTTTCGCCCAATCCACAATTCTGTGGGAGTAGAAGGCACTGATTTAGATGGAACCAAGTTCAGAATGTACACTGCCGTATCTAGAGCATATCCCCAGAATGAATCTGGAAACTCAGAATAACTCATCATCGATCTAACCATCTCCATAAGAGTCTTATTCCTTCGCTCCGCTACACCATTCTGCTGAGGTGTGCCAGGTGCAGACAATTGGGATTGAATCCCAGCCTCTGATAAGTAATTCCTAAACTCTCCCAAGAGGTACTCACCACCACGATCAGATCGTAGTGTCTTGATACTTTTACCTTGACGTTTCTCCACATCAGCCTTGAATTCTCTGAACTTGTCAAAGCATTCAGACTTGCGGCGCATCAAGTAAATGTATCCATATCTTGAATAATCATCTATAAAAGAGACGAAATACTCAAAACCACCTCTTTCCTGGATAGACATAGGACCACATAAATCAGAATGAACCAATTCCAACACATCTTTGGCTCTATACCCCTTGGCCTTAAAAGGCCTCTTGGTCATTTTACCGTCCAAGCAAGATTCGTAGGTTGAGAAATCTTTCACCACTAATGAACCCAGAGGTCCATCAGCTATCAACCTTTGAATTCTGCTTAGGTTAATATGACCTAGCCTTAGATGCCAAAGATATGTTTGGTTCATCTTCGAAGGTTCTTTTCTCTTATTGGAATTAGAGGATGAGTTATTAACTTCTATTTGCATCGTGGGAGCTTTTGGTTCAAGTGTATTTAAATTTCCTATCAATGCACCAGAACAGATAATCTCCCTATTCCATTTTATAACAACTCTGTCATTAAAAGAAATAGAATATCCATCCATAAACAATTTAGAAACTGAAATCAAATTCTTTCTAAATAAAGGTACATAAAGGCAATTTTTCAGAACCAAAGTTTTATTCCTATCAAAAGATAAATAAAACATCTCCCACTGCAATAGCCGCCACTTACGTGGCTTTTTCCTAACTAAATGGTAATCTCTCCCTCAGCTAGTCGTCTGGTTTCCTGGAACCCTTGCAAAGTATTGTAGACATGATCAGTGGCTCCGATATCTACACATCAGGTGCCGGTAGATAACACCGCTAAACATGTTTCAATGACTAGACCAAAGGATATACCTTTGTTCTGCTTCCGGTTGGGACAGTCTTTCTTCTAATGTCCAATCTGCTTACAAGTGAAGCACTTGCCTTTCGACTTCTTCACTCCTTCCTGAGATCCTCCCACTACTTTTGCTCCACCTTGTTTCTTCTTCTTCTTGCCTTTCGGCTTAGAAGTAGAAACCTTCTGAGCAACCATGGCCTGAGCCTGAGCAATCCCTTCTGCCGCCTGGAGTTCTGTCAGGAGCTCCGCCAACGAATACAACCTCTTATTTCATGTTTTAATTCAGGTGAAACTGCTCAAAACTCCTAGGTAGAGACTGGAGTATGATATCGACCTGGGTTTCCCCATCGATCTCAGCTCCAAGGACTTCTAGCTCATTCGCAGGCTTAGGAGGACACTCTTCGAAGAGTACATACTTGTACTCCTCAGCAGTTAAGACAATATCTAGATTCCTTTTTCCAATCAACATAATTATGTATAGTAAGTTTATTTTCCTTTAGTATCACAACAAGTGGACTGAAAGTCATTTTTGAAAAACCTAAGAATCACATAGATCAAAACTTTAGATTTCAAAAAATTATTGATTTCTCAAATAATAAAATTTTAAAATCAACCAACACCTCAAAACACCGAGAATATCGTATGTCACGATCGTGTGGACATATACGAATTCTATATTTGTAAAAGGAGGTTTTATCCATTAATTTTACTATCTTGTCAACCTAACTTTTTGACAAATAAAATTAATAGTTGATTTCTCTTCGGCCCTACAAATAAAAGCAGTGACTCCGATGGGGAGGATACTCCTATTTGCATCTAAGTGTTCACCATTACTCGATACCAAGGGAATTATCTCGGGTTATGTCCCTTTCGATGGGGAAGTACACACGCTCCTTAATAATTTCTTATAACCATATTCGACCCTGTGATCCACAAACAAACTCATTCGATGGGAAGGAAGACACTCAGAGCCGATGCGCAAGTTTGTTTGCATCACATGTCAAATTGTAATGGAGGTCGTGGGAATTTATAAAAATATCCTTCTCCCACTTAGTAATTTAAAATTGAGGAATTTTCTAGCCTATGACATGCATATCAAACAATAAGCAATAAATATGAAAAAAAAAATATTTTCCAACTATTATGGCTTTTATCTCCAATATGCCTCCCGCAGTATTGTCATCTCGTCCGCTCCTCCCTACGCCATGTACAAGCCATCCAGAGATCCGAGCCGAGAAAAACTATTTTAATTTACATCCATCGATCCTATACTCCACGAGGGAGTGCACATGAAATCTAGATCGAAAGTAAACTAAAATATAACGAGTGGTTAAACAATGTCGTATCTAATTACAACAAATTAAATATTAGTCTCGTCAACCCCGAGGATTCAACAAATATACAATTACACACATACAATCACATACACACATATGGCCATAATAGTTGGATCCTATGCCTGCAACCAAAAAGTTAACCTATGCACATCCTATTATTATCCGACACATATAATATATGAAAAGTGCATAAAAGTAAACGAATCCTAAACACACAAAATCGGAAATCGTGGCTCTGATACCACTTGAAGGGTTTGTCCCGAAACTGAAGCTCTTATACCAGATGAAGGTGGAGAAACTTCGCTTCCCACTTCAACTTAGTCGCTTGTTCATGGCGATCCCATTGACGTCCACGGATTAAAAAATTTAATCCTAGACAATAGGGATCACCCAAGCAACCGTTCCATCATTGTGCTATTCGATTAGAGTGGTCACTTGAACAAACTTGTTGTTCAAGCAACCAACCTCTATTCTACTATTAGCCACGGAATAGACGATGTACGGATCACCGGTTTTTGTGTTTGTATTTGGGGTCCAAGTTAATTTAGCCACATAATAAAACATACAACATGCATATAATTGAAAAACAATTATAGACATAATACAAAATAACACTAATCAAAATAAACAAGATTATACCTCTTGATCTTCTATTGTATGTCCTTCCTCCTTTTGGACATCGTGTGGGCGACGAACTTCCAAAAGTCGAAGCCTCCTAGATCACCAATCTTACTTTCCTTGTTCACTCCGAACAAAGGAAGATCATAAAACAAAACTCTTCTTCCTATCTAGAACCGGCCACCAAGTCAATGGACTTGATGTTGCCATCGGCCAAGGAAGAGAATATGGAGTATGAGAACCGGCCAAAGGAGAATCAAAGAGGGTGATGGGCGTCGGCCAACTCTTGGAGAAGAGAAAGGAAACCAACCCTTCACCTTGTAGCTACCCAAAACCCTAACCCTAGCTCTCCTAGTTGTCACCGGCCAAAGAAGAGGGGAAGAGGGTGGTGCCGCCGGCCAAAGGAGAATCAAGGAGGGTGATGGGCGCCGACCAACTCTTGGAGAAGAGAAAGGAAACAAAAACTTCACCTTGTAGCCGCCCAAAACCCTAACCCTAGCTCTCCTAGGTTTCTTGCCGCCCAAGCCAAAGGAGGCAAAACCCTAATCTCCCTTCCATTAGTTGTCGCCCAAGCCATAAGCCCCCTTTTTTAGAACTAGGCTTAAGCCTCCTTTTAATCTCCACCATCGGTTCTAGGGATTTAATCTCAACCGTCGAATCTAGAGATTTAATCTCAATCATCGGATCTAGAGATTTAATCTCCACCGTCGGAACTAGAGTTTTGTTTTCCATCATTGGATCTAGGCTCCATGAGGTTTTAATAGGCTATAATAGGGACCATGAGGAGGAGTTGGATCTTGGCCACCCAATGGATCAAGCCCACATAAAGTCCGATCCATTAATGATAGTCCATTCCACTAGAAGATTATCATTGATCTACCTCACCAACCCCCATAAGTTAATATGGGCTTCATATATTATTTTTACATTTATCTCTCTGTATTTAAGATCTCGAATGTTCGTCGATTAATTAATTTACTGAAAATTAATTAATTAACATCTAACTCCATGAGTAGTACCACTCAACCTTATCATCATGCCGGACCAAGTCCACCTACAGGGTTTACATGATGAACCTTATGAGCTCCTCAAGGGGACATCATCATCCTAATATATAGGACACGGTTTCCTCCTATAATCAACGACACACCATATAAATAATATCATTTCTCAACTTATCGAGCCTATCGATTTAATCTATAAATCTCACCCATTGGTAAATCAAAGAAATGAATACTAAGTATATGTGCCTGTTATTATATCGGGATTAAGAGCATGTAAAATATAATATCTGAGGTCTGATTCGATTATGTAGTCAGCAATGAATTGAATCACCTCTAAGTCGGTCCTGCTCAATACACACAAAGTGTACTAGTGTAATTCTATGGTCAAGACAAACCAATACCAAATCATACTACAACCATACCAATAGTTTGTCCAAAGTCATCTAGGTTGTGAGCCTTTACTTATACTTTACAAGGAACTGATAACATGATCTCCTGTGTGACACTACACACCATGTTATCTATAATGTAATGTATTAGACAATATGCATAACAATAAATATGCAAACAATGATCATGTGATTCTTATTTCAAAAATAAAGATGTTCATACAAAAGATAGACTTTTCAGTATACATCCCAACAATATCTATCCTCAACTTGGCAAGTCAAAGTCTTCAAATTGACTTGCTCCTTGAGTACTTGAACTTCCATAAGGAGTGAGTCTACTTGGTTCTCAGACGTAGCTAATTTCCAACCTAGGCATGCAATGATGTTATACAATTTATCTTCTAAGGGAGAAGTTACCTCGTCTACTTTTTCGGAAATGGATACGGATTCGTGGCTTCTCTCGGACTCGGACTTGTTTGCGACCATGAATGCTACGAAGCTTCTCTTTGGCTCTTCTGTGTTTGATTCCTATGAAGACGACTCATCCCAAGTCACCTTTAGTGCCTTCTTCTTCTTTTCCTTTTTGGGCTTCTCTTCATTTTTTAAGTTTGCGCACTCCGACTTGTAGGGACCCTTTCCATTGCATTCGTAGCACGTCACTTCCAATCTGGGTCTTGGTTTGTTCTTGGCCACCTTCTTGACATCTCTCTTAGTGAACCTCTTCTTTCGGTCGAACATTTTCTAGACCATGTTCACTATCTCTTCCTCTCTTTTTAGGTTCAATTCTGACTCGTCTATGGACTCACTCTTGGTTTTCTTTTCCTTTTTAGTTGAACATGCCACTAAAGCTTACCATTCTCGGTTTGACCCGAGTTAGCTTGCTCGTGTAGTTTAAGTTCATAAAATAGTTCATCTAGTCTAATTAAGAAAAGATCCCACAAGACCTTATAGGCATCGACGATGGATGTCCATAAGGTATTCCGAGGAAATGCCTTAAGGGTGTACCTAATTATATCCCTATTTTCAATTTGATGACCTATTAGGTGGAGTCCATTTAATATGTCTTTTATCCTAGTGTGAAGTTGACTTGGATTTTCATTTTCCAACATTTTATAATTAAATAATTTATTAAGAAGCATGTATCTTTTAGCTATCCTAGTGTCATTAGTGCCTTCGTGTAATTATATTAATTGTTCCCAAAGTTTCTTAGAGTTTTAAAAGGGTGAGCTCTTCTTTGGTTAGTCTGCATTGCAAGGTATTAAGGGTATTATAATCGACTTGAGTTTGTTTCCTAATGTTTGCAGTCCATTTCTTCGAATCTAATAACTCTCCTGAGTCGTCTACTAGAGGAACGAAGCCTTTCCTAATTGAAAACCAAACCTCGAGGTCGGTTTTCAAGAAGCACTTCATTCACCTCTTCCAATAGGAAAAGTCCTCTCTATTAAAGAGAGGAGGGCGAATAGTGATATATCCCTCTAGATATGACATTTTCTATTTCTATTAAATAAAATATAGAATATTTTTTAAAAAATTTACACTAGTGCAAAGTTTTAAACTAAGCAAAATAAAGCAAGATTGACAATTGTACTAAAAACTTATTCTAGTGTAAAAATTAAAACTTATACTAAAGCAAGAAAAATGAACAAATATTAGAAAAATTAATTTGATGCAATAATTAAAATTAAAACACTAAAAACACAAGTAAAGAAAATTTTTCTTCGCTCTCTTGGTGGTTGCACCAAAATCGGAGCACCCCCGCTTTGATACCAATTGTAGGATCTCTAGTTTTGAGAGAGGGGGATGAATCTCCGAATATATATATATATATATATATATTAACTTTTAACTTTTAAAAACTATTCTTTTAATCTTTTGAAAGTAAGAGTAATTTTCAGCGGAAATGTAAAGAAAGTAAATAGCACAAGATCATTTACTTGGTTCACAACCTTAGCCGAGTTGCTACTCCAAGACCCACTACTCTTTGAGAGTGGCCTCGATGGGTAATCCACTAAATTCATCTGAATCAAGAACTCTCGATCTCAGAGGGTTTCGCTTTTTATAAATAGTAAAGGGTAAGGTACAAGACACCTATCCTTTTGAAGTTAAGTACAAACAAAGAGAAATTACAAGCAATTAAAAGTTATATCGACAACTTAAGATTTGGAATGAAGCTTGTTTGTCGATGTTGCAACTTGACGATGATCTTGTAGGCAATGGATTATTGTGATAGCTCTTTGATGTATGAGTGAATGATACTTCAGAGCCGGTCCTCCATTTCTTATATAGACACTTTTCAATTGACTCCAAATTAGCCTATCGATTTGGTACTTCTCCTTTTCTAGTGGACTAGACCTGATCCAGTTGACTCCAAATAATCTCACTCCGCTCCTCCGCAATTCGAAAAATTTCATATCCTAGTTGGTTTGACCTCCCTGTAGGATCATAAAAATGCTAGAGGGGGGGGGGGGTTTGAATAGCACGCGATAAAATATTTTCGTACGTTTGAATGAAAGAGAGATGCACAACAGAAAAGTAAATGAGACAAGTTTATTTTTACTTGGTTCATAATCGACCGGTTGCTAATCCAAGACCCTAGCGATCTTAGACCATGTACGGAGGGCAATTCACTAATAATCTCCTTCTCATTGGAGGTAGGAGATGACGATTACAAAACCAACGAAAAGCTTGAGGAAGAGGGACAATCCCACCTCTCCTCGATGTGATCAAAAGCTCGATAAAACAAATTTAAGTACACTGAATTGAAATGAGAAACAAATTAAAGTATACTAATGATGATCTGATTTTGGACTTAGGAGTGTATCATCGGTGTTCCGATAGCGTTTCGACATTATAGCGAAGTCGTAGAGAAGCGGCGTTGTGGGATCACTTTGTAAGCACTTTTGATGACCTAAAGGGGTGAACCCCCTTCTTTTATAGCCTTGGAAGCTCCCCAATTTTCAGTTCCAGCTCATGGTCAAAGAACCTCATCTCCCCAAGATTAGTGGAGCTTATCTTGACTCTCCTCGTGGTGGGCAGTTTGACTGGTAGTCGACTGATGACCTCCATCAGTCGACTGATGCTAGCAGAAGTCGACTGCCAACAACCAACAGTCGACTGGTGGCTAGGGTATCCAGTTGCAACAACAAGTTAGCTCGAAATGAAAATAATACAGGTGAATTCGATGACCACTTACCGTCCGATCTAAACCTAGACCTTCCACAGGAAGTCTTAGTCAGATCGCCGCCTAAGGATGTCCCTATATAGAGGACCCGACCTTACATTCACTCACACACGAGCTTACCTTAGGTCCTTTTGTGACTTGCAACTTTGCTTCAGGTCTCCACCTGGGTTCTTCGACTCCCTCTGAAGTTCTCCCGGTGTTGCCCGACCACCACGGTTTCCCGACTCAGGATTCTTCGGGTGTCGCCGACCTTCAGCTCAGCTTAATCATTCCTGCACACTTGGTTCAACTCGTTAGACAATAATATGACCTTAGCTTTGGGTCTTTGCCATAATCAAAATCTAGGTTTGATTATTTGGTGCCTACTGCACCAACAATCTCCCTCTTTTTGATCTATGGCAAACTGACACAAAGTTAAGGGAAAAATTAACGCATAAGAGTGCATTAAGTAAGTGAAATGATTATTATGAATATGAAATAAGCATAAATGCATAACTTAGTAAGTTAGTGTGAGTAACTTAGTAAGTTAGCATAAGTAGGAGTATGAGTAACACTCTTTTTCAAGTCCTCCCCCTTAACCTTATGTGAGTACTTGAAAAAGGATCTTAGCTCTGCCCCTTAACGGTTGCAACTTAAAAAGTTAAGTAATCAAGATTACTTAACATTGGCCTAAATGTATAAGTTAAGTTTTTTGCAATTAAAAAAAGGTTAAGTTAATTTATCAAAAAAAAATTTGATCCCTTAACTTTGGCTTTTTCTCTCCCTTTTTCCATAAATCGAAAAGTGTGGGGGTTTATAGAAAAAACTTTTCAAAACATAGTGATTATGTTTTATAAGTCCAAGCATGTTCCTATTAGATTTTGCAAATAATACTTTAAACATAAGCTCATCTTATAGTATGTTCAATACTATTTGACTTAATTGATATAGAATGATCAATAAGTCCTTAGTAGAGTTGGTTAATTTAGATAATTATACTCTATGGTTCATGTCGATGCACTAGATCTACATCTGGAACCAGGAGTGAGGTCCTAACATCTCACGACCATCTACGTGACTAAGTACACAAACACATTAGTCCTATGTGTTGTGAGATGTATTGGCTCCTTAAATCTATAGGTGCATGCTTTCTAGGGTAAGCCCTAGGCTAGTTCCATTTTGCATGAAAAAATAGAGTATAAAGGAAAGTATAAGTTTTGAGTCATACTCTATTATGCACATACCTAATTTGCGTCTAAGTAGACTAAACTCTGCTTCGGGTAAGGGCTTGGTAAATAGGTTTGCTAGGTTCGATTTGGACTCCATGTATTCGAGTTGTATGGTCCCACTTGCTACATGTTCTCGAATAAAGTGGTGTTTGACCTCTATATGTTTGGTTCTAGAATGACAGATTGGGTTTTTGGTTAAATTAATTGAACTAATATTATCGATGCAAATTTTAGTGTTGTTAAAGTTTAACTTAAAGTCTTAGAGAGTGTGCTTCGTCCAAAGGAGTTGAGCTACACACTCACCCATCGCAACGTATTCGGCCTCGATAGTAGATAAGGTAACACAGTGTTGCTTTCTACTACACCAGCTCACTAGACTCGAGCCGAGAAGTTGGCACCACCCAATCGTGCTCTTTCTATCGAGTTTACTATCGGCATAATCCGAGTCGGAGTAGCCGATTAGTTCGAACTCGTTAGATTTAGGGTACCAAATTCCTACGTTTAGTGTACCCTTTAGGTATCTAAGGATGTGTTTGACTAATGTTAGGTGCGACTCCTTAGCACAAGTTTGAAATCTTGCATACATACTCACTGTGAATAGTATATCGGGTCGACTCGTAGTTAAGTGTAGGAGACTACCTATCATGCTCCTATAGTATTTTAAGTCTATTGGTTTTTCATCTAAGTCTTCTCCTACATTAACATTTGTAGCCATTGGTGCATGTATTAATTACCTTACCATTTTGCATTCTAAATCTATTAATTAATTCCTTAGTGTATTTATGTTGATGTAGGTAAATTCCTTCCTTAGTTTGTTTAATTTGCAAGCCTAGAAAAAATGTTAATTCTCCTACTAAATTCATTTCAAATTCACTTTCCATTAGTGAAATGAACTCATTTAGTAAAATTGAGTTGGTTGTTTCAAATATTATATCATCTACGTATATTTGGACAATGAAAATTTCTTTACCTATGGATTTTACGAAGAGTGTTGGGTCTACTAAGCCTTGACTAAACCCTTTTGACTTGAGATAAACGGAAAGCCTTTCATACCAAGCTCTAGGAGCTTGTTTTAGTTCATATAAAGCTTTCTTAAGTTTGAAAATATGATCAGGTTTGTCTAAACTTTCAAATCTTGGGGGTTGGCTAATGTAGACCTCTTCCTTAATAAAACCATTTAAAAACATTGACTTCACATCCATTTGAAATAATTTGAATCCTCGATGTGCAGCGTAGGCTAATAACATTCTAATCGATTCTAGTCTAGCTATGGGAGCATAGGTTTCGTCATAATCTAACCCTTCTACTTGACTAAATCCTTTAGCGACTAATCTTGCCTTATTCCTAACTACTTCTCCTTTATCATCAAGTTTGTTCTGGAATACCCACCTTGTTCCAATGATCGATTTATCTTTAGGTGGTGGTACTAATTCCTAGACTTCACTCCTAGTGAATTGAGCTAGCTCTTCTTGCATGACAATAATCTAATCGGGATCAAGAAGAGCTTGTTCAATTGTTTTGGGTTCGATTTTCGAGATTAATGAAATTTGACTTAGGTTTCTATATGATGCTCTAGTTCGAACCCCTAGGTTGGTATCACCTATTACTTGATCAATGGGATGACTTGATTGTAACCTAGACTAACTTGAGTTAGGATTTATACTAGATTCATTTTCATGGTCAGACTCAGGTCTAGTATCAATTGGTTAATTAACTAGTTCTACTTCGGATTTTGTGGGTTTATTTTCTTCGTCGAATACCACATTAATCGTTTCTTTGATTTTTAGGGTTTCATTATTATAGACCCTATAGGCTTTACTTGTGGCTGAGTACCCTAGGAATATTCTAGTGGTTGTTTTAGAAGTGAATTTTCCTAAGTAGTCTTTAGTATTTAATATGTGAACCCTACATCCGAAAATCCTAAAGTATTTAATGTTGGGTAATTTTTCATAATAGATTTCGTATGAGATTTTAAGGTATTTGTTGGCTAGTAGGATTCTATTTTGGACATAGCATGTCGTACTAACGACTTCTGCCCAAAACCTATTAGGAAGGTTGTACTCGTTTAACATGGTTATAGCGGCTTCTTGTAGGGTTCTATTCTTTCGCTCGACTAGACCATTTTGTTGCGGGGTTCTAGGGCAGGAGAACTCATGGTGGTATCCGTTTAAGTTACAGAAGTCGGTGAACCTATGGTTTTAGAATTCACCACCATGATTGCTTCTAAGTCTCTTAACTTTAAGGTTCTTTTCGTTTTCTATTAACTTGCATAAGTTGGTGAGTTGTTCTAGGGTTTCACTTTTGTGTTTTAGGAACCTGACCTAGGTAAACCTAGAGTAGTCGTCAACTATGACTAAGCAGAATTGACTTCCGTTTAGTGACTTGGCTCTATGAGAATCAAATAGGTCTAAGTGTAGGAGCTCAAGTACACTTTTGGTTCTTTCTTGGTTAGTTAGTTGATGTTGTGTCATAGTTTATTTACCTTGTTGACACGCATTGCAAATTTTATTGTCTAAGTTGTTAAGGTTAGGTAAACCTCTAATTAGGCCACTCTGACTCATTTTGTGTACGAGTCTTGGATGAGAGTGTCCGAGTCGTAAGTGTCACAACCAAGATTCCTTTTGATGTGTCATTAGACACTTAGATGAGGAGTTGGGTAAATTAATTGTGTATATGTTGTTATTCCTAGTTCCTTTAAGTATTGTTTTAGAGGTATTATTAGTTTTAATTAAACATTCATTTTCTAAGAATGTAAACTTATAGTTATTATCACACAATTGGCTTACACTAAGTAAATTAAAATCAAAATTTTCGACTAAAAGAACGTTGTGAATTATAAAATAAGAGTTTAGCTCAATATCATCTGAACCGATGATTTTGAGCTTCCTATTATTTCTGAATGCTATCGATCTTTGATTTTTGAATCTGAGCTTTGAAAATTTCTGTCGGTCTCCGGTCATGTGTCAGGAGCACCCACTGTTCAACATCCATTGATCCTACACATATAGTAGTTGGATCGAATATTGGGATTTTAAGAGTTGGTTGAAAGTTATTAGTCCTAGGAATTATCTCACCCTTTCTACATGATCAAGAATGTTATCCTTATGTGTTTTGTGAGATGACTTCAATTTTAATTGTTTAAATTTAGTGAAATGAAATTAATCAATCTTGGGTTAGATTCAGATTTAACCCTTAGCTCGTCAAGTAACTTTTTTGAGAAATGGGCTTCTAGGTCGTGGCGAGGCATAGATGCCTTCTTTGATTGGAACAATGACCACTTCCTTAGATAAAGACAAATTCAAGAAAATTATTACTTGAGTCACTTAAGATTACTTCTTGGTCTAACTAGTTAAGGATACGATGAGGTAGCTTCAGCTAGTTCAACTTAGTCGAGTGCACCAAGCTAGATACGCCATATTTAACTTGTACACACAAGACTTTGTTTCCCTAACGTACTATCATCTCTCCGCATCCTAATACTATGTTGTTAAGATTGATGAGTTATTGACCCTATCTAGTCGTTCTAAAAATTAAAACAAAATGACTAAGCATGCAAAGGCTAATTACATGTAATAGAACAAACAAATTTAGTACTAGCTCCCCCTGGACTATTGAATCGATTCGGTCTATCCACGTAGTAGATTTGTTCCTTGGAAACCCAGTACTTATTAGATCCTAATTGTGAAATTAAAGCAGTCTTAGGGACCCATGCTTGGACTTGTTTTCTATTAAGGTTTACGATTGACATATACAATTTGTTAGTCATGGTTGATCTAAATCCTAGTCCGACCTTGTTGTACATGGCCCTTTGTGATCCAAGTAGTAGATCAAGTCCCTTTGATCCCAAAGTGAACCTTTCCGACATTTGCCTAAGATCTTTGACTTGTCCTTTCAAGAGTGAGTTCTCAACTTCGAGTTTTTCAACTCGAGTTGAGTCCTCCTCTTGAACTTGACTAGTCGAAGAGGTTAGGGAGACTTCGTGTTTAAGAAGTTTAACCTCCTCAACTAAGGTCTTGACCTTAGACTCGGACTTAGCTAATTTGTTAGTTAAGAATTTAATTGCACCATACAATGTATCGATTAAAGAGCGACTCATCTTGAGTGAACCTTTTGAATCAGATACGGATCCGTGGCTTGTCTTGAATTGAAGCTCATCTTCGGATTCAGAGTCAGACTCTTCCTCGGGTTAGGT
Source organism: Wurfbainia villosa (assembly GCA_025175895.1). Taxonomy (NCBI): domain Eukaryota; kingdom Viridiplantae; phylum Streptophyta; class Magnoliopsida; order Zingiberales; family Zingiberaceae; genus Wurfbainia; species Wurfbainia villosa. Next base: position 98,674,942 of record CM045987.1, read on the forward strand.
AGGCTTGGCCATGAAGATGAGGTTGTTGAGCTCGTCTTCTTCCTTCGATGATTCCTCCCACGTAGCATTGAGTGCTTTCTTGGACTGTGGTGCCTTGTTCTTGAGTCTTGGACACTCCGACTTGATGTGACCCATCCTGTTGCACTCATAGCATCTATAGTTATAACTTTGTTTTGACTTACCCTCCTTGGATTGATTGATTTGCCTCCTTCTACTCTTGATCATTTTCCAAACTAGATTCACTAGTTCGTTCTCCATCTCATCGTTCACCTCCGACTCATACTCGTCTTCTTCCTACGGAGGTGGTTTTCTCTTGGGCTTCTTCTTCGGACCTGCAAATAAAGCGATACTTTTCTTGACGGGGGGCGAATTAGACTACTGATATAATTCGAATTCAAAAAATAATTCATCTAACCTAATTTTTGAAAAGTCCTTAGAAACCTTGTAGGCATCAACCATGGATGCCCACAAGGGGGTCCTAGGGAACGCGTTTAGTGCATACTTGATTACATCCCGATTTTTGACCTTTTGTCCGATCGAACATAGCCCATTCATGATGTCTTGTATGCGAGCGTGGAGATGAGTGTCCGACGCATGTTCCTGCATTTTTAAGTTAAACAACTTATTTAAAAGTAAACCCCTCTTACATACCTTGGTGTCGATGGTTCCTTCGTGAAGCTCAATGAGCTTGTTCCACAAGTCCTTTGGGCTTATGAACGGGCCGACGCGGTTGAGCTCCTCTTTGGATAGCCCACATTGTAGGATTTGTGTGGCCTTGGCATCGACTTTCACTTGGTGTTTCATGGCATTTGTCCACTGATTGCAATCTAAGAATTCACCATCTCCATTTGTTGGAAGTGTGAATCCGATTTGAATCACGATCCACATCTCTACTTGTGTTTTCAAGTAGCACTACATCCGACCTTTCCAGTAACGGAAGTCATCTCCGTTGTAAAATGGAGGTTGGGCGGTGCTAAACCCTTCGAGGTGGGCCATTTAAAAAAAACTTACAAAAACACAAACTATAAGAAAAACAAGTTGCCAAGACTCTCATTTTGGATTAGTAGTGTAGGAGATAGGAACTTAACGAAACGAAAAAAATGATACGAGATGAAAATTAAAACGAATATGAAAAGAGAAACAAAAAACGATGCTAGATTGGTGGTTGCACCAAATCGTAGCACCCCCACTCTGATACCAATTGTAGGATCGTAAAAGCACTAGAGGGGGGGGGGTTGAATAGCGTGCGATAAAATCTTTTTGTGCGTTCAAATGAAAGAGAGATGCACAGCGGAAAAGTAAATGAGACAAGTTTGTTTTTACTTGGTTCACAACCGATCGGTTGCTAATCCAAGGCCCTAGCGATCTTAGACCGCGTACGGAGGGAAATTCACTAATAATCTCCTCCTCGTTGGAGGTAGGAGATGACGATTACAAAACCAATGAAAAGCTTGAGGAAGAGGGACAATCCCACCTCTCCTCGATGTGATCAAAAGCTCTATAAAATAAATTTAAGTACACTGAATTGAAATGAGAAACAAACTAAAGTATTGTTGGGTTTCCGGCACCGCGGCGTGTGTGTGTTCGATCATGTTTCGTAAACATGAACACAGCGGAAGCAATAAAAATAATAAATACTCCTATTTATTACAACACACACAACACACGCATGCATATTACAACAAGTGTAGACATAACCGTAAATTTAAATTTGCAATAAAAGGAAATTTATCTACGTTATACCTTTCGTATGACGTGTAGCGGGAACGACATCAACCGGAACGATCCTCGCTAGAATCGTCTCTATCCGTATCCACGCCGAGTTCCTCGGGATGACTTCGCTAAGCCATAAGCTTCGTCTTCGTACGGGTTACTAGCCTCGTGTTGAAGATGACGTGATCGAGAGATGATCACGATCCGAATCCAAATTCGGATCCAAAATGAGTCCTCAAAACTCGCTTCTCCGGAGAGGTATTCGTCAACCGATTGACGAATCCTTCATCCTCCACCTCAGAGGATTACCGGAGATCGAATCCCCGGTAAGTTATCCGCTGTTGGAGCTCTAACCGTCGTCCAAACGACGCTCCGACGAGAGGAGAAGAAGCTGTCCAGAAAACTGGACAGCTTGGTGGAGGAGTAGGCGCCGGCCAAAACAAGGAAGCCAAGTGCTCACCTTTTCACCGAGGCCTAGGAAGATCACCGGGAGGGTCGTGGGAGGATCAGCTGAAATCGCCACGGCAAGAAGGAGGCGGCAGCAGCTGGTGGCGGTTGGAAGAGAGGTTTAGGGCAATAGGGCTTAATTATCCATTAAGCCCTCTTTTATAGAGAACTAATTCTCTTAATGGTTATTGGATCATAACCATTAGGCCCGTCCATTAAGATAAGTTAAAATAAACCAAACCATGATTGTTTATTTTAAGTTAAACGAACCGAACCAACTTTTGGTTCATTCGTTTAAAATAAACCAAACCCTTTGGTTTATTCTCCTCCATTGGATTAGAACCAAACCATTTTGGTTCATCCATTATGTCTTCATAAGACACGGCCCATCCACGCTTCCATTGCGACTGAAACGATTTCATGCTCGCTTTATGTTTGGCCCAACCAAACCTAGTTTCTCTCGGTCTGAGAATCTCATTCTCAAGCTCATTTTAAATCCTTCGGATTACGCTCGTTGTGCGTGTGACCAAATAGGTTCTCGGTTTATGTTGGCCGTCTATAATTAACCATTAATTATAGAGCGATCATGAGTGGCACCTAGTAGTACATCATGATCCCCAATTAACCAAAAAATCAGCGGTTGATCGAACTATTTACGAAACTCTTCGGCTCGAATGATTCGCCCCATTCCCTTCACTCATCTTATACCCACTTGGTTAGGACACTGGTCTATTGGTCTCTCCCCATTAAAGTCGACTACGTCACACCTCGCCCAAGTATTATTTCCTCGTCCTACAGATTCTAGTTACTGCACATGTATCGAAGAGTACTTTACTCTAAACATGTAATGCTTTGGCCAAAGACTTTAGTAACAATCCGACGAGAGGCCATGGGTATACATCTCCTCGCAAGGAGTGGTGAATCCTTTATAGGCTATTCAAACACCTTCGATCACGACTTATACCCAATCATCCGGGTCCACATCTCCTTAGAGATGTTTGCTTAAGATGTCAAAGCATAAGTCTCCATGATCAAGATGACTTGAATACCGCAAGTCAAAGGAACATCGCACTTAAGCCACAGTAAGAACTTCATTGACATATCTATATATGCAGAGAACCATATGAAGTCTTACGGTTGGTCACTCCAATGAACTAGTTACCATAACTAGCATCCACGATTAACTCCGGACATCACAATGTCTCCAGCCAGTGAGAATCAGCTGCTTGGATACACCAAGGAGTATACCTCGTGCTAGTCTCGACAGAATTGATGGTATCCAAATCCATCAATTCATCGACTAGGGATAATTCCGATACATCACAATTACACATGTAGAGATACTCACTAGTTGTGATCCAATCACAAATTCTCTCATGCTGTGAATCGTATCGTGGACATTCAGTAAATGAGTTTAAGATCCAATCAATACATGAAACATGTATACTCAAATAGTGAATCTTCATTTATCATATAAATGGTTCGTACATAAGGCGATTGCCTTAGGACATCTCTCATATATTACTAACAGACTCCCACTTGGCCTAATGCCAATCGCTACGGTATCCAATACCATAAGCTCGAACATGACCCTCAAACTTATTTTGACGTAATGCCTTAGTCAAAGGATCCGCTAAGTTCCTTTCAGTGGGAATTTTCTCGATTTGTATTTCGTTCCTACTGATGATCTCTCTGATAAGATGATAGTGGCGAAGCACATGTTTGGATCATTGATGAGACCACATCAAGTTCAGAGATGAACTTCTTGATCCAAACCGCTTCCTTTGTCGCTTAAAGCTGCGATGTATTACTGCCTTAGTGGCGAATCCGCTATAGTGTCAAGCTTGGAACCTTTCAGCTTATTGCGCCTCCGTTCGGTGAATACATACCCGGACTAAGACATGGAATCATCCTTATGCATGCGGGTAACATCCGTATACCCACGTATCACCATGTACCCGTCTCCATATATTAGGAACGCATCCTTAGTTCTTCTTAAGTACTTAAGGATCGTCTTAACAGTCACCCAATGATCCATTCCTGGATCAGACTGGTATCTGCTCGTGACACTTAGAGCGTACGATACGTCGGGCCTTGTACATAACATAGCATACATGATAGATCCTATTGCGGATTCATAGGAAATCTTACTCATGCAAATCCTCTCGTCTTCTGTGTGTGGACACATAGACTTCGAAAGGTGTACCCCATGCCTAATGGGTAAGAAACCTTTCTTGGATTCCGACATGCTAAACCTCTTTAGCACTCGGTCTATATATGTAGACTGCGAAAGACCAAGCAACCGTTTCGATCTATCTCTATAGATCTTAATCCCGAGGATGTAGGTTGCTTCTCCCAGGTCTTTCATGGAGAATGTCTTGGATAACCAAACCTTCACTGACTGTAAGATTGAAACATCATTTCCTATAAGTAGTATGTCATCGACATAAAATACTAGGAACACGACTGCACTCCCACTAACTTTCTTGTACACACAAGGTTCGTCTGGATTTTGTGAGAAATCAAACTTTTTGATTGTCTCATCAAAACGGATATTCCAGCTCCTGGATGCTTGCTTCAATCCATAAATGGATTGTCGCAATTTGCATACCTTGGTTTTATCAACCGATGTGAAACCCTCAGGCTGTATCATATACACGTCCTCGAGCAGGTTTCCATTAAGGAAAGCTATTTTCACATCTATCTGCCATATCTCATAATCATAATGAGCCGTTATGGCCAGGAGCATCCGAATGGATTTAAGCATAGCTACAGGCGAATAGGTTTCGTCATAATCAACACTTTGCTTTTGACGATATCCTTTCGCCACCAATCTAGCCTTATAGGTAATCACATTACCATCCATGTCGGTTTTCTTCTTGAAAACCCACTTGCACCCTATAGGCTTTATCCCTTCAGGTGGGTCAACCAAGTTCCAAACTTGGTTTTTATACATGGAATCCATTTCCGACTTCATGGCACCAAGCCACTTATCCCTTTCTGAACTTGTCAGCACTTCTTCATAACTGGTAGGCTCCTCATCATCAATGAGTAAAACGTCGTTCGATTCACTTACGAGAAATCCATATCTCTCAGGAATATTGCGTGTTCTACCAGATCTACGAAGATGTGGTGTTACAATAGGTCCAGACGATTGCTCATCACTATGAGTTGTCGGCTGTTGTGCTTCACCAGGTATCTCATTAATGTCTATTTGAGTCTCTCGAGCCTCTTCAAGCTCGATGACACTCCCACTGTTTTCTTACAAGAGAAACTCTTTCTCTAGAAACACAGCATGCCTTGAAACAAACACCTTTTGTTCCACAGGATGATAGAATTGGTAACCCCTTGTTTCCTTAGGGTATCCAATAAATAGATATTTATCAGACTTAGCATCCAATTTGTCTGATACAGTCCACTTCACATAAGCAGGACAACCCCATATCTTCAAGTAAGATACATGAGATTTCTTACTATTCCATATCTCATATGGAGTAGTTGAGACTACCTTGGTAGGCATTCTGTTTAACAAGTAAACAGCTGTCTGAAGTGCATAGGCCCAAAAGGACTTGGGAAGAGTCACATGATTCATCGTTGACCTGACCATGTCCAACAAGGTCCGGTTACGCCTCTCAGATACACCATTATGCTGTGGTGTATATGGCGGAGTCCATTGAGACAATATACCATTGTCTCTTAGATAATCAAGAAACTCTTGACTTAAGTATTCACCACCTCGATCCGATCGAAGTATTTTAATACTCTTATCATGTTGTTTCTCTACTTCATTTCTGAATTCTTTGAACCTTTCAAAGGCTTCAAACTTGTGTTTCATCAAGAACACATACCCAAACCGTGAGTGATCATCGGTGAAGGTAATGAAGTAGTTATAGCCTCCTAATGCTTGAGTTGACATAGGTCCACATACATCAGTATGTATTAGTCCTAGTAACTCTCCCACTCGTTCACCTTTTTCCTATAAAAGGTAACTTAGTCATCTTGCCTTTTAAGCATGATTCGCATGTATCGTATGAATCCAATTCAAACGATTCCAGAATTCCACATCGGTGTAATTCGGACATGCATTTCTTGCTTATCCGGGAGACGACAATGCCACATGGAGTCTATTTGATTATCCTTTCGAGCACGCTTGTTGCTGCGCCGATATTGCAAATGTCCTTTGGATACGTCAGCGTATAAATACCATTGCTTAAAGTTCCGGTCCATAAAGAACTCCATTCAAAGTTATGTAACAACAATTGTTACTAAAAGTCAAATGGTACCCATTTCTATTTAAACAAGAAATAGAAATGATGTTCTTTATCAACGAAGGAACATAAAAGCAATTGTCCAGTTCTAAGACAAGTCCTGCAGGGAGTTTCAACAAATACGTTCCGATGGCGAGTGCAGCAACCTTTGCTCCATTCCCAACACGTAAATTTGACTCTCCCTTGACGAGTCTTCTTCTATTCCTTAGCCCATGTATGTCATTACATATATGTGAGCCACACCCAGTATCCAATACCCAAGTGTTTGAGGAAATAGAATGACAATCAATAACGAAGATATCTGAAGAAGATGGGGCATCCGATGCCTTATTCTTCTTCACGGACTCAAGATAAATCTTGCACTTTCTTCGCAAATGGCTCTCCTTGCCATAATGATGGCAAGTTTCCTTTTGTGCTAGTTCTACCTTCTTAGCCTTTCTCTTCTTTCCCTTCTGCTGTTCCTTTGACTTCCTCTTAGAACCTTTCTTCGAGGAATCAACTAATAGCACCGTCCCCTGCTCATGCTTCTCAGAAGACTCCACAGATGAACCTTCTAGCATCTCAGAGGTGAAGAGGAGCTTTGAGACTTCGAACCTTTCGAATCTCACTTGCTCATCAACCAACTCACAAAGATGAAGGACTACGATATGAGCATCCATATGCTCATGCTGCTTTCGTAGCTTGGGTTCCATCGCGGCTAGCATGATGCAACTCATTTGTTCAGAATCACTCACATGTTTCTGATAGGCCAACAATTGGTCCAGAGTTGCATCGTCACTAGGACGGGCGGGAAGAGGCGCTTCGAGGACATTTGCAAGCTTTTCAACATTGAGAACAATTCTTGAGCTTCTAAGCCGATCAAGAAGCTCTAGTCAATTTATTCGAATCCAAAATGGAACGCAATTCAAAGACATCATGATCAATCTTAGAAATACAAAACGAGCATATATGAGAAAGATGATTTTAAAATGCATCAATATACATTTATAAATCCCATTCATTTTTCGAATTTCAAAAAACCCCAAAATCACTTCGGGAGATCGTAGGTCCATCTCCGAATGGGCTGATATCCATCATAGTTATGAACAACCTTGGAGAGAGTCCAACAAGCCATTCATAACTACGACGGTAGGTATCTTCTATACCGATTGCATATCACGTATATGCAACTATCACAATGTGCTATCAACTAATTGAATGTTCACACATACATCGGGTTGTTATGTTATTAACAAGTATGCATCATACGCATAGCACCCAACTTCACCTCCCTTTACATCGACCTTGGAGAGAGTCCAACAAGCCGATGCTCCAGGTTAAAGCCAACCCATTAATCGAGAAATAGTTTTAATATGGTTAGAGTGCATTCAACCAATTAGCCCAGCTTGGAGAGAGTCCAACAACCAAAGCTAACGATTGACCTCTGACTCTTACCATATTAGTATTAAACTATTCCATGGTTTCAACATGTTCGGGTTCGAGCCGGGCTTGGAGAGAGTCCAACAACCCAAACAAGAAACGGAACTCTGGTTCTAACCATTTTAATGGAAGGTGTAGGCTTTAATATTGTTTAAGGGTTTTTATGTCTCATCCTCTTTGCATGCAAATAACTATTATCTACATGGCATGGCATACATGGCATACATCTACATGTCACGACACGCATGGCATAATGTTATGCATCTAATGCAATTACATGGCATACAATTATGTCATGTATATATTACTTTATATGTCATAACTATTTATGGAAATAAAATATGTTTAAGATTTGATTCTCCAAATCAAATCATAATTAAATTAGAAACAAATTTCCAAATCTAATCACATATTTTATTCATGGAATTATTTGATTAAGGAAAATCTATTTAGGAAACCAATTTCCTAAATCATTAAAACTACTTATGGAAATAAAATATTTTAAGATTTGATTTCCCAAATCAAATCATGATTAAATTAGAAACAAATTTCTAGAATCTAATCAAATATTTTATTTATGGAAAATATCAATTTCCATAAATACTTCCAACTTTCCAAAAGTGGAAGATTTCCATAAATACTTCTAGACTTTCCAAAATTAAAAATTTCCATAAATACTTCTAAAATTACAAAAATTATAAAATATCCAGAAAAACATTATGACTATCTCAAAACCATTTTTACGATTATCTCTAAACACAACCTGGGCTCTGATACCACTGTTGGGTTTCCGGCACCGCGGCGTGTGTGTGTTCGATCATGTTTCGTAAACATGAACACAGTGAAGCAATAAAAATAATAAATACTCCTATTTATTACAACACACACAACACACGCATGCATATTACAACAAGTGTAGACATAACCGTAAATTTAAATTTGCAATAAAAGTAATTTAAACTACGTTATACCTTCGTTATGACGTGTAGCGGGAACGGCATCAACCGGAACGATCCTCGCTAGAATCGTATCTATCAGTATCCACGCCGAGTTCCTCGGGATGACTTCGCTAAGCCACGAGCTTCGTCTTCGTACGGGTTACTAGCCTCGTGTTGAAGACGACGTGATCGAGAGATGATCACTATCCGAATCCAAATTCGGATCCAAAACGAGTCCTCAAAACTCGCTTCTCCGGAGAGGTATTCGTCAACCGATTGACGAATCCTTCATCCTCCACCTCAGAGGATTACCGGAGATCGAATCCCCGGTAAGTTATCCGCTATTGGAGCTCTAACCGTCGTCCAAACGATGCTCCGACGAGAGGAGAAGAAGCTGTCCAGAAAACTGGACAGCTTGGTGGAGGAGTAGGCGCCGGCCAAAACAAGGAAGCCAAGTGCTCACCTTTTCAACGAGGCCTAGGAAGATCACCGGAGGGTCGCCGGAGGATCACCGGCTGAAGCTTGGTCGCCAAGAGGAGGACGCCGGACAAGGGGCAAGGCCAAGGAGCTTGGGCGCAACTCCTTCAATGGGGTTAGGTTTAGGGCTCACTTAATTATCCATTAAGCCCTCTTTTATAGAGAACTAATTCTCTTAATGGTTATTGGATCATAACCATTAGGCTCGTTAACCTGCTCCATTAAGATAAGTTAAAATAAACCAAACCATGATGGTTTATTTTAAGTTAAAACGAACCGAACCAACTTTTGGTTCATTCGTTTAAAATAAATCAAACCCTTTGGTTTATTCTCCTCCATTGGATTAGAACCAAACCATTTTGGTTCATTCATTATGTCTTCATAAGACACGGCCCATCCACGCTTCCATTTCGACTGAAACGATTTCATGCTCGCTTTATGTTTGGTCCAACCAAACCTAGTTTCTCTCGGTCTGAGAATCTCATTCTCAAGCTCGTTTTAAATCCTTTGGATTACGCTCGTTGTGCGTGTGACCAAATAGGTTCTCGATTTATGTTGGCCGTCTATAATTAACCATTAATTATAGAACGATCATGAGTGGCACCTAGTAGTACATCATGATCCCCAATTAACCGAAAAAATCAACGGTTGATCCAGAACTATTTCTGAAACCCTTCAGCAGCTCGAATGATTCGTGCCCCATTCCCTTCACTCATCTTATACCCACTTGGTTCAGGACATGGTCTATAGTGTCAGTCCCCACTAGGCTGACTACGTCACACCTAGCCCAAGTATTATTTCCTCGTCCTACGGATTCTAGTTACTCCACATGTATCGAAGAGTACCTTACTCTAAACATGTAATGCTTTGGCCAAAGACTTTTAGTAACAATCCGACGAGAGGCCATGGGTATACATCTCCTCGCAAGGAGTGGTGAATCCTTTATAGGCTATTCAAACACCTTCGATCACTTCGACTTATACCCAATCATCCCGGGTCCACATCTCCTTAGAGATGTTTGCTTAAGATGTCAAAGCATAAGTCTCCATGATCAAGATGACTTGAATACCGCAAGTCAAAGGAACATAGCACTTAAGCCACAGTAAGAACTTCATTGACATATCTATATATGCAGAGAACCATATGAAGTCTTACGGTTGGTCACTCCAATGAACTAGTTACCATAACTAGCATCCACGATTAAATCCGGACATCACTATGTCTCCAGCCAGTGAGAATCAGCTGCTTGGATACACCAAGGAGTATACCTCGTGCTAGTCTCGGCGAAATTGATGGTGTCGAATCCATCAATTCATCGACTAGGGATAATTCCGATACATCACAATTACACATGTAGAGATACTCACTAGTTGTGATCCAATCACAAATTCTCTCATGCTGTGAATCGTATCGTGGACATTCAGTAAATGAGTTTAAGATCCAATCAATACATGAAACATGTATACTCAAATAGTGAATATTCATTTATCATATAAATGGTTCGTACATAAGGCGATTGCCTTAGGACATCTCTCATATATTACTATCAAGTATACCGATGATGATCTGATTTTGGACTTAGGGGCGTATCGTCGGCGTTCCGATAGCGTTTCGGTGTCATAGAGAAGAGGCATTGTGGGATCACTTTGTAAGCACTTTTGATGACCTAAAGGGGTGAAACCCCCCTTCTTTTATAGCCTTGGAAGCTCCCCAAAATTTAGTTCTAGCTCATGGTCAAAGAACCTCATCTCCCCAAGATAAGTGGAGCTTATCTTGACTCTCCTCGAGGTGGGTAGTTTGACTGACAGTTGACTGATGATCGACTGATGCCAGCAGCAGTCGACTGCCAACAACCAATAGTCGACTGGTGGCTAGGGTATCCAGCTGTAACAACAAGTTAGCTTGAAATGAAAACAATACAGGTGAATTCGACGACCACTTACCATTCGATCTTGACCTAGACCTTCCACTGGAAGTCTTAGTCAAATCGCCGCTTAAGGATGTCTCCGTACGGAGGATCCGACCTTACATTCACTCACACACGAGCTTACCTTAGGTCCTTTTGTGACTTACAACTTTGCTTCAGGTCTTTACCTGGGTTCTTCGCCTCCCTTCGAAGTTCTCTCAGTGTCGCTCGACCACCACGGTTTCCCGACTCGGGATTCTCCAGGTATCGTCGACCTTCAGCTCAGCTTAACCATTCATGCACACTTGGTTCAGCTCGTTAGACAACAATATGACCTTAGCTCTGGGTTTTTGTCATAATCAAAATCTAGGTTCGATTATCTAGTGCCTACTGCACCAACACTTCCCAGTCGATTGGAACTCTTGTCATCTCAGTCACATAATCTACCGTCGATCACTAGATGTGTTGCTAATTCGGCATCCTAGTCGTCTGGACCATATGCAGTCGATTGGACCTCCGTTGACTGGAAACCAATGAGTCGATTAAGTACTTGCAAAATAGTGAACACAAAACACACTATGAAATGAAATGATAGTAGTAATACTGCCTAATCTTGACTTCTTAGTCCCACACAAACTATCCGTCGAATCGATGCCTACCTTGTCCCCCTATAGAGGACTCAGCCTCACATCTTCACTCACGGCTTACCTACTGGCTGTCCAGTCTGACTTACTGTGCTTGACATCCCATCTAACCCACCAGGGATTCCCGCCAGCTATCGGTCTCCCTAACCCAACTGGACTTCATGCCGACTTAACACACATATTAAAAAATAAGTAATTCCTTACTTTAACTATTGTTCATACATTAAAACTAAGGAGTGATGCTCCTTGCATCAGCAAGACCATGCTCGGGTACATGCGGGTGCTCAGGCAAGGAGTTATGTGACTCGAGTAGGCAAGCGAGTCGAGAAAGTTGGATGATGTTTGGGGGAGGATAGTGCTCATGCAATGCTATCCTAGGGCTCGAGGAACGCTGGGAATATCAATTCGGAGAACATAGTGCTTGAGAGATTCTAGTAAGGCTCCGGAGAGATCCTCTTAGAAATTACGGTGGATATCCCCATTCAGCATAGGTCAATTCTAGCAATATCATAGAGATAGGATTATTAAGAATTGAATTAGCATAAATTCTTCTCAATATTTGTATCAGTGTTCTACTCTCTAGTTCTATAAGAGACCATTGATTCTAAATGATAGTCAATTGATTCTCTTATTGCTATTGCAAATGCATATATAACATCCATTTTGAACTTATATTTTTAAAGTGAAATTTGTTTGATTATACCTAATTGAAAGAAAGTCCTATGTTTCTTTGACACTACTAAAGTTACTTCACTATACGATAATAGAAAAAGGTATTTGTAATTCTTGATATAATTTTATTATTATTTATACGTCTTATCACAATTGAAAAATTTCTCGCCTAATTAGATTTGATGAACCTCTCTTATTTAGTTTGTGTAAATCAACACATATCAAAGGGTCGCCAAGAGATATCTAAGCAAGATCCCTCTAATGTTGAAGTCATCATCCATCCATTAATAGAACAGTAAAAAGAATGGAAAAGAAAAAAAAAATAAAAAACTAAGATTAAGATTTCATACCATAGGTCTATGACTACAACATTTCCATCCTTTTATAGAGGTCTCAAACCCTAATAGATTTTCATATCTTGAGGGTTACAAGTTGTGGGTCATTATAGTACATCATTAATTTTCATAGGATCCATATTTAATTTAGTTGTATTACTTAATTTGAACCTAATATACTTATAAAAGTACATCATAGGATCATTAGAAATTGAATTAGTGAAGATTCTTCTCAAAATTTATATAAGTGGTCTACTATCTAGTTCCAAAAAAGGTAATTGATTCCAAATGATAGTCAATCGATTCTCTTATTACTACTACAAATTCATAACATCCGTTTTGAACTTATATTTTAAAGTGCAATTTGTTTGGTTATATCTAATCGAAAGAAAGTGCTATGTTTCTTTGGAAGTAGTAAAATTGCTTAACTATAATAGAAAAAGGTATTTGTAATCAATGATATAATTTTATTATTATTTATGCGTCCTATCATGGCCGAGAAAATCTCCGATGTTGGATTTATGTAAATCAAAACGTATCAAAGGGCTTGATGAAGCTTTCTCCAGTGTTGGATTTACGCAAATCAAAACGTATCAAAGGACTAGATGAAAAATATCCAGGCAAGACCCCTCCAACCCTGAAATCATCATCCCGTGTTGGCTTAGGATCTGATGAGAGTACACTCAAAAATACGCACACACATACTAATATGCAAGAGGAATTAGAGGGGGAAGGAAATTACTTCTTGAACACTTTATTATAACGATTGATATACAAATACACAACTCTAAGACTCTTTAAATAAATCATAAAGTAAGACTAATTCCACTAGTTAATCCCAATTAATCCTATGGAAAGAGGAAAACTTATCCCAATTAATCCTATGGAAAAGGAAAATTTATCCCAATTAATCATATGGGAAAAAAAACTTATCTCAATTAATTCTATGGAAAAGGAAACCTTATCCCAATTAATAAAAAAAAAATGTGACCTATCCGCTCACACTTTATCATGTCCAGATTATTTGCTCACACTACCCCTCCTAATCCTGACATGGTTCTAAATCACGGGCGCTAAGTAGTTATCGTATGACAGCTAACTTCACTCCTGGCAATGCTTTAGTTAAAACGTCGGCTCGTTGTTCTCTGGTATTAATGAACTCAACCACAATCTGTCCCTTCTCAACATATTCTCTGATAAAATGAAACCTTGTATCTATATGTTTGCTTCGACCATGGAATACCGGATTCTTCATGAGAGCTATGACAGATTTGTTGTCAACAAACAAAATTACCGGCTTTGGCTTTACACCGGTTAATTCGCTAGCAAGACTCCTTAACCACAAAGCATGACAGGCTGCAGTTGTGGCTGCCATGAATTCTACCTCACAAGATGAAAGCGCCATTGTCTTCTTCTTCTGTGAATTCAAGGACACCAAACTTTCATTAAAATAGAAAGCCATTCCACTTGTGCTTTTCCTTCCATCGAGATCGCAGGCTAAATCACTATCCGAGTAGCCAAATACACTAACTTCCTGGGGTCATTTTATGTAAACAAGTCCGAAGTGGATTGTACCTTTCAAATACCTGAAAAATCTATTTGACCACCTTTTAATGCATGATTGTAGGTCTCCATGTATGTGTCCGGTCAGTCAGTGTATGTGTAGCAAATATCTCAGACAACCAATGATGCGCCTGTACTCCGTGGCGTCAACTGGAGTCCCTTCCAAGTCTTTATGCAACTGTGTCTTGGGTTCCATCGGATGCTTTGTGGCATTACAATCTGTCATCTTGAACTGAGATAGATTTTTCTTGGCATAAGCTGATTGTTTAAGTAAAATTCGACTCTTCTGTTGCTCCACTTCAATCCCTAAGTAGTAGGAGAGAAGACCCAAATCACTCATCTCAAATTCTGTCATCATTTGTTGTTTGAACTTGTTGATTTTTTCTGTGCTACTTCCTGTCACGATGAGATCGTCGACATACACTCCAACAAGTATGCTTTCTTCTAGTTTACCTCTTGTATATACTGCATGTTCTTGAGTACATTTCTTGAAACCAAGCTCTTCCAGACTCCTGTTCAGTCGTATGTTCCAAGCTCGTGGAGCTTGCCGCAGTCCATAGAGGGCCTTGGATAGCCTGTACACCTTATGTTTCTGATTTTGTACCTCAAACCCTTCTGGTTGAGTGACATATATTTCTTCTTCTAACTCTCCGTTAAGAAATGCTGACTTCACATCTAGATGGTATACCTCCCATCTTTGATTTGCCGCAAGCGCAAGAATGACTTGAACAGTGTCAAATCTAGCGACAGGTGCAAACACCTCTTCAAAGACGATGCCTTGTCTTTGTACATAACCTTTAGCCACCAATCTTGCTTTGTGTTTGACGACTTTCCCCGTTGAATCTTTCTTCAGTTTGAACACCCACTTTAGGCCGATAGGTTTATGACCTAATGGAAGCTCAGTTAGGGTCCATGTCTTGTTCATCTCAATAGATCTCAGCTCTTCCTGCATTGCTTCGTACCAGCAAGTCTCGGTTGTAGCCTCTTGGTAACATGTCAGCTCTTCAGAAATCATCATCATCACCTCATTCTCTTCTTCGTCAATACCAACCACTTCCTCAGTGTTGGCATAGATATCGATAATGGATCTAAACCGGACTGGCCCTTCATGAGACTCGAGTGTGTTTGTTATCGGAGGCGAGGTAGCTGTATGGGCGTTCGATGGTGGTGTAGATGGACTTGACATTCTTGGCATGGGTACTACGGCTGTTGTTGGAAGTGTGATATCTTTTGCCCCTGCCTCAACGTCTGCTGCAATAGTCACCTCATCGGTGTCGAATGCATCTACCACCATAAACTCCGATAGGTTTTCTTCATTGTTAGCACCTGCACTCCATGCCCATTCACAATTTTCTTGAAACATTACATCTCTACTTACTTGTAGCTTGTCATGCCTTGGATCAAAAAAACAATGAGCTATGCAGCCTTCCTCGACACCCAAGTATACCATGGGTGAGCTTCTGTTGTCAAGTTTCTTAAGGCGAGGGGTTGTATTTTTCACATATGCAACACAACCGACCACTCTCAAGTGGGCGAGATGTGGCTTTCTCCTCATCCAAGCTTCAAATGGGGTACAGTCTCTTAGCACCTTAGTTGGGAGACAGTTTAACATATAGACATCATACCTAACCACCTCTCCCCAGAATCTTGCTAGCATATGTGTACCCTTGAGGAGAGATCTTGCCATGGCCATCACGGTGCGATTACGATGCTCCACTACACCATTCTGTTGGAGTGTGTAGGGATCCATGAGGTGCCGCTCGATTCCTTCATCTTCACAAAACCGAGTGAACTCCATGGATAGAAACTCGCCGCCCCGGTCTGTACGGAGTGTTCAGATCTTGTATCTAGTCTTGTTCTCCGTCAAGGATTTGAACTTCTTGAATGCTTGGAATGCATTATTCTTTGTTGCCAATATAAACACCCACATCCACCTTGTGAAATCATCAACAATCAAAAGAAAATACTTGTTACCGGCGAGTGTACATGGTGAGATTGGCCCGCAAATATCAGCATGGAGAAGATCCAACGGATTTTACGCTCTAAAGTTTGCTTGGCACGAGAATGGTGATCTTGCATGCTTGGCGATCACACACACCTCGCAAAGCTTGTTCGGCTGGGGCAATAGTGACACACCAACCACCAATTTCTTCTCACCCAACAGCTTCAAGTCATGGAAATTGACATGTCCGAGCCTTGAATGCCATAACCAGATTGGGTCTTCTAGGCTTGCTAGGAGATAGGCTTGCTTGAATGTCTTCAAGGTTTTCTTGTACAAACGATTTTGTGTTTGCTTTACCAGCATCAAGAGCTTCCCGCTCCTATCAATCACCTTCATGGTATCTCCTTCCATGTGCACCTCATTCACAGCTTCTGTCAATTGACTAAGACTTATGATATTACTACAAAGTTTCGGAATGTAGTATACCTCATGGAGAGTCTTCTGATTGCTGTTCTTGCATTCGAACACAACCGTCCCCTTGCCCATGATCTCAATGGTTGATCCATCGCCAAACCTCACCCTCCCGGTGATGGTTTCATCTAGTTCTTGAAACTTCTCGTGATGACCAGTCATGTAGTTGCTGGCACCATTGTCAAGGTACCAGACGTCTTTATCTTCTCCTTTCTTAATGTTGCGGTACATCTCCGGTATCAACTTTTCTTCACTAAGCAAAATGGTATCCTGCCACTCACGGATAGTGTGAGACTCCTCGTGGTACGGTCATCATCAGTGCTGGCTCTTCATCGGTGGCGCAAGTGAGGTACGCCTTATCATCACGACGCTTGTTGTAGCACTCGGATGCATAATGCCCCATTTTCTCACAATTGAAACACTTTATAGGTCTCTTATCACGAGTGCCTCTGCCGTTGTCGCTAGTGCCTCTTGAATTGTTTTGGCACGGCGTACCACGACCACGACCGCGACCGTACCCTTGCCCATGCCCATGCCAGTTGCCATGACCAGGGCTCCTGGACCCACGCCCCTTGCTTCCTGACGAAATGTCCTCATTGCTCTCCTTCTATCACATTTGCCATTCGACATGAGTAAGTAGGAGCTCACCTTCAGTGTCGTTGGTGCTGGCGCGTAATCGTAGTGTTCGTTCCTCGTACGCCTTTAGTCGTCCTATAGTCTCCTCAAATAGTATTGTCTCAAGGTCGTGGAACTGCTCAATACCGACAACAATAGGAAAGAATTTATCAGGGACAGAATCGAGCAACTTCTTTACCAAAGAAGAATCTTCAAATGTGACACCAAGAGTGGAGAACTTGCTGCTCATGACACTGAGTTTGCCAGCAAACTCGTCAATCGTCTCGGTCTCCTTCATCCGGAGGGCGTCGAACTCGCTCTTCAACGTCTGTACACGTGCCTTCTTCACTCAGTTACTACCAAGGTACCTCATCTTGAGGCTGTCCCAGACTTCCTTCGCCGTCTTCTTTTTTGCAATTTGAAGAAGGATGACTTCAGGGACACACTGCAAGATGTATGCTCGTGCCTTTTTTTCCTTCTTTGCATCCACCTGGGCTCCTTTTGTTGGCTCCACCGCCTCCCAGACTCCCTGAGCATCAAGAATCACTTCTGTTTTATTGCCCACATAGTATAATTGTGAGGGCTTAACATCGGATAGGAAAATGACACTCCGCCATTCTCTTTCGTAGCAGCTTGTGGGAAACCCGACATTTTGTGGAATCGTGGATTCTTGGGTGTTTTGTACTATCAAGGCTCTAATACCAGATGTTGGCTTAGGATATGATGATAATACACCCAAAAACACGCACACACACTAATATGCAAGAGGAATTAGAGCGAGAAGGAAATTACTTCTTGAACACTTATTACAACGATTGATATGCAAATACACAACTCTAGGACTCTTTAAATAAACCATAAAGTAAGACTAATTCTACTAGTTAATCCCACGGAAAGAGAAAAATTTATCCTAATTAATTCTACGGAAAAGGAAAACTTATCACAATTAATTATATGGAAAAAAGAAAAACGTATCCCAATTAATCCTACGGAAAAGGAAACCTTATCCCAATTAATGAAAAAAAAAATATGACCTGTCCGCTCATACTTTATCATGTCCGGATTATTTGCTCACATCCCGTCCATTAATTGATCAGTAAAGAGAATGGAGAAGAAGAAAGTAAAATCTATGATTACGATTTCATATCATAGGTTCATGATGACAACATTTCCAACCTTCTATAGAGGTACTAAACCCTAATAGGTTTTTATATATTGGTATGCGAAGATCTGATTATTAGTTTTAATCTTCTCAAGTTTATGTTGCAAACTAAAACTGCAATTAAGGTTAATGTATGGCAATGTAATTTGGATGATGTGGTGCAGGTACTTGCACCACGAAGAGACTCCCCACATCATCCATCGCGACGTGAAAGCCAGCAACGTCCTCCTCGACGCCGACTTCACCGCCAAGGTCGCTGACTTTGGCTTCGCCAAGCTGGTGCCGGAGGGCGCCACCCAGCTTACCACCAACGTTAAGGGCACCCTCGGCTACCTCGCCCCCGAGTACGCCATGCTTGGCAAGGTCTCCCATCGCTGCGACGTCTACAGCTTCGGCGTCCTGCTCCTCGAGGTCATCACCGCGCGACGCCCCATCGAGAAGCTCCAAGGCGGCACCAAGCGCGACATTGTCGACTGGGCGACTCCTCTCGCCGAGTGCGGCGCCTGGGACCGCTTGGCCGACCCCAGGCTCCTCGCCCAGTTCGACCGCGCCGAGCTCCAGAACGCCGTAGCCATCGCACTGCGCTGCACCGACGCCTTTCCGGGTAGACGGCCCACTATGAAGGAGGTGGCGGAGCTTCTGCGGCCGGTTCCTAGGCGGCCGAAGGAGGTACCGGCAGCAACACCGATAGACGCGGAGGAGGAAGTGGGAATAAAGGCATAAGTGCAGATTAAAAAATTATTAATCAGATAATTAATAAGAAGCTGAATTATATATATATATATATATATATATATATATATATATATATATATATATATATATATATATATATATATATATGTGTGTGTGTGTGTGTTCAAGGAAAAATGTTGATCTTGCTCAAATTTTGCAACCCCCTCCCCCACCAACCTTTTTCTCTTTATAGAATATTGATTCATGCAGTCACTTTTTGACTTCTTCCACAGAAAACGTTGGAGAATGTTGAATTCTTTCACGATCATAATAGTATTCCCTGTAAAGGTTAACACGCGTCAGATGACTATTGATATTTTCCGACAATGACCCTTCAATGTTTAAGTTAGACAAGGAAGAGATGGCGTTAACTCAAAGGAGAATGTTTAGAGAGAGAGAGAGATCTCCTTACCTTTTCCCCCTTCTCACCTTATATAGTAGCTATGAGGTAACATTCTTTTTCTGGTCACCTCTGAGATTCCTTTTAGTGAGCCGTTAGGGGACAAGCTCTGAGTGGACCCTCTATGTGATATGCCACGGAGGCCCTTATCATCATGAGAGCAAGTCGTTAGGGGACAAGAGGTAATTAACGACCCAGGCTAGGAGGTATCTTTCTTGAGGCCCCTCTTGCACCCTATCTGATAACGACTAGGGGGTCCCCTTGTGACTAGATGACTAGTTTCTCATATAGCCAGGTGGGTAAAGGGCAAAGTGGTTGAGTGGCCTGACTTGCGGGTGTAGCCGAATGGTTGATAGGCAAGGTGGGCGAGTGGTTTAACTTTCGGATGTAATTGAATGGCCTAGGTAGGGTGGCCGAGTGGATTAATATGCGGGCGTAGTCGAATGGTCGATAGGCAGGGTGGCTTGACTTTAACATCAGTTTGGTTGCCACTTCTTTGTCCTGGGTTCGGTAGTTCCTTCGCTCCCCAATTTGGCACGACAGACCCTAAAGTGGTCCTTCCTTACTTTCTACATTTCTACCTATCTCTTTCCTTTGAGCCAACTGGTCATGGAACTCCATTTCCATTGGTTCAGCCTTTCATGCATTTTTATCAGATCATTAGCCCCAAAAAAAAATCTTGATGTCCTAGCCAAACTTTGGGGCTTTGTAGACGAGCCATTGGCCCAAATTATTGCATATCACCCTCTTTTTAGGGTTATGGGCCCCTTTCTTCATTTTAATTAAAGGCTCCCTTCCCCGCCACCTATTCTCCACTCCTTTTAGTAAGTGAAATGTTGCCCCCTTTCCCCCTTCCTTTTCGGTTATGGCTTCTCACCCTAAACGGTCAGTGGGGTCACAAGACCTTCCAGGGTTCGAGACTCAATCTTCAACTTTGACATTGTCCCACCTCTTCTGCCAACAAAAATCTTAGTATGTCTCGGAGGTCATTCCCTTGCTATTCGCAAAACCTATTGATCGACCACATCGTCCTCCTCCCCTTTGCCATTCCTTCTTTGTGGCCCAGCTCAAAGCCGGTCTCCATTTATCCGTTCCCCCTATATGTTGGAGATCTTGGGCTAGGCTAGAGAAGGGGGGAGGTGAATAGCACTTCTTCGATTTCTACACAAGTTGTTAGCAGAAGCAATAATAATGAAGTGAAAACTAGAATGAAAATCAAGTAAAGACAATGCTAATGAAAAATTTAAGATGGTTTAGAGATCCACTCCTACTCCACGACAATCCTTGAGGCGGATCACTCTTTGCAAGCCTTCACTAAACTTCTCCTTTTGATGAGCACATTAAGGTGGAGAAACCTTCTTTACAAGACAATCACTTCTTCTTACAATGATGGTGGAAGTAAGCTTAGGAAGAAGAGATTAAAGACTTAAAAGACGAGAAGGCTTAGAGAGCTTAAGATGAAGAATTTCATGTTAGCACTAGCCTCTCCAAGCTTCCAAACCTTCCCTTAAATAGATTTTTGTGCGTTTGCCCGTTTCTACCCATTGAGCACTTTGCCAATCGACTATTGCATGCTAGTAGTCAACTAGTGCTACTGTTGACCGAATCCAATGGATTCTAGCTCGCCCTGATCGCGATCGTCACCACTCAATGGACACCTGATCAGTCGAGTGCTCATAACACTAGTCGACTCACATAATCTACCGTCGATCACTAGATGTGTTGCCAATTCGACATCCTAGTCGTCTGGACTATATGCAGTCGATTGGACCTCCGTTGACTGGAAACCAATGAGTCAATTAAGTACTTGCAAAATAGTGAACACAAAACACACTATGAAATGAAATGATAGTAGTAATACTGCCTAATCTTGACTTCTTAGTCCCACACAAACTATCCGTCGAATCAATGCCTACCTTGTCCCCCTATAGAGGACTCAGCCTCACATCTTCACTCGCAGCTTACCTACTGGCTGTCCAGTCTGACTTACTGTGCTTGACATCCCATCTAACCCACCAGGGATTCCCGCCAGCTATCGGTCTCCCTAACCCAACTGGACTTCATGCCGACTTAACACACATATTAAAAAACAAGTAATTCCTTACTTTAACTATTGTTCATACATTCAAACTAAAGAGCGATGCTCCTTGCATCAGCAAGACCGTGCTCGGGTGCATGCGGGTGCTCAGGCAAGGAGTTATGTGACTCGAGTAGGCAAGCGAGTCGAGAAAGTTGGATGATGTTTGGGGGAGGATAGTGCTCGTGCAATGCTATCCTAGGGCTCGAGGAACGCTGGGAATATCAATTCGGTGAACATAGTGATTGAGAGATTCTAGTAAGGCTCCGGAGAGATCCTCTTAGAAATTACGGTGGATATCCCCATTCAGCATAGGTCAATTCTAGCAATATCATAGAGATAGGATTATTAAGAATTGAATTAGCATAAATTCTTCTCAATATTTGTATCAGTGTTCTACTCTCTAGTTCTATAAGAGACCATTGATTCTAAATGATAGTCAATTGATTCTCTTATTGCTATTGCAAATGCATATATAACATCCATTTTGAACTTATATTTTACTACAAAGTTTTGGAATGTAGTATACCTCGTGGAGAGTCTTCTGATTGCTGTTCTTGCATTCGAACACAACCGTCCCCTTGCCCATGATCTCAATGGTTGATCCATCGCCAAACCTCACCCTCCCGGTGATGGTTTCATCTAGTTCTTGAAACTTCTCGTGATGACCAGTCATGTAGTTGCTGGCACCGTTGTCAAGGTACCAGACGTCTTTATCTTCTCCTTTCTTAATGCTGCGGTACATCTCCGGTATCAACTTTTCTTCACTAAGCAAAATGGTATCCTGCCGCTCACGGCTAGTGTGAGACTCCTCGTGGTACGGTCATCATCAGTGCTGGCTCTTCATCGATGGCGCAAGTGAGGTACGCCTTATCATCACGACGCTTGTTGTAGCACTCGGATGCATAATGCCCCATTTTCTCACAATTGAAACACTTTATAGGTCTATTATCACGAGTGCCTCTGCCGTTGTCGCTAGTGCCTCTTGAATTGTTTTGGCACGGCGTTCCACGACCACGACAGCGACCACACCCTTGCCCATGCCCATGCCAGTTGCCATGACCAGGGCTCCTGGACCCACGCCCCTTGCTTCCTGACGAAATGTCCTCATTGCTCTCCTTCTATCACATTTGCCATTCGACATGAGTAAGTAGGAGCTCACCTTCAGTGTCGTTGGTGCTGACACGTAATCGTAGTGTTCGTTCCTCGTACGCCTTTAGTCGTCCTATAGTCTCCTCAAATGGTATTGTCTCAAGGTCGTGGAACTGCTCAATACCGACAACAATAGGAAAGAATCTATCAGGGACAGAATCGAGCAACTTCTTTACCAAAGAAGAATCTTCAAATGTGACACCAAGAGTGGAGAACTTGCTGCTCATGGCACTGAGTTTGCCAGCAAACTCGTCAATCGTCTCGGTCTCCTTCATCCGGAGGGCGTCGAACTCGTTCTTCAACGTCTGTACACGTGCCTTCTTCACTCGGTTACTACCAAGGTACCTCATCTTGAGGCTGTCCCAGACTTCCTTCGCCATCTTCTTTTTTGCAATTTGAAGAAGGATGACTTCAGGGACACACTGCAAGATGTATGCTCGTGCCTTTTTGTCCTTCTTTGCATCCACCTGGGCTCCTTTTGTTGGCTCCATCGCCTCCCAGACTCCCTGGGCATCAAGAATCACTTCTGTTTTATTGCCCACATAGTATAATTGTGAGGGCTTAACATCGGATAGGGAAATGACATTCCGCCATTCTCTTTCGTAGCAGCTTGTGGGAAACCCGACATTTTGTGGAATCGTGGATTCTTGGGTGTTTTGTACTATCAAGGCTCTAATACCAGATGTTGGCTTAGGATATGATGATAGTACACCCAAAAACATGCACACACACTAATATGCAAGAGGAATTAGAGCGAGAAGGAAATTACTTCTTGAACACTTATTACAACAATTGATATGCAAATACACAACTCTAAGACTCTTTAAATAAACCATAAAGTAAGACTAATTCTACTAGTTAATCCCACGGAAAGAGAAAAATTTATCCTAATTAATTCTACGGAAAAGGAAAACTTATCACAATTAATTATATGGAAAAAAGAAAAACGTATCCCAATTAATCCTACGGAAAAGGAAACCTTATCCCAATTAATGAAAAAAAAATATGACCTGTCCGCTCATACTTTATCATGTCCGGATTATTTGCTCACATCCCATCCATTAATTGATCAGTAAAGAGAATGGAGAAGAAGAAAGTAAAATCTATGATTACGATTTCATATCATAGGTTCATGATGACAACATTTCCAACCTTCTATAGAGGTACTAAACCCTAATAGGTTTTAATATATTGGTATGTGAAGATCTGATTATTAGTTTTAATCTTCTCAAGTTTATGTTGCAAACTAAAACTGCAATTAAGGTTAATGTATGGCAATGTAATTTGGATGATGTGGTGCAGGTACTTGCACCACGAAGAGACTCCCCACATCATCCATCGCGACGTGAAAGCCAGCAACGTCCTCCTCGACGCCGACTTCACCGCCAAGGTCGCTGACTTTGGCTTCGCCAAGCTGGTGCCTGAGGGCGCCACCCAGCTTACCACCAACGTTAAGGGCACCCTCGGCTACCTCGCCCCCGAGTACGCCATGCTTGGCAAGGTCTCCCATCGCTTCGACGTCTACAGCTTCGGCGTCCTGCTCCTCGAGATCATCACCGCGCGACGTCCCATCGAGAAGCTCCAAGGCGGCACCAAGCGCCACATTGTCGACTGGGCGACTCCTCTCGCCGAGTGCGGCGCCTGGGACCGCTTGGCCGACCCCAGGCTCCTCGGCCAGTTCGACCGCGCCGAGCTCCAGAACGCCGTAGCCATCTCACTGCGCTGCGCCGACGCCTTTCCGGGTAGACGGCCCGCTATGAAGGAGGTGGCGGAGCTTCTGCGGCCGGTTCCTAGGCGGCCGAAGGAGGTACCGGCAGCAACACCGATAGACGCGGAGGAGGAAGTGGGAATAAAGGCATAAGTGCAGATTAAAAAATTATTAATCAGATAATTAATAAGAAGCTGAATTATATATATATATATATATATATATGTTCAAGGAAAAATGTTGATCTTGCTCAAATTTTGCAACCCCCTCCCCCACCAACCTTTTTCTCTTTATAGAATATTGATTCATGCAGTCACTTTTTGACTTCTTCCCCAGAAAACGTTGGAGAATGTTGAATTCTTTCACGATCTTAATAGTATTCCCTGTAAAGGTTAACACGCGTCTGATGACCATTGATATTTTCCGACAATGACCCTCCGATGTTTAAGTTAGACAAGGAAGAGATGGCGTTAACTCAAAGGAGAATGTTTAGAGAGAGAGAGATCTCCTTACCTTTTCCCCCTTCTCACCTTATATAGTAGCTATGAGGTAACATTCTTTTTCTGGTCACCTCTGAGATTCCTTTTAGTGAGCCGTTAGGGGACAAGCTCTGAGTGGACCCTCCATGTGATATGCCACGGAGGCCCTTATCATCATGAGAGCAAGTCGTTAGGGGACAAGAGGTAATTAACGACCTAGGCTAGGAGGTACCTTTCTTGAGGCCCCTCTTGCACCCTATCTGATAACGACTAGGGGGTCCCCTTGTGACTAGATGACTAGTTTCTGATATAGCCAGGTGGGTAAAGGGCAAAGTGGTTGAGTGGCCTGACTTGCGGGTGTAGCCGAATGGTCGATAGGCAAGGTGGCCGAGTGGTTTGACTTGCGGACGTAATTGAATGGCCTAGGTAGGGTGGCCGAGTGGATTAATATGCGGGCGTAGTCGAATGGTCGATAGGCAGGGTGGCTTGACTTTAACATCAGTTTGGTTGCCACTTCTTTGTCATGGGTTCGGTAGTTCCTTCGCTCCCCAATTTGGCACGGCAGACCCTAAAGTGGTCCTTCCTTACTTTCTACATTTCTACCTATCTCTTTCCTTTGAGCCAACTGGTCATGGACCTCCATTTCCATTGGTTCGGCCTTTCATGCATTTTTCGACTGTATCATTAGCCCCCCACCCCCCCCCCCCAAAAAAAATCTTGATGTCCTAGCCAAACTTTGGGGTTTTGTAGACGAGCCATTGGCCCAAGTTATTGCATATCACCCTCTTTTTAGGGTCATGGGCCCCTTTCTTCATTTTAATTAAAGGCTCCCTTCCCCGCCACCTATTCTCCACTCCTTTTAGTAAGTGAAATGTTGCCCCCTTTCCCCCTTCCTTTTCGGTTATGGCTTCTCACCCTAAACGGTCGGTGGGGTCACAAGACCTTCCAGGGTTCGAGACTCAATCTTCAACTTTGACATTGTCCCACCTCTTCTGCCAACATAAATCTTAGTATGTCTCGGAGGTCATTCCCTTGCTATTCGCAAAACCTACTGATCGACCACATCGTCCTCCTCCCCTTTGCCATTCCTTCTTTGTGGCCCAGCTCAAAGCCGGTCTCCATTTATCCGTTCCCCCTATATGTTGGAGATCTTGGGCTAGGCTAGAGAAGGGGGGAGGTGAATAGCACTTCTTCGATTTCTACACAAGTTGTTAGCAGAAGCAATAATAATGAAGTGAAAACTAGAATGAAAATCAAGTAAAGACAATGCTAATGAAAAATTTAAGATGGTTTAGAGATCCACTCCTACTCCACGACAATCCTTGAGGCGGATCACTCTTTACAAGCCTTCACTAGACTTTCCTTTTGATGAGCACATTAAGGTGGAGAAACCTTCTTTACAAGACAATCACTTCTTCTTACAATGATGGTGGAAGTAAGCTTAGGAAGAAGAGATTAAAGACTTAGAAGACGAGAAGGCTTAGAGAGCTTAAGATAAAGAATTAAATGTTAGCACTAGCCTCTCCAAGCTTCCAAACCTTCCCTTAAATAGATTTTTGTGCGTGTGCCCGTTTCTACCCATTGAGCACTTTGCCAATCGACTATTGCATGCTAGTAGTCAACTAGTGCTACTGTTGACCGAATCCAATGAATTCTAGCTCGCCCTGATCGCGATCGTCACCACTCAATAGACACCTGATCAGTCGAGTGCTCATAACACTAGTCGACTGCTACAAGTCAACAGTCGACTAAGAAATTTCTCTTCTCTTGTCCATTAAAAGTAGTCGACTGCCAGTGGCAAGTCGACTTGTCCAAAGCACCAATCAACTACCCCACCCATAGTCAATTTTTTCGAGTACTGAGCAGTCGACTCTCGTAGCCATTCGATTGCTCAAAATAGTAGTCGACTGCTCGATCATAACTTGGCTTCCTAAGTTCGAGTGTCGACTTGAGCCTGAGTGCCGCTCGAACTTCTTGAGTGCTGAGCACTCGAGATCAGTCGACTGATCAAAGAGCCAGTCGACTGTTAAACAATCTACTTGATTGTTTTTGCCTTACCAGTCGACTGATTCAAATATCAGTCGACTGGTACACCTCAAGTATGATAATTTTATACTTAAAACCTAACCCTAAGCCTATACAAACACCTTCAATCTCTTCCATCATCCTAGCACTTTCAAAATCCCTGCGAGTCCATGACTCCTTCATCCTTGCGCTTGCATTCAAAAGCTTCCTTCGACTTTGTCATGCTTTAGGGTCTTCCTTTGCTAAGGTTCACTTGGACTTATGCCGCTAAGACTACATACTAGGGATTATGGTGCCAAAATATCATCCTTGGACTTTTCTTGCCAAAATTCATTTAGACTTACGTCGCCAAGACTATACACTTGGATGTATGCCGCTAAGTCCATATCTTTGGACTTTCCTTGCTAAGTCTTCACTCTTGGACTTTTCTTGCCAAGTATTCACTCTTGGACTTTTCTTGTCAAGTCTTTACTCTTGGACTTTTCTTTATACCTATTACTTAACATCCACGTTAGATTACAAACATTGTCTAACTATAAATGATTATCCAAACATCAAAAGATTAGTACTTGGAGCATTCTTGCACCAATCATCTCCCCCTATTTGATGTTTGACAATCATTTAAGTTATGTCTTTAAATATGCAACACAATATGTCACAATATGAATTATAACTTAAATTATTCCCCTCTCCCCCCTTTGACATACATCAAAAAGAGATAGATAAATTTCCAATAAATCATGTATAATAAGGTGTTATGCTTTGAATTAAGGAATAAAATATAGTTGACGCTCCCCCTTAATCCAAAACATATTCTAACTTTAACATGGTGAACAAAGTATGAAAACATGGATAAAAATTATTGCTAACTTTGCACCAATAATAAAACATCTGCACTTAGGTCTTGGGGTTTAGATATATTTCATAGTTAAATCTCCCCTAACCATTGCATCAATTAGTCTTACTCCCCCTTTTACCTTAAACAATTATCATTTTAAATGTTCCTCTAATCATATCATAGAGTTAGGACTTCCAAGGATTGATGGTAGATGGTAAAATCAGGCTTAAGTACCAAAAATAGTGTTAAAAGTCGACTCAGGGGATTACTAGTCGATTGGTACTAGACCAATCGACTCGTATTTGCAACAATGGACTGCCATTGTTTGGAAGGTGCAGTTTAGTTTTTCATTCAAAAATTAGAAATACATTAATAAATCTAGGAGTGTCAAAATTTTACGAAAATTTGCAGACATATTTGTAAATCCATTTTCTATCAAGGAAAAATGATTGAAAAAATAAATGTTTTCTAGATATCTCGATTGACACAAACTTGGAAACCAATAAAACCTTTAATGCTTTTCCAAACTTTGTATCTTTCTTGACTTACAAAAACTATTTTTCCAGACATGATAAACACAATTTAAAGGGCATTTTATTTGGCATTCCCAATCATATTCTAAGAGATATGTTCACATTAGTTATACACAAATCTTCCCAATGATTGGTCCAATTAAAGATTCATGTCTCTAGATGTCATTTTGGTTCATAGTAATACATCATAACAAGTATGATGAACTAAATACATCTTCTTAACTTCTCACATGATGTATAAGTAGCTAAATACAAAAATTAAGATTTCTTAAGTCTTTTGTAAAATGTGTAAAAGTATAATCCTAAATTTTAGCTATGAGATCATGCAAGACTATACCAACTACTCCACAAAGCACATTCCAAGTTCTCTCCTAAGTGATGTAAATTCCACTTCGGGGAGAGCCTTGGTGAAAATGTTGGTAAGATTGAACTTAGATTCAATGTAATTAAGTTCAATGTCTCTTCTTGCCACATGATCTCTAATGAAGTGATGCTTCACTTCAATATGCTTTGTTCTATAGTGATGTACCAGATTTTTGGTCAAATTAATAGCACTCACATGATCACAATAGACTTTGACTTTGGAGTAGTGTAGCTCATAATCCTCTTGAGTATGTCTCATCCAAAGTAATTAAGCCACAAAATAACCCATGGCCACATACTCGGCCTTGGTTGTAGACAAAGCAACACAAGGTTACTTTCTACTACAACTCACTAAGGAGGATCCAAGAAATTGTCATCCACCACTAGTGCTTTTTTGATCCAATTTGCAACATGCATAATCAGAATCTGTGTACCCAATCTAATCAAAAGTTTGTGTCCCCGGATATTATTAGTATTAGCCCTAAGTGCCAATTATGAGATGATTGGTAAGGAAACTTTTGTATCATATTTCATAATAAAGGAAAAATTTACGGTTATTATATTTACTTCATTGATGTGCCATTTGAATAAATATAATAATATCCTAGGGTAGTTGGTTCTAGTCTATGACATATCAAGATGGTGACTTGATAGTGGGATACTGTAGATATATAAAACACTACTCATAA
Organism: Wurfbainia villosa; assembly: GCA_025175895.1. Lineage (NCBI taxonomy): Eukaryota > Viridiplantae > Streptophyta > Magnoliopsida > Zingiberales > Zingiberaceae > Wurfbainia > Wurfbainia villosa. The sequence goes on from CM045987.1 coordinate 98,704,513, forward strand.
CTGTTCCTAGTCAAGTATTAATATACAACGATAATATTAATACGTTGAGACTAGCATGTAGGTCAACTGATGACTTAATTTCACAAGTCATAGATATAGGATATCAAGTATTAGAGAATATGTACTGAACTGAGAATGTTTCATGGATTATCATATGAGTGTCATAGACATTCTCTTAGTGACTATTGTTATAAATAATCCTTAGACCTGAAATCACTATGGCTCCGTACATAAGGAGTTGTAATCGTCAAACGTCACCTATAACATGGTGGACTATAAAGTCAATCACTGGGTATGCAATTAATTATGTGGAGGGATGTGAGTGATGTAGATAGGATATATCCCTTCCATATGATAGAAATGATATCTGTGGGCCCCTTGATAAAGTAGAACTACTAAAATGCATGGTCATGCTCAAATAAGTCAATGTGAGATATTGAGCTGGATTGGTGTAGTCTACTTGGGGATCAAGAAACACAAAGATTGGTAAGAGGATGACACGAGCTATGCCTCATTAATCAATCTAAATATCAAGGATAGAAGGATTGAGTCATACAAGATAATAGTCACAGAAAGGTTATATCAGATCTCGACATTCTCGTCATTTGGGTAGTAATGATGCACTGTTAGATGCCACTCATTGCTTATGTTTCTAAAAGGAGTTTTAAAGACATTGCCAATGTTACGAGAACCTATTGGGTCACACACTAAGAACATGTTGTTTTGGAGATGAGGTTCATTTTAGTTTGACTAAATGAACCATTATACTATTGAATTGGATTCATTGAGTTAGACTCATTCATTGGGCTAAAACTTGAGTTAGACTCAAGTTGGATTAATTTGAGATAGACTCAAATCAAATCAATTGAAAAAGATGAAGGGTTATGGATTCATCATGCATGATTAATGTGAATTAATCATGCATGGAAGAGGGAAAACCAAAGGTTGGAAGAAACCTCTTATCATGCATGATTAATGTGGATTAATCATGCATTGAGGAGGGAATACAAAAGGATGCAAAAAACCTTTCATATTCATGGGATGAATATAAAAAGGGGGCTTTGGATCATGATGCTTTGTAGAGATTGCCTTTGTTCTTCTTCTTCACTTTCTTGGCCTAGACCCCTTGTGTGGTGTTGCTAGCATAACTTTGATTCTTCAAAGTGTGTATTTGTGTGGATACCATAGAGGCGTGACCATCTTGATCACGCTGAGATTCTTTGAAGAAAAGTTGCTGCCGGGATTGCAAAGGGCTATGCATCAAGGGTAATCTCTCAACTATATGTAGTTGTAAGAATGATTATTTTTATGTATACACATGGATCTCTGGAGGGATCCAATTTTTCCACTGCATTTTGCGATTGTTTTTCACACAAGATCCCTATAGTGGTATCAGAGCCACTTGTGTAACATAAAACATCGTTGTGTTGCTCTTTTATATGAGATATAAATCTGCATGAATTGTTTATTATGAGTGCACGATTGTATGGATGGTTTTGTGCGACAAAACTAGCCGGGCAACACTTGTATGTCAATAGTGGCTACAAGGGTCTCGGGTTCATTCAGACCGCCGTAGAGTAGCGGCTTATAAATCGTGTTTTGCATCATAATAAACATTACATGTCATATATCTTTGTGAATGATGTATGCCATGGTGCATGGTTATGACCCCTTACCCCCAATGAGATTGGATGTATGTGTGTGTGTGCATGTTGTAATTTATAATACGACCTACGTGCCATGCCTTCCACTTATATATATTTTTGATTGTACTAATAATTTATCCTCGAATGTAACTCGAGGTTTCTCCATTGTAATGTACATGTAAATTAGTATTAGTCTACTGGATGATGATGAGAAAGGAAGATGTAGACAACAACACATGGCAACCAAAGGACACACTTGGAGAAGATGTTATCCCTAGGTTGACCCATCGATCTTCTCATTGGCTTGAGAAGATCGTAGATTATGGGTCATAACCATGTCACATTTTTTTTATTTTCTGTATATATGTGATATATGTCATGATAATGATTGTATGTGATGCATGTGTACTTAATTATCAAAATTAGGTCATTTTTCATATTCCTACCAAAGTTTAGTACTCATGACTACCTCGATCAATCGTAGTCAGGTTTGCCAAAGCAAAGTGACTTGATTTATCTTGGTGTATAGTGCAACTGGACAATTGTGATGTCCGACTATTAAACTTTGGGTGTGACCTAACTAAGTTCTCTCAATTAGATTGATAAACTTAGAGGAATAATTTGTTATCATAATTAGGTCAATAATATATGTCTACCAAAGTTTAGTACTCACAACTACCTCGATCAATTGAAGTCATGTTTGCCAAAGCAAAGTGACTCGATTTATCTTGGTAGAGTGCAACTGGACAATTGTGATGTCTGACTATTGAACTTTGGGTGTGACATAACTGAGTTGTCTCAATTAGATTGAAAAACTTAGAGACATATCTCATACGATGGGTAAACCAACAATAGTGTTGTTCCAAGCAAGAGTTACATGGTGTAATTGGTACATAGTACCTACCTAAGTTATACTAGTCTTGGGAGATTAGCCAAAGCTAACTCAAGATGAAGTATAATATGAATCTTGCTTCACTTGTGAAGTGAAAAACTCATTTAATTAAAGACCTAATTAAATGATTAAAATATGATGCTTATTTCTTCATTTCCTTTTGTAGAATCACCATGTCAATAAATATGTCGAATACTCTCTCTCTGTGATTTGTCCTTGAAAAGCACAAGCTCAATGGAGCTAATTTTCTAGACTGGTACAGAAACTTGAGAATTGTTCTCAAGCAAGAATGAAAATTGTATGTCCTAGAGAAACCCATTCCTGAATCACTCATTACTAATGTCACTCGTGCTAATAAGGATGCTTATAAAAAGCTTCAAGATGATGCATTAGATGTGTCATGCTTTATGCTTACTACTATGAACTCTGAGCTTCAGAAGCAACATGAGAACATGGATGCTTTTGATATGGTTGTACATCTTAAACAACTGTATCAAGGGCAGTCAAGGCACGAGAGATTTGAGGTGTCAAAGGCATTATTTGGATGCAAAATGCAAGAAGGAACTTTTGTAGGAACTAATGCACTAAAAATTATTGGGTACGTTGAGAACCTTGAATGATTAGGATTTCCATTGGGTCAAGAGTTAGCCACTGACCTCGTTCTGCAATAATTGCCTGAAGGCTATAGTCAATTTGTCATGAACTATAACATGAATAAAATTGACAAGCCTTTGCCTGAGTTATTAAGCATGTTGAGAACAGCAGAAAGAAATCTTAAGAAGATCCAACCTAGTAATATACTCATGGTTAAAAAGGACAAAGGAAAAAAGAAGCCCAAAGGAAAGGGTAAGACCCAAGATAAGGGCAAGGCCAAAGCATTGAAGCCAAAAGGTAGGGTGTCTAAGGAAGGAACCTTCTTCCATTGTGATGAGATCGGACATTGGAAGAGGAACTGCAAAAAGTACCTAGAGGAAGTTCACAAAAAGAGAAGTGCGACTTGTTAGTAATATATAAGAGGTGTCCTAAGGCAATCGCCTTATGGCTGTACCATTTATTTGATAAATAAAGATTCACTATTTGAGTATACATATTTTCATGTATTTGATTGGATCTTAAACTCATTTACTGAATGCCCACAATACGATTCACAGCATGAGAGAATTTGTGATTGGATCACAATTAGTGAGTATCTCTACATGTGTAATTGTGATGTATTGGAATTATCCCTAGTCGATTAATTGATGGATTTGGACACCATCAATTCTGTCGAGACTAGCATGAGGTATACTCTTTGGTGTATTCAAGCAGCTGATTCTCACTGGCTAGAGACATTGTGATGTTCGGAGTTAATCGTGGATGCTAGTTATGGTAACTAGTTCATTGGAGTGAACAACTGTAAGACTTTATATGATTCTTTGCATATATGGATATGTCAATGAAGTTCTTACTACAACTTAAGTGCGATGTTTCTTTGACTTGTGGTATTCAAGTCATCTTGGTCATGAAGACTTATGCTTTGACATCTTAAGCAAGCATCTCCAAGGAGATGTGGACCCAGGATGATTGGGTATAAGTCGAAGTGATCGAAGGTGTTTGAATAGCCTATAAAGGATTCACCACTCCTTGCGAGGAGATGTATACCCCTGGCCTCTTGTCGGATTGTTACTAAAGTCTTTGGCCAAAGCATTACATGTTTAAAGTAAGGTACTCTTGGATACATGTGCAGTAACTAGAATTCGTAGGACGAGGAAATGATACTTGAGCTAGGTGTGACATAGTCGACCTAGTGGGGACTGACACTATAGACCATATCCTGAACCAAGTGGGTATAAGATGCGTGAAGGGAACGGGGCATGATTCAATGTAGCTGCTGAAGGGTTCCAGAAATGGTTCTGGATCAACCGTTGATTTTTTGATTAATTGGGGATCATGATGTACTACTAGGTGCCACTCAAGATCATTCTATAATTAATGGTTAATTATAGATGACCAACATAAACCGAGAACCTATTTGTTCACACGCACAATGAGCGTAATCCGAAGGATTTAAAATGAACTTGAGAATGAGATTCTCAAATCGAGAGAAACTAGGTTTGGTTGGACCAAACAAGGAACAAGCATGATATCGTTTCAGTCGCAATGGAAGCATGGATGGGTCGTGTCTTATGAAGACATGATGGATGAACTAAATTGGTTTGATTCTAATCCAATGGTGAAAAATAAACCAAAGTGGTTTGGTTTATTTTAAATGAATGAACCAAAGTTGGTTCGATTTGTTTTAACTTAAAATAGACCAACGCGGTTTGGTTTATTTTAACTTAAGTTATTGGAGTAGGTTAACGGGTTTTGGTTATGAACATTCAATTAGTTGATAGCACATTGTGATAGTTGCATATATGTGATATGCAATTGGTATACTTGATACCTACCATTGTAGCTATGAATGACTTGTTGGACTCTCTCCAAGGTTGTTCATATCTATGTTGGATATCAGCCCATTCGGAGATGGACCTACGATCTCTCGAAGTGATTTTGGGGTTTTTGAAATTTAAAAAATGAATGGGATTTATAAATGTATGTTGATGCATTTTAAATCATCTTTCTCATATATGCTCGATTTGTATTTCTAGATTAATCGCTTGATTATGATGTCTTTGAATTTGTGATCTATTTTGAATTCAAATAAATTGACTGGGCCGAATTTTTTGGACTGACTTAGAAACTTGAGAATTATTCTCAAGGCGGAAAAGCTTGTGTATGTCCTCGAAGCACCTCTTCCCGCCCATCCTAGTGACGATGCAACTCTGGACCAATTGTTGGCCTATCAGAAACATGTGACTGATTCTGAACTGGCGAGTTGCATCATGCTAGCCGCGATGGTACATGATCTTCAGAACCAGCATGAGCATATGGATGCTCATACTGTAGTCTTTCATCTTTATGAGTTGTTTGATGAGCAAGTGAGATTCGAAAGGTTCAAAGTCTCCAAGCTCCTCTTCACCTCTGAGATGCAAGAAGGTTCATCTGTGGTACTGCTTAACATGCTAAAGACTATGGAGCCTTCTGTGAAGCATGAGAAGGGGATGATGTCGTTAGTTGATTTCTCAAAGAAAGGTTCTAAGAGGAAGTCAAAGGAACAACAGAAGGGGAAGAAGAAAAAGGCAGAACTAGCTCAAAAGGGTACTTGCCATCATTATGGCAAGGAGGGCCATTGGTGAAGAAACTGCAAGATTTATCTTGAGTCCGTGAAGAAGAATAAGACATCAGATGCCCCATCTTCTTCAGATATCTTCGTTATTGATTGTCATTCTATTTCCTTAGATACATGGGTATTAGATACTAGGTGTGACTCACATATATGTAATGACATACATGGGCTAAGGAATAGAAGAAGACTCGTCAAGGGAGAGTCAAATTTACGTGTTGGGAATGGAGCAAAGGTTGCTGCACTCGCCATCGGAACGTATTCGTTGAAATTCCCTACAAGACTTATCTTAGAACTGGATAATTGCTTTTATGTTCCTTCGTTGATAAAGAACATCATTTCTATTTCTTGTTTGAATAGAAATGGGTACCATTTAACTTTTAGTAACAATTGTTGTTACATAACTTTGAATGACGTTCTTTATAGGACTGGAACTTTAAGCAATGATATTTATATGTTGGACATATCTAGTGACATTTTCAATATCGAAGCGAGCAACAAGCGTGCTCGAAAAGATAATCAATTAGCCTACATGTGGCATTGTCATCTTGGCCATGTAAGCAAGAAACTCATGTTCGAATTACACCGATGTGAAATTCTGGAATCGTTTGAATTAGATTTATACTATACATGCGAATAATGCTTAAAAGGCAAGATGACTAAGTTACCTTTTACAGGAAAAGGCGAATGGGTGGGAGAGTTGCTTGGTCTAATACATACTGATGTATGCAGACCTATGACAACTCATGCTCTAGGAGGCTATAACTACTTCATTACCTTCACCCAATGATCACTCACGGTTTGGATATGTGTTCTTGATGAAAAACAAGTGTGAAGCCTTTGAAAGGTTCAAAGAATTCAGAAATGAAGTAGAGAAACAACATGACAAGAGTATTAAAATACTTCGATCGGATCGAGGTGGTGAATACTTAAGTCAAGAGTTTCTAGATTATCTAAGAGACAATGATATATTGTCTCAATGGACTCCGCCATACACACCGCAACATAATGGTGTATCTAAGAGGCGTAACCGGACCTTGTTTGATATGGTCAGGTCAATGATGAATCATGCGAATCTTCCTAAGTCCTTTTGGGGCTATGCACTTCAGAAAACTGTTTACTTGCTAAACAGAATGTGAACCAAGGTAGTCTCCACTACTCCATATGAGATATAGAATAGTAAGAGACCTTATGTATCTTACTTGAAGATATGGGGTTGTCCTGCTTATGTGAAGTGGACAGTATTAGACAAATTGGATGCTAAGTCTGATAAATGTATATTTATTGGATACCCTAAGGAAACAAAGGGTTACCAATTCTATCATCCTGTGAAACAAAAGGTGTTTGTTTTAAGGCATGCTGTGTTTCTAGAGAAAGAGTTTCTCTTGCAAGAAAACAGTGGGAGTGTCATTGAGCTTAAGGAGGCTCAAGAGACTCCAATAGACATTGATGAGATACCTAGTGAAGCACCACAACCGATAACTCATAGTGATGAGCCATCGGCTGAACCTATTGTGACACTACATCTATGTAGATCTGGTAGAACATGCAACATTCCTAAGAGATATGGATTTCTCGTAAGTGAATCGAACGACGTGTTAATCATTAATGATGAGGTGCCTACCAGTTATGGAGAAGTTCTAAAAAGTTTAGAAAGGGATAAATGGCTTAACGCCATAAAGTCAGAAATGGATTCCTTGTATGAAAATCAAGTTTGGAACTTGGTTGACCCACCTGAAGGCATAAAGCCTATAGGGTGCAAGTGGGTTTTCAAGAAGAAAATTGACATGGATGATAATGTGATTATCTATAAGGCTAGATTAGTGGCGAAAGAGTATCGTCAAAAGCAAGGTGTTGATTATGACGAGACCTATTCACCTGTTGCTATGCTTAAATCCATTCGGATGCTCCTGATCATAGCGACTCATTATGATTATGAGATATTATAGATGGATGTCAAAAAATCTTTTCTTAATGGAAATCTACTCAAGGACGTGTATATGATACATCCTGAGGGTTTCACATCGGTTGATAAAACCAAGGTATGCAAACTGCGACGGTCCATATATGGACTGAAGCAAGCATCCAGGAGCTGGAATATCCGTTTTGATGAGACAATCAAAAAGTTTGATTTCTCACAAAATCCGAATGAACCTTGTGTGTACAAGAAGGTTAGTGGGAGTGCAGTCGTGTTCCTAGTACGGTATGTCGATGACATATTACTTATAGGAAATGATGTCTTTGTCTTACAGTCAGTTAAAATTTGGTTGTCGAAGATGTTCTCCATGAAAGACTTGAGAGAAGCAACCTACATCCTCGGGATTAAGATCTATAGGAGTAGATGGAATCGATTGCTTGGTCTTTCGCAGTCTACATATATAGACCAAGTGCTAAAAAGGTTTAGCATGTCAGAATCCAAGAAATATTTCCTTTCCATCAGGCATGGGATACACCTTTCGAAGTCTACGTGTTCGCGCATAGAAGAAGAGAGGATTTGCATGTATAAGATTCCCTATGCATCTGCAATAGGATCTATCATGTATGTTATATTATGTACGAGGCCCGATGTATCATATGCTCTGAGTGTCACGAGTAGATACCAGTCTCATCCAGGAATGGATCATTGGGCGGCTGTTAAGACGATCCTTAAGTACTTAAGAAGAACTAAAGATCTGTTCCTAATATATGGAGAAGGGGACATGGTGATACGCGGGTATCTGGATGCGGCTTCGAGCAGACAAGGATGATTCTAGTCTCGATGCAGGTATGTATTCACCTTAATGGAGTGCGATAAGTTGGAAAGGTTAACAAGACACTATAGCGGATTCTGCCACTGAGGCAGAATACATTGCAGCTTCGGAAGCAGCAAAGGAAGCGGTTTGGATTAAGAAGTTTATTTCTGAACTTGATGTGGTCTCATCAATGATCCAAACATGTGCTTCACTGCTATCATCTGATCAGAGAGATCATAAGTAGGAAGGAAATATAAATCGAGAAGATTCCCACTGAAAGGAACTTAGTGGATATTTTAACTAAGGCATTACCTCAAAGTAAGTTTGAAGATCATGTTAGAGCTTATGATATTGGATACCGTGGCGATTGACATTAGGCCAAGTGGCCGTTTGTTAGTAATATATGAGAGGTGTCCTAAGGCAATCGCCTTATGGTTGTACCATTTATTTGATAAATGAAGATTCACTATTTGAGTATATATGTTTTCATGTATTTGATTGGATCTTAAACTCATTTACTAAATGTCCACAATACGATTCACAACATGAGAAAATTTGTGATTGGATCATAATTAGTATCTCTACATGTGTAATTGTGATGTATTGGAATTATCCCTAGTCGATGAATTGATGGATTTAGACACCATCAATTCTGTCGAGACTAGCACGAGGTATACTCTTTTGTGTATCCAAGCAGCTGATTCTCACTGGCTGGAGATATTGTGATATCCGGAGTTAATCGTGGATGCTAGTTATGGTAACTAGTTCGTTGGAGTGACCAGCTGTAAGACTTCATATGGTTCTTTGCATATATGGATATGTCAATGAAGTTCTTACTGCAACTTAAGTGCGATGTTTGTTTGACTTGCGGTATTCAAGTCATCTTGGTCATGGAGACTTATGCTTTGACATCTTAAGCAAGCATCTCCAAGGAGATGTGGACCTATGATGATTGGGTATAAGTCGAAGTGACAAAAGGTGTTTGAATAGCCTATAAAGGATTCACCACTCCTTGTGAGGAGATGTATATCTATGGTCTCTCATCGGATTGTTACTAAAGTCTTTGGCCAAAGCATTACATGTTTAGAGTAAGGTACTCTTGGATACATGTGCAGTAACTAGACTTCGTAGGACGAGGAAATGATACTTGGGCTAGGTGTGATGTAGTCGACCTAGTGGGGACTGACACTATAGACCATATCTAGAACCAAGTGGGTATAAGATGCGTGAAGGGAATGGGGCACGATTCAATGTAGTTGCTGAAGGTTTTCAGAAATGGTTTTGGATCAACCGTTGATTTTTTGATTAATTGGGGATCATTATATACTACTAGGTGCCACTCATGATCGTTCTATAATTAATGGTTAATTATAGAAGACCAACATAAACCGAGAACCTATTTGGTCACATGCACAACGAGCATAATCCGATGGATTTAAAACGAGCTTGAGAATGAGATTCTCAGATCGAGTGAAACTAGATTTAGTTGGACCAAACAAGGAGCGAGCATGAAATCATTTCAGTCGCAATGGAAGCATGGATGGGCTGTGTCTTATGAAGACATGATGGATGAACCAAATTGGTTTGGTTCTAATCCAATGGTAGAAAATAAACCAAAGTGGTTTGGTTTGTTTTAAATGAATGAACCAAAGTTGGTTCAGTTTGTTTTAACTTAAAATAGACCAACGCGGTTTGGTTTATTTTAACTTAAGTTATTGGAGCGGGTTAACGGATTTTAGTTATGAACCAATAATCGTTAGGAGAATTTGTTCTCTATAAAAACATGGATTAAGGGTTTTTCGTGGATAACTTGTGTGTTGGAAAACCTAGCCACCCTCTCCCTCTCTTCTCCTTGCCGCTGCCCAAGTAGTCCATGCCGCCAGCCTTTGTGCCGCCGTCCACCTTGCTGTCGGCGTCCAAGCTCTACCGTTCATCCTCCAGTGACATCCCTTGGCCCCGGTGACCAAGGTGCAGCCGACCTTCCTCCTTTGGGCCAGCGCAACTCCTCCACCAAGCTGTCCAATTTTCTAGACAGCTTCTTTCCTTTCGTGTCGGAGCATCATTTGGACGACGTTTGGAGCTCCGACAGTGGCTACCTTGCTAGGGATTCGATCTTCGGTAATCCTCATAGGTGGAGGATGAAGGATTCATCAATCGGTTGACGAATACCTCTCCGGAGAAGCGAGTTTTGGGGACTCATTTTCGAATCCGAATTTTGATTCGGATTGTGATCTTCTCTCGATCACATCGTCTTCGACACGAGGCTAGTGACTCCTACGAAGATGAGGCTTGTGGCTTTGTGAAGCCATCCCGACGATACTCGGCATGGATACGGATAGAGGCGATTCTAGCAAGAGTCGCTCCAGTTGATGCCATTCCTGCTGCACGTGATACGTCAGGTATAACTAGCATAATTTCCTTTTATTGCAAAATTTGAAACTGCGATTATGTCTACACATGTTGTACTATGCATGCGTGGGATGTGTGTGTTGTAATAAATTAGATTTATTGTTTTTTAATTCTTCCGCTGTACACATGTTTACGAAACATGTTCGAACACACACTCGCTGCGGTGCCTGAAACCCAACACGACTTATGCCTCAGGTATATATGTTATAGAAGTTAATCTATCTATTTCTTCTTCATGGGTATTAGATACCGATTGTGCTTCTCATATTTGTACTAATGTGCAGGGCCTGAGAAATAGTAGATCATAGACAAAAGAAGATGTGGACCTACACGTAGGCAATGACGCAAGAGTTGCTGCTATAGCTGTAGGAACATATTCCTTATCTTTGCCTAGTGCTTTTATCTTAGAACTAGAAGAGTGTTATTATGTACCTGCTATAACTAAGAAAATTATCTTTATTTCTTGTTTGGACAAGAGAGGTTTCTCATTTATAATAAAGGACAAAAGTTGTTCTGTTTATTTAAATGAAATATTCTATTACAGTGCACATATGGTGAATGGACTCTATGTTCTAGATTATGATAACCCAATCTATAACATAAATACCAAATGGTTCAAATCTAATAATATGAATCAAACATATCTCTGGCATTATCGCTTGAGTCACATAAATGAATCGTATATCTCAACTCCATAAGGATGGATTTTTGGACTCATTTGATTTTGAATCATATGAGGTATGTGAATCTTATCTACTAGGCAAGATGACAAAGACTCATTTTAGTGGACACAACGAGAGAGCTAATGATTTATTAGGACTCATACATACTGATGTTTGTGGCCCTTTCAAAGTAGCATCTAGAGGAGGCTATCAGTACTTCATTACATTTACTGATCATTTCAGTAGATATGGTTATATGTATCTTATAAAGCACAAATTTGAATCCTTTGAAAAGTTCAAAGAATTCAAGAATAAAGTACAAAACCAACTTGGTAAGAGTATTAAGATGTTTCGATCAGATCGAGGTCGGGAATACCTTAGCTAAGAGTTTCATGACCATCTAGTTGAGTTTGGGATAATATCTCAACTCACTCTACCTGGAACATCACAGTGGAATGATGTATAAGAAAGGAGAAATCATACTTTATTAGATATGATACGATCAATGATGAGTCAGACATATCTTCCTTCTTCCTTCTGGGGATATACTTTAGAGACTGCTGCTTTCACTCTTAACCGTGTTCCATCTAAGACAATCATAAAGACACCATATACGATATGGACTGGGATGAGTCCCAAGATGTCTTTTATGAAGATTTAGGATTATGAAGCTTACGTTAGATGACAAGTCTCAGATAATTAGGACCCAAATCAGATAAGTGTTATTTTGTTGGATATCTCAAGGAGACTAAGAGATATTACTTTTATAATCCCACACAAGGCAAAGTGTTTGTTGCAAGAAATGGTATTTTTTTGGAAATAGAATTTATTTCTAAAGGAATTAGTGGGAGTAAAGTCGATCTTGAAGAAATTCAAGATAGACAAGATAGCCTTGAAGCCTTGATGGAAATCGAACAGGTATCACAAGCTGGTGAAGATTATGAATCTATAACATCGCATGTAGTTGTGACACAACCTGTTCGAGTAGACCATGCTTTGCGCAGATCTAATAATATATGTCATCAACCTGAGAGATACTCTTTTATCTTGTGTGACCACGGTGATGTAATGCTTATTGATTTCAATGAGCCTACAACCTATCAAGAAGCTATAATGAGCCTAGATTTTGAGAAATGACTAGAGGCCATGAGTTCCGGAATGTAATCCATGTACACTAACCAAGTATGAACTTTGGTTGATCCTCCTGAAGGGGTAAAATCCATTGGGTGCAAGTGGGTCTTTAAAATAAAGATTGACATGGATGTTCATATGCATACCTATAAAGGGTGATTGGTAGCTAAAGGATTCAAGCAGATTCATGGTATAGATTATGATAAAACCTTTTCACCAGTTGCGATGCTTAAATCTATTCGGATCATGCTTGCTATTGCAGCTTACTATGACTATGAAATCTGGCAGCTCGATGTCAAAACTGCATTTCTTAATGGAAATCTACTTGAGGATGTGTACATAACACAACCTAAGGGTTTTGTTGATCCAAAGGATGCTGGAAAGGTATGTAAGTTGCATAGGTCCATTTATGGTTTAAAGTAAGCTTCTCGAAGCTGGAATCTTCGATTTGATGATGCGATCAAAATGTTTGGTTTCATAAAGAATGAAGATGAACCTTGTTTCTACAAGAGGGTTAGTGAGAGCACAATCATTTTTCTCATCTTATATGTAGATGACATACTACTCATTGAAAATGGTATCCCTATGCTGCATTCTGTGAAGACTTGGTTTGGGAATTGTTTCTCAATGAAAGACTTAGGAGAAGTAGTGTCACGCCCCAAGGGAGTCCCTGCCAGACAAAAATCCGACAGCATCTCTCCTGTACGGGTGACAATATCAATTTTCATACAAGGCCTACACGGCCACTATACATCGGTCAACACGACCGGAATCCAAACATCACACGTAGGTAATAAAATAGGCCTCAGGCCAACAATCAAGGTAAACAAAAGTCTACACTAACTAGACATACCCCTTCTGTCATCTGGGCAGGAATACCCAACCAAAACCAATCAAAATAAAATCCGAACAAAGGTCCACAAGGACACCAAAAATCCACGAGTACATAAATCCAATTCCAAGCCTAAACATATCTTTTAATCAAGATATCCAAAACCATAAAACAAATAACCAAATAAAAAAAAACTTTCACAACGAGTGGGGTTTGGCAGCTGGACTCTCCTGACAACTTCATCCTGAAATAGATATAAATCAATGGGGTAAGTTCAAAGAACTCAGCGGATATGGTCGATATGCAAAGTAAGATATAGCTAACAATAAGAATCATGCTAGTACAGTCTCACATATAGGGTATGCAAGAAAGAAATATAAAAGGACTGTACTTACCTGAATCTCCTAACCCTGGTATAGGAGCATGTGCCTGACTATAAGTAATAAAGTCATCACTGTAGGGGATCGATACGCCGACTAGAGGGGGGTGAATATCCCTCGTACGATGGATGTCGTAATTCGTTCGTTCTCGTTGCGTTGCTTGTCTACGATTGTCGTTAGCGCAGCAGAAACAATAAAACAATAATAATACTAACAACAAATAAGCACACGCAAACACACACGATATACGTGGTTCGGAACCGAATGGTTCCTACTCCACGGGCGAGCTCCTCGAGCTCTAGTTATGCGCATGACACTAACTATAACACTCCTTTTCGACTACATGTCGGAGGTGGAGAAACCTCTCACAAGCAATTACACTAAGTAATGAAATACAAGCAATACAAAGACAAATACGAAATACACGTAAAGAACACTTTACAATGCTTGCTTTGAATCCTTTGCTTGTTGCTTGCTTTAGATGGCTCTTGAAGGTCTGGAATGCAGCAGCAATTCCCCTCCAATAGCTTCACAAAAGTCTTGGCAAAATCCTCCAACTCGTTCTCCATTTATAACTGCATCGTATTTTTTCGCGCTTAGCGATCGCGCCAAAGGCCCCCGGTGCTTGCCCCTGCCGTTGTCTCACAACGGCCAGATCCACGTCGGACAAGTTCCAACGGATCACCTACCAATCGACTGATGATGCCCATCACTCGGGTGACTCAAGATGATCGCCGATCGGCTCATGGAGCGTTCGTATTGCGACACTCCCATCGCAGATCATCCCTCGGCGATCATTGCTGCATCGACGGATTAGCTAGTCCATGGTCGCGCCAAGCACAAAACCCTAGCCTTACACCAGTCGAACTCTAGTCGACTTGGATCAGTCGAACCGGCACCTATGCCAGTCGACTGACGTCGGGCAAAACCTCAAACACCAAGTTGTTTGAGCATCCGACCGTCGGGTAAACCCTCAAACATCAAGTTTGAGCCTCCGACACTCAGTCTTAGCCACTTGGCCAAGTCCACCTTATCCCTCATGGAGTTCCCCACCAAAGCTCTCTTCCCTCGGCCTACGTCCCTCGGATGCGCCAAGCGCACGGCTTCGCAACGCCATCCTTCGCGTCTCATGCCCTAGAAGTATGCTTCCCTTTGGGCTCACTCCATTCACTCCCCGTCCGGCGGTCCCTCGGATGCACCAAGCGCACGGCTTCGCAATGCCATCCTTCACCGACTCAAGGACCCCGAGCCTAGTGAACTTACCAAGTCCTTAAGACTTCCTAAATGCACTGCCTTGGCCCGCGCAATGCATTTCTCACTAGCACCAAGCGCGCATTTGCAATGCTTTGGATTTCCCATGCCAAGCACAGCGCCGCGGCCGCAATGCTTTGGACTTTCCCATGCTAAACACCGCGCCGCGCAATGCTTTGGACTTTCCCATGCCAAGGCTTCCCCCTTAGACTTCCACACCAAGCTCCATGCTTGGATTTTCCATGCCAACCCATGTTGAACTTTCCCATGACAATCCCATGTCATGAGTTTTGTCTATCATCAAAATACCATCAAATCTGCTTTGGTATTGCACCAACAATCTCCCCCTTTTTGATGATTGACAAAACTACCATCTCAAGTCTACCAATTCTCCCATATTGGCAATTCTCATATCCCAATGAGAATTCCAACGAACCTTAATTGGTAACTTGGTAACTTCTCCCCCTTTTTGACATTACATCAAAAAGGTCCTCCCCAAGGGTATGAATGTCTCATATCCCAATGAGATCTTACAATCTCTCCCTTGGAGGAACACATGCCTACAATCTTTCTAGTGATCCCATATCACTTAAAGAGAGGCAACCCAATTTTCCTCCCATGAGGAAATACACATCCATCTTCCCATGATGGATACCTCCCCCTAGAGGCTTGCTCCCCCTTGACCATTGCACCAACAATGTCCTTGGAGAGTCCCTAAGCCAATAGAAATATTAAACCAAACAAAATTAAGGCAAAGTTCAACAATGAACTCTTTTCCACCTTAAAATTGATACTCACCCTCAACCCAACTCCTAATCCATATCCAATGGATTTCCACCCTCTCTAATGCTCTCCCAAGCATATCCTACGGTTAGGAGTGGTTAGGGGACCTTAACCTAGCTGAACATGGGCTTAACCAACAAGATTTACCCGAAATCAGCTTGGGCAGTCGACTGAAATCAGAAATCGATCATTGCCACCCCATCGATTATTTGCCGATCCATAGCGGTCGATCGATAATCAGATTTGATAGCTTTCGATTCGAAATGGATTTCCGAAATCCATAAGTAAATATACGTAATTTTAAAAATCTTGAAAATGCATACGTATAATACTTATCCTAAACACTATGGGTGAAAAATATTGGAAAATTATTTTACCACTAAATTAGGAGATTGATACAAAGTTCAAAAGTTTAGAAAAGCTTCAATAAAGAGCCCTCTTTGTATCATCCCATTCAATGGTGATAGCTATCAAAAGATAGGCTTCACCAAGGTTTTTCAAAATGTTTTCAAAAAGTTTTCAAAACCTTTAATTTCTTTTCCTTAAACATCTCACTTATATCTAGATGTGTAAAAACACATTCAAGGCAATTAATCTAGTGAGATGTGGGTTTTTGTTCTTTAAAATGGTCTCATGCATATTTCTAGGCAATATTATTTGATTCCCATCAAATCATGCCATAGTCCTTAACTTCATTTTAATTCATGCATGATATGATTATGGCATAGATATGATATAGATAAAAACATATGCCAATATCATGATGTCATGGCATGTGAATGAAACTTAAGCATACATGACATCTAAACATAAATCTAAACATGATCATGACATTTTATAGAGAAAAATGAAAATGATGTCATGACATGGCAAGGCAAGGCAAATAAAGCATGGCAAGTAAAATATACTAAGGTATAGAATACCTAAGTGTTAAAAATTAAGTTGCCATTTCTAGGAATTAAATTCATTTTGCCTTAATGCCATTCATTTCCCTAGTGTGCCAAAAACCCAAAATGGCACACCAATACCTCTAAGACCTAAATGTGCCAATTTAAATCATTTTTAACTTCTCAAGCACATTGGCACACCCTAATGTGTCAACTCTACTATGGTTAGGTTAACTACCCATCCACTTAGGGTTGACACACCCTAACCCATTTAGCGTGAATCGATCACGCTTTTAGGAACCCAATATCTCTTGGAGCTCCTTGGGTTAACAAGGTATTCTCTAGGGATAACTTCCCTAGATACCTTCCTAATGACCCTTTTAGACTTTGAAGCCATAGTCTTTTGGGTCTTTCCTAGGTCAACTCTAGAGGTGACTCCTCCATTGACCTTCTTAGTGGCTTTCTTGATTTTTCTTAAGTCCTTAGCCACTAAACACACACCATGGCTAGACTTAGGGATAACTTCCCTATTAGCCTTGGTTTTTCTAGACCTAGATGTTGTTCCATAATTAAATGGAATATTATGGTAGGACATAGGTTTGTGACCCAAACCCTTCTTGCCCTTAGATATTTCTTGCTTTCTAGGTCTTGACTTTTGTGCATTAGACCCCTTAATCGAGTTTGATATTATTGCTAGGGTCTTCTCCAATTTTTCTAGCCTTGACCTCAAGGCTTGGTTTTCTAGCTCTAATTTCCTCAATTTTGAATTTTCATTAGATTTTTGAGGAATGATTTTCTTTTTAGGCATGTGCCTAGATTTCTTGGGATTAACACCCAAGTTTTCTTCAATTCTCCTAATTGACTCCCTAGGTAAAATAGATCTAGTGTTTTGAGTCCTAGGTTTGTCTTTAGTCATATGAACATGCTTGGCACCTAAGAAATAAACCTTATTGTTTCTCCTAGCATGCTTTTCATTAATAATGGCAAGAGAGCTAAAATAATTCTTAGCATGCTTTTTAACTCTAGGAATTAAAGGTGCATTAACTAAATGTACCTTAGGGTTAGCTTTAGGAGCTCCCCCTACATGAGTTGAACCTTCTTGCCCTTTCTTCCTCCCCCTAGGGCATTGGCTTCGGTAGTGTCCCTTTTGATTGCATTTGAAGCACACAATGTACTCTTTGCTCTTGATTTTGGGAACACCGACATCCTTTGACTTTGGATTGACTTTTGGTGTCGATGCCTTCTTCTTAGCCAATTTAGGGCATTTGCTCTTATAATGCCCTTTCTCCCTACACTCAAAGCATATTATGTAATTTTTATTTAAAATAATACCACTTGAGTTACCTAGGGAGGTGGTGGAGGCCTCTTCATGATCTTCACTTCTCCCGGATGTGGATGCTTCTTGTTCTTGCTCCGGGATGGAAGATTGCCTCTCCTCCCCCTCAATGCTAGAGGTGGAGGTCTCCACCAAATCATCAACATCTTCAAATGTTGTGGGTTCTTCTTCGGCATTCTCCTCTTCTTGTGCCGATTGAGAATTTTCTTGGAATTTCATTACCTTATTCCATAATTCCCTTGCATCCCTATAATCACCCAATCTAGACCAAATAGTGTTAGGTAACAAATCACTAATCAACTTGATTACCTTGAGATTTGTCTTGAAGTCTTTGATTTGGTCTTGGGTCCATTTTGATTTTTCAATGGGCTTGTTGTGTTTGTCCCTAGGCATTTCAAAACCGTTTTCTATAATAATCATAAAATCAAAATCGGTTTCGAGATATACCTCCATCCGTTTTCTCCACCAAGAAAAATCTCCATCGAATTTCGGTGGATGGATGAAGCCGGCCATTTGTAGTGCTCTCGCGGCGGTTAGTCCTTGAAGAGCGACCTCGGCTCTGATACCACTTGTAGGGGATCGATACGCAGGCTAGAGGGGGGTGAATAGCCCTCGTATGATGGATGTCGTAATTCGTTCGTTCTCGTTGCGTTGCTTGTCTACGATTGTCGTTAGCGCAACGGAAACAATAAAACAATAATAATACTAACAACAAATAAGCACACGAAAACACACATGATATACATGGTTCGGAATCGAATGGTTCCTACTCACTGGCGAGCTCCTCGAGCTCTAGTTATGCGCACGACACTAACTATAACACTCCTTTTCGACTACACGTCGGAGGTGGAGAAACCTCTCACAAGCAATTACACTAAGTAATGAAATACAAGCAATACAAAGACAAATACGAAATACACGTAAAGAACACTTTACAACGCTTGCTTTGAATCCTTTACTTGTTGCTTGCTTTAGATGGCTCTTGAAGGTCCGGAATGCGCGATTCCCTCCAATAAGCTTCACAAAAGTCTTGGCGAAATCCTCCAACTCGTGCTCCATTTATAATCCATCAGCTATTTTCACGCCTAGCAATGATCGCCCCTCAGAGCCGTTGTCTCGGCGGATCCACGTCGGACAAGTTCCAACGGATCACCTACCGATGATGATGCCCATCACTGATCGGTGACTCGATGATCGGCCCGATGGCTACGGGCGTTACGTACTCGCGACACTCCCATCGCCGATCGCCTTCCCTCGGCGATCATTGTCGACTTCCGATCGCTAGTCCATGGCATCGCGCTACATAAAACCCTAGCCTTACACGGTCGAACTCTAGTCGACTTGGATCGATCGAACGGCTCTATGCGGTCGATCGACGTCGGCAAAACATCAAACACGAGTTGTTTGAGCATCCGATGCCGTCGGGTAAACCTCAAACATCAAGTTTGAGCCTCCGACACTCGAGCCACCACTTGGCCAAGTCCACCTTATCCTCGCGGAGTTCCCCACCAAAGCTCTCTTCCTCGGCCTCGTCCCCGGATCGCGCGCCGCGGCCGCAACGCCATCCTTCGCCATCTCGTGCCCTAGAAGTATGCTTCCCTTTGGGCTCACTCCATTCGCTCCGTCCGGCGGTCCCGGATGCACCAGCGCACGACTTCAATGCCATCCTTCACCGACTCAAGGACCCCGAGCCTAGTGAACTTACTAAGTCCTCAAGACTTCCCAATGCACCAGCGCGGCTTTGCAATGCATTTCTCACAATCACTGCGCGACGGCCATGATGCTTTGGATTTTCCTACGCACCAGCGCACGGCCGATATGCTTTGGACTTTCCCATGCCAAACACCAAGCACACGACTTCGCAATGCTTTGGACTTTCCCATGCCAAGGCTTCCCCCTTGGACTTCCACACCAAGCTCCATGCTTGGATTTTCCATGCCAACCCACGTTGGACTTTCCCATGACAATCCCATGTCATGAGTTTTGTCTATCATCAAAATAACATCAAGGTACTGCTGGGCCGATTGCACCAACAATCACCATATATAAATATGTATCCTTTATGCATGACAATCATATGCAACATCCAAGGTAGCAATAAAAATGCAGCAAACACAATACAAATGCTATCCATGCAAAATGCATGTGATGCACATGACTTGGACACCCCTGACGCCAGTCAGCCGCCTCACATGCGATGGTGAAGCCGAGTGGATAGGGCTATGACAATTGTGCACTCTGCCATCACTACTCTTGAGTGACTGAGTGGACAGGATGCTGTCGGAGTACACCTATCCTCCTGCCCCAAACAGAGTGGGGGAGCAATGCTCTCATCTCTCGGTGTCGTAGACCAGAGGAGGGATCCCTGCCCGCTACCACGCTGCCTCATCGCTACCCATGAGCGGACCAGCGGAGCCTGACAGAGCAACTGCACACACCCTCCTGATGTACCACTAACCCATGAGTGGCAGCGTGTGCAGGCCATGTAACTGGCTGCGGGCTCAACTATAAAGGAACCCTTGATACTAAAGCATGTAAATCCAACTAAAATACATAACCGAATAATATGCACAACCAATAAGTACATATCAATGATCCAAAAAAACCAGGGAAGATATAATCGTAACTGATCAAATGCATGTATCAAGTAGGCACAAAAACATACTAGGCATATAAACATGAAAATTATTGCAAGCTATCCTAACTAGCATATCAACATGACTATATCTAAGAGATAAGTCAAAATACCCGCCTGATAAAATGCCCGCAAAATGAAACGAAATCGTCACGACCGTGGACCTGCCTCGTAACCGAAACCTGCATATAACATAACTATTGTTAAGCACCAAAAATGAAATCCACCATCAAATCGAATACTTAATCGATTTTTCTACATAACCAATTAACCCAAAGTAAATCCATCAAATCCAAGCACACGACAACGTGCTAAATTACTACTATGTATCCCCAAGTAGACCCTCAACTCGTAGGTCACAAATTGTGATTAACTCTTCAATCCAAGAACATATCCTTGCAATTAATCTCACCATGATCAAAACTAAAATATTTTTATTTTTCGATTAGTTCATTTTTCCATGATAACCAACATTGGACAGAAGAGGCCTGCACGCTATTTCGCCCATCCTAATCAATATCCCAGTGGCTCTGTCAAGGAAACTTAACTATTGATTACAAGACGGACGACCTACAAAATCACTATTGGCGAAATCTGAAAACGAAATGGCATCCAATACAGACGCTATAAATCAACACTGTGAAGCAAATCACAGAAGTCAAAGAAGAAAGTCCAAGAGATGGATATAAGGCGAGCTCAGAAAATCAACAATTACCAAATATGTAAAACTCAAAAAAAAAATTCAAATGCCATCCATTTAACTGCAGAATCCAGACCTTCTAGATGATAAATGTTGTGCAAATTCGAACAAGCCCCTTTTCTGAGCACTTCGTTGACAGCGAACAAAATTAGCAAAAGCACGGACGCGACGATAACAGGGGCGGTTGGCGAGTGGTGAGTAATGTGAGTGGAGGAGGAGAAAAAAAAAAGTCATGGTGGAAAGGTAGAGTTAAGAGCGATTCGAGTTGGGAAGAAGCTTCGCCGGGCTTTCACAAAGGAGAATGGTGTCGCCGGATAGGAGATCGCGAGGGGGAAAAAGGAAACTAGGGCGTGGCGGAGAAATTTGGATACGAGGAGATAAACCGGATTATCCTTTCCCTTTATAAATAAATAAACTCCACCAAAGCCTATTTATTTTATCACCGTAATTATCTCGTACGAACTCCGTTTAAATCCAGAAAAATTCCGAAATTTTTTCTAAAATTTTCTAAAAATCCCAAAATATTTCCAAGATTATTTTCTAAATTCTTTGGCCATTTAATTTAATATTTTAAATTTTTCAGTATTTAACATTCTCCCCCACTAATAAAAATTTGATCCCCAAATTTCCTACTCAGATGCATAACGAGTAGGAAATACCACAAGTACTGAAAAATATATTTCACGTACCTTAAGTAAACAGGTGGGGATATTGAGCTCTGATCTTTTCTTCATGCTCCCATGTAGCCTCCTCATCCGTATGGTGACTCCACCCGACCTTGACAAGTCGCACAACCTTGTTTCGCAACTCTCGTTCCTTGTAATCTAAAATTCGTACCGGAACGTCTGCGTAAGTAGCATCAGGTTGAATGGAACCTAACACATCTGACAGAATATGTGTAGGCTCTAGCACATACTTCCTTAGCATGGACACATGGAACACATCATGTATACTCATCAAAGATGGTGGTAGCGCTAGACGGTAAGCGACTGCTCCGATCCTCTCCAAAATTTCAAACAGACCGATGTATCTAAGAGCTAGCTTACCACGGAGGCCAAATCTCTTCACCCCTTTCGTGGGTGAGACTCGCAGAAATACATGATCACCAACATAGAACTCCAGAGGTCTCCGTCTATGATCTGCATAACTCTTCTGGCGATCCTGCACCTCTGCCATCCTACGTCTGATAGTACGGACCAACTCTGCCTCATGCTGAGCTCTCTGGGGTCCTAGCAACTGAGCCTCCCCAACCTCCTCCCAGAGGGTGGGTGTATGACACTGTCTACCATACAATGCCTCAAACGGGGCCATTTGAATAGTTGAATAATAGCTGTTATTGTAGGCGAATTCTACTAACGACAAGTGGTCCTCCCAGTTGCCCCCGAAATCTATAACACAGGACCTCAGCAAATCCTCTAGTGTCTGAATGGTCCATTCAGACTGTCCATTTGTCTGCGGATGGAATGCAGTACTAAAACGAAGTTACGTGCCTAAGACCTGCTACAAACTCTGCCAGAACCGAGACGTGAACCGGGGATCTCTATCTGATATAATGCTCAAAGGGACTCCATGCAATCTGATGATCTCCCGATAATATAACTCTACCAAACGATCCAGAGAGTCGGTCTTTCGAATCTCTAAGAAGTGTGCGGATTTGGTTAGTCGGTCAACGACTACCCAAATTGCATCATAGCCTTGACATGTCCTAGGCAAACCCACCACAAAATCCATAGTAATATGAACCCACTTCCACTCAGGAATAGGAATCCTCTGAAGTAATCCTGCTGGTCTCTGGTGCTCAGCTTTCACCTGTTGACAAATCAGACATCTAGCTACAAAATCTACGATGTCTTTCTTCATGCCGTTCCACCAATACAAACACTTTAAATCTCGATACATGCGGGTTTTGCCTGGGTGGATCACAAATCGAGAGCGATGAGCCTCCTAAAGTAACTCCTCCATAGTGAGGTGAGGTGTCGCATAATCTGTCCCGAAATATATAATACCTTAAATCTCGAGTGAACTCGATCTGCTTTGTCGGAAGTTATTTGGTACCAATGAGCGTAAATGTTGATCAGCGGCACAGGCCTCCCGGACTCGTCGGATAGGCGGTAGGAAACCATGGTAACCAGAATGCCCTACTCTGTCGATTCCTACTCCTCAAGGCTCAACTCAGAAAAACCTTGAATCAAATCCGTGACTAAAATTCGGAAGGAAGCTAAAGTCCCTCGGGACTTCCGGCTAAGTGCATCGGCAACCACATTGGCTTTCCCCGGGTGGTAGCTAATGGTACAATCATAATCCTTCAGGAACTCCATCCATCTCCTCTGTCAGAGATTGAGTTCCTTCTGCGTAAATAGATATTTGAGACTCTTATGATCAGTGAGAATCTCAAATGTAATACCATACAGATGATGCCTCCAAATCTTCACGGCAAAGATAATAGCGGCTAACTCTAAATCATGAACTGGGTAGTTTTTTTCATGCTCCTTCAACTGTCGAGAAGCATAAGAGACTACCCTGCCGTGTTGCATCAATACTGCGCCTAAACCCTGGAGAGACGCATCGGTATAAAGGACAAAACCGTCGCCCCCTGATGGCAATACCAGAATCGGTGCTGTCATCAATATCTTCTTCAACTCCTGGAAACTAGTCTCACATGCCTTTGACCACGTGAACTTCACGGCCTTCCTGGTAAGGCGTGTCAACGACATAGCAATGCTCGAGAAACCCTCAACAAACCGTGTGTAATAACCAGCCAAGCCTAGGAAACTGTGAATCTCCTGAACTGATTTTGGCTGCTCCCAACTGGTGACAACCTCGATATTCTAAGGGTCCACTAAAATGCCTCTACTAGAAACCACATGTCCCAGAAAACCGACTGAGGGTAACCAGAACACGCACTTATTGAACTTCGCATATAGTCGCTTCTGTCGAAGCCTATCCAAAACAAGACGAAGATGCTTCGCGTGTTCCTCTTTAGAACGAGAATAGACCAGAATGTCGTCAATAAAGACAATGATGAACCGATCTAGGAAATCCATAAATTCATGGTTCATCAAATCCATGAATACCGCTGGAGCATTGGTAAGCCCAAATGGCATTACCAAACACTCATAGTGTCCATATCTGGTACGGAACGCTGTCTTCTGAATGTCTGAGTCTCTAACCCTTAATTGATGATATTCGGACCACAAATCAATCTTAGAATAGACTGATGTACCTCTTAGCTGATCAAACAAGTCCTCTATACGTGGCAGGGGGTATTTATTCTTGATAGTGATGGCGTTCAACTACCTGTAGTCGATGCATAATCTCATCGAGCCATCTTTCTTCTTCACGAAGAGAATCGGAGAACCCTAGGGAGATATACTAGGGCGAATAAAACCTCTGTCCAAAAGTTCCTGAAGATGAACCTTTAACTCGTCCAACTCTTTCGGGGTTATACGATAAGGAGCTTTTGATGTCGGCGATGTCCCAGGAATTAACTCAATCATGAACTCCACTTGCCTTCTGGGAGGAAGGCCCGGTAACTCCTCTGGAAAGACATTCGAATATTCTCGGACAATAGGAATATTAGCGATCTGAGAGTCACCACTGTCTTCTACATTGATTATTGATAATAGAAAACCTTGGCAACCGTGCAATAAAAGCTTTTGAGCTTGAATCGCAGAAATGGTTGATATGCCGTCGTCCCGAATGCCAGTGAAATCCCACGAGGGTTGGTTCGGAGGTCGGAATGTGACCACTCTCGTCTGGCAATCAATTGTGGCATGATATGCTGACAACCAATCCATGCCAAGGATAATATCGAACTTGACCATGTCCAGTACTAATAAATCTACAGTAATAATTATGTTACCAAAATCTAAAGGACAACCTCGGACCTCCTGGATAACGTCCAACGTATCACCAGATGGTAGGGAGACGATTAACCGCTGTGATCTAATAGTAGGTAGTCTACCAATCTCCCTCATAAATGCACTGTTAGGGATCGTTTGGAACGGCTAGAGGGGGGGTGAATAGCGTCAATGGAATTCTTTCGCGTTCATGTCTACAATTTCATTAGCGCAACGGAATATAGATAATGAAAGCAATAACGAAATATACAATCACACACGAACACGATGATATAACGTGGTTCGGAACCTCAAGGTTCCTACTCCACGGATCGAGCTCTACGAGCTCTAGTGATGCACACGCACTCACTAATGACAAATACTCCTTCTCGACACAAGTCGGAGGTGGAGAAACCCCTTACAAGTAATCTTACAACAATAAGATATAAATACAAGCAATATACAATAATACAATGCAAAACTAGTAAA
Organism: Wurfbainia villosa; assembly: GCA_025175895.1. Lineage (NCBI taxonomy): Eukaryota > Viridiplantae > Streptophyta > Magnoliopsida > Zingiberales > Zingiberaceae > Wurfbainia > Wurfbainia villosa. Next base: position 98,730,322 of record CM045987.1, read on the forward strand.
GAAAACAACTTTACAAATGCCTTTGGATTGCTTGCTTGTTGATCGCTTGAATCGTGGTTGAAGACCCTGATTTGCAACAGCAAATCGCCTCAAGACGTCCAAGAAATCGATAGTTTTTCCTCCATCACGAGCTCCATATATAGCTTCAACCTGTGCTGGAAAAAGTCGATCAGTCGACTGATCGGGACCATCAGTCGACTGATGCCACTGTTGCCGTGAGACAACGGCTAGATCCACGTTGGATAAGTCCAACGGATCCATCATCAGTCGACTGATTGTGACCATCAGTCGACTGATGGAGTCCTCACTCGACCAGTCGAGTCTCGACTCCATTCTGTGGCCGATTTCTCGAGCACCAGTCGACTGATCACACGATCAGTCGACTGCTCGAGCCATCAGTCGACTGCCCACCTCTGGCAGTCGACTGCTAGGCCATAACCCGCAGTCAAACCCTAGTTGACTCGGTCCAGTCGACTGCCACATGGCACCAGTCGACTGGCACACCTCAAACATGAGGTTTTAACCCAAGTATGGTTCCCCCATACTTGCTAGACCACCCTTAGCCTAGACCTAAGCCTTCTAGCCACCTCCATCAGCCTCACGCCTCTCGGATCCCTCCAAGTCATCCATGACTTGTTCATCCATCGCGCTAGCCTTCAGGTGCTTTCGTCGGCTATGTCATGCTAACGGTGTCTACACCGCCAAGGCACATTGGACTTACGCCGCCAAGACTCCGCTTGGACTTTACGCCGCCAACCATTGGTCTTATGCTGCCAAGACTCCCGCTTGGACTTTACATGCCAAGTACTCAAGACTTGGACTTTACCTTGCCAAGACCCATGCTTGGACTTTCCCTTGCCAACCCATGTTGGACTTTTCATGCCAAGACCCATGCTTGGACTTTTCATGTGCCAAGTGTCCCACTTGGACTTTCCATGCCAAGTACTCAAGACTTGGACTTTACCAAATGACAATTACATTGTCATATGTTTTTGTCGAAACATCAAAACATCACTCGAGTCAAACTCGAGTCCTGGTCAATCGTGACCTGGGCCGATTGCACCAACAATCTCCCCCTTTTTGATGTTTGACAAAAACCAAACAAATTATTGAGTTAGAACACTAACTCAAATCCCTTACCAATTATCCCAAATTGGTAAATACTCTCCAAATGTTCTCCCCCAAACATTCTCCCCCTTTTTGACTAACATCAAAAAGGTTTTCTCTCCAAGGAGGTCAATGTCTCATGTCCCAATGAGATCTTACAATCTCCCCCTTGATCCAAAAATACTTAGGATGCCTACCATCTTCCTAGTGATAAATCCAATATCACTCAAGAGAGACAATCCCATTTACTTTCCCAATTTCCAAATTGGGTCTCTCAAAAGTCCCATCAATTTCCCAATTGATGTCATATTCTCCCAATAACTTCTCCTCTTCAAGGAGAAAAACACATCCATCATCCCAAGATGGATACCTCCCCCTAAAGGCTTGCTCCCCCTTGACCATTGCACCAACAATGTCCTTGGGTAGTCCCTAAGCCAATAGGAACTCTAAACCATCAAAATTAAGGTTAGAAATTCAATATAGAACTTTCCAACACCTTAAAATTGATACAAACCCTAAATACTTCTCCTAATCCATATCCAATGGATTTTCACCCTTTATAATGCTTCCCAAAGCATATCCTAGGGTTAGGAGTGATTAGGGACCATAACCGTAGCTGAAATCGGGTTAAACAACCTTGTTTTCCCGAAATCGAACTTGGCGATTCAGTGATTAATCGATCATTGCACACTCATCGATCATTGCCACCCACTCGTGATCTATCGAAAATCAATTTTGATTATCGAGTTAATTTGAAAACCATAAATAATTATACGTATATCGAAAAATCACGCAATTTGATACATATAATACCTATGACCAATACAATGGGTGAAAAATGTTCGAAAATTATTTTACCCATAAAATATTGAAATTGGCACAAAGTTCAAAACCATTGAAATTTTCAATGTTTTGGTCCTACTTTGTATCAACTTCATCAATGGTGATTGCTATCAAAAGATAGACTTCACCAAGGTTTTTCAAAATGTTTTTAAAATGTTTTCAAAACCTTATCTTGGATCATATTCCTTGGGCTCTATGTACATGACTTGTACACATGCTCTCCCAATGATCCACATGTTGAGTTAATATGAATTTGAGTTCAACTAGATGCAAAAACTAAGCACCTTGAACTTAACTCATATCCTAGCATCTCACATGTATCTAGGGTGTATAAATACACATACATGTCAATTGGATGTGAGATGTGAGTTTTAGTTCATTTAATCTAGGGTTTCATGCATTTTTCTAAGGCAACCCTACTTGATTCCCTTATAAATGGGACTCCAAGTCATGCCATTGTCCTTAAATCAATTTCAATCAAATTATCTTAAATGCATGAGTGATTATGGCATTAGAGATGATATAGATAAACACATGCTCATAATCATGATGTCATGGCATAATATGAAATCTAAAAACACATGACATTTAAAACCTTAATCCTAAACATGAACATGACATATAAAATCATAGAACTAGGCATGATGTCATGACATGGCATATGACAATCAAAGCATGACATATAAAATATATAGGTATAGTAATACCTAAATTTTAATATTAATTGCCATTTGATATGGTTAGATATATTTTGCCATATTATCATTAATCTCCCTAGTGTGCCAACAACCCAAAATGACACACTAACACTCTAAACCCTAATTGTGCCAATTTGATCATTTTATCAAACTTCATAACTAATATTGGCACATCCTAGAATCTTTTAGGATTATAATTCAACCCTATTTCCAAGGTATACATAACCTTGAAAATAACCTAAAATGCCACCTTTATCATGGTTGAGTTAACTACCCATCAACTCAAGGTTGGCACATCCTAAGCCCACCTAGCATGAATCAATCACGCTCTTAGGAACCCAAAACCGATTTGAGCTCCTAGGGTTAATTAGGTATTCCTTAGGGATAACCTCCCTAGATACCTTCCTAATGACCCTCCTAGGCTTATTAGCCTTGGTCATTTTGGTCTTACCTAGGTTGACTCTAGGGGTAACTCCCCTTGCAACCTTCTTAGTGGCCACCCTAGGTTTCCTAGAAACCTTAGCCACTAGGCACAACCCTTGATCAACTCTAGGGATGACTTCCCTATTGACCTTAGTCTTCCTAGACCTAGTTTGTGTTCCATAATCAAATGGAACACTATGGTAAGCCACCTTAGGCTTAGGTTTGTGACCCAAACCTTGCTTGCCCTTGGTTGACTTTTGACTCTTAGGTCCTAGGTGTTGACTTTGACTTTTGGACCTAGAAGTTTGACTAATTGACCCTTGCATTTGATTTTGCATAACCTTAAGGGTCTTTTCAAGTTTTTCAAGCCTTGATCTCAAGGCTTGATTTTCCTTTTCTAATATCTCAATTTTTGATTTTTCATTTTCTCTTGAGATATTTTTATTTCTAGGCATATGTCTAGATTTCTTAGCATTAAAGCCTAGATGTTCTCCTATTTTCTTAATGCTTTCCTTAGGTAATATATTTTTAGGGACATTAGTCCCAAATTTCTTCTTATTTCCTAAGTGAACACTCTTAGCTCCTAGGCAAATATATCTATTATTTCTAGCATGCTTTTCATGCACAATAGCAAGACTATTAAAATTATTCCTAGCATGCTTCTTATCCTAGAAATTGAAGGTGCATTAATAAATTTTACCTTAGGGTTTGCCTTGAGGCTCCCCCTACTTATGTTGCTCCTTCTTGCCCTTTCTTCTTTCCCTTGGACATTGACTCGATAATGTCCCTTTGAGTTACACTTGAAGCATATGATGTGCTCCTTGCCTTTAGGTGTTGGGGAACCGGCATCCTTGACTTTTGGGTGCGGTGGAGCTTTCCTAATCTTCTTTGGGCACTTGCTCTTATAGTGCCCAAATTCCTACACTCAAAACACATAATATGATGATTTTATTGGAAGATAAAGTGTTTGAGTTACCTAGGGTGGTGGTAGGTGCCGGAGTTGAGTTTTGAGCTTCCTCATCTTGATCGGATGTTGAAGGCTCTTCTTGAGGTTGCTCCGGTGTAGAGGATGGTCTCTCCTCCTCAATCCTAGAAGTAGATGCTTCTTCCATCTCTTCTACTTCTTCTTTCTCCGATCCGGAAGTTGACTCCATCTCAACTTCCGATTCCTCACTTTCACTTGAGGATGAACTCTCCTCATGGAATCTTGCCAATTTTCTCCATAGCTCCTTGGCATACATGTAATCCCCTAGCTTGCACAAAACATCATTAGGGATTAAATCTTCCAAAAGTTTCGTTACCTTAACTTCGGTCTTGAGCTTTTGGCGTTGCTCTTGGGTCCACTTTTTTAATTTTAGGACATTTCCCTTCTTATCCCTAGGGGGTTCAAGGCCTTCAACGAGGATGAACCAATCCTCTATGTTCATCATCAAGAATGTTTCCATTCTTGCTCTCCACGCCAGAAAATCTTCTGGATCATATGGAGGTGGAGTATTGATATCCCATCCAAGCTTGTCTTGGAATTCCATCTTCACCCTCTAGCCTCTTGTCTTAGCTCCGGGCGATTAGTCCATAGAAGAGCCCCGGGCTCTGATACCACTTGTTAGGGATCGTTTGGAACAGCTAGAGGGGGGGGTGAATAGCATCAATGGAATTCTTTCGCGTTCGTGTCTATAATTTTGTTAGCGCAGCGGAATATAGATAATGAAAGCAATAACGAAATATACAATCACACACGAACACGATGATATAATGTGGTTCGGAACCTCAAGGTTCCTACTCCACGGATCGAGCTCTACGAGCTCTAGTGATGCACACGCACTCACTAATGACAAATACTCCTTCTCGACACAAGTCGGAGGTGGAGAAACCCCTTACAAGTAATCTTACAACAATAAGATATAAATACAAGCAATATACAATAATACAATGCAAAACTAGTAAAGAAAACAACTTTACAAATGCCTTTGGATTGCTTGCTTGTTGATCGCTTGAATCGTGGTTGAAGACCCTGATTTGCAACAACAAATCGCCTCAAGACGTCTAAGAAATCGATAGTTTTTCCTCCATCACGAGCTCCATATATAGCTTCAACCTGTGCTGGAAAAAGTCGATCAGTCGACTGATCGGGACCATCAGTCGACTGATGCCACTGTTGCCGTGAGACAACGGCTAGATCCACGTTGGATAAGTTCAACGGATCCATCATCAGTCGACTGATTGTGACCATCGATCGGTGATGGAGTCCTCACGGTCGAGTCCGACTCCGATGCTCGGCGATTTCGAGCACGGTCGACTAATCACACGATCGATCGATCTCGCCATCGATCGATTGCCCACCTCGCGATCATTGCAGGCCTATAACCCGAGTTAAACCCTAGTTGATTCGGTCGGTCGCCACATGGCACGGTCGGCACCACACCTCAAACATGAGGTTTTAACCCAAGTATGGTTCCCCCATACTTGCTAGACCACCCTTAGCCTAGACATAAGCCTTCTAGCCACTTCCATCAGCCTCACGCCTCTCGGATCCCTCCAAGTCATCCATGACTTGTTCATCCATCGCGCTAGCCTTCAGGTGCTTCCGTCGGCTATGTCATGCTAACGGTGTCTACACCGCCAAGGCACATTGGACTTACGCCGCCAAGACTCCGCTTGGACTTTACGCCGCCAACCATTGGTCTTATGCTGCCAAGACTCCTGCTTGGACTTTACATGCCAAGTACTCAAGACTTGGACTTTACCTTTCCAAGACCCATGCTTGGACTTTCCCTTGCCAACCCATGTTGGACTTTTCATTCCAAGACCCATGCTTGGACTTTTCATGTGCCAAGTGTCCCACTTGGACTTTCCATGCCAAGTACTCAAGACTTGGACTTTACCAAATGACAATTACATTGTCATATATTTTTGTCGAAACATCAAAACATCACTCGAGTCAAACTCGAGTCCTGGTCAATCGTGACCTGGGCTGATTGCACCAACATGCACGAGAAATGAACGAATGCGAACTACCAGTATCGATTAGCATAATAGCTGAAAATGCATAAAGTGAAACCGTACCATAAAAAATGGATTCGTTGGCTCGCTGCGCATCCTCTCTGAAAATTGCATGAATCTGCCCAGTCTCCGGTGGAGGTGGAGGTGGTATCATTACCAGAGGTGGCTGTGTCGGACTGAGGCGACGAAGGCGATCATGGTGATATGAAGGTTCTGGGTGATGCAGCGTAGTTGTGGCTAGTCTGAACTAGTGGCGAGCAATCTTGAATCGATGGTGAGGCTACGGGTACTTTACTAGTGGATGGGTGCACGTCTGAGGTCTGAAGCAGAACTCGTGACATCAGACGCACCGGAGTACTCTTGTCCATGAATGTCATAGGCGACTCTGAAGGGGAGCCTCTGCAGCATTGCGGTGTTGCCTTTCTCTCGAGTCCTGCATCGACGCAACGATCCTCCTCGTATAGAAACCCCAGAAGCCACATACTGAGCCTTCAACGAACAATCTCGGCTCAAGTGTCCAGGCAGTTTGCAATAATAGCAAACTGACTGTCCCAAGGTGCATGCTGAGACGATATGCTCTCTCGATCCACAATGAGTACAGTAGGTGTCACTAGTGGGCGACCTCCGACTCTGCTGAGAAGACCGGGAGGGTCCAGCTGAAGATCGTTCTGATTTTTGAGGTCGTCTAGATGCCCCAGAGTGACTATGACCGTGCGCCGCTTCATTGTCCGAAGTTGCTGGTCTGCTGAGTCATCTATGGTTTGTTCGGTCTGTTTCCTCTTCCTGTCAGTATTAACTCTCTGTTGAGCCGACTCAATCAACAGAGCTCTATCCAATGTCTCGCGGTAGGAAGAACTGCCAAATCCTGCCATCTTGACCTGGAGATGCCCATCTAGTCCCTGAACAAATTGCATCATGCGTGACCTGTCCTCAGCAACTAACTCTGGACAAAACCTGGCTAACCGATTAAATTCTGTATTATACTCCATCACTGAGCGATTATTCTGTCGAAGACTCAGAAAATCCTGACGTCGCATCATCTGATATGATCGTGAAAAGTACTGACTCTCAAATGCCTCTCTAAATCTCGCCCAGGTAATCTGCTGCTCGTCGATGATCGAGCACTGCATGTCCCACCAGATCTCGGCCTCGCCTCATAAATGGAAGGCCGCCAACTCTACCTTCTCCCACTTGGAGCAGACCATATAGTAGAAAGTACGCTCCATCGTCTCGATCCAAGACTGAGCCACGCTCGGATTAGTCTCTCCACTGAATAAGGTGAACCGGCTTTTCATCGACTTTGCTAAACCGGGAATCCGAGCTCGTGCCACAGCCACATCAATAGGATGAGTAGGGGCCATCGCAGGAGCTGGCGAAACAACTGTAGATGGTGTCGTTGCATACGCAGGGGCAGATACCGAGTGAGGGCCAACTGGATCCACTGATGGGCCTGTCGGGTCTGTAGTAGCAGGTCCTACTAGCAGGGGTGTCTGGTGTGTAGCAGCAGGGTCTCCCGCTGGTACATCGGATACTCCAAAAGCGGGTATCTCTGGAGGAGGAACCACCGATGACTGAGGATCAATGACTCCCACAGCACCATGTCGAACCTGACCCTGATCAACATGCTCACCCTCAGTAGATCTCTGTGGCAACTCAGTCACCAAAGATCTCAATGTCCTCTGTCGTGGCCGCCCCGCACCACGTCTCGGCGCAGGAGCACGCCCACCTCGTCTCATATCTGTTAAATTATTACAGATGTTACCAGAAGTAAAAACATATAAAATTAACCATCATACCTATTTCACCATCAGGAGAGGTCCCGTCGCCGCCAAAACCCCAAATTAACCTCGTCAATAATACCTCAAATTTTCGAAACATAAAAATCATCGAAAATCCATACCAATCCAAAAATTTTCCAAATTGCCTCGCAAAACCTGCCAAATGTGGCGAACTCCAAAAAAAATCCAAAAACCCCTAGGAACTAGTAAACCTAGAGCTCTGATACCAAATAAATTGTCACGCCCCGAGGGACTCCCCTCCAGACAAAAATCTGGCAGCATCTCCCTTGTACGGGTGACAATACCAATTTTCATACAAGGCCTACACGGCCACTATACATCGGTCAACACGACCAAAATCTAAACATCACACGCAGGTAATAAAATAGGCCTCAGGCCAACAATCAAGGTAAACAAAAGTCTACACTAACTAGACTTACCCCTTCTGCCATCTGGGCAGGAATACCCAACCAAAACCAATCAAAATAAAATCTGAATAAAGGTCCACAAGGACACCAAAAATCCACGAATACGTAAATCCAATTCCAAGCCTAAACATATCTTCTAATCAAGATATCCAAAACCATAAAACAAATAACCAAATAAAAAAAAAACTTTCACGACGAGTGGGGTTTGGCAGTTGGACTCTCCTGACAGCTTCATCCTGAAATAGATATAAATCAATGGGGTAAGTTCAAAGAACTCCGCGGATATGGTCGATATGCAAAGTAAGATATAGATAACAATAAGAATCATGCCAGTACTGTCTCACATATTGGGTATGCAAGAAAGAAATACAAAAGGACTGTACTTACCTAAATCTCCTACCCTGATATAGGAGCATGTGCCTGACTATAAGTAATAAAGTCATCACCATATATAAATATGTATCCTGTATGCATGACAATCATATGCAACATCAAAGGCACCAATAAAAATGTAGCAAACACAATACAAATGCTATCCATGCAAAATGCATGTGATGCACATGACATGGTCACCCCTGATGCCAGTCAGCCGCCTCACATGCGATAGTGAAGTTGAGTGGGTAGGGCTATGACAACTGTGCACTCTGCCATCACTTCTCCTGAGTGACCGAGTGGACAGGATGCTGTCGGAGTACACCTATCCTCCTGCCCCAAACAGAGTGGGGGAGCAATGCTCTCATCTCCCGTTGTCGTAGACCAGAGGAGGGATCCCTGCCCGCTACCACATTGTCTCATCGCTACCCATGATCGGACCAGCGGAGCCTGATAGAGCAACTGCACACACCCTCCTGATGTACCACTAACCCATGAGTGGCAGCGTGTGCAGGCCATGTAACTGGCTGCGGGCTCAACTATAAAGGAACCCCGTCCAGCCAGCATGCAATCATGCAAGATGGTGCATGATACTAAAGCATGTAAATCCAACTAAAATACATAATCGAATAATATGCACAACCAATAAGTACATATCAATGATCCAAAAAAACCAGGGAAGATATAATCGTAACCGATCAAATGCATGTATCAAGTAGGCACAAAAACATACTAGGCATATAAACATGAAAATTATTGCAAGCTATCTTAACTAGCATATCAACATGACTATATCTAAGAGATAAGTTAAAATACCCGCCTGATAAAATGCCCGCAAAATGAAACGAAATCGTCACAACCGTGGACCTGCCTCGTAATCGAAACCTGCGTACAACATAACTATTATTAAGCACCAAAAATGAAATCCACCGTCAAATCGAATACTTAATCGATTTTTCTACATAACCAATTAACCCAAAGTAAATCCATCAAATCCAAGCACATGACAATGTGCTAAATTACTACTATGTATCCCCAAGTAGACCCTCAACCCGTAGGTCACAAATTGTGATTAACTCTTCAATCCAAGAACATATCCTTGCAATTAATCTCACCATGATCAAAACTCATCATATGAAAATATTTTTATTTTTCGATTAGTTCATTTTTCCATGATAACCAACACTGGACAGAAGAGGCCTGCACGCTATTCCACCCATCCTAATCAATATCCCAGCGGCTCTGTCAAGGAAACTTAACTATCGATTACGAGACGGACGACCTACAAAATCACTATTGGCGAAATCCAAAAATGAAATGGCATCCAATACAGACGCTATAAACCAACACTGTGAAGCAAATCACATAAGTCAAAGAAGAAAGTCCAAGAGATGGATATAAGGCGAGCTCAGAAAATCAACAATTACCAAATATGTAAAACTCAAAAAAAAATTCAAATTACATCCATTTAACTGCAGAATCCAGACCTTCTAGATGATAAATGTTGTGCAAATTTGAACACGCCCCTTTTCTGAGCACTTCGTTGACAGCGAACAAAATTGGCAAAAGCACGGACGTGACGAGAACAGGGGGGTTGGCGAGTGGCGAGTAAAGCGAGTGGAGGAGGAGAAAAAAAAGTCATGGTGGAAAGGTAGGGTTACGAGCGATTCGAGTTGGGAAGAAGCTTCGCCGGGCGTTCACGAAGGAGAACGGTGTCGGCGGATAGGAGATCGCGAGGGGGAAAAAGGAAACTAGGGCGCGACGAAGAAATTTAGATACGAGGAGATAAACCGGATTATCCTTTCCCTTTATAAATAAATAAACTCCACCAAAGTCTATTTATTTTATCCCCGTAATTATTTCGTTCGGACTCCGTTTAAATCCAGAAAAATTCCAAAAAATTTTCTAAAATTTTCTAAAAATCCCAAAAAATTTACAAGATTATTTTCTAAATTCTTTGGCCATTTAATTTAATATTTTAAAATTTTCAGTTTTTAACAAGTAGCCTATATATTGGGCATCAAGATCTATAGAGATAGATCTAAGAGACTGCTTGACCTAAGTCAGAGTACATATATTGACAAGGTACTTAATCATTTTGCTATGCAGAATTCCAAGAAAAGATTCCTGCCGATGTCACATGGTGTAAGCCTTTCGAAGGCTCAATGCCCTTCTTCTAAGGAAGAAAGGGTTCACATGGATTAGATTTCTTATGCATCTGCTATAAGATCTATCATGTATGACATGTTATGTACTTGCTCTGATGTCTCATATGCGTTAAACATGATGAGCAGATACCAGTTAGATCCAGGTGAAAGTCACTAGATAGCAGTTAAGAATATTCTTAAGTACTTGAGAAGAACAAAAGATTATTTCCTGATATTTGGAGGCAAGGAGGAGCTCATTGTAAAGGGTTACAGCGATGCAAGCTTCCAAAAAGACAAGGATGATTCCATATCGCAGTCAGGGTATGTATTTTACTTAAATAGTGGTGTTGTAAGATGGAAGAGTTCAAAGCAAGACACAATAGATGATTCTACTACAGAGGTCGAGTATATTGCTACTTCAACTGCAGCAAAAGAGGATGTTTGGATCAGGAAGTTTATTTCTGAGCTTGGTGTTGTTCCTAGCAAACTAAGCCCCATAGACCTCTATTGTGATAACAATGGGGCTATTGCACAGGCTAAGGTACCTTGCTCTCATCAGCGATCCAAACATATACTACGACGGTTCCATCTTATTCGAGAGATCATCGATAGAGGAGATGTAAGGATATGCAGAATACCGACTGATGCTAACATTGTGGACCCTTTGACTAAGGCTTTGACATAGAGGAAGCATGATGGTCACACTAGGTCATTGGGTATTAGATATTTCAGTAATTGACATTAGTGCAGGTGGGAGATTGTTAGTATTAGCCCTAAGTGTCAATTATGAGATGATTGATAAGGGAACTTTTGTATCATATTTCATAATAAAGGCAAAGTTTATGATTATTATATTTACTTCATTGATGTGCCATTTGAATAAATATAATAATATCTTAGGGTAGTTGGTTCTAGTCTATGACACATCAAGATGGTGGCATGATAGTGAGATACTGTAGATATATAAAAAGCTACTCATAACTGTTCCTAGTCAAGTATTAATATACAAGGATAATATTAATACGTTGAGACTAGCATATAGGTCAACTGATGACTTAATCTCACAAGTCATGGATATAAGATATCAAGTTGACACATGGATATATATTAGAGAATATATACTGAACTGACCCACTATGAGAATGTTTCATGGATCATGATATGAGTGTCATAGACATTCTCATAGTGACTATTGGTATGAATAGTCCTTAGACCTGAAATCACTATGGTTCCCTACAAAAGGAGTTGTATACTTTGGTATCGTCAAATGTCACCTGTAACAGGGTGGACTATAAAGTCGATCACTAGGTATGCAATGAATTATGCGGAGGAATGTGATGATGTTGATGGGATTTATCCCTTCCATATGATGAAAGTGATATCTGTGGGTCTCTTGATAAAGTAGGACTACTAAAATGCATGATCATGCTCAAATAAGTCAATATGAGATATTGAGCTCATTTGATTGGTGTAGTCTACTTGGGGATCAAGAAACACAAAGATTAATAAGAGGATGCCACGAGCTATGCCTCATTGATCAATCTAGATATCAAGGATAGAAGGATTGAGTCATACAAGATAATAGTCAGAGAAAGGTGATGTCGGATCTCGACATTCTCATCACTTGGGTAGCAATGATGCATTGCTAGATGCCACTCATTGCTTATGCTTCTAAAAGGGGTTTTAGAGGCATTGCCAATGTTACGAGAACCTATTGGGTCACACACTAAGAACATGTTGTTTTGGAGATGAGGTTCATTTTAGTTTGACTAAATGAACCATTAGGCTATTGAATTGGATTCATTGAGTTAGACTAATTGATTGGGTCGAAACTTGAGTTAGACTCAAGTTGGATTAATTTAATTTAGACTTAAATCAAATCAATTGAAGAAGATGAAGGGTTATGGATTCATCACGAATTCATCATGCATGATTAATGTGAATTAATCATGAAGAAGGAAAACCAAAGGTTGGAAGAAACCTCTTATCATGCATGATTAATGTGGATTAATCATGCATTGAAGAGGGAATACAAAAGGATGGAAAAAAAACTTTCAAATTCTTGTGATGAATATAAAAAGGGGGCTTTGGATCATGATGATTTGTAGAGATTGCTTTGGTTCTTCTTCTTCACCTTCTTAGCCTAGTCCCCTTGTGTGGTGTTGCTAGCACAACTTTGATTCCCCAAAGTGTGTGTTCGTGTCGATACCATAAGGCATGTCCATCCTGATCACGCTGAGATCCTTCGAAGAAAAGTTTCTGTCGGGATTTCAAAGGGATACGCATCAAGGGTAATCTCTCAACTAGATGTAGTTGTAAGAACAATTATTTTCATGTATACACATGGATCTCTGGAGGGATCCCATTTTTTTGTTGCATTTTGCGATTTTTTTTCGCACAAGATCCCTACAGATATCATAGGCCTACATTAAGAGTACCCTTGATATATCTTAATATTTTATTGGCCACTGCTAAATGAGACTCTTTGGCACAAGATTGATGTTAGTAATATATGAGAGATGTCCTAAGGCAATCGCCTTATGTATGAACCATTTATATGATAAATGAAGATTCACTATTTGAGTATACATGTTTTATGTATTTGATTGGATCATAAACTCATTTACTGAATGTCCACGATACGATTCACAACATGAGAGAATTTGTGATTGGATCACAACTAATGAGTATCTCTACATGTGTAATTGTGATGTATCGAAATTATCCCTAGTCGATGAATTGATGGATTTGGACACCATCAATTCTGTCGAGACTAGAACGAGGTATACTCCTTGGTGTATCCAAGCAGCTGATTCTCACTAGCTGGAGACATTGTGATGTCCGGAGTTAATCGTGGATACTAGTTATGGTAACTAGTTCATTGGAGTGACCAGCCGTAAGACTTCATATGGTTCTCTGCATATATAGATATGTCAATGAAGTTCTTACTGTGGCTTAAGTGCGATGTTCCTTTGACTTGCGGTATTCAAGTCATCTTGATCATGGAGACTTATGCTTTGACATCTTAAGCAAACATCTCTAAGGAGATGTGGACCCGGGATGATTGGGTATAAGTCGAAATGATCGAAGGTGTTTGAATAGCCTATAAAGGATTCACCACTCCTTGCGAGGAGATGTATACCCATGGCCTCTTGTCGGATTGTTACTAAAGTCTTTGGCCAAAGCATTACATGTTTAGAGTAAGGTACTCTTCGATACATGTGGAGTAACTAGAATCCGTAGGACGAGGAATTGATACTTGGGCTAGGTGTGACGTAGTCAGCCTAGTGGGGACTGACACTATAGACCATGTCCTGAACCAAGTGGGTATAAGATGAGTGAAGGGAATGGGGCACAAATCATTCGAGCTGCTGAAGGGTTTCAGAAATAGTTCTGGATCAACCGTTGATCTTTTCGGTTAATTGGGGATCATGATGTACTACTAGGTGCCACTCATGATCGTTCTATAATTAATGGTTAATTATAGACGGCCAACATAAACCGAGAACCTATTTGGTCACACGCACAACGAGCATAATCCGAAGGATTTAAAACGAGCTTGAGAATGGGATTTCCAGACCGAGAGAAACTATGTTTGGTTGGACCAAACATGGAGCGAGCATGAAATCATTTCAGGCGCAATAGAAGCATGGATGAGCCGTGTCTTATGAAGACATAATGGATGGACCAAAATGGTTTGGTTCTAATCCAATGGAGGAGAATAAACCAAAGGGTTTGGTTTATTTTAAACGAATGAACCAAAAGTTGGTTCGGTTCATTTTAACTTAAAATAAACCATCATGGTTTGGTTTATTTTAACTTATCTTAATGGAGCGGGTTAACGGGCCTAATGGTTATGATCCAATAACCATTAAGAGAATTAGTTCTCTATAAAAGAGGGCTTAAGGGATAATTAAGCCCTAATCCAAAAACCCCTAGGTTAAAGTTGTCGCCCACCTCCTTATTGAAGTTTTCAGCGCCAACCTATTGCCGCCGCCCAAAGCTCCTCCAACCGGCATCCAGAAGGCTGCTTCCTTCCCCCTCGCCGACGTCGAGCTACTGCCGGTTAGTGCTCCGGTGATCTCATTCAAGTTTGGCATCAAGGTGAGCTCTATCTCCCTTGGTTGGCCGGCGCCTATCACCTCCACCAAAGCTGTCCAGTTTTCTGGACAGCTTGTTCTCCTCTCGTCGGAGCGTCATTTGGACGATAGTTAGAGCTCCGACAGCGGCTAACTTACCGGGGATTCGATCTCCGGTAATCCTCTGAGGTGGAGGATGAAGGATTCATCAATTGGTTGATGAATACCTCTCTGGAGAAGCGAGTTTTGAGAACTCGTATTAGGATCCGAATTTGGATTGGGATCGTGATCATCTCTCGATCATGTCGTCTTCAACACGAGGCTGGTAACCCGTACGAAGACGAAGCTCGTGGCTTAGCGAAGTCATCCCGAGGAACTCGGCGTGGATACGGATAGAGACGATTCTAGCGAGGATCATTCCGGTTGATGCTGTTCCCGCTACACGTCATACGAAAGGTATAACGCAGATAAATTTCCTTTTATTGCAAATTTAAATTTACGGTTATGTCTACACTTGTTGTAATATGCATGCGTGTGTTGTGTGTGTTGTAATAAATGTAGATTTATTATTTTTATTGCTTCCGCTGTGTTCATGTTTACGAAACGTGATCGAACACACACGCCGCGGTGCTGGAAACCCAACAGTGGTATCAGAGCCAGGTTGTGTTTCGACATAATCGTAAAATGGTTTTGCGATAGTCATAATGTTATTTCTGGAAATTTTCTAATTTTTTAAATTTAGAAGTATTTATGGAAATTTTTCAAATTTTGGAAAGTCTAGAAGTATTTATGGAAATCTTCCACTTTTGGAAAGTTGGAAGTATTTATGGAAATTGATATTTTTTATAAATAAAATATTTGATTAGATTTTGTAAATATGTTTCCTAATTTAATCTTGATTTGATTTGGGAAATCAAATCTTAAAATATTTTATTTCCATAAGTAGTTTTAATGATTTAGGAAATTGGTTTCCTAAATAGATTTTTCTTAATCAAATATTTCCATAAATAAAATATGTGATTAGATTTGGAAATTTGTTTCCTAATTTAATTATGATTTGATTTGGAGAATCAAATCTTAAACATATTTTATTTCCATAAATAGTTATGACATATAAGGAAATATATACATGACATAATTGTATGTCATGTAATTGCATTAGATGCATAACATTATGCCATGCGTGTCGTGACATGTAGATGTATGCCATGTATGCCATGCCATGTAGATAATAGTTATTTGCATGCAAAGAGGATGAGACATAAAAACCCTTAAACAATATTAAAGCCTACACCTTCCATTAATATGGTTAGAACCAGAGTTTCGTTTCTTGTTTGGGTTGTTGGACTCTCTCCCAGCCCGGCTCGAACCCGAACATGTTGAAACCATGGAATAGTTTAATACTAATATGGTAAGAGTCAGAGGTCAATCGTTAGCTTTGGTTGTTGGACTCTCTCCAAGCTGGGCTAATTGGTTGAATGCGCTCTAACCATATTAAAACTGTTTCCCGATTAATGGGTTGGCTTTAACCTGGAGCATCGGCTTGTTGGACTCTCTCCAAGGTCGATGTAAAGGGAGGTGAAGTTGGGTGCTATGCATATGATGCATACTTGTTAATCTTCAATTAGTTGATAGCACATTGTGATAGTTGCATATACGTGATATGCAATCGGTATAGATGATACCTACCGTCATAGTTATGAATGGCTTGTTGGACTCTCTCCAAGGTTGTTCATAACTATGATGGATATCAGCCCATTCGGAGATGGACCTATGATCTCCCAAAGTGATTTTGGGGTTTTTGAAATTCGAAAAATGAATGGGATTTATAAATATATATTGATGCATTTTAAAATCATTTTCTCATATATGATCGTTTTGTAGTTCTAGGTCAATAAATTGATCATGACGTCTTTGAATTTGCGCACTATTTTGGATTCGAACAAAGTGAGGCTAACTTCTTGGGTGGCTTAGAAACACGAGAATTGTTCTCAGCGAAAAAGCTTGCATATGTCCTTGAAGAGCCTCTTCTGCGTCCTAAGGACGATGCAACTCTGCACCAAATGTTGGTCTATCGAAGCATGTGGTGATTCGAGTAGCGAGTTGCATCATGCTAGCGGCGATGGTACTGGGGATGCTAATACTATAGTCTTCCATCTTCATGAGTTGTTCGATGAGCAAGCGAGATTCGAAGGTTCGAGGTCTCTAGGCTCCTCTTCACCACGAAGATGCAAGAAGGTTCGTCAGAGTCCGATTTGTGCTAAAGATGAACGGGTACATCGAACGCCTAGCCACCCTCGCTTTGTGATGGATCATGAGTTAAGTATTGACTTAATTCTGCATTGTTTGCCAAGAGTTTCTCATAATTTGTGATGAACTATCGGATGAACAAATTAGAATCCACCATTCCCAGCTCCTCATATATGAAAGAATGTGGAGCCTTCTGAAGCATGAGGAGAAGGCGGTTCTGAAGTTGATTCCTCAAAAAAGGTTCTAAGAAGGAAAACAAAAGAATGAAGAAAGAAGAAAAGGCAAAGAAGGCGTAACTATGAAAGGGCACTTGCCATCACGTGGCAAGGAAGGCCACCGGGCGAAGAAATTGCAAGATTTATCTTGAGTCCGTGAAGAAGGATAAGGCATCGGATGCCCCATCTTCTTCAGAAATCTTCTTTATTGATTGTCATTCTATTTCCTTAGACACTTGGGTATTGGATACTGGGTGTGGCTCACATATATGTAATGACATACAAGGGCTAAGGAATAGAAGAAGACTTGTCGAGAGTCAAATTTGCGAGTTGGCAATGGAGCAAAGGTTCTTGCGATCGCCATCGGAACGTATTTGTTGAAACTCCCTACAGGACTTGTCTTAGAACTGGACAATTGCTTTTATATTCCTTTGTTGATAAAGAACATCATTTCTATTTCTTGTTTAAATAGAAATGGGTTCCATTTGACTTTTAGTAACAATTGTTGGTTTATCACTTTGAATGGCGTACTTTATGGCGGAACCTTGAGTAATGGACATTTATCGTTGGACGTATCCAGTGACATTTTCAATATCGAAGCGAGCAACACGCGTGCTCGAAAGGATAATCAAATAGACTCCTATATGTGGCATTGTCGTCTTGGCCATATAAGCAAGAAATGCATGACCGAATTACAACGATGTGGAATTTGAATTGGATTCATACGATACATGTGAATCATGCTTAAAAGGCAAGATGACTAAGTTACCTTTACCGAAAAGGTGAGCAGTGGGAGAGTTACTAGGACTAATACATATTGATGTATGTGGACCTATGTCAACTCAAGCATTAGGAGGCTATAGCTACTTCATTACCTTCACCGATGATCACTCACGGTTTGGGTATGTGTTCTTGATGAAACACAAGTCTGAAGCCTTGGAAAGGTTCAAAGAATTCAGAAATGAAGTAGAGAAACAACATGACAAGAGTATTAAGATACTTCGATCAGATCGAGATGGTGAATACTTAAGTCAAGAGTTTCTTGATTATCTAAGAGACAATGGCATATTGTCTCAATGGACTCCGCCATATACACCACAGCATAATGGTGTATCTGAGAGGCGAATCGACCTTGTTGGACATGGTCGGTCAATGATGAATCATGCGACTCTTCCCAAGTCCTTTTGGGGCTATGCATTTGACAGATTTGTTTACTTGTTAAACAGAATGCCTACCAAGGTAGTCTCAACTACTCCATATGAGATATGGAATGGTAAGAAACCTCATGTATCTTACTTGAAGATATGGGGTTGTCCTGCTTATGTGAAGCAGACTGTATCAGACAAATTGGATGCTAAGTCTGATAAATGTCTATTTGTTGGATACCCTAAGGAAACAAGGGGTTACCAATTCTATCATCCTGTGGAACAAAAGGTGTTTGTTTCAAGGCATGCTGTGTTTCTAGAGAAAGAGTTTCTCTTGCAAGAAAACAGTGGGAGTGTCATTGAGCTTGAGGAGGCTCGAGAGACTCAAATAGACATTGATGAGATACCTGGTGAAGCATGTAAATGACTCATAGTGATGAGCAATCAATGGACCTATTGTAACACCACATCTTCGTAGATCAGTAGAACACACAATATTCACGAGAGATATGAATTTCTCGTAAGTGAATCGCGGCGTGTTACTCATTGATGATGAGGATCCTACCATTATGAAGAAGTCGACAAGTTCAGAAAGGGATAAGTGGCTTGGTGCCATGAAGTTGGAAATGGATTCCATGTATGAAAACCAAGTTTGGAACTTGGTTGACCCACCTGAAGGCATAAAGCCTATAGAGTTCAAGTGGGTTTTCAAGAAGAAAACCGACATGGATGGTAATGTGATTACCTATAAGGCTAGATTGGTGGCAAAAGGATATCGTCAAAAACAAGGTGTTGATTCTGACGAAACCTATTCGCCTGTAGCTATGCTTAAATCCATTCGGATGCTCCTGGCCATAGCGGCTCATTCTGATTATGAGATATGGCAGATGGATGTGAAAACAGCTTTCCTTAATGGAAACTGCTCGAGGCGTGTATATGATACTGAGGTTTCACATCGGTTGATAAAACCAAGGTATGCAAATTTGAAGCAAGCATCCAGGAGCTGGAATATCCGTTTTGATGAGACAATCAAAAAGTTTGATTTCTCACAAAATCCAGACGAACCTTGTGTGTACAAGAAGGTTAGTGGGAGTGCAGTCGTGTTCCTAGTATTATATGTTGATGACATATTACTTATAGGAAACGATGTTTCAATCTTACAGTCAGTTAAGGTTTGGTTATCCAAGACATTCTCCATGAAAGACCTGGGAGGATTAACCTACATCCTCGGAATTAAGATCTATAGAGATAGATCGAAACGGTTGCTTGGTCTTTCGTAGTCTACATATATAGACCGAGTGCTAAAGAGGTTTAGCATATCGGAATCCAAGAAAGGTTTCTTACCCATCAGTCATGGGGTACACCTTTCGAAGTCTGTGTCCGCGCACAGAAGACGAGAGGATTTGCATGAGTAAGATTCCCTATGCATCCGCAATAGGATCTATCATGTATGCTATGTTATGTACAAGGCCCGACGTATCATACGCTTTGAGTGTCACGAGAAGATACAAGTCCGATCCGGGAATGGATCATTGGGCGGCTGTTAAGACGATCCTTAAGTACTTGAGAAGAACTATGGATGTGTTCCTAATATATTGAGAAGGGGACATGGTGATATGCGGGTATACGGATGCCAGCTTCCAGAAAGACAAGGATGATTCCAGGTCTCAGTCTGGATACGTGTTCACCTTGAATGGGGGCGCAGTGAGTTGGAAAAGTTCCAAACAAGAGACTGTAGCGGATTCTACCACTGAGGCAGAATACATTGCAGCTTCGAAGGCGAAGGAAGCGGTTTGGATCAAGAAGTTCGCTCATGAACTTGGTGTGATTCGCCATTGTTGAAGCAATACCGCGGTCATCATGCGATAATAATGGAGCAATTGCAGCGAAAGAGCCAAGGTCTCATCAACGATCCAAACATGTGTACACTATCATCTTATCGAGAGATCATCGGAGGAACGAAATACAAATCGAGAAAATTCCCTTTGAAAGGAACTTAGCGGATCCGTGACTAAGGCATTACCTCAAAATAAGTTTGAGGGTCATGTTCGAGCTTATGGTATTGGATACCGTAGCGATTGGCATTAGGCCAAGTGGGAGTCTGTTAGTAATATATGAGAGATGTCCTAAGGCAATCGCCTTATGTTTGAACCATTTATATGATAAATGAAGATTCACTATTTGAGTATACATGTTTTATGTATTTGATTGGATCTTAAACTCATTTACTGAATGTCCACGATACGATTCACAGCATGAGAGAATTTGTGATTGGATCACAACTAGTGAGTATCTCTATATGTGTAATTGTGATGTATCGGAATTATCCCTAGTCGATGAATTGATGGATTTGGACACCATCAATTCTGTCGAGACTAGCACGAGGTATACTCCTTGGTGTATCCAAGCAGCTGATTCTCACTGGCTGGAGACATTGTGATGTCCGGAGTTAATCGTGGATGCTAGTTATGGTAACTAGTTCATTGGAGTGACCAGTCGTAAGACTTCATATGGTTCTCTGCATATATAGATATGTCAATGAAGTTCTTACTATGGCTTAAGTGCGATGTTCCTTTGACTTGCGGTATTCAAGTCATCTTGATCATGGAGACTTATGCTTTGACATCTTAAGCAAACATCTCTAAGGAGATGTGGACCCGGGATGATTGGGTATAAGTCGAAGTGATCTAAGGTGTTTGAATAGCCTATAAAGGATTCACCACTCCTTGCGAGGAGATGTATACCCATGGCCTCTCGTCGGATTGTTACTAAAGTCTTTGGCCAAAGCATTACATGTTTAGAGTAAGGTACTCTTCGATACATGTGCAGTAACTAGAATCCGTAGGATGAGGAAATGATACTTGGGCTAGGTGTGACATAGTCAGCCTAGTGGGGACTGACACTATAGACCATGTCCCGAACCAAGTGGGTATAAGATGAGTGAAGGGAATGGGGCACAAATCATTCGAGCTGCTGAAGGGTTTCAGAAATAGTTCTGGATCAACCGTTGATCTTTTCGGTTAATTGGGGATCATGATGTACTACTAGGTGCCACTCATGATCTTTCTATAATTAATGGTTAATTATAGACGACCAACATAAACCGAGAACCTATTTGGTCACACGCACAACGAGCGTAATCCGAAGGATTTAAAACGAGCTTGAGAATGAGATTCTCAGACCGAGAGAAACTTTGTTTGGTTGGACAAAACATGGAGCGAGCATGAAATCGTTTCAGGCGCAATAGAAGCATGGATGAGCCGTGTCTTATGAAGACATAATGGATGGACCAAAATGGTTTGGTTCTAATCCAATGGAGGAGAATAAACCAAAGGGTTTGGTTTATTTTAAACGAATGAACCAAAAGTTGGTTCGGTTCGTTTTAACTTAAAATAAACCATCATGGTTTGGTTTATTTTAACTTATCTTAATGGAGCGGGTTAACGGGCCTAATGGTTATGATCCAATAACCATTAAGAGAATTAGTTCTCTATAAAAGAGGGCTTAAGGGATAATTAAGCCCTAATCCAAAAACCCCTAGGTTAAAGTTGCCGCCCACCTCCTTATTGGAGTTTTCAGCGCCAACCTATTGCCGCCGCCCAAAGCTCCTCCAACCGGCGTCCAGAAGGCTGCTTCCTTCCCCCTCGCCGGCGTCGAGCTGCTGCCGGTTAGTGCTCCGGTGATCTCCTTCAAGTTTGGCATCAAGGTGAGCTCTATCTCCCTTGGTTGGCCGGCGCCTATCACCTCCACCAAAGCTGTCCAGTTTTCTGGACAGCTTATTCTCCTATCGTCGGAGCGTCGTTTGGACGACGGTTAGAGCTCCGACAGCGACTAACTTACCGGGGATTCAATCTCCGGTAATCTTCTGAGGTGGAGGACGAAGGATTCGTCAATTGGTTGACGAATACCTCTTCGGAGAAGCGAGTTTTGAGAACTCGTATTAGGATCCGAATTTGGATTGGGATCGTGATCATCTCTCGATCACCTCGTCTTCAACACGAGGCTGGTAACCCGTACGAAGACGAAGGTCGTGGCTTAGCGAAGTCATCCCGAGGAACTCGGCGTGGATACGGATAGAGACGATTCTAGCGAGGATCGTTCCGGTTGATGCCGTTCCCGCTACACGTCATACGAAAGGTATAACGTAGATAAATTTCCTTTTATTGCAAATTTAAATTTATGGTTATGTCTACACTTGTTGTAATATGCATGCGTGTGTTGTAATAAATGTAGATTTATTATTTTTATTGCTTCCGCTGTGTTCATGTTTACGAAACGTGATCGAACACACACACGCCGCGGTGCTGGAAACCCAACAATTGATATCTTGCACACATACCTACCGCAAAATGTGTATCTGGTCTATACTAGTGGTTAGGTATAGTATACTACCAATCAAACTTCTATAATGTCTTGAATCTATTAAATTTTTATCTAAATCATTGTCTATCTTAGTATTGGTTCCCATAGGTGTTGACACTATCTTAGCATTTTCTAAACCAAATTTCTTGATAATTTCTTTAGCATATTTGGTTTGATAGACATGGATTCCTTCATTAGTTTGTTTGACTTGTAATCCTAAGAAAAAGGTCAATTCTCCTACCAGACTCATCTCTGTTGGTGCAATCGACCCCGACTAACCAGACTCGAGTTTGACTCGCATAGTATTTTAATGTTCGACAAAATGTATTACATGTGATTGGCATGGAAAGTCCAAGTCTTGGGTAATTGGTATGGAAAGTCCAAGTCTTGGGCACTTGACATGGAAAGTCCAAGTCTTAAGTACTTGGCATGGAAAGTCCAAGCATGAGTCTTGGGAAATGGTAAAGTCCAAGTCATGGGTACTTGGCATGGAAAGTCCAAGCATGGGTCTTAGCAAATGGTGAAGTCCAAGTCATGGATACTTGACAATGGTAAAGTCCAAGCATGGGTCTTGATAATTGAAAAGTCCAATATGGAGTTGGCAAGGAAAGTCTAAGGGTGTGATATTGGCGGCGTAAAGTCCAAGTTGTAGTCTTGGCGGCATAAGTTCATTGATTAGCGACGTAAAGTCCAAGCGTGTGTCTTGGTAGCGTAAGACCAAATGTACCTTGGCGATATAGACCCGGTTAGCATGACAATAGTTGATGGAAGTACCTAAAGGCTAGCATATGG
This sequence comes from Wurfbainia villosa, assembly GCA_025175895.1. Classification (NCBI taxonomy): domain Eukaryota; kingdom Viridiplantae; phylum Streptophyta; class Magnoliopsida; order Zingiberales; family Zingiberaceae; genus Wurfbainia; species Wurfbainia villosa. The sequence goes on from CM045987.1 coordinate 98,753,961, forward strand.
ATGAACAAGTCATGGATGACTTGGAGGGATCCAATAGGCATGAGGATGATGGATGTGGCTAGAAGGCTTAGGTATAGGCTAAGGGTGGTCTATCAAGTATGAGGGCATCATACTTGGGTTAAATCTCATGTTTGAGGTCTATCAGTCGACTGAGGTTATGGACTAATTGATTGGTCAAGTGTTTGACACTTGGCAGCCTAGTCGACTCTGAGCAGTCGATTGGTCAGGAGTTGATTGACACTCGACTGCTACTGCATGCCACAGGTAGTCGACTATCGGCTTTAGGCAATCGACTGGCCTTGATCAGTCGACTGCCATGGAGGGCAGTCGACTGATGGTCATGGATACGGGCACATAAAGTCCTATAGTTGACTGATCAGTCGACTGCTAGAGTTTGGCAGTCAACTGTTGTATAATCATTGGAGTTTTTCTAGTGTGGATTAAGTCGTTATGAGACAACGACTACAAGAGCAGTCAACTACTAGGTATGGAAAGTCGACTGCTAGGTGAAAATCAGCTCGAGTTGCAGCTTTATAAGGAGCATAAAGAGGAGGATTTTGGTTATGGTTCTTAGGCTGATTTTAAGGGGAATAGTTGGTGCTTTCTAGTTCTTCAAAGTCATTCCAAAGCAATAAACAAGCAAGCAATCCAAAATTTTTGGTGTAAAGTTTTCTTTACTTGTATTTGTGTATTGCTTAGTATACTTGTTGTATTTCATTCTTATTGTTGTAAGAGTGTTGTAAAAGGTTTCTCCACCTTCGGTGTATCATTGAGAAGGAGTGTTTTGATTAGTGGTGGTGTGCATCACTAGATCTCGCTATTGAGCTTGCCCCGTGGAGTAGGAACAAGGGTTCTGAACCACGTTACATCTTGTGTCTTTGTTCTTGTGTATTCTTGTGTGTATTTATATTAGTATTTCTATTTCCATTGCATACTAATGATTGTAGACAATGTTGGAGTATCGTGGCCCGACTAGAAGGGGGGTTGAATAGCCCGTGTGTGTTGTTCGTTGGAATTCATTTGTTCTTCTACAATATTTGTTAGCACAGTGGAAATACAATATATAAATGCAAATATAGAGAAGAATACACAAGCACAAGACAACCGATATACGTAGTTCGGAACCATAGGGTTCCTACTCCACGGGGCGAGCTCAATGAGCTCTAGTGATGAACACACCACTACTAAAAATCCTTCTCGACAACACATCGGAGGTGGAGAAACCTCGTACAAGCAATTACAAAGGTAATACAAAAATGTACAAGCAAATACAAAGAGAAAGTGAAATACGTAAAGAAAATTTTACAACAAATGACTTTGAACTCTTGCTTGTTGCTTGCTTTGGTTTGCTCTTGAAGGTCTGGAATGCAGTAGCAATTCCCCTCCAAAATCTCCCCAAATATTAGTGTATAAATCCTCCCCAAGGTCATCCTTTTATGCTTGTCTTGGGTTGATTCCACGCCAAGCAGTCGACTGCCATAAGGCCCCAGTCGACTGCTCCTGTAGCTGTTGTGAGACAACAACCTAATCCATGTTGGCATCCAACCAATGGATACACTGGCAGTCAACTGCCCATTACCATCAGTCGACTGCCAACCCTGTAGCCGACTAATCAATCGGCTACCGAGTGTTTTATGCTCGCGACCAATCACCATCGATTGGCCCTTCACGTGATGGTCGATCAAGCCATCGATCGATTGCCCAATCGATGATTGGTATGCTCTGCGATGCGCGATTGAGTGACAGTCGACTCCCACTAGGCGACTGGTACATCACTCCAGTTGACTAGTAAACCTCAACCATGAGGTTTAACCCAAGTATGATACCCTCATACTTGCTAGACCATCCTTAGCTTAGACCTAAGCCTTCTAGCCACCTCTGCTAGCCTCGTGCCTACCGGTTCCCTCCAAGTCATCCATGTCTTGTTCATCCATGCACGGATCCCTCCAAGTCATCCATGACTTATTCATCCATACGCTAACCTCCAGGTGCTTCCTTCGTCTATTGTCATGATCTCGGTGTCTACATTGCCAAGGTACATATGGACTTACGTTCCCAAGACTACCACTTGACCTTACATCGCCAAATCGCCCCTTGGACTTCCCAAATGCCAAGTCCCCATAACTTGGACTTTCACCGCCAAGGCTACACACTTGGACTTACGTGGCTAAGGCCACACACTTGGTCTTCCCTTTCCAACTCCATATTAGACTTCCAATGCCAAGCCCCATGCTTGGACTTTCACTGCCAAGGCTACACACTTGGTCTTCCCTTGCCAACCACATGTCATATGTTTTGTCTAACATCAAAATACTACTCGAGTCAAACTCGAGTCTGGTCAATCATGACCTGGGATGATTGCTCCAACAATCTCCTCCTTTTTGATGTTTGACAAAACCACAAACACCTTTGAGTTAGGTGACCTAACTCATGTCTACCAATTATCCCCAATTGGTAATTCTCACATCTTGTGAGAATTCCAACTAACCCCAATTGGTACATTCTCCTCCTTTTTGACATAAATCAAAAAGGTCCTCCCCAAGGGTGTCAATGTCTCATATCCCAATGAGATTTTACAATCTCCCCCTTGGTCCAAAAACACATTTAGGATTCCTTCACTCTTCCTAGTGATAAGTCCCATATCACTTGAGAGAGGCAATCCCCCAATTCTCCTCCCATGAGGAAAAATACTTCCATCATCCAAAGATGGATAACCTCCCCCTAAAGACTTGCTCTTCCTTGACCATTGCACCAACAATGTCCTTGGAGAGTCCCTAAGCCAATATGAACATTGAACAATCGAAATTAAAAGCAAAGATTCAACATTGAACTTTCACCTCCCTCAAAATTCGATACACACCCTAAACAATTCTTCTAATCCATTTTCAATGGATTTCCACCCTTCCAATGCTCTCCAAAGTATATCCTAGGGTTAGGAGCAATTAGGGAACAAATACATAGCTGAACATGAGTCTACCAAACCTTGTTTACCCGAAATCAGCACTTGGCAGTTGACTCTGTCAGCTACCAGTCGATTGCCCTTAAGGCCAGTCGACTTCCATCCACGACAGTCGATTGATTTCTGCACTGTGCAGAAATCTGACTTCAGAAATGAATTTTTAAAATTCATAAATAAAAATATGTATTTTAAAAAATATTAAAAATTCATACGTACATTACTTATAGCAAACATTATGGGTGAAAAATATTTAAAAAAATAAAATACCCATAAACTAGTGAGATTGATACAAAGTTCAAAACCATTAAATTTTTCAATGTTTGACCCTACTTTGTATCACCTCATTCAATGGTGATTGCTATCAAAAGATAGACTTCACCAATGTTTTTCAAAATGGTTTTGAAATGATTTTAAAAACCTTAATTCCTTTTCCAAACATCTCACTTGTATCTAAGTGTATGAAACACATACAAGTCAAGTGTTCTTGTGAGATGTGAGTTTTAGTTGTTTAGGTTTTCATGCAATTTTTTAGGCAACACTATTTGATTCCCTTATGCATGGGACTTCAAATCATGCTATTGTCCTTAACTCAATTTTAATTAATGCATGAATGATGATCATGACATAAATGATACATAAATAAGCATGTGACAATAATGATGATGTCATGACATGTGATTCAAACTTAAGCATAACATGACTCTCCTAAGCATAAATCATGACATTTTATATGATAAAAATAAATATAATGTCATGACATGGTAAATCACAATCAAAGCATGACAAATAAAAGGTAAAGGTATAGGAATACCTAGATTTTAATATTAGTTTCCATTTGATAGAATTAAGTTTATTTTGCCATATTAACCGACTCTACCAAGTGTGCCAAGACCCAAAATGGCACACAAGACCTCTAACCCTAATTGTGATAATTTGATTAATATTCAACTTCTCAAAGCACATTGACACATCCTAAAGTGTCAACTCTACCATGGTTATGTTAACTATCCATCCACTTAGAGTTGACACACACCTAACCCATCTAGCATGAATCGATCACGCTCCTAGGAACCCAATACCTATTGGAGCTCCTTGGGTTAACAAGATATTCACTAGGGATAACTTCCCTAGATACCTTCCTAATGACCATTTTTGGCTTTGAAGCCTTAGTCATTTGGGTCTTTCCTAGGTTAACACTAGGGGTAACTCCCTTGTAACTCCTTAGGTTTCCTTGAAACCTTAGCCACTAGACACCTACCTTGGTAACCTTAGGGATGACTTCCCTATTAACCTTAGTTTTCCTAGACCTAGATATTGTTCCATAATCGAATGGAACATTGTGGTAGGTCTTATTGGGGTTAGGTTTGTGAGTCAAACCTTTCTTTCCCCTTGATGGTTCTTGCCCCCTAGAACCTAGATTTTGACCATTAGACCCCATAAATGAATTTGTCATTTTTGCTAGGGTCTTTTCCAATTTTTCAAGCCTTGACCTCAAAGCTTGATTTTCCAATTCTAATTTTCCTAATTTGGATTTTTCATTAATCTTTTAGGAATGACACTTCCTAGACATATGTCTATGATTCTTGGGATTAATGCCTAGATGGTTCTCTACCTTCCTAATACTCTCCCTAAGTAGAATTGGTCTAGTGTTATTGGTCCTAGGTTTATTCTTAGGTAAATCTACATGCTTGGCACCTAAACAATAGTATTTGTTTTTACAAGCATGCTTTTCATAATTATTAACAATTGCAAGAGTACTAATAACATGCTTTTTAACCCTAGAACTTGAAGGTGCATTAAAATATATCTTAGGGTTTGCTTTAAAAGCTCCCCCTACATGTGAATGCTCCTTCTTGGGTTTTCTTCTTCCCCCTAGTGCATTGGCTTCAATAGTGTCCCCGTTGATTACACTTGAAGCACACAATATGCTCTTTGATTTTCCTATTGAGGCTCTGACATCCTTTGACTTGTCCTTGACTTTTGATGTCGGTACTTTCTCCTTGGCCAATTTTGGGCATTTACTCTTGTAATACCCGACTACCTTACACTCAAAGCATATGATATGATTTTTATTTTTAATTAAAATTTTTGAGTTACCTAAATCGGTAGAGGCGATATGGGAGGTTTCTTCACTTCTTCCAGAGGTGGATGCTTCTTCCACTTCTACCTCTTCTACCGATCTGAATGTTGAGCATCTCTCAACTTCTGAGTCGTCACTTTCTTGTGAGGATGAGCTTTCTTCCTCGGCCTCTCCGATTGAGCCGGTTTGGGATGTTCGTGGAATTTGACCAACTTGTTCCACAACTCCATAGCATCCCCATATTCACCTAGCTTGCACAAAATATCGTAAGGTATCAATTTTATTAACGATTTTGTTAACTTAACGTTTGTTTTGAATTGTTGTCGTTGCTCCTCAGTCCATCTTGATTTGACTAACGGCTTGTTGTCTTCACCCCTAGGCACTTCAAAACCATTTTCAATGATTAGCATTATATCAAAATCGTTTTTGAAATATACCTCCATCCTTTTCTTCTAAAAAGAAAAGTCTCCTTTGAATTTCGATGGATGGATGTTGATGCCGGCCATTTTGGTTTCTTATCGCGGCGATGAGTCTAATGGTAAGCTCCTCGCTTTGATACCCCTTGTTGGAGGATCATGGCCCGACTAGAAGGGGGGTTGAATAGCCCGTGTGTATTGTTCATTGGAATTCATTCGTTTGTCTACAATATTCGTTAGCGCAGCGGAAATACAAAGCTCCTCCTTTTATGCATGTCTCGGGCTGATTCCACGCCTAGCAATCGATTGCCATAAGACCCCAGTCGACTGCTCCTATAGCCATTGTGAGACAACGATCTAATCCATGTTGGCATCCAGCCAACAGATACACTGGCAGTCGACTGCCCATTACCATTAGTCGACTGCCAACCCTATAGCCGACTGATCGGTCGGTTACCAAGCATTTTGTGCTAGCGACCAATCACCATCAGTCGACTGCCCTTCACGACAGTCAACTTATTAAGCCATCAGTCGACTGTCCAATGTTGGCAGTCAACTGCTATACCTCGCGATGCAGTCGAGCACCAATCGGCTCCCACCAGTCGACTGGTACATCAACCTAGTCGACTGGTAAATCTTAACCATGAGGTTTAACCCAAGTATGAAGCCCTCATACTTGCTAGACCACCCTTAGCCTAAACCTAAGCCTTCTATCCACTTCTGCTAGCATCGCACCTACCAGATCCCTCCAAGTCATCCATGACTTGTTCATCCATGCGTGGGTCCCTCTAAGTCATCCATGACATGTTCATCCATATGCTAGCCTCCAGGTTCTTCCTTCATCTATTGTCATGCTCTCGATGTCTACACTCCCAAGGTATATATGGACTTACGTTCCCAAGATTACTACTTGGCTTTACGCTTCCAAATCACCTCTTGGACTTCCCAAATGCCAAGTCCCCATAACTTGGACTTTCACCGCCAAGACTACACACTTAGACTTATGTGGCCAAGGCTACACACTTGGTCTTTCCTTACCAACTCCATATTGGACTTCCAATGCCAAGCCCCATGCTTGGACTTTCACTGCCAAGGCAACACACTTGGTCTTCCCTTGCCAACCACATGTCATATGTTTTGTCTAACATCAAAATACTGCTCGAGTCAAACTCGAGTTCGGTCAATCGTGACCTGGGCCAATTGCACCAACAAACAAGCACAATTGAATTTCATCAAACGATGCAAGAGGCTATTCACCCTGCCCTCTAGTGCGTCATCAATGTACCTACAATCTCAAATTCATTTTTCATATTTTTGATGAAGTCTTGGAGAGGTTCATCATTTGTTGACTCAAATATGATGTCATTAACATACTTAAGCAACAAAGATGTCTTTTTCATTAGACTTTAGAAATAAGGTTTGGTCAACTTGGCCTCTTCTAAAGTCCTTAGAGATTAGAAAAGATGAGAGTCTTTTATACCACGCCCGAGGAGCTTGTTTTAACCCATATAAGGATTTCTTAAGCTTACGAACATGGTTTGGGTAATCTACTTTTTCAAACTCAGATGGTTTCTCCACATAGACTTCTTCCTTAATGAACCCATTTAGGAATGTCGATTTCACATCCATTTGATAGAGTTTGAAACTCATGTGAGTGGCATACGCTAATAAGATTCAAATAGACTCTAACCTAGCTATTGAAGCAAAGCTCTCATCATAATTAAGTCCTTCAACTTGATTGAACCCTCGAGTCACTAACCTAGCTTTGTTTCTAGTTACTTTCCCTTGATCATCTAACTTATTCCTAAAGACCCATCTTATTGTAACAATTGTGCCATCATTGGATCTAGGAATTAGTTCCCATACTTGACTTCTCTCAAATTGAGATAACTCTTCTTGCATTGTTAAAATTCATTCCGGATCAAGAAAGGCATCATTAATTGATTTTGGCTCAATTTAGGAGATTAGAGTAACTTGACTAGTAGAATATCTATTAAAGGACCCAGTCTTTATTCCTTGTGAAAATTCTCCTACTACTTGGTCTAGAGGGTGGGTTTGATGAATTCTTAAAGTCCTAGGAGATGAATCATATTGAATTTGATTATCATTATTCTTTCTCCTTTCATCATCAGAATCTCCTCCTCCTCCCCCTTGATCATTATCCCCTAAATTTAAATTTTGGATTCCTTGGGTAATGTCTTGATTTTTGACATTGATATCTTTATCAAAGGAAGATTTCCTAGAGTAGGTGCTAGTAGATTCATCAAATACAACATTGGAGAATTCCTCAACCTTTTGAGTCCTCTTGTTGTATACTCTATATGCCCTACTAGTAGATGAATATCCAATTAGGATTCTTTCATCCGACTTAGACTCAAATTTCCCTAAATTATCTTTGGTATTTAAAATATAAACTTTGCAACAAAAGACCTTAAAATAGTGAATTGTAGGAATTGTACTATTCCATAATTCAAAGGGTGTCTCTTGCCAAAAAACTTATGGATTAAGACACGATTTTGGATATAACAAGTGATGTTAACCACTTTTGCCTACAAGTAGCTAGGTAAAGAATATGCATTAAGCTTAGTCCTAGCCGCTTCTTGTAGGGAACGATTTCTCCTTTCCACCACCCCATTTTGTTGAGGTGTTTTAGGACAAGAGAATTCATGTTTATACCCTTATTCTAAGAAAATTTTTGAAAATTTAAAATTCTCAAATTCTCCACCATGATCACTTCGGATCGGTTGATTTTAAGATTCTTTTCATTTTCTGCCCTTTTGTTAAATCCTATAATTATTTCTACGGTATCATCATTTTGTTTCATAAAGTAAACCCAAGTTTACCTAGGAAAAACATCAAATTTCACTAAGCAATATTTATTACCATCTAATGAGGGAGTACTATGACAATCAAAAATATCTAGATGCAATAGTTCTAAAGGTAAGGAAGTGTTAGTTAGAGTTTTACCCTTGTGTGATGATTTTGATTGTTTTCCTTCTTGGCATGCATCACCATCTTGTCTTTGATATACTTAATTTTTGGTAGTCCTTTTACTAGCTCCAATTTGGCTACTTTGGCTATGTTCTTCATATTGATGTGACCAAGTCACGAATTGTTCCCCGGTCCACTTCTTCATTTTGAGGAAACCTCCCTTTGGCCCTCTTGGATAATTAAATCCTTCCATCAAGATGGGTCATTCTTCAAAGTCCCTCATCATGATGAAATCTTCAATCCTTCCCTTCCATGAATTGAAGCCTTCTCATCCATAGAGTGCATATGGGACTAGAGTGTTGATGCCCCATCCTAGCCTTTCTTCAAACTCCATTTTCTTCTTCACCCTCTAGAGGTGCTCTCTTGGCGGTTAGTCTAAATGAAGAGCGGCCTCGCTCTGATACCATTTGTTGGGTATCAGAGCGTCTTCTTTTTCTTAGAGCCACCAGGCTTTGATACCACTTGTTGGGTAACAAAGCATCTTCTTCTTCTTAGAGCCACCGGACTCTGATATCACTTGTTGGGAATTGAATGTCACTAGAGGGGGGAGGGGGGTGAATAGTGTGTCGTACGTCGATGGATTTTGATTGCGTTCATCTCTACAACACTTGTTAACACAGCGGAAATAATAATAACAATAATGAAAGATGACTAACACAACCACAACACACAAATATAACATGGGTCAGAACCTCAAGGTTCCTACTCCATGGGTTGGGCTCGAATGAGCCCTAGCGATGCCAACATCACTAATAAACAATACACTCCTTCTCGGAACAATCTGGAGGTGGAGGAAACCTCTTACAACAGTGATTACCCAAGTAATACAAAAATACAACAAGTAAACAAATGAAATGTAAAGAAAACTTTACAAACTAGGGATTTGAATGCTTGTTGATGTGGTTGCTTGAATGAGATTGAAGGACCCTGAAATGCACCAGCAAATCGCCTTCAAATCGCCTCAAGAAACCTTTCAAATAACCATGATGAAAACCTCCATGAGTTGCTCCTTTTATGCCTGTATTGGGTTGATTCCGTGCTTGGCAGTCAGCTGCCATAAGGCCCAAATCGATAGTCCACAGTACCATTGTTAGACAATGACTTAATCCATGTCAGCATTCAAGCCAACGGTTACACTGGCAGTCGACTACCATTACCTAGTAGTCGACTGCCAGGGTCGTAGCCGACTAACCAGTTAGCTACCCAGCATTTTGCCCAGCAACCTCGACCAACAGTCGACTACCCTCCATGGTAGTCGACTTCCATCAATCGACTGCCCAATCCTGACAATCGACTGATAGGCTATTTCTTGTAGTCGAACACCAGTCGACTCTGATCAGTTTGACTGACCATAATCCAAGTCAACTACCAAGAATCAACTCAGCAGCCAAGTGTCAAAACACTTGACTAATCGACTGGTCAAAAGCCCAGTCGACTGATAACCTCAAACATGAGGTTTAACCCCAAGTATGATGCCCTCATACTTGCTAGACCACCCATAGCATAGACCTAAGCCTTCTAGCCACCTCCATCAACCTCACGCCTATCGGATCCCTCCAAGTCATCAATGACTTGTTCATCTATACGTTAGACTTCAGGTGCTTCCATCGGCTATTGTCATGCTAAGTTGGTCTATACCGCCAAGGCACATTGGAATTACGCTGCCAAGACTCCCTCTTGGACTTTTCGCTGCCAACCATTGGACTTATGATACTAAGACTCCTGCTTTGACTTTACACTGCCAATATTAGCCCTTGGACTTTCCTTGCCAACCCATGTTGGACTTTCCAATTGCCAAGACTCAAGCTTGGACTTTCCCTTTCCAAGACCCATGCTTGGACTTTCCATGCCAACCCATGTTGGACTTTCCATTTGCCAAGACTCAAGCTTGGACTTTCCCTTGCCAAGACCATGCTTGGACTTTTTGTGGCAATTACCCATGACTTGGACTTTACCATTGCCAAGTGTCCCACTTGGACTTTCCTTGCCAAGTACCCAAGACTTGGACTTCTCCATCATATGATCAACCCCATGTCATGTTAGTTATATATGAGAGGTGTCCTAAGGCAATCACCTTATGATTGTACCATTTATTTGATAAATGAAGATTCACTATTTGAGTGTACATGTTTTCATGTATTTGATAAGATCTTAAACTCATTTACTGAATGTCCACAATACGATTCACAATATGATAGAATTTGTGATTAGATCACGACTAATGAGTATCTCTACATGTGTAATTGTGATGTATTGGAATTATCCCTAGTCGATGAATTGATGGATTCAGACGCCATCGATTTTGTCGAGACTAGCATGAGGTATACTCTTTGGTGTATCCAAGCAGCTGATTCTCACTGGCTGGAGACATTGTGATGTCCAGAGTTAATCGTGGATGCTAGTTATGACAACTAGTTCATTGGAGTGACCAGCTATAAGACTCCATATGGTTCACTACATACATGGATATGTTAATGAAGTTCTTACTACAGCTTAAGTGTGATGTTCCTTAGACTTACAGTATTCAAGTCATCTTGGTCATGAAGACTTATGCTTTGACATCTTAAGCAAGCATCTCTGAGGAGATTTGGACCCGGGATGATTGGGTATAAGTTGAAATGCCCGAAGGTGTTTGAATAGCCTATAAAGGATTCACCACTCCTTGCGAGGAGTTGTATACCCATGGCCTCTCGTCGGATTGTTACTAAAGTCTTTGGCCAAAGCATTACATGCTTAGAGTAAGGTACTCTTGGATACATGTGCAGTAACTAGAATTCGTAGGAAGAGGAAATGATACTTGGGCTAGGTGTGACGTAGTCAGTCTAGTGGGGACTGACACTATAGACCATGTCCTGAACTAAGTGGGTATAAGATGCGTGAAGGCAATGGGGCACGATTCATTGTAGCTGCTCAAAGGTTTCAGAAATGGTTCTGGAATCAACCATTGATTTTCCGATTAATTGGGGATCATGATGTAGTACTAGGTGCCACTTATGATCGATCTATAATTAATGGTTAATTATAGATGACCAACATAAATTGGGAACCTATTTGGTCACACGCACAATGAGCATAATCCGAAGGATTTAAAATGAGCTTGAGGATGAGATTCTCAGATCGAGAGAAACTAGGTTTGGTTGGACTAAACAATGAGCGAGCATGAAATTGTTTCAGTCGCAACGAATGCATGGATGGGCTGAGTCTTATGAAGACATGATGGATGAACCAAATTGGTTTGGTTGTAATCCAATGGTGGAGAATAAACCAAAGGGGTTTGGTTTGTTTTAAACGAATGAACCAAAGTTAGTTCGGTTTGTTTTAACTTAAAATTGACCAACACGGTTTAGTTTATTTTAACTTAAGTTATTGGAGTGGGTTAACGGGTTTTGGTTATGAATCAATAACCATTAGGAGAATGTGTTCTCTATGAAAATATGACTTAAGGGTTTTTCGTGGATAACTTGTGTGTTGGAAAACCTAGCCACCCTCTCCCTCTCTTCTCCTTGCCGCCACCCAAGCAGCCCACGTCGCCAGCCTTTGTGCCACCGTCCACCTTGCTGCCGGCATCCAAGCTGCTATCGATCATCCTCTGGCGACCCTCCGGCGCTGTCCCTTGGCTTCGGTGACCAAGGTGCAGCCGACCTTCCTCCTTTGGGCCAGCGTAACTCTTCCACCAAGCTGTCCAGTTTTCTGGATAGCTTCTTTCCTTTCATGTCGGAGCATCATTTGGATGACGTTTGGATCTCCGACAGTGGATACCTTATCGGGGATTCGATCTTCGATAATCCTCATAGGTGGAGGATGAAGGATTCGTCAATTGGTTGACGAATACCTCTTCGAAGAAGTGAGTATTGGGGACTCATTTTCAAATATGAATTTTGATTCGGATTGTGATCTTCTCTCGATCACATCGTCTTCGACACGAGACTAGTGACTCCTACGAAAACAAGGCTCGTGTCTTTGTGAATCCATCCCGATGATACTCGGCGTGGATACGGATAGAGGCAATTCTAGCAAGAGTCGTTCCGGTTGATGCCATTCCCACTGCACGTGATACGTCAGGTATAACTAGAGTAATTTTCTTTTATTGCAAAATTTGAATTTATGATTATGTCTACACATGTTGTACTATGCATGCATGTGATGTGTGTGTTGTAATAAATTAGATTTATTACTTTTTAATTCTTCCACTGTGCACATGTTTACAAAACATGTTCGAACACACACTCGCCGCGGTGTCGAAAACCTAACAGTGGTATCAGAGCCCAGGTTGTGTTTCGACATAATCGTAAAATTATTTTGTGATAGTTGTACTTGTATTTATGGAAATTTTCTACTTTTGAAAAGTTTAAATGTATTTATGGAAATTTTCTAATTTTGAAAAGTTTAGAAGTATTTATGGAAATCTTCTACTTTTGGAAAGTTTAGAAGTATTTATGGAAATTAACACTTTCCATAAATAAAATATTTGATTAGATTTAGAAATCTATTTCCAAATTTAATGATGATTTGATTTGGGAAATCAAATCTAAAATATATTTTATTTCCATAAATAGTTTTGACAATTTAGGAAATTTGTTTCCTAAATTAAATTTGACTTTCCTTAATTGAGACCTTCCATAAATAAAATATGTGATTAGATTTGGAAATTTGTTTCCTAATTTAATCATGATTTGATTTGGAGAATCAAATCTCAAACATATTTTATTTCCATAAATAGTTATGACATATAAGAAAATTTTGTACATGCCATAATTGTATGCCATGTAAATGCATTAGATGCATATCATTATGCCATGCATGTCGTGACATGTAGATGTATGTCATGCCATGTAGATAATAGTTATTTGCATGCAAAAGAGGATGAGATATAAAAATCCTTACACAATATTAAAGCCTACACCTTTCATTAATATGGTTAGAACCAGAGTTCCATTTCTTGTTTGGGTTGTTGGACTCTCTCCAAACCCGGTTTGAACCCAAACATGTTCAAACCATGGAATAGTTTAATATTAATATGGTAAGAGTCAGAGGTCAATCGTTATCTTTGGTTGTTGGACTCTCTCCAAGCCGGGATAATTGGTTGAATGCACTCTAACCATATTAAAAATATTTCTCGATTAATGGGTTGGCTTTAACCTGGAGCATCGACTTGTTGGACTCTCTCCAAGGTCGATGTGAAGGGAGGTGAAGTTGGGTGCTATGCATATGATGCATACTTGTTAATGAGTTAACAACTCGATGTATGTGTGAATATTCAATTAGTTGATAGTACATTGTGATAGTTACATATATGTGATATGCAATTGGTATACTTGATACCTACTATTGTAGCTATGAATGACTTGTTGGACTCTCTCTAAGGTTGTTCATATCTATGTTGGATATCAGCCCATTCGGAGATGGACCTATGATCTCCCGAAGTGATTTTGGGGTTTTTAAAATTCAAAAAATGAATGGAATTTATAAATGTATGTTGATGCATTTTAAAATCATTTTCTCATATATGCTTGAATTGTATTTCTAGGTTAATTGATTGATCATGATGTCTTTGAATTTGCACTCTATTTTGGATTCAAATAAATTGACTGGGCCGAACTTCTTGGACTGGCTTAGAAACTTGAGAATTGTTCTCAAGGTGGAAAAGCTTACATATATCCTCGATGAGCCTCTTCCCGCCCGTCCTAGTGATAATGCAACTCTGGACCAATTGTTGGCTTATCAGAAACATGTGAGTGATTCTGAACTAGTGAGTTGCATCATGCTAGCTGCGATGGTACCTGAGCTGCAGAAGAAGCATGAGCATATGGATGCTCATGCTATAGTCTTTCATCTCTATGAGTTGTTTGATGAGCAAGTGAGATCTGAAAGGTTTGAAGTCTCCAAGCTCCTTTTCACCTCTGAGATGCAAGAAGGTTCATCTGTAGTATAGTTTATGCTAAAGATGAATGGGTACATCGAGCAGCTGGCCACCGAGTTTGTGATGGATCATGAATTAAGTAATGACTTAATTCTACATTGTTTGCCCAAGAGTTTCTCACAATTTGTGATGAACTACTGGATGAACAAACTTGAATCCACTATTCCTGAGCTCCTTAATATGCTGAAGACTGTGGATCCTTCTGTGAAGCATGAGGAGAAGGTGGTTCTATTAGTTGATTCCTCAAAGAAAGGTTTTAAGAGGAAGTCAAAGGAACAGAAGAAAGGGAAGAACAAGAAGTCTAAGAAGGCAAATCCAGCACAAAAGGCACTTGCCATCATTGTGGCAAGGAGGGCCACTGCGAAGAAACGACAAGATTTATCTTGAGTCCATGAAGAAGAAGAAGGCATCCGATGCCCCATCCTCTTCAGGTATCTTCTGTTAGTGCTTATAAGCTCCACATATCTCCACAATGGCATGATATTGTCCACTTTGAGTCTAAGCCCTCATGGTTTTATTTTTGGGCTTTACCCAAAAGGCCTCATACCAATGGAGATATCTTTTTTCTTATAAGCACATGATCTTTTCCATGTCTTACCAATGTGGGACTTTGATTGTATTCCCCATACTCCCAACAATCCCCCCCTCAAACGAAGGACCACATTGGGCCCCCCCTCAAGCCTATCCCTCCTCGAAGGATTTTCTCTGCTTGATGTCCGCTCTTCAACCCACCAGGACTTCCTGTCAGTTGTTCGGTCCCCCCGACCCAACTAGACTTCCTTCCTGATGTCTGGTTCTCTTGATCCGGACGTGGGAGCTCAACTTCCTTCGTTCGAGGTTCATGGCTTGACATGGACCATGGCTCTGATACCAATTGTTAGTACTTATAAGCTCCACATATCTCCACAATGGCATGATATTGTCCACTTTGAGTCTAAGCCCTCATGGTTTTATTTTTGGGCTTTACCCAAAAGGCCTCATACCAATGGAGATATCTTTTTTCTTATAAGCACATGATCTTTTCCATGTCTTACCAATGTGGGACTTTGATTGTATTCCCCATACTCCCAACATCTTCATTATTGATTGTCATTCTATTTCCTTAGACACATGAGTATTGGATACTGGGTGTGACTCACATATATGTAATGACATACAGGGGCTAAGGAATAGAAGAAGACTCATCAGAGGGGAATCAAATTTGCGAGTTGGCAATGGAGCAAAGGTTGCTGCGGTCGCCATCGGAACTTATTTGCTGAAGCTCCCTAGTGGACTAGTCTTAGAACTGGGCAATTGCTATTATGTTCCTTCTCTAATAAAGAACATTGTTTCTATTTTATTCTTAAATAGAAATGGTTACCATTTGATGTTTAGTAACAATTGTTGTTATATAACTTTGAATGACATACTTTATGGGACTGGAACTTTAAGCAATGGTATTTATACATTGGACGTATCCAGTGATATTTTCAATATCGAAGCGAGCAACAAGCATGCTTGAAAGGATAATCAATTAGACTCCTACATGTGGCATTGTCGTCTTGGCCATGCAAGCAAGAAACACATGTACGAATTACATCGATGTGGAATTCTGGAATCGTTTGAATTGGATTCATATGATACATGCGAATCATGCTAAAAGGCAATATGACTAAGTTACCTTTTACAAGAAAAGGTGAACGGGGGAAGAAGAAGATGGAGACTCCCTCCTCTTCCGATGAAGCATCCTCCTCTTCCTCCATGGATAGCACGGAAGAAGCATACATGGTAAGGAAGGTAAGGCGTGCTTTGAAAAATTTTAAATTTAATAAATCTAATGATAGGAGGAGAAGACCAAGGGGGAAGGTGATTTGCTATAATTGCCAAGGAGAGGGACACATAAGGGATAATTTTCCCCTCCTAAACAAGAGTAAAGAGGAGAGGAGAAAGAAAGAAGAAAAGAAGAAAAAATGGGGTAAGAAGAAGGAAGAAGAGAAGAAGGCCAAAGAAAAGGGAAAGGTCAAAGAACTAAAGGCAAAGACATGGGATGATCCTTCTTCCTCATCCTCATCCGAAGAAGAAGAACATGTCTACTCAAATCTTGCCCTAATGGCCTTTGATGACCTAGACTCCACCTCCTCCTCCGAAAAAGAAGAAGCAAGCTCAAGTGAAGGGAGAGCTTCTTCTACATCCTCATCATCGGAAGGGGATTTGGTAAGTGAGGTAACGAATCTTTCCCTCAAGAAAATTATGTCAATTATTTCTAGCCTCACTAAGGACTTGTTCAGGGCAAAGAAGAAAAATAAATGCATGCTAGATCAAATTAAGGACTTAGAAGAAAAACTCGAAAAAGCATGCTTAAATGTAAATGAAAATATTTCCTCTAGTCTCAATGATGCATGCTCACATGATCACTATATGCCATTTGATGTTAATGATGCATGTATGGATGAAAATAGGGCTTTAAGAGAAAAAGTAGATCATTTAACCAAGGCCCTAGAAAAATTCACCATTGGATCCAACACACTTAATATGATTATATGGAGCCAAAGGGCAAGCTTCAACAAGAAAGGCCTAGGTTATAAGGAAAATAAAAATAAAAAGGCCTATAAATGTTTAATTGCTAGTGGTCAAGCTAAAAAGAAAATAATAGCTAGAAAATGGATCCCTAAGGAATTTTTAGTAAACCCAATAGGAAAGAACTTGTTTTGGGTTTCTAAATCCATTCTTAAGGGTTAGGAAAACCCTAGGATAGTCAACCATATGGAATTTATCTATATCATATTTTGGTTGACTTAGGATGGTGGGACTCAATTTTAGAAATAGTGTTGGGTGATGATAATGTGCCCATAAATTGATAATAATGCTTAAATCATGATGATTAATGTAATTGGTATACATGTTTGCAATCATGATTTATGATCTTGATAATTGGTAGATAATCATGGGCTATAGGGTTGAAATCATACTTTGGGTGATACCTTATTTATTATCATGATGTAATACCTAATGCATGATCACAAATTGATGAATACATTTGTTTCATGGTCATAATGTAAAATTCATACATATATGCTTTTATGATCATGTGGGATGTTAGGATGATACTTAACCTTGTGTAGAATTGCATGAAATTAATGGTTAAGTATATATAAATACCTTTAGGATACATCTCACACTCACCATAGGCTACTTTGATTGAAAACTTAGCATGAGTGAGATGTTAGGATGATACAAATGTCCACTAATGCCTATGGCATTTAGATGGTCATTTAAGGTATCAAAATAGCAATAATAGACCAATCATGGGGAAGATTTATGTTTAATTCATAGACATATTGCCCAAAGATCATGGTTGGATATTTCATATGTTTTCAAAACAATTTCTTACTTTAAAATCTGAGTGTTCATGTTTTGAAACAATTTAAAGCAAAACTAGGTGGTAAAAGTGATACAAACTTGATCAAAAACCTAGTTGATTTCGAAACTTTTGGATTTTTGGCAAATACTTGAAAATATAATGATTTTTCATGGAGAACTATTTTTCATTGATAAAGGACCTTAAAAGAAATGTGTTCCCCAAATTTCATGATTTTTTGGATTTTCTAATGAATTTTTGAAATTCACTCTGAAAATGAGAAAAATCCGAAATCAGAGTGCCAATCGACTGGTAGTCTGAACCAGTCGATTGATCGTCTGATAACATACCCAATAACCTCCTTTATCCAATTTTAAGGCATGTTTTGGCTTTTGTTTCCCTCTAAACTTGATACCATGCTTAGATAAACTTTGTTTAATATTTTTGATGGTGTCAAAGGGGGAGAAATATATTTGTTTAAGTAAGGGGGAATTATATTTAGGGGAAGTTTCATGTATTAAGGGGGAGAGTTGATAATCATGTTATTTACATGCTTTATTAGCTTAGTATTTTTGATCAAATGTTTACCTAACATAAACGGATTGTCACACATAAAAAAGGGAGAGATTGTTAGTGCAATCAACCCGTGATATGGTTTTGATGTGTGTGGAAAAGGGTTTAAGTTAGAATGTTTGGATTTGACATGTGTGTTGGAGTCTTGCAGGACTTAGTAATTCACACATGGAGCCTTGGCGAGTTTCACATCTCATGACTTGGTCTTTGAGTCGGTGAAGGATGGCTTTGTGAAAGTCGTACGCTTGGAGCATCCGAGGGACCGCCAGACGAGGAGCTTGGAGTGAAGCCGGAGGAAGTAGACTTCAGGGTGAGACGCGAAGGATGACGCTGTAGAGCCGTGCGCTGGCGAATCCAAGGGACGTGGCCGGACGAAGATAACTTCAAAGGCGAGGGACTCCGAGGGATGAGAGTGAGCGAATGTAACCCGAGAAGGGGTAGTGCTCTTAGGTGAAACTTGGCCAATTGGCTAAGTGTCGGATGGGATTTCCTGACAACAGTCGACTGCCATGTTATGGTAGTCGACTACTCTAAGTCGACTGTGACTCGACTAGTGTTCGAGTCCGCTTCAAGTGCCAACAGTCGACTGCCATGGAATGGTAGTCGACTGCGAGACCACCAATCGACTGATGAAGGCATCAGTCGACTGGTCGTAAGGGTTTCGAGCACAGAAGCGAGTCGAGCTCGCGAGCACTCGACTGATAGGTCCATCAGTCGACTGATGGTAAGATCAGTCGACTGATGATGGTGCCGTTGGATGGAAGACAACGTGGAAAGTAGCCGTTATTGGGCAACAACTATAGGACCAGTCGACTAATAGGGACATCAGTCGACTGATCCTGTGTTAACGGGAAGAAACCCTCTTCCTCTATAAAGAGGAAGGGTGTGGGGCTTTGGGGTCCTAATGTTCATGCTCTAAACTCTCCCAAAGTGCCCTAAAGTTTTTCCATCCTCTTACTTGGTTTTATTTACATCATATTTGTAAGAGGAGTGAATTCTTGTAAAGAGGTTACCTCCACCTAGCTTGGTGCAAAGGAGAGAATAGTGGAAGCTTGTGGAGTGATTCACCGTGGACGAATCGGACCGTAGATTAGCGGCGTAGTCGTGAACCACGTTACATCCTTTGTTAGCGTTTGTGCCTCTATTCTTTACTTTGCTTTATTTTAATTGCATATTAGTATATTCCGCTTGCGCTAATAGTTTTGTAGACGAGCAACGAACGAACGAATTCCACCGTCTACGACAAAGGCTATTCACCCCCCTCTAGCCGGCCAACATGCATCGACCCTAAAGATCTGTCGACTGATGGGTATGATCAGTCGACTGATGGTCTATCCATTGGAATATATCCAACGTGAATTGAGTTATTGTCTCACAATGGCTATAGGAGCAGTTGACTGATGGTCTCAAGCAGTCGACTGCTAGGTGGAATCTAGCCCGAGTTACAGCTTTAAAAGGAGCTCGTGGAGGAGGATTTTGGCATGGTTCTTTGACGCGATTTGGATGAGATTTGATGCTGCAATCCAGACCTTCAAGGCTCTTCTCAAGCAACCAAACAAGCAAGCATCCAAAGCAATAGTTGTAAAGTTTTCTTTATGTTGTTTTATTGTATTTATTTATATTTGCTTATTGTTTATTTGTATTACTATTGTAATCATTGTAAGAGGTTTCTCCGCCTCTGACTTGTTGTCGAGAAGGAGTGTTATTGATTAGTGTTGGTGTATGCATCACTAGAGCTCATTCGAGCTCAATCTGTGGAGTAGGAACCCTAAGGTTCCGAACCATGTTATATCGGCTTGTCATTGTATATTGTTGTTGTTTGTTGTATTTTGTTATTGCTATTTTGTATTTTTGCTGCGCTAATAATGATTGTAGACAAGCACGATCAAATTCCATTAAGCGATCGAAGACGCACCATTCACCCCCCCTCTAGCGATGTCCAATTCCCAACACACTCGACTAAAAATATTTTTGTGCCCATGTCCACCTACATCAGTCGACTACCCTTCATGGCTATCGACTGATCAGGGTGATAGTTGACTTCCCAAGGATGGCAGTCGACTGCTTGTGCACACAATCGTAGTAGACTTCAGTTGGCTGCTTGACCAGTCAACTGGGTTATAACCCCAATAGACTATTCATGCCTTCTTGACTCTTGAGTGCCGAAAACTCGAGACCAGTTGATTGATACAAGACCCTAGTCGACTCGTATACTTCAAGTGTGTTCAATTCATACTTAAAAATAACACCCTAAACCTAGACTCAACCATCTAGCTTCTCCATCAGCCTTGCACCTCCAGGATCCCCCCGAGTTCACGACTCCTTCATCCTTGCACTTGCCTTCAAAAGCTTCCCAAAGTTTCATCATGTTTCGGGTTTCTCCTTTGACAAAGTCACCTTGGACTTTATGCCACCAAGACTACATGCTTGGACTTATGTTTCCAAGAGCTTGCCTTTGGACTTCCTTTTCCAAGGTCTGCTTGGACTTTACACAACAAAGAGTACATGCTTGGACTTATGCTGCCAAGACCTTCCCTTGGACTTTCCTTGCCAAGATTCGCACTTGGACTTTTCTTTACCAAGTCTTCACACTTGAATTTTCCTATCACTTAACATATTCATGGATAGATCACAAATATTGCCTAACTATAAATGATTATCCAAACATCAAAATACATAAATTCTTGGGGCATAGTTGCACCAACAAACCCTAGTTCATTAAATGGGTTGATCAAAGAATTAAACCCCAACTCTAATAAAGGGTTGTGATCTATTGGGCAAATGGATCAGATGGTGGAAGCAAGAAACTTAAAGGGTCTTTTTCTCCACGAACAACAACAAAAAACCGCCGCATGGTTTCTCTTCTTCCCTAAATTGCATGATCGAGCGACGATCTTCACAACAAGCGGGCGACGACAAGTTTTGGGGAGCATGGTGGAGTGGCAATCTTCCATCAAGCCAAAGGGATCTGTCAGCGTAGCACTCCTCCCCTCTACTGTCGGTGAAACTAAGCGACGGGAATCGACAACACAACTTCAACCGAAAGAGGTGGTTCATTCATCTTCACCGGGATCTTCATAGTGCTTGGCCACCAGAGCTGAGATGCACCTCAACCAGATGTGGTTCGAAAGGCTGAGATCATTTTCCAGTTGCTGCGGTTCGGCAACATCTCTTTTCCAGCTCCGACGACATCTTCTTCCATCTAGCGTCAATGAAGAGTTCCGATGGACACTTCTCCAGCTTCACTCTTTTCAACAATCGGCAGTACATAATGACAACAACCAATTCTTTGCAGGAGCAGGGTAGTCCACATCTTCGATCAACTCTTGCCAGAGGGATTTTCTGTCAAGAGATTCGCCTTATCGACAGTTGCTAGGAAGGTTGTTCAGCTTCACAGCCATCCGCCGAAAAGGGTGGTTCTTTCTGTGGGTGTTGTGGATCATTAATGAATTTTTTATCTTGTAGTTCATGAATTGAACTGATTATTGTCAATTAATTTTTATCTTGTAGTTCATGAATTGAACTAATTATTGTTGGTTAATTGTAAAACTTAGGTTAATTGTTCATCAGCTTCATTTTTTGCATGGTTATTTGTTATGTCCATTAATTAGAATGTTTTAATAATTGTATTTTATAGTGACAATATGGTGCATGGATGAATTGCTTATGCATATTAGGTTAGCTTTCAATTAATTACCTTGATAGATTATAGGAACCCCCAGTTTTTGCTATTGTTTAGAAATAAAGATCCAACCATTAAATCCACATGAGATATTATCCGGACCGTTCACTATCCTATATTAGTGTAGAGGGGGTTTGGTAATTAATTTGTAATGGTACTACAACAAAGGCAATCATTATCAAGCATCCTCGCTTTGATACTACTTGTTGGGGACCTGAGGATACAATAGAGGGAGGTGAATAACATTTTGTCGATTCATGCTTCGATTTGTGTCATGATTGTCTATAATTCATTAGTATTCAACGGAATAATAAAGTAAAAAACAACAAATGCAAGCACACACCACAACACTAATATTTTACGTGGTTCGTAACTTACAGTTCTTTCTCCATGGTCGAGCTTTAGTGTCTACTCCATTAAACCTTTTTCTCCTTCTCGGGAACACACCGGAGGTGAGGAAACCTCTTATAATAGCTTACAACAAATAACAATAATATAAACAAGCAAATACAAGAAGAATGAATTACAAACGTAAAGAACACTTTACTAGATAATACTTTTGATCACTTGCTTATTTGGTTGCTTTGAACGACTTGGAAGGTCTGGAATGCAGCAACAAAATCCCTTCGAAATGCTCAAGCATCGGCACCTTGCTTTCTTCAGATTGAGCTCCTTTTATATCTCCGTGTCTGTTGGATTTCTGCCTAGAAGTCGACAACTCTTACCCATCAATCGACTGCCCAAAGTACCGTTGTGTCACAACAGACTAATCCACATCGGATTTGGTCCGACCAATCAACTGTCCATACCTAACAGTCAACTACCATAGCCACCAATCGACTGCCATAAGCCAGCAGTCGACTGGTGTTAGTATTATCTCTAAGTGCCAATTATGAGATGATTGGTAAGGGAACTTTTGTATCATATTTCATAATAAAGGTAAAGTTTACAGTTATTATATTTACTTCTTTGATGTGCCATTTGAATAAATATAATAATATCCTAGGGTAGTTGGTTCTAGTCTATGACATATCAAGTTGATGACTTGATAGTGGGATACTGTAGATATATAGAACACTACTCATAATTATTCCTAGTCAAGTATTAATATACAAGGATAATATTAATACAATGAGACTAGCATGTAGGTCAACTGATGACATAATCTCATGAGTCAAGGATATAGGATATCAAGTTGACACATGGGTATATATTAGAGAATATGTACTGAACTGACCCACCATGAGAATGTTTCATGGATCACCATATGAGTGTCATAAACATTCTCATAGTGACTATTGGTATGAATAATCCATAGACTTGAAATCACTATGGTTCCCTACATAAGGAGTTATATACTTTGGTATCGTCAAATATCACTTGTAACAAGGTGGACTATAAAGTCAAACACTGGGTATGCAATGAATTATGCGGAGGGATATGAGTGATTTAGATGAGATCTATCCCTTCCATATGACGGAAGTGATATCTGTGGGCCCCTTGATAAAGTAGGACTACTAAAATGCATGGTCATGCTCAAATAAATTAATATGAGATATTGAGCTCATTTGATTGGGGTAGTCTACTTTGGGATCAAGAAATACAATGATTGATAAGAGGATGACACGAACAATGTCTCATTGATCAATCTAGATATCAAGGATAGAAGGATTGAGTCATACAAGATAATAGTCACAGAAATGTGATGTCAGATCTCGACATTCTTATTACGTGGGTAGCAATGATGCATTGCTATATGCCACTCATTGATTAAGTTTCTAAAAGGCTTTTAGAGACATTGTCACTGTTATGAGAACCTATTGGGTCACACACAAAGAACATGTTATTTTAGATATGGGATTCATTTTAGTTTGATTAATCGAATCATTTGGCTATTGAATTGGATTCATTGAGTTAGACTCATTGATTGGGCCGAAACTTGAGTTAGCCTCAAGTTGGATTAATTTGAGTTAGACTCAAATTAAATCAATTGAAGAAGATGAATGGTTATTGATTTATCATGCATTATTAATGTGGATTAATCATGCATTAAAGTGTAGGGTCGATGTTGGCCGGCTAGAGGGGGGTGAATAGCCCTCAATCGTCGTATGAACGGAAGTCGTTCTTAATTGTCTACAAGTAATGTTAGCGCAAGCGAAAATATAAAACAAAAACAATTAAGAAACAAACAAAAGACAAACAATGCTAACAAACAAGATATAACGTGGTTCACGGCCTCGCCGCTAATCCACGGTCCGATTCATCTCCAGTGAATCACTCCGCAACCAATCCACTATTGGTCTTTCTCTTTAGCCCAAGCAAGGTGGAGGTAAACCTTTACACCAAGAGATCACTCATTCTTTTACAATAAATATGAAAGAAAACTAGAAGAAGGAGTTTGAGCTTTGTAGGGCACTTAGTAGAATGTTTTGAGCATGAAGATTAACCATCTACAAGCCCCCACCCTCTCTTTTTATAGAGAGGAAGCAATTCTTCCCGTTGAGCACTATCAGTCGACTGATGCTTTCATCAGTCGACTGATGTCGACTCCAACGACTTCTGACCAGATCGAATTCACGGGATCCGCGGCCGATTCTCCAACAGTCATATGATCAGTCGACTGATGTCGACTTCCAGTCGAGTGACCCATGAGCTCGACTAGCTTCTGTGCCCGTGCACAGTGCGATCAGTCGACTGCTTCCCTTGAGCAGTCGACTGATGTCGACTTGATCCAGCCAAACACCAGTCGAACTCCGTTCGACTTGGAGCAGTCGACTGCCATGACATGGCAGTCGACTGGTGCCGGGTAAAATTTAAACTTAACATCCGTTTGAGCTTCCAACAGTCGGGTAAACCTCAACCCTTGCGGTCGAGCTTCCGACACTCAGCCATTCGGCCAAGTTCACCTAATGAGCTACTTACAATTCACTCATTCTCTCATCTCACTCGAAGTCCCTCGCCGAAGCTCTCTTTGTTCGCGGCCACGTCCCTCGGCAGCATCAGGCGCATGGCTCTGCAATGCTCCTACGCATCTCTTGCCCTCGAAGTCTGCTTCCTTGGCTTCGCTTCAAGTCATCTCGTCCGGCGGTTGATCATTACCATTTTATTGCATTATTTTGGTCCTTAATATCACTGTTTTTATCCTCTCTAATAATTTATTATTGATTATTTGCATGTTTTATGAATTTGAATTCATTTTGGACCTTTTTATGAATTCTCCTATATTTTGGACTTATTTGTGAATTCTATCTTTATTTGTAGGAGATCGAGATAAGCCACTGGACTAGACTTAAGTTAGATCAAATATGGCTTTATCTGGGATCATAATGGGCAATTCAAGTTCACTTAATTTGAGCCCTTCATTCAGATCGAAGGCAAATTAAATCAAGGGTTCAGATCTGAGCATTATGGACCGTCCGAGGAAAGCGATTGATTCTGAGCCATCCATCTGGATCTGAAGCGATCAGGCCCATACATTAAGATTTACATGTCTTGGCCGTTCATCTAGACCGTTGGATCGTGATTATTCCTTCAGATGTATCAGATCCGTCCATTTTAAATCGATCCGATTTCAGCTTGGATGGGAGCAGCTTAATTAAGCAATTAATGGATCGATCAAACCCTAGCTTAATTGGACGGCTTGGATTAAAGGAGCTCAGATCGGACGGCTCAGAAAAATCATTTAATCATCCTCTCCACGCTCGCACAGAAGCATCACCGAATTGCGCCGCCGCCAGGTTCCTTCCTCCACCTCATCCGCGCAACACCGCCGGCCATCCACTTTCTCCTCCAAGGCCGGCGGTGATATCCTCCATCACCTCCTCTAACGTCGGCAGCCACATCTTCTTCATCCACAGACGATGAGCCGGCACCATTTTTCCTCCTCGCGAGCGACGACGGTGAGCAAAGCTTCCTCCATGCGAGCGGCGACGGACGCTTTCTCCTCCACACGGCAGCGACAGGTCCGCGATCTCCTTCCGGCGGCCCTTCCATCCATTCTAGCAGTGACCTCCATCCAAGCGACTGCCAATGAGATGCTGGGATTCTGGATAGCTCGATGGTAGCCCGTAGAGGAGGAGATTCCGGGCTTTTCATCGGCGATAGCTTCCTCCGCCAACTGCCGGAGCTGAGAGCCGCAGCTGGACAAGATTTCGGAAGGTTGTGGGGATTGCTACTGTCGGGATCCCGCAGAATCTGTTTCCAGCTCATGACAATGATCTCCATCTCCAATTTCCGGCGGCAACACTTCAGTTCATCGTCGGCGAAGAGTTTCATCTTTTACTCCGGTTCCATCCTTCCACGCAGTTTCGAAGTTCCGTTGTAGTATAGTGGTGAGTATACTCGGTTACAACCGAGAGACTCGGGTTCGGTCCCCGACGGTGGAACTACGGGCTGCTCCACCTTCACAGAGTCATCCATAGATTATCAGGTTACAGTGTCGTTGTAGTAAAGTGGTGAGTATTCCCGCCTGTCACGCGGGTGACCCAGGTTCGGATCCCGGCAACTACACCAGGCTTCGACAGTTCCGCACCATCCACCGGAGAAAAAGGCTCACTTTATCTATCATTTCAACACTTGTCGGAGGATTTCCGACAAGGATCCAACCATATCATCCACCGGAGGAGTTGTTCGGATTGTCGTCATCGTCGTGGAGTGATCGGTGGTTATATTTGGATTTTGATCCATTGATTTGGATGTTTATCTTGTTTTATTGCATTGTTTGTTTACTTTACGTTATATTTGGATTCACGAATTGAACTTATCAAAAACCCCCAAAATTGTTGTAGTTGACTTGTAGTTAGTTTGTAGTTGTCTTGTAGTTTACATTGTAGTTATTTCGTAGTTTGACTTAGAGTAATTAGTAGTTTCATTTGGTAGTTTAGTTGTAGTTTAATTATGATGCTTAGCTTAATTAATTGTTAGTTTGATTACTTATCGGTTTGTGTTAATTTCATTAGTTAGATGTGTTTAATAGTAAGTTAGATTTATTTCATGTTTTCCTTTATACACATGTTAGTTTGCATTTGACTTGTTGTTCAATTTCCTGCACTGTCTTTATGTTTTCGAATGCTTTCCTTTGCATGTTTAGTTTAGATCTTCTTTAATTTCATTGTCATCTTAGTTAGTTAGATTAATACTTTAATTACCTGCATTGTCTTTCATTCAGTAGGATTAGTCTTGTAAATTCCTAACCCCCATTCAGTAGGATTAGCAATAATTAGAAATCCTAAGTTTACTATTCTGTCGATTATACTCGTTGGGAAACGATCCGGGCCATCCACTATGCTATATTAGTGTAGTTAGGGGGTTCGGTAATTAATTTGAAACGGTACCACACGACATACAAATACCGCATATCAAATTTGGCGTTGTTGACGGGGAGTGTAATGATGCTTAGTAAACTTAGGATTATTTTCTCATTTTTCAAAAAAAAAAAAGTTTTAGGGCTTCATTCTTTCATTTTCTGTGTATCCATGCATTTTGTAATGTCTACTTTCTGTGTCTTTTGATTTGTCTGTTGGTGTTTCAGGAAAGACCAGGAATTATCTTTTCTGAGAAGCATGGGTCCTTATTATCAGCAATCGGATCAAAATGGCAGCTAGATCAAATTGCAACATCCATCAGTCAGATATTAGCACAAGAGTTCATTCAGCCTCCGTCAGAGTCCATTTCTTTAGATATCGACGTGCTTAGGGAGATGGATCGTGGATTTTTCTTACTCCACAGGACTCCTATGAACCATTGTGCTGTGATTTGCTTTCGGATATTGATGGATGTGTATTCATTGATGAAGCTGCTATGGTGTCAGATGTTGAGGTTGATGACACGGGAGTGGTGGATAGCTGGACAGCTCCAGACTGGACACTCCCACCTGAGATAGAGTCTCCAAGAATGTTGCTGATGAAGCCTCTAAAAAAAATGCAGTAATCCAGCCCCAAGGTTGGATACTTTTTCTGATCGCCTCCGACCACCAGAGAGTACATATGATGAGGCGATGATCATTTCGGAGGGAGCAGCATGGAACTATCCTGATCACATCAAGAGAGCACTCACCTCCATTCGATCCATCTCACTCCCAGTCTGGATATTCTTACTGAACCGCCTCCAACTGCCAGGACCTCAGGGGAGTTTGTTCTATCCCATATACCTTTCTTTTCATTGTATATATATTTCTTTCACTTCATTTACTTTATTTGTTTTCGTTTTAGTTGTTATGTTTCGTTTGTTGAGTTTTTGTTTTGTCGATGCTTTCAATTAAATTTCCTATGCATTCCTTTATATCATTTTAGAAGTCGTGAAAGCTAGTTAAATTTGATTGTCGAGTTTTGGGGATTTATTGTCATGAATGGATTATTTGATTGCATATGGTTACTCCGTGGTGATGGATTCTATGTTGATAGATTAAGATGATTTTTTTTCATTCCCAGTGAGGATTGTGCCTGTTTTTATTATTTGTGTGTAGTGCACTTGTGGTTATTGTAACTCTAGAACTTGCTTTGATTCTTTCAAGACCACACAACCATAGGTTTGCATGATTACTATGAAGGCATTCTCACATATTTTCCCTTCACTACTTTTGTTGCCACATGCTACTTAAATAATTTCCTTATCATATGTCATGCAATGTTCATTATTCATTCTATTGTCTTTCCATTCCTGCATTTTCATCATGTCATTTTTTCCCATTTCTATTTTTGGATGTGGAATATTGGATGTTTCATGATGAGTCTTTGCCCAGGACGGACAAAAGTTTAAGTGTGGGGGAGAGAGTAGCTCAGGAGAATTTAATGTAAGCATATGCATGTCGTGCTTGATCACCATGGACAAGCTGTGTCTTTATCTTTTTAGCTGAGCTTGATGTTGGAGCATAGAGAAGTGCACTACATGTTGAAAGAAAAAAAAAGAAAGTGAAAAAAAAGTAAAATAAATAAATAAATAAATTGGGCACCCAAAAAAAAAAGAAAAGAAAAAATTGTGAAAATTTTGACATGTGGTGCCATTCATTTTTATTTATGTGTGATAGTATTTTTGTTAATGACATCCCTTGTTACAATTATTGTCACGCCCGCCCTTTTCCGACCAGAAGTCCCGAGGGGTGGCGCGTGACGCAACCGTACATACATACACTTCTTACTACTTACAGCGGAAGACTTTAGACACATTTTTTTTTCTTTTAAAATATAACATGCATTGACATATATAGATACTTCTTCTTCTTAACATAGAGCATGCATCATAACATATATAGATACTTCTTCTTACTTCTTCCTTACTTCTTCTTATTAACATAGAGCATGCATCATAACATATATAGATACTTAGTGCTTAGTTAAAGTTCATAAACATCATCATCATAAGGAGACATAAATAAGGACATCCATAACCGTCATCATCATAGGGAAACATATATATAAGGACATAACGGATCTTCTCCACCATGCCACTACCACACACATTTGGCCCATCCTGCTGCTCCCTTTAGTTTATCCATCCCTTACCCTTATCTGCAGTACGAGGGAAAGATAAACTATAAGCACATAGGCTTAGTAAGATCCTGTCCTACTCACAAAAACCATACATCGACATTAATCATGGCATGTAACATTCATAACATATAAGCAACATAACATGTAACATACGTGACGTAAGCAACTTAACATGTAGCATAAGTAACATAAGTAACATAACATGAATCATCTATAACATAGCAGCATAACATGTATCATCTATAACATAGCAGTATATCATGTAAATATAGGACTTAATCAAACATAACATGCAACATATATAACATAGCAAATCAACATAACATACAACATATATAAACATAGAGGCATAAACATGACATTTCAAACATAACATGCAACATATATATAACACATCAAACATAACATACATCATATGTAACCTAGAGGCATAAACATGACATATCAAACATAACATGCAACATATATATAACATATCAAACATAACATACATCATATGTAACATAGAGGCATAAACATGACATTTCAAACATAACATGCAACATATATATGACATATCACATAGCATGTGAACATAGCAATCAAATCATGTAAACCTATGCAGATGTTTTGAAAACATATATTATAAGTACGTAAACATAATCTCAACATATTTGGGCCCGACATTGTATCACTTCTTCATTATCATAGCGTGCATCCCTAAATAGACCCGAGGTAGCAAGTCTCGAACCTACTAGGTTACTAGGCCCGATCTTAGTCCGTCGACCTAGGGCAATCGTCATAGCGTAGAAGCCCATCCTAGGCCCGAGTCTTACTCCATCGACCTAGGGCATCTTGGAGCCCATCCCGTACTAGGCCCGATCTTAGTCCGTCGACCTAGGGGCAATCATACATAGAGGCCCATCCTAGGCCCGAGTCTTACTCCATCGACCTAGGGCATCTTAGGAGCCCATCCCTTTGGACCTTGTTAAGGTCTTGGTACAAGCCATGCAGAAGGTAAAATACTTATATGCTTTTATTATAACATAGCTTATTTCATTTTGGAAACATAGCATACTTCATTTCATAACATATCATATTTCACTTCATGAACATATCATCTTTCATTTCATAAACACATCATACTTCATTTCATAACATGTCATGTTTCACTTCATGAACATATCATATTTCATTTCATAAACACATCATACTTTATTTCATAATCATATCATATTCATTTCATGAACATATCGTTTTTCATTTTATAATCATATTGTATTTCCTTTCATAGCATATCTTAAATATCACATACACATAGGGCATGGCATAAGGCATAAACATCAAGAGTAAGTAAACACTAACCTAAAGCATGTTATCTTCATCTAGCATCATTTAATATCACAAGTCAACATGAATTCACCCAACATAAAGCACATGTTAACCTAACCTAGAGCATGTTAAAGGACAATGGTTGGCCGAATGGTCCATGTAGGTTTTTAGGGCTAGTCTTTTAACCTAATTCAATTAACATACTAACAACATCATATGCATATAAACATGGAATAAAACTTCATTGGAGCATCCATACAAGAGGGGTGGCCGAATGGTCCTTGTAGGTTTTTTTAGGGCTAGTCTTTTAACCTAATCCAATTAACATACTATCAACTTCATATGCATATAAAACATGGATTAAATCTTCATGAAGTCATCAAAATAGAGAGGTGGCCGAATGGTTCGAGGGGTTCTTAGGGTTAATCTTTTAATCCTAGTCCAATTAACATTCTAACAACTTCATATGCATATAAAACATTGTATAAAACTTCATTGAAACATAAAAACCAAGGGTGGCCGAATGGTTCAAGGGGTTCTTAGGGTTAGTCTTTTAATCCTAGTCCAATTAACATACTAACAACTTCATATGCATATAAAACATTGTATAAAACTTCATTGAAACATAAAAACCAAGGGTGGCCGAATGGTTCAAGGGGTTCTTAGGGTTAGTCTTTTAAACTAATCCCTCTAACATACTAACATCACCATATGCATATCATACATAGTATAGAACTTCAATTAATCACCAAAAATACATGATGGCCGAATGGTTCATAGAGGTGTTTAGGGTTAACTTTTTAACCTAATTCATTCTATATCCTAACATCATCATTCACATGTAAAACAAGATATAGTACTCCAATAAAATACCAAAAATCCAAGTTGGCCGAATATATCATATGGATTTCTTATAAAAAACATCAATCGAAGCTACTCGTATGCAGGTGAGGGATACTTACATCCTTCGCTTTGCTTTTAGTGGGAAGATGACCTAAGGAAAACCAAACCTAGCCCTTGCTTCTTGCTTGGATGAGTTTCGGCCAAGAATGGAGAGGGAGCTCTAGAGTTCGGTGAGGAAGAAGAAGAGGAGGAGAAATGAAGTTTTGATAACTCATGCCCCCTCATTCCCCCTATTTATTCATTTGAAGAGTCCCTTGATCTCCCTTACACTTAACCATAATTTTCCCTATTCCTCTAATGATATAATCCTATTGGGCTTCTGGTTAGTGGGTGCATCTATAGGGCTTGGCTATCTCTAGAGGTTTGGGGTTCAATTCCTAGGCCTTGCATCCCTTTTTGGCTTATTTTCTTTTATTTTTGAAAAATCCCACATAAAGCCCGTTATAATAATACAAAAAATCTTATAAGATTTCTAGAGCTTGGGATGAAAAGGGAGGAAGGGAAGATGGGGAATTTGGCCAAGTATGAGGAAGAAGGAGAATGAACAAGGAAAGTGGGGTTTTTACTTCCTCTCTTCTCTTAATTCTCTTCTTTAATACCTAGGGAATGAACACTCTTCATCCTTTCATGGGAGGGGATGAACCAACTCCTCATCTTCCCATCTATATTCTTTGTATATTCTTTATATATCTTATTCATAAATTATCCTAGGGTCTAGTGGTGTCAAGGCTACCTCCCTATTAGGAGGTTCATGGTTCAAATCCTACCTATAACCATCTTTTATTTTATTTTATTTTAAACCTTTTATGGCCTTAAAACCTATATAATTACTTGGCATAGTTTAGAATTTTACGGGCGTTACAATTATTGAGAGATTTATTGTATATCATGAGTAGTTTTGTATTGAAGAATGTGATAAGGATTGTTTACATGTTTATTGGGTTGAATGAAAATTTTTGGGGCATTACTTTCTTGTACTCATCTATGTAGCATTCCAGTATTTCCATATCTTCTGGCATTTCTTTAGCTATTTCATTTCTTATCTTTCTTTCCTTTCACACATATTGTTATTTCCCTTGCATTCATGTCTCCCTTATATTCCTAATAAGCCTTCAGTGATTGTGTATTCTTATGTGTATATAGTGATGAAGGTAGAAGAAAAGAAAGCATATGGTAGAGCATAAACCATAAGTAGCTTGAGTGAACTCCACTATTATCTGCTTATGAGAGCGAGAGAAGTCACCACTTACCTTGTGAGACTTAGTCATTTATAGTCTATTCAGGATGGATTGAAGTCACCATGTTTATTAACCGGTGTAAGATTTAAGTCCATAATTGCTTGAGTCTTTAATATTTGACAATCCTAGGTAATTTTCTTTCACGATCTTCTATATATGCTTGGGAATTGCTAGGGAAATATACCTTCAGTTTACTTTTAATTTTCTTTGCTTGCTCGGGACGTACAAGAATAAGTGTGGGGGAATTGATTACTACCATTTTATTGCATTATTTTGGTCCTTAATATCACTGTTTTTATCCTCTCTAATAATTTATTATTGATTATTTGCATGTTTTATGAGTTTGGATTCATTTTGAACCTTTTTATAAATTCTTCTATATTTTGGACTTATTTGTGAATTCTATCTTATTTGTAGGAGATCGAGATAAGTCACTGGACTAGACTCAAGTTAGATCAAATATGGCTTTATCTGGGATCATAATGGGCAATTCAAGTTCACTTAATCTGAGCCCTTCATTCAGATCGAAGGCAAATTAAATCAAGGGTTCAGATCTGAGCATTATGGACCGTCCGAGGAAAGCGATTGATTCTGAGCCATCCATCTGGATCTGGAGCGATCAGGCCCATACATTAAGATTTACATGTCTTGGTCGTTCATCCGGACCGTTGGATCATGATTATTCCTTCAGATGTATCAGATCTGTCTATTTCAAATCAGACTGATTTCAAGTTGGATGGAGCAAATTAATTAATGGATCCATCAAACCCTAGCTTAATTGGACGGCTTGGATTAAAGGAGCTCGGATCGGACGGCTCGAAAAATCATTTAATCATCCTCTCACGCCGCTGAAGCATCACCGAATCGCGCCTTCCTCCACCTCATCCGCGCGACACGGCCATCCACTTTCTCCGCCAAGGCCGGCGGTGATATCCTCCATCACCTCCTCTAAGCCCGACCACATCTTCTTCATCCACAGACGGCGAGCCGACACCATTTTTCCACCTCGCGGCGGCGGCGGCAGCAAAGCATCCTCCACGCGAGCGGGCGGCGACGCTTTCTCCTCCACGGCAGCGGGCGGTCCGCGATCTCTTCCGGGCCCTTCCATCCATTCCGGTGACCTCCATCCAAACTGCCGATGAGATCGATTCTGATACGGCTCGGCACCGTAGAGGAGGAGATTCGGGCTTTTTCAAAGCGATAGCTTCCTCCGCCAATCGCCGAGCCGAGAGCCGTATGGACGAGATTTTGGAAGGTTGTGGTGATTGATTGCTTGCGGGATCCGCAGAACCGCTTCGACTCACGACAATGATCTCCATCTCCAATTTCAGGGCGACTTCATTCATTGCGGGAAGAGTTTCATCTTTTACTCTGGTTCCATCCTTCCACGCAGTTTCGGAGTTTCGTTGTAGTATAGTGGTGAGTATACTCGGTTACAACTGAGAGACTCGGGTTCGGTCCCCAACGGCGGAACTATGGGCTGCTCCACCTTCACAGAGTCATCCATAGACTGTCAGGTTCTGGTGTCGTTGTAGTATAGTGGCGAGTATTCCCGCCTGTCACGCGGGTGACCCGGGTTCGGATCCCGGCAACTACACCAGGCTTCGACAGTTCCGCACCATCCACCGGAGAAAAAGGCTCGCTTCATCCATCATTTCAGCACTTGTCGGAGGATTTCCGACAAGGATCCAACCATATCATCCACCGGAGGAGTTGTTCGGATTGTTGTCATCGTCGTGGAGTGATCGGTGGTTATATTTGGATTTTGATCCATTGATTTGGATGTTTATCTTGTTTTATTGCATTGTTTGTTTACTTTACGTTATATTTGGATTCACGAATTGAACTTATCAAAAACCCCCAAAATTGTTGTAGTTGACTTGTAGTTAGTTTGTAGTTGTCTTGTAGTTTACATTGTAGTTATTTCGTAGTTTGACTTAGAGTAATTAGTAGTTTCATTTGGTAGTTTAGTTGTAGTTTAATTATGATGCTTAGCTTAATTAATTGTTAGTTTGATTACTTATCGGTTTGTGTTAATTTCATTAGTTAGATGTGTTTAATAGTAAGTTAGATTTATTTCATGTTTTCCTTTATACACATGTTAGTTTGCATTTGACTTGTTGTTCAATTTCCTGCACTGTCTTTATGTTTTCGAATGCTTTCCTTTGCATGTTTAGTTTAGATCTTCTTTAATTTCATTGTCATCTTAGTTAGTTAGATTAATACTTTAATTACCTGCATTGTCTTTCATTTAGTAGGATTAGTCTTGTAAATTCCTAACCCCCATTCAGTAGGATTAGCAATAATTAGAAATCCTAAGTTTACTATTCTGTCGATTATACTCGTTGGGTAACGATCCGGGCTATCCACTACGCTATATTAGTGTAGTTAGGGGGTTCAGTAATTAATTTGAAACGGTACCACACGACATACAAATACCACATATCAGTGGTCCCTCCGCAGCATCAAGTGCACGACTCTGCAATGCTCCTTCTCCGACTCAAGCACGAGGTTGTGAGCGGTGACACTTGCCTAAGCTCCATATGCGAATTACTAAGTCCTACAAGACTCCAACGCACATATCAAATCCAATCATCCTAACTTAAACCTTTTGCCACACACATCAAAACCATATCACGGGTTGATTGCACTAACAATCTCCCCCTTTTTTTATGTGTGACAATCCGTTTAAGTTAGGTAAACATTTGATAAAAATATTAAGGTAAAAAAGCATGTAAATAAACATGATTATCACCTCTCCCCCTTAATACATGAAACTCCCCCTAAATGCAATTCTCCCCTTACTTAAACATGCATATTTCTCCCCCTTTGACACAATCAAAAATATTAAACAAAGTTTATACAAGCATGACATCAACTCTAGGGAACAAAAATTACCAAAATATTCCTTAAAATCTAATAAAAGAGGGTTACTGTAACGCCCGTAAAATTTCTAGCAATTTTACGAGAATTTTTGGCTTTACGATGATGGGCTTTATGTGGGTCTTTTCGAAAATAAAAGGAAAATAAGCCAAAAAGAGATGCAAGGCCTAGGAATTGAACCCCAAACCTCTAGAAATAGCCAAGCCCTATAGATGCACCCACTAACCAGAAGCCCAATAGGATTATATCATTAGAGGAATAGGGGAAATTATAGTTAAGTGTAAGGGAGATCAAGGGGCTCTTCAAATGAATAAATAGGGGGAATGAGGGGGCATGAGCTATCCAAACTTCATTTCTCCTCCTCTTCTTCTTCCTCACCGAATTCTAGAGCTCCCTCTTCATCCTTTGGCCGAACCCCATTCAAGCAAGGAGAAGGCTAGGTTTTTGTTTCCTTAGGTCATCTTCCCCCTCAGAGCAAAGCGAAGGAAGTAAGATTCCCTCACCTGCAGTATATTTGTTTTTGTAGATACATGAAAGAATATGAAGCTTATAGCCCCTACATGTTTCGGCCAACCAAGGTTTTTGGGGCTAGGGTTGCATGAAAATGATTCTAAGGATATTTTATAGGTTGTATGCTTCATGTAGGAATTTTTAGGTGACCAAAAATCCAAGCTTATAGCCCCTACATGTTTCGGCCAACCAAGGTTTTTGGGGCTAGGGTTGAATGAAAATGATTCTAAGGATATTTTATAGGTTGTATGCTTCATGTAAGAATTTTTAGGTGACCAAAAAAATCCAAGCTTATAGCCCCTACATGTTTCGGCCAACCAAGGTTTTTGGGGCTAGGGTTGCATGAAAATGATTCTAAGGATATTTTTATAGATTGTATGCTTCATGTAGGAATTTTTAGGTGACAAAAATCCAAGCTTATTGCCCCTACATGTTTCGGCCAACATTGGTTTTTAGGGTTAGGGTTTCATGAAAACACCCCTTATGAAGTTATATTATGTTGTGTACCTTCATGTAGGAGTTTATGTAACAAAAATAAAGAAATTAGTACCCTACAAGTTTCGGCCAACAATGGTTGTAGGGCTAGGGTGGCATGAAAATACCCCTTAGGAAATTAGGATATGTTGTATGCCTATGTGATGAATATGTTTATGATTTTTAATATGCCATGAATTATGCCTATGTGATGAATATGTTTATGTTTTTAATATGCCATGAATTATGCCTATGTGATGAATATGTTTATGATTTTTAATATGCCATGAATTATGCCTATGTGATGAATATGTTTATGATTTTCATATGTCATGAATTATGCCTATGTGATGAATATGTTTATGTTTTTAATATGCCATGAATTATGCCTATGTGATGAATATGTTTATGATTTTCATATGTCATGAATTATGCCTATGTGATGAATATGTTTATGTTTTTAATATGCCATGAATTATGCCTATGTGATGAATATGTTTATGATTTTCATATGTCATGAATTATGCCTATGTGATGAATATGATTATGTTTTAATATGCCATGAAGTATGCCTATATGATGAACAAGTTGATGATTTTATATGCCATGAAATATGCTTATGTGATGAACATGATTATGCTTTAAGACCCCTTTAGGGTACTCTCACGTTATGAATGCATATATATTATGACATGTCTAAGAGATGCTTCCCTTTCAAGTAGGGATTAAGAGCTCTCCTTATGATAAGATAAGATGGAGATGCTTCCCTTTCAAGTAGGGATTAAAAGCTCTCCTTATGATAAGATAAGATGGAGATGCTTCCCTTTCAAGTAGGGATCAAGAGCTCTCCTTATGATAAGATAAGATGGAGATGCTTCCCTTTCAAGTAGGGATTAAGAGCTCTCCCTATGATAAGATAAGATGGAGATGCTCCCCTTTCAAGTAGGGATTAAGAGCTCTCCTTATGATAAGATAAGATGGAGATGCTTCCCTTTCAAGTAGGGATTCAGAGCTCTCCCTATGATAAGATAAGATGGAGATGCTTCCCTTTCAAGTAGGGATTAAGAGCTCTCCTTATGATAAGATAAGACGGAGATGCTTCCCTTTTTTGGTGGGGGACTAAGAGCATTCTTTATGATATGACAAGAAAGAAAGGAAAGAAAATTAAGTATTTTACTTTGTAAGAGGTTAAGTACCCGACTCGTTAGGTGGTCGTTAATCAAATCCAAGGGACATAAGAAGACGTAAGAGGTCTTTCCCTGGTAAGACGTAAGAGGTCTTGCTCTAGTAGGTCTGGTGGCTCGCTACCCCAGCCTATTAGGGAACGCGCTTTATGTGGTACTTAGTCTGGGGCCCCCATGCAAGTTATGATTATGTTAAAGTACCTATACGTATATGCTTTGAAAAGAAAGGACTTGTATGAAACTATGAATGCTTATGTTCAAGTTTAAGAATGCTTATGATTATGTCCTTTATGCATGATTAGGATTTATGATATTATGAATGCTTATGTTCAAGTTTAAGAATGCTTATGATTGTGTCCTTTATGCATGATTAGGATTTATGATATTATGAATGCTTATGTTCAAGTTCAAGAATGCTTATGATTGTGTCTTTTATGCATGATTAGGATTTATGATATTATGAATGCTTATGTTCAAGCTTAAGAATGCTTACGATTATGTCCTTTATGGATGTTTAGGATTTATGATATTATGAATGCTTATGTTTCACTTATGCCCTGCTTAGATTTGATTATGCTTAGCATGCTTATGTAAATTTTATGCCATGTTTATGTTTCATTACGTTAGTATGCTGATGTGTAGTGTTGTGATGCACTACTTAT
Organism: Wurfbainia villosa; assembly: GCA_025175895.1. Lineage (NCBI taxonomy): Eukaryota > Viridiplantae > Streptophyta > Magnoliopsida > Zingiberales > Zingiberaceae > Wurfbainia > Wurfbainia villosa. The sequence goes on from CM045987.1 coordinate 98,792,571, forward strand.
GTTGTTTATGCTAGTATGCTCATGTTGTCTAATTATTGATGAGGTTTGTGGCTTTTGTGAGTAGGCAAGAATCTTACTAAGCTATATGCTTATAGTTTATGTTGTCCATATACTGCAGACAAAGGAAACATGAACTAGAGGAAGTAGCAGGAGGGGCCAAGTGTGTGTGATAGTGGCATGGTGGAAAAAGACCCTATTACTATCTGCTTATATTTATATGCTCAATGAATAACTTAAGACATTGGTTCCGCTTATAAGACTTGTGATTTGTTAGTACCATGTTGGATGTTACTGTTCAATTACTTAAGAAAGTTTGATATGTTAGAACTCATGAATGGATCTTTATGTTATGCATGTTATAAAAAGAGACAAGATATGTTAACATGCTAACGACGAATATGATAGGTGATGCATGTATAAAAGAAGGTTTATGCCATGATAACATGTTTAAGTATGTAGATTGTGAAATGATTCCTATATGTTATGTTAAGAAAAAAAAAGTAGCGCCGCCCTGAGAGCAGATAAGGGTGGGCGTTACGATTCTTAGGCATGTTATCGATCGATCGGTTGGTAGTTCGGACTACGTGATCGTGGCACTGATTTGAGTTTTCTGATTTTCGGGGTGAATTTCAGAAATGCATTAAAAATTCTATAAAATTCAAAAAAACATGAAATTTGGGGAACATATTTCTTGTAAGTATATTTATCAATGAAAAATAGTTTTTAATGAAAAATCATTATATTTTCGAAAATTAGGTAAAAACTCAAAAGTTAGAAAATGTCTAAAGTTTGTATCAACTTTGAAACCTAGTTTTGCCTTGAAGCTTTTCAAAACATCAAAATTCAGTTTATGAAACAAGAAATGGTTTTCAAAACATTTGAAATATCCAACCATGATCTTTGGGCAATATGTCTATGAATTAAACATAAGCCTTCCTCATGATTGATCTATTATTGCTATTTTGATACTTTAAATGACCATCTAAATGTCATAGGCATTAGTGGACCATTAGTATCATCCTATCACCTCACCCATGCTATATTTTCAATCAAGGTAGCCTATAGTGAGTGTGAGATGTTCCTAAAGGTATTTGTATATACTTAACCATTAATTTCATGCAAATTTACACAAGGTTAAGTATCATCCTAACATACTACATGATCATAAAGACATACATGCATTGATTTCACATTATGATCATGAAACAATTGTATTAATCAAATTGTGATCATGCATTTGGCATAAAATCATGATAATAAGTCAAGTATCACCTAAAGCATGGTTTAAACCCTATTGCCCATGATTATATATTAAATGTCAAGATCATAAATCATGATTGCAAAAATATATAACAATTACATTAATCATCATGATTTAAGCATTATTATCAATTCATGGGCACATTATCATCACCCAACACTATTTCAAAACCTTAGTCCCGCCATCCTAAGTCAACCAAAATATGATATAGGTGAAATCCTTATGGTTGACTATCCTAGGGTTTTCCTAACCCTTAAGGATGGATTTAGGAACCCAAAACAAATTCTTTCCTATGGGGTTCACTAAATATTTCTTAGGGATCCATTTTCTAGCTATTGTTTTCTTTTTATCTTGACCCCAAGCAATTAAACATTTATAGGCCTTTTCATTTTTATTTTCCTTATATCCTAGGCCTTTCTTATTAAAGCTTTCCCTTTGGCTCCCTATGATCATGTTAAGGGCGTTGGAGCCTATTGTAAATTTTTCTAGGGTCTTGGTCAAATGATCTACCTTTTCCCTTAACATCCTATTTTCCTCAATGCATGCATCATTAACATCAAAAGGCATATAGTCATGTGAGCATGCATCATCATTATTAACATTTAAACATGCTTGTTCTAATTTATTTTCTAATGCCTTAATTTGATCTAGCATGCTTTTATTCTTTTTCTTAGCCCTAAATAAATCCTTAGTAAGACTAGAAATCATGGAAACTATTTTATTGGGTGAGAGATTCGTTACCATAGTTTCCATGTCCTCTTCGTCCAATTCCGATGATGATGAGGATGAAGCTCCCCCTTCACTTGAGCTCTCCTCACTAGTGCTTCTTTCTTCTGGCTCAGAGGAGGAGGTGTCTAGGTCATCAAATGCCATTAGTGCCAAATTTGTGACAAAGACATTTTCTTCCTCGGACGATGATGATGATGAGGAAGAAGGGTCATTCCAAGTCCTTGATTTTAGTGTTTTGGCCTTTCCTTTTTCTTTGGCCTTCTTCTCTTCTTCCTTCTTCTTGCTCCCCTTTTTCTTCTTTTTTCTTCCTCTCTTCTTTACTTTTGTTCAAGAGGGGACAATCATCTCTTATATGTCCCTCTTGTTGGAAATTGTAGCATATTATCTTCCTCTTGTGCCTTCTCCTATCATAAGATTTGTTAAACTTTAAATTTCTTAAAGCACACCTTACCTTCCTTACCATATAAGCATCTTCATTGCTATTCATGGAGGATGATGAGGATGCTTCATCGGAGGAGGAAGAAGTCTCTATCTTCTTCTTCTTCTCCTTGTTTGCTACTAGGGCTACTCCTCTTGTGGCTTGATACTTGATTCTTCAATTACTCCCTCAAGCCTTGTTTCATGGAGCTCCATGATTGAGAAGAACTCCTCCAAGGTGCTCACTTTTAAATTCTTCGACATGTAGAAGGAGTCCACCATTGAACTCCATTTTGATGACCGGGGAAAAGCATCGATTGCTTTCATGAGCATATCCCGGTTCGAAAGTCTTTCTCCTACACTTGTTATCCCAATTAAAATTTCCTTAAATTGAGAGTGTAGTGAGGGTACCTTTTCTCTCTTTTCAAGTTTGATATTCGTTAGTTGGGAGCGGAGGAGGTCTCTCCTTGCAAGCTTGGCCTCCGAGGTACCTTCATAAAGCTCTACTAGCTTCTCCCACATCTCTTTAGCACTTGCACATTCTCCTATCCGGTTGATCTCTTGTTGAGGAAGCACATTGAAGAGGTGGTGCTTGGCCTTTGAATTGGCAAGGTGCTCCTCCCTTTGCTTTTTTGTCCACCTTGACTTCTCTATTGGTTCACCCTCTTCGTCCCTAGGCATCTCAAAACCATTTTCCATTATAAGCATGATATCGAAATCTGTTTCAAAGAATACCTCCATTCTCTTCTTCCACCAAGAGAATTCTCTCTCGAACTTTGGTGGGTGAATGTTAGAGCCGACCATCTCTTGATGAAGTGCTTGTTGCGGAGGTTAGTCCTCGACAAGCGACTTGGCTCTGATACCACTTGTAGGGTCGATGTTGGCCAGCTAGAGGGGGGTGAATAGCCCTCAATCGTCGTATGAGCGGAAGTCATTCTTAATTGTCTACAAGTAACGTTAGTGCAAGCGAAAATATAAAACAAAGACAATTAAGAAACAAACAAAAGACAAACAATGCTAACAAACAAGATATAACGTGGTTCACGACCTCATCGCTAATCCACGGTCCGATTTGTCTCCGGTGAATCACTCCACAACCAATCCACTATTGGTCTCTCCCTTTAGCCCAAGCAAGGTGGAGGTAAACCTTTACAACAAGAGATCATTCATTCTTTTACAATAAATATGAAAGAAAACTAGAAGAAGGAGTTTGAGCTTTGTGGGGCACTTAGTAGAATGTTTTGAGCATGAAGATTAACCATCTACAAGCCCCCACCCTCTCTTTTTATAGAGAAGAAGCAATTCTTCCCGTTGAGCACTATCAGTCGACTGATGCTTTCATCAGTCGACTGATGTTGACTCCAACGACTTCTGAGCAGACCGGATTCATGGGATCCGCGGTCAATTCTCCAACAGTCATATGATCAGTCGACTGATGATTTCATCAGTCGACTGATGTCAACTTCCAGTCGAGTGACCTGCGAGCTCGACTAGCTTCTGTGCCCGTGCATAGTGCGATCAGTCGACTGCTTCCCTTGAGCAATCGACTGATGTCGACTTGATCCAGCTAAACACCAGTCGAACTCCGTTCGACTTGGAGCAGTCGACTGCCATAACATGGCAGTCGACTGGTGCCGGGTAAATCTCAAACTTAACATCCGTTTGAACTTTCGGCGGTCGGGTAAACCTCAACCCTTGCGGTCGAGTTTCCGACACTCAGCCATTCGACCAAGTTCACCTAATGAGCTACTTACAATTTACTCATTCTCTCATATCACTCGAAGTCCCTCGCCGAAGCTCTCTTCATTTGCGGCCATGTCTCTCGGCAGCATCAGAAGCACGACTCTACAATGCTCCTTCGCATCTCTTGCCCCTGAAGTCTACTTCCTTAGCTTCGCTTCAAGTCATCTTGTCCGGTGGTCCCTCGGCAGCATCAAGCGCATGACTCTGCAATGCTCCTTCTCCGACTCAAGCACGAGGTTGTGAGCGGTGACACTTGCCTAAGCTTCATGTGTGAATTACTAAGTCCTGCAAGACTCCAACGTATATATCAAATCCAATCATCCTAACTTAAACCCTTTGCCACACACATCAAAATTATATCACGGGTTGATTGCACTAACATAAAGGATTTATCATGCATGATTAATATGGATTAATCTTGCATTAAAGATGGAATGCAAAAGGTTCCAAAACTTTTTGTATTCATAAGATGAATATAAAAGGTGTTTTGCATCATTCTTCTTGAATGGTAACCCCAATTGATCTTCTTCTCTTCTTCTTGGTCGAAGCTTATTGCTCAAGTTTTGGGAAAAGCTTGAGTGGGTTGCTAGTGTTGGGTTTCCGGCACCGTGGCGAGTGTATATTCGAACATGTTTCATAAACATGTGCACAGCAGAATAAATAAAAAGCAATAAATCTAATTTATTACATCACACATACCATACGCATGCATAGTACAATATGTGTAGACATAACTGTAGTTTCAAATTTTTCAATAAAAGGAAATTTATTCTACGTATACCTGATGTATCACATTTAGCGAGAAAGACATTAACCGGAGCGACCCTCGCTAGAATCGCCTCTATCTGTATCCACGCCAAGTACCTTCGGGATGAATTCACAAAGTCACGAGCCTCATCTTCGTATGAGTCACTAGCCTCGTGTCGAAGACGATGTGATCGAGAGAAGATGACAATCCGAATCAAAATTCGGATTCAAAACTGAGTCCCCAAAACTCGCTTCTCCGGAGAGGTATTCATCAACCGTTTGATTAATCCTTCGTCCTCCACCTATGAGGATTACCGGAGATCGAATCCCCAGCAAGAAAGCCACTGTCGGAGCTCCAAACGTCATCCAAACGATGCTCTGACAAGAAGGAAACAAGCTGACCAGAAAACTGGACAGCTTTGGTGGAGGATGTTGCGCCGGCCAAATAAGGAAAGCTAGATGCTCACCTTGTCGCCGGAGCCAAGGAAGATCATTGGAGGGTCGCCGGAGGATCTCCGGCAGGAGCTTGGACGCCGACACAAGGGGTGGGTGGCGGCAAGGGCTTGGGCACTGACTACAAGGAGAGGAGGGAGAGGGGCGGCAAGATTAGATTAGGTTTTAACAAAACCCTTAAGCCCTATTTTTATAGAGAACGAATTCTCTTAATGGTTATTGGTTCATAACCAAAAACCCGTTAACCCATTCCATTAATTTAAGTTAAAATAAACCAAACCGATTTGGTCTATTTTAAGTTAAAACGAACCGAATCAACTTTGGTTCATTCGTTTAAAACAAACCAAACCCCTTTGGTTTATTCTCCCCCATTGGATTAGAACTAAACCAATTTGGTTCATCCATCATGTCTTCATAAGACACGACCCATCCACGCTTCCATTGCGACTGAAATGATTTCATGCTCGCTCCTTGTTTGGTCCAACCAAACCTAGTTTCTCTCGGTCTGAGAATCTCATTCTCAAGCTCGTTTTAAATCCTTCGGATTACGCTCGTTGTGCGTGTGACCAAATAGATTCTCAGTTTATGTTGGGCGTCTATAATTAACCATTAATTATAGAATGATCATGAGTGCCACCTAGTAGTACATCATGATCCCTAATTAACCGAAAAGATCAACGGTTGATCCAAAACTATTTCTGAAATCCTTCAGCAGCTATAATGATTCGTGCCCCATTCTCTTCACTCATCTTATACCCACTTGGTTCAAGACATGGTCTATAGTGTCAGTCCCCACTAGGTTGACTACGCCCCACCTAGCCCAAGTAATATTTTCTCGTCCTACGGATTCTAGTTACTGCACATGTATCCAAGAGTACCTTACTCTAAGCATGTAATGCTTTGGCCAAAGACTTTAGTAACAATCCGACGAGAGGCCTTGGGTATACATCTCCTCGCAAGGAGTGATGAATCCTTTATAGGATATTCAAACACCTTCGATCACTTCGACTTATACCCAATCATCCCGGGTCCACATCTCCTCAGAGATGCTTGCTTAAGATGTCAAAGCATAAGTCTTCATGATCAAGATGACTTGAATTCCGCAAGTCAAAGGAACATCGCACTTAAGCTGCAGTAAGAACTTCATTGACATATCTATATATGCAGAGAACCATATGAAGTCTTATGGCTGGTCACTCCAATGAACTAGTTACCATAACTAGCCTTCATGATTAACTCCGGACATCACAATGTCTCCAACCAGTGAGAATCAACTGCTTGGATACACCAAGGAGTATACCTCATGCTAGTGTCGACAGAATTGATGTTGTCTAAATCCATCAATTCATCGACTAGGGATAATTCCAATACATCACAATTACACATGTATAGATACTCACTAGTTGTGATCCAATCACAAATTCTCTCATGCTGTGAATCGTATCATGGACATTCAGTAAATGAGTTTAAGATCTAATCAAATACACGAAAACATGTATACTCAAATAGTGAATCTTCATTTATCATATAAATGGTTTAAACATAAGGCGATTGCCTTAGGACATCTCTCATATATTACTAACAAACTCCCACTTGGCCTAATGCCAATCGCTACGGTATCCAAAACCATAAGCTCTAACATGACCCTCAAACTTACTTTGAGGTAATGCCTTAGTCAAAGGATCCGCTAAGTTCCTTTCAGTGGAGATTTTCTCGATTTGTATTTCTTTCCTACTAATGATCTCTCTAATCAAATGATAGCGGCGAAGCACATGTTTGGATAGTTGATGAGACCTTGGCTCTTTCGCCTGTGCAATTGCTCCATTATTGTCGCAGTAGACCGGTATTGCTTCAACAATGGCTGGAACCACAACAAGTTCATAAATGAACTTCTTGATCCAAACCACTTCCTTTGCTGCTTCCAAAGCTGCAATGTATTCTGCCTCAGTGGTAGAATCCGCTACAGTGTCTTGTTTGAAACTTTTCCAACTCACTGCACCCCTATTCAAGGTGAACACGTACCCAGACTGAGACCTGGAATCATCCTTGTCTGTCTGGAAGCTGGCATCCGTATACCCGCATATCACCATGTCCCCTTCTCCATATATTAGGAACACATCCTTAGTTCTTCTCAAGTACTTAAGGATCATCTTAACAGCCACCCAATGATCCATTCCTGGATCGGACTGGTATCTGCTCGTGACACTCAGAGCATACGATACATCGGGCCTCGTACATAACATACCATACATGATAGATCCTATTGCGGATGCATAGGGAATCTTACTCATGCAAATCCTCTCGTCTTCTGTGCGCGGACACATAAACTTCGAAAGGTGTATACCATGCCTGATGGGTAGGAAACCTTTCTTGGATTCCGATATGCTAAACCTCTTTAGCACTCGGTCTATATATGTAGACTGCGAATGACCAAGCAACCGTTTCGATCTATCTCTATAGATCTTAATCCCGAGGATGTAGGTTGCTTCTCCTAGGTCTTTCATGGAGAATGTCTTGTACAACCAAATCTTAATTGACTGTAAGACTGAAACATCATTTCCTATAAGTAATATGTCATCGACATACAATACTAGGAACACGACTGCACTCCCACTAACCTTCTTGTACAAATAAGGTTCGTCTGGATTTTGTGAGAAATCAAACTTTTTGATTGTCTCATCAAAATGGATATTCCAACTCCTGGATGCTTGCTTCAATCCATATATGGACCGTCGCAATTTGCATACCTTGGTTTTATCAATCGATGTGAAACCCTCAGGCTATATCATATACATGTCCTTGAGCAGGTTTCCATTAAGGAAAGTTGTTTTCACATCCATTTTCCATATCTCATAATCATAATGAGCCGCTATGGTCAGGAGCATCCGAATGGATTTAAGCATAACAACAGGCGAATAGGTTTCGTCATAATCAACACCTTACTTTTGACGATATCCTTTCGCCACCAATCTAGCCTTATAGGTAATCACATTACCATCCATGTCGGTTTTCTTCTTGAAAACCCACTTGCACCCTATAGGATTTATGCCTTCAGGTGGGTCAACCAAGTTCCAAACTTGGTTTTGATACATGGAATCCATTTCTGACTTCATGGCTTCAAGCCACTTATCCCTTTCTGAACTTGTCAGAACTTCTTCATAATTGGTAGGCTCCTCATCATCAATGAGTAACACGTCATTCGATTCACTTACGAGAAATTCATATCTCTAAGGAATATTGCGTGTTCTACCAGATTTACGAAGATGTGGTGTCTCAATAGGTCTAGCTGATGGCTCATCACTAAGAGTGATTGACTGTGATACTTCACCAGGTATCTCATCAATGTCTATTTGAGTCTCTCGAGCCTCCTCAAGCTCAACGACACTCCCACTGTTTTCTTGCAATAGAAACTCTTTCTCTAGAGACACAGCATGTCTTGAAACAAACACCTTTTGTTCCACAGGTGAAGGTAGGAAACTTCGCTTCCCACTTCAACTCGGTCGCTTGTTCATGGCGATCCCTTCTACGTCCCCGGATAAAAAAATTTTTTCCTTGACAAGAGGGATTGCCCAAGCAACCTTGTCATCGTCGTGCTATTCGATTAGAGTAGTCACTTGAACAAATTTGTTGTTCAAGCAACCAACCTCTATTCTACGAGTAGTCGCGGAATAGACGATGTACGGATCGCCGACTTTTGTGTTTATGTTGGGGTCCAAGTATATTTAGCCACAAAACAGAATATATCATGCATATATAATTGAAAACAATTACAAACATGTTACATATGAAGATAGATAAGTGTTATACCTCTCGATCTTCTATCGTATGTCCTTCCTCCTTTTGGACGTCGTGTGGGCGACGATCTACCAAAAGTCGAAGCTCCTAGATCACCAATCTTCCTTCCTTGCTCGTTCCGAGCAAGAGGAAGAATAGAAACAAGACCATTCTCCTTCTTTTAGTCAACCAACAAGCAACAAGCAAGTTGCTTGCCATCGGCCAACAAGGAAAAGGGTGAGAAAGATGAATGCCTGCCAAAAGCTCTAAGGGAAGACCTTAAGCTATGTTTCCACAGGCCAAAGAGAAGAGGATCAAGGTGTTTGAATGGCGGCCAAGGGCTGGAAAGGGTTGTATGGGCGCCGGCCACCAAGAGGAAGAAGAAGATAAGGAAAGAGTTTCCTTATTTGGTGCCACCAACTCCCTAACCCTAATCTCCAAGCCTCTTGCCGCCCAACCCTAATCTCCCTTGCTTCCAATTAATTCTCCATGCCAACCCTTAAGCCCCTTTTTATAGGTTTAGGGATAAGCCTTGTTTTAATCTCCACCATTGGTTCTAGAGATTTAATCTCAACCATCGGATCTAGAGATTTAATCTCTACCTTTGGATCTAAAGTTTTGTTTTCATCCATTGGATCTAGGCTTCATGAGGTATTAATAGGCTACAATAGGGACCATGAGAAGGAGTTGGATCTTGGCCACCCAATGGATCAAGCCCACATAAAGTCCGATCCATTGATGATAATCCAATCCACTAAAGGATTATCATTGATCTACCTCACCAACTCCCATAAGTTAATATGGACTCCATATATTATTTGTACATTTTTTTCCCCGTGTTTAAGATCTTGAATGTCCGTCGATTAATTAATTTACTGACAATTAATTAATCAACATCTAACTCCATGAGAAGTACCACTCAACCTTATCATCATGCCGGACCAAGTCCACCTGCAGGGTTTACATGATGAACCTTATAAGCTCCTCAAGGGGACATCATCATCCTAATATATAGGACACGATTTCCTCCTATAATCAATGACACACCATATAAATAATACCATTTCCCAACATACCAAGACTATCGATTTAATCTATAAATCTCGCCCATTGGTAAATCAAAGAAATGAGTACTAAGTATATGTGTCCGTTATTATATCGGGATTAAGAGAATGTACAATATAATATCTGAGGTCCGATTTGATTATGTAGTCATCAATAAATCGAATTACCTCTAAGTCGATCTTGATCAATACACACAAAGTGCACTAGTGTGATTCTATGGTCAAGACAAACCATCACACTACAACCATACCAATGGTTTGTCCAAAGCCATCTCGGGTGTGAGCCTTTACTTATACTTTACAAGGAGTCGATAATATGATCTCCCGTGTGACACCACACACCATGTTATCTACAATGTAATGTATTAGACAATATGCATAACCATAAATATGCAAACAATGATCATGTGATTCTTATTTCAAAATAAAGATGTTCATACTAAAGATAGTCTTTTCAGTATACATCCCAACAACAGGATGATAGAATTGGTAACCCCTTGTTTCCTTAGGGTATCCAATAAATAGACATTTATCAGACTTAGCATCCAATTTGTCTGATACAGTCCGCTTCACATAAGCAGGACAACCCCATATCTTCAAGTAAGATACATGAGGTATCTTACTATTCCATATCTCATATGGAGTAGTGGAGACTACCTTGGTTGGCATTCTGTTTAACAAATAAATAGTTGTCTGAAGTGCATAGCCCCAAAAGGACTTGGGAAGATTCGCATGATTCATCATTGACCTGACCATGTCCATCAATGTCCGGTTACACCTCTCAGATACACCATTATGCTGTGGTGTATATGGCGGAGTCCATTGAGACAATATACCATTGTCTCTTAGATAATATAGAAACTCTTGACTTAAGTATTCACCACCTCGATCCGATCGAAGTATTTTAATACTCTTGTCATGTTGTTTCTATACTTCATTTCTGAATTCTTTGATCCTTTCAAAGGCTTCAGACTTGTATTTCATCAAGAACACATGCCCAAACTGTGAGTGATCATCAGTGAAGGTAATGAAGTAGCTATAGCCTCCTAAAGCTTGAGTTGACATAGGTCCACATATATCAGTATGTATTAGACCTAGCAACTCTCCCACTCGTTCACCTTTTCCTGTAAAAGGTAACTTAGCCATCTTGTCTTTTAAGAATAATTCGCAAGTATCGTATGAATCCAATTTAAACAATTCCAGAATTCCACATCGGTGTAATTCGGACATGCGTTTCTTGCTTGCATGGCTAAGACAACAATGCCACATGTAGGAGTCTAATTGATTATCCTTTCGAGCACACTTGTTGCTCGCTTCGATATTGAAAAATGTCACTGGATACATCTAACGTATAAATACCATTGCTTAAAGTTCTAGTCCCATAAAGAACTCCATTCAAAGTTATGTAACAACAATTATTACTAAAAGTCAAATGGTACTCATTTCTATTTAAACAAGAAATAGAAATGATGTTATTTATCAACGAAAGAACATAAAAGCAATTGTCTAGTTCTAAGACAAGTCTTGCAGGGAGTTCCAACAAATACATTCTGATGGTGAGTGCAGCAACCTTTGCTCCATTCCCAACACGTAAATTTGACTCTCCCTTGACGAGTCTTCTTCTATTCCTTAACCCATGTATGTCATTACATATATGTGAGCCACACCCAATATCCAATACCCAAGTGTTTGAGGAAATAGAATGACAATCAATAATGAAGATATCTGAAGAAGATGGGGCATCCGATGCCTTATTTTTCTTCACAAACTCAAGATAAATCTTGCAATTTCTTCGCCAATGACCCTCCTTGCCATAATGATGGCAAGTGCCCTTTTGAGCTGGTTCTGCCTTTTTAGCCTTTTTCTTCCCCTTCTGCTATTCCTTTGACTTCCTCTTAGAACCTTTCTTTGAGGAATCAACTTACAGCACCGTCCCCTGCTCATGCTTCACAGAAGACTCCACAATCTTTAGCATGTTGAGCAGTACCACAGATGAACCTTCTTGCATCTTAGAGGTGAAGAGGAGCTTGGAGACTTCGAACCTTTCGAATCTCACTTGCTCATCAACCAACTCATAAAGATGAAAGACTATGGTATGAGCATCCAAATGCTCATGCTGCTTCCGCAGGTCAGGTACCATCTTGGCTAGCATGATGTAACTCACCATTTCAGAACAGTCACATGTTTCTGATAGGCCAATAATTGGTCCAGAGTTGCATTGTCACTAGGACGGGCGGGAAGAGGCGCTTCGAGGACATTTGCAAGTTTTTCAACCTTGAGAACAATTCTCAAGTTTCTAAGCCAGTCCAAGAAGTTCTGCCCAGTCAATTTATTCGAATCCAAAATGGAATGCAAATTCAAAGACATCATGATCAATAGATTAACTTAGAAATATAAAACGAGCATATATGAGAAAGATGATTTAAAATGCATCAATATACATTCATAAATCCCATTCATTTTTCGAATTTCAAAAACCCCAAAATCACTTCGGGAGATCATAGGTCCATCACCGAATGGGCTGATATCCATCATAGATATGAACAACCTTGGAGAGAGTCCAACAAGCCATTCATAGTTACAATGGTAAGTATCAAATATACCGATTGCATATCACATATATGCAACTATCACATTGTGCTATCAACTAATTGAATGTTCACACATACATCGGGTTGTTAACTCATTAACAAGTATGCATCATATGCATAGCACCCAACTTCACCTCCCTTCACATCGACCTTGGAGAGAGTCCAACAAGCCGATGCTCCAGGTTAAAGCCAACCCATTAATCAAGACATAGTTTTAATATGGTTAGAGTGCATTCAACCAATTAGCCTGGCTTGGAGAGAGTCCAACAACCAAAGCTAACGATTGACCTCTGACTCTTACCATATTAGTATTAAACTATTCCATAGTTTGAACATGTTCGGATTCGAGCCGGGCTTGGAGAGAGTCCAACAACCCAAACAAGAAACGAAACTCTGGTTCTAACCATATTAATGGAAGGTGTAGGCTTTAATATTGTGTAAGGGTTTTTATGTCTCATCTTCTTTGCATGCAAATAACTATTATCTATATGACATGATATACATGACATACATCTACATATCACGACACATATGACATAATGATATGCATCTAATGCAATTACATGACATACAATTATGACATGTACAAAATTTACTTATATGTCATAACTATTTATGGAAATAAAATATGTTTGAGATTTGATTCTTCAAATCAAATCATAATTAAATTAGGAAACAAATTTCCAAATCTAATCACATATTTTATTTGTGGAAAGTGTTGATTAAGGAAAGTCAATTTTTAATTTAGGAAACAAATTTCCTAAATTGTCAAAACTATTTATGGAAATAAAATATATTTAGGATTTGATTCCCAAATCAAATCATGATTAAATTAGGAATCAAATTTCCAAATCTAATCAAATATTTTATTTATGAAAAATATTAATTTCCATAAATACTTCTAACTTTCCAAAAGTAGAAGATTTTCATAAATACTTCTAGACTTTCCAAAATTAAAAATTTCCATAAATACTTCTAACTTTCCAAAAGTAGAAAATTTCCATAAATACAATTATGACTATCGCAAAATAATTTTACGATTATGTAGAAACACAACCTGGGCTCTGATACCACTGTTGGATTTCCGGCACAGCGCCGAGTGTGTATTGGAATATTTTTCGTAAACATGTGTGCAGCGGAATAAATAAAAAGCAATAAATCTAATTTATTACATCACACACACTACATGCATGCATAGTACAACATGTGTAGACATAACTATAGTTTCAAATTTTGCAATAAAAGGAAATTTATTCTACGTATACCTGACGTATCATGTTTAGCGGGAAAGGCATCAACCGGAGCGACCCTCGCTAGAATCGCCTCTATCCGTATCCACGCCGAGTACCTTCGAGATGACTTCACAAAGTCACGAGCCTCATCATCGTATGAGTCACTAGCCTCGTGTCGAAGACGATATGATCAAGAGAATATCACAATCCGAATCAAAATTCGGATTCAAAACTGAGTCCCTAAAACTCGCTTATCCGGAGAGGTATTCGTCAACCGTTTAACGAATCCTTCATCCTCCACCTATGAGGATTACCGGAGATAAAAAACCCGGCAAGGAAGCTGCTGTCGGAGCTCCAAACGTCATCCAAACGACGCTCCGACAAGAAGGAAACAAGCTGTCCAGAAAACTGGACAGCTTTGGTGGAGGATGTTGCGCCGGCCAAATAAGGAAAGCTAGATGCTCACCTTGTCGCCGAAGCCAAGGAAGATCACCGGAGGGTTGCCGGAGGATTGCCGGCAGAAGCTTGGATGTTGGCAACAACTTGGACGGAGGCACAAGGGGTGGGCGGCGGCAAGGGCTTGGGCGCCGACTACAAGGAGAGGAGGGAGAGGGGCGGCAAGATTAGATTAGGTTTTCACAAAACCCTTAAGCCCTATTTTTATAAAGAACAAATTCTCCTAATGATTATTGGTTCATAACCAAAAACCCGTTAACCCGCTCCATTAATTTAAGTTAAAATAAACCAAACCGATTTGGTCTATTTTAAGTTAAAACGAACCGAACCAACATTGGTTCATTCGTTTAAAACAAACCAAACCCCTTTGGTTTATTCTCCACCATTGGATTAGAACCAAATCAATTTGGTTCATCCATCATGTCTTCATAAGACACGGCCCATCCACGCTTCCATTGCGACTGAAACGATTTCATGCTCGCTCCTTGTTTGGTCCAACCAAATCTAGTTTCTCTCGGTCTGAGAATCTCATTCTCCAGCTCGTTTTAAATCCTTCGGATTACGCTCGTTGTGCGTGTGACTAAATAGGTTCTCGGTTTATGTTGGCCGTTTATAATTAACCATTAATTATAGAACGATCATGAGTGGCACCTAGTAGTACATCATGATCCCCAATTAACCGAAAAGATCAACGGTTGATCCAGAACTATTTCTGAAACCCTTCAGCAGCTATAATGATTCATGCCCCATTTCCTTCACTCATCTTATACCCACTTGGTTCAGGACATGGTCTATAGTGTCAGTCCCCACTAGGTTGACTGCGCCACACCTAGCCCAAGTATCATTTCCTCATCCTATGAATTCTAGTTACTGCACATGTATCCAAGAGTACCTTACTATAAACATGTAATGCTTTGGCCAAAGACTTTAGTAAAAATCTGACGAGAGGCCATACATCTCCTCGCAAGGAGTGGTGAATCCTTTATAGGCTATTCAAATACCTTCGATCACTTCGACTTATACCCAATCATCCCGGGTCCACATCTCCTCAGAGATGCTTGCTTAAGATGTCAAAGCATAAGTCTTCATGATCAAGATGACTTGAATACCGCAAGTCAAAGGAACATCACACTTAAGCTATAGTAAGAACTTCATTGACATATCTATATATGCAGAGAACCATATGAAGTTTTACGGCTGGTCACTCCAATGAACTACTTACCATAACTAGCATCCACGATTAACTCCGGACATCACAATGTCTCCAGCCAGTGAGAATCAGCTGCTTGGATACACCAAGGAGTATACCTCATGCTAGTGTCGACAGAATTGATGTTGTCTAAATCCATCAATTCATCGACTAGGGATAATTCCGATACATCACAATTACACATGTATAGATACTCACTAGTTGTGATCCAATCACAAATTCTCTCATGCTGTGAATCGTATCGTGGACATTCAGTAAATGAGTTTAAGATCTAATCAAATACATGAAAACATGTATACTCAAATAGTGAATCTTCATTTATCATATAAATGGTTCAAACATAAGTCGATTGCCTTAGGACATCTCTCATATATTACTAACAAACTCCCACTTGGCCTAATGCCAATCGCTATGGTATCTAATACCATAAGCTCTAACATGACCATCAAACTTACTTTGAGGTAATGCATTAGTCAAAGGATCCGCTAAGTTCCTTTCAGTGGAGATTTTCTCGATTTGTATTTCCTTCCTACTAATGATCTCTCTGATCAAATGATAGTGGCGAAGCACATGTTTGGATCGTTGATGAGACCTTGGCTCTTTCGCCTATACAATTGCTCCATTGTTGTCGCAGTAGATCAGTATTGCTTCAATAATGGCTGGAACCACACCAAGTTCATAAATGTACTTCTTGATCCAAACCGCTTCATTTGCTGCTTCCAAAGCTGCAATGTATTCTGCCTCAGTGGTAGAATCCGCTACAGTCTCTTGTTTGGAACTTTTCCAACTCACTGCGCCCCCATTCAAGGTGAACACGTATCCAGACTGAGACCTGGAATCATCCTTGTCTATCTGGAAGCTGGCATCCGTATACCCGCGTATCACCATGTCCCCTTCTCCATATATTAGGAACACATCCTTAGTTCTTCTCAAGTACTTAAGGATCATCTTAACATCCACCCAATGATCCATTCCTGGATCGGACTGGTATCTGCTCGTGACACTCAGAGCATACGATACATCGGGCCTCGTACATAACATAGCATACATGATAGATCCTATTGCGGATGCATAGGGAATCTTACTCATGCAAATCCTCTCGTCTTCTATGTGCGGACACATAGACTTCGAAAGGTGTATCCCATGCTTGATGGGTAGGAAACCTTTCTTGGATTCCGACATGCTAAACCTTTTTAGCACTCGATCTATATATGTAGACTGCGAAAGACCAAGCAACTGTCTCGATCTATCTCTACAGATCTTAATCCCGAGGATGTAGGTTGCTTCTCCTAGGTCTTTCATGGAGAATGTCTTGGACAACCAAATCTTAATTGACTGTAAGACTGAAACATCATTTCCTATAAGTAATATGTCATCGCCATACAATACTAGGAACACGACTGCACTCCCACTAACCTTCTTGTACACACAAGGTTCGTCTGGATTTTGTGAGAAATCAAACTTTTTGATTGTCTCATCAAAACGGATATTCCAGCTCCTGGATGCTTGCTTCAATCCATATATGGACCGTCACAATTTGCATACCTTGGTTTTATCAACCGATGTGAAACCCTCAGGCTCTATCAAATACATGTCCTCGAGTAGGTTTCCATTAAGGAAAGTTGTTTTCACATCCATCTGCCATATCTCATAATCATAATGAGCCGCTATGGCCAGGAGCATCAGAATGGATTTAAGCATAACAACAGGCGAATAGGTTTCGTCATAATCAACACCTTTCTTTTGATGATATCCTTTCGCCACCAATCTAGCCTTATAGGTAATCACATTACCATCCATGTCAGTTTCTTCTTGAAAACCCACTTGCACTCTATAGGCTTTATGCCTTCAGGTGGGTCAACCAAGTTCCAAACTTGGTTTTCATACATGGAATCCATTTCCGACTTCATGACTTCAAGCCACTTATCCCTTTCTGAACTTGTCAGAACTTCTTCATAACTGGTAGGCTCCTCATCATCAATGAGTAATACATCGTTCGATTCACTTACGAGAAATCCATCTCTCAGGAATATTTCATGTTCTACCAGATCTACGAAGATGTGGTGTCTACCAGATCTATGAAGATGTAGTGTCTCAATAGGTCCAGCCGATGGCTCATCACTATGATGTTGGTGCAGGGGCACCAGATAATCGAACCTGTGTTTTGATTATTTGAAAAGACACAAAGTTAAGTTTACATCGTTATCTCACGAGCTAAATCGAGTGTGCAGAAAAGTACTAAAGCTAGAGCAGAAGGCTAGCGACACCCGGAGGAAGCCGCGGTGGTCGGGCGACACTCGAGTGACTTCGGAGGGAGCCGAAGGAATCGAGTGGAAAGTCGGAAGCAAAAGTGACACAGTAAGAATCGAGGTAAGCTCGTGTGAGTGAGAGATGGTAAGGTCATGTCCTCTGTACGGGGACGACCGTAGGTAGCGATCAGCCTAAGACTTCTTGTGGAAGGTCTAGGTCGAGATCGGACGGTTAGAAACCGTTATATTTATCATTTTCTGAGCTAACCTCTCACTGCAGGGAAGTGGCTAGGCTGGCACGATCAACATGGGGCAATAATCGATGCTCATCACCGATCGATGATGGGAGGCATCGATCGATGGCGACGAATCAGCCCTTGCGCTAGGTCAAAATGGATAAGGTTTGACGCGGCCACTTCGCGATAAAATTTATACAACTTTGTGATCTGTTCCAAAATATAAGGAGACAAATTCAGAGGCCAAAATCTATAAAAGGAGGGGAGGATTCCAACTCCAAATATCATCAAATTTATTCTCAAGTGCTCCTACAACGCCAACGCTCCAACACCATCATAACGCCGACGCGATGACAAGTTCAAATCTCCTTCATCGGCAGCAGTAGCAAGTAATTGTTTTTATTGTATTCTTTGTTTTAATCGTAAAGAGGTGAGGTAGGCTTGTTGCCTCATCCTTGTACTTCCGATTTTGTGATCGTTGTCTCCTACCTCCAACAAGGAGGAGACATTATAGTGCTTTTCCCTCCGTACGCGGTCTAGGACCGATAGGGCCTTGGAGTAGCAACCGCTGGGTTGTGAACCAAGTAAAATAAATGTGTCTCTTTATTTTCCACTATGCTTACTCATTTAATTGTCTACTCGAACGAAACGAACGAAAAGATTTACGATCGCTATTCACCCCCCCTCTAGCGATGCTTCTCGATCCAACATATGAGTGATTGGTTATGATACTTCACTAGGTATCTCATTAATGTCTATTTGTGTCTCTCGAGCCTCCTCAAGCTTAACGACACTCCCACTATTTTCTTGTAAGAGAAACTCTTTCTCTAGAAATATAGCATGCCTTGAAACAAACACCTTTTGTTCCATAGGATGATAGAATTGGTAACCCCTTGTTTCCTTAGGGTATCCAATAAATAGACATTTATCAGACTTAGCATCCAATTTGTCTGATACAGTCCGCTTCACATAAGTAGGACAACCCCATATCTTTAAGTAAGATACATGAGGTTTCTTACTATTCCATATCTCATATGGAGTAGTGGAGACTACCTTGGTTGTCATTCTGTTTAACAAGTAAACAACTGTCTGAAGTGCATAGCCCCAAAAGGACTTGGAAAGATTCACATGATTCATCATTGACCTGACCATGTCCATCAAGGTTCGGTTACACCTCTCCGATACATCACAATTACACATGTAGAGATACTCACTAGTTATGATCCAATCACAAATTCTCTCATGCTGTGAATCGTATCGTGGACATTCAGTAAATGAGTTTAAGATCTAATCAAATACATGAAAATATGTATACTCAAATAGTGAATCTTCATTTATCATATAAATGGTTCAAACATAAGGCGATTGTCTTAGGACATCTCTCATATATTACTAACAGCTAGCACAACTCTTTTTTCCAAAAGAGAGTGTTCATGTGGATACCATAGAGGTGCGACCATCCTGATGCGTTGAGATCCATTGCAGAAGGGGTTGCTGTCGAGATTGCAAAGGGCTCTGCATCAAGGGTAATCTCTCAACTAGATGTAGTTGTAAGAAAAATTAGTTTTATGTATACACATGGATCTCTGAAGGGATCAAATTTTTTCATAGTGTTTTGCAATTATTTTTCACAAAAGATCCCTACAATGGTATCTGAGCCACTTGTGTAAACATAAAACTGTCGTATTGCTAATTTATGTGATATAAATTTGCATGAATTGTTTATTATGAGTGGATGATTGTTTGGATGATTTTGTTCGACAAAACGTGCTTAGCAATAATACTAGTTGCTATCTGATCAACATGTGTATTGATTGTCGATGAAATTGCTTTTTTTCTACGAACAGCGGCATCAAGGGTTCTTGATGTGAGCAAAACATATAGGGTTTTAGGAGTAGTTTTCACACACATCTCATTACATTTTATACTTGTTTCATGCATATTCTACCTTATTTTGCATGCATTTCCTATTTTTTAGTTTGTAGATCTTCTCTTGCTATTTTTAAGTGTAGGATGGCATTTTGGGAGATAAAATGATACATATTTGGAGTCGAAGGAAGAAAAACATGCTCTGACCATGTTCCTCCGAAACACGGGCATGCTCTAGACCAAAAGACGATGTTCACATGACAATTTAGAGGACGACATGGTCAGGCCATGTGAATTTCACACGGTCGTACCGTGTGAATTTCACATGGTCGTGCCTGACCCCAAAGCCAGATCTCAGCTAGGATTTCCAGCATGCCACACGGTCGGTCGTGTGGAATTCACACGATACATGTACATGTGGCATCAACGGCTGAGCACCAGATTCTCCCAGGAACCTGACATGCTGAGACTATCGAATTTCCCACCTCAACCGCCATACTAGAGGTATGGTTTCATTTAAGTCTGGGATGACCCTGAATTTTGATATGCCCTTCTTCTAGCAGTAGTTTTTTTCTTGACATTTAGGTCTAGTTTTAGATTATTTGCATGTACTTGTCCATGTATACAGTATTTAGTTTCTTTTCAGCACTTAGTTATTTGTCAATTTAAGCTTCCTCAGTAGTATTCTCAAAAAATTTTACGATTTGCTTCCATGCCATGGATAGCTTAACGTCATTTATCTTGTGGTATTTTATTTTTTGTTGCTTTGATGGATGTTCTAGATTTGCACTTGTTAGCTTTTAGCTTTCACTTACACTTGACAAATATTCTTAAAGGAAAAATCTATTACATACATAGTTATGATTAATCCCAATAGTCTAGTACTTTAGAATCCATAGGTGACTCTAGATTTAACATTTTAGTTACTGGAGATGCTCAGATTGTGCAAGCCCATTTTGAAAAATTGAAATACCAGTGAGCTAGAGAGGAACAATGTTCCCTGAAAATAAAAATAAAAAAAAAAGAAAAAGAAAAAAAAGAGAGTTAAAAACAGTTGTCGTGGGTGGAAATAGTTACGTGCCCCTTGTTGGGTTTCCGGCACCGCGACATGTGTGTGTTCGATCATGTTTCGCAAACATGAGGACAGCGGAAGCAATAAAAATAATAAATACTCCTATTTATTACAACACACACAACACACGCATGCATTTTACAACAAGTGTAGACATAACCGTAAATTTAAATTTGCAATAAAAGGAAATTTATCTACGTTATACCTTTCGTATGACGTGTAGCGGGAACGGCATCAACCGGAACGATCCTCGCTAGAATCGTCTCTATCCGTATCCACGCCGAGTTCCTCGGGATGACTTCGCTAAGCCACGAGCTTCGTCTTCGTACGGGTTACTAGCCTCGTGTTGAAGACGACGTGATCGAGAGATGATCACGATCCGAATCCAAATTCGGATCCAAAACGAATCCTCAAAACTCGCTTCTCCGGAGAGGTATTCGTCAACCGATTGACGAAACCTTCATCCTCCACCTCAGAGGATTACCGGAGATCGAATCCCCGGTAAGTTATCCGCTGTCGGAGCTCTAACCGTCGTCCAAACGACGCTCTAACGAGAGGAGAAGAAGCTGTCCAGAAAACTGGACAGCTTGGTGGAGGAGTAGGCACCGGCCAAAACAAGGAAGCTAAGTGCTCACCTTTTCGCCGAGGCCTAGGAAGATCACCGGAGGGTCGCCGGAGGATTACCGGCTGAAGCTTGGTCGCCGGCAAGGAGCTGGACGCCGGCACAAGGGGCTGGGCGGCCAAGGAGCTTGGGCGGCACACCTAGGTTGGGCGGCACAACTAGGTTGGGCGGCAACTCCAACTAGGGTTTTGATTAGGGCTTAATTATCCATTAAGCCCTCTTTTATAGAGAACTAATTCTCTTAATGGTTATTGGATCATAACCATTAGGCCCGTTAACCCGCTCCATTAAGATAAGTTAAAATAAACCAAACCATGATGGTTTATTTTAAGTTAAAACGAACCAACCAACTTTTGGTTCATTCGCTTAAAATAAACCAAACCCTTTGGTTTATTCTCATCCATTGGATTAGAACCAAACCATTTTGGTTCATCCATTATGTCTTCATAAGACTCGGCCCATCCACGCTTCCATTGCGACTGAAACGATTTCATGCTCGCTTTATGTTTGGTCCAACCAAATCTAGTTTCTCTCGGTCTGAGAATCTCATTCTCAAGCTCGTTTTAAATCCTTTGGATTACGCCACAGCGTGGTGACCAAATAGGTTCTCGGTTTATGTTGGTCGCCTATAATTAACCATTAATTATAGAACGATCATGAGTGGCACCTAGTAGTACATCATGATCCCCAATTAACCAAAAGATCAACGGTTGATCCTATCAAACCCTTCAGAGTTCGAATGATTCGCGTGCCCCATTCCCTTCACTCATCTTATACCCACTTGGTTCAGACATGGTCTATTGTGTCACCCCACTAGGCCGACTACGCCACACCTAGCCCAAGTATTATTTCCTCGTCCTACGGATTCTAGTTACTCCACATGTATCGAAGAGTACCTTACTCTAAACATGTAATGCTTTAGCCAAAGACTTTAGTAACAATCCGACGAGAGGCCATGGGTATACATCTCCTCGCAAGGAGTGGTGAATCCTTTATAGGCTATTCAAACACCTTCGATCACTTCGACTTATACCCAATCATCCCGGGTCCACATCTCCTTAGAGATGTTTGCTTAAGATGTCAAAGCATAAGTCTCCATGATCAAGATGACTTGAATACCACAAGTCAAAGGAACATCGCACTTAAGCCACAGTAAGAACTTCATTGACATATCTATATATGCAGAGAACCATATGAAGTCTTACGGCTGGTCACTCCAATGAACTAGTTACCATAACTAGCATCCACGATTAACTCCGACATCACTATGTCTCCACTGGAGAATCACCGCTTGGATACACCAAGGAGTATACCTCGTGTTATCTCGATGTAATTGATGGTGTCCAAATCCATCAATTCATCGACTAGGATAATTCCGATACATCACAATTACACATGTAGAGATACTCACTAGTTGTGATCCAATCACAAATTCTCTCATGCCGTGAATCGTATCGTGGACATTCAAGAAATGAGTTTAAGATCCAATCAAATACATAAAACATGTATACTCAAATAGTGAATCTTCATTTATCATATAAATGGTTCATACATAAGGCATTGCCTTAGGACATCTCTCATATATTACTAACAGACTCCACTTGGCCTAATGCCAATCGCTACTGGTATCCAATACACCATAAGCTCGAACATGACCCTCGAACTTATTTTGAGGTAATGCCTTAGTCAAAGGATCCGCTAAGTTCCTTTCGGTGGGAATTTTCTCGATTTGTATTTCGTTCCTCTTGATGATCTCTCTCGATAAGATGATAGCGTGAAGCACATGTTTGGATCATTGATGAGACCTTGGCTCTTTCGCTTTGTGCAATTGCTCCATTGTTATGCGATGAGCCGGTATTGCTTCAACAATGGCGAATCACACCAAGTTCATGAGCGAACTTTTTGATCCAAACCGCTTCCTTTGTTTGCTTTAATGTATTACGCCTCGGTGGTAGAATCGCTCTGATCTCTTGTTTGGAACTTTTCCAACTCACTTTGCGCCCCATTCAAGGTGAACACGTATTGAGACACAGGAATCATCCTTGTCTTACCGCGTATCACCATGTCCCTTCTCCATATATTAGGAACACATCCTTAGTTCTTCTCAAGTACTTAGGATCGTCTTAACATCCACCCAATGATCCATTCATCGGATCGAGTATCTGCTCGTGACACTCGAGCATACGATACATCGGGCCTCGTACATAACATAGCATACATGATAGATCCTATTGCGGATGCATAGGGAATCTTACTCATACAAATCCTCTCTTACGTGCGCGGACACATAGACTTGAAAGGTGTACCCCATGCACGATGGGTAGGAAACCTTTCTTGGATTCCGACATGCTAAACCTCTTTAGCACTTTCGGTCTATATATGTAGATGCGAAAGACCAAGCAGACCGTTTGATCTATCTCTATAGATCTTAATCCGAGGATGTAGGTTGCTTCTCCCAGTCTTTCATGGAGAATGTCTTGGATAACCAAACCTTCACTGATTGTAAGATTGAAACATCGTTTCCTATAAGTAATATGTCATCGACATACAATACTAGGAACACGACTGCACTCCCACTAACCTTCTTGTACACACAAGGTTCGTCTGGATTTTGTGAGAAATCAAACTTTTTGATCGTCTCATTAAAACGGATATTCGACTCTGGATGCTTGCTTCAATCCATAAATGGGATCGCAATTTGCATACCTTGGTTTTATCAAGCCGATGTGAAACCCTCGGTAGTATCATATACCGTCCTCGGCGGTTTCCATTAAGGAAAGCTGTTTTCACATCCATCTGCCATATCTCATAATCATAATGAGACGCTATGGCCAGGAGCATCCGAATGGATTTAAGCATAGCTACAGGCGAATAGGTTTCGTCATAATCAACACCTTGCTTTTGACGATATCCTTTCGCCAACAATCTAGCCTTATAGGTAATCACATTACCATCCATGTCGGTTTTCTTCTTGAAAACCCACTTGCACCCTATAGGCTTTATGCCTTCAGGTGGGTCAACCAAGTTCCAAACTTGGTTTTCGTACATGGAATCCATTTCGACTTCATGGCACCAAGCCACTTATCCCTTCTGAACTTGTCACTTCTTCATAAGCTGGTAGGCTCCTCATCATCAATGAGTAACCGTCGTCATTCGATTCACTTACGAAATCCATATCTCTCGGGAATATTGCGTGTTCTACGGATCTACGAAGATGTGGTGTTACAATAAGTCGACCGATTGCTCATCACTATGAGTTGTCATTGTTGTGCTCACCGGGTATCTCATCAATGTCTATTTGAGTCTCTCGAGCCTCCTCAAGCTCGACGACACTCCCACATTTTCTTGCAAGAGAAACTCTTTCTCTAGAAACACATGCCTTGAAACAAACACCTTTTGTTCCACAGATGATAGAATTGGTAACCCCTTGTTTCCTTAGGGTATCAACAAATAGACATTTATCGGACTTAGCATCCAATTTATGCGATACATTACGCTTCACATAAGCGAGGACAACCCCATATCTTCAAGTAAGATACATGAGGTTTCTTACTATTCCATATCTCATATGGAGTAGTTGAGACTACCTTAGTAGGCATTACATTTAACAAAGTAAGCGGTATGCAAAGTGCATAGCCCCAAAGGACTTGGGAAGAGTTGCATGATTCATCATTGACTGACCATGTCCAACAAGGTCCTATTCGCCTCTCGGATACACCATTATCTTTGTGGTGTATAGGGCGGAGTCCATTGAGACAATATGTCATTGTCTCTTAGATAATCAAGAAACTCTTGACTTAAGTATTCACCACCTCGATCCGATCAAGTATTTTAATACTCTTGTCATGTTGTTTCTCTACTTCATTTCTGAATTCTTTGAACCTTTCAAAGGCTTGGACTTGTGTTTCATCAAGAACACATACCCAAAGTGAGTGATCATCGGTGAAGGTAATGGAAGTAGCTATAGCCTCCTAAATGCTTGAGTTGACATAGGTCCACATACATCGGTATGTACTAGACCTAGTAACTCTCCCACTCGTTCACCTTTTCGGTAAAGGTAACTTAGTCATCTTGCCTTTTAAGCATGATTCATGTATCGTATGAATCAATTCAAGCGATTCGAATTCCACATCGGTGTAATTAGGACATGCGTTTCTTGCTTATATGGCCAAAACGACAATGCCACATATAAGTCTATTTGATTATCGCTTTCGAGCACAGCGTGTTGCTCGCCCGATATTGAAAATGTCCTTTGAATCGTCCAGCGTATAAATGCCATTACTCAAAGTTCGGTTCCATAAAGTCGCCATTCAAAGTTATATAACAACAATTGTTACTAAGCGTCAAATGGAAACCATTTCTATTTAAGCGAAATAGAAACAATGTTCTTTATTAGAGAAGGAACATAATAGCAATTGTCGATTCTAAGACTAGTCCACTAGGGAGCTTGACAAATAAGTTCCGATGGCGGCCGCGTGACCTTTGCTCCATTGCCGACTCATGAATTTGACTCCCCCTCGACAAGTCTTCTTCTATTCCTTAGCCTGTATGTCATTACATATATGTGAGCTACACCCAGTATCAATACCCAAGTGTCTAAGGAAATAGAATGACAATCAATAACTTGAAGATACACGAAGAGGATGGGGCATCGGATGCCTTCTTCTTCTTCATGGACTCAAGATAAATCTTGCAGTTTCTTCGCGGTGGCCTTCCTTGCCCAGTGATGGCAAGTGCCCTTTTCTTGTAGTTCCGCCTTCTTTGCCTTTTTGTTCTTTCCTTTCTTGTTCTTTTGCCTTCCTCTTAGAACCTTTCTTTGAGAATCAACTATGAGAACCGCCTTCTCCTCATGCTTCACGAAGGCTCCACAGTCTTGACATATTGAGAGCTCGGGAATGGTGGATTCCAATTTGTTCATCCGATAGTTCATCACAAATTGAGAAACTCTTGGGCAAACAATGCAATTAAGTCAATACTTAACTCATGATCCATCACAAAACCGAGGGTAGCTAGGCTCGATGTACCCATTCATCTTTAGCACAAAGCGCACTCTGAGATGAACCTTCTTGCATCTTCGTGGTGAAGAGGAGCCTAGAGACCTCGAACCTTCGGATCTAAACGCTTGCTCATCGAACAACTCATGAAGATGGAAGACCATAGTATTAGCATCCATATGCTCATGCGCTTTGCGGCTCGGTACCATCGCCGCTAGCATGATGCAACTCGCTCGAGAATCGCCACATGCTTCGATAGACCAACATTTAGTGCAGGTTGCATCGTCCTTAGAATGATCGGAAGAGGCTCTTCAAGGACATATGCAAGCTTTTCCGCCTTGAGAACAATTCTCGAGTTTCTAAGCGATCCGAAGTTAGGCCCGGTCGGTTTGTTCGAATCCAAAATAGTGCGCCAAATTCAAAGCGTCGTGATCAATTTATTGACCTAGAAATACAAAAGCGAGCATATATGAAAATGATTTTAAAATGCATCAATATACATTTATAAATCCCATTCATTTTTAATTTCAAAACCCCAAAATCACTTGGAGATCGTAGGTCCATCTCGAATGGGTGATATCCATCATAGTTATGAACAACCTTGGAGAGAGTCCAACAAGCCATTCATAACTACGACGGTAGGTATCTTCTATACCGATTGCATATCACGTATATGCAACTATCACAATGTGCTATCAACTAATTGAATGTTCACACATACATCGGGTTGTTAACACATTAACAAGTATGCATCATATGCATAGCACCCAACTTCACCTCCCTTTACATCGACCTTGGAGAGAGTCCAACAATCCGATGCTCCAGGTTAAAGCCAACCCATTAATCGGGAAATAGTTTTAATATGGTTAGAGCGCATTCAACCAATTAGCCCAGCTTGGAGAGAGTCCAACAACCAAAGCTAACGATTGACCTCTGACTCTTACCATATTAGTATTAAACTATTCCATGGTTTGAACATGTTCGGGTTCGAGCCGGTCTTGGAGAGAGTCCAACAACCCAAACAAGAAACGGAACTCTGGTTCTAACCATATTAATGGAAGGTGTAGGCTTTAATATTGTTTAAGGGTTTTATGTCTCATCCTCTTTGCATGCAAATAACTATTATCTACATGGCATGGCATACATGGCATACATCTACATGTCACGACACGCATGGCATAATGTTATGCATCTAATGCAATTACATGGCATACAATTATGTCATGTATATATTTCCTTATATGTCATAACTATTTATGGAAATAAAAAATGTTTAAGATTTGATTCTCCAAATCAAATCATAATTAAATTAGGAAACAAATTTCCAAATCTAATCACATATTTTATTCATGGAATTATTTGATTAAGGAAAATCTATTTAGGAAACCAATTTCCTAAATCATTAAAACTACTTATGGAAATAAAATATTTTTAAGATTTGATTTCCCAAATCAAATCATGATTAAATTAGGAAACAAATTTCCAGAATCTAATCAAATATTTTATTTATGGAAAATATCAATTTCCATAAATACTTCTAACTTTCCAAAAGTGGAAGATTTCCATAAATACTTCTAGACTTTCCAAAATTGAAAAATTTCCATAAATACTTCTAAATTTCCAAAATTAGAAAATTTCCAGAAATACATTATGACTATTGCAAAACCATTTTTACGATTATGTCGAAACACAACCTGGGCTCTGATACCACTGTTGGGTTTCCGGCACCGCGGCGTGTGTGTGTTCGATCATGTTTCGCAAACATGAGCACAGCGGAAGCAATAAAAATAATAAATACTCCTATTTATTACAACACACACAACGCACGCATGCATTTTACAACAAGTGTAGACATAACCATAAATTTAAATTTGCAATAAAAGGAAATTTATCTACGTTATACTTTTCGTATGACGTGTAGCGGGAACGGCATCAACCGGAACGATCCTCGCTAGAATCGTCTCTATCCGTATCCACGCCGAGTTCCTCGGGATGACTTCGCTAAGCCACGAGCTTCGTCTTCGTATGAGTTACTAGCCTCGTGTTGAAGACGACGTGATCGAGAGATGATCACGATCCGAATCCAAATTCGGATCCAAAATGAGTCCTCAAAACTCGCTTCTCCGGAGAGGTATTCGTCAACCGATTGACGAAACCTTCGTCCTCCACCTCAGAGGATTACCGGAGATCGAATCCCCGGTAAGTTATCCGCTGTCGGAGCTCTAACCGTCGTCCAAACAACGCTCCGACGAGAGGAGAAGAAGCTGTCCAGAAAACTGGACAGCTTGGTGGAGGAGTAGGCGCCGGCCAAAACAAGGAAGCCAAGTGCTCACCTTTTCGCCGAGGCCTAGGAAGATCACCGGAGGGTCGCCGGAGGATCACCAGCTGAAGCTTGGTCGCCAACAAGGAGCTGGACGCCGGCACAAGGGGCTGGGCGGCCAAGGAGCTTGGGCGGCACACCTAGGTTGGGCGGCACAAGGGCTTAATTATCCATTAAGCCCTCTTTTATAGAGAACTAATTCTCTTAATGGTTATTGGATCATAACCATTAGGCCCGTTAACCCGCTCCATTAAGATAAGTTAAAATAAACCAAACCATGATGGTTTATTTTAAGTTAAAACTAACCGAACCAACTTTTGGTTCATTCGTTTAAAATAAACCAAACCCTTTGGTTTATTCTCATCCATTGGATTAGAACCAAACCATTTTGGTTCATCCATTACGTCTTCATAAGACTCGGCCCATCCATGCTTCCATTGCGACTGAAACGATTTCATGCTCGCTTTATGTTTGGTCCAACCAAACCTAGTTTCTCTCGGTCTGAGAATCTCATTCTCAAGCTCGTTTTAAATCCTTTGGATTACGCTCGTTGTGCGTGTGACCAAATAGGTTCTCGGTTTATGTTGGCCGTCTATAATTAACCATTAATTATAGAATGATCATGAGTGGCACCTAGTAGTACATCATGATCCCCAATTAACCGAAAAGATAAACGGTTGATCCAGAACTATTTCTGAAACCCTTCAGCAGCTCAAATGATTCGTGCCCCATTCCCTTCACTCATCTTATACCCACTTTGTTCAGGACATGGTCTATTGTGTCAGTCCCCACTAGGCTGACTACGTCACACCTAGCCCAAGTATTATTTCCTCGTCCTACGGATTCTAGTTACTCCACATGTATCGAAGAGTACCTTACTCTAAACATGTAATGCTTTGGCCAAAGACTTTAGTAACAATCTGACGAGAGGCCATGGGTATACATCTCTTCGCAAGGAGTGGTGAATCCTTTATAGGCTATTCAAACACCTTCGATCACTTCGACTTATACCCAATCATCCCGGGTCCACATCTCCTTAGAGATGTTTGCTTAAGATGTCAAAGCATAAGTCTCCATGATCAAGATGACTTGAATACCGCAAGTCAAAGGAATATCGCACTTAAGCCACAGTAAGAACTTCATTGACATATCTATATATGCAGAGAACCATATGAAGTCTTACGGCTGGTCACTCCAATGAACTAGTTACCATAACTAGCATCCACGATTAACTCTGGACATCACTATGTCTCCAGCCAGTGAGAATCAGCTGCTTGGATACACCAAGGAGTATACCTCGTGCTAGTCTCGACAGAATTGATGGTGTCCAAATCCATCAATTCATCGACTAGGGATAATTTTGATACATCACAATTACACATGTAGAGATACTCACTAGTTATGATCCAATCACAAATTCTCTCATGCTGTGAATCGTATCGTGGACATTCAGTAAATGAGTTTAAGATCCAATCAAATACATAAAACATGTATACTCAAATAGTGAATCTTCATTTATCATATAAATGGTTCATACATAAGGCGATTTCCTTAGGACATCTCTCATATATTACTAACACCCCTTTGAAACCGAGTTAGATTATTGGGGAAACACCTACCAATTTCTCTCGATACCCAGCACACCTTTGAGACTTCATACTAAATCTAGGGAACGACCCTCGCTTAGGGCAGGTAAGTGCCTAAAAGTCGGAGACCTTAAGAAAGTTGTAGGATAATGACTTAACTCATTGTGGAACAAGTATCCCTTAGGAAAGTTCTCTTAGCACATGCACGAAAAGATAACTTAGTGAACTTTTAGAATATATCTATTTGCTTTGATTGAAAATACCACTTGATAATTTAGTTAACATGCTAGGTATGGGAATAATATTTTTAAAATTTCATGGCACTGAGGTTTGCTTGAGAACAAGCAAAGATCTAAGTCTGGGGGAATTGATGAGATCAAAACATATAGGATTTTAGGAGTAGTTTTCGCACATATCTCATTACATTTTATACTTGTTTCATGCATATTCTACCTTATTTTTCATGTATTTCCTATTTTCTAGTTTGGAGAACTGCTCTTACTATTTTTTTTTGTGTAGGAAGGCATTTTGGGAGATAAAATGATACATATTTGTGTCGAAGGAAGAAAAGCATGCTCTGGTCGTGTTCCTCAGAAACACGGGCATGCTCCGAACCAAAAGACAATATTCACATGACAATTCAAAGAAAGACACAACCGTGCCTGACCCTGAAGCCAGATCTGAGGCAGGATTTCTAGCGTGCCACACGGTCGGTCGTGTGGCGTTAGCTCAAGTTGGCGCAAATTAGGGTTTTTTTGGGATTTTAATGAAAGTCGACTTCTCCTCTTTAAATAGGAAGGCACACCCAAATCCTAAGGAGGAGGCCCGACGTCTAGGACGATAAGAAGGTGCTCTAAAAAGCACTAGAGACTCGCAATGGGGAGGAAGGAAGCGGCTAGAAGATCCATCTCTACGCTCCGGCACTGTGGAGAAAAACCAAGACACGTAAATTGGATAGGATAGAAAGTACTTTCTTTATTTTCTTGTTCTACTTGCATTGGAATGGCTTTTCTTAAGATGACTTGTGTTTATTCTCATTTATCTATGAAGTAGATACTTCAATTCTTGGATTAGGGAGTAACTTGTGTATGTCGACATGCTAGTTCAAATAGTTATTCATCTCTATTGATTCTATTTGCAATTTTGTGTTGTTTAGATCGATGAAGATTATGTCTTGATTCTATTTATATTGAACATAGGCGATATGATGCGCACGGATGTGACCTCAAATCTCGCGACGGATACCGTCGAGGACTCAAAGCGCGCTCGCGCTCAACGCCCGCAAGTGCACGGATGTCGTCAAGTAATAAAGATTATCGATCCCATAGGGACTGGGATTCGAATACCAATATACTCAGTGGTTGTAATTGTTCAGATGTGATCTCTAAGAGGTTTAGGTTGGTGAGGGCTGTCGGTGGACTCTACTCTATACGGTGTCACACGGAGGAGGAAAGGAGTGTCCCTAGGTCTTCAAAGATGATTCTAGGACCTTCGGTTTTGCTTGTGTATCACAGAACAATGTTGTCAATTGCCGTTGTCTAGACGTTTACCAAGTATTTTGTAGAAGGGACATCATACACTCTCCCACAGAGCTGCTGCATTAACCGGGAGCTATCTCCGCCTAAAAGGATGGGATAGACGGTACGACGATGCCAAATCAATCCCTACAGTGGACCGTTTCTGATTCCACTGCACCCTTTTCCTTGCAGTTGCAGGAGATCAGGTTTACCCCTAGGTTCCTTAGTCAAACCTCCTAAATTTTAGATTGCGAGAGCTGTCACCCCTTGTATCGCCTAAGCGCAGTGAAAAGAAAGCCAAATACACATAGATATAGTAAAGAGAAACTACCAATTGTCAAATCAAACTCATGGGCAGAATTTAACGTGAACCAACATTGTTTATGTACACAAGCTACTCCCTAATCCTAGAGTCAAAAGTACTACTCCATGTATACGAAGGAAGAATCACAAAGTATGTCTAATATTGAATACATAAGGAATGAAATGCAGAAATAGAGATATACAATGCTTCCGTGATCTTCTCTCCGGCGTTGAATTGCAAGGTGTGGACCTCCGGCGGCATTTCTCCTCCCCGTTACGAGTTACCGAAGCTTTTTAGGGCTTCGACATGCCTTCCTAGCCGTCGTGCCTCCCCCCTAGGGTTTGGGTAGAGCCATCCTTATATAGACATCACCTCGGACTGCTGCAAAATCCGAAAAAAGCCCTAGTCGCGCAAATCCGTCCGGCCACCACACGGCCGTGTGTTTCCACATGGCCAGGCTGTGTGCGGCCCTAGGGTGCTGATTTCGCCTATTGGAACGGTCGTGTGAATCCACACGCCCTGGCCGTCTCCCACTCTGCATCTAGCTGCGAAATGTTCTTCTTTTGCTCCGAAAACGCATCTTTTTCACCCGAAAAGCTAACCTGCATACAAAAGTACAACGAGCAAACCTCCGAACTAGAAAATAGGAAATGCGTGCAAAAATAGAGTAACATATGCATGAAACTAACACAAAGTGCAATGAGATGTGAGTGATACGTTTCGCTCACATCACTTCCCCAGACTTAAATCTTTGCTTGTCCTTAAGCAAACCTCAGTGGCATGAAATTTTAAAAAGATATTGTTCCATAATTAGCATGTTAACTAAATTTATCAAGTGATATTTGCAATCAAAGCAAAACAAATATGTTCTAGAAGTTCACTAAGTTAGCTCCTCGTGCTCGTGCTAAGCGAACCATTCTTAGGGGATGCCCGTTCCATGGTGAGTTAAGTCGTCACCCCATAGCTTTCCTAAGGTTTCCAGCTCTTAGGCACTTACCTGCCCAAAGCGAGGGTCGTTCCCTAGATCTAGCATAAAGTCTCAAAGGCGTGCTTGGTATTGAGAGAAATTGGTAGGTGTTTCTCCAGTAACCTAACTCGGTCTTAAAGGGGAACCTAGCTATTTCCACCTACGACAACTATTTTTTATCCCTCATAATCTCTCTTTTTTTTTCTTCTCTCTTTTTTTTTCTTTTTCTTTTGTTTCTCTTTTTCTTTTTCTCTCTTTATTTTTCGGCTCACTAGGATTTTGATTTTTCCAAATGGGCTTATACAATCTGAGCATCTCCAGTAACTAAAATGCTAAACCTAGAGTCACCTATGGATTCCAAAGTACTATACTACTGAAGTGAATCATAACTGTTAGGATCTTTGTAACAGCTAGAGGGGGGTGAATAGCGTTTGATCGTTCGTAGATGGAATTTGCTCTCGTTTATTTCTACAATTTCATTAGCACAGCGGAAATAGAAAAGTAATAACGATAACGAAATGCACAACACGATAACACAAGGATATAACGTGGTTCAGAACCGTACGGTTCCTACTCCATGGATCGAGCTCTAGTGATGCGCATGCAACCACTAATAAACACTCATTCTCGAAACAATCCGGAGGCGGAGAAACCTCGTACAATAATGATTACAACAATAATCAAATGAATACAAGTAAATACAATGAAATACAAATGCAAATAAAAGAAAAACACTTTACAAGAGCTTTGGATTGCTTGATCTTTGATTGCCTTGAACTAGCTTTGAAGGACTGGAAAGCACCAACTTCCCCCTTCAATTTCGCTCAAGAAAATCGCTATCTTTTCCTCCATCACGAGCTCCTTTTATAGCTTCAACATGTGCTGGAAAAGGTCAATCAGTCGACTGCTCGGGACCATCAGTCAACTGATCACACTGTTACTGTGAGACAACAATGTAATCCATGCTGGAAAAATCCAACGGCTAGGAGATCAGTCGACTGATGAGCCATCACTCGACTGCTCGTCGCAGCGGTCGAGTGAGACTCCATTCTGTGGCCGAAAATCTGAGCACCAGTCAACTGATCACATGATCGGGCCGATCGCTCGAGCCATCACCATCGATCGCGCCCACCTGCAATGATCGCTAGACCACTTCCCGCAGTCAAACCCTAGTTGACTTGGTCCAGTCGACTGCCACATGACACCAGTCGACTGGCACACCTCAAACATGAGGTTTTAGCCCAAGTATGGTGCCCCCATACTTGCTAGATCACCCTTAGCCTAGACCTAAGCCTTCTAGCCACCTCCATCAGCCTTACGCCTCTCGGATCCCTCCAAGTCATCCATGACTTGTTTATCCATCGCGTTAACCTTCAGGTGCTTCCATCGGCTATTTCATGCTAACGGTGTCTACACCGCCAAGGCACATTGGACTTATGCCGCCAATACTCCGCTTGGACTTTACGCCGCCAACCATTGGACTTATGCTGCCAAGACTCCCACTTGGACTTTACGCAGCCAATATCAAACCCCTTGGACTTCTCATGCCAAGACTCAAGCTTGGACTTTCCCTTGCCAACCCATGTTGGACTTTTACATTGCCAAGAACCATGCTTGGACTTTTCATGTGCCAAGTGTCCCACTTGGACTTTTCATGCCAAGTACTCAAGACTTGGACTTTACCAAATGCCAAGTGTTCAACTTGGACTTTCCATGCCAAGTACCCATGACTTGGACTTTACCTTGACAATTTCATTGTCATATATTTTTGTCGAACATCAAAACATCATTCGAGTCAAACTCGAGTCCTGGTCAATCGTGACCTGGGCCGATTGCACCAACAATCTCCCCCTTTTTGATGTTTGACAAAAACCAAACCATTTGAGTTAGACCGCTAACTCAAGTCTCTTACCAATTATTCCAAATTGGTGATCCCAAATATCAAATAAATTCTCCCCCTTTTTGACATACATCAAAAGGTTATCTCTCCAAGGAGGTCAATGTCTCATGGCTCAATGAGATCTTACAATCTCCCCCTTTGTCCAAAAATACCTAGGATGTCTACCATCTTCTTAGTGATAAGTCCCATATCACTCAAGAGAGGCAATCTTATACACTCTCCCAATTTCCAAACTGGGTTTCTAAAAATCCATCAATTTTGCAAATTGATAACATTTTCTCCTTGGATACCTCCCCCTAAAGGCTTGCTCCCCCTTGACCATTGCACCAACAATAACTAGGTATGTACTAGATTCTCCCTTTCAGGATGTTCGACATGTGTAAGTGCAAAAACATAGCTAACCAGTGTAAGTCTAGAACATTCAATAGAGCGAATAAAATAAAATACCACAAGATAAATGAAGTTAAACTATCTATGTTAACAACTCATGCAAGAAATTTTCAAAAATACTACTGAGGTAGCTTCACAGACAACAAAAATCAAGTACTGAAAGAAACTCAATAACTCAGGCATGAATAAATGAAAATACTACAAAAGAAACTACTGCTAGGAAACAAAACAAAATAAACCTTGGGGTCTCCCCCAGACTTAAACGAAAATATACCTCTAATATGGTAGACGAGGTGGAAAGTCTGGGAGCCTGGGCATCTCTGGATCCTGGGAGAACCTGCTGCTGAGCCATTGATGCCACATATACATGTGGTCGATCTGAGAGTTGGTGGATGCAGCGGCTGCTTGGTGCTCCTCCTCCCTAGCCCACTGCGCCTGCTGGGCATGCATGTGCTGCCGTATCTCCCTGCGGTAGGCGGCCTCATCCTGATGACGAACAACCTTCTCCTGAAAGTATATACGGGCCTTATCGTAGAACTCCTCAGCCCGCTGGATGTCACGCCTGCCCTTTCCAGGGGTTGGAGGGGTGGTGCGACGCGATCGTACATACATGCATTACAGCGGAAGACTACATATACTTCTTACAGCAGAAGACTTTAAACCTTTTTTTTTTCTTTCTTTCTTTTAAACATAAGCATGCATCATCATTTCATAAATACTTAGTTCCAGTTCATGACATTCAACTTAAAGAAAACATGCATAAGTACGGAAAACATAAATAGATCTCCTCCACCATGCCACTACCACACACACTTTGCCCCTCCTGCTGCTCCCTTTAGTTTAGCCATTCTTTACCCTTATCTGCAGTACAAGGGAACATAAAAACTATAAGCACATAGGCTTAGTAAGATCCTGTCCTACTCACAAAAAACCATACGTCGAGCATTAAGCATAGAGTAGTGACATGATCATATAAGCTCATATAAGCATAACATTCATATAAACATACACGAACATATAAGCAAGCATAGCAGGCATATAAACATACCAGAACATAAGCATAGCATTCATATAAACATTCAAGAACATAAGTAAGCATAACATGCATATAAACATACCAGAACATATGCATAGCATTCATATAAACATTCAAGAACATAAGCAAGCATAACATGCATATAAGCATACCAGAACATAAGCATAGCATTCATATAAACATTCAAGAACATAAGCAAGCATAACATGCATATAAACATACCAGAATATAAGCATAACATTCATATAAACATTCAAGAACATAAACAAGCATAACATGCATATAACATCATAATGATCTAGACATGAAATAAAGGCATATGCAGGATGCTCTTTGAAAACATAAATATTATAGGTACTTAAACATAATCTCAACATATTGGGCCTGACATTGTACCACATACATCATCATCATAGCGCGCATCCCTAATAGACCCGAGATAGCTAATCCTGAACCCACTAGAGTACTAGGCCCATACTATGTCCGTCGGCCTAGGGGCAACATAACATAGAAGCCCATCCTAAGCCCGTACTTATGACTGTCGGCCTAGGGTATCTGGGAGCCCATCCCGTACTGAGTCCGTACTACGACCATCGACCCAGGGACATATAGGAGCCCATCCCTTGAACCTTATTAGGGTCCTGGTACAAGCCATGCAGAAAGTAAAATAGCATATCATGTTCCTTATCATAACATATCATATTTCTTTTCATAAACATATCATGTTCCTTATCATGGCATATCATGTTTCTTCTTCTTAGCATATCGTGTTCCTTCTTCATAACATATCATATTTCTTTTCATAACATAGCATGTTCCTTCTTTATAACATATCATGTTTCCTTCTTCATAACATATCATATTTCTTTTCATATCATATCATATTCCTTCTTTATGACATATCATATACCCATACAATTAACATGGCAATGAGCATAACATAAACATACATTCATACAATTAACATGGCAAGGAGCATAACCTAATCATACATTCATACAATTAACATGGACTACGAGCATAACCTAATCATACATTCATACAATTAACATGTGTTGGGATGTATACTGAAAATTCTATCTTTTGTATGAACATCTTTATTTTGAAATAAGAATCACATGATCATTGTTTGCATATTTTTATGGCTATGCATATTGTCTAATACATTACATTGTAGATAACATGGTGTGTGGTGTCACACGGAAGATCATGTTATCAGCTCCTTGTAAAGTATAAGTAAAGGCTCACAACCGAGATGACTTTAGACAAACCATCGGAATGGTTGTAGTGTGATTTGGTATTGGTTTGTCTTGACCATAGAATCACACTAGTGCACTTTGTGTGTATTGAGCATGACCGATTTAGAGGTGATTCGATTTATTGCTGACTACATAATCAAATCAGACCTCATATATTATTTTGTACATGCTCTTAATCCCGATATAATAACGGGCACATATACTTAGTGTTCATCTCTTTGATTTACCAATGGGCGAGATTTATATATTAAATCGATAGGCTCGGTAAGTTGGGAAATGATATTATTTATATGGTGTGCCGTTGATTATAGGAGGAAACTGTGTCCTATATATTAGGATGATGATGTCCCTTTGAGGAGCTCATAAGGTTCATCATATAAATCCTGCAGGTGGACTTGGTCCGGCATGATGAAAAGGTTGAGTGGTACTACTTATGGAGTTAGATGTGGATTAATTAATAGTCAGTAAATTAATTAATTGACGAACATTCAAGATCTTAAACACGGGGAGAAAATGTACATATAATATATGGAGCCCATATTAACTTATGGGGGTTGGTGAGGTAGATCAATGATAATCCTTTAGTGGATTGGATTATCATTAATGGATCGGACTTTATGTGGGCTTGATCCATGGGTGGCCAATATCCAACTCCTCCTCATGGTCTCTATTGTAGCCTATTAACACCTCATGAAGCTTAGATCCAATGGATAGAAACAAAACTCTAGATCCAAAGGTAGAGATTAAATCTCTAGATCTGACGGTTGAGATTAAATCCCTAGAACCAATGGTGGAGATTAAAAGGAGGCTTATCCCTAACTCTATAAAAGGAGAACAAGGGGTTGGCGTGGAGAATTAATTAGAGAAGCTAGGGTTTTTAGAGGTTGGCGGCAAGAAGCAAGGGTTAGTCTTTGGAGCATTGGCGGCACCAAATAAGGAAACAACTTCCTTATTTTCTTCTTCCTCAAGCTTGCTGGCACCCATTGAAGCCCTTCCAACCCTTGGTCGGTGTCCAAACTCCCTCTTCTCCTTCTTCTTGGCTGGTGGAAATAAGATTTAGGGCTTTCCCTTGTTGTCTTGGCCGGTTTCCACCTTAATCTCCTCTTCCTTCTTGGCCGGCGGCAAGCTCCAACATTGGATGTTGGTGGTTGGTTGAAAGAAGAAAAGGATCTTTGTTTATATTCTTCCTCTTGCTCGGAACGAGCAAGGAAGGAATATTGGAGATCTAGGAGCTTCAACTTTTGGTAGATCGTCGTCCACACGACGTTCGAAAGGAGGAAGGTCATACATTAGAAGATCGAGAGGTATATCGATTCTCTATTCTCTTTTGTAACATGTTTGTTTTTTTTTCAATTATGAGCATGATATATTCTATTTGTGGCTAAATAATACTTGAATCCCGAACATAAACATGAAAGATGGTGATCCGAACATCGTCTATTCCGTGGCTACTCGTAGTATAGAGGTTGGTCGCTTGAACAACAAGTTTGTTCAAGTGATCTTTCTAAACGAATAGCACGACGATGACTTGGTTGTTTGGGCAATGCTTTTTGTCTAGGATTAATTTTTTTTAATCAAGGACATCGATGGGATCGCCATGAACAAGCGACCGAGGTGAAGTGGGAAGCGAAGTTTCCCCTCATGGATCAATGAAACCAACCCTTCAACATGGACATAAGGTAGTGACATCAACCAATCATGTTATCATAAAATCTAACTAACATCATATTTGCATCTTTTTCTACATGTAGCATGGCATGGAGGACTTAGTAGAGGGCATGTACATGGGCTGGCCGAAAACCTAAGGGAGGGTTCTTAGGAGTTTACATGCTAAACAACTTGTGTAAGGTCTACTTAACATCTTACTAACATCACACACATATAAGGCATGGCATAAACATTATGAACAAGCATAACATGGTGTGATCTAAACTTCATGGAGTTCTACCAAAATTTTAAACCCTAAATAACTTGTACATGATCTAACTAACCATATATTAATTCTATCACATATAAATCATGGCATGGAAGGCCCTTAGGAGTTTAATTGAGCCTTGGCCGAGAGCTTCAAGGAATCCTAAGATCCATTTCTAAAATCTAGCTTAGCTATGAACATGTTACCTTCATCTACATTCAAACATAGCATGACAACTTATACATCATGGCATGATAGACCTAAATGGGTCTTGGCCGAATGTTTCAAGGAGCTTTAAAGATCAACCACTTAAATTTAGTTTAGCTACAACATGTTATCTTCATCTAACATCAAAACATAGCATGAACACATCTAGAGCATAGCATAGAAAACCATTAGGGGTCAAAAAGGGGACTCGGGCGAGAGTTTCATGAAGGTTGGAGATCAAGCACTTAACCAAACCTATTTAGAAACCTATTACCATCATATTCACAAAGTATAGCATGGATCATCATGGAAAGCATAAGGAATGGTCTTGGCTAAAAGTTCATGAAGCTTTTAAGATCCAACACTTAACCAAACCTATCTAGAAACCTATTATCATCATATTCATACAAAGTATAGCATGGATCATCATGGAAAAACATAAGGAATGGTCTTGGCCGAAAGTTCATGAAGCTTTTAAGATCAAACACTCAACCAAACCTATTTAGAAACCTATTATCATCATATTCATACAAGGTATAGCATGGATCATCATGGAAAGCATAAGGAATGGTTTTGGCCGAAAGTTCATGAAGCTTTTAAGATCAAACACTTAACCAAACCTATTTAGAAACCTATTATCATCATATTCATACAAAGTATAGCATGGATCATCATGGAAAACATAAGGAATGGTCTTGGCCGAAAGTTTCATGTAAGGTTTTTTTTCTTAATAACATCAATCGAAACAACTTGTATGCAGGTGAGGGGATACTTACATCCTTAAACTTGTGTTGGAAAATACCCTAAGTGATGCCAAACTATAGCCTTCTTCTTGCTTGGGTAGGTTTTCGGAAAATGGAAGAGGGGAAGGGGTAGGGTTATGGTGAGGAAGAAGAAGAGAAGGAGAGGATGCCAACTTTGGTTTCTCATGTCTCCTCATTCCCCTATTTATTCACTTGAAGGTGTCCCTTAGCCTCCCTTACCCTTATCTATCATTTCCTATACCCTTCTAATAGCACAACCCTACTGGGCTTCTGGTTATTGGATGCATCTTAGGGTTTAGCTATCTACTAGAGGTTTAGTGTTCAAATCCTGCGCCATGCATCCTTTTTGGCTCAATTTCTTTTATTTTTGAAAGAGCCCACATAAAAGCCCATATGATCATGAAAAAATTCTCATAAAATTTCTAGAAATTTTGTGGGTGTTACACTGGAAATGCTCCCCGAATCCCTGGAACTTTGCCTGCTGGTAGGCGCTCTGCTCCTCCCATAGCTGTATATGCGTCTGTTGCTCAGTGTAAATGTCGTCGAGGCGCGATCGGAACTCCGAGAAATCATAGGCCGATGTACCTGCATCCTGCTCAAAAGTAGAAAAAGGTTGTAGTGCAGGTGTAGGCTCATGTCGGCGTGGACTAGCGGGGCTCCTATGCATGTGTGGACCGGAGGGAGAGTGATATAAAGGTGGAGAGATGGGCGCTAATGTGGATGGTCCCTCATGTAGAGGGGACTCCACTATCAGGTCTAAGCGCCAGTTGGCGCGTATAGCGATGGTGGTACGGTCTGGGTCGGGGAGCCTAAGGGTCGTCAGATTTTTCCTTACAAAGCATAAGGAGTCTCCTTCTCTCACAATCATTTTCATGGCCATGCATACTCCTAGGTCGATCCTAGGGCTCCCCTCTATACTCTCTAATGTCAGTAATCGCATCCTATGGCAAATGTGGGTAAGTAGGCCTCCCACATTGATCTCTCCTCGTGCTGCTTTACCCATCTTCACTAAGTGTCTGATGAAGTGGGACCCTACATCAATGCTACTCCTTTCTTGTAGCATATCCCATAGGCAAAGCAGCTCGCTAGCTCTAACTACACCGTCACTCTCCCCATGACCAAATATAGTACTGGCCATGATGCAGTGAAGGTATCGAAAGACAAGATTTTGGAGGCGCGACGCTTTAGCCCTAGAAGGGTCAAAAGCGTGCTCCCCTGTCAACTCGGTCCAACATTCCCGAGAGTTGAACCCAATAGGGGTTATTCTCTCTCCCCCACTTGGTAAGCCAAAGCATGAGTTCCATTGGTGAAGGGTCCACTCATGCTCAATGTTAAAAAGCCTAAAAGTTATCCTACCCTCCTCGCTCTCTCTACCCGTTAAAATTTCTGCCTCTAAGGAACTCAAAATTTCCAAAACTATCCTAGGGTAGGTTAGGTGCTTTATTCCCATAATCTCTTCCCACCCCATTTTTGCAAATAGGGTTTGCATATCACCCAACAACCCTAAAGATTCTAGCAAATCCTCATCTAAGTAACTAGTAGCAGTAAGTTTATGAGTAGAGAGCATATTGTATCTATCTCTTTGTTCATTATTGAGAAAAAGTAGAGTGGGTAGGGTGTTACCCTCCTCCAGAGCTTGAGGGGTGTTGGCTCTCCTTGTTCGTCGCTCCGAGGCGCTAGATCGGGGTGCTACGGTCTTGGTCCTCCTCATCTTTGCTTCTTTTGGCTTCTTTAGAGGTTCAAAATGCTTCTAGATGATGGGGAAGATGAAATCACACGGCTAGGGAAAGAACTTTTGAAGCACACGGCGCAAATGGGGTGAAAACACACGGCTCGCCCCTTTTAACCTCGCGCGCCACTGCCGTGTGAAAACACACGGCTAGGCCATGTGCGCCTCTGGTCAATCAGGCACGACCATGGGAAAACACACGGCCAGGCCGTGTGTCCCCTTTTTCCGCCCATTTATGCACCACGGTTCAAATTTTCTCATATTCTTCGTCGTGTAGGGTAATATTGATTTTATTTTTTCCTAGCAAAGTTCTTTTCTATTCCTAACTCTAAATGTGATGGAAATCAAAACTAGAATCAAACAAATGTATGCAATGCAATCAAAAAGGGAAATCTAAAACTAAACTTGGGTTGCCTGCCAAGAAGCACTTTGTTTAAGGTCATTTAGCTCGACCGTACTCTACTATCAACTCGGCTCTGGTGGTTCAATGAACCTTCCTTCATCCGTCTCGGGATCTTCATCTGGAGGTTCCGGCTTAATTCTGCTAAATGTAAAGCCATCGAGGTAGGAAGTTTTGTGCTCTGAAAGGCTGGAAAGGATGACCTCCCCATCTCCCTCTAGGGAGATCTGGTGTGCCTTCACATCTATGCACACCCCTACAGTCGCTAGAAAAGGCCTTCCCAGAATGATGGTATTCTAGGGATTTATTCCTGTGTCCAGTATGATGAAGTCCATGGGTATTACGAAATCCTCAAACATCACAGGCATGTGTGGTAGCACGCTAATGGGATCCTTGACTGAATCACCCCGCGTACGAATACCAAGATTCGCTGGTTGGAGCCCGCTCAGTCCAATCTTCAAATAGTATGCATAGGGCATCACACTGACTGATGACCCCAAGTCGCATAGCGCTTCATTGAAGCTCTCCCCATAAATTGAACAAGGAAGAACAAATTCACTAGGGTCCTCAAGCTGTATGGGAATCTTCTCTTCAAACTCTGCTTGGTTAGGTAGGGTGGAAACTATGGCTGCACACCCCTTGGCGAATTGGCTACTTTGCCCCACTCCTTCCTCTTTTCCTTGACTCGCCGGAGAGCTCTTCACAGGTTGCAACACAGATTGGGCTATTTGGGCCACTTGCGTCTCCAACATCCTAGTATGACTCGCAAGGCCATCAACGGTGGCCTTCAAGTCTTTGAGTGAGTCTTCAGACTTTTGATGTTGGCGACGAGATTCCTCATTGGCCTTAGTTTGGGTAGCGATGAAGTCTTCCATCATCAGTTCTAGTCTGGACTTCTGTGGTCGTTGCCCATACCCCCCTGATAGTTGGGAGTTTCTCGAGTTATTCTTATAGGAGAAATTCAGGTGATTCCTCCATCCGGGATTGTAGGTATTGGAGTATGGGTTGTGGGGCCTTTGGTCATAGTCCCCTATTGCGTCACAATGCTCAATCTGCTCATTTGAGGTCTCTTGCCCTCCAAAGTGGTCCTCTCGACACGCTGCTGCTCCCTCTCCAAAATAAATGGCCGTGCATGCA
Source organism: Wurfbainia villosa (assembly GCA_025175895.1). Taxonomy (NCBI): domain Eukaryota; kingdom Viridiplantae; phylum Streptophyta; class Magnoliopsida; order Zingiberales; family Zingiberaceae; genus Wurfbainia; species Wurfbainia villosa. The sequence goes on from CM045987.1 coordinate 98,836,721, forward strand.
GATGAAGGATTCAAAGATTCAAATCGTCTGCTTAGCGCATCCATCCTTGCCGAAAGGTGGTCAATGGAGTTGACAGTGTATCATCCCGCTACAGGTGTAGGTTGACCATGTTCAGAAGCCCATTGATGGTGGTTCTAGGCCACCTCTTCGATAAGCTCTTCCGCTTCCTCTATGGTCTTATTCATCAGTGCTCCTCCTGCGGTAGAATATAGGGACATCTTCGTGGCGTAAGCGATCCTATTATAGAAAATGTGGATCACCAGCTACCTCTCCAGTCCGTGGTGGGGGCATTGGTAGAGTAGCCCTTTATAGCGATCCCAAGCCTCGAATAGGGACTCCCCCTCCTTCTGGTGAAAGCTCGTGATAAGATGGCGCATGTGAGAAGTCTTACTTGGTGGGAAGTATTTATTCAGAAATTGCTGCTCACATTGCTTCCATGTAGTGATGCTGCCAGAAGGTAAGGAGTGAAGCCATGCCTCAGCCTTATCCCGCAGTGAAAACGGGAACAGGCTCAGACAGATCGCATCAGTAGGGACTCCGTTAATTTTCATCGTTGAGCAAATTTCAAGAAATGCCTCAAGGTGCCGGTTCGAGTCTTCAGTTGCAGCTCCCCTAAAATGGCTCTACTGGACCATGTGTATAAGTGTCGGCTTTAGCTCAAAGTTATTTGCCGAAATAGACGGCCCATCTATACACGGCCTGAATCCTCTACCGCTAGTAGTTGCGTAGTCCCGCAGTGTTCGACTACCTATATTCACCTCGGATGCAACTTGATCCTCCATCTTTCGCTATTCTGCTCTCTGACGATGAAAAGTCCGCTCAATTTCTAAGTCGATCGGAATTACACCTTCCAACCCTAATCGTCTAAGCATACGAGGAACCAAATCACAAAGTTAAGAGTGCTAATCTAATTCTAAAAGAAAAAAAATAAATCGATCTAGCAAATAAAAATCTAAGATGCAATAAGTAAGTAGGAAACTACTGCTAAAAATAAAAACTAAATCTAAATATGGAAAATATAGAATTAAAGAAAATATGATAAACTAGAAAGAAAATAAAGCAAGCAAATAATCTAATCCTAAATCCGATAAAATTTACCACTGTTTAATTTGATATCGAATCAATCAGTCCCCGGCAACGACGCCAAAAACTTGATGCGCACGGACGCGACCTCAAATCTCACGACGGATACCGTCGAGGACTCAAAGCGCGCTCGCGCTCAATGCCCGCAAGTTCATTGATGTCATCAAGTAATAAAGATTATCGATCCCACAGTGACTGGGATTCGAATACCAATATACTCAGTGGTTGTAATTGTTCAGATGTGATCTCTAAGAGGTTTCGGTTGGTGAGGGCTGTCGGTGAACTCTACTCTGTACGGTGTCACACAGAAGAGGAAAGGAGTTTGCCTAGGTCTTCAAAGGTGATTCTAGGACTTCAGTTTCACTTGTGTATCACAGAACAATATTGTTAATTGTCGTTGTCTAGACGTTTACCTACAGTTTTGTGGAAGGGATATCATACACTCTCCCGCAGAGCCGCCGCATTCACCGGCAGCTATCTCTGCCTAAAAGGATGAGATAGATGGTACGAGGATGGCAAATCAATCCCTACAGTGGGCCATTTCCAATTCCACTGCACCCTTCTCCCCGTAGTTGCAGGAGATCAGGTTTACCCCTAGGTTCCTTAGTCAAACCTCCTAAATTTTATATTGCGAGGGTTGTCACCCCTCGTATCGCCTAAGCACAGTGAAAAGAAAGCCAAATACGCATAGATATAGTAAAGAGCAACTACCAATTGTCAAATCAAACTCATGGGCAAAATTTAACATGAACCAACATTGTTTATGTACACAAGCTACTCCCTAATTCTAGAATCGAAAGTACTACTCCATGTATATGAAGGAAGAATCACAAAGCATGTCTAATATTGAATACATAAGGAATGAAATGCAGAAATAGAGATATACAATGCTTCCGTGATCTTCTCTCCGACGTTGAATTGTAAGGTGTGGACCTCCGACGACATTTCTCCTCCCCGTTGCAAGTTACCGAAGCTTTTTAAGAATTTGGCGTGTTGTCCTAGCCGTAGTGCCTCCCCCCTAGGGTTTTGTAACACCCAAAAATTTTTCTCCAAAATTTTTGGTATAGAATTTAATTTTTTTTGTCTAGTAGATTATATATGGGATCCCGGAAAATGATGATAAAAGAACAAAAAAAGTGGAGAGGTGGGGTTTGAACCGTAAACCTCTTGGTGAGAGTTAACTCTTACCATGCATGTGATGAACAAGTGCTCAGCAGTAGCTTACTGTTGGAGAAAGAGGAGAAATTGTAGATGAGTGTGAGGAGGGTAAAATGAAGAGGCATGAAAAGAGAAGAGGCACTTCTCTTCCTCCCTTTATAAATAGGAGTGGAAGTTCCATTTGGCCACTTCTTCTTCCCTCTTCTCTTCTTCTTCCTCACCGAAACTCACCTTCTCCCTTTCCATTTTTCGAAATTCATCCAACCAAGAAGAAGGCTAGGGTTGGCTTCCATTAGGTCATCTTCAAACAAAAAGCCAAGCGAAGGATGTAAGATTCCCTCACCTGCAATATATTTGTTCTTGTAGGACATGATACATGAAAGAAATATGATGCTAGATACCTTATAAGTTTCGGCCAACCAAGGTTTTGGGCTAGGGTTGCAACAAAATGCTTCTAAGGGATTTTTTTTTTATAGGTTGTATGCTTCATGTAGCTTTGTGCCCCTACATGTTTCGGCCAACCAAGGTTTTGGGGCTAGGGTTGCATGAAAATGCTTCTAAGGAAATTTTTATAGGTTGTATGCTTCATATAGGAATTTTTAGGTGCCAAAAACCCAAGCTTTGTGCCCCTACAAGTTTCGGCCAACATTGGTTTTAGGGCTAGGGTTTCATGAAAACACCCCTTATGAAGTTATGTTATGTTGTATGCCTCCATGTATGAATTTATGTAACAAAAAAAAAATAAAATTTTGGTACCCTACAAGTTTCGGCCAACATTGGTTTTAGGGCTAGGGTTTCATGAAAACACCCCTTATGAAGTTATGTTATGTTGTATGCCTCCATGTATGAATTTATGTAAAAAAAAATGAAATTTTGGTACCCTACAAGTTTCGGCCAACATTGGTTTTAGGGCTAGGGTTTCATGAAAACACCCCTTATGAAGTTATGTTATGTTGTATGCCTCCATGTATGAATTTATGTAACCAAAAATAAAATTTTGGTACCCTCCAAGTTTCGGCCAACAATGGTTTTAGAGCTAGGGTTGCATGAAAACACCCCTTAGGAAATTAGGATATGTTGTATGCCTATGTGATGAACATGTTTATGATTTTCATATGTCATGAAATATGCCTATGTGAAGAACGTGTTTATGATTTTAATATGCCATGAATTATGCCTATGTGATGACCATGTTTCTGATTTTAATATGCCTATGTGATGAACATGTCTATGATTTTCAAATGTCATGAAATATGCCTATGTGATGAACATGTTTATGATTTTAATATGCCATGAATTATGCCTATGTGATGAACATATTTATGATTTAATATGCCATGAAATATGCCTATGTGATGAACAAGTTGATGATTTTAATATGCCATGAAATATGCTTATGTGATGAACATGATTATGCTTTAAGACCCCTTTAGGGTATTCTTAAGTTATGAATGCATATATGCTATGACATGTCTAAAAAGATGCTTCCCCTTTTTATGTTGGGATTAAGACCTCTCCTTATGATAAGATAAGACGGAGATGCTTCCCTTTTTAAGTAGGGATTAAGAGCTCTCCTTATGATAAGATAAGACGGAGATGCTTCCCTTTTTATGTTGGGGATTAAGAGCATTCTTTATGATATGACAAGAAAGAAAGGAATTAAGTATTTTACTTTGTAAGAGGTTAAGTACCCGACCCGTTAGGTGGTCGTTAATCAAATCCAAAGGGACATAAGAAGACGTAAGAGGTCTTGCCCTGGTAAGACGTAAGAGGTCTTGCTCTAGTAGGTCTGGTGGCTCGCTACCCCAGCCTATTAGAGAACGCGCATTATGTGGTACTTAACCTGGGGCCCCCCATTCAAGTTATGATTATGTTGAAGTACCTATATGTATATGTTTTGAAAGGAAAGGACTTGTATGAAATTAAGAATGCTTATGATTATGTCCTTGATGCATGTTTAGGATTTATGAAATTATGAATGCTATGTTCAAGTTTAAGAATGCTTATGATTATGTCCTTGATGCATGTTTAGGATTTATGAAATTATGAATGCTTATGTTCAAGTTTAAGAATGCTTATGATTATGTCCTTGATGCATGTTTAGGATTTATGAAATTATGAATGCTTATGTTCAAGTTTAAGAATGCTTATGATTATGTCCTTGATGCATGTTTAGGATTTATGAAATTATGAATGCTTATGTTCAAGTTTAAGAATGCTTATGATTATGTCCTTTATGCATGTTTAGGATTGATGATGTCATGAATGCTTATGTTTAATTTATGCCATGCTTAGATTTAATTATGTTTAGCATGCTTATGTAAATCTCATGCCATGCTTATGTTTTATTACGTGGGTATGTTGATGATTAGTGTTGTTATGAAATACTTATGCTATTTATGCTAGTATGCTCATGTCTTCTAATTGTTTGATGAAGTTGTGGCTTTTGTGAGTAGGCAAGAATCTTACTAAGCTATATGCTTATAGTTTATGTTGTCCATATACTGCAGATATAGGAAACATGAACTAGAGGAAGTAGCAGGAGGGGCCAAGTGTGTGTGATAGTGGCATGGTGGAAAAAGACCCTATTACTATCTGCTTATATTTATATGCTCAATGAATAACTTAAGACATTGCTTCCGCTTATAAGACTTGTGATTTATTAGTACCATGTTGGATGTTGCTTAGTTATGATACTGTTCAATTACTTAAGAAAGTTTGATATGTTAGAACTCATGAATGAATCTTTATGTTATGCATGTTATAAAATGAGATAAGATATGTTAACATGCTAATTATGAATATGATATGGGATGCATGTATAAAAGAAGGTTTAAGCCATGATAACATGTTTAAGTATGTAAATGGTGAAATGATCCATATATGTTATGTTATAAAAAAAAAAAAAGTAGCGCCGCCCTGAGAGCAGATAAGGGCGGGCGTTACAGGTTGGTATCAGAGCGGGGTTCACCTTTCCACTATCACACATCAAGCCTCCATCCTGCTATTTCCAAGTACGTAACTTTATGCATACCTAAGTTTCTTTTATAATGAAGAATGTCTTCTATTTAGATAGAAATAATACCTCATCATGTTTTAGTAGAATGGGATCACACTTGTGACTTAGATAGAAATAATACCTCGTCATGTTTTAGTAGAATGGAACCCTACTTGTGACTTAGATAGTAATGATACCTTACCAAGCTTTATATGATGGAAACATGTTTCTAACCTAGAAATGCAACTAGGAAGGATACCTTACCTTGTTTATGATAAGGAATGTTTAGATGCATGTATATGAGTAGAAATTATAATAATACCTTAATTATTTATTTATCACTTAGATAACATGAATGAGAGACGTAGTAATAGAGGGAATGAATCGGCAACCCATTCGTTCATCTCTACGCCTTTCACAAGAAAGATAGATAAGCATCCCCAAGTTTTGAACTATAAATTCTTAACAACGTTACCTTCGGGAGAAGTGATGCCATCCACCCATATTATGCGCGCCGCACCAATTAGACTCGCAGACAAGGAGCTCTATTGTGACATGATAGTTCTGGATATGCGGGACTATGATGTGATATTGGGCATGGATTTCCTGCACAAGTACGACGCTTCAATTGAGTACCGTAAACGGAAGGTGATCTTCCGACCCGAAGCAAAGGTCTCATTTGAGTTTATCGGGGAGCCAAAGAAAGGAACAAGAAAATTCTTATCAGCACTGAAAGCCCGAAAAATGTTAGAAAATGGATGCACCGGATTTCTAGCACACGTGGTTGATACCGTATCAGCAAGGAACCAGAAGCTAGAAGATGTCAGAGTGGTATGCGACCATCCGGAGGTATTCCCTGATGACCTACCTGGATTACCACCTGATAGAGAAATTGAGTTCGAGATCAAATTGATTCCCGGAACTAACACGATCTCCAAGGCACCTTCAGTATGGCGTAGTGAGTTGAAAGAACTTCAGAAATAGCTACAAGAGTTACTTGACCAGGGATTTATCCGCCCTAGTCACTCACCATGGGGAGCTCCCGTGCTGTTCATAAAGAAAAAAGATGGGTCTATGCGAATGTGTATAGACTACCGGGCACTGAACAACGTGACCATCAAGAATAGGTACCCCCTTCCCAGGATCGATGACCTGTTCGACCAACCAAGAGCTCATGTCTTTTCAAAGATCGATCTCAGGTCTGGCTATCATCAAGTAAAAGTAAAGCCAGGCGATATTCCGAAGACGGCCTTCCGGACAAGATACGGACATTATGAGTTCGTAGTTATGCCCTTCGGAGTAACCAATGCTCCTGTGATTTTCATGGACCTGATGAATCGAGTATTCTCGGCCTTCCTCGACAAATTTGTAATCGTCTTCATCGACGATATTCTTATCTACTCGAGAGACCGAGAAGAGCATGCTGGACATCTGAAGACAGTACTATAGATTCTGCAGAAAGAGCAACTATATGCGAAGTTCTCCAAATGTGAGTTCTGGCTTGATCAAGTCTCCTTCTTGGGTCATGTCATCTCTAAAGAAGGAATCATGGTAGACCCAATAAAGGTTGAAACTGTGAGGAACTGGAATAGGCCAAGGAATGCGAGTGAAATCAGGAGTTTTCTCGGGCCAAAGTGTGCTATTCTGAAAGTTTGTAGAGGACTTCTCTAGAATTGTAACCCATGACCCTCACCGAAAGGACAAGCAATACAAATGGGTGAGGATTTGTGAGAGGAGTTTTACAGGCAAGAGGAGATCGACCCGCTCCCATTCTGACTCTCCCTGAAGATAATGAAAGCTTCGATATGTATAGTGATGCTTCTAAACTGGGGCTCGGAGTTGTACTTATGCAAAATGGAAAGGTTATCGCTTACACCTCTAGACAGCTCAAGGAGCACGAAATAAATTATCCTACCCATGACTTAGAACTGGCAGCCATGGTATTCGCTCTGAAAATATGGAGACACTACTTATACGAAGCTCGGTGCAGGATTTATACAGACCACCAGAGTCTGAGATATTTCTTCAATCAGAAAGACCTAAACATGAGACAACGCAGATGGCTCGAGCTAGTCAAAGATTATGATTGTGAGATATTCTATCATCCAGGGAAGGCCAACAAGGTGGCGGATGCATGCATAGCGAAAGTCTGCGGCGCTTTGATGTCCTTATCGATGCTATCTCAGCCCCTGAAAAGGGAAATAATGAATTACGGAATAGAGATTATTTCTGGACAACTTTCCGCCATGACGATAGCGCCGATGTTGTTCGACGATATATTGGGAAAGCAAGATGGTGATTCAGACATCCAGAAGATCAAACAAAAAGTTCGGGAAGGAAGGGATAATGGATTCCATTTAAATGATTATTATACCTTGGGGCCAGGCTATGTATTCCGACGATCCGAATTACGAAGAAGATACTCGAGAATCCATGGAACCCCTTATACCATGCATCTGGATCTACAAAAATGTATCAGGACTTAAGAGATAAATTTTGGTGGTTCGGCATGAAAAGGGATGTGGCTTAGTACATCGCCACTGTCGACCGCCGGAGGGTTAAGGCGAACACGAGAAAACGGAGGATTCTGCTGATATAGATTGAGTGGAAATGGGAAGAAATTTCTATGGATTTCATCTCGGGATTACCCAGAACAACAAATGGTTATGATGCTATATGGGTAATCATAGACCGTTTGACAAAGTCTGCCCATTTCCTGGCAATTAAGATGACCTATCCGGTTGAGCAGCTAGCTCAATTATATGCCAAGGAAATTATCGATTACATGGAGTGCCTAAGGCTATTATTTCGATCGTGATGGCCATTTTACCTCCCATTTCTGGGAATGTGTTCAGAAGGCTCTTGGCACTAAGTTGAGATTCAAGATCGATTTCATCCTCGACCGACAGAGAAAGAGTGAACCAGTCTTTGGAAGATATGTTGCGCTTGTGCCTTAGAATTTAAGGAGTTGGTGTCGATATTTGTGCTTGGCGTAGTGCAGCAACAATGATTACGGGCCACTATTGGAATGGCACCATATGAAGCTCTCTACGGGAAAAGATGCAGTCTCCTATCTGCCGGTACGAGGGTGGTGAAAGGAGGAAATGGGTCTTGGTGCCGATATGTGTTGATACCACCAGTGATCTGACTATCCGTCGGAGGATAGAGACCGCCAGAGCGCAAAGGAGTTATGCAGATAAGAGACGCCGACCACTGGAATTCGAAGTTGGGGATTTTGTGTTCCTCAAGGTCGCCCCTATGAAAGGAGTAATGAGATTTGGAAGAAAGGGAAAGCTGAGTCCGCGTTATGTAGGACCGTATCAGATCCTGAAAAGAATCGACAAGGTGGCCTATGAGCTGGAGCTACCTCAGGAGATGTCGGCAATCCACAATGTCTTTCATGTAACAATGCTCAAGAGATGCGTTCCCAATGCAGACCAGGTGATCGAACCCATGGCAGTACAAATTCAAGGGGACCTAAGTTATGAAAGCCGACCTGTTCGGATAACAGATCGGGAGGTCAAGAAGTTAAGGAGCAAAGAGGTACCCTTAGTGAAGGTCCTATGGCGAAGTCAAGGGTTCGAAGAGTTCACGTGGGTACGAGAAGACGAGATGCGACAAAAGTATCTGAAACTATTTTAAGTTCGGGACGAACTTTTCATAAGGTATGGGGGATTGTAACACCCTAAAATTTTTCTCCAAAATTTTTGGTATAGAATTTAATTTTTTTTGTCTAGTAGATTATATATGGGATCCCGAAAAATGATGATAAAAGAACAAAAAAAGTGGAGAGGTGGGGTTTGAACCTTAAACCTCTTGGTGAGAGTTAACTCTTACCATGCATGTGATGACCAAGTGCTCGTGATGAGCTTACTATTGGAGAAAGAGGAGAAATTGTAGATGAGTGTGAGGAGGGTAAAATGAAGAGGCATGAAAAGAGAAGATTGTACTTCGTTTCAGTTACGTATTGCTATGCACCGGTTTTTAAACGATTAAGTGTCTTCCCTCTTCTCTTCTTCTTCCTCACCGAAACTCACCTTCTCCCTTTCCATTTTCCGAAATTCATCCAAGCAAGAAGAAGGCTAGGGTTGGCTTCCATTAGGTCATCTTCAAACTAAAAGCCAAGCGAAGGATGTAAGATTCCCTCACCTGCAGTATATTTGTTCTTGTAGGACATGATACATGAAAGAAATATGATGCTAGATACCTTATAGGTTTCGGCCAACCAAGGTTTTGGGCTAGGGTTGCAACAAAATGCTTCTAAGGGAATTTTTTTTATAGGTTGTATGCTTCATGTAGCTTTGTGCCCCTACATGTTTCGGCCAACCAAGGTTTTGGGGCTAGGGTTGCATGAAAATGCTTCTAAGGAAATTTTTATAGGTTTTATGCTTCATATAGGAATTTTTAGGTCCCAAAAACCCAAGCTTTGTGCCCCTACAAGTTTCGGCCAACATTGGTTTTAGGGCTAAGGTTTCATGAAAACACCCCTTATGAAGTTATGTTATGTTGTATGCCTCCATGTATGAATTTATGTAACAAAAAAAAATAAAATTTTGGTACCCTACAAGTTTCGGCCAACATTGGTTTTAGGGCTAGGGTTTCATGAAAACACCCCTTATGAAGTTATGTTATGTTGTATGCCTCCATGTATGAATTTATGTAAAAAAAAAATGAAATTTTGGTACCCTACAAGTTTCGGCCAACATTGGTTTTAGGGCTAGGGTTTCATGAAAACACCCCCTATGAAGTTATGTTATGTTGTATGCCTCCATGTATGAATTTATGTAACCAAAAATAAAATTTTGGTACCCTCCAAGTTTCGACCAACAATGGTTTTAGGGCTAGGGTTGCATGAAAACACCCCTTAGGAAATTAGGATATGTTGTATGCCTATGTGATGAACATGTTTATGATTTTCATATGTCATGAAATATGCCTATGTGAAGAACGTGTTTATGATTTTAATATGCCATGAATTATGCCTATGTGATGACCATGTTTCTGATTTTAATATGCCTATGTGATGAACATGTCTATGATTTTCATATGTCATGAAATATGCCTATGTGATGAACATGTTTATGATTTTAATATGCCATGAATTATGCCTATGTGATGAATATGTTTATTATTTAATATGCCATGAAATATGCCTATGTGATGAACAAGTTGATGATTTTAATATGATATGAAATATGCTTGTGATGAACATGATTATGCTTTAAGACCCCTTTAGGGTATTCTTAAGTTATGAATGCATATATGCTATGACATGTCTAAAAAGATGCTTCCCCTTTTTATGTTGGGATTAAGAGCTCTCCTTATGATAAGATAAGACGGAGATGCTTCCCTTTTTAAGTAGGGATTAAGAGCTCTCCTTATGATAAGATAAGACGGAGATGCTTCCCTTTTATGTTGGGGATTAAGAGCATTCTTTATGATATGACAAGAAATAAAGGAATTAAGTATTTTACTTTGTAAGAGGTTAAGTACCCGACCCGTTAGGTGGTCGTTAATCAAATCCAAAGGGACATAAGAAGACGTAAGAGGTCTTGCCCTGGTAAGACGTAAGAGGTCTTGCTCTAGTAGGTCTGGTTGCTCGCTACCCCATCCTATTAGGGAACGCACATTATGTGGTACTTAACCTGGGGCCCCCCATTCAAGTTATGATTATGTTGAAGTACCTATATGTATATGTTTTGAAAGGAAAGGACTTGTATGAATTTAAGAATGCTTATGATTATGTCCTTGATGCATGTTTAGGATTTATGAAATTATGAATGCTTATGATTATGTCCTTGATGCATGTTTAGGATTTATGAAATTATGAATGCTTATGATTATGTCCTTGATGCATGTTTATGATTTATGAAATTATGAATGCTTATGTTCAAGTTTAAGAATGCTTATGATTATGTCCTTGATGCATGTTTTGGATTTATGAAATTATGAATGCTTATGTTCAAGTTTAAGAATGCTTATGATTATGTCCTTTATGCATGTTTAGGATTGATGATGTCATGAATGCTTATGTTTAATTTATGCCATGCTTATATTTAATTATGTTTAGCATGCTTATGTAAATCTCATGCCATGCTTATGTTTTATTACGTGGGTATGTTGATGATTAGTGTTGTTATGAAATACTTATGCTATTTATGCTAGTATGCTCATGTCTTCTAATTGTTTGATGAAGTTGTGGCTTTTGTGAGTAGGCAAGAATCTTACTAAGCTATATGCTTATAGTTTATGTTGTCCATATACTGCAGATACAGGAAATATGAACTAGAGGAAGTAGCAGGAGGGGCCGAGTGTGTGTGATAGTGACATGGTGGAAAAAGACCCTATTACTATCTGCTTATATTTATATGCTCAATGAATAACTTAAGACATTGCTTCCGCTTATAAGACTTGTGATTTATTAGTACCATGTTGGATGTTGCTTAGTTATGATACTGTTCAATTACTTAAGAAAGTTTGATATGTTAGAACTCATGAATGAATCTTTATGTTATGCACGTTATAAAATGAGATAAGATATGTTGACATGGTAATTATGAATATGATATGGGATGCATGTATAAAAGAAGGTTTAAGCCATGATAACATGTTTAAGTATGTAAATGGTGAAATGATCCATATATGTTATGTTATAAAAAAAAAAAAAATAGCGCCGCTCTGAGAGCAGATAAGGGCGGGCGTTACAGGTTTGGGTGGAGCCATCCTTTTATAGACATCGCCTCGGACCGCTGCAAAATCCGAAAAAAGCCCTAGTCACACAAATCCGTCCGGCCGCCACACGACCATGTGTTTCCACACGGCCAGGCCGAGTACGGCCCTAGGGTGCTGATCTCGCCCATTGGACACGACCGTGTGAATCCACACACCCTGGTCGTGTCCCACTCTACGTCTAGCTGCGAAATGTCCTACTGTTGCTCCGAAAATGCATCTTTTTCACCCGAAAAGCTTACCTACATACAAAACTACAATGAGCAGACATTCGAACCAGAAAATAGGAAATGTGTGCAAAAATAGAGTAACATATGCATAAAACTAACACAAAATGCAATGAGATGTGAGCGAAAACTACTCCTAAAACCCTATATGTTTCGCTCACATCACGATATATGGGTGAGAGCCTTCAAATACAAAATCTAGGAGAACCAAGGATGAACCATGCGGTCATCCTCCCTCCTGTAATCATAGAAGATTGAATATGATAGAGTAGGATATGAAATACGATCCGCCTCTTCATAGAAATTATTAGGACGCCTTCGTACCCCAATAACCTATCTTAGCAGAAGGCCCAAAGTAGGAGAGATTAACTCTAGAAGGGTTGAGGGACCTTAGTGACAGAGGGCTCCCAACGGTATCAACCCCTTGAGCTCTGATGATCTGAAAGGAGAACTTGGTTAGGAATAGGTAGTTCCTGGTAGAAGAAAAAGTTCATCAAGCAAACGCATGATGATCCTCCCACAAGATTGTAATTAGAGATCCCAAAATCATCTAATTGATAGTATGTTCCACGATGCACAAGTGTAACCGAAGTCCTAGAATCATCTTAGGGAACTTCGAACCAAACTTCGCTTCCTTCGAGTGACACCGTACTTGAGTTAGGACTACCATCAACCTCGAAACCCTTATTCTTAGGATATTAACTCTGAACAAGAACATCCACTGGACAAATGTTATTCAAATCTCACTCTCTGTGGGATCAATAAATCTTTTATCACTTGACGACATCCGTTCAAATGCGCGCTTCGAGTCCTTGACGATTCCCGTCGAAGATTTGAGGTCATGCTCACGTGCATCAGTTCTCGAGTTCAACCTGTTTGATTAAGGCAGCAACTCATCTAATGAGTTGTTTAAAAAAAAATTTTGCTTCGAGGGCCGCCGTAGCGTAGCGACTTATAAATCGTGTTTTGCATCATAATAAACTTTACATGTCATAGATCTTTGTGAATGATTTATGTCATGGTGCATGGTTATGGCCCCTTTACCCCAATGTGATTGGATGCATGTGTGTGTGTGTGCATGTTGTAATTCATAATATGACCTACGTGTCATGCCTTCCACTTCTATAATTCTAGTTGTACTATTAATTTATCCTCGAATGTAACTCGAGGTTTTTCCATTGTAATGTACATGCAAATTAGTACTGGTATACTGGATGAAGATGAGAAAGGAATATGTAGTCAACGACACACGACAACCAAAGGATGCACTTGGAGAAGATGTTATCCCTATGTTGACCCATCGATTTTCTCCTTGGCTTGAGAAGATCGTAGATTACGGGCCATAACCAAGTCACATTTTTTTTAAGTATATATGTGATATGTGTCATGATTCTGATTGTATGTGATGCATGCATAATTAAATTGGTTATCATAATTAGTTCAACAAATATATGCCTACCAAAGTTTAGTACTCACAACTACCTCGATCAATTGAAGTCATGTTTGCCAAAGCAAAGTGACTCGATTTATCTTGACAGAGTGCGACTAGACAATTGTGCTGTTCGACTATTGAACTTTGGGTATGACCTAACTGAGTTATCTCAATTAGATTGAAGAACTTAGAGACATATCTCATACGATGGGTAAACGAACAAATAGTGTTATTCTATGCAAAAGTTATTGGTGTAATTGGTACATAGTGCTTACCTAAGTTATACGAGTCTTGGGCGATTAGCCAAAGCTAACTCAAGATGAAGTATAATATGGATCTTGCTCCACTTGTGAAGTGAAAAACTCATTTAATTAAAGACCTAATTAAATGATTGAAATATCATGCTTATTTCTGCATTTCCTTTTGTAGAATCACTATGTCAACAAATACGTCAAATACTCTCTCTCTGCAATCTGTCCTTGAAAAGGACAAGCTCAATGGAGCTAATTTCCTAGACTGGTATAGAAACTTGAGAATTGTTATCAAGCATGAATGAAAACTGTATGTCCTAGAGCAACCCATTTCTGAACCACCCGCCACTACTGCCACTCGTGTTGATAAGGATGCTTATAAACGACATCAAGATGATGAATTAGATGTGTCATGTGTCACGGCTCAAGAGTATGCCAAGATGAAAAATAAACGGACAACATCTCCCCTCTACGTGACACTATATCCTATTGATACAAGGCCTTTCGGACACAATCAAACAACATACATAAATGTAAATATAACAAAACACAATGGAAACTACCACAACGAAATGCCAAACTACACACAATGCATACCGGTATGACTAACCATCAAATAAGAAATAACAACAGAAAATCCGAAACAACACGTGAGTTCATCAACAATGTCTAACACAACATCCACCATATAAATCCGGATCAGAATAAGAAACATCCGAAAACTAAAGAAAACATAAATCCAAAGCCAGGACCCTCGGAAGTGAGATGAGACGATGCTAGCCAGCAATGCTCCAAGCCCATCATGGAGTCGAGTACTTGCTACATGGGCGACAAGAAAACCCAGGGTCTGTGGTGGTGAGTACAAAACTCAGCGGTAATAAGAATAGAAGTGCATGCATAATATATATGTATATCACATGCGAGTCAACAATATGTTGTCTAAAGGTATAACAGGTATACACCAATATGATATAACAACTGTATAACTAAACTGATCAACAATAATAACATAAGGTACTGGCATACCTGAGATCGACAACGATGTAACTCATACAACCTGAGTATAAGTACCATAATACAACACCTACAACATGGTAGAGTAAATCACGACTCGTAAACAAAGTTTACGTATTGCTAAAGCTTACTAACATTATAGAACCATGAACGGATATATCACCTCAAGGTGTTGTCTTCAATAGTCTGACCAACTCAACATTGGTAATCCACACACGCCCATATAAGAATATGCAAGTGGAATGCAAGATGATGTACAATCAAATGCGGCAAGCATAGTTCAAACAAATGCAACATCCAACGATCATATATATAGACTCTAGCTATATATATTCTCATAACACTCAACTATATATATATATATATATATATATATATATATATATATGTATGTATGTATGTATGTATGTAAATGTATATGCAAATGCCATCTACCACGGCAATGCAAATGCATGGTCATGCCCACGCACCCTACTGCTACCACGACTATATATATATATATGTCTGTGTGTGTGTGTGTGTGTGTAAATGTATATGCAAATGCCATCTACCACGGCAATGCAAATGCATGGTCATGCCCGTGCACCCTACTGCTACCACGACCCTAGTGTGACCTATGTGGCACGACATGACAACTATTCCAACTCAACAATAACCACTGCTCTCGAGTGACTGAGTGGGCAGTATGAAGTAGCATATAAGTGTAAAGAGCTAGCTACACAACGGGGGTCCCTATTGTTGGCCACTCCGACTGTCACTCCCCATGAGTGGTTGAGTGACACGCACCCAGGACAACTGCACGCAACTCCAACAACCACTGTCAATAGTGGGGCGAGTGTGGCACATCAAATGCTCTGCCCTCACACCAGTTACTCTTCCACGAGTAACCTGGGATGTAGGATGACTGATGACACTCTCAACCACAAGGGACACCAAGTCATCAGCATGCATGTAATTGAAATGAATGCACGACAGTACATACATATGTCCACAACACACTCTCTATTCTATAGAGAGGCATATACAACTGACAACAACCAAGCTAGGACCTCTAGTCCGTAGCGACGTTGTATCAAAAAATCACACATCCATACACGACTACATGATCCATAGTAGATATATACACAACATCAGGATATGATATGAAAACACAACTTTACTTCTAGAACATCGCCCACTACCAGGGAACTTTAATGGGTTCGTTTGTCTTTAAATTGTAGTTTGTTTGTTTGTTTTTTTTTCTTTTGTTATTATTGTCTTTCTTATTATATATATTTGTTTCTCATTGTATTTGTTTGTGTGGATGACTAGGTCTTCAGGCGATATATACTTGAGTGTTATGCAGCAGTTTTTCTCTTCCCTCAGAGGCCCAGCCTAGGAAGAGGGTTGTTGAAGAAAAGGCTAGGGAATTCCAGGAGCTAGTAAATTCCCAAGTATGCCGAGGTTCTAAAAGATTTATGTATTCACAAGAAGAAGCTAAAAGAATTTCTTGTAGATTTTTATATTCTTGATATGGAGGCAGAAGATACTGTAGTTCGGTTCAGTATTTTGGACGCTATTAAGCACCTGATGGAGGATCATTCTATTCTTAGCATGGGTATACTTGATGAGCTGGACTGCATGAATTTTTATTTCTTAGTCTGTTTTTCATTTGGATATCTCTTCACCTTCTACATTTTGTTGTGATTTTATTGATTTTGATGTTGATAATGATTTGTTGTTAGGACCTATCTGTGGGCCCTCTTTTATGTAGATAGGGATATGGAATGTGTAGGGACTTGCACGCTTCAGGTGACGCCCCAAGGATCACTTCCATCAGATGTTTTTGAGAAATGTTATCTCATGGTCGAGCATGGGATATCTTAGGTCATATCATCTTTGTGTATGGTATTGAAGTAGATCCTGCTAAAATTCATATTATATCCTCTTTATCTTACCCCGCTTCTGTGCGGGAAGTTTGTGCTTTTCTAGGTCATGCAGGTTGTAGGGATTTCTATATGCCAAATAGCATATGCGCAACGGAAAAATTAGGATCCCTTCCTAGTGATCCTTGCGAAAGAAAATCTCGCACAAAAATAAATTTCTCTAAAACAAAACCTATCTTATAGGAGAGGATTACCTTTGTTGCGTGCCCTTGTTAATCCCGCTTTTCCTTTTGGTTTGTTGGATCTTTAGCACGTTCAAATGTCCGTGCCTCTATACGTATCCACACGAGCAAGCTCTTGTCTCACAAAAGAAAAACTAGAAGGGCTCTCCTTTACTTCTTGCTAGAGAAGTCCCTAAAGGAGAGGAAGCTAGGGAAAAAGAGAAGGGAAGAAGAAGACTACTCTTCTTGCTAGCCTACACTCACAAAACCACACAACCAAAGCTTCCACCAAGCTCTCAAGCTCTCACACAACCACAATCACACATTGGCCGGCCACTCCATGGAGTCTTTTATAGGGTTGGAAAAACCCTTTCACCTCCTACCATTCAATGCAATCCATTGCATTCAGACACCTTGTTTGGCCGGCCACTTTAAGGAGACAAAAACCACTTTTTCTCCTTCCACCTTATCTAGCTTAGGTGGCATGATTATGTGGCATGCTTGTGTGGCATTCATGCATGTTGAATTAATCTTATTAATTCAATAAGCCCACCTTATCTAGCTTAGGTGGCATGCTTATGTGGCATGCTTGTGTGGCATTCATGCATGTTGAATTAATCTTATTAATTCAATAAGCTTATGTTATCATATTGAATTAATCTCATTAAATCAATAAGGTAACATATTGAATTAATCTCATTAAATCAATAAGCTAAAATTCTCATTAAGCTTAAAGTCCAAAAATCATTTTGTACTTAAGCTTATTCCCAAATTATTCTAGTCAAACTAGAATGCACTAATTCTTCTAATCATCATGCTCTTTGTGTGTGACCCTATCGGCTCTCATAACGTTGGCAGTGGATCTAAACTCTTTTAGATACACAAGCAATGAGCGGCATCTAGCAATACATCATTGCTACCCAAGTTACGAAATAAATCAAGATCCGACTAACCTTTCCGTGACTACTATAATGTATGACCGTGTCCTTCTATCCTTGATATCAGATTGACCAATGAGGCATAGACCGTGTCATCCTCGATCAATCTATGTGTTTCTTGATCACTGAGTAAACTAACTCAAACAAATGAGCTCAATATCTCATATTGACTCATTTGAGCATAACCATGCGTTTTAGTAGTTCTACTCAATCAAGGGCCCACCGATATCACTCGTCATATGAGAGGGATAGATCCCATCTACATCACTCACATCCCTTCGCATAATTTGTTATATACCCGATGTCGCCTTTATGGTCCACCTGTTTACGGGTGGCGTTTGTGATACCAAAGTACATAATTCCTTATGTAGGGAACCGTAGTGACTTGAGTTCGAGGACTATTCATACCAATAGTCACATGAGAGTTTATGACACTCATATAACGATCCATGAAACTTTCTCATGGCGGGTCAGTTCAGTATATATTCTCTAATATATACCCATGTGTCAACTTGATATCATATATCCATGACTTGTGAGATCAAGTCATCAATTCGACCTACATGCTAGTCTTTATGTATTAATATTGCCCTTGCATATTAATACTTGACTAGGAACAAGGAAGAGTGTTCTCTCTGACCTCTCATAATCAATTACGCGATTGATGTCTTGTAGATAAGAACCTACTTTTCTAGGGCATTATTATATTTAAATTTAGGTGGCACAAGCAAGATGTAAATATAATAACCAATCCTTTGCCTTTATAGAATATGATACAAAATGTTCCCTATTCAACCCTCACATGATTGGTTCTTAGGGCTATAACTAACAATCTCCCACTAGCACTAGTACCAATCACTATGATATCTAATACCTAGTGACCTAGTGTGACCATCATGCTTCCTCTGTGCCAAAGCCTTGGTCAATGGATCTGCGATGTTAGCTTACATCGGTACCTGCATATCCTCACATCTCCTCTATCGATGATCTCTCGAATGAGATGGAGCGCCGTGATATGTGTTTGGTCATTGATGTGATCGAGGTTCCTTAGCACGTGATAGCCCCATTGTTGTCACAATAGAGGTCTATTGGATGCGAATGCTAGGAACTACCCCAAGTTCAGCGATGAACTTGCGGGCCAAAACGACCTCCTTTCTTTGCATCGAGATCTTTGAATATACTAAACCATTGTAGAATCGACAGCTGTGTCACTGCTTTGAACTCTTCGACTCACGGCTCCACCATTCGAGGCAAAACCACGTACCCGATTGCGATCTATAGTCATCCTTATGCATTTGGAAGCTTGCATCAACTGTAACCCTTCTGATTAGCTCCTCATTGCCTCGAATATCGAAATATTCTTTCGTTCTTCGTAAGTATTTAAGAATATTTTTATTGCTATCGATGACTTTCACACTGGATTAGTATCTACTCGTCATGCTCAAAGCATCACGAGGCGTCGGAGAGCAGTACAAAGCATGGCGTACATGATAGACCCTATAGCGGATGCATAAGGGATCTTATCCATGCGATCTCTCTCCTCCTTAGAAGAGGACATTGAGTCTTGAAAGACTCACACCATGTGATAAAGCGAAATCCTTTCTTGGAATTTTGCATAGCAAAGCGATCTAGCACTTTATCGATGTATGTACTCGACTTAGGCCAAGTAATCTTTTAGATCTATCTCTATAGATCTTGATGCCTAGAATATGGCGGCTTCACCTAAGTCTTTCATCGAGAAACAATTCCTAACCACATCTTCACGGTGGGTGAGGAATATCATTTCCGATGAAGTATGTCATCTACATACAAGACAAGAAATACAATTTGTGCTCCCACTATTTCTCTTGTAGACACAAGGTTCATCTTCATTCTTGATGAAACCAAACTCCTTGATTGCATCATCGAATCGAAGATTCGGCCGAGAGGCTTGCTTTAGTCCATAAATGGACCTTTGCGGTTTGCATACCTTTCGGGATGCTTTGGATCTTCAAAACCCTCGGTTGTGTCATGTACACATCCTCGAGTAGCTTTCCATTGAGCGGTTTTGACATCCATCTGCCGGATCTCATAATCGTGGTAAGTATGATAGCAAGTATGATCGAATGGATTTAAGCATCATGGCCCAGTGAAAAGGTTTCATCATAGTCAATACCATGAATTTGTTTGAATCCTTTAGTACCAATCTACCTTTATAGGTATGCTTATTACCACCCATGTCAGTCTTTACTTTAAAGACCCACTTACACCCAATGCGTTTTACCCCTTCAGTAGGATCAAACAAAGTCCATACTAGGGTAGTGTACATGGATTCCATTTCGCATCTCATGGCCTCTAGCCATTTCTCGGAATCTGGGCTCATCATAGCTTCTTGATAGGATGTAGGCTCGTCGTCGAGATCGATAAGCAATACTTCACCGTTGTCAGTCAAGAGAAAGAATATCTCTCGGGTTGATAGCGGATCTATCAGATCTCTGAAGAGGTTGGTCTACTTGAGCAGTGTTTGCTCCACAACTCTTTGGGCAACAATTTCCTCATCCACAACACTTTGTGGTTCTGTTCATTTTCCATGAAGCCTTAGTGTTATCATCATCTTGAACTTCTTGAGATGAATTTTACTCCCACTAGTTTTCTAGAAATAAATTCTCTTTCTAGAAAGCGGCATTTACGGCAACAAACACCTTGCCAAGTGTGGGATTGTAAAAGTAATATCCCTTAGTTTCCTTGGGATATCCCTACAAAATAACACTTATCGATTTGGGTCCTAGTTTATCGAGACTTGACGTCTTACATAAGCTTCACAACCCCAAATCTTTATAAAGACATTTTGGGACTCTTCATCCATATCGTATATGGTGTCTTTTCTCGGCTTTTGATGGGAGCGATTAAGTGTAAGCGGTGTCTCTAGAGCTAGTCCCCAAAAGGAAGTAGGTAGATCGGTCTGGCTCATCATTGATCGTACCATATCTAATAGTATGATTTCTCCTCTCGGATACACCATTCCATTGTGGTGTTCGGTGGAGTGAGTTGGGATATTATCCACACTCGGCCAGTGATCACGAAACTCTTGACTAAGGTATTCACCACCTCGATCGATCGAAGTAGCTTAATCGCTTACCGTTGGTTTTGTACTTCATTCTTGAATTCTTTGAACTTTTCAAAGGATTACGACTTATGTCTCATCAAATATAAGTAGCCGAATCTACTCATATCATCGGTGAAAGTAATAAAGTACTTATAGCCTCCTCTGGCCCGACATTGAAAGGGCCACATACATCGGTATGTATGAGTCCTAACAAGTCCGTCGCTCTCTCGCCATGTCCACTAAATGGAGTTTTAGTCATCTTTCCTAAAGACAAGATTCATACCTCATATGATTCAAAATCAAATGAGTCAATAATCCATCTTTATGGAGTTGGGATATCGTTTTTCATTTATGTGACCTAGGCGTGATGCGAGATATGTTTGGTTCAAATCATTCGATTTGAACCGTTTAGTATTCACGTTATAAATTGGGTTTTCTAAATCTAGAACATAGAGACCATTCATAAGTGGTGCATTACAATAGAACATTTCATTTAAATAAATGGAACAACATTTGTCCTTTATTATAAAAGAAAAGTTTTCTTGTCTAAACAAGATCTGAGAAATTATGTTCTTTGTCAATGCAGGTACATATAAGCACTCCTCTAGTTCTAAGATAAGCCCGATTGGGCAAAGACAAAGAATATGTTCCTCTCATTTCTGACAACTTTTGCGCCATTGTACTGCTGTAGGTCCACTTCGCCTTTGCCATTAGTCTACTATTTCTCGGTCCGCACATTAGTACAAATGTGAGATGCACATCATTATCTAATACCCATGTAGAAGAAATAGATAGATTAACTTCTATAACGTGTATACGGCGAAGTCCCACTTCTTTTTATTCTTTACTTCCTCAAGGTAGACTTTGCGGTTCCGCTTCGATTGTCGATCTCACGCAATGGAAGCAGTCCCCTTCCTTAGGTACTTTACCTTTACCCTTTGAAGAGGATGAATTGGCCTTGCTTTTGGCTTTGGTCTTACCCTTGTCTTTGCGCTTACCTTTGTCCTTCTTGACCATTAGTACATTACTAACTTTCTTCTTGAGATTGGTTGTGATTCTTAACATCTTTGAGAATCTCGAGCAAAGGTTATCAATTTCATTCATGTTATAATTCATGGCCGAATTGATTATATGTTTCCGGCAGCGATTGCGAGGATAACATCGGTTGCCAATTCTTGGCTCAGTGGAAAACCTAGTCTTTCAAGGTTCTCAACGTACCCAATCATTTTGAGTACGTGAGTTCCTACTGGTGTTACTTCTTGCATCTTGCATGCAAATAGAGCCTTAGACACTTATAAATGATCGTGCCTTGATTGTCCTTTATATAGTTGTTTAAAATGCTCAACAATATCATAGGCATCCATGTTCTCATGTTTTACAGCTCAGAGTTCATGGTTGCAAGCATAAGGCATGACACATCTAATGCGTCATCTTGATGCTTCTTATAAGCATCTTTTTCAGCACGAGTGGCCGCAGGGGCAGGTATTTCAGGGGTAGACTGCTCTAGGACATACAGTTTGCGTTCTTGCTTGAGGATAATCCTCAAGTTCCTATACCAGTCAAGAAAGTTCGCTCCATTGAGCTTGTCCTTCTCGGGCGACGATCGCAAGTCGAGGGGTGTGTCGTGTTAGATGACATGGTGATCTACAACAATAAAATGCAAAATTAAGTATCATACCTAAGTCATTTAATTAGGCCTTTAATTAAATGAGGCTCCCACTAAATTCTCATAGCTTTGATATGAGCTAATCATTGATGTAGGCAAACACTTTTCGCTTACATCATTAGCTACTATTTAGCTATAAATTTATATGGGATAAAGATCCACATCATAATTCATCTTGAGTTAGCTTTGGCTAATCGCCCAAGACGTAGTATGATTAGGTAGGCAATCTTTTGCCAATTACATCTGATGTAACTCTTTAATAGCTTTGGTTAAGTTTAGATTAGTTTAGTGCTTATTCCTAAACCAGCTTCAGTGGCGAGAGGCACTGAGGCCTTCTTTGATATCGAGCAACGACCACTTCTAAGACAAAGTATGTTCGGAAATCACATAAAACTAATTTTAAAACTTATGCTCAAAGCTAATATATGCCTCTACTTTCTTAACTAATTAAGAAAAACTTAATTAAGTCTTAACCAAGTTTGATAGCGGGACATCACGATTGTCACTCGCACTCTTCCAAGATAAAATGCATTGCTTTGCTTTGGCAAACCCAATAACAAATGATCGAGGAAGTAGTGAGTACCAAACTTTGGTAGGCATATCGTATTTGACTTATTAAGATATAAACTTAAACATGCATCACATACATATTAGCATACATCACATATAAGCTAAATTAACATGCATCACATACAAGTTAAACTAAGTGTGTCATGGTTATGGCCCTTATTCTACAATCTTCTCAAGCCAATGAGAAGATTGATTGGTTAACCTAGGGATAGCATCTTCTCCCAAGTGCTTCCTTTTGGTTGTCTTGTGTTGTTGACTTCCTCCTTGTAACATTATCTTCCAATGGACCCTCCATCTTTGTTGTATATTACAAAAGGAGAAATACTCGAGTTACATTCGAGTCTAAAGCTAATTTTACAACAAGAATTTTAGGAGAAAGGCACGACACGCAGGCCGTATTAAGAATTACAACACACAATCACAAACTTTTTGGGACTAGGCCATAACCATGCACCATGTCAATTTTAACTTTTAAAGACATCGGGATATTTTATTATGTTTGAAAATTTGCTAATGCAATTATCAACTCATAATAAAATTCATCCTACTTCTATATCATATATAAAATAGAGAAAACTATTTTTATACGATCTTTCATAAGTGGCTCTGATACCCTTTGTAGGGATTTCTATATGCCAAATAGCATATGCGCAACGGAAAAATTAGGATCCCTTCCTAGTGATCCTTGCGAAAGAAAACCTCGTACAAAAATAAATTTCTCTAAAACCAAACCTATCTTATAAGAGAGGATTACCTTTGTTGCGTGCCCTTGTTAATCCCGCTTTTCCTTTTGGTTTGTTGGATCTTTAGCATGTTCAAATGTCCGTGCCTCTATACGTATCCACACGAGCAAGCTCTTGTCTCACAAAAGAAAAACTAGAAGGGCTCTCCTTTACTTCTTGCTAGAGAAGTCCCTAAAGGAGAGGAAGCTAGGGAAAAAGAGAAGGGAAGAAGAAGACTACTCTTCTTGCTAGCCTACACTCACAAAACCACACAACCAAAGCTTCCACCAAGCTCTCAAGCTCTCACACAACCACAATCACACATTGGCCGGCCACTCCATGGAGTCTTTTATAGGGTTGGAAAAACCCTTTCACCTCCTACCATTCAATGCAATCCATTGCATTGAGACACCTTGTTTGGCCGACCACTTTAAGGAGACAAAAACCACTTTGTCTCCTTCCACCTTATCTAGCTTAGGTGGCATGATTATGTGGCATGCTTGTGTGGCATTCATGCATGTTGAATTAATCTTATTAATTCAATAAGCCCACCTTATCTAGCTTAGGTGGCATGCTTATGTGGCATGCTTGTGTGGCATTCATGCATGTTGAATTAATCTTATTAATTCAATAAGCTTATGTTATCATATTGAATTAATCTCATTAAATCAATAAGGTAACATATTGAATTAATCTCATTAAATCAATAAGCTAAAATTCTCATTAAGCTTAAAGTCCAAAAACCATTTTGTACTTAAGCTTATTCCCAAATTATTCTAGTCAAACTAGAATGCACTAATTCTTCTAATCATCATGCTCTTTGTGTGTGACCCTATAGGCTCTCATAACGTTGGCAGTGGATCTAAACTCTTTTAGATACACAAGCAATGAGCGGCATCTAGCAATACATCATTGCTACCCAAGTTACGAAATAAGTCAAGATCCGACTAACCTTTCCGTGACTACTATAATGTATGACCGTGTCCTTCTATCCTTGATATCAGATTGACCAATGAGGCATAGACCGTGTCATCCTCGATCAATCTATGTGTTTCTTGATCCCTGAGTAAACTAACTCAAACAAATGAGCTCAATATCTTATATTGACTCATTTGAGCATGGCCATGCGTTTTAGTAGTTCTACTCAATCAAGGGGCCCACCGATATCACTCTCGTCATATGAGAGGGATAGATCCCATCTACATCACTCACATCCCTCCGCATAATTTGTTATATACCCAGTAATCGCCTTTATGGTCCACCCTGTTACGGGTGACGTTTGACGATACCAAAGTACATAATTCCTTATGTAGGGAACCGTAGTGACTTCAGGTTCGAGGACTATTAATACCAATAGTCACATGAGAAAGTTTATGACACTCATATAACGATCCATGAAACTTTCTCATGGCGGGTCAGTTCAGTATATATTCTCTAATATATACCCATGTGTCAACTTGATATCATATATCCATGACTTGTGAGATCAAGTCATCAATCGACCTACATGCTAGTCTTTATGTATTAATATTGCCCTTGCATATTAATACTTGACTAGGAACATTTAGGAAAGTGTTCTCTACAGCCTCTCATAATCAATTCTGCCAATTGATGTGCTGTAGATAAGAACCTACTTTTCTAGGGCATTATTATATTTAATTTAGCTGGCACAAGCAAGATGTAAAATATAATAACCAATCCTTTGCCTTTATTGAATATGATACAAAATGTTCCCTTTTCAACCATCACATGATTGGCTCTAGGGCTATAACTAACACAGGTTACTACAGATATTTTATCAGAGACTTCAGTAAGATTGCCCTACCCTTGACCAACTTGTTGCAGAAGGAGGTGGTATTTCAGCCTGACTAGGATTGTGATGGAAATCGAGCCCACCCCCATAGCAGATTCTTTTCCAAATGAGCAATTTTTTCACCTGAAGGGTAAGACACCATGGTATGCAGATCTTGCTATTTATTTAGTTGTCATGTTGTACCTTCAATTTTTTTCACTCATGCACGAGTCTAGAAATTGAAAAGTGATGCTAAGTATTATGTATGGGATGATCTTTATCTTTGGAAATTTTGTAGTGATTAGATCATTAGATGATGTGTACCTAATTATGAGTTTCATTCCATACTTACTTATCTTTTGTCATTCTCTGGCTTGTGGGGGGCACTTTGGACCCCAAAGAACTACTAGGAAAGTTTTAGAGTCTGGTTTGTATTGGCCACCCTATTTCATGATGCCTCTGAGTTTTATAAGTCTTGTGAGTGATGTCAATGAATAGGGAACATAGGACATAGAAATGAAATGCCTCACCAATCCTTGTTATTCTGTGAGATTTTCGATGTTTGGGGTATTGATTTTATGGGTCCATTTCCTGTATCTTTTGGATTTTCATATATTCTTTTGCCATATGATTATGTTTCCAAATGGGTGGAGGCAATCCCCATCAGGATTGATAATTCTCTAGTTGTTGTGGATTTTGTTAGGTCTCATATATTTTGCAGATTTGGAGTACCCAGAGCGATCTTTAGCGATCAAGGGTCTCACTTTCACAATAGACGCAGGTCATTTTGAACAAAGAGATCAAGTCTATATTGGAGAATACGGTGGGGCCAGACATAATGATGCTTCTTCTCCGACTTGAAAGGAGAGTGTGTTTTTTATTTAATGCATTTATTTTCTTCCTTTCATGTTCGGAATAATTTGTATGGGTTGATTGCTTGTTTGCCTGTTTACCTAGGTTTGTTTGTCTATTGTTGAATCATATAATATTCCCTATGCATACCTTAGTATCATTTCAGAGGTGGTAAAAAAATAAGTTACTTAGGATCACCAAATCGATCCAGATCCTAGGTAGTCAAAAGATCCGACTCCTACAACAATCAACATGTATGATGATTTACAGTCAAAACAAATAGACTAAGCCTGATACAAAACCTCCCAAAATGGATAAATGCACTGATGCTCACATAATAACGTAGGAGTGGGGCGCCCTTAAAACAACATGTAATTCTGTACTACCATATGCTTTCTTATCATCTACTTCTCTACTGCTATCAACACATCTCATACATGAATCAAAAGGATTTATCAAGAATCAGAATGAGATCAAAAGTAGACTGTAGATAAAGTATGCAAAGAGTAGTACAAGACAAAGGTACAAATGAATAGGGAACAAGAGAAGAATTGGAGAAATAAACCTGATGAGTTGCTCTGTGAAATGCTCAGTAACCAACAATATGGGAAGAGATTAGGATAATTGGAAACTTTAGAATTGGATTCAGGATCAAATGGCTCTATCTAACACATTGCAATTCCATTCGTTTGCATTACAATTGTACATTTTTTTTTCATTTTTTTTAACAAAAGAAACATCAATGGCGCCATTTTTTTTCCTTTTTTTTTTGTGTGCAAAAAATCAAGTACTAATCAACAGGCAAACATATCTCAGGACCAATGACTTCTGAAAACTATGCCTTTCGTATCATGTTTCCAACAAAAATAATATAGCTCCTCCCCCACACTTAAAAATTTTGTCCGTCTCGGACAATACAACCCATCAAACTATTCCTCCAATATGGAAAATAATAGATATGAAAAAAATAATCCACAAAGATACAAAGACAATGGATAGCAAATGAAAAGATATGACAAGTAAGACATGGAAGATAGAAGTATCAAGTGGATTAGACAATCAAACCAAGTCAGAAAAAGAGTCAAGAATGAAATCCTTCATCATATTCATGCAAGTAAATGTTACCGCAGTTTTGAAAAGACTCAAAGCAAGTTCTAGAGTAACAAGAATCACATGTGTTACACACCAAAGTGGGGTAAATGATGAAAATGGCTTACAACCTCACTAGGTGAAAAAGACATCAAACTTAGTCTATCAATAAAAAGTTCACCACCATAACAAGTGACTGCATGCAAGTGAAGTCTCCTATCATACACCAAAAATCCACAACTTCATGATCAAATTTAACTAATTTTTACCACCTCTGAAATGATACTAAGGTATGCATAGGGAAAATTATTTGACTAAACAACAACCTAACAATCGCATAGGGAAAATTATTTTTACCACCTCTGATAGGAGACTAAGGCATGCATAGGGAAAATTATTTTTACCACCTCTGAAATGATACTAAGGCATGCATAGGGAAAAAAATTCATGCGACGCCGGCGGCGATTCCTCCACAGCATCCGCCAGAAGCACCGCCGGCCATTCCCTTCCTCCACCAAGGTTGGCAGTGACATTTCCTATTTCCTCAGCTTCACCGAGCATTTGTTTCCCCTTTTTTGTGCGGCGGCAGACGACGATTCATCCACAGCAGAAAATTGACGATGGTTCTGGCAGTCTCATCGGAGCTCCTTCCACTTTCCACCCATTCCGAGGCAAGCTTGATCGGTGGGGCACAAGTTATGCACTTGGGCAGACACAGCTTCATCAAGCATTGCATTCCTTCGTCTGTCTTCATCGACGATCCTTAGATCCCTCACCAGTGGAGCTGAGCTACCCTAGTGGGTCATGGTCACGCGAAGCTAGGGGTGACTTGCTACTATCGGGATCCCGCAGAATCTGTTCCCAGTTTCGACGGCAGCACTTCTTCCAATCCAGGGCGTTCTTCAACAGTAGCTGGTGGCGATGATCCTCTGTTCCCAGATCCGATTCCATCCATTGACTGCTCGTGATCACGGCAGTCCCGCATCCATCATCGGAGCTGTGAACTACCACATCGATCCAACTCTCGTCAGAATCCAATGAGAGATTCATACCCTGAGACCCTTGGAGCTATTCGGTATTATCATAGGTCATCAGAGAGGGTGGTACCTTTCCAGTGTTTGTAGATGACTGTGTTTACTTTATTGATTTATTATTGATTCAGTATTGTGTTTCTTATTGTTTTACTGCAGCGTTCACTTTGAGTATTTTAGTATTTTTTACAATGTTGGCTCATTACTGTGCACTATATTTTTTCAGTATTGTTTCAGTATTGATTTCCTAGTGTTCAGTGTGTTTCAATGATGTTTCAGTAGTATTTTGTTTATGTGTGGTAAATCATGCATGTGGTAATTAGTTTGATAGTTTAGTGAGTCTTGTTATTCATTTACAGTGTTTACCAAGTGGTTAGATTTATTTCTATTAGTGTAATTGTTCTTTCTCGTTTTAGTTAATCTTCAGCCAGTGTGCCGTATAGTGACAGTGGGGTGCTTGGTTGAATTGCTTTCGTTTAATGCAGTTTTTAGTGACTGTTTGACTACTGAGCCATATAGTGACAATGCGGTGCATGGTTGAATTGTTCACATTTATTTGATCAGTGTACCGTATAGTGACAGTGCGGTGCTTGGTCTGTTGGGATGTATACTAAAAAGTTTATCTTTTCTATGAACATCTTTATTTTTGAAATAAGAATCACATGATCATTGTTTGCACATTTTTATAGTTATGCATATTGTCTAATACATTACATTGTAGATAACATGGTGTGTGGTGTCACATGGGAGATCATGTTATCGACTCCTTGTAAAGTATAAGTATAAGCTCACAACCGAGATGACTTTGGACAAACCATTGGTATGGTTGTAGTGTAATTTGGTATTGGTTTGTCTTGACCATAAAATCACACTAGTACACTTTGTGTGTATTGAGCTGGACCGACTTAGAGGTGATTCGATTTATTGCTGACTACATAATCGAATCGGACCTCGGATATTATATTGTACATACTCTTAATCCTGATATAATAACGGGCACATATACTTAGTATTCATTTCTTTGATTTACCAATGGGCGAGATTTATAGATTAAATCGATAGGCTCGGTAAGTTGGGAAATGATATTATTTATATGGTGTGTCGTTGATTATAGGAGGAAATTGTGTCCAATATATTAGGATGATGATGTCCCCTTGAGGAGCTCATAAGGTTCATCATGTAAACCTTGCATGTGGACTTGGTCCGGCATGATGAAAAGGTTGAGTGGTACTACTCATGGAGTTAGATGTTGATTAATTAATGGTCAGTATATTAATTAATCGACGGACATTCAAGATCTTAAACACGGGGAGAAAATGTACATATAATATATGGAGCCCATATTAACCTATGGGGGTTGGTGAGGTAGATCAATGATAATCCTTTAGTGGATTGGATTATCATTAATGGATCGGACTTTATGTGGACTTGATCCATTGGGTGGCCAAGATCCAACTCCTCCTCATGGTCCCTATTGTAGCCTATTAATACCTCATGAAGCTTAGATCCAATGGATAGAAACAAAACTCTAGATCCAAAGGTAGAGATTAAATCTTTAGATCCGATGGTTGAGATTAAATCTCTAGATCCGACGGTTGAGATTAAATCCCTAGAACCAATGGTGGATATTAAAACAAGGCTTATCGCTAACTCTATAATAGGAGGGCAAGGGGTGGGTGGCAACTAAGAATCCAATTAGAGATAGGATTAGGGTTTTGGGCGGCAAGGCTTGGAGGCTAGGGTTTGGAGTTGGCGGCACCTATTAAGGAAATTTTTTCCTTATCTCCTTCTTCTTCTTTGGTGGACGGCGTCCATACAACACCTTCCTCACCTTGGCCGGTGTTTATACTAGCTCTTCTCCTTCTCCTTGGCCAGTGGAACCAAGGCTTAGGGTCCTCCCTTGAAGCTCTTGGCCGACAATCATCTCTTCTCCCTTCTCCTTGTTGGCCGGCGGCAAGCAACTTGCTTGTTGCTTGGCTAAAGGAAGAAGAAAAGTCTTGTTTCTATTCTTCCTCTTGCTCGGAACGAGCAAGGAAGGAAGATTGGTGATCTAGGAGCTTCAACTTTTGGTAGATCGTCGCCCACACGACGTCCGAAAGGAGGAAGGTCATACAGTAGAAGATCGAGAGGTATATCGATTCTCTATTTTCATTTGTTACATGTTTATATTTGTTTTTCAATTATATGCATGATATATATTCTGTTTTGTGGCTAAATATACTTGGATCGCGAACATAAACACAAAAGCTGGCGATCCGTACATCGTCTATTCTGCGGCTATTCGTGGAATAGAGGTTGGTCGCTTGAACAACAAGTTTGTTCAAGTGACTACTCTAAATGAATAGCACGACGATGACAAGGTTACTTGGGCAATCCCTCTTGTCAAAGATAATTTTTTTTTTATCCGGGGACGCAGAAGGGATCGCCATGAACAAGCGACTAAGTTGAAAGGGGAAGCGAAGTTTCCCTTCCCAACAAGTGGTATTAGAGCCACGGTTTCTGGTTTTGTGTGTTTAGGATTCGGTTATTTTTATGCACTTTTCATATATTATATGTGCCGAATAATAGTAGGATATGCGTAGGTTAACTCTTTGGTTGCAGACATAGGATCCAACTATTATGGCCATATGTGTGTATGTGATTGTATGTGTGTAAATGTTTATTTTGTTGAATCCTCGGGGTTGACGAGGCTAGTATTTAATTTTTTGTAAATTAGATACTGCATTGTTTAGCCACTCCTTTTATTTTAGTTTTCTTTCAATCTAGATTTAATGTACACTCCCTCGTGGAGTATAGGATCAATGGATATAAATTAAAATAGATTTTAGTCTTGGCTTGTATCTCCGGATGGCTCGTACATGGCGTAGGAGGAGCGGACGAGATGGCGATACGACGAGAGACATATTGAAGACAAAAGCCATAATAGTTGGAAAATAATTATTTTTCATATTTATTTCTTATTGTTTAATATGCATGTCGTAGGCTAGAAAATTCCTCAATTTCAAATTACTAAGTGGGAGAGGGAAATTTTTATAAATTCCCACGGCCTCCATTACGATTTGACAAGTGATGCAAACAAACTTGCGCGTCGGCTCTGAGTGCCTTCCTCCCCATCGGATGAGTTTGTTTGCGGATCATAAGGTTAAATATGGTTATAGAAAATTATTAAGGAGAGTATGTACTTCCCCATCGGAAGGCACATAACCCGAGATAATTACCTTGGTACCGAGTAATGGTGAACACTTAGATACAAATATAAGTATCCTCCCCATTGGAGTCACTGCTTTTATTTGTAGGGCCAAAGAGGAACCAACTATTAATTTTACTTGTCAAAAAGTTAGGTTGACAAGATAGTAAAATTAATGGGTAAAACCTCCTCTTACAAATGTAGAATTTGTATACGTCCACACTATTGTGGCATATGATATTCTCGGTGTTTTGAGGTGTTGGTTGATTTTAAAATATTATTTTTTGAGGAATCAATAATTTTTTGAAATCTAATGTTTTGATCTATGTGATTCTTAGGTTTTCTTTCAAAATGACTTTTAACCCGCTTGTTGTGAAACTGAAAGAGAATAAACTTACTGGACCCAACTATGTTGATTGGAAGAGGAATCTAGACATTGTCTTGACTGCTGAGGAATACAAATATGTACTCCTCGAAGAGTGCCCTCCTAAGCCTGCAGTTGATTCTGGGGAAAAGGAGAGAGAGAGTTATAAGAAGTGGATAAAGGCTGATGAGATGACGCGGTGTTACATTTTGACATCTATGTCAAATGTACTGCAACATCAGCATCAAGCCATGCCCACTGCTTATGACATGATGCTCAATCTCAAAGAGATTTTCGGACACCTGAATCGGGCTGCAAGGCAGGAAGCCATGAGGAACCTGATGACGACCACCATGATCGAGGGAACACCCGTAAGGGATCATGTTCTCAAGATGATGGCTCATTTGAATGAGTTGGAAGTCCTCAGAGCTGAGATCGATGGGGAAACCCAGGTCGATATCATTCTCCAGTCTCTACCTAGGAGTTTTGAGCAGTTTTGCCTGAACTACAACATGAACAAGAGGTTGTATTCGTTGGTGGAGCTTCTGACAGAACTCCAGGCGACAGAGGGGCTATTTCGTCAGAGTGCTTAGGCGCATACCATGGTGACCAAAAATGTTTCTACTTCTAAGACGAAAGACAAGAAGAAGAAAAAACAAACTGGGGTGAAGGCGCTGGGAGGAACTCAAGGAGGAGTGAAGAACGTTCGGTTACGTATTGCTGCTTAGCCTTAGCGGACTGGACAACTGAAGAAGAATTGCTAACCCGAACAAAGGTATATCTTTGGTCTAGTCGTTGAAACATGTTTAGCGGTGTTATCTACGGCACGTGTGTAGATCACGGGGCCCGATCATGTCTGCAATACTTTGCGGGGTTTCGAAACAGACTGGTGAGGAGATTCTGTGTACTTAGGCGATGCCACGAAGTGTGGTATTTGCGATGGGAGATGTTTATTTATCTTTTGAGAAAAATAAAGTTTTGGTTCTTAAAATTGCCTTTATGTACCTTTATTTAGAAAGAATTTAATTTGGTTTCTAAATTGTTTATGGATGGATATTCTATTTCTTTTAATAGTGAGTTGTTATAAAAGGAATAGGGACATTATCTGTTAGTGCATTGATAGGAAATCTATACACACTTGAACCAAAACCTCCCACGATGCAAATTGAAGTTAATAACTCATCTTCTAATTCCAATAAGAGAAAAGAACCTTCGAAGATGAACCAAATATATCTTTGGCATCTTAGGCTTGGTCATATTAACCTAAGAAGAATTCAAAGGTTGATAGCTGATGGACCTCTGGGTTCATTAGTGGTGGAAGATTTCCCAACCTGCGAATCTTGCTTGGAGGGTAAAATGACCAAGAGGCCTTTTAAGGCCAAGGGTATAGAGCCAAAGATGTGTTAGAATTGGTTAATTCTGATTTGTGTGGTCCTATGTCTATCCAGGCTAGAGGTGGTTTTGAGTATTTCGTCTCTTTTATAGACGATTATTCGAGATATGGATACATTTACTTGATGCACCGCAAGTCTGAATGCTTTGACAAGTTCAAAGAATTCAAGGTTGATGCGGAGAAACGTCAATGTAAAAGTATCAAGACACTGCGATCTGATCATGGTAGTGAGTACCTCTTGGAAGAGTTTAGGAACTACTTATCAGAGCTTGGGATTCAATCCCAATTGTCTGCTCTTGGCATACCCCAGCAGAATGGTATAGCAGAGCGAAGGAATAAGACTCTTATAGAGATGGTTAGATCGATGATGAGTTATTCTGAGTTGCTAGATTTGTTCTGGGTATATGCTCTAGATATGGTGGTGTACATTCTGAACTTGGTTCCATCTAAATCAGTGCCTTCTACTCCCACAGAATTATGGATTGGGCGAAAGCCCAGTGTAAGACATATTCGGATTTGGGGGAGTCTAGCACATGTGCTGAAGGCAGATGCTGGTAAGTTTGAACCTCGTAAAAAAGTACGCATGTTCGTTGGCTATCCTAGAGGAACGAAAGGTGGTTTGTTTTACAGTCCTTGAGATCAGAGGGTGATCGTTAGCACGAACGCCAGATTTTTAGAGGAAGACTATGTGATGAACCACAAGCCCATGAGTAAGATTGTTCTGCAGGAAATAAAAGGGGAAGTCACTTCTTTAGTACCACCAGTACAAGAGGATATACCACAAGTCACTGCACCGTGTGTCACAGAGGATACACAAGTGATACCTCATCGTAGTGGGAGGGTTGTGAGACAGCCTGATAGATTCATGTTCTTGGGAGAATCTTCTGATTTGGTCTCTGGCGAACATGAACCTGATCCCTGGACATATGACGAGGCAATCCAAGATAAAGATGCAGCATCTTGGCAAAGTGCAATGAATACTGAGATTGAATCTATGGATTCAAATCAAGTCTGGGAGCTAGTGGAACCACCCGATGGTGTAAAAACTATTGGATACAAGTGGATCTACAAAAGAAAGAGAGGAATAGACGAGAAGGTTGAGACCTTCAAAGCGAGGCTTGTAGCGAAGGGGTATACTCAGAAAGAGGGTATCGATTATGAGGAGACCTTTTCGCCGGTGGCCATGCTTAAGTCTATCTGGATTCTCTTATGCATAGCATCTCATATGGATTATGAGGTGTGGCAGATGGATGTCAAGACAGTTTTCCTTAATGGAAGTCTTGAGGAAAACATCTATATGAAGCAACCAGAGGGATTCATTGTGAAGGGCAAAGAGCATCTTGTATATAAGCTTAATCGGTCCATTTATGCATTGAAGCAATCTTCGAGGTCTTGGAACATCCAATTTGATGAGATAATCCAGTCTTATGGATTTATTCAAAGTCCGGATGAGTCTTGTGTATACAAGAGATGTGACGGAAACATAGTGGTATTTCTTGTACTATACGTAGATGACATTTTGTTGATTGGCAACAATATCAAGGTGTTATCGGACGTAAGGGTATGGTTGTCCAAACAGTTTGATATGAAGGACTTGGGAGAAGTGGGACACATCCTTGGGATAAAGGTTATAAGGGATCGCAGGAAAAGGATGTTGTTCTTATCCCAAGCTTCATACATAGACATGAATATGGATTGTTTTAGCATGCAGAACTCCAAGAAGGGTTTTCTACCTTTTAGGCATGGAGTTCCTTTATCTAAGGAGATGTGTCCTAGAACATCTGAGGAGATAGAGAAGATGAAGGTGGTTCCTTATGCTTCGGCGGTAGGAAGCCTCATGTATGTGATGCTATGTACGAGACCAGATATCTGCTTTGCCGTGGGCATGGTCAGCAGATATCAGAGTAATCCAGGACAGGGACATTGGACTGCGGTAAAGTATATATTAAAGTACCTGAGAAGGACTAGGGATTATATACTGGTTTTCCAAGCAGACTAATTACTCCCTATGGGTTACACGGATTCCGACTTCCAATTTGATAGGGATAACACTAATTCTACCTCAGGTTTTGGGTTTACTTTGGGAGGTGGAGCCATTGTATGGAGGAGTGTCAAGCTAAAATGCATGACGGACTCCAACATGGAAGTTGAGTATGTGATAGCCTCTGAGGCGGCCAAAGAAGTTGCATGGCTCAGGAACTTCCTGATGGTCTTGGATGTGATTCCTAGTTTGCCCAGAACTATCACAATTTATTGTGATAATAGTGGTGGAGTTGCAAACTCGAAGGAACCACGAGCCCATAAGGCTAGTAAACACATAGAGCGCAAGTACCTCCTGATACGAGAAATCGTAAAGAAAGGAGAAGTTGCTGTGGCCAAGATTGCATCGGAGGATAACCTGGCAGATCCTTTCACTAAGGCCCTTCCGGAGAGAGCTTTTGATTGGCATGTGGAGGGAATGGGGATCAGATGTATGACAGTTTGAGGACAACATAGTCTTTTAGTAAAAGTTGGAGATTGTTGGGATGTATACTGAAAAGTCTATCTTTTGTATGAACATCTTTATTTTTGAAATAAGAATCACATGATCATTGTTTGCACATTTTTATGGTTATGCATATTGTCTAATACATTACATTGTAGATAACATGGTGTGTGGTGTCACACGGGAGATCATGTTATCGGCTCCTTGTAAAGTATAAGTATAGGCTCACAACCGAGATGACTTTGGACAAACCATTGGTATGGTTGTAGTGTGATTTGGTATTGGTTTGTCTTGACCATAAAATCACACTAGTACACATTGTGTGTATTGAGCTGGACCGACTTAGAGGTGATTCGATTTAATGTTGACTACATAATCGAATCAGACTTCGGATATTATATTGTACATACTCTTAATCCTGATATAATAATAGGCACATATACTTAGTATTCATTTCTTTGATTTACCAATGGGTGAGATTTATAGATTAAATCGATAGGCTCGATAAGTTGGGAAATGATATTATTTATATGGTCTGCCATTGATTATAAGAGGAAACTGTGTCCTTTATATTAGGATGATGATGTCCCCTTGAGGAGCTCATAAGGTTCATCATGTAAACCCTGTAGGTGTACTTGGTCCGGCAAGATGAAAAGGTTGATTGGTGCTACTCATGGAGTTAGATGTTGATTAATTAATGGTCAGTAAATTAATTAATCAACGGACATTCGAGATCTTAAACACGGGGAGAAAATATATATATAATATATGGAGCCCATATTAACCTATGGGGGTTGGTGAGTTAGATCAATGATAATTCTTTAGTGGATTGGATTATCATTAATGGATCGGACTTTATGTGGGCTTGATCCATTGGGTGGGCAAGATCCAACTCCTCCTCATGGTCCCTATTGTAGCCTATTAATACCTCATGAAGCTTAGATCCAATGGATAGAAACAAAACTCTAGATCCAAAGGTAGAGATTAAATCTCTAGATCCGACGGTTGAGATTAAATCTCTAGATCCGATGGTTGAGATTAAATCCCTAGAACTAATGGTGAAGATTAAAACAAGGCTTATCCCTAACTCTATAAAAGAAGGGCAAGGGGTGGGCGGCAACTAAGAATCCAATTAGAGATAGGATTAGGGTTTTGGGCGGCAAGGCTTGGAGGCTATGGTTTTGAGTTGGTGACACTTATTAAGGACATTTTTTCCTTATCTCCTTCTTCTTCTTTGGTGGCCGGCGTCTATAAAACACCTTCCTCACCTTGGCCGGCGTCCATAGCAGCTCTTCTCCTTCTCCTTGGCCGGTGGAACCAAGGCTTAGGGTCCTCCCTTGAAGCTCTTGGCCGGCAATCATCTCTTCTCCCTTCTCCTTGTTGGCCGGCGGCAAGCAACTTGCTTGTTGCTTGTTGGTTGGCTAAAGGAAGAAGAAAAGTCTTGTTTCTATTCTTCCTCTTGCTCAGAACGAGCAAAGAAGGAAGATTGGTGATCTAGGAGCTTCAACTTTTGGTAGATCGTCGCCCACACGACGTCCGAAAGGAGGAAGGTCATACAATGGAAGATCGAGAGGTATATCGATTCTCTATTTTCATTTGTTACATGTTTATATTTGTTTTTCAATTATATGCATGATATATATTCTGTTTTGTGGCTAAATATACTTGGACCCCGAACATAAATACAAAATCCGACGATCCGTACATCGTCTATTCCGCGGCAATTCGTGGAATAGAGGTTGGTCGCTTGAACAACAAGTTTGTTCAAGTTACTACTCTAAACGAATAGCACGACGATGACAAGGTTGCTTGGGCAATCCCTCTTGTCATGGATATTTTTTTTTATCCTGGGACGTAGAAGGGATCGCCATGAACAAGCGACTATGTTGAAAGGGGAAGCGAAGTTTCCCTTCCCGACATGGTCGATTTCTTTTCTGTCTGTTAGTTTAGTTTTTCAGTGACTGTTTGATCACTGTGTCATATAGTGACAGTGTGGTGCTTGGTTGAATTGTTCACATTTGTTTGATCATTGTACCATATAGTCACAGTGCGGTGCGTGATCACTTACTTTTGCACATTAGGATAGTTGCTTGTTACTTGTTATTTGGTAGTTAGATTTACTTTTTGCATGTTTAATTCTCATGTTTGCTTTTGATTTTGAATTTTAATTGTTTTGATAATTGTAAAAACCCTCAGTGTTTACTTCTGTTTAAAAACAAATGTCCAGCCATTAGGTTCGTTGGGAGACGATCCGAGTCAGTCCTATACTGCATTAGTGTAGTTAGGGGGTTCAGTAAATAATTTTGGAACGATATTGCGACAATTAAAATCGTTCGATCACCCACCCCCGGATGATTTATCTAAATTGCACAATTCAATTTTTACAATCGAATTTAGCTACGTACACATAGGTAAACCACTACAGGTCCACTTACCATAACATCTATAATTCATAACAAAGATTAATGAATAGATAACAACAATGACAATATTTAAGTGCAAAGGCAAGTATCAAGCTTAAAAAAAACTAGAGTGGAGTCAAGGATAAAGTGACAACAATATGAAGTCATATACTTCAGGATTTAACAACTACCTGACCAGGGTAGGAAATATTTCCCACTTGCTATAAGGCTCGAAATAAATATCTTCACACTTGCGGACCTGCCTCGTATCCACGTCCTACAAATATCATCAACTACAATTAAATTAAAGCACATGACAAATATACAAATCCACTACTATATCATTCCTATATTCACATCCCTTTATCGAATACGAATTATAAACCCCCGATCATCAAGCGTAACCCTTCTATAACGTCCAACTAGGTTTAAATCATTAAACCACTTAAGTACACTCCACCCAAATCACTTATACGTACTAACTCACATCCTCAACCATCACAGATTTATCCACAACCCCATTTGTAGTCGAGATCAGAGCATCACACAACTCGATCAGCAACCGACATTTCACACTAATTTAGGGACCTGACCAACCTCAAACCAAACCCTATTCACAGCCTTGAAACGATGCATCACAACCCATAATTACACCAAATTAAAGATCTAACCACCCTAATTGACACACTTCGTTCCACCCATCCCTTTCTCACTTAGCCACAACCCAGAAAACCCCAGAACCAACCATTCACAGCCACTTATAGTCGTTCACAGTTGTTCACAGTTGACCAAAACTCTGATGGGTTTTGCTTATCGAGTCCGTGAGGGGAAACTTCGCTTCCCACTTCACCTCAGTCATTTTTTCATGGAGATCCCATTGATGTCCCCGGATTAAATAAATTTAATCCTAGACAAAGGGATTTCCCAAATAACCAAGTCATCGTTGTGCTATTTGTTTAGAGAGGTCACTTGAACAAACTCGTTGTTCAAGCGACCAACCTCTATTCTACGAGTAGCAGCGAAATAGACGATGTACGGATCGCCGACTTTTATATTTATGTTAGGGATCCAAGTATTAATTAGCCACAAACAGATTTATATCATGCTCATAATTGGAAAAACAAATACAAGCAAGTAACAAAAGAGAATTGAGAATAGGTATACCTCTCGATCTTCTAATGTATGACCTTCCTCCTTTCGGATGTCATGTGGGCGATCTACCAAAAGTTGAAGCTCCTAGATCGCAAATCTTCTTTCCTTGATCTTCCAAAGCAAGAGGAAGAATAGAAATAAGGCTCTTCTGCTTCCTATAGGCAACCAACAAGCAACAAGGAGAATGCTTACCGCCGGTAAACAAGGAGAAGGAGATTATGGTGGAAACCAGCCAAGACACCAAGGGAAAGCCATATATCTTGTTTCCACCACCTAAGGAGAAGGAGAAGAGGGTATTTGGCCATCATCCAATGGCTGGAAAAAGCTGGAGGGCCGGCGGCAGCTTGAGAAAGGAGAAGAAAGCAAGGAATTCTTTCCTTATTAGGTGCCGCCCAAGCCCAAACCCTAGCTCTCTTGCCGCCAACCTCCAAAACCCTAACTTCTCTTCATTCAAACTCCACGCCAACCCCTTGTCCTCCTTTTATAGATTTAGGGATAAGCCTCCTTTTAATCTCCACCATTGGTTCTAGGGATTTAATCTCAACCGTCAGATCTAGAAATTTAATCTCAACCGTCAGATCTTAGAGATTTAATCTCTACATTTGGATCTAGAGTTTTGTTTCTATCCATTGGATCTAAGCTTAAAGAGGTGTTAATAGGCTACATTAGGGACCATGAGGAGGAGTTGAATCTTGGCCACCCATGGATCAAGCTCACATAAAGTCCGATCCATTAATGATAATCCAATCCACTAAAGGATTATACATTGATCTACCTCACCAACCCCCATAAGTTAATATGGGCTCCATATATTATTTGTACATTTTCTTCCCGTGTTTAAGATCTCGAATGTCCGTTGATTAATTAATTTACTGACCATTAATTAATCAATATCTAACTACATGAGTAGTACAACTCATCCTTTTCATCATGTCGGACCAAGTCCACTTGCAGGGTTTACATGATAAACCATATGAGCTCCTCAAGGGGACATCATCATCCTAATATATAGGACACGGTTTCCTCCTATAATCAACGGTACACCATATAATATATAAATAATATCATCTCTCAACTTACTGAGCCTATTGATTTAATATATAAATCTCACCCATTGGTAAATTAAAGAGATGAATACTAAGTATATGTGCCCGTTATTATATCGGGATTAAGAGTATGTATAATATAATATCTGAGGTCCGATTCGATTATGTAGTCAGCAATAAATCGAATCACCTCTAAGTCGGTCTTGCTCAATACACACAAAGTGCATTAGTGTGATTTTATGGTCAAGACAAACCAATACCAAATCACACTACAACCATTCCGATGGTTTGTCCAAAGCCATCTCAGTTGTGAGCCTTTACTTATACTTTTCAAGGAGCCGATAACATGATCTCCCGTGTGACACCACACATCATGTTATCTACAATGTAAAGTATTAGACAATATGCATAACCATAAAAATATGCAAATAATTATCATGTGATTCTTATTTCAAAATAAAGATGTTCATACAAAAGATAGACTTTTCAGTATACATCCCTACAATCTCCCACTTATACTAAAAGACTATTCTATCCTTAAACTGCCATACATCTGATCCCCATTCCCTCCGCATGCCTATCAAAAGCTCTCGCCGGAAGGGTCTTAGTGAAAGGATCTGCCAGGTTATCCTCCGATGCAATCTTGGCCACAACAACTTCTCCTCTCTTTACGATTTCTCGTATCAAGTGGTACTTGCGCTCTATGTGTTTACTAGGCTTATGGGCTCGTGGTTCCTTCGAGTTTGCAACTACACCACTATTATCACAATAAATTGTGATAGTTCTGGGCAAACTAGGAATCACATCTAAGTCTATCAGGAAGTTGCTGAGCCATACAACTGTAACGCCCGTAAAATTCCTAGCAATTTTACAAGAATTTTTGGCTTGATGATCATGGGCTTTATGTGGGGTTTTTTCCAAAAAAATAAAAGAAATAAGCCAAAAGGGGGTGCAAGGCCTAGGAATTGAACTCCAAACCTCTAGAGATAGCCAAACCCTATAGATGCACCCACTAACCAAAAGCCCAATAGGACTACATCATTAGATGAAAGGGGGGGATTATAGATAAGGGAGATAAAGGTAAATGAAGAGGCATGGAAGAAGAGAAGAGAAACTTCTCTTCCTCCTTTTATAAAGAAGAGGGAAGGTTCTAATTTGCCACTTCCTCTCTTCTTCTTCTTCTTCTCACCGAAATCAAGCTCCTTCTCCACCCCTTGGCCGAAACTCCTCCAAGCAAGAAGAAAGGGCTAGGTTTTGTGTTAGGTTATCTTCTTCACACTACAAGCAAAGCAAAGGATGTAAGTATCCCTCACCTGCATACGAGTATCTTCGATTGCTATTTTGTAAAAGAAACCCATATGACATATTCGGCCAAAATGAAGTTTGGGTGTTTGATTGAAAGTCTATATCATGTTTGTAAGAAGAAGATGTTGTTAGTGACTAGATGATGATGTTAGGATGGAAAGAGGGTTTAGGTTAAAGGCTAACCCTAATAACCACTAAAGCCTATTCGGCCAAGCCATGATTTAGGGTTCAATGAGGCTCTATGCCATGTTTTTTTTTTATAACTAGATGATGATGCTAGGATTTAAAATGGATTAGGTCAAAAGTTAAACCCAAAGGCCAACAAGGACCATTCGGCCATCCCTAGATATTGATGACCCAATGAGGTTTCAATCCATGTTTTGTAGGGTTATGATGTTGTTGTTATGTTTAATGAATTAGGTTAAAGGCTAACCCCAAAAGCCCTACATGGACCATTCGGCCACCATAAACTTTGGGTGATTAGATGAAGTCTAATTCATGTTCTATATGCATATGAAGTTGTTGTGATGATTCAGTTACATGTGCTTATAGAATGAAGTATGCATGATGTGTTATGAAATGAAGTATGCTATGCTATGTTAATGCAATGAAGCATGATGTGTTATGAAATGAAGTATGCTATGCTATGTTAATTAAATGAAGCATGATGTGTTATGAAATGAAGTATGCTATGCTATGTTAATGCAATGAAGCATGATGCGTTATGAAATGAAGTATGCTATGCTATGTTAATGAAATGAAGCATGATGTGTTATGAAATGAAGTATGCCATGCTATGTTAATGAAATAAGCTATGTTGTACAAATAAGCATATAAGTATTTTACCTTCTGCATGGCTTGTACCAAGACCTTAACAAGGTCCAAGAAGGGATGGGCTCCTAAGATGCCCTAGGTTGATGGAATAAGACTCGGGCCTAGGATGGGCTTCTATGTATGATTGCCCCTAGGTCGATGGAATAAGATTCGGGCCTAGTACGGGATGGGCTCCGAAATGTCTTAGGTCGATGGAGTAAGACTCGGGCCTAGGATGGGCTTCTACGCTATGACGATTACCCCTAGGTCGATGGAATAAGACTCGGGCCTAGAAACCTATTAGGTTCGAGACTTGCTACCTCGGGCCTATTTAGGGATGCGCGCTATGATAATGAAGAAGTGGTACAATGCCGGGCCCAAATATGTTGAGATTTATGTTTACGTACCTAAAAATATATGTTTTCAAAGCATCCTGCATATGTTTACCTGCTGATTGTTATGTTTACATGCTTATGTTATATACATTACATGTTATGTTTGATGATATGATATGATGTTATGTTTACATGTTATACCTGATGATATGATATGATGTTTATGTTTACATGTTATACCTGATGATATGATATGATGTTATGTTTACATGTTATGTTTGATGATATGATAT
Organism: Wurfbainia villosa; assembly: GCA_025175895.1. NCBI lineage: Eukaryota > Viridiplantae > Streptophyta > Magnoliopsida > Zingiberales > Zingiberaceae > Wurfbainia > Wurfbainia villosa. Next base: position 98,880,219 of record CM045987.1, read on the forward strand.
GATGTCTATGTTTACATGCTTATGGTATATATGTTTCCATGTTTTGTTTGATGATATGTTAGGAATGTTTACATGCTTATGTTATATACGTTACCCGTTATGTTTGAGGATATGCTATGATGTTTATGTTACTAAGTTACATACGATGCATGTTATGTTGGTTAAGCATATATTCATGTTATGTCGCTAAGTTATGGATGATACATGTTATATTTACTTATGTTACTTATGCTACATGTTAAGTTGATGATGCCACGTATGTTACATATTATATTGCTTATATGTCATGAATGCTACATGCCATGATTAACGTCGATGTATGGTTTTTGTGAGTAGGACAGGATCTTACTAAGCCTATGTGCTTATAGTTTATCTTTCCCTCGTACTGCAGATAAGGGTAAGGGATGGATAAACTAATGGGAGCAGCAGGAGGGGCCAAATGTGTGTGGTAGTGGCATGGTGGAGAAGATCCGTTAGGTCTACATATATATGTGTTTACCTATGATGATGATGTCTATGGATGTCCTTATTATGCCTGCTTATGATGGTGTCGTTAAGAACTTGAACTAAGCACTAAGTACCTATCTATGTTATGATGCATGTTCTATGCTAATAAGAAGAAGTAAAGAAGAAGTAAGAAGAGGTATCTATATATGCTATGATGCATGCTCTATGTGAAGAAGAAGAAGCATATATATATATATATATATATATATGTCAATGCATGTTTATGTTTTAAAAAGAAAAAAAAATGTCTAAAGTCTTCCGCTGTAAGAATTAAGAAGTATGCATAAAGTCTTCCGCTGTATGTAATGTAAGTATGTACGGTCGCGTCACGCGCCGCCCCTCCGGACATTCAGGGTCTGGAAAAGGGCGGGCGTTACAACAACTTCTTTGGCCGCCTCAGAAGCTGCCACATACTCAGCTTCCATGGTGGAGTCCGCCACGCATTTCTGCTTGACACTCTTCCATATAATGGCTCCACCTCATAAAGTAAACACAAAACCTGAGGTAGACTTATTGTTATCCCTATCAGATTGGAAGTCAGAATATGTGTAACCCATAGGGAGTAATTGGTCTGCCCGGTAAACTAGCATATAATCCCTAGTCCTTCTCAGGTACTTCAATATATGCTTTACCGCAGTCCAATGTATGTGTCCTAGATTACTCTGATATCTGCTGACCATGCCCACGGCAAAGCAGATATCTGGTCTCGTACATAACATCGCATACATGAGGCTTCCTACCGCCGAAGCATAAGGAACCGCCTTCATCTCCTCTATCTCCTCAGATGATCTAGGACACATCTTCTTAGATAAAGGAACTCCATGCATGAAAGGTAGAAAACCCTTCTTAGAGTTCTGCATGCTAAAATGATCCATAATCGTGTCTATGTATGAAGCTTGGGATAAGCACAACATTCTTTTCCTGCGATCCCTTATAACCTTGATCCCAAGGATGTGTCCCACTTCTCCCAAGTCCTTCATATCAAACTGTTTGAACAACCATACCCTTACGTCCGATAACACCTTGATATTGTTGCCAATCAACAAAATGTCATCTACGTATAGTACAAGAAATACCACTACGTTTCCGTCACATCTCTTGTATACACATGACTCATCCGGACTTTGAATAAATCCATAAGACTAGATTACCTCATCAAAGCGGATGTTCCAAGATCTCGAAGCTTGCTTCAATCCATAAATGGACCGATTAAGCTTACATACAAGATGCTCTTTGCCCTTCGCAATGAATCCCTCTGGTTGCTTCATATAGATGTCTTCCTCAAGACTTTCATTCAGGAAAGCTGTCTTGACATCCATCTGCCACACCTCAAAATCCATATGAGCTGCTATGCATAAGAGAATCCGGATAGACTTAAGAATGGCTACCGGTGAAAAGGTCTCCTCATAATCGATACCCTCTTTCTGAGTATACCCCTTCGCAACAAGACTCGCTTTGAAGGTCTCAACCTTCCTATCTATTCCTCTCTTTCTTTTGTAGATCCACTTGCATCCAATGTTTTTACACCATCGGGTAGGTTCTACTAGCTCCCAGACCTAATTTGAATCCATAGATTCAATCTCCGTATTCATTGCACTTTGCCAAGATGCTGCATCTTTATCTTTGATCGCCTCATCATATGTCCAGGGATCAGGTTCATGTTTGCCATGGACCAAATCAGAAGATTCTCCCAAGAACATGAATCTATCAGGCTGTCTGACAACCCTCCCACTACGACGAGATATCACCTGTGTAACCTCTGTGACACGCGGTGCAGTGACTTGTGGTATATCCTTTTGTATCAGTGGTACTGAAGAAGTGACTTCCCCTTTTAATTCCTCCAGAACAATTTTACTCTTGGGCTTGTGGCTCATCACATAGTCTTCCTCTAGAAATCTGGTGTTCGTGCTAATGATCACCCTCTGATCTCTAGGACTATAAAACAAACCACCCTTCGTTCCACTAGGATAACCAATGAACATGCGTACTTCTGTACGATGTTCCAACTTACCAGCATCTACCTTCAGCACATGTGCTGAACTCCCCCAAATCCGAATATGTCTTAGACTAGGCTTTCATCTAGTCCACAATTCTGTGGGAGTAGAAGGCACTGATATAGATGGAACCAAGTTCAGAATGTACACCACTGTATCTAGAGCATATCCCCAGAACAAATCTGGCAACTCAGAATAACTTATCATCGATCTAACCATCTCCATAAGAGTCCTATTCCTTCGCTCTGCTACACCGTTCTGCAGAGGTGTGCCAGGTGCAGTCATTTGGGATTGAATCTCAGCCTCTGATAAGTAGTTCCTAAACTCTCCCAAGAGGTACTCACCACCACGATCAGATCGTAGTATCTTGATACTTTTACCTTGACATTTCTCCACATCAGCCTTGAATTCTTTGAACTTGTCAAAGCATTCAGACTTGCGGCGCATCAAGTAAATGTATCCATATCTTGAGTAATCGTCTATAAAATGTTGGGTTTCCGGCACCGCGGCGTGTGTGTGTTCGATCATGTTTCGTAAACATGAACACAGCGGAAGCAATAAAAATAATAAATACTCCTATTTATTACAACACACACAACACACGCATGCATATTACAACAAGTGTATACATAACCGTAAATTTAAATTTGCAATAAAAGGAAATTTATCTACGTTATACCTTTCGTATGACGTGTAGCGGGAACGACATCAACCGGAATGATCCTCGCTAGAATCGTCTCTATCCGTATCCACGCCGAGTTCCTCGGGATGACTTCGCTAAGCCACGAGCTTCGTCTTCGTACGGGTTACTAGCCTCGTGTTGAAGACGACGTGATCGAGAGATGATCACGATCCGAATCCAAATTCGGATCCTAAGACGAGTCCTGAAAACTCGCTTCTCCGGAGAGGTATTCGTCAACCGATTGACGAATCCTTCGTCCTCCACCTTAGAGGATTACCGAAGATCGAATCCCCGGTAATTTATCCGCTGTCGGAGTTCTAACCGTCGTCCAAACGACGCTCCGACGAGAGGAGAAGAAGCTGTCCAGAAAACTGGACAGCTTGGTGGAGGAGTAGGCGCCGGCCAAAACAAGGAAGCCAAGTGCTCACCTTGATGCCAAACCTAAGGAGGATCGCCGGAACTCTTCCGGCAGCAGCTTGATGCCGGCGAGGAGGAAGGAAGCATCCTTCTGGACGCCGGTTGGAGGAGCTATGGGCTGGGCGGCAAGAGAAGTTGGCGCCAACTCAAAAGGGGAGATGAGGTGGGCGGCCAAACTAGGGTTGCCTCTTCATTAGTGCTTAACAAACCCTAAAACCCTTTTTTATAGAGAACTAATTCTCTTAATGGTTATTGGATCATAACCATTAGGCCCGTTAACCCGCTCCATTAAGATAAGTTAAAATAAACCAAACCATGATGGTTTATTTTAAGTTAAAACGAACCGAACCAACTTTTGGTTCATTCGTTTAAAATAAACCAAACCCTTTGGTTTATTCTCCTCCATTGGATTAGAACCAAACCATTTTGGTCCATCCATTATGTCTTCATAAGACACGGCTCATCCACGCTTCCATTGCGACTGAAACGATTTCATGCTCGCTCCATGTTTGGTCCAACCAAACTTAGTTTCTCTCGGTCTGAGAATCCCATTCTCAAGCTCGTTTTAAATCCTTTGGATTAGGCTCGTTGTGCGTGTGACCAAATAGGTTCTCGGTTTATGTTGGCCGTCTATAATTAACCATTAATTATAGAACGATCATGAGTGGCACCTAGTAGTACATCATGATCCCCAATTAACCGAAAAGATCAACGGTTGATCGAACTATTTACGAAACCCTTGATGGCTCGAATGATTCGTGCCCCATTCCCTTCACTCATCTTATACCCACTTGGTTGGGACATGGTCTATTGTGTCGTGCCCACTAAGTGACTCGTCATACCTAGCCCAAGTATTATTTCCTCGTTCTACAGTTCTAGTTACTCCACATGTATCGAAGAGTACCTTACTCTAAACATGTAATGCTTTGGCCAAAGACTTTAGTAACAATCCGACGAGAGGCCATGGGTATACATCTCCTCGCAAGGAGTGGTGAATCCTTTATAGGCTATTCAAACACCTTCGATCACTTCGACTTATACCAAATCATCCCGGGTCCACATCTCCTCGGAGATGTTTGCTTAAGATGTCAAAGCATAAGTCTCCATGATCAAGATGACTTGAATACCGCAAGTCAAAGGACCATCGCACTTAAGCCACAGTAAGAACTTCATTGACATATCTATATATGCAGAGAACCATATGAAGTCTTACGGCTGGTCACTCCAATGAACTAGTTACCATAACTAGCATCCACGATTAACTCGGACATCACTATGTCTCGGCCGGTGAGAATCGGTGCTTGGATACACCAAGGAGTATACCTCGTGCTAGTCTCGACAGAATTGATGGTGTCCAAATCCATCAATTCATCGACTAGGGATAATTCCGATACATCACAATTACACATGTAGAGATACTCACTAGTTGTGATACAATCACAAATTCTCTCATGCTGTGAATCTTATCGTGGACATTCAGTAAATGAGTTTAAGATCCAATCAAATACATAAAACATGTATACTCAAATAGTGAATCTTCATTTATCATATAAATGGTTCATACATAAGGCGATTGCCTTAGGACATCTCTCATATATTACTAACAGACTCCCACTTGACCTAATGCCAATCGCTACGGTATCCAATACCATAAGCTCGAACATGACCCTCAAACTTATTTTGAGGTAATACCTTAGTCAAGGGATCCGCTAAGTTCCTTTCAGTGGGAATTTTCTCGATTTGTATTTTGTTCCTACTGATGATCTCTCTGATAAGATGATAGCGGCGAAGCACACGTTTGGATCATTGATGAGACCACATCAAGTTCAGAGATGAACTTCTTGATCCAAACCGCTTCCTTTGCTGCTTCCAAAGCTGCAATGTATTCTGCCTTAGTGGCAGAATCCGCTATAGTGTCAAGCTTGGAACCTTTCCAACTTATTGCGCCTTCATTCTAGGTGAATACATATCCGGACAAAGAGCTGAATCATCCTTGTCTGTCTGGAAGCTGGCATCCGTATACCCGCGTATCACCATGTCCCCTTCTCCATATATTAGGAACACATCCTTAGTTCTTCTCAAGTACTTAAGGATCGTCTTAACAGCCGCCCAATGATCCATTCCTGGATCGGACTGGTATCTGCTCGTGACACTCAAATCATACGATACATCGGGCCTCGTACATAACATAGCATACATGATAGATCCTATTGCGGATGCATAGGGAATCTTACTCATGTAAATCCTCTCGTCTTCTGTGCGCGGACACATAGACTTCGAAAGGTGTACCCCATGCCTGATGGGTAGGAAACCTTTCTTGGATTCCGACATGCTAAACCTCTTTAGCACTCGGTCTATGTGTGTAGACTGCGAAAGACCAAGCAACCGTTTCAATCTATCTTTATAGATCTTAATCCCGAGGATGTAGGTTGCTTCTCCCATGTCTTTCATGGAGAATGTCTTGGATAACCAAACCTTCACTGACTGTAAGATTGAAACATCGTTTCCTATAAGTAGTATGTCATCGACATACAATACTAGGAACACGACTGTACTCCCACTTGTTGGATCGAAAGTGTCGCTAGAGGGGGGGGGGGTGAATAGCGATACGGTGTCGTTAAAAACTTTTGCAATAAGTAAAAAGCAAGTAGAGAATGCACGTAGACAAGATATTTTCGTGGTTCACAATCTTTCGATTGCTAATCCACGGCCCTAGTGATCCTTGATCACGTCACGGAGCAATTCACTAAAACCACTCCTCCTCGTTGGAAGTAGAAGCAACGATTACAAAAGAAATCAAGGCAAGGACACTCCCCCTTTCCTTGTTACGATTAAAGCACAAAGACAATTTAAAGAAGTAGAACTTAAATAAATATACCGACAACTCTTATAAGTAGAAGATGTAGCTTTCGTTGTCGACGGCACTTCGTCGTAGCAAATGTGAGTAGTAGTAGCGGCGTTACGACGGCGTGTTGAGAGCTCTTGAATTCTTGTTTTTTGCTTGGCTTGAACATGTCTATTTATGGATATTGATCTATGAATTTAGACATAGGTAGTGTCCAAGGTGAGGTTCTTATCCCCAAGACTTGTTCATCCACATCCTTCGCCTAACTCAAGGATGAGGTGTTTCATCCAACCACCTTGTGACACCTCCAACCTCATTGTGCGACAACTAAAGGAAGAGGTGTTTCATCCCACCACCTTGTGCCACCTCCAACCTCCTTGTGCGCCAACTCGAGGATGAGGTGTTTCATCCAACCACCTTGTGCCACCTCCAACCTCCTTGGGCGCCAACTTGTTGGAGCCATTCAACTTGTGCCACATCATGGGAGCCAACCATCTTGTGCCAACTCACCTTATTTTGGGCGCCCACCACAAGGAAGCTTGGTGATGGTTTGATGTCCACCTTGATGCCACATCACCCTTTGTACCAAAACACGAGTCAAGTCCAAATTCACCCCTTGAAATTCGAGCCTTCTCGAGGTCGAACTTGACTAGCAGCTTGATGTAGTCAAAGGGTTTTGACCGCAGACAAGTTAGCTTAAAATATAAAGTACGATGGTTCTAACCATCCGATCTCGACCTAGACCTTCCATTGGAGGTATTGGGTGGATCTACGCTTAACGACCTTGACACACGAGCTACCTTGTAGCCTCGCTCGCCTTCACCCGAGTACTCGGCTTCCTCCAAGTCCCTCGGCGTTCGACCACCTCGGTTCCCACCGGTGTCGCAGACCTTCCGCCAACTTTAGCATTTCGCACACTTAATCGAGCTCGTAAGATAACAAATATACCCTTAACTATTGAGCCTTTTGCCATAATCAAAATACCGTTCGACTTTGGTGCCCACCGCACCAACAATCTCCCTTTGATTCATGGCAAACCGACACAAAAGTTAAGGAAAAATTAAGCATAACGCTAGCATAAAGATTAAATATGAATGAGCTAGCATAATGATTAAGCATGAATGAGCTAGCATAAAGATTAAATATGAATGAGCTAGCATAATGATTAAGTATGAGTGAGAAATATTATTGTTTCAAGTTCTCCCCTTTGAGGTAACCTCCCCTTGACCAAGGTGAGTTCTTGAAAATAATTTTTACTCCCTTAATAGTTGCTTAAGTAAACGGAATTACTTAATATAAAAGGTAATAATTTTGTTTACTTTCTTCCTTACTTTTGTGACTTTCTCCCTTTGCCTTAACACAAAAAGTTAGTAAATAAATATAAGGGTATTTAAGACCCAGCAAGTTCCCAATATAAATATATTTTTTTTAAAATAATAATAAGCTTGAAAATATGTTCATCTAAAATGTACAACTCCGGTTGGACTTGATTGATATAGAATGATCAATAAGTCTTGAAGGAGTTGATTAATTTTAAATAATTATACTCCATGGTTCATGTCGAATCACTGAATCTACGTCGAACTGTGAGTAAGGTCCTAACATCTCACGCCTGCCTACGTGGCTAAGTACACAAACACATTAGTCCTATGTGTTGTGAGATGTGTTGGCTCCTTAAATCTATAGGTATATGATTTCTAAGGTAAGACTTAGGCTAATTTCATAAAAAGAAGCAAAAGTAGAGTACATATATAGAAAAATTTAAATCCTACTCTATTACGCACATACCTAACTTTCGTCTTAATAAACTAAATTCGGCTTCTGGTAGTGGTTTGGTGAAGATGTCCGCTAGGTTTGATTTGGACTCAACATACTCTAGTTGTATAGTTCCATTAGTTACATGTTCCCTAATGAAGTGGTGTTTAACTTCTATATGTTTTGTCCTAGAATGACATATTGGATTTTTAGTTAAGTTAATTGAACTAATGTTATCTATGTAGGTTTTAATGTTGTTAAAGATTAAGCTAAAGTCTTGGAGAGTGTGCTTCATCCACAGTGAGTGAGAGACACACTCACCCATCGCAACGATTTGGTAGATAAGGCAACGCAATGTCGCTTCTATCGCACTAACTTACTAGACTCTAGCCGAGGATTTGACAACAACCACTCGTGCTCTTTCTATCGAGTTTACTACCGGCATAGTCGGAGTCGGAGTAGCCGATTAGATTAAACTCGGTAGATCTAGGGTACCAAATACCTACGTTTAGCGTGCCCTTTAGATATCTAAGGATACGCTTGACTAGGGTTAGGTGAGACTCCTTGGCACAGTTTGTAACCTTGCGCACATACTTACATGAATAAAATGTCGAATTCATTTCGCGGTTAAGTATAGGAGACTTCCTATTGCGCTCCTATAGTATTTTAGGTCTACGGGTTTTCCTTCTACATCTTCGTTTATATTAACATTAGTTGCCATAGGTGTATTGATTATTTTAGCATCTTGCATTCCAAATCGATTTATTAAGTCCTTAGTATATTTTTGTTGATGTAAATATATTCCATCTTTAGTTTGTTTAATTTGTAAACCTAAGAAGAAACTTAACTCTCCTAAATTCATTTCAAATTCACTTTCCATAAGTGAGATGAATTAGTTTAGCGAGGATCGAGTTAGTAGTTCCAAAAATTATATCATCTACATAGATTTGGGCTATAAAGATTTCTTTTCCTACGGTTTTACGAATAAGGTTGGGTCGACTAAACCTTGGTTGAATACTTTGGACTTAAGTTAGATCTATAGCTTTTCGTTCATAGCTCTTGTGGATTGTTTGAGTCCATATAGGTCTTTCTTAAGTCTAAGGACATGGTCGAGGTTTATCTAGATTTTCGAATCAGGAGGTTGGTAGCGTAAACTTCTTCCTTAATGTATCCATTCAAAAATGCTGACTTGACATCCATTTGAAACAATTTAAAACCTCGATGTGCATATGCTAACAACATTCGGATGGACTCTAGTCGGCTGCAGGCGTAGGTCTCATCGTAATCTAAACCTTGACTTGACTAAACCCTTTTGCGACTAACCTAGCTTTATTTCTAACTACTTCACCTTTATCATCAAGTTTATTTGAAATACCCACCTTGTTCCAATAATTGATTTTTCTTTAGGTGGTGGTACTAATTCCCGGACTTCATTTCTAGTGAATTGAGCTAGCTCTTCTTGCATAGCAATAATCCGGATCGGGATCAAGAAGTGCTTGTTCAATAGTTTTGGGTTCGATTTTGGAAATTAACTTGAGATAAGGTTTCAATATGAAGCTCTAGTTCGAACCCCTAAATTTGGATCACCTATAACTTGATTGATAGGATGATTTGTTTGAGTCTTAGTGTGACTCGGGTTAGGGTCATCTATCACTTGGTCGATAGGATGACTTGGGTGAGTTCTAGTTTGACTTGGGTTAGAGTCATCTATCACTTGGTCGATAGGATGACTTGGGTTAGGGCGAGATTCAAGTTCAAGATCAGAGTCGGGTTCGCTATAAGTTGATTTGCTAGTTGGTTTTGTTAAGGATTGAATGGGTTCGTGTCCTTCTTCGAAAACTATATTAATGGTTTCTTCGACTCTAAGAGTGTCGTGATTGTATACCCTATAAGCTCTACTGGTGGTTGAGTATCCTAGAAAGGTTCCAGTAGAGGTTTTGGATTTGAATTTCCCTAGGTAATCCTTAGTGTTTAAGATATGTACCTTGCATCCAAATCGATTTATTAAGTTTTTAAACCTAAATCATCTCACCAATATCTACATGATCAAAACATGTTATTCCTATGTGTTATTGTGAGATGACTATCAATTTTACTTGATTAATTTTAATGAATTTAAATTAACCAACATTAGGTTAGATTCGGATTTAGTCTAAGCTCATCAAGTAATCTTTTCAAGAGATTAGCTTCCAGGTCGTGGCGAGGCACAGAGGCCTTCTTTGATCGGAACAACGACCACTTCCTTAGACAAAGCTAATTTCAAGAAATTGATAACTCGACTTACTTGAGACTACGTCTTGGTCTAACTAGTTATTTTTGAAAAGAGGCTCCCCGAGGCTCAATCTTTTAAATAGGATTTTAGTTGGTTTATTTTGAAAAGAGGCTCCCAGAGGCTCAATCTTTTCAGGATTTTAGTTGGTTATGAGTCCTATCTAACCATTCTAAAAATAAAGGAAAAACTAAGCATGCAATTTCTAAGACTTAACAAAAATACATTTTGTATTGGCTCCCACTGGACCATTGAATCGAGTGGGTCTATTCACATAGTGAATTTGGTCCTTGGGAACCCAATACATGTTAGATCCTAAAGTTGAAATCAAAGTGGTCTTAGGGACCCATGCTTGGACATTTTTCTTATGTTGGTTTACTATAGACATATATGACTTATTGGTTGTATTTGAGTTAAACCCGAGTCGGCCTTGTTGTACACACGGCCCTTTGTGATCAAGTAAGAGGTCAAGTCCCTTGGATCCCAAAGTGAACCTTTCCAACGTGTTCCTAAGGTCTTGACTTGTGTTTTCAAAAGCGAGTTCTCAACTTCAAGCTTTTCAGCTTGAGTTGAGTCCTCCTCTTGAATCAGTAGTCGAAGAGGTTAGGGAGACCTCATGTTTGAGAAGGTTAACCTCCTCAATTAGGTCTCGACCTTGGACTCGGACTTAGCTAGTTTCTTATTTAAAAATTTAATTGCACCATACAAAGTATTAAGTAGCGACCGACTTACCCTTAATGATTCTTTTGAACCGGATACGGATCCGTGGCTTGTCTTGAATGGAAGCTCATCATCGGATTCGGACTCGGACTCTTCTTGATTTGAGTCGTGCTCGGTCGGCTTGGCCATTAGAGCTTGGATATAAATCTTCTTCCTCCGACAACTCCTCCCAAGTAGCGTTTAGCGCTTTCTTGGTCTTTGATGCGTTATTCTTTAGCTTTGGGCACTCGGACTTGATGTGGCCGAACACAATTGCACTCATAGCATCTAAAATTAGAAGTATTTGAATTAGGTTTAGGCTTACCTTGTTAGTCGTTTTTCGTCTCTTGATCATCTTAGAACTAGATTGACTAGTTGGATTCTATTCGAGTCTACTTAGGATTCGGACTCGCCTTCTTCCTTGGGGTGGCTTGCTTGCGGGCTTCTTCTTCTTGGAACTCGCAACTAACGCAATACTCTTCTCGGCACAGACCACGTTAGTTTGCTCATGTAATTCAAGTTCGAAAACAATTCGTCTAACCTAATTTTAGAAAGGTCCTTGGAGACCTTGTAGGCATCGACCATGGATGCCCACAAGGTGGTCCTAGGAAACGAGTTAAGAGAATACCTGATAAGGTCGCGATTCTCGACCTTTTATCCGATGGCATGGAGTTGGTTGACGATGTCTTGAATGAGCATGTAGTTGAGTTGCGGTCTCGTTTTCCTGCATTTTCAAGTTATACAATTTATTTAAAAGTAAATCTCTTTTACATACCTTCGTGTGTCGGTGCCTTCGTGTAGTTCCACTAGCTTGGTCCATAAGTCCTTTGCACTAATGAAGGGGACGCGGTTGAGCTCTTCCTTGGACAACCCACATTGCAAGATTTGAGTTGCCTTGGCATCGGCTTCTACTTGTTTTTCATGGAATTTGACCATTGATCGTAACCCAAAGATTCACCATCTTCATTAATAGGAAGTGTGAAACCGGTTTGGATTACGATCCACATCTCGATTTGGGTTTTAAGAAATCATTCCATCAGACCCTACCAATAACGAAAGTCATTACCGTTGTAAAACTGTGCACGGGCGGTGCTAAACCCTTCGAGATGGGCAATATAAAAACAAGAAGAAGAACGAAGAAAATAATCTTGCAAATCACACACTGAAAGAATATTCAAGACTTTCGTCTTGGATTAGTAATCTTGAGAAGTAAAAAGATATATAAAATGTAACTTGCAAAAGAAATAAACAATCAAATCACGAATGTAGTTGAAGTTCGGAGGACAACCTTACTCGGGATCTAACAGAAGGACAACCTTATCCGGATCCTAAAGCCTCTAATGCAATTCTATATGTAGGAGAAGATAAGCAAGTGAAATAATTATCACGAAAACAGAAATAAATAAATAAAAAATCTGTAAAAAAGAAAAACAAAGCTTGATTGGTGTTTTCACAGAATCTTTGCGCCCCCGGCTCTGATACCAATTGTTGGATCTAAAGTGTCGATTGAGGGGGGGGGTGAATATCGATAAGATGTCGTTAAAATAGTTTTGCAATAAGTAAAAAGCAAGTAGAGATGCAGAAATATAAAGTAGACAAGATATTTTTACGTGGTTCACAATCTTTCGATTGCTAATCCACGGCCCTAGTGATCCTTGATCACGTACGGAGGGCAATTCACTAAAACCACTCCTCTTCGTTGGAAGTAGAACAGCGATTACAAAAGAAATCAAGGCAAAGGGACACTCCCCTTTCCTTATTCGATTAAAAAGCACAAAGACAATTTAAAAGTAGAACTTAAATAAATATACCGACAACTCTTATAAGTAGAAGATGTAGCTTTTCGTTTGTCGTGACGCCGTCGTAGCAAATGTGAGTAGTAAGCGGCGTTACTGACAGTGTTGAGCTCTTGAATTCTTGTATTTGCTTGGCTTGAACATGTCTATTTATGGATATTGATCTATGAATTTAGACATAGGTAGTGTCAAGGTGAGGTTCTTATCCCCAAGACTTGTTCATCCACATCCTTTGCGCCAACTCAAGGATGAGGTGTTTCATCCAACCACCTTGTGCCACCTCCAACCTCCTTGTCGCCAACTCAAGGATGAGGTGTTTCATCCAACCACCTTGTGCCACCTCCAACCTCCTTGGGCGCCAACTTGAGGATGAGGTGTTTCATCCAACCACCTTGTGCCACCTCCAACCTCCTTGGGCGCCAACTTGTTGGAGCCATTCAACTGTGCCACATCATGGGAGCCAACCATCTTGTGCCAACTCACCTTATTTTGGGCGTCCACCACAAGGAAGCTTGGTGATGGTTTGGATGTCCACCTTGATGCCACATCACCCTTTGTACCAAAACACGAGTCAAGTCCAAATTCACCCTTGAAATTCGAGCTCTTCTCGAAATTTGGAACTTGACTAGCGGTTGGTGTAGTCAAAGGGTTTTGGGATGATACAAGTTAGCTTAAAATATAAAAATCACGATGGTTCTAACCATCGATCTCGACCTAGACCTTCCATTGGAGGTATTGGGTCGGATCTACGCTAACGACTTTGCCCGGCTTTCACACGAGCTTACCTTGTAGCCTCGCTTAGGTCTTCACCCAGTACCTCGGCTTCCTCGAAGTCCCTCTGGCGTTGCCCGACCACCTCGGTTCCCACCGGGTGTCGGAACCTTCCTCCGCTCAACTTTAGCATTTCTGCACACTTAATTGAGCTCGTAAGATAACAAATATACCCTTAACTATTGAGCCTTTTGCCATAATCAAAATACCGGTTCGACTTTGGTGCCCACTGCACCAACACCACTAACCTTCTTGTACACACAAGGTTCGTCTGGATTTTGTGAGAAATCAAACCTTTTGATGGTCTCATCAAAACGGATATTCCATCTCCTGGATGCTTGCTTCAATCCATATATGGACCGTCGTAATTTGCATACCTTGGTTTTATCGACCGATGTGAAACCCTCAGGTTGTATCATATACACGTCCTCGAGCAGGTTTCCATTAAGGAAAGTTGTTTTCACATCCATCTGCCATATCTCATAATCATAATGAGCCGCTATGGCCAGGAGCATCCGAATGGATTTAAGCATAGCTACAGGCGAATAGGTTTCGTCATAATCAACACCTTGTTTTTGACGATATCCTTTCGCCACCAATCTAGCCTTATAGGTAATCACATTACCATCCATGTCGGTTTTCTTCTTGAAAACCCACTTGCACCCTATAGGCTTTATCCCTTCAGGTGGGTCAACCAAGTTCCAAACTTGGTTTTCATACATGGAATCCATTTCCGACTTCATGGCACCAAGCCACTTATCCCTTTCTGAACTTGTTAGCACTTCTTCATAACTGGTAGGCTCCTCATCATCAATGAGTAACACGTTGTTCGATTCACTTACGAGAAATCCATATCTCTCAGGAATATTGCGTGTTCTACCAGATCTACGAAGATGTGGTGTTACAATAGGTCCAGTCGATTGCTCATCACTATGAGTTGTGGTACATTGTATTGCTTCACCGGTATCTCATCAATGTCTATTTGAGTCTCTCGAGGCCTCCTCAAGCTCAGCGACACTCCACTATTTTCTTGCAAGAGAAACTCTTTCTCTAGAAACCACGCATGCCTTGAAACAAACACCTTTTGTTCCACAGGATGATAGAATTAGTAACCCCTTGTTTCCTTAGGGTATCGAATAAATAGACATTTATCGGACTTAGCATCCAATTTATGCGTCTGATCCTTCACATAGCGGGACAACCCCATATCTTCAAGTAAGATACATGAGGTTTCTTACTATTCCATATCTCATATGGAGTAGTTGAGACTACCTTAGTAGGCATTACATTTTAACAAAGCGGTATGCGAAGTGCATAGCCCCAAAAGGACTTAGGAAGAGTTGCATGATTCATCATTGACCTGACCATGTCCAACAAGGTCCGGTTACGCCTCTCAGATACACCATTATGCTGTGGTGTATAGGGAGGAGTCCATTGAGACAATATGCCATTGTCTCTTAGATAATCAAGAAACTCTTGACTTAAGTATTCACCACCTCGATCCGATCGAAGTATTTTAATACTCTTGTCATGTTGTTTCTCTACTTCATTTCTGAATTCTTTGAACCTTTCAAAGGCTTCAGACTTGTGTTTCATCAAGAACACATACACAAACCGTGAGTGATCATCGGTGAAGGTAATGAATTAGCTATAGCCTCCTAATGCTTGAGTTGACATAGGTCCACATACATCAGTATGTATTAGACCTAGTAACTCTCCCACTCGTTCACCTTTTCCAGTAAAAGGTAACTTAGTCATCTTGCCTTTTAAGCATGATTCGCATGTATCGTATGAATCCAATTCAAGCGATTCGAATTCACATCGGTGTAATTCGGACATGCGTTTCTTGCTTATATGGCCAAGACGACAATGCCACATGTGGGAGTCTATTTGATTATCCTTTCGAGCACTCTTGTTGCTCGCTTCGATATTGCAAATGTCACTGGATACGTCCAACGTATAAAAACCATTGCTTAAAGTTCCAGTCCCATAAAGAACTCCATTTAAAGTTATGTAACAATAATTGTTACTAAAAGTCAAATGGTACCAATTTCTATTTAAACAAGAAATAGAAATGATGTTCTTTATCAGCGAAGGAATATAAAAGCAATTGTCCAGTTCTAAGACAAGTCCTGTAGGGAGTTTCAACAAATCGTTCGATGGCGATTCACGGCAACCTTTGCTCCATTCCCAACACGTAAATTTGACTCTCCCTTGGAGTCTTCTTCTATTCCTTAGCCCATGTATGTCATTACATATATGTGAGCCACACCCGATATCAAATACCCAAGTGTCTAGAAATAGAATGACAATCAATAAAGAAGATTTACGAAGAAGATGGGGCATCAGATGCCTTATCCTTCTTCACGGACTCAAGATAAATCTTGCAGTTTCTTCGTCAATGATCCTCTTTGCCATAATGATGGCAAGTGTCCTTTTGAGTTGGTTTTGCCTTTTTAGCCTTTTTCTTCTTTCCCTTCTGTTGTTCCTTTGACTCCCTCTTAGAACCTTTCTTCGAGGAATCAATTAACAACACCGTCCCTACTCATGCTTCTCGAGAAGACTCCACGGTCTTGACATGATGGCGATACCACAGATGAACCTTCTTACATCTCGGAGGTGAAGTGGAGCTTGAGACTTGAACCTTCGAATCTCACTTGCTCATCAACCAACTCATAAAGATGAAGGACTACGATATGAGCATCCATATGCTCATGCTTTTTCGTAAGCTTGGGTTCCATCATGGCTAGCATGATGCAACTCATTTGTTGAGAATCACTCACATGTTTACGATAGGCCAACAATTGGTCGAGTTGCATTGTCACTAGGATGGGCGGGAAGAGGCGCGAGGACATCGCAAGCTTTTCCACCTTGAGAACAATTCTCAAGTTTCTAAGCTAGATCCAAGAAGTTCGGCCCGATCAATTTATTTGAATCAAAATGGAGCATAAATTCAAACACATCATGATCAATATATTAACTTAGAAATACAAAGCGAGCATATATGAGAAAATGATTTTAAAAATGCATCAATATACATTTATAAATCCCATTCATTTTTCGAATTTTCAAAAACCCCAAAATCACTTCGGGAGATCGTAGGTCCATCTCCGAATGGGCTGATATCCATCATAGTTATGAACAACCTTGGAGAGAGTCCAACAAGCCATTCATAACTACGACGGTAGGTATCAACTATACCGATTGTATATCACGTATATGCAACTATCACAATGTGCTATCAACTAATTGAATATTCACACATACATGGGTTGTTAACACATTAACAAGTATGCATCATATGCATAGCACCCAACTTCACCTCCCTTTACATCGACCTTGGAGAGAGTCCAACAAGCCGATGCTCCAGGTTAAAGCCAACCCATTAATCGGGACATAGTTTTAATATGGTTTAGGCGCATTCAACCAATTAGCCCAGCTTGGAGAGAGTCCAACAACCAAAGCTAACGATTGACCTCTGACTCTTACCATATTAGTATTAAACTATTCCATGGTTTGAACATATTAGGGTTGAGCGAGCTTGGAGAAGTCCAACAACCCAAACAAGAAACAGAACTCTGGTTCTAACCATATTAATGGAAGGTGTAGGCTTTAATATTGAGTTAGGGTTTTTATGTCTCATCCTCTTTGCATGCAAATAACTATTATCTACATGGCATGACATACATGGCATACATCTACATGTCACGACACGCATGACATAATGTTATGCATCTAATGCAATTACATGGCATACAATTATGTCATGTATATATTTCCTTATATGTCATAACTATTTATGGAAATAAAATATGTTTAAGATTTGATTCTCCAAATCAAATCATAATTAAATTAGGAAACAAATTTCCAAATCTAATCACATATTTTATTCATGGAATTATTTGATTAAGGAAAATCTATTTAGGAAACCAATTTCCTAAATCATTAAAACTTCTTATGGAAATAAAATATTTTAAAATTTGATTTCCCAAATCAAATCATGATTAAATTAGGAATTTTCAGAATCTAATCAAATATTTTATTTATGGAAAATATCAATTTCCATAAATACTTCCAACTTTCCAAAAGTGGAAGATTTCCATAAATACTTCTAGACTTTCCAAAATTGAAAAATTTCCATAAATACTTCTAAATTTCCAAAATTAGAAAATTTCCAGAAATACATTATGACTATCGCAAAACCATTTACGATTATGTCGAAACACAACCTGGGCTCTGATACCACTGTTGGGTTTCCGGCACCGCGGCGTGTGTGTGTTCGATCATGTTTAGTAAACATGAGCACAGCGGAAGCAATTAAAAATAATAAATCTATATTTATTACAACACACACAACACACGCATGCTATTACAACAAGTGTAGACATAACCGTAAATTAAAATTTGCAATAAAGAAATTTATCTCGTTATACCTTTCGTATGGCGTGTAGCGGGAGCGGCATCAGCGGAGCGATCCTCGCTAGAATCGTCTCTATCCGTATCACGCCGAGTTCCTCGGGATGACGCTAAGCCACGAGCCGTCTTACGTGCGGGTTACTAGCCTCGTGTTGAAGCAGCGTGATCGAGAGATGATCACGATCCGAATCAAATTCGGATCCTAAGGCAGTTCTCAAAACTCGCTTCTCCGGAGAGGTATTCGTCAACCAATTGGCCAGAATCGCCGTCCTCCACCTCAGAGGATTACGGAGATCGAATCCCGATAAGTTAGCGCTGTCGGGCTCTAACCATCGTCCAAGCGGCGCTCCGGCGAGAGGAGAACAAGCTGTCAGAAAACTGGACAGCTTTGGTGGAAGATAGGCGCCCGGCCAAAACAAGGAAGCCAAGTGCTCACCTTGATGCCAAACCTAGGAGATCACCGGAACTCTTGGCAGCAGCTCGGCGCCCTTGGCAAGGAAGCAGCCTTCTGGGCGCGGTTGGAGGAGCTATAGGGCTGGGCGGCAGAGAAGTTGGCGCCAACTCAGAACTAATTCTCTTAATGGTTATTGGATCATAACCATTAGGCCCGTTAACCGCTCCATTAAGATAAGTTAAAATAAACCAAACCATGATGGTTTATTTTAAGTTAAAACGAACCGAACCAACTTTTGGTTCATTCGTTTAAAATAAACCAAACCCTTTGGTTTATTCTCCTCCATTGGATTAGAACCAAACCATTTTGGTTCATCCATTATGTCATCATAAGACACGGCCCATCCATGCTTCCATTGCGACTGAAACGATTTCATGCTCGCTTCATGTTTGGTCCAACCAAACCTTGTTTCTCTCAGTCTGAGAATCCCATTCTCAAGCTCGTTTTAAATCCTTTGGATTAGGCTCGTTGTGCGTGTGACCAAATAGGTTCTCGGTTTATGTTGGTCGTCTATAATTAACTATTAATTATAGAACGATCATGAGTGGCACCTAGTAGTACATCATGATCCCCAATTAACCGAAAAGATCAACGGTTGATCGAACTATTTACGAAACCCTTGATGGCTCGAATGAATCGTGCCCCATTCCCTTCACTCATCTTATACCCACTTGGTTCAGGACATGGTCTATTGTGTCAGTCCCCACTTGTCTGACTACGTCACACCTAGCCCAAGTATCATTTCCTCGTCCTACGGATTCTAGTTACTCCACATGTATCGAAGAGTACCTTACTCTAAACATGTAATGCTTTGGCAAAGACTTTAGTAACAATCCGACGAGAGGCCATGGGTATACATCTCCTCGCAGAGTGGTGAATCCTTTATAGGCTATTCAAACACCTTGATCACGCTTATACCCAATCATCCCGGGTCCACATCTCCTTAGAGATGTTTGCTTAAGATGTCAAAGCATAAGTCTTCATGATCAAGATGACTTGAATACCGCAAGTCAAAGGAACATCGCACTTAAGCCACAGTAAGAACTTCATTGACATATCTATATATGCAGAGAACCATATGAAGTCTTACGGCTGGTCACTCCAATGAACTAGTTACCATAACTAGCATCCACGATTAACTCCGGACATCACTATGTCTCCAGCCAGTGAGAATCAGCTGCTTGGATACACCAAGGAGTATACCTCATACTAGTCTCGACAGAATTGATGGTGTCCAAATACATCAATTCATCGACTAGGGATAATTCCGATACATCACAATTACACATGTAGAGATACTCACTAGTTGTGATCCAATCACAAATTCTCTCATGCTGTGAATCGTATCGTGGACATTCAGTAAATGAGTTTAAGATCCAATCAAATACATAAAACATGTATACTCAAATAGTGAATCTTCATTTATCATATAAATGGTTCATACATAAGGCGATTGCCTTAGGACATCTCTCATATATTACTAACATAAAAGAGACGAAATACTCAAAACCACCTCTAGCCTGGATAGACATAGGACCACACAAATCATAATGAACCAATTCTAACTCATCTTTGGCTCTATACCCCTTGGCCTTAAAAGGCCTCTTGGTCATCTTACCCTCCAAGCAAGATTCACAGGTTGGGAGATCCTCCACCACTAATGAACCCAAAGGTCCATCAGCTATCAACCTTTGAATTCTGCTTAGGTTAATGTGACCAAGCCTAAGATGCCAAAGATATGTTTGGTTAATCTTCAAAGGTTCTTTTCTCTTATTAGAATTAGAATATGAGTTATTAATTTCAATATGCATCGTGGGAGGTTTTGGTTCAAGTGTGTATAAATTTCCTATCAATGCACCCGAACAGATAATGTCCCTATTTCTTCTTATAACAACTCTATCATTAAAAGAAATAGAATATCCATCCATAAATAATTTAGAAACCGAAATTAAATTCTTTCTAAATAAGGGTACATAAATGCAATTCTTAAGAACCAAAAGTTTATTTTCCTCAAAAGATAAATGAACACCTCCCACTGCAACAGTCGCCACCTTCGTGGCATCGCCCAAGTACACGATAATCTCCCCCTCAGCCAGTCGTCTGGTTTTCTGGAACCCCTGCAATGTATTGCATACATGATCAGTGGCTCCCGTATCTACACACCAGGTGCCGGTAGATAACACCGCTAAATATGTTTCAACGACTAAGCCAAAAGATATACCTTTGTTCTTGCGGTTGGGACAGTCCTTCTTCCAGTGTCCAGTCTGCTTACAAGTGAAGCACTTGCCTTTCGGCATCTTCACTCCTCCCTGAGTTCCTCCCACCGCCTTCGCCCCAGTTCGTTTCTTCTTCTTCTTACCTTTCGGCTTAGAAGTAGAAACATTTTGGGTCACCATGGCATGTGCCTGAGCACTCTGATGAAATAGCCCCTCTGCCACCTGGAGTTCTGTCAGAAGCTCTGCCAACGAATACAACCTCTTGCTCATGTTGTAGTTCAGGCAAAACTGCTCAAAACTCCTA
Organism: Wurfbainia villosa; assembly: GCA_025175895.1. Taxonomy (NCBI): domain Eukaryota; kingdom Viridiplantae; phylum Streptophyta; class Magnoliopsida; order Zingiberales; family Zingiberaceae; genus Wurfbainia; species Wurfbainia villosa. The sequence goes on from CM045987.1 coordinate 98,901,344, forward strand.
GGTAGAGACTGGAGTATGATATCGACCTGGGTTTCCCCATCGATCTCAGCTCCAAGGACCTTCAGCTTATTCAAATGAGCCATCATCTTGAGAACATGATCCCTTACGGGTGTTCCCTCGATCATAGTGGTCGTCATCAAGTTTCTCATGACTTCTTGCCTCGTAGCCCGATTCTGGTGTCCGAAAAGCTCTTTGAGATTGAATATCATGTCATAAGCTGTGGGCATGGCTTAATGCTGATGTTGTTGTACATTTGACATAGATGCCAAAATGTAACACCGCGCCATCTCATCGGCCTTTACTCACTTCTTATAACTCTCGCAGGGCACTCTTCGAGGAGTACATATTTGTATTTCTCAGCAGTCAAGACAATGTCTAGATTCCTCTTCCAATAAACATAGTTGGGTCTAGTAAGTTTGTTCTCTTTCTGTATCACAGCAAGTGGGTTGAAAGTCATTTTGAAAGAAAACCTAAGAATCACATAAATCAAAACATTAGATTTCAAAAAATTATTGATTCCTCAAACAATAAAATTTTAAAATCAACCAACACCTCAAAACACCGAGAATATCGTATGCCACGATAGTGTGGACGTATACGAATTCTATATTTGTTAGAGGAGGTTTTACCCATTAATTTTACTATATTGTCAACCTAACTTTTTGACAAATAAAATTAATAGTTGGTTCCTCTTTGGCCCTACAAATAAAAGCAGTGACTCCGATAGGGAGGATACTTATATTTGTATCTAAGTGTTAACCATTACTTGGTACCAAGTAAATTATCTCGGGTTATGTGCCTTCTGATGGGGAAGTGCACACGCTCCTTAATAATTCCCTATAACCATATTTGACCATGTGATCCACAAACAAACTCATCCGATGGGGAGGAAGGCACTCAGAGCTGACGCGCAAGTTTGTTTGCATCACTTGTCAAATCGTAATGAAGGCCGTGGGAATTTATAAAAATTTCCCTCTCCCACTTAGTAATTTGAAATTTAGGAATTTTCCTAGCCTACGACATGCATATCAAACAAAAAGCAATAAATATGAAAAATAAATTATTTTCCAACTATTATGGCTTTTGTCTTCAATATGTCTCCCGTCGCATCGCCTTCTCGTCCACTCCTCCTACGCCATGTATGAGCCATCCGGAGATCCGAGCCGAGACTAAAACCTATTTTAATTTACATCCATCGATCCTATACTCCACGAGAGAGTGTACATGAAATCTAGATCGAAAGTAAAATAAAATAAAGAGTGGCTAAACAATGCCCTATCTAATTTACAAAAAATCAAATACTAGCCTCGTCAACCCCGAGGATTCAACAAAATAAATATTTACACACATACAATCACATACACACATATGGCCATAATAGTCGGATCTTATGCCTGCAACCAAAGAGTTAAACTACGCATATCCTACTATTACCCGACACATATAATATATGAAAATTGCATAAAAATTAACCGAATCCTAAACACACAAAACTGGAAACCTTGGCTCTGATACCAATTGATGGGTTTTGCTTATCTAGTCCGTGAAGGGAAACTTCGCTTCCCACTTCACCTCGGTCGTTTGTTCATGGAGATCCCATCAATGTCCCCGGATCAAAAAAATTAATCCTAGACAAAGGGATTGCCCAAACAACCAAGTCATCATCATGCTATTCGTTTAGAGAGGTCACTTGAATAAACTCGTTGTTCAAGCGACCAACCTCTATTCTACGAGTAGCCGCGGAATAGACAATGTACGGATCACCGGCTTTTGTATTTATGTTCGGGATCCAAGTATTATTTAGCCACAAACAGATTTATATCATGCTCATAATTGGAAAAACAAATACAAGCAAGTAACAAAAGAGAATAGAGAATAGGTATACCTCTCGATCTTCTAATATATGACCTTCCTCCTTTCAAACGTCGTGTGGGCGACGATCTACCAAAAGTTGAAGCTCCTAGACCACAAATATTCCTTCCTTTCTATTACAAAGCAAGAGGAAGAATAGAAACAAGGCTCTTCTCCTTCCTATAGCCAACCAACAAGCAACAAGGAGAATGTTTGCCGCCGACCAACAAGGAGAAGGAGATTATGGTGGAAACCGGCCAAGACACTAAGGGAAAGCCCTATATCTTTTTTCCACCACCTAAGGAGAAGAATAAGAGGGTCTTTGGCCGCTGGCCAATGGTTGGAAAAAGCTGGAGGGGCACCAACAGCTTGAGAAAGGAGAAGAAAGCAAGGAATTCTTTCCTTATTAGGTGCCGCCCAAGCCCAAACCCCAGCTCTCTTGCCGCCAACCTACAAAACCCTAACTTATCTTCATTCAAACTCCACGCCAACCCCTTGTCCTCCTTTTATAGAGTTAGGGATAAGCCTCCTTTTAATCTCCACCATTGGTTCTAGGGATTTAATCTCAACCGTCGGATCTAGAGATTTAATCTCAACCATCGAATCTTAGAGATTTAATCTCTACCTTTGGATCTAGAGTTTTGTTTCTATCCATTGGATCTAAGCTTCATGAGGTGTTAATAGGCTACATTAGGGACCATGAGGAGGAGTTGGATCTTGGACACCCATGGATCAAGCCCACATAAAGTCCGATCCATTAATGATAATCCAATCCACTAAAGAATTATCATTGATCTACCTCACCAATCCCCATAAGTTAATATGGGCTCCATATTTTATTTGTAGATTTTCTCCCCGTGTTTAAGATCTCGAATATCCGTTGATTAATTAATTTACTGACAATTAATTAATCAACATCTAACTCCATGAGCAGTACCACTCAACCTTTTCATCAAGCCGGACCAAGTCCACCTGCAGGGTTTACATGATGAACCTTATGAGCTCCTCAAGGGGACATCATCATCCAAATATATAGGACACGGTTTCCTCCTATAATCAACGACACACCATATAAATAATATCATCTCCCAACTTACCGAGCCTATCGATTTAATCTATAAATCTCGCCCATTGGTAAATCAAAGAGATGAATACTAAGTATATGTGCCCATTATTATATTGGGATTAAGAGTATGTACAATATAATATCTGAGGTCCGATTCGATTATGTTGTCAGCAATAAATCGAATCACCTCTAAGTCGGTCCTGCTCAATACATACAAAGTGCACTAGTGTGATTTTATGGTCAAGACAAACCAATACCAAATCACACTACAACCATTTCGATGGTTTGTCCAAAGCCATCTCGGTTGTGAGCCTTTACTTATACTTTTCAAGGAGCCGATAACATGATCTCCCGTGTGACACCACACACCATGTTATCTACAATGTAAAGTATTAGACAATATGCATAACCATAAAAATATACAAACAATGATTATGTGATTCTTATTTCAAAATAAAGATGTTCATACAAAAGATAGACTTTTCAATATACATCCCTACAAACTCAACTCACAGCCAACCACAACCCATGAATAGCCAATATAGCCTACTCTAGTCACCGGAACAACCCACTCGAGTCTTCTCCTCTCACTCACAGCTGCACAACAAGCAACAGACCCATTCAAAGCCTGTAATCGACCAAAATTCCAACTCACAGCCGGCGCTCCTTGCTCATAGCTGACTCCATCGACAGGAAATTCACCCCACAGATCACACAACTCAAAATATAACAATTTACAGCTAAAAGAGAGAGGCTAGATCAAGCTTACCAGCCTTGGACTCCATCGGCAGCCACCTTCCTCTTATCCTTTGTTCACCGGCTCAAGACACTGCCCAATTCATCAGATCAAGCTCAACTAAGGAAGATCACCAAACAAAACTCTTCTTCCTATCTAGAAACGGCCACCAAGTCAATAGACTCGATGTTGCCGCCGGCCAAGGAAGAGAACATGGAGTATAGGAACCGGCCAAAAGAGAATCAATGAGGGCATGGGCACCGGCCAACACTTGGAGAAGAGAAAGGAAAGCAATCCTTCTCCTTGTTGCCACCCAAACCCTAAACCTAGCTCTCCTAATTTCCGATCAAGGATGAAGGGAAGAAGAATAGGTTGAGCTCCGGCCAAGGTAGAGGGAAGAAGGATAGGTGTCGGCCAAACCTTGGAAGAAGAAGAAAAAATCCTTCTCCTCATGTTGCCGCCCACAACCAACACCCAAACCCTAACCCTAGCCGGCCACTCCTAATCCTAACCAAACTAGGATTACTTGCCGCCCAAGGGAAGCAAACCCTATTCTCATCTATCAAGTTGCCTCCCACCCCTAATCCATCCTTTTATAGGGTTAGGGATAAGCCTTGTTTTAATCTCCACCATTGGTTCTAGGGATTTAATCTCAACCGTCGGATCAAGAGATTTAATCTCAACCGTCGGATCTAGAGATTTAATCTCTACCTTTGGATCTAGAGTTTTGTTTCTGTCCATTGGATTTATGCTTCATGAGGTTTTAATAGGCTACAATAGGGACCATGAGGAGGAGTCGAATCTTGGCCACCCAATGGATCAAGCCCACATAAAATTCGATCCATTAATGATAATCCAATCCACTAAAGGATTATCATTGATCTACCTCACCAACCCCCATAAGTTAATATGGGCTCCATATATTATTTGTACATTTTCTTCCCATGTTTAAGATCTCGAATGTTTGTCGATTAATTAATTTAATGACCATTAATTAATCAACATCTAACTCCTTGAGTAGTACCACTCAACCTTTTCATCATGCCGGACCAAGTCCACCTGCAGGGTTTACATGATGAACCTTATGAGCTCCTCAAGGGGACATTGAAGGGTTTTGCTTATCGAGTCCGTGAGGGGAAACTTCGCTTCCCACTTCACCTCGGTAGCTTGTCCATGGCGATCCCTTCGATGTCCCTGGATTAAAAAAAATTAATCCTAGACAAAAGGGATTGCCCAAACCACCAAGTCATCGTCGTTCTATTCGTTTAGAGAGGTCACTTGAACAAACTAGTTGTTCAAGCGACCATCCTCTATTCTACGAGTAGCCGCGGAATAGACGATGTCCGGATCACCGGTTTTTGTGTTTCTGCTCGGGATCCAAGTATTATTTAGCCATATACAGATTTATATCATGCTCATAAATGAAAAACAAATACAAACATGTAACATATAAAAATTAGAGAATCGATATACCTCTCGATCCTCTAATGTATGACCTTCCTCCTTTCGGACGTCGTGAGGGCGACGCTCTACCAAAAATCGAAGCTCCTAGATCACAAATCTTCCTTCCTTTCTCTTCCAAAGCAAGAGGAAGAATAGAAACAAGGCTCATCTCCTTCTTATAGCCAACCAACAAGCAACAAGGAGCCGCCGGCCAACAAGGAGAGGGAGATAATGGTGGAAATCGGCCAAGACACCAAGGGAAAGCCCTATATCTTGTTTCCACAACCTAAGGAGAAGGAGAAGGGGAACTTGGATGCCAGCCAAGGGCTGGGATAGGGATGTGGGTGCCGGTCACCAAAGGATAGGAAGAAGAAAACAAACTACTTCCTTATTTGGTGCCACCCAAGCCTCCTAAACCCTAAGCCTCCAAACCATAATCCTAGTTCTCCTTATGGCCGGACATGGAAGTGGGGAAGAAGATTAGGATGAGCACAAGCCAAGGTAGAGGGAAGATGGGAGGAACCGGCCAAAACCGTAGGATGATGAAGAAACACCTCCTTGAGTTTCCGCCCACCCATAGCTCCCAAAACCCTAGCCACCCAAACCTAATCCAAAACCAACTAAGATTCCTAGCCTCAAAAGGAAGCAAACCCTAATCCCCTTAAGCCATCATCATCATGTCGCCCACTTCATGATCTCTATTTATAGAGTTGGGCTCAAGCCATGATTTAATCTCCTCCATTGGTTCTAGAGATTTAATCTTAACCATCGGATCTAGAGATATAATCTCAACCGTCGAATCTAGAGATTTAATATCTACCTTTGGATCTAGAGTTTTATTTCTATCCATTGGATCTAAGCTTCATGAGGTATTAATAGGCTACATTAGAGACCATGAGGAGGAGTTGGATCTTGGCCACCCATGGATCAAGCCCACATAAAGTCTGATCCACTAATGATGATCCAATCCACTAAAGGATCATCATTGATCTACCTCACCAACCCCCATATGATAATATGGGCTCCATATATTATTTGTACATTTTCTCCCCGTTTTTAAGATCTCGAATGTCCTTCGATTAATTAATTTACTGACCATTAATTAATCAACATCTAACTCCTTGAGTAGTACCACTCAACCTTTTCATCATGCCGGACCAAGTCCACCTGCAGGGTTTACATGATGAACCTTATGAGCTCCTCAAGGGGACATCATCATCCTAATATATAGGACACGGTTTCCTCCTATAATCAATGGCACACCATATAAATAATATCATCTCCCAACTTACAGAGCCTATCGATTTAATCTATAAATCTCTCCCATTGGTAAATTAAAGAGATGAGTACTAAGTATATGTGCCCGTTATTATATCGGGATTAAGAGCATGTACTAAATAATATCTGAGGTCCGATTCGATTATGTAGTTAGCAATAAATCGAATCACCTCTAAGTCGGTCCTGCTCAATACACTCAAAGTGCACTAGTGTGATTCTATGGTCAAGATAAACCAATACCAAATCACACTACAACCATTCCGATGGTTTGTCCAAAGCCATCTCGGTTGTGAGCCTTTACTTATACTTTACAAGGAGCCGATAACATGATCTCCCATGTGACACCACAAACCATGTTATCTACAATGTAAAGTATTAGACAATATTGAATAACCATAAAAATATGCAAACAATGATCATATGATTCTTATTTCAAAATAAAGATGTTCATACAAAAGATAAACTTTTCAGTATACATCCCTATAATCTCCGACTTATACTAAAAGACTATGTTGTCCTTATACTGCAATACATCTAATTCCCCTTCCCTCCACATGCCTATCAAAGCTCTCGCTAGAAGGGCCTTAGTGAAAGGGTCGACCAGGTCATCCTCTGATGCAATCTAGGTGACAACAACTTCTACCTCCTTTACGATTTCTCGTATCAGGTGGTACTTGTGCTCTATGTGTTTACTTGCCTTATGAGCTCATGTTTCCTTCGAGTTTGCAACTGTACCATTATTATCACAATAAATTGTGATAGTACAAGGCAAACCAGGAATCACATCCAAGTCCATCAGGAAGTTCCTGAGTCACACAGCTTCTTTGGCCGCCTCAGAGGCCACTACATATTCAGCTTCCATGGTAGAGTCCGCCACGCATTTCTGCTTGACACTCCTCCATACAATGGCTCCACCTCCCAAAGTAAACACAAAACCTGAGGTAGATTTACTGTTATCCCTATCTGATTGGAAGTCGAAATCTGTGTAACCCACAGGGAGTAATTGGTCTGCCCGGTAAACTAGCATATAATCTCTAGTCCTTCTCAGGTACTTCAATATATGCTTTACCACAGTCCAATGTCCCTGTCCTGGATTACTCTAATATCTACTGACCATGCCCACAGCAAAGCAGATATCGAGTCTCGTACATAGCATCGCATACATGAGGCTTCCTACTGCCGAAGCATAAGGAACCGCCTTCATCTCCTCTATCTCCTCAGATGTTCTAGGACACATTTCCTTAGATAAAGGAACTCCATGCCTAAAAGGTAGAAAACCTTTCTTGGAGTTTTGCATGCTAAAACGATCCATAATCGTGTCTATGTATGAAGCTTGGGATAAGCACAACATCCTTTTCCTACGATCCCTTATATCCTTGATCTCAAGGATTTGTCCCACCTCTCCCAAGTCCTTCATATCAAACTGTTTGGACAACCATACCCTTACGCCCAATAACACCTTGATATTGTTGCCAATCATCAAAATGTCATCTACGTATAATACAAGAAATACCACTATGTTTCCGTCACACCTCTTGTATACACAAGACTCATCCGGACTTTGAATAAATCCATAAGACTGGATCACCTCATCAAAGCGGATGTTCCAAGACCTCGAAGCTAGTTTCAATCCATAAATGAACCGATTAAGCTTACATACAAGATGCTCTTTTCCCTTAGCAATGAATCCCTCTGGTTGCTTCATGTAGACATTTTCCTCAAGAATTCCATTAAGAAAAGCTGTCTTGACATCCATCTGCCACACCTCATAATCCATATGAGCTGCTATGCATAAGAGAATCCGGATAGACTTAAGCATGACTACCGGCGAAAAGGTCTCCTCATAATCGATACCCTCTTTCTGAGTATACCCCTTCACAACAAGCCTTGCTTTTAAGGTCTCAACCTTCCCATCTATTCCTCTCTTTCTCTTGTAGATCCACTTGCATCCAATGGTTTTAACACCATCGGGTGGTTCTACTAGCTCCCAGACCTGATTTGAATCCATAGATTCAATCTCAGCATTCATTGCACTTTGCCAAGATACTGCATCTTTATCTTTGATTGCCTTGTCATATGTCCAGGGATCAAGTTCATGTTCGCCATGGACCAAATCAGAAGATTCTCCCAAGAACATGAATCTATCAGGCTATCTCACAACCCTCCCACTACGACGAGGTATTACCTGTGTATCCTCTGTGACACGCGGTGCAGTGACATGTGATATATCCTCTTGTACCGGTGGTACTAAAGAAGTGACTTCCCCTTTTAACTCCTCCAGAACAATTTTACTCTTGGGCTTGTGGCTCATCACATAGTCTTCCTCTAGAAATCTAGCGTTCGTGCTAACGATCACCCTCGGTTCTCTAGGACTATAAAACAATCCATCCTTCGTTCCCCTGGGATAGCCAACGAACAAGCATACTTTGATACGAGGTTCCAACTTACCAGCATCTGCCTTCAGCACATGTGCTGGACCCCCCCCATATTCGAATATGTCTTAGACTAGGCTTTTGCCCACTCCACAACTCTGTGGGAGTAGAAGGCACTGATTTAGATGGAACCAAGTTCAGAATGTACACCGCTGTATCTAGAGCATATCCCCATAACGAATCTGGCAAGTCAGAATAACTCATCATCGATCTAACCATCTCCATAAGAATCCTATTCCTTCGCTCTGCTACACCATTCTGCTGGGGTGTGCCAGGTGCAGTCAATTGGGATTGAATCTCAGCCTCTGATAAGTAGTTCCTAAACTCTCCCAAGAGGTACTCACCACCACGATCAGATCGTAGTGTCTTGATACTTTTACCTTGTCATTTTTCCACATTAGCCTTGAATTCTTTGAACTTGTCAAAGCATTTAGACTTGCGGCGCATCAGGTAAATGTATCCATATCTTGAGTAATCATCTATAAAAGAGATGAAATACTCAAGACCACCTCTAGCCTGGATAGACATAGGACCACACAAATCAGAATGAACCAATTCTAACACATCTTTGGCACTATACCCCTTGGCTTTAAAAGGCCTCTTGGTCATCTTACCCTCCAAGCAAGATTCACAGGTTGGGAGATCCTCCACCACTAATGAAGCCAAAGGTCCATCAGCTATTAACCTTTGAATTCTGCTTAGGTTAATGTGACCAAGCCTAAGATGCCAAAGATATGTTTGGTTCATCTTGGAAGGTTCTTTTCTCTTATTGGAATTAGAAGATGAGTTATAAACTTCAATTCACATTGTGGGAGGTTTTGGTTCAAGTGTATACAAATTTCCTATCAATGTACCTAAACAGATATTCTCCCTATTCCTTTCTATAACAGCTCTGTCATTAAAAGAAATAGAATATCCATCCATAAACAATTTAGAAACTGAAATTAAGTTCTTTCTAAATAAAGGTACATAAAGGGAATTTTCCAGAACAAAAGTTTTATTTTTCTCAAGAGATAAATAAAACTTCTCCCACTGCAATAGCCGCCACCTTCATGGCATTGCCCAAGTAAATGTTAATCTCTCCTTTAGCTTGTCGTCGGATTTCCTGGAACCCCGGCAAAGTATTGCAGACATGATTAGTGGCTCCCGTATCTACACACCAGGTGCCGATAGATAACACCGCTAATCATGTTTCAACGACTAGTCCAAAGGATATATCTTTGTTTTGCTTTGGATTGGGACAATCCTTCTTCCAATGTCCATCCTGCTTGTAAGTGAAGTACTTGCCTTTCGGCTTCTTCACTCCTCCCTGGGATCCTCCCACCACCTTTGCTCCACCTTGTTTCTCCTTCTTGCCTTTCGGTTTAAAGTAGAATCCTTTTTGAGCAACCATGGCTTGAGGACACACTTCGAAGAGTGCATACTTGTACTCCTAAGCAGATAAGAAAATATCTAGATTCTTTTCCAATCACCATTATCTGGGTACAGTAAGTTTATTTCCTTTAGTATCATAGTAAGTGGGCTGAAAGACATTTTTGAAGATCCTAAGATTCACATAGATCATTACTGTAGATTTCAAAAAATTATTGATTCCTCAAACAATAAAATGACAAAATCAACCAATACCTCAAAACACCGAGAATATCGTATGCCACGATAGTGTGGACGTATACAAATTCTACATTTGTAAGAGGAGATTTTACCCATTAATTTTACTATCTTGTCAACCTATATTTTTGACAAGTAAAATTAATAGTTGGTTTCTCTTCGGCCCTACAAATAAAAGCAGTGACTCCGATGGGGAGGATACTTATATTTATATCTAAGTGTTCACCATTACTTGGTACCATGGTAATTATCTCGAGTTATGTGCCTTACGATGGGGAAGTACACATGCTCCTTAATAATTTTCTATAACCATATTCGACCTTGTGATCTGTAAACAAACTCATCCGATGGGGAGGAAGGCACTCAGAGCCGACGCGCAAGTTTGTTTGCATCACATGTCAAATCGTAATGGAGGCCGTGGGAAATTATAAAAATATCCCTCTCCCACTTAGTAATTTGAAAATGAGGAATTTTCTAGGCTACGACATGCATATCAAACAATAAACAATAAATATGAAAAATAAATTATTTTCCAACTATTATGGCTTTTGTCTTCAATATGTCTCCCGTCACATCGCCTTCTCGTCCGCTCCTCCTACGCCATGTACGAGCCATCCGGAGATCCGAGCCGAGACTAAAACCTATTTTAATTTACATCCATCGATCCTATACTCCACGAGGGAGTGTACATGAAATCTAGATCGAAAGTAAAATAAAATAAAGAGTGGCTAAACAATGCCGTATCTAATTTACAAAAAATCAAATACTAGCCTCGTCAACCCCGAGGATTCAACAAAATAAATATTTACACACATATGGCCATAATAGTCGGATCTTATGCCTGCAAACAAAGATTTAAAATATGCATATCCTACTATTATCTGGCACATATAATATATGGAAAAGTGCAGAAAAATTAACCGAATCTAAAACACACAAAACCGGAAACCTTGGCTCTGATACCAATTGAAGGGTTTTGCTTATCGAGTCCGTGAGGGAAAACTTCCCTTCCTACTTCACCTCGGTAGCTTGTCCATGGCGAACCCTTCGATGTCCCCGGATTAAAAAAAAATTAATCCTAGACAAAAGGGATTGCCCAAACCACCAAGTCATCGTCGTGCTATTCGTTTAGAGAGGTCACTTGAACAAACTAGTTGTTCAAGCGACCATTCTCTATTCTACGAGTAGCCGTGGAATAGACGATGTCCGGATCGCCGGTTTTTGTGTTTATGCTCGGGATCCAAGTATTATTTAGCCATATACAGATTTATATCATGCTCATAAATGAAAAACAAATACAAACATGTAACATATACAAATTAGAGAATCGATATACCTCTCGATCTTCTAATGTATGACCTTCCTCCTTTCGGACATCGTGTGAGCGACGCTCTACCAAAAGTCGAAGCTCCTAGATCGCAAATCTTCCTTCCTTTCTCTTCCAAAGCAAGAGAAAGAATAGAAACAAGGATCATCTCCTTCCTATAGCCAACCAACAAGCAACAAGGAGAGTGCTTGTCGCCGGCCAACAAGGAGAAGGAGATAATGGTGGAAACCGGCCAAGACACCAAGGGAAAGCCCTATATCTTGTTTCCACCACCTAAGGAGAAGGAGAAGGAGTCATTGGATGCTGGCCAAGGGCTGGGATAGGGCTGTGGGTGCCGGCCACCAAAGGATAGGAAGAAGAAAACAAACTACTTCCTTATTTGTTGCCACCCAAGCCTCCTAAACCCTAAGCCTCCAAACCCAAATCCTAGCTCTCCTTATGGCCGGCCATGGAAGTGGGGAAGAAGATTAGGATGAGCACAAGCCAAGGTAGAGGGAAGATGGGAGGAACCGGCCAAAACCTTAGGAAGAAGAAGAAACACCTCCTTGAGTTGCCGCCCACCCATAGCTCCCAAAACTCTAGCCACCCAAACCTAATCCAAAACCAACTATGATTCCTAGCCTCCAAAGGAAGCAAACCCTAATCCCACTTCGCAGTCTCTATTTATAGAGTTGGGCTCAAGCCATGATTTAATCTCCTCCATTGGTTCTAGGGATTTAATCTCAACCGTCGGATCTAGAGATTTAATCTCAACCGTCGGATCTAGAGATTTAATCTCTACCTTTGGATCTAGAGTTTGTTTCTATCCATTGGATCTAAACTTCATGAGGTATTAATAGTCTACATTAGAGACCATGAGGAGTTGGATCTTGGCCACCCATGGATCAAGCCAACATAAAGTCCGATCCACTAATGATGATCCAATCCACTAAAGGTTCATCATTGATCTACCTCACCAACCCCCATATGATAATATGGGCTCCATATATTATTTGTACATTTTCTCCCCGTGTTTAAGATCTGGAATGTCCGTCGATTAATTAATTTACTGACCATTAATTAAACAACATCTTACTCCTTGAGTAGTACCACTCAACCTTTTCATCATGCCGGACCAAGTCCACCTGCAGGGTTTACATGATGAACCTTATGAGCTACTCAAGGGGACATCATCATCCTAATATATAGGACACGGTTTTCTCCTATAATCAACGACACACCATGTAAATAATATCATCTCCCAACATACCGAGCCTATCGATTTAATCTATAAATCTCGTCCATTGGTAAATCAAAGAGATGAATACTAAGTATATGTGCCCGTTATTATATCCGGATTAAGAGCATGTACTAAATAATATCTGAGGTCCGATTCGATTATGTAGTCAATAATAAATCGAATCACCTCTATGTTGATCCTACTCAATACACACAAAGTGCACTAGTGTGATTCTATGGTCAAGACAAACCAATACAAAATCACACTACAACCATTCCCATGGTTTGTCCAAAGCCATCTCGGTTGTGAGCCTTTACTTATACTTTACAAGGAGCCGATAACATGATCTTCCATGTGACACCACACACCATGTTATCTACAATGTAATGTATTAGACAATATTGCGTAACCATAAAAATGCAAACAATGATCATGTGATTCTTATTTCAAAAATAAAGATGTTCATACAAAAGATAAACTTTTCAGTATACATCCCTACAGACATCATCATCCTAATATATAGGACACGGTTTCCTCCCATAATCAACGACACACCATATAAATAATTCCTTTTCCCAACTTACCGAGCCTATCGATTTAATCTATAAATCTCGCCCATTGGTAAATCAAAGAAATGAATACTAAGTATATGTGCCCGTTATTATATCAGGATTAAGAGCATCTACAATATAATATCTGAGGTCCGATTCGATTATGTAGTCAGCAATAAATTGAATCACCTCTAAGTCAGTCCTGCTCAATACACACAAAGTGTACTAGTGTGATTTTATGGTCAAGACAAACCAATACTAAATCACACTACAACCATACCAATGGTGTGTCCAAAGCCATCTCAGTTGTGAGCCTTTACTTATACTTTACTAGGAACCGATAACATGATCTCCCATGTGACACCACACACCATGTTATCTACAATGTAATTTATTAGACAATATGCATAGCCATAAAAATATGCAAAAAATGATCATATGATTCTTATTTTAAAATAAAGATGTTCATGCAAAAGATAGACTTTTCAGTATACATCCCAACAATCTCCCACTTATACTAAAAGACTATGTTGCCCTCAAACTGCCATATATCTGATCCCCATTCCCTCCACATGCCTATCAAAAGCTCTCGCCGAAAGGCCCTTAGTGAAAGGATCTGCCAGGTTATCCTCCGATGCAATCTTGGCCACAACAACTTCACTTCTCTTTACGATTTCTCGTATCAGGTGGTACTTGCGCTCTATGTGTTTACTAGCCTTATGGGCTTGTGGTTCCTTCGAGTTTGCAACTGCACCACTATTTTCACAATAAATTATGATAGTTCTGGGCAAACCAGGAATCACATCCAAGTCCATCAAGAAGTTCCTAAGCCACACAACTTCTTTGGCCGCCTCAGAGGGTGCCACATACTCAGCTTCCATGGTGGAGTCCGCCACGCATTTCTTCTTAACACTCCTCCATACAATGGCTCCACCTCCCAAAGTAAACACAAAACCTGAGGTAGACTTACTGTTATCCCTATCAGATTGGAAGTCGGAATCCGTGTAACCCATAGGAAGTAATTGGTCTGCCTGGTAAACTAGCATATAATCCCTAGTCCGTCTCAGGTACTTCAATATATGCTTTATCGTAGTCCATTGTCCCTGTCCTGGATTACTCTGATATCTACTGACCATACCCACGACAAAGCAGATATCTGGTCTCATACATAGCATCGCATACATGAGGCTTCCTACTTCCGAAGCATAAGGAACCGCCTTCATCTTCTCTATCTTCTCAGATGTTTTAGGATACATCTCCTTAGATAAAGGAACTCCATGCCTGAAAGGTAGAAAACCCTTCTTGGAGTTCTGCATGCTAAAACGATCCATAATCGTGTCTATGTATGAAGCTTGGGATAAGCACAACATCCTTTTCCTGCGATCCCTTATAACCTTGATCCCAAGGATGTGTCCCACCTCTCCCAAGCCCTTCATATCAAACTGTTTGGACAACCATACCCTTACGTACGATAACACCTTGATATTGTTGCCAATCACCAAAATGTCATCTACATATAGTACAAGAAATACCACTACGTTTCCATCACATCTCTTGTATACACAAGACTCATCCGGACTTTAAATAAATCCATAAGACTGGATTACCTCATCAAAGAGGATGTTCCAAGACCTCGAAGCTTGCTTCAATCCATAAATGGACCGATTAAGCTTACATACAAGATGCTCTTTGCCCTTCGGAATGAATCCCTCTGGTTGCTTCATATAGATGTCTTCCTCAAGACTTCCATTCAGGAAAGCTGTCTTGACATCCATCTGCCACACCTCAAAATCCATATGAGCTGCTATGCATAAGAGAATCCGGATAGACTTAAGAATGACTACCGATGAAAATGTCTCCTCATAATCGATACCCTCTTTCTGAGTATACCCCTTCGCAACAAGACTCGCTTTGAAGGTCTCAACCTTCCCATCTATTCCTCTCTTTCTTTTGTAGATCCACTTGCATCCAATGTTTTTTACACCATCGGGTAGGTTCTACTAGCTCCTAGACCTAATTTGAATCCATAGATTCAATCTCCGTATTCATTGCACTTTGCCAAGATGCTGCATCTTTATCTTTGATCGCCTCGTCATATGTCCAGGGATCAGGTTCATGTTCGCCATGGACCAAATCAGAAGATTCTCCCAAGAACATGAATCTATCAGGCTGTCTGACAACCCTCCCACTACGACGAGATATCACCTGTGTATCCTTTGTGACACGCGGTGCAGTGACTTGTGGTATATCCTTTTGTATCAGTGGTACTGAAGAAGTGACTTCCCCTTTTAATTCCTTCAGAACAATTTTACTCTTG
Organism: Wurfbainia villosa; assembly: GCA_025175895.1. Classification (NCBI taxonomy): domain Eukaryota; kingdom Viridiplantae; phylum Streptophyta; class Magnoliopsida; order Zingiberales; family Zingiberaceae; genus Wurfbainia; species Wurfbainia villosa. The sequence goes on from CM045987.1 coordinate 98,917,172, forward strand.
GGCTTGTGGCTTATCACATAGTCTTCCTCTAGAAATCTGGTGTTCGTGCTAATGATCACCCTCTGATCTCTAGGACTATAAAACAAACCACCCTTCGTTCCACTAGGATAACCAATGAACATGCGTACTTCTGTACGATGTTCCAACTTACCAGCATCTACCTTCAGCACATGTGCTGGACTCCCCCAAATCCGAATATGTCTTAGACTAGGCTTTCGTTCAGTCCACAATTCTGTGGGAGTAGAAGGCACTGATATAGATGGAATCAAGTTCAGAATGTACACCGCCGTATCTAGAGCATATCCCCAGAACGAATCTGGCAACTCAGAATAACTTATCATCGATCTAACCATCTCCATAAGAGTCATATTCCTTCGCTCTGCTACACCGTTCTGCAGAGGTGTGCCAGGTGCAGACAATTGGGATTGAATCCCAGCCTCTGATAAGTAGTTCCTAAACTCTCTCAAGAGGTACTCGCCACTACGATCAGATCGTAGTGTCTTGATACTTTTACCTTGACGTTTCTCCACATCGGCCTTGAATTTTTTGAACTTGTCAAAGCATTCATACTTGCAGCGCATCAAGTAAATGTATCCATATCTCGAATAATCATCTATAAAAGAGACGAAATACTCAAAACCACCTCTAGCCTGGATAGACATAGGACCACACAAATCAGAATGAACCAATTCTAACACATCTTTTGCTCTATACCCCTTGGCCTTAAAAGGCCTCTTGGTCATTTTACCCTCCAAGCAAGATTCGCAAGTTGGGAAATCTTCCACCACTAATGAACCCAGAGGTCCATCAACTATCTACCTTTGAATTCTTCTTAGGTTAATATGACCAAGCCTAAGATGCCAAAGATATGTTTGGTTCATCTTCGAAGGTTCTTTTCTCTTATTGGAATTAGAAGATGAGTTATTAACTTTTATTTGCATCATGGAAGCTTTTGGTTCGAGTGTATACAAATTTCCTATCAATGTACCTGAATAGATATTCTCCCTATTCCTTTTTATAACAACTCTGTCATTAAAAGGAATACAATATCCATCCATAAATAATTTAGAAACCGAAATTAAATTTTTTCTAAATAAAGGTACATAAAGGCAATTCTTAAGAACCAAAACTTTATTTTTCTCAAAAGATAAATAAAACATCTACCACTGCAATAGCTGCCACCTTCATGGCATTGCCCAAGTAAACGGTAATCTCTCCCTCAGCTTGTCGTCGGGTTTTCTGGAACCCTTGCAAAGTATTGCAAACATGATCAGAGGCACCCGTATCTACACACCATGTGCAGATAGATAATACCGCTAACCATGTTTCAACGACTAGACCAAAGGATATTCCTTTGTTCTGCTTTGGATTGGGACATTCCTTCTTCCAATCTCCAGTATGCTTGCAAGTGAAGTACTTTCCTTTCGGCTTCTTCACTCCTCCCTGAGATCCTCCCACCACCTTTGCTCCACCTTGTTTCTTCTTCTTCTTGCCTTTCGGCTTATAAGTAGAAACCTTCTGAGCAACCATGGCCTGAGCCTGAGCAAGCCTTTCTGTCGACTAGAGAATGATATCGACATGAGTTTCCCCATCGATCCAGCTCCAAGGACTTCCAGCTCATTCGCAGGCATAGGAGGACACTCTTCGAAGAGTACATACTTGTACTCCTTAGCAGATAAGACAATATCTAGATTCTTTTCCAATCAATATTATTTGGGTACAGTAAGTTTATTTTCATTTAGTATCATAGCAAGTGGACTGAAAGTCATTTTTGAAAATCCTAAGAATCACATAGATCATTACTTTAGATTTCAAGAAATTATTGATTCCTCAAACAATAAAATTTTAAAATCAACAAACACCTCAAAACACCGAGAATATCGTATGCCACGATAGTGTGGACATATACGAATTCTACATTTGTAAGAGGAGGTTTTACCCATTAATTTTACTATCTTGTCAACCTAACTTTTTGACAAGTAAAATTAATAGTTGGTTCCTCTTTGGCCCTACAAATAAAAGCAGTGACTCCGATGGGGAGGATACTTATATTTGTATCTAAGTGTTCACCATTACTTGGTAGCAAGGTAATTATCTCGGATTATGTGCCTTACGATGGGGAAGTACACACGCTCCTTAATAATTTTCTATAACCATATTCGACCTAGTGATTTGCAAACAAACTCATCCGATGGGGAGGAATGCACTCAGAGCCGACGCGCTAGTTTGTTTGCATCACTTGTCAAATCGTAATGGAGGTTGTGGGAATTTATAAAAATATCCCTCTCCCACTTAGTAATTTGAAATTGAGGAATTTTCTAGCCTACGACATGCATATCAAACAATAAGCAATAAATATGAAAAATAAATTATTTTCCAACTATTATGGTTTTTGTCTTCAATATGTCTCCCATCACATCGCCATCTCGTCCGCTCCTCCTACGCCATGTACGAGCCATCTGGAGATCCGAGCTGAGACTAAAATCTATTTTAATTTACATCCATCGATCCTATACTCCATGAGAGAGTGTACATGAAATCTAGATCGAAAGTAAACTAAAATAAAAAGAGTGGCTAAACAATGTCGTATCTAATTTACAAAAATTAAATACTAGGCTCGTCAACCCTGAGGATTCAACAAAATAAACATTTACACACATACAATCACATACACACATATGGCCATAATAGTCGGATCTTATGCCTGCAACCAAAGAGTTAACCTACGCATATCCTACTATTATCCGGCACATATAATATATGAAAAGTGCATAAAGATTAACCGAATCCTAAACACACAAAACCGAAAACCGTGGCTCTGATACCAATTGTTGGGTTGATCCGTTCGAGTCCGTGAGGGGAAACTTCGCTTTCCACTTCAACTCGGTCGCTTGTTCATGGTGATCCCATCGATGTCCCCTGATTAAAAATTTAATCCTAGACAAAAGGGAACACCCAAGCAACCTTGTCATCATCGTGCTATTCGTTTAGAGTGGTCACTTGAACAAACTTGTGGTTCAAGCGACCTACCTCTATTCTACGAGTAGCCGCAGAATAGACGATGTACGGATCGCCGACTTTTGTGTTTATGTTCGGGATCCAAGTATTATTTAGTCACATACATAAAGTAAACATCCACATAAAACATACATATAATTGAAAAGCAATTATAAACATAATACAAAGGAAGACTAATCAAAATAAACAAGATTATACCTCTTGTTATACCTCTTGATATTCTATTGTATGCCCTTCCTCCTTTTGGACGTCGTGTGGACGACGATCTTCCAAAAGTCGAAGCCTCCTAGATCACCAATCTTCCTTTCCTTGTTCACTCCGAACAAAGGAAGACCACCAAAAAAAACTCTTCTTCCTATCTAGAATCGGCTACCAAGTCAATAGACTCAATGTTGCCGTCGGCCAAGGAAGAGAACATGGAGTATAGGAACATGCCAAAGGAGAATCAATGAGGGAATGGGCGCCGACCAACACTTGGAGAAGAGAAAGGAAAGCAATCCTTCTCCTTGTTGCCGCCCAAACCCTAAACCTAGCTCTCCTAATTTCTGGCCAAGGATGAAGGGAAGAAGAATAGGTTGAGGTTCGGCCAAGGTAGGGGGAAGAAGGATAGGTGTCAGCCAAACCTTGGAAGAAGAATAAAAAAGCCTTCTCCTCATGTTGCCGCCAACAACCAACACCAAAACTCTAACCCTAGCCGGCCACTCCTAATCCTAACCAAACTAGGATTACTTGCCGCCCAAGGGAAGCAAACCCTATTCTCATCCATCAAGTTGCCGCCCAACCCTAATCCATCCTTTTATAGGGTTAGGGATAAGCCTTGTTTTAATCTCCACCATTGGTTCTAGGGATTTAATCTCAACCGTTGGATCTAGAGATTTAATCTCAACCGTCGGATCTAGAGATTTAATCTCTACCTTTGGATCTAGTGTTTTGTTTCTATCCATTGGATCTAAGCTTTATGAGGTGTTAATAGGCTACAATAGGGACCATGAGGTGGAGTTGGATCATGGCCACCCAATGGATCAAGCCCACATAAAGTCCGATCCATTAATGATAATCTAATCCACTAAAGGATTATCATTGATCTACCTCACCAACCCCCATAAGTAAATATGGGCTCCATATATTATTTGTACATTTCTCCCCGTATTTAAGATCTCGAATGCCTATTTATTAATTAATTTACTGACCATTAATTAATCAACATCTAACTCCATGAGTAGTACCACTCAACCTTTTCATCATGCCGAACCAAGTCCACCTGCAGGGTTTACATGATGAACCTTATGAGCTCCTCAAGGGGACATCATCATCCTAATATATAGGACATGGTTTCCTCCTATAATCAACGACACACCATATAAATAATATCATTTTCCAACTTACCGAGCCTATCGATTTAGTCTATAAATCTCGCCCATTGGTAAATCAAAGAAATGAATACTAAGTATATGTGCCCGTTATTATATCGGGATTAAGAGCATGTACAATATAATATCTGAGGTCTGATTCGATTATGTAGTCAACAATAAATCGAATCACCTCTAAGTCAGTCCCGCTCAATACACACAAAGTGTACTAGTGTGAATTTATGGTCAAGACAAACCAATACCAAATCACACTACAACCATACCAATAGTCTGTCCAAAGCCATCTCGGTTGTGAGCCTTTACTTATACTTTACATGGAACCAATAACATGATCTCCTGTGTGACACCACACACCATGTTATCTACAATGTAATGTATTAGACAATATGCATAGCCATAAAAATATGCAAACAATGATCCTATGATTCTTATTTCAAAATAAAGATGTTCATACAAAAGATAGACTTTTCAGTATACATCCCAACACACACGGTGCCGACTCTATTGACCCAAACTCCCGGCCACGCGCACGCTCACTGTCGGTGCAAGCTTCCAGCCATGCACACCCGCTGCCCTAGCTTGACCGCAGAGATCGTCTAAGCCGACGGTCGCCGCCTACCGCGAGGAGAGGGAGAGGGCGACGAGAGGCAGGGAGATCACATGGTGAGAAGGAGGAGGAGTTGCGGTGAGGAAGGGGTGTGGTCGCAAGAAGAAAATGAAGAGGAGATAGGGAGAAGTCGCAGAGAAGGATGAAGAAGAAACGCAATTGGGAACCCGCTCAGGCGAGAAAACGACGAAAATAAATGAGGAGACGGCTAAAACGAGTCAACATTAAAAGAAAGCGGGCCGGGTTTGGGGAAAATGGGTTGGGTTTTAGATCCTATAAGCAATTTAACCTTTGGTTCGATTAAACCTAGATTCAATTAAACCATTAAACTCTTGAGCTAGGTTAGGTTTAAATTAAATCCCTAACCATCCCTAAAAAAATTTTAATTAATCCACTAATAATATTACCCTTTATCCATCTATTTGTGGTATTTTACATTCTCTCACACTTAATAAAATTTGGTCCCCAAATTTTGTACTTAAATGCGAAAATTAATTCAAGCAAATTTCAGAAATGACCACATACCTCAAGTCAACATATGATGGTATCGAGCTCGGATACTATCTTCCAGCTCCAACGTAGCCTCCTCACAAGTATGATGTTGCCCTCCGACCTTTATGAGTCGAATGGTTTTGTTCCGCAACTGTCGCTCCTTACGACCAAGAATCCGCACTGGAATCTCCTCATAAGTCGCATTCGCCTAGAGTGGAATGAGTACCTCTTTTAGAACATGATTAGAATGCGACACATATTTTCTCAGCATAGAAACATGAAATATGTTGTGAACACCTGCAAGTGTCGGAGGTAAAGCCAACCGGTAACCTACACTCCCAATCCGCTCCAATATCTCAAATAGGCCAATGTAGCATGGGTGAAACTCGTAGGAATACATGATCCCTAACTGAGAATTCGAAAGGTCTTCGCCTCCGGTATGCATAATGAAGGGTTTTGCTTATCGAGTCCGTGAGGGGAAACTTCACTTCCCACTTCACCTCGGTAGCTTGACCATGGCGATCTCTTCGATGTCCCCGGATTAAAAAAATTTAATCCTAGACAAAAGGGATTGCCAAAGCAACCAAGTCATTGTCGTGCTATTCGTTTAGAGAGGTCACTTGAACAAACTAGTAGTTCAAGCGACCATCCTCTATTCTACGAGTAGCCGCGGAATAGACGATGTCCGGATCGCCAATTTTTGTGTTTATGCTCGGCATCCAAGTATTATTTAGCCATTTACAGATTTATAACATGTTTATAATTGAAAAACAAAAACAAGCAACAAAAAAAAGAAGAAAGTAGAATAGGTATACCTCTCGATCTTCTAATGTATGACCTTCCTCCTTTTGGAGGTCGTGTGGGCGACGATCCACCAAAAGTCGAAGCTCTTAGAACGCAAATCTTCCTTCCTTGCTCTTCCAAAGCAAGAGGAAGAATAGAAACAAGGTTTTTCTCCTGACTAGAAACAACCAACAAGGAACCAAAGCTTTCCTTGCCGCCGGCCAACTAGATGAAGAAGAAGATGGTGGAAAACAACTAAGACACCAAGGGAAGCCCTATATATTGTTTCCACCACCTAAGGAGAGAGAGAAGGGAGCTTTTGGGTGCCAGCCAAGGGCTGGGAAGGGCCTGGAAACTTGCTGGACGTTGGCCACAAGACAAGGAAGAAGAAAGGAAACCATGCCTTATTTGGTGCCGCCCTAGCCTCCAAACCCTAACCCTAATTCTAATCCTATCTCAACTAGGATTCCCTTCTCTTGCCGCCCAAGCCTTGCTCTCTTCAATGGTTGTTCACGCCAACCCCTTGACACCCTTTTATAGAGTTAGGGATAAGTCATGAATTAATCTCCTCCATTGGTTCTAGGGATTTGATCTCAACCGTCGGATCTAGAGATTTAATCTCAACCGTCGGATCTTAGAGATTTAATCTCTACCAATGGATCTTAGAGTTTTGTTTCTATCCATTGGATCTAAGCATCACGAGGTGTTAATAGGCTACATTAGGGACCATGAGGAGGAGTTGGGTCTTGGCCACCCATGGATCAAGCCCACATAAAGTCCGATCCACTAATGATGATCCAATCCACTAAAGGTTCATCATTGATCTACCTCACCAACCCCCATATGATAATATGGGCTCCATATATTATTTGTACATTTTCTCCCCGTGTTTAAGATCTCGAATGTCCGTCGATTAATTAATTTACTGACCATTAATTAATCAACATCTAACTCCTTGAGTAGTATCACTCAACCTTTTCATCATGCCGGACCAAGTCCACTTGCAGGGTTTACATGATGAACCTTATGAGCTCCTCAAGGGGACATCATCATCCTAATATACAGGACACGGTTTCCTCCTATAATCAACGACACACTATATAAATAATATCATCTCCCAACTTATCGAGTCTATCGATTTAATCTATAAATCTCGCCCATTGGTAAATCAAAGAGATGAGTACTAAGTATATGTGCCCGTTATTATATCGGGATTAAGAGCATGTACTAAATAATATCTGAGGTCTGATTCGATTATGTAGTCAGCAATAAATCGAATCACCTCTAAGTCGGTCCTGCTCAATACACACAAAGTGCACTAGTGTGATTCTATGGTCAAGACAAACCAATACCAAACCACACTACAACCATTCCGATGGTTTGTCCAAAGTCATCTCGGTTGTGAGCCTTTACTTATACTTTTCAAGGGGCTAATAACATGATCTCCTGTGTGACACCACACACCATGTTATCTACAATGTAAAGTATTAGACAATATTGCATAACCATAAAAATATGCAAACAATGATCATGTGATTCTTATTCCTAAATAAAGATGTTCATACAAAAGATAGACTTTTCAGTATACATTCTTACACATAACTCTTCTGTCGATCTTGTACCTTGGATAACTGTCGTCTGATGACGCGCACCAACTCTGCATCATGTTGAATGCTCTGTGGCCCCAACAACTGTAGTTCCCCAACTTCCTCCCACAGCACAGGAGATTTGCAAGTCTGCCATATAAGGCCTTGAAAGGAGCGATCTGAATAGAAGAGTAGTAGCTGTTGTTTTAGACGAATTCCACTAAATGAACGTGGTCCTCCCAACTGCCTCCGAAATACATAACACAAGATCTTAGCAAATCCTCCAATGTATAAATGGTGCGCTCAAAAAATTTTCTGTCTTTCTACAGATGAAATGCTATACTTAGCCGAAGCTCTGTGCCCTTGGCCTGCTACAAACTCTGTCAGAATCATAAGGTAAATTGCGGATCTCTATCGGATATAATACTCAAAGGTACTCTTTGCAACCTGATAATCTCTCAGCAGTACAGCTCTGCTAGACGATCCAACGGGTCCATCCTACGAATAGGCAGGAAATGGGCGAATTTGGTTAATCGATCCACGATCACCCAAATCACATCATGTCCTTTATAGGTTCTAGGCAATCCCGTAATGAAATCCATAGTGATATGCTTCCACTTTCATTCCAGAATCGGAATTTCCTGAAGCAATCCAGTGGGTTTCTGATGTTCAACTTTCACCTGCTGGCATACTAAACATCGAGCAACAAAGTTTGCAATATCTCTCTTCATACCATTCCACCAGTATAAACATTTCAAATCTCGGTATATCCGAGTACCACCAAAATGTATAACAAATCTCGAATGATGTGCTTCATGTATCAACTCATCTTTAATTGGATGCATGTCCAGAACACATAACCGTCCATGGAAATGAAGTACTCCATTCTCATCACTCGAGAAATCCGTCTGTCATTCTGCATCTATTGTGCTGCACAAGAACTGTAGATGCTGGTTACTGACTTGTGCTTCTTTGATTTTCTCAGCAATAGTGGACTGGGCAACCATAGAAACCAATACTCCTCGAGATGTTTGACCTTGTTCAGACAATCCTAACTCTGAGAACTGTCAAACTAGATCGATAACTACTGTCAGATGATTGGTCAGAACCCCACGAGACTTTCTGCTTCTCGCCTCTGCTACCACATTAGCTTTTCCCAGATGGTAATGAATTGTGCAATCATAATCCTTCAGATATTCCATCCACCATCTTTGTCTCAGGTTCAGTTCTTTCTGTGTGAACAGATATTTCAGACTTTTATGGTCTGTGTAGATCTCAAAGGTAACCCCATACTATCTCCATATTTTCAATGTGAAAATGATGGTTGCTAACTCTAGATCATGCAATGGATAATTCCTCTCGTGATCCTTTAGTTGACGGGAGACATAAGATACCACATGGTTGGACTTCATCAGAACTGCACCAAACCCTTGGATAGAAGCATTAGTATATAGGAACATCCCATCAACACCAGAAGGAATCACTAAGATTGGTGCAGAAACTAGCCGTCGCTTAAGCTCCTGGAAGCTAATTTCATAAACCTCTGACCAGGTGAACTTGACCCCTTTCCGGGTCAGGCGAGTGAGTTTCATGGCAATACCTGAGAATCCCTCCATGAATCTCCGATAAATACCCAGCCAGACAAAGGAAACTACATACCTCCTGAACTGATTTTGGCTGCTCCCAACTGGTAATTGCCTTGATTTTCTTGGGATCTATATAAATACCTCTGTTGGACACCACGTGTCAAAGAAAACCCACTGAGGATAACCAGAATGCACACTTGCTAAACTTGGCATACAACTGCTCCCGTCGCAACGTCTCCAACACTATCCACAGATGTTGTTCATGCTCCTCCTCAGATCGAGAATATATCAATATATCATCAATGAACACTATCACAAACTAATCTAAATATTTTAAGAATACCCGGTTCATCAAGTCCATAAATGCAGCTAGAGCATTTGTGAGACCAAAAGGCATCATCAGAAACTCATAATGCCCATAACGAGTGCGAAATGATATTTTTTGCACATCCTCATCTCTTATCCGAAGCTGATGATATCCTGAGCGTAGATTAATTTAATATTACACACATGTATCCTTGAGTTGATCAAATAAATCCTCTATCCTCAGCAGTGGATATTTGTTCTTAATTGTGAATGCATTCAGTTGCCGATAGTCAATACATAATCGCAACGACCAATTGATGCACGTGATCGTGACCTCAAATCTCGCGATAGAGGCTATCGAGAACTCGAAGCGCCGCTCGCGCTCAACGCCTGCAAGTGCACGGATGTCATCAAGTAATAAAAGATTATCGATCCCATAGGGACTGGGATTCGAATATCAGTATGTTCAGTGGTTGAAATTGTTCGAACGTAAACTCTAAGAGGTTTTGACTTGTGAGGGTTATTGGTGGACTATACTCTATACGGTGTTACACGGAGAAGCAAGAGAGCGTGCTGAGGTCTTCAAAAGTGATTCTAGGACTTTGGTTTCTCTTGTGTGTCACAAAACAATGTTATCAATTGGCGTTGTCTAGACGTTTAGCTATGGTTTTGTGGAAGGGACATCATACACTCTCCTGATGAGCCACCGCATCTATCGGGAGCTATTTCCTCCTAAAAGGATGGGATAGATGGTACGAGGATTCCGAATCAATTCCTACGATGAACCGTGTCTGGTTCCATCGCATCATTCTACCCACAGTTATAGGAGATCAGGTTTACCCCTAGGTTCCTTGTATAAAATCCCCTAAATCTTAGATACGAGGGTTGTCACCCCTCGTATCGCCTAATCACAGTAGGTAGAAAACCAAACACGCATAGATAAAGTAAAAATAACTACCAATTGCCAAATTAAACTTAAAGTCAGAATTTAACATGAACCAATATTGTAATGTGCACACAAGCTACTCCTTAATCCTAGAATCGAAAGAACTACTCCATGTATATGAAGGAGGAATCACAAAGCATGTACATGTTCAAATACATCAAAATTAAAATGTAGGAACAAGGGATTACAATGCTTTCGTGGTCTTCTCTCCGGCGTTGAAGTGCAAGGCGTGGACCTCTGACGGCGTTCCTCCTCCCCGTTGTGAGTTCCCGAAGCTTTTTAGAGCTTCGGTGTGCCGTCCTAGCCGTCATGCCTCTTCCCTAGGGTTTGGAAGCCCTAGGGAGGCTCCCTCGTGATCCCTTGCCTCTTGGATGAGTTTCCTATATATAGAGGTGGCTCTGGCTTTCCATAAATGCTTGAAAAACTCTATTTCCTTGAATTCACGGCGCCGCCACATGGTCGTGTGAATTTCACACGACCTTGCCGTGTGCAAGGCTGGAAAACAGATGAAATCTAGGATGGAAATTAAGCTGGAAAAAAGGCATGATCGTGTGTTTTCACATGGCTTGGCCGTTTCTTTTCCTGGAGCCTCCATTTTGATCCGTTTCACTTCGAAAACATTCCCAAGTCTTGGGACATGGCTAGTGTGTCTTCCCTAAGGTCAGTGCTCCACAAATTGCTCCATTTTTGCTCCAAAAATGCACCGTTTTCCCATGAAATGCTATCCTGCACACAAAAGTATAAAAAGTAGATCTCCGCACTAGAAAATATGAAATGCATGCAAAACAAAGTGAAATATGCATGAAACAAACATAAAATGTAATGAGATGTGAGCGAAAACTACTCCTAAAACCCTATATGTTTTGCTCACATCACTTCCCCCAGACTTAAATCTTTACTTGTCCTCAAGAAAACCTCAGTTCATGAAATTTTAAAAGGATATTGTTCCATACTTAGCATGCTAACTAAATTTATCAAGTGGTCTTTGCAATCGAAGCAAAATAAATATATTCTATAAATTCACTAAGTTAGCTCCTCGTGCTCGTGCTAAGCGAATCATTCTTAAAGGATACTCGTTCCATGGTGAGTTAAGTCGTCATCCTATAGCTTTCCTAAGGTCTCCGGCTCTTAAGCACTTACCTGCCCAAAGCGAGGGGCGTTCCCTAGATCTAGCACAAAGTTTCAAAGGCGTGCTCGGTATTGAGAGAAATTGGTAGGTGTTTCCCCAGTAACCTAACTCAGTCTCAAAGGGGTACCACACCATTTCCACCTACGACAACTATTTTTCATCCCTCATAATATTTATATATATTTTTTCTTTTCTTTCATTTCTCTCTCTCTCTCTTTTTCTCTCTCTCTTTTTTATTACTTTTTTTTTTATTTTTCTACTCACTGGGATTTTGATTTTTCCGAATGCGCTTACACAATCCGAGCATCTCCAGTAACTAAAATGCTAAACCTAGAGTCACCTATGGATTCCAAAGTACTAGACTACTAAGATGAATCATAATTAGGTACGCGCTAGATTCTCCCTTTCAGAATGTTCAACATGTGTAGGTGTAAAAATAAAAGCTAACCAGTGTAAGTCTAAAACATTCATTAGAGAAAATAAAATAAAATACCACAAGATAAATGAAGTTAAGCTACTTATGGGAACAACTCATGTAAGTAACTTTAAAAATACTACTGAGGCAGCTTATAGATAGCAAAAACTAAGTGCTAAAAGAAACTGAACAACCTATGCATGAACAAATGAATGGTAACTAAAATGCAAATATCATGAAAGAAACTACTGCTAGTAACAAAATAAATCATAACTTGGGGTCCCTCCCCCAGACTTATATGAAACAATACCTCTAATATTATGGTCGAGGTGGGAAGTCTGGTAGTCTAGGCATATCAGGCTCCTGGGAAAACCTGGTGCTAAGTCGTTGATGCCACATGTACATGTGGTCGATCTGAGAGCTGGTGGATGCAGCGACTGCTCTGCACTCCTCCTCCTAGGCCCACTATGCCTACTGGGCAGGCATATGCTGCCGCATCTCTTGGCGGTAGGTGGCCTCCTCTTGGCGTCGGACATCCTCCTCTTGAAAGTAAATACGGGCCTCGTCGTAGAAGTCCTCATCCCACTGGAAGTGCTCCCGTAAGCATGTAAACTCCGCCTGTGTATAGAAGCTATGATCATCCCATCGCTGCCCCTGCGTCTGCTACTCAGCGTATATGTCATAGAGGCGCAATCGAAACTCTGAGAAATCATAGGCAGAAGTACTTGCATCCTGCTCAAAAGTAGGAAAAGAAAATGGTGCAGGTGTAGGCTTTTCATGTGGACTAGGGGGCGCGACATGGCCGTGTGAAATCACACGGCCTAACCGTGTGCGCCTCTGGAAGTCAGGGCACGATCGTGTGAAAACACACTGTCTGACCGTGTGCAACTCTGGAAGTCAGGGCACGACCATGTGAAAACACACAGCCTGGCCGTGCGCCCTTTGTTTCTTTTCTCGTGGTGCACAATGATCTGATTTCTCTCACTCACTTCACTGCATAAACTTAAAATGACTTTTTTTTAGCTAGCAAGTTCTTTCCTTACCTACAAATGCTAAATACCATAAATCAAAGTTTGAATTACAAAAAAAAATTGAATGCAATAAAAAGAAACCCTAAAAACTAAACTTGGGTTGCCTCCCAAGAAGTGCTTTGTTTAAGGTCTTTTTAGCTCGACCTTATTCCTACGTTTCATTTAAGGTGTTTAAATCTTGCTCGTGGGGGAGCAAGATATTTTCTCACCTTACTGTAATGCCCGTAAAATTTCTAGCAATTTTACGAGAATTTTTGGCTTTACGATGATGGGCTTTATGTGGGCCTTTTCGAAAATAAAAGGAAAATAAGCCAAAAAGAGATGCAAGGCCTAGGAATTGAACCCCAAACCTCTAGAGATAGCCAAGCCCTATAGATGCACCCACTAACCAGAAGCCCAATAGGATTATATCATTAGAGAATAGGGGAAATTATGGTTAAGTGTAAGGGAGATCAAGGGGCTCTTCAAATGAATAAATAGGGGGAATGAGGGGGCATGAGCTATCCAAACTTCATTTCTCCTCCTCTTCTTCTTCCTCACCGAATTCTAGAGCTCCCTCTTCATCCTTTGGCCGAATCCCATTCAAGCAAGGAGAAGGCTAGGTTTTTGTTTCATTAGGTCATCTTCCCACTCAGAGCAAAGTGAAGGAAGTAAGATTCCCTCACCTGCAGTATATTTGTTTTTGTAGATACATGAAAGAATATGAAGCTTATAGCCCCTACATGTTTCGGCCAACCAAGGTTTTTGGGGCTAGGGTTGCATGAAAATGATTCTAAGGATATTTTATAGGTTGTATGCTTCATGTAGGAATTTTTAGGTGACAAAAAAATCCAAGCTCATAGCCCCTACATGTTTCGGCCAACCAAGGTTTTTGGAGCTAGGGTTGCATGAAAATGATTCTAAGGATATTTTATAGGTTGTATGCTTCATGTAGGAATTTTTAGGTGACCAAAAATCCAAGCTTATAGCCCCTACAAGTTTCGGCCAACCAAGGTTTTTGGGGCTAGGGTTGCATGAAAATGATTCTAAGGATATTTTTATAGATTGTATGCTTCATGTAGGAATTTTTTGGTGACAAAAATCCAAGCTTATTGCCCCTACATGTTTCGGCCAACATTGGTTTTTAGGGTTAGGGTTTCATGAAAACACCCCTTATGAAGTTATATTATGTTGTGTGCCTTCATGTAGGAGTTTATGTAACAAAAATAAAGAAATTGGTACCCTACATGTTTCGGCCAACATTGGTTTTTAGGGTTAGGGTTTCATGAAAACACCCCTTATGAAGTTATATTATGTTGTGTGCCTTCATGTAGGAGTTTATGTAACAAAAAATAAAGATATTGGTACCCTACAAGTTTGGGCCAACAATGGTTGTAGGGCTAGGGTGGCATGAAAACACCCCTTAGGAAATTAGGATATGTTGTATGCCTATGTGATGAATATGTTTATGTTTTTAATATGCCATGAATTATGCCTATGTGATGAATATGTTTATGATTTTTAATATGCCATGAATTATGCCTATGTGATGAATATGTTTATGATTTTCATATGTCATGAATTATGCCTATGTGATGAATATGTTTATGATTTTTAATATGCCATGAATTATGCCCATGTGATGAATATGTTTATGATTTTCATATGTCATGAATTATGCCTATGTGATGAATATGTTTATGTTTTTAATATGCCATGAATTATGCCTATGTGATGAATATGTTTATGATTTTCATATGTCATGAATTATGCCTATGTGATGAATATGATTATGTTTTTAATATGCCATGAAGTATGCCTATGTGATGAACAAGTTGATGATTTTATATGCCATGAAATATGCTTATGTGATGAACATGATTATGCTTTAAGACCCCTTTAGGGTACTCTTACGTTATGAATGCATATATGTTATGACATGTCTAAGAGATGCTTCCCTTTCAAGTAGGGATTAAGAGCTCTCCTTATGACAAGATAAGATGGAGATGCTTCCATTTCAAGTAGGGATTAAGAGCTCTCCTTATGATAAGATAAGATGAAGATGCTTCCCTTTCAAGTAGGGATTAAGAGCTCTCCCTATGATAAGATAAGATGGAGATGCTTCCCTTTCAAGTAGGGATTAAGAGCTCCCCTTATGATAAGATAAGACGGAGATGCTTCCCTTTTTGGTGGGGGATTAAGAGGATTCTTTATGATATGACAAGAAAGAAAGGAAAGAAAATTAAGTATTTTACTTTGTAAGAGGTTAAGTACCCTACCCGTTAGGTGGTCGTTAATCAAATCCAAGGGACATAAGAAGAGGTAAGAGGTCTTGCCCTGGTAAGACGTAAGAGGTCTTGCTCTAGTAGGTCTGGTGGCTCGCTACCCCAACCTATTAGGGAACGCGCTTTATGTGGTACTTAGCCTGGGGCCCCCCATGCAAGTTATGATTATGTTAAAGTACCTATATGTATATGCTTTGAAAAGAAAGGACTTGTATGAAACTATGAATGCTTATGTTCAAGTTTAAGAATGCTTATGATTGTGTCCTTTATGCATGATTAGGATTTATGATATTATGAATGCTTATGTTCAAGCTTAAGAATGCTTTTGATTATGTCCTTTATGCATGTTTAGGATTTATGATATTATGAATGCTTATGTTCAAGCTTAAGAATGCTTACGAATATGTCCTTTATGCATGTTTAGGATTTATGATATTATGAATGCTTATGTTCAAGTTTAAGAATGCTTATGATTGTGTCCTTTATGCATGATTAGGATTTATGATATTATGAATGCTTATGTTCAAGCTTAAGAATGCTTACGATTATGTCCTTTATGCATGTTTAGGATTTATGATATTATGAATCCTTATGTTTCACTTATGCCCTGCTTAGATTTGATTATGCTTAGCATGCTTATGTAAATTTTATGCCATGTTTATGTTTCATTACATTAGTATGCTGATGTGTAGTGCTGTTATGCACTACTTATGTTGTTTATGCTAGTATGCTCATGTTGTCTAATTATTGATGAGATTTGTGGCTTTTGTGAGTAGGCAAGAATCTTACTAAGCTATATGCTTATAGTTTATGTTGTCCATATACTGCTGACAAAGGAAACATGAACTAGAGGAAGTAGCAGGAGGGGCTAAGTGTGTGTGATAGTGGCATGGTGGAAAAAGACCCTATTACTATCTTCTTATATTTATATGCTCAATGAATAACTTAAGACATTGCTTCCGCTTATAAGACTTGTGATTTGTTAGTACCATGTTGGATGTTACTGTTCAATTACTTAAGAAAGTTTGATATGTTAGAACTCATGAATGGATCTTTCTGTTATGCATGTTATAAAAAGAGACAAGATATGTTAACATGCTAACGACGAATATGATAGGTGATGCATGTATAAAAGAAGGTTTATGCCATGATAACATGTTTAAGTATGTAGATTGTGAAATGATTCCTATATGTTATGTTAAGAAAAAAAAGTAGTGCCGCTTTGAGAGCAGATAAGGGCGGGCATTACAGGTTGGTATCAGAGCGGGTTCACCTTTCCACTATCACATGTCAAGCCTCCATCCTGCTATTTCCAAGTAAGTAACTTTATGCATACCTAAGTTTCTTTTATAATGAAGAGCGTCTTCTAACTAGTTAGAAATAATACCTCATCCTGTTTTAGTAGAATGGAACCATGCTTGTGACTTAGATAGTAAGGATACCTTACCCTGTTATGATAAGGAATGTTTAGATGCATGTGTATGAGTAGAAATTATAATAATACCTTAATTATTTATTTATCTCTAGATAACATGAACGGGAGACGTAGTAATAGAGGGAATGAATCGGCACCCCCACCAGATTTGATGCATGTGGTTACCGAGCTACAGCGTCAGGTCGCCGAACAACAGCTGGTTATCAATACTCTCATGAATCAACAAGGGAACCCTAGCACCACACCAGAGACGTAGAACGTGACTCCTAACACGACCACTATGGTACAAGCACCACTAATCAATGCTGCCACCGGGGTCCGACCCGAGGCTTATCTGATTCAGTGGCAGAGGCTGAAACCAGAAAATTTCTCTGGTGCCGGCGAACCATGGGATGCCCAAGCCTGGTTCAAAACAGTTGAGAGCATCGTGGAGCTGCTGGATTGGCCCGAGCACGAAAAGATAAAATGTGCCTCATTCTGTCTTTCTGGAGATGCGAGGATGTGGTGGGAGAGAGTCAAAGCAAAGAGACAAGTAAATCAAATGAGGTGGACAGACTTTGAATCTGAGTTCTTCGAGGAGTTCTTTCAGAGACGGATCACAAATAAGCACTACGATGAGTTCCTCGAGTTCCGACAAGGCGATCTATCAGTCAGTGAAGCTATGAAAAGGTTCAACCGACTGGCACGTCTCTGCCCAGAATTAGTCCGTACAGAAAGGGAGAGGATCAGACTCATGCTGAAAATGCTACGACCGGAGATAGCCCTGAACGTGGCCGGCGGAGTCAATCGACCCCTGCATCGCCAAGAGTTGTTCAAGAGTGCCTCGATCACCGAGCACTATCAACGATCGGTCGCCAGAATAAGGCACACGGTCAGAAATCTCAGAATACTAGCTGGAAGAGGGACCGCAGTGGCAAGAAGAAACAGTGGAATGGCCCAAGAGGGGGCCCAGGAAACAACCAAACTATGTATCCTGACTGTCCTATATGTGGGAAGAAGCATCCGGGGGAATGTCGTCAGGGCACGAGGAAGTGTTACAGTTGTGGACTGGAGGGGCACCTAGCCTGGAACTGCCCTGCCCGAGTTCAGGCACCTCCTCAGCAGTATGTCCAGTACCAGGGAGCTCCTCCACAGCTTCACCAGATGCAGGCTACGATAGAGGGTCCTCAGATTAGCCAAGGGAGACTGGAAGCCCCACCCGTTGGGACAAATGCCAGGGTGTTCTCCCTCACCAGAGAAGATTTAGCGAGTGCCTCGACGGTTGTCACAGGTCAGATATTTATTTTCAGTCAGTATGCTACTGTATTATTTGACACTGGGGCAACCCATTCGTTCATCTCTATGCCTTTCACAAGAAAGATAGATAGGCATCCCCAAGTTTTGGACTATAAATTCTTAACAACGTTACCTTCGGGAGAAGTGATGCCATCCACCCACATTCTGCGCGCCGCACTAATTAGACTCGCAGACAGGGAACTCTATTGTGACCTGATAGTTCTGGATATGCGGGACTATGATGCTATATTGGGCATGGATTTTCTGCACAAGTACGGCGCTTCAATTGAGTGCCATAAACGGGGGTGATTTTTTGACCCGAAGTAGTGGTCTCATTTGAGTTTATCGGGGAGCCAAAGAAAGGAACAAGGAAATTCTTATCAGCGCTGAAAGCCCGAAAAATGTTAGAAAATGGATGCACCGGATTTCTAGCACACGTGGTTGATACCGTATCAGCAAAGAACCCGAAGCTAGAAGATGTCAGAGTGGTATGCGACCATCGGGAGGTGTTCCCTGATGACCTACCAGGATTACCACCTGATAGAGAAATTGAGTTCGAGATCGAATTGATTCCCGGAACTAACCTGATCTCCAAGGCACCTTACCGTATGGTGCCGACTGAGTTGAAAGAACTTCAGAAACAGCTACAAGAGTTACTTGACCAGGGACTTATCCGCCCTAGTCACTCACCATGGGGAGCTCCAGTGCTGTTCATAAAGAAAAAAGATGGGTCTATGCGAATGTGTATAGACTACCGGGCACTGAACAACGTAACCATCAAGAATAGGTACCCCCTTCCCAGGATCGACGACCTGTTCGACCAACTGAAGGGAGCAACTGTCTTTTCAAAGATCGATCTCAGGTCTGGCTATCACCAAGTAAAAGTAAAGCCAGGTGATATTCCGAAGACGGCCTTCCGGACGAGATAAGGACATTATGATTTTGTAGTTATGCCCTTCGGAGTAACCAATGCTCCTGCGATGTTCATGGACCTGATGAATCGAGTATTTTCAGCCTTCCTCGACAAATTTGTAATCGTTTTCATCGACGATATTCTTATCTACTCGAGGGATCGAAAAGAGCATGTTGAACATCTGAAGATAGTACTACAGATTCTTCAGAAAGAGAAACTATATGCGAAGTTCTTCAAATGTGAGTTCTGGCTCGATCAAGTGTCATTCTTGGGTCATGTCATCTCTAAAGAAGGAATCATGGTAGACCCAATAAAGATTGAAGCTGTGAGGAACTGGAATAGGCCAAGGAATGCGAGTGAAATCAGAAGTTTTCTCGGGCTAGCAGGCTATTACAGAAAGTTTGTAGAGGACTTCTCTAGAATTATATGACCCTCACCCAAAGGACAAGCAATACAAATGGATCGAGGATCTGAGAGAGGAGTTTCTGAATCAAGAGGAGACAGCGCTCCCATTCTGACTCTCCCTGAAGATAATGAAAGCTTCGATATGTATAGTGACGCTTCTAAACTGGGGCTCGGAGCTATACTTATGCAAAATGGCAAGGTTGTCTCTTACGCCTCTAGACAGCTCAAGGAGCATGAAAGAAATTATCCTACCCATGATTTAGAACTAGCAGTCGTGGTATTCGCTCTGAAAATATGGAGGCACTATTTATACGGAGCTCGGTGCAGGATTTATACAGACCACGAGAGTGTGAGATATTTCTTCACTCAGAAAGACCTAAATATGAGGCAACGCAGATGGCTCGAGCTAGTCAAAGATTATGATTGTGAGATATTCTATCATCCAGGAAAGGCCAACAAAGTGGTAGATGCACATAGCAGAAAGTCCTGTGCCGCTTTGATGTCCTTATCAATGCTATCTCAGCCCCTGAAAAGGGAAATAATGAATTACGGAATGGAGATTATTTCTGGACAACTTTCCACCATGACGATAGCGCCGACGTTGTTCGACGATATATTGGGAAAGCAAGATGGTGATTCAGACATCCAGAAAATCAAACAGGAAGTCCGGGAAGGAAGGGATAATGGATTCCGCATTACCGATGGCGGATTATTATACTTCCGGGACTGACTATGTATTCCGGACGATCCGGAATTACGGAAGAAGATACTCGAGGAATCCCATGGAACACCTTATACCATGCATCCGGGATCTACAAAAATGTATCAGGACTTAAGAGATAAATTTTGGTGGTCCGGCATGAAAAGGGATGTGGCTCAGTACGTCAACACCTGCCTGACCTGCCAGAGGGTTAAGGCAGAACACCAGAAACCTGGAGGATTACTGCAGCCGATACAGATTCCAGAGTGGAAATGGGAAGAAATTTCTATGGATTTCATCTCAGGATTACCCAGAACAACCAATGGTTATGATGCGATATGGGTAATCATAGACCGGTTGACAAAGTCTGCCCATTTCCTGGCAATTAAGATGACCTATCCGGTTGAGCAGCTAGCTCAATTATATGTCAAGGAAATTATCAGATTACATGGAGTGCCTAAGGCTATTATTTCTGATCGTGATGGTCATTTTACCTCCCATTTCTGGGAATGTGTTCAGAAGGCTCTTGGCACTAAGTTGAGATTCAAGATCGCGTTTCATCCTCGTAATCGACTAGCGATGTAAAGAGTGAACCTTTGGAAGACATGTTGCGAGCTTGTGCTCTAGACTTTAAGGGGAGTTGGTGTCGATATTTGTGCTTGGCAGAATTTGCTTACAACAACAGTTACCAGGCTACTATTGGAATGACACCATATGAAGCTCTATATGGGAGAAGATGCAGGTCTCCTATCTGTTGGTACGAGGGTGGTGAAAGGAGGGAAATGGGTCTTCAGGCCGATATTATTGACGATACCACCCGAGCTATACAGAATATCCATCAGAGAATCGAAACTGCTCAGAGCCGACAAAAGAGCTATGCGGATATGCGGCGTAGACCGTTAGAATTCGAAGTCAGGGACCTGGTATTCCTCAAAGTGGCCCCTATAAAGGGAGTGATGAGATTCGGAAGAAAGGGTAAACTGAGTCCACGCTATGTGGGACCGTATCCGATATTGCAGAGGGTTGGCAAGGTAGCTTACAAGCTGGAGCTGCCTCAAGAGATGTCGGCTATACACAACGTGTTCCATGTCTCTGTGCTCAAGAAATGCATATCCAGTGCGGACCAAGTGATCGAGCCACAAACAGTACAAGTTCAAGAGGACCTGAGTATGGAAAGTCGGCCTATCCAGATATTAGACCGAGAAGTCAAGAGGCTAAGGAACAAAGAGGTGCCCGTAGTGAAGGTCTTGTGGAAAAATCAACGATACAAGGAAGCTACTTGGGAGCGCGAGGAGGACATGAAGCAGAAGTACCCAGAATTGTTTTAAGTTTCGAGGACGAAACTTTTACAAGGTATGGAGGATTGTAACGCCCGTAAAATTTCTAGCAATTTTATGAGAATTTTTGGCTTTACGATGATGGGCTTTATGTGGGCCTTTTCGAAAATAAAAGGAAAATAAGCCAAAAAGAGATGCAAGGCCTAGGAATTGAATCCCAAACCTCTAGAGATAGCCAAGCCCTATAGATGCACCCACTAACCAGAAGCCCAATAGGATTATATCATTAGAGGAATAGGGGAAATTATGGTTAAGTGTAAGGGAGATCAAGGGGCTCTTCAAATGAATAAATAGGGGGAATGAGGGGGCATGAGCTATCCAATCTTCATTTCTCCTCCTCTTCTTCTTCCTCACCGAATTCTAGAGCTCCCTCTTCATCCTTTGGCCGAACCCCATTCAAGCAAGGAGAAGGCTAGGTTTTTGTTTCCTTAGGTCATCTTCCCCCACAGAGCAAAGCGAAGGAAGTAAGATTCCCTCACCTGCAGTATATTTGTTTTTGTAGATACATGAAAGAATATGAAGCTTATAGCCCCTACATGTTTCGGCCAACCAAGGTTTTTGGGGCTAGGGTTGCATGAAAATGATTCTAAGGATATTTTATAGGTTGTATGCTTCATGTAGGAATTTTTAGGTGACCAAAAAATCCAAGCTCATAGCCCCTACATGTTTCGGCCAACCAAGGTTTTTGGGGCTAGAGTTGGATGCAAATGATTCTAAGGATATTTTATAGGTTGAATGCTTCATGTAGGAATTTTTAGGTGACCAAAAATCCAAGCTTATAGCCCCTACATGTTTCGGCCAACCAAGGTTTTTGGGGCTAGGGTTGCATGAAAATGATTCTAAGGATATTTTTATATATTGTATGCTTCATGTAGGAATTTTTAGGTGACAAAAATCCAAGCTTATTGCCCCTATATGTTTCGGCCAACATTGGTTTTTAGGGTTAGGGTTTCATGAAAACACCCCTTATGAAGTTATATTATGTTGTGTGCCTTCATGTAGGAGTTTATGTAACAAAAATAAAGAAATTGGTACCCTACATGTTTCGGCCAACATTGGTTTTTAGGGTTAGGGTTTCATGAAAACACCCCTTATGAAGTTATATTATGTTGTGTGCCTTCATGTAGGAGTTTATGTAACAAAAAATAAAGATATTGGTACCCTACAAGTTTCGGCCAACAATGGTTATAGGGCTAGGGTGGCATGAAAACACCCCTTAGGAAATTAGGATATGTTGTATGCCTATGTGATGAATATGTTTATGTTTTTAATATGCCATGAATTATGCCTATGTGATGAATATGTTTATGATTTTTAATATGCCATGAATTATGCCTATGTGATGAATATGTTTATGATTTTCATATGTCATGAATTATGCCTATGTGATGAATATGTTTATGATTTTTAATATGCCATGAATTATGCCTATGTGATGAATATGTTTATGATTTTTAATATGCCATGAATTATGCCTATGTGATGAATATGTTTATGATTTTCATATGTCATGAATTATGCCTATGTGATGAATATGTTTATGATTTTTAATATGCCATGAATTATGCCCATGTGATGAATATGTTTATGATTTTCATATGTCATGAAATATGCCTATGTGATGAATATGTTTATGTTTTTAGTATGCCATGAATTATGCCTATGTGATGAATATGTTTATGATTTTCATATGTCATGAATTTTGCCAATGTGATGAATATGATTATGTTTTTAATATGCCATGAAGTATGCCTATGTGATGAACAAGTTGATGATTTTATATGCCATGAAATATGCTTATGTGATGAACATGATTATTCTTTAAGACTCCTTTAGGGTACTCTTACGTTATGAATGCATATATGTTATGACATGTCTAAGAGATGCTTCCCTTTCAAGTAGGGATTAAGAGCTCTCCTTATGATAAGATAAGATGGAGATGCTTCCCTTTCAAGTAGGGATTAAGAGCTCTCCTTATGATAAGATAAGATGGAGATGCTTCCCTTTCAAGTAGGGATTAAGAGCTCTCCCTATGATAAGATAAGATGGAGATGCTTCCCTTTCAAGTAGGGATTAAGAGCTCTCCCTATGATAAGATAAGATGGAGATGCTTCCCTTTCAAGTAGGGATTAAGAGCTCTCCTTATGATAAGATAAGACGGAGATGCTTCCCTTTTTGGTGGGGGATTAAGAGCATTCTTTATGATATGACAAGAAAGAAAGGAAAGAAAATTAAGTATTTTACTTTGTAAGAGGTTAAGTACTCGACCCGTTAGGTGGTCGTTAATCAAATCCAAGGGACATAAAAAGACGTAAGAGATCTTGCCCTGGTAAGACGTAAGAGGTCTTGCTCTAGTAGGTCTGGTGGCTCGCTACCCCAGCCTATTAGGGAATGCGCTTTATGTGGTACTTAGCCTGGGGCCCCCATGCAAGTTATGATTATGTTAAAGTACCTATATGTATATGCTTTGAAAAGAAAGGACTTGTATGAAACTATGAATGCTTATGTTCAAGTTTAAGAATGCTTATGATTGTGTCCTTTATGCATGATTAGGATTTATAATATTATGAATGCTTATGTTCAAGCTTAAGAATGCTTACGATTATGTCCTTTATGCATGTTTAGGATTTATGATATTATGAATGCTTATGTTCAAGCTTAAGAATGCTTACGATTATGTCCTTTATGCATGTTTAGGATTTATGATATTATGAATGCTTATGTTCATGTTTAAGAATGCTTATGATTGTGTCCTTTATGCATGATTAGGATTTATGATATTATGAATGCTTATGTTCAAGCTTAAGAATGCTTACGATTATGTCCTTTATGCATGTTTAGGATTTATGATATTATGAATGCTTATGTTTCTCTTATGCCCTGCTTAGATTTGATTATGCTTAGCATGCTTATGTAAATTTTATGTCATGTTTATGTTTCATTACGTTAGTATGCTGATGTGTAGTGTTGTTATGCACTATTTATGTTGTTTATGCTAGTATGCTCATGTTGTCTAATTATTGATGAGGTTTGTGGCTTTTGTGAGTAGGCAAGAATCTTACTAAGCTATATGCTTATAGTTTATGTTGTTCATATACTGCTGACAAAGGAAACATGAACTAGAGGAAGTAACAGGAGGGGCCAAGTGTGTGTGATAGTGGCATGGTGGAAAAAGACCCTATTACTATCTGCTTATATTTATATGCTCAATGAATAACTTAAGACATTGCTTCCACTTATAAAACTTGTGATTTGTTAGTACCATGTTGGATGTTACTGTTCAATTACTTAAGAAAGTTTGATATGTTAGAACTCATGAATGGATCTTTCTGTTATGCATGTTATAAAAAGAGACAAGATATGTTAACATGCTAACGACGAATATGATAGGTGATGCATGTTTAAAAGAAGGTTTATGCCATGATAACATGTTTAAGTATGTAGATTGTGAAATGATTCCTATATGTTATGTTAAGAAAAAAAAGTAGCGCCGCCCTGAGAGCAGATAAGGGTGGGCGTTACACTTACACCTCCTCCCTTGTGGTCCCTTATCACCATATCTCTTAAATCTTGCTCATGGAGGGGCAAGGTATTTATTAGCTGCCTTCCTTAGTTCAAGATTGAACATGCTTAGCCTCAAGTAATCATTAGAAGTTTGATCATAATATTCTATTTTGTCCAAATGTTGTAAATAACATAACTCACCACAAACATCCTCAACAAAAGATTGGTTAGCAGATTCTATTATGTCGAATGAAATTTTATCATTACAAATCGATAAATGGGCTTCATTATTGGTAGCTAAAGCTTCGGTGATGGTTATGGTAGGCTCTTCTAGATCCTTGATGTTAGGAGGTGTTTGGATTGAAGAAATGCTCTCTTCGATTAAAGTATCAATTATATAATCCTCAAGTTCTTCTTCCAGTGGTGATTGAGTTGATTGTCCTTCTTCACTTCCTATGTCATCTACGCCCTCCTCATTTATTCGCTCAAAGTGAGTCCCCACCCTATTAGGTGTGATCCAGTCATTAAAGCCACCTTCTAGTCATTTGGTTTTTATTCTAGCTAGATCCTGTTCCATCATCTCTGCAAATTGTTGGCTATGCTCTTTGCATTCCCTAGTAAAATTATCTAGCAGGGCTTCTAAGTGGGGGCTTGGTTCTAGATAAAATTTGCATGGTGACTCATAACTCTCGTTCTCATTTTGGAAATGATATTGAGTCTCTGTCTGCGAATGCCACCGTCAGAATTTATCGTTCACCTCTTGTTATGTTCGAATGAAATCTTCCATCATCTGCTCAAGTCAGGATTTAGGCGGACAATATTGAGGGTTTAAGTACCCAGGGTCATAACTATATGAATAGAAATCATCTTGTAGCCACTAGTTGTAATTGTAAGTGATATCTTCTTATTTAAATTGTGAAGGTTCGAATATATCCGGACAATCATTAATGGTATGCCATGTTTCACCACAATGTTTACAATAAATATTACCAAAACTTACAACATTAAATTGACCATAATCATGAGTAAAAGCATGCATCGTTATATGTAGGAAATTATAAATAAGGAAAGAGCAACTGAATAAACAAAACTGAAATAAAATAAAATAAAATAAAATAAAACAAGAAAAGTAAATCTAGCCTAAGTCTAATCCAATTATCCACTTCCCGATTCGATATTGAATCGATCAGTCCCCGACAATGACGCCAAAAACTTGATGCACGCGATCGCGGCCTCAAATCTCGCGATGGAGGCTGTCGAGGACTCGAAGCGCGCGCTCACGCTCAACACCCGCAAGTGCATGGATGTCGTCAAGTAATAAAAGATTATCGATCCCACAGGGACTGGGATTCGTATATCGGTATGTTCAGTGGTTGAAATTGTTCGGACGTAAACTCTAAGGGGTTTTGACCTGTGAGGGTTGTCGGTGGACTATACTCTATACAGTGTCACACGGAGGAGGAAGGGAGCGTGCCGAGGTCTTCAAAGGTGATTCTAGGACTTCGGTTTCACTTGTGTGTCACAAAACAATGGTGTCAATTGGCGTTGTCTAGATGTTTAGCTATGGTTTTGTGGAAGGGACATCATACACTCTCCCGATGAGCCACCGCATTTACCATGAGCTATCTCTGCCTAAAAGGATTGGATAGATGGTACGAGGATTTTGAATCAATCCCTACAATGAACCGTGTCCGGTTCCATCGCATCCTTCTACCCATGGTTACCGGAGATCTGGTTTACCCTTAGGTTCCTTGTATAAAATCACCTAAATCTTAGATACGAGGGTTGTCACCCCTCGTATCGCCTAAGCAAAACAGGTAGAAAACCAAACATGCATAGATAAAGTAAAAACAACTACCAATTGCCAAATTAAACTCAAAGTTAGAATTTAACATGAACCAACATTGTAATGTGCACACAAGCTAGTCCCTAATCCTAGAATCAAAAGAACTACTCCATGTATATGAAGGAGGAATCACAAAGCATGTAGATGTTCGAATACATCAGAATTAAAACGTAGGAACAAGGGATTACAATGCTTTCGTGGTCTTCTCTCCGACATTGAAGTGAAAGGCGTGGACCTCCGACGGCGTTCCTCCTCCCCGTTGCGAGTTTCCAAAGCTTTTTAGGGCTTCGGTGTGCCATCCTAGCCTTCGTGCATCCTACCTAGGGTTTGGGAGCCCTAGGGTGGCTCCCTCGTGATCCCTCGCCTTTTGGATGAGTTTCCTATATATAGAGGCGGCTCCGGCTTTCCATAAATGCTTGAAAAACCCTATTTCCTTGAATTCGCGGCGCCGCCACACGATCGTGTGAATTTCACACGGCCTAGTCGTGTTCAAGGCTGGAAAACAGATGAAATCTCGACTGGAAATTGAGCTGGAAAAAAGGCACGGTCGTGTCTTTTCACACGGCCTAGCCGTGTATTTTCCTGGAGCCTCCATTTTGATCCGTTTCGCTTCGGAAACATGGCCAGTGCATGTTCCCTAAGGTTCGTCCTCTACAAATTGCTCCATTTTTACTCCAAAAATGCACCGTTTTTTCATGAAATGCTATCCTGCACATAAAAGTATAAAAAGTAGATCCCCACACCAGAAAATATGAAATGCATTCAAAATAAAGTGAAATATGCATGAAACAAACATAAAATGTAATAAGATGTGAGCGAAAACTACTCCTAAAACCCTATATGTTTTGCTCACATCACCCATCTCTTTTCTTAACAAATAGTACTGGAGCTCCCCATAGTGAAACACTAGGGCGAATAAATCCACTATCCAACAACTCCTGCAGTTGGATTTTAAGTTTGTTCAACTCCTTTGGTGGCATTCGATAGGGAGTTTTCGATACTGGAGCGGTACTTGGAATCACCTCTATCGTAAATTCCACTTGCCTAAGAGGTAGCAAGCCCAGAAGTTCATCTGGAAATACATCCGGATACTCTCGGACTATCTTCATATCAGAGAGGGGTGGTATCCTTCGTTCTCAACCTTGACTAAAGATAGTAAATAACCCTAACAACCTTGGGCCAATAACTTCTGAGCTTGTAATGTAGATATAATGGATACTCCATCATCTCTGGTGCCAACAAATTTCCATGCAGGTTGATCCGGTGGTCGAAAAGTCACCACCCTTGCTCTACAATCCACTGTAGCAGAATAAGTTGCCAACCAGTCCATATTGAGAATAATGTCAAAATCTATCATTTCTAACACTTGGAGGTCCACCGTAAGAATATGCCCGTCAAAATCTAATGGGCAACCTTTGATTTCTTGGTGGCTAGTCATCACCTCTCATGATGGCAAAGATACTGCTAACATACAAGAACGAACCATCAGAATCCTTCCAAATCTACCCAGAAATATTCTAGATACGAATGAATGTGAACTACCGATATCAATCAAAGTATCAGCATATATAGAATAAACTGAAACCATACCCCGTATGACTGATTCCTCAGTCCGCTATGCCTCATCTTTGTGTTGAACTCTCCGAGCCGCAAAAACCACTTTTTGCATTATGGAAACCTCGGAAGTCGGCCACGGATCTGTGCGAAGATAAATAAATAAATTCATGTACATGTTTAGAAACACTAGATCTACCTTAGATCTACATGGGAAGAGCGTTACCCTTGTAGCAACACCCTTCGCTTATCCCGCTCATCCAAATGGTTGTCGGATCTTGTAGAGTGTCAAGTGTACACTCCTCTACACATATCCACAAGGACAAAAGGTGGAGAAGACCACTTAGAGTGTGCTAGCACCCTTGGAAGTCACGACAATGGAGGATGAGGGAGAGAGCAAGAGAGGAGAGGAGGAAGAAGATGAAATCAATTCACCACTAACTCATTCAATCCTTGGCTGACCACATTAAGGAGGGATAAATACCTCAATCTAATACCAAGAGCCATGGCTCTGGGGTATTCCCCAAGAGGTAGCACACCATGATGTGTCCATGATGATGTGGAACATCATCATTGGCCGACCCCTATGCCAAGTCACCATGAAGTTGTTAGTTATAGACCTAGAACCAATCATGTGATGGTTGAATAGGGAACATTTTGTATCATATTCTATAAAGGCAAAGGATTGGTTATTATATTTACGTCTTACTTGTGCCAGCTAAATTAAATATAATAATGCCCTAGAAAAGTAGGTTCTTATCTACAACACATCAATTGGCAGAATTGATTATGAGAGGCTGTAGAGAACACTTTCCTAAATGTTCCTAGTCAAGTATTAATATGCAAGGGCAATATTAATACATAAAGACTAGCATATAGGTCAATTGATGACTTGATCTCACAAGTCATGGATATATGATATCAAGTTGACACATGGGTATATATTAGAGAATATATACTGAACTGACCCGCCATGAGAAAGTTTCATGGATCGTCATATGAGTGTCATAAACTTTCTCATGTGAGTATTGGTATGAATAGTCCTCAAACCTGAAGTCACTACGGTTCCCTACATAAGGAGTTATGTACTTTGGTATCGTCAAACATCACCCGTAACTGGGTGGACAATAAAGGCGATTACTGGGTATATAACAAATTATGTGGAGGGATGTGAGTGATGTAGATGGGATCTATCCCTCCCATATGACGGGAGTGATATCTGTGGGCCCCTTGATTGAGTAGAACTACTAAAACGCATGACCATGCTCGAATGAGTCAATATGAGATATTGAGCTCATTTGTTTGAGTTAGTTTACTCAGGGATCAAGAAACACATAGATTGATCGAGGATGACACGGTCTATGCCTCATTGGTCAATCTGATATCAAGGATAGAAGGTCACGGTCATACATTATAGTAGTCACGGAAAGGTTAGTCGGATCTTGACTTATTTTGTAACTTGGGTAGCAATGATGTATTGCTAGATGCCGCTCATTGCTTGTGTATCTAAAAGAGTTTAGATTCACTGCCAACGTTATGAGAGCCTATAGGGTCTCACACAAAGAGCATGATGATTAGAAGAATTAGTGCATTCTAGTTTGACTAGAATAATTTGGGAATAAGTTTAAGTACAAAATGGTTTTTGGACTTTAAGCTTAATGAGAATTTTAGCTTATTGATTTAATGAGATTAATTCAATATGCTAAGCTTATTAATTTAATAAGATTAAATAAATATGTTATCATGATAGCCTAAGCTTAATTGATTTAATAAGATTAATTCAATATGTTACCTTATTGATTTAATGAGATTAATTCAATATGATAACATAAGCTTATTGAATTAATAAGATTAATTCAACATGCATGAATGACCACATAAGCATGCCACCTAAGCATGCCACATAAGCATGCCACCTAAGCTTGATGAGGTGGAAGGAGACAAAGGGTTTTTGACCTTTGGAATTTCTCCACATGTGGCCAGCCAAACAAGGAGTGTTTGATTATTTTTCAATGCAATTGATTGCATTGAATGTGATAGGAGGTGAAAGGTTTTTTCAATCCTATAAAACACTCCATGGGGTGGCCGGCCAAGGTGGTGGAAGCTTGAGGCTTGGAGAGAGCTTGGTGGTGAGAGGCTTTGGTTGTGTGGCTTTTGTGAGTGTAGGCTAGCAATAAGAGTGATCTTCTTCTTCCTTTCTCTTTTTCCCTACCCTCCTCTCCTTTAGGGACATCTCTAGCAAGAAGTAAAGGAGAGCTCTTCTAGTTTCTTTTGTGAGACAAGAGCTTGCTCATGTGGATACATATAGAGGCACGGACATTTGAACGTGCTAAAAGATCCAACAAACCCAAGGAGAAGCGGGATTAAAAAGGGCACGCAACAAAGGTAATATTCTCCTATAAGATAGGTTTTGAGAAATTTATTTTTTTGTACGAGGTTTTCTTTCGCAAGGATCACTTGGAAGGGATCCTATTTTTCCGTTGCGCATATGCTATTTTGCATAAAAAAATCCCTACAGTGGTATCAGAGCCACTTGCGAAAGATCGTATAAAAAAAAATAGGTTTTCTCTATTTTATATATGATATAGAAGTAGGATAAATTTTATTATGAGTTGATAATTGCATTAGCAATTTTTCAAACATAATAAAATATCTGATGTCTTTTAAAAGTTAAAATTGACATGGTGCATGGTTATGGCCTAGTCCCAAAAAGTTTGTGAATGTGTGTGTTGTAATTCTTAATATGGCCTGTGTGTTGTGCCTTTCTCCTAAAATTCTTGTTGTAAAATTAGTTTTTGACTCGAATGTAACTCGAGTATTTCTCCTTTTGTAATATACACAACAAAGATGGAGGGTCCATTGGAAGATGATGTTACAAGGAGGAAGTCAACAACACAAGACAACCAAAAGGAAGCACTTGGGAGAAGATGTTATCCCTAGGTTGACCAATCAATCTTTTCATTGGCTTGAGAAGATTGTAGAATAAGGGCCATAACCATGACACGCTTAGTTTAATATGTATGTGATGCATGTTAATTTAGCTTATATGTGATGTATGCTAATATGTATGTGATGCATGTTTAAGTTTATTTCTTAATAAGTCAAAAACGATATGCCTACCAAAGTTTGGTACTCACTACTTCCTCGATCATTTGTTGTTGGGTTTGCCAAAGCAAAGCAATGCATTTTATCTTGGAAGAGTGCGAGTGGACAATCGTGATGTCCCGCTATCAAACTTGGTTAAGACTTAATTAAGTTTTTCTTAATTAATTAAGAAAGTAGAGGCATATATTAGCTTTGAACATAAGTTTTAAAAATTAGTTTTGTGTGATTTAACACGCTTTGTCTTCGAAAGTGGTCGTTGCTCTGATATCAAAGAAGGCCTCTGTGCCTCACCACGGCCTGGAAGCTGGTTTAGGAATAAGCACTAAACTAATCTAAACTTAACCAAAGCTATTAAAGAGTTACATCAGATGTAATTGGCAAAAGATTGCCTACCTAATCATACTACGTCTTGGGCGATTAGCCAAAGCTAACTCAAGACGAAGTATGATGTGGATCTTTATCCCATATAAATTTATAGCTAAATAGAAGCTAATGATGTAAGCAAAATGTGTTTGCCTACATCAATGATTAGCTCATATCAAAGCTATGAGAATTTAGTGGGAGTCTCATTTAATTAAAGGCCTAATTAAATGACTTAGGTATGATACTTAATTTTGCATTTTAATGTTGTAGATCACCATGTCATCTAACACGACACACCCCCTCAACTTGATCTATCCTTGAGAAAGACAAGCTCAATGGAGCTAACTTTCTAGATCGGTATAGGAACTTGAGGATTATCCTCAAGCAAGAACGTAAATCATGTATGTCCTAGAGCATCCTGAAACACCCGCCCCTACGACCACTCGTCTTGAAAAGGATGCTTATAAGAAGCATCAAGATGACGATTAGATGTGTCATGTCTTATGCTTGCCACCATGAACTCGAGCTTGAAGCAACATGAGAACATGGATGCCTATGGTATGGTTGAGCATTTGAAACAACTATATCAAGGACAAGCTAGGCACGAGCGCTTTTGAAGTGTCTAAGGCTCTTTTTGCATGCAAGATGCAAGAAGGAACACTGTAGAGAAACTCACGCACTTAAAATGATAGGGTACGCTGAGAACCTAAAGACTAGGTTTTCCATCGAGCCAAGAATTGGCAACCGATGTTATCCTCGCAATCATTGTTTAAGCATATAATCAATTCACATGAATTATAACATGAATGAAATTGATAAGTTTGCTCGAGATTCTCGATGTTAAGAATCACGAACCAATCTCAAGAAGAAAGTTAGTAACGTACTAATGGTCAAGAAGGGCAAAGGTAAGCGCAAAGGCAAGGGTAAGACCCAAGCCAAAGGCAAGGCCAATTCATCCACTTCAAAGGGTAAAGGTAAAGTACCTAAGGAAGGGATGTTTCCATTGGTGAGATCGACACTAGAAGCGGAACTACAAAGTCTACCTTGAGGAAGTAAAGAAGAAAAGAAGTGGGACTTCTGCCTTAGGTATACACGTTATAGAAGTTAATCTATCTATTTCTTCTACATGGGTATTAGATACCGGATGTGCATCTCACATTTGTACTAATGTGCAGGGACTGAGAAATAGTAGACTAATGGCAAAGGGCGAAGTGGACCTATGAGTAGGCAATGGCGCAAAAGTTGCTGCTGTAGCTGTAGGAACATATTCTTTGTCTTTGCCCACTGGGCTTATCTTAGAACTAGAGGAATGCTTTTATGTACCTGCATTAACGAAGAACATAATTTCTGTATCTTGTTTAGACAAGAAAAACTTTTCTTTTATAATAAAGGACAAATGTTGTTCCATTTATTTGAATGAAATGTTCTATTGTAATGCACCACTTATGAATGGTCTCTATGTTCTAGATTTAGAAAACCCAATTTATAACGTAAATACCAAACGGTTCAAATCGAATAATTTGAACCAAACATATCTCTAGCACTGTCGCCTAGGTCACATAAATGAAAAACACATATCCCAACTCCATAAAGATGGATTATTGGACTCATTTGATTTTGAATCATATGAGGTATGCGAATCTTGTCTTTTAGGAAAGATGACTAAAACTCCATTTAGTGGACATGGCGAGAGAGCGACGGACTTGTTAGGACTCATACATACTGATGTTTGTGGCCCTTTCAATGTCGAAGCCAGAGGAGGCTATAAGTACTTTATTACTTTCACTGTTGATATGAGTAGATTTAGCTACTTATATTTGATGAGACATAAGTCAGAATCCTTTGTAAAGTTCAAAGAATTCAAGAATGAAGTACAAAACCAACTTGGTAAGCATATTAAGATACTTCGATCAGATCGAGGTGGTGAATACCTTAGTCAAGAGTTTCGTGATCACCTGGCTGAGTGTGGGATAATATCCCAACTCACTCCACCTGGAACACCACAATGGAATGGTGTATCTGAGAGGAGAAATCGTACTCTATTAGATATGGTACGATCAATGATGAGCCAGACTGATCTACCTACTTCCTTTTGGGGTTTAGCTCTAGAGACAGCCGCTTTCACACTTAATCGCGTCCCATCAAAAGCCGTAGAAAAGACACCATATACGTTATGGACTGGGAAGAGTCCCAAAATGTCTTTTATAAAGATTTGGGGTTGTGAAGCTTATGTTAGACGTCAAGTCTCAGATAAACTAGGACCCAAATCAGATAAGTGTTATTTTGTAGGATATCCCAAGGAAACTAATGGATATTACTTTTACAATCCCACACTTGCCAAGGTGTTTGTTGCCAGAAATGCTATCTTTCTAGAAAGAGAATTTATTTCTAGAAAAACTAGTGGGAGTAAAATTCATCTTGAAGAAATTCAAGATGAAGATAACACTAAGGCTTCGATGGAAAATGAACAGGCACCACAAAGTGTTGTGGATGAGGAAATTGTTGCCCAAAGAGTTGTGGAGCAAACACCTGTTCAAGTAGACCAACCTCTTCGTAGATCTGATAGGATCCGTCGTCAACCCGAGAGATATTCTTTTCTCTTGACTGACAACGGTGATGTATTGCTTGTCGATCTTGACGAGCCTACATCCTATCAAGAAGCTATGATGAGCCCAGATTCCGAGAAATGGCTAGAGGCCATGAGATCCGAAATGGAATCCATGTACACTAACCAAGTATGGACTTTGGTTGATCCACCTGAAGGGGTAAAACCCATTGGGTGTAAGTGGGTCTTTAAAGTAAAGACTGACATGGATGGTAATAAGCATACCTATAAAGGTAGATTAGTGGCTAAAGGATTCAAACAAATTCATGGTATTGACTATGATGAAACCTTTTCACCAGTTGCGATGCTTAAATCCATTTGGATCATACTTGCTATTGCAGCCTACCACGATTATGAGATCTGGCAGATGGATGTTAAAACCGTTTTTCTGAATGGAAAACTACTCGAGGATGTGTACATGACACAGCCTGAGGGTTTTGAAGATCCAAAGCATCCTGGAAAGTTATGCAAACTGCAAAGGTCCTTTTATGGACTAAAGCTGTTGGGATGTATACTGAAAGCCTAGCTCTTTTGTATGGACATCTTTATTTTGAAATAAGAATCACATGATCATTGTTTGCACGTTATATTTATATGTGTGCATATTGTCTAATATTTTACATTGTAGATAACATGGTGCCTGGGTGCGGCACAGAAGATCATGTTATCAGTCCCTTGTAGAATATAAGTAGAGGCTCACAACCAAGATGGTTTTGGACAAACCATTGGCATGGTTGTAGTGTAGCTTGGTATTGTTTTATCTTGAACATAGAGTTACACTAGTACACCTCGGTGTATTGAGCAGGACCGACATAGAGGTGATTCAATTTATTGCTGACTACATAATTGAATCGGACCTCGGATATTATGTTGTACATGCTCTTAATCCCGATATAATAACGGGCACATGTACTTAGTATTTATTTCTTTGATTTACCAGAGGTGAGATTTCTATGGAATAAATTAATATGCCCGGTAAGTTGGGAAGTGATATTATTTACATGGTGTGTCGTTGATTATAGGAGGAATCCGTGTCCTATATATTAGGTTGATGATGTCCCCCTGAGGAGCTCATAAGGTTCATCATGTAAACCATGCAGGTTGACTTAGTCAACATGATGATAAGGTTGAGTGGTACTACTCGAGGAGTTAGATGTTAATTAATTGATGGTCAGTAAATCAATTAATTGACGGACATTCGATATCTTAAACACGGGGAGATGGATGTACAAATAATATATGGAGCCCATATTAATTTATGGGGGTTGGTGAGGTAGTTCGATGATGATCCTCTAGTGGAATGGAACATCATTGATGGATCAAGTTTGTGTGGTTCCGATCCATCGGGTGGCCAAGACCCAACTCCTCCTCATGGTCCCTATCGTAGCCTTATATAAACCTCATGAAGTCTAGATCAAATGATGGAAAACAAATCTCTAGATCCGACGGTTAGGATTGAATCCCTAGAACCGACGGTAGAGATTAGATCTCTAGATCCGACGGTTGGGATTAAATTCCTAGAACCGACGGTTGAGATTAAATCAAGGCCTAAACCTAACTCTATATAAAAGGGAGAGGAAAGGTTGGATAAGGTGGGCAGCAAGAAAATTGGGAATTAGTTCCTATATTTTTGGCTACCTCATCAATAACCAATTTTCTCCTAAGTTCTATATAAGGGAGCATGGGTTGGGCGGCAACTAAGTTTTATGGATGGTTCATGATGGATGCTAAGGAAATTAGGGTTTTGCCTAGCATTACTTGGGCGGCAAGCAACCTCAAGGAGGAAACCCTAATTAGGGTTTTGGTTCCTTAGGTTGGGCGGCCAAGGTGGTGGAGCTAGAGGGGGCGGCAACCTATGGATGAGCTTGTCTTCTTCCTTGGAGGTGGCTAGCTCCTAGATCTCTCCTCTCCACCATGCTTAGGCGGCAAGACACCTATGGAGGAAACCCTAATTAGATTAGGGTTTGGCTCTTTGGATTAGGCGGCTAGGTTTGGAAGTTATGGTTGGGCGGCAACTATAGGGGAAGGGCTCATCTTCTTCCTTCTAAGGGTTGGCCGGCCACTACCTTCTCTTCCTCTACCTTGGGCGGCAAGAAATCCAAAGGAAGCTTGGTTGGGCGGCTAGGGTTTGAAAGGTAAGGTAGGTGGCAACTATAGGGGAAGTGTTCTTCTTCTTCCTAGGGTGTTGGCCGATTCCTATCCTTTTTCCTATACCTTTGGTGGTGCCCAACCTATTCCTCTTTTCCCTTTGTTTTCCTCTTGGCCGGCGGCACTAGGAGCTAGGGTTTGTCCCTAGTTCGGTTGTAGTTGTTTCCATTATGTTCTCTCTATTCTTGGGGCCGGCGGCATCAATCCTTTGTGGATTGGTGGTTGGCTCAAGCAAGAAGGGAAAGAGAGTTCTTCATTCTTTGGATTGAAGAAGATCTAAGAAGCTTCAACTTGTGGAGGATCTTCGCCCACACGAAGTCTACAAGGAGGTTAGGACATACGATAGAAGATCAAGAGGTATAAAAGTTTTATAACTTTAATTTCAGATCTGAGCATGTTCTTATATATGATGATTATACATGTGTGTATATGAATATATATTGTATAATCATGGACCCCGAAGACAAACACAAAAACCGGCGATCCGTCCGTCGTCTCTTCCGCGGCTAACCGACTAGAAGAGTTGTGTTGCTTGAACAACTAGTTTGTTCAAGCGATCGCTCGAGTCGTTAGCACGACGACGAATTGGTTGTGCTTAGGAAACTCATCCCATCCGGATTAGTTTTCATTAGTGAAAATTTTAATCCGGGGACATGGGAGCCTATGAGCATTCCGAGGATTAGCACGGTTGCCAACAAATGGTATCAGAGCTTCTGGGCAATACCAACATTTGGTATCAGAGCCACGGTTTCCGGTTTTGTGTGTTTTGGATTCGGTTACTTTCATGCACATATCATATATTTTGTATGCCGGATAATAGTAGGATGTGCGTAGGCTAACTTTTTGGTTGCAGGCATAAGATCCGACTATTATGGCTATATGTGTGTATGTGATTGTTTGTGTATGATTGTATATGATTTGAATCCTCGGGGTTGACGAGGCTAGATTAGTATTTAATTTTTGTAATTAAATACGGCATTGTTTAGCCACTCTTTATTTTATTTTACTTTCGATCTAGATTTCATGTACACTCCCTCGTGGAGTATAGGATCGATGGATGTAAAATAAAATAGGTTTTATTCTCGGCTCGGATCTCCGGATGGCTCGTACATGGCATAGGAGGAGCGGACGAGGTGGCGACACGACGGGACGCATATTGGAGAACAATGCCATAATAGTTGGAAAAATTCTGATTTTTCCATATTTATTGCTGATTTGTTTTATATGCATGTTGTGTGTGCTTGAAAATTCCTCATTTTCAATTTACTAAGTGGGAGAGGGACATTTTAATTAATTCCCGCGGCCTCCATTACAATTTGACGTGTGATGCAACAAACTTGCGTGTCGGCTCTGAGTGCCTTCCTCCCCATCGGATGAGTTTGTTTGCGGATCACTAGGTCAAATAATGGTTATAGGAATTATCTAGGAGCGTGTGTACTTCCACAGCGGTAAGGCACATAATCCGAAATAATTCCCTTAGTACCGTGTAATGGTGCACACTTAGATGCAAATAAAAAGTAGTTTTATTTGTAGGGCCGAAGAGAAACCAACTATTAATTTTATTTGTCAAAAGTAAGGTTGACAAGATAATAAAATTAATGGGTTAAACCTCCTCTTACAAATGTAGAATTCGTATCGCCCACACTGTGGCATGCGATATTCTCGGTGTTTGAGGTGTTGGTGGATTTCAAAATTTTATTGTTTGAGGAATCAATAATTTTTATTGAAATCTACAGTAATAATAAGCATGTTGTGTGTGCTTGAAAATTCCTCATTATCAATTTACTAAGTGGGAGAGGGATATTTTAATTAATTCCCGCGGCCTCCATTACAATTTGACGTGTGATGCAACAAACTTGCGTGTCGGCTCTGAGTGCCTTCCTCCCCATCGGATGAGTTTGTTTGCGGATCACTAGGTCAAATAATGGTTATAGGAAATTATTTAGGAGCGTGTGTACTTCCCCATCGGTAAGGCACATAATCCGAGATAATTCCCTTAGTATCGTGTAATGGTGCACACTTAGATGCAAATAAAAAGTATCCTCTCCATCGGAGTCACTGCTTTTATTTGTAGGGCCAAAGAGGAACCAACTATTAATTTTATTTGTCAAAAAGTAAGGTTGACAAGATAATAAAATTAATGGGTAAAACCTCCTCTTACAAATGTAGAATTCGTATACGTCCACACTATCGTGGCATGCGATATTCTCGGTGTTTTGAGGTGTTGGTTGATTTCGGAATTTTATTGTTTTGAGGAATCAATAAAATTTGAAATCTAAAGTGTTGATCATTGTGATTCTTAGGATTTTCAAAATTGACTTTCAGTCCACTTATTTTGATACTAAAGGAAATAAACTTATTGTACCCAAATTATATTGATTGGAAATGAATCCAAATATTGTCTTATCTGCTAGTATGCAATCTTCAAAGAGTGTCCTCAAGCCATCATTGCTCAAAAGGGTTTCTACTTCTAAGCCGAAAGGCAAGAAGAAGAAGAAACAAGGTGAAGCAAAGATGGTGGGAGGATCTCAGGGAAGAGTGAAGAAGCCGAAAGACAAGTACTTCACTTGCAAGCAGAATGGACATTGGAAGAAGGACTGTCCCAATCCAAAATAGAACATAGGTATATCTTTTGGACTAGTCATTAAAACATGATTAGCGGTGATATCTACCGGCACCTGGTGAGTAGATACGGGAGCCACTAATCATGTCTGCAACAATTTGCAAGGGTTCCAGGAAACTCGATGACTAGTTGAAGGGGAGATTACCATTTACTTGGGCAATGCCATGATGGTGGCGGCTATTGCAGTGGGAGAAGTTTTATTTATCTCTTGAAAATAATAAAACTTTGGTTCTGGAAAATTCCCTTTATGTACCTTTATTTAGAAAGAATTTAGTTTCGGTTTCTAAATAGTTTTTGGATGGATAATCTATTTCTTTTCATGACAGATTTGTTATAAAAGGAATAGGGACATTATCTATTCAGGTACATAGATAGGAAATTTATAACTTGAACCACAAGCTCCCACGATGCAAATAGAAGTTAATAACTCATCTTCTAATTCCAATAAGAGAAAAGAACCTTCGAAGATGAACCAAACATATCTTTGGCTTCTTAGGCTTGGTCACATTAACCTGCTGTAATTCAAAGGTTGATAGCTGATGGACCTTTGGGTTCATTAGTGGTGGAGGATCTCCCAACCTACGAATCTTGCTTGGAGGGTAAGATGACCAAGAGGCCTTTTCAAGGCCAAGGGGTATAGATCCAAAGATGTGTTGGAATTGGTTCATTCTGATTCGTATGGTCCTATGTCTATCCAGGCAAGAGGTAGTTTTGAATATTTTGTCTTTTTCATAGACAATTATTCAAGATGACACTACGATCTGATCGTAGTGGTGAATACCTCTTGGGAGAGTTTAGGAACTACTTATCAGAGGTTGGGATTCAATCCCAATTGACTGCACCTGGTACACCCCAGCAGAACAGTGTAGCAGTACGAAGGAAAAGGACTCTTATGGAGATGGTTAGATCGATGATGAGTTATTCTGACTTGTTTTGTAGTCCTAGAGATCAGAGGGTGATCGTCAACACGAATGCCAGATTTCTAGAGGAAGACTATGTGATAAGTCACAAGCCCAAGAGTAAAATTGTTCTGGAGGAGTTAAAAGGGAAGTCACTTCTTTAGTACCACCGGTACAAGAGGACATACCACATGTCACTGCACCGCGTGTCACAGAGGATACACAGAAGATACCTCATCGTAGTGGGAGGGTTGTTAGACAACCTCTTAGATTCATGTTTTTGGACAAATCTTCCGATTTGGTCCCTAGCAAACATGAACTGATCCCTAGATATACGGAAATCCAAGATATAAATACATCTTTGCAAAGTGCAATGAAATCCGAGATTGAATCTATGGATTCAAGTCGTCCGGGAGCTCTTATGCATCGCTCATATGGATTATGAGGTGTGATAGATGGATGTCAAGACATCTTTCCTTAATGGAAGTCTTGAGGAAAACATCTATTTGAAGCAACCAGAGGGATTCATTGCTAAGGGCAAAGAGCGTATTGTATATAAGCTTAATCGGTCCGTTAATGGACTGAAGCAAGCTTTGAAGTCTTGGGACATCCGCTTTGAGGAAGTAAATCCAGTCTTATGGATTTATTCAAAGTCCGGATGAGTCTTGTGTATATCAGAGATGTGACGGAAACGTAGTGGTATTTTTGTACTATACGTAGATGACATTTTGGTGGTTGGCGACAACATCGAAGTGTTATCAGACGTAAGGGTATGGTTGTCCAAACAGTATGATATGAAGGACTTGGGAGAAGTGGGTCACAACCTTGGGGATCAAGGTTGTTGTGCTTATCCTAAGCTTCATACATAGACATGGTTTTGGATCGTTTTAGCATACAAAACTCCAAGAAGGGTTTTCTACCCTTCAGGCATGGAGTTCCTTTATCTAAGGAGATGTGTCCTAGATCATCTGAGGTGATAAAGGAGCTGAAGGCGGTTCCTTATGCTTTGGCAGTAGGAAGCCTCATGTATGCTATGTACGAGACAAGATATCTACTTTGCCATGGGCATGGTTAGCGTGATATCGAGTAATCCAGATGTGGACATTGGATCGCGTAAAAGCATATATTGTAGTGCCTGAGAAGGACTAGGGATTATATGCAACTTTACCGGGAAGACCAATTACTCCCTGTGGGTTGCATGGATTACGATTTCCAATCAAATAGGGATAACAGTAAGTCTACCTCAGGGTTTGTGTTTACTTTGGGAGGTGGAGCCATAGTATGGAAGAGTGTCTAGCAGAAATGCGTGGTGGACTCTACCATGGAAGCTGACTGTATGGCAGCCTCTAAGGCGGCCAAAGAAGCTGGGTGGCTCAGGAATTTCCTAATGGACTTGGATGTGATTCCTGGTTTGCCCAGAACTATCACAATTTATTGTGATAATAATGGTGCAGTTGCAAACTCGAAGGAACCACGAGCCCATAAGGTTAGTAAACACATAGAGTGCAAGTACCACCTAATACGAGAAATCGTAAAGGAGGTAGAAGTAAGTTGTCGCCTAGATTGCATCAGAGGATGACCTGGTAGACCCTTTCACTAAGGCCCTTCTAGCGAGAGCTTTGATAGGCATGTGGAGGGAAGGGGAATCAGATGTATGGCAGTAAGAGGACAGCATAGTCTTTTAGTATAAGTGGGAGATTGTTGGGATGTATACTGAAAGCCTAGCTCTTTTGTATGGACATCTTTATTTTGAAATAAGAATCACATGATCATTGTTTGCACGTTATATTTATATGTGTGCATATTGTCTAATATTTTACATTGTAGATAACATGGTGCCTGGGTGCGGCATAAAAGATCATGTTATCAGTCCCTTGTAGAATATAAGTAGAGGCTCACAACCAAGATGGTTTTGGACAAACCATTGGCATGGTTGTAGTGTAGCTTGGTATTGTTTTATCTTGAACATAGAGTTACACTAGTACACCTCGGTGTATTGAGCAGGACTGACATAGAGGTGATTCAATTTATTGCTGACTACATAATTGAATCGGACCTCGGATATTATGTTGTACATGCTCTTAATCCCGATATAATAACGAGCACATGTACTTAGTATTTATTTCTTTGATTTACCAGAGGGTGAGATTTCTATGGATTAAATCAATATGCCCGGTAAGTTGGGAAGTGATATTATTTACATGGTGTGTCGTTGATTATAGGAGGAATCCGTGTCCTATATATTAGGTTGATGATGTCCCCTTGAGGAGCTCATAAGGTTCATCATGTAAACCCTGCAGGTTGACTTAGTCAACATGATGATAAGGTTGAGTGGTACTACTCGAGGAGTTAGATGTTAATTAATTGATGGTCAGTAAATCAATTAATTGACGGACATTCGATATCTTAAACACGGGGAGATGGATGTACAAATAATATATGGAGCCCATATTAATTTATGGGGGTCAGAGATCCACAGACTCTATCAGG
The DNA here is from genome assembly GCA_025175895.1 of Wurfbainia villosa. Classification (NCBI taxonomy): domain Eukaryota; kingdom Viridiplantae; phylum Streptophyta; class Magnoliopsida; order Zingiberales; family Zingiberaceae; genus Wurfbainia; species Wurfbainia villosa. The sequence goes on from CM045987.1 coordinate 98,959,907, forward strand.
ATAAATAATGGGGCTATCAGACAAGCTAAGGAACCTCGATCACATCAATGACCAAACACATATCAAGGCGCTTCCATCTCATTCGAGAGATCATCGATAGAGGAGATGTGAGAATATGCAAAGTACCGATGTAAGCTAACATCACAGATCCATTGACCAAGGCTTTGGCACAGAGGAAGCATGATGGTCACACTAGGTCACTAGGTATCAGATATTATAGTGATTGGTACTAGTGCTAGTGGGAGATTGTTAGTTATAGCCCTAGAACCAATCATGTGATGGTTGAATAGGGAACATTTTGTATCATATTCTATAAAGGCAAAGGATTGGTTATTATATTTATGTCTTGCTTGTGCCAGCTAAATTAAATATAATAATGCCCTAGAAAAGTAGGTTCTTATCTACAGCACATCAATTGGCAGAATTGATTATGAGAGGCTGTAGAGAACACTTTCCTAAATGTTCCTAGTCAAGTATTAATATGCAAGGGCAATATTAATACATAAAGACTAGCATGTAGGTCAATTGATGACTTGATCTCACAAGTCATGGATATATGATATCAAGTTGACACATGGGTATATATTAGAGAATATATACTGAACTGACCCGCCATGAGAAAGTTTCATGGATCGTCATATGAGTGTCATAAACTTTCTCATGTGACTATTGGTATGAATAGTCCTCAAACCTGAAGTCACTACGGCTCCCTACATAAGGAGTTATGTACTTTGGTATCGTTAAATGTCACCCGTAACAGGGTGGACCATAAAGGCGATTACTGGGTATATAACAAATTATGCGGAGGGATGTGAGTGATGTAGATGGGATCTATCTCTCCCATATGACGGGAGTGATATCTGTGGGCCCCTTGATTGAGTAGAACTACTAAAATGTATGACCATGCTCGAATGAGTCAATATGAGATATTGAGCTCATTTGTTTGAGTTAGTTTACTCAGGGATCAAGAAACACATAGATTGATCGAGGATGACACGGTCTATGCCTCATTGGTCAATCTGATATCAAGGATAGAAGGACACGGTCATACATTATAGTAGTCACGGAAAGGTTAGTCGGATCTTGACTTATTTTGTAACTTGGGTAGCAATGATGTATTGCTAGATGCCGCTCATTGCTTGTGTATCTAAAAGAGTTTAGATCCACTGCCAACGTTATGAGAGCCTATAGGGTCACACACAAAGAGCATGATGATTAGAAGAATTAGTGCATTCTAGTTTGACTAGAATAATTTGGGAATAAGCTTAAGTACAAAATGATTTTTGGACTTTAAGCTTAATGAGAATTTTAGCTTATTGATTTAATGAGATTAATTCAATATGCTAAGCTTATTAATTTAATAAGATTAAATAAATATGTTATCATGATAGCCTAAGCTTAATTGATTTAATAAGATTAATTCAATATGTTACCTTATTGATTTAATGAGATTAATTCAATATGATAACATAAGCTTATTGAATTAATAAGATTAATTCAACATGCATGAATGACCACATAAGCATGCCACCTAAGCATGCCACATAAGCATGCCACCTAAGCTTGATGAGGTGGAAGGAGACAAAGGGTTTTTGACCTTTGGAATTTCTCCACATGTGGGCGACCAAATGCAATTGATTGCATTGAATGTGATAGGAGGTGAAAGGTTTTTTCAATCCTATAAAACACTCCATGGGGTGGCTGGCCAAGGTGGTGGAAGCTTGAGGCTTGGAGAGAGCTTGGTGGTGAGAGGCTTTGGTTGTGTGGCTTTTGTGAGTGTAGGCTAGCAAGAAGAGTGATCTTCTTCTTCCTTTCTCTTTTTCCCTACCCTCCTCTCCTTTAGGGACTTCTCTAGCAAGAAGTAAAGGAGAGCTCTTCTAGTTTCTTTTGTGAGACAAGAGCTTGCTCATGTGGATACATATAGAGGCACGGACATTTGAACGTGCTAAAAGATCCAACAAACCCAAGGAGAAGCGGGATTAAAAAGGGCACGCAACAAAGGTAATATTCTCCTATAAGATAGGTTTTGAGAAATTTATTTTTTTGTACGAGGTTTTCTTTCGCAAGGATCACTTGGAAGGGATCCTATTTTTCCGTTGCGCATATGCTATTTTGCATAAAAAAATCCCTACAGAAGTGACATTTGGTCAAGTCAAACTTGACCCTTCATCTTCCCTCTCAAGTCAAGTCAAACTTGACCTCTTATCTCCCATGGTTGATCAAATCCAACCTTTGATTCAAGTCAATTTAATTTAATGATTCTCTATTCATTAGTTTAAATTGACTCAATGAATCAAATCTAAATTAGACTCATTCAACACTTGAATCAAATTGAGTCCAACTCAATTAGTCTAATTTAGATTACTCTTAATCCAATTTGGTTCATCACATGAACCTAATCCTCTTGGTCCATCATATGAACCTAATCTTCATCTAATTTCTCTTTGTGCATGACCCTATAGGTTCTTGTAACGTTGGCAATACTCCTAAACCGATTTAGAAACATAAGCAATGAGCGGTATCTAGCAACACATCATTGCTACCCAAGTTACAAGAATGTTGAGATTCAACATCACCTTTGTGACTACTAATTGTGACTCTCACAATATGTGGCAATGTCCCTCTATCCTTGACATCTAGATTGTTCAATTGAGGCATAGACTGTGTCATCCTCTGTACAATCTATATCTTGAACTCCCAGTAGACTCACTCTAATCAAATGAGGTCAATATCTCATATTGACTCATTTGGGCATGATCATGCACTTAGTGGTCTCACTCAATCAAAAATCATGATGTCACTTCCGTCATATAAGAGGGATAGATCCCATCTACATCACTCACATCCCTCCGTATAATTTGTTATATACCCAATAATCGCCTTTATAGTCCACCCATTTACGGGTGACATTTGACAAAGCCAAAGTATGCAACTCCTTATGTAGGGAACCATGGTGACTTCAAAACCAAGGACTAATAGTCATACTAATAGTCACATGAGAAAGTATATGACACTCATATAACGATCCATGATACTTTCTCATGGCGGGTAATTCATTATACATTCTCCAATGCATACCCATGTGTCAACTTGATATCTCATACCCATGACTTGTGAGATCAAGTCATCGAGTTGACCTACATGCTAGTCTCTTCGCATTAACATTGCCTCTGAATGTTAATACTTGACTAGGAATGATTAAGAGTAGTATTCTCTATATCATCTCATTATCGATTCTACCAATCGATTGATATAGATAAGAACCTTCTACTCAAGGATGCTATTATACTTAGTTATTTGACACCAATACAAGTAAGTATAATAACCATAAAGCAATGCCTTTATAGATATATATAGGAATATGATACAACAAGTCCATATGACAATCATCACATGATCAACTCTAGGGCTTTCACTAACAATCTCCCACTAGCACTAGTGTCAATCACTGTAGTATCTAATACCCAATGACCTAGTGTGACCATCATGCTTTTTCTGTGCCAAAGCCTTGATCAAGGGATCTACGACGTTAGCCTCTGTGGGTACTCTACAAATCTTCACATCTCCTCTATCGATAATCTCTCGAATGAGATGGAAGCGCCGTAGTATGTGTTTGGTCCACTGGTGTGAGCGAGGTTCCTTAGCATGTGCAATCGCTCCTTTATTGTCACAATAGTTCTTTATAACATATGCTATGCTAGGAACCACCCTAAGCTCAATAATTAACTTGCGGATCCAAATTGCCTCCTTTGCTGCCTCTGATGCAGCAATATACTCGGCCTCTGTTGTAGAATCAGCAACTGTGTCCTGCTTCGAACTCTTGCAGCTCACAGCGCCACCATTCAAGCAAAACACGAACCCTAACTGCGATCTATAATTATCCTTGTTAGTTTGGAAGCTGACATCACTGTAACCCTTTATAGCTAGTTCCCCATCGCCTCCAAATATCAAGAAATATTCTTTAGTCCTTCTTAAGTACTTAAGAATATTCTTGACCGCCATCCAGTGACGCTCACCTAGCTCTGACTGGTATCTGCTCGTCATGCTCAAAGCATACGAGACATCAGGACGAGTACATAGCATGATGTACATGATAGATCCTATGACAAATGCATAAGGGATCTTATCCATCCGGTCTCTCTCCTCCTAAAAGAGGGACTTTGAGTCTTTAAAAGACTCACACCATGTGACATCGGCAAAAATCCCTTCTTGGAATTCTGCATGGAAAACCGTAGTAATACTGTGTTAATATATGTACTCTGACTTAGGCCAAGCAATCTCTTAGATCTATCTCTATAGATCTTGATGCCTAGAATACAGGCTGTTCACCTAAGTCCTTCATTAAGAAACACTTCCCCAGCCAAGTCTTCACAAACTATAGCGAAGGGATGCCATTCCCAATGAGTAGTATGCCGGATAATAGTAGGATGTGTGAAGGCTAACTTTTTGCTTACAGGCATAAGATCCAACTATTATGGCTATGTGATTGTATGTGTGTGATTGTAATTATATTTGAATCCTCGGGGTTGACAAAGCTAATTAGTATTTAATTTTTGTAATTAAATACGACATTGTTTAGACGCGTTTAATTAACTTTCGATCTAGATATGTTGTACACTCCTTTGTGTAGTATAGGATTGATGGATGTAAATTAAAATAGTTTATTTCGTCTCTGATCCCCTTATGGCTAGAGCATGGTAAAGGGAGGAGCGGATGAGGTGGCGACACGACGGGAAGAATATTGGAAAACAAAAACCATAATAGTTGGAAAGTTTTTTTTCATATTTATTGCTTATTGTTTGATATGCATGTTGTGTAAAAATTCCTAAATTTTAAATTACTAAGTGGGAGAGGGATATTTTTTAATTCTCGCGGCCTCCATTACAATTTGACATGTGATGCGAACAAATTTGTGCGTTGTCTCTGAGTGTCTTCCTCCATATCGGATGAGTTTATTTTTCGGATCATTAGGTCAAATATGGTTATAGGAAATTATTTAAGAGCGTGTGTACTTCCCCATCGGAAGGCATATAATCCGAGGTAATTACTTTAGTATCGAGTAATGGTAAACACTTAGATGCAAATAAAAGTATCCTCCCCATCGGAGTCACTCCTTTTATTTGTAGGGCCGAAGAGGAACCAACTATTAATTTTATTTGTCAAAAAGTAAGGTTGACAGCATAATAAAATTAATGGGTAAAACCTCCTCTTACAAATGTAGAAATCGTATACGTCCACACTATCGTGGCATACGATATTCTCGGTGTTTTGAGGTGTTGGTTGATTTTAAAATTTTATTCTTTGAGGAATCAATAAATTTTGAAATCTAATGTTTTTGATTTATGTGATTCTTAGGTTTTTCAAAATGACTTTCAACCCACTTGGTGTGATTCTGAAAGAAAATAAACTTACTGGAGCTAACTATGTTGATTGGAAAAGGAATCTGGAAATTGTCTTGACTGCTAAGGAGTATAAATATATACTCTTCGAAGAGTGTCCTTCTAAGCCTATGGAGGATTCTAGTGAAAAGGAGAAAGAGAGTTATAGGAAGTGGATCAAGGATGATGAGATGGTGCAGTGTTACATTCTGGCTTCTATGTCAAATGTAATGCAACATCAGCATCAGGCCATGACTACTACCTATGACATGATGCTCAATCTCAATGAACTTTTCGGACACCAGAATTGGGCTGCTAGGTAGGAAGCTATGAGGAACTTGATGACGACCACCATGATTGAGGGAATACCCGTGAGGGATCATGTTCTCAAGATGATGGCTCATTTGAATGAGCTAGAAATCATTGGAGTGGAGATCGATGGGGAACCCCAAGTCGATATCATTCTCCAATCTTTGCCTAGAAGTTTTGAGCAGTTTTGCCTTAACTACAACATGAATAAAAGGTTGTATTCATTGGCAGAGTTTCTGACAGAACTCTAGGCGGCAGAGGGGCTTTTTCGTTAGAGTACTCTAGCCATGGTTGCTCAAAAGGTTTATACTTCTAAGCCAAAAAGCAAGAAGAAGAAGAAACAAGGTGTAGCAAAGGTGGCGGGAGGATCTCAGGGAGGAGTGAAGAAGCCGAAAGGCAAGTGCTTCACTTGTAAGCACACTGGACATTGGAAGGCGGACTGCCCTAATTGGAAGCAGAACAGAGGTATATCTTTTGGTTTAGTCATTGAAACATGTTTAGCGGTGTTATCTACCAGTACATGGTGTGTAGATACGGGAGCCACTGACCATGTTTGCAACTCTTTGCAGGGGTTTCAAGAAACCAGACGACTAGCTGAGGGAGAGATTACTGTCTACATGGGTAATGCTACGAAGGAGGCGGCTATTGCAGTGGGAGATTGTTATTTATCTTTTGATAGGAATAAAACTTTGGTTCTGAGAAATTGCCTTTATGTACCTTCATTTAGAAAGAATTTGATTTCAGTTTCTAAATTGTTTTTGGATAGATATTCTATTTCTTTTAATGATATAGTTGTTATAAAAAGAAATAGGAAGTTTATCTATTCTGGTGCGTTGGTAGGAAATTTGTACACTCTTGAACCAAAAGCTCCCACGATGCAAATAGAAATAAATAACTTATCTTCTAAATCTAATAAGAGAAAAGAACTTTTGAAAATGGACCAAACGTATCTTTGGCATCTAAGGTTAGGTCATATTAACCTGAGTAGAATTCAAAGGTTGATAGTTGATGGACCTTTGGGTTCATTAGTGGTGGAAGACTTCCCAACCTGCGAATCTTGCTTAGAAGGTAAAATGACCAAGAGGCCTTTTAAGGCCAAGGGGTATAGAGCCAAAGATGTGTTGGAATTGGTTTATTCTGATTTGTGTGGTCCTATGTCTATCTAGGCTAGAGGTTGTTTTGAATATTTTGTCTCTTTTATAAATGATTATTCAATATATGGATAAATTTACTTGATGCGCCGCAAGTCTGAATGCTTTGACAGGTTCAAGGCTGATGTGAAGAAACGTCAAGGTAAAAGTATCAAGACACTATGATCTGATCATGGTGGTGAGTACCTCTTGGGAGAGTTTAGGAGTTACTTATCAGAGGCTAGAATTCAATCCCAACTGTCTGTACCTGGTACACCCCAATAGAATAGTGTAGCGGAGTGAAGAAATAGAACTCTTATAGAGATGGTTAGATCGATGATAAGTTATTCTGAGTTACCAGATTCGTTTTGGGGGTATACTCTGGATACGACAGTGTATATTCTGAACTTGGTACCATCTAAATCAGTACCTTCTACTCCCACAAATTTGTGGATTGGGCGAAAGCCTAGTTTGAGACATATTCGGATTTGGGGTAGTCCAGCACATGTGCTAAAGGGTGATGCTGGTAAGTTGTAATCTCGTATAGAAGTGCGCCTGTTCGTAGGCTATCCTAGATGAACGAAAAGTGGTTTGTTCTATAGTCCTAGAGATCAGAGGGTGATCATTAGCACGCATGCCTGATTTTCAGAGGAAGACTATGTGATGAACCACAAGCCCATGAGCAAGATTGTTCTAGAGGAATTAAAAGGGGAAGTCACTACTTCATCACCAACGGTACTAGAGGGCATACCATAAGTGACTGCATCACGTGTCACAGAGGATACATAAGTGATACCTCGTCGTAGTGGGAGGGTTGTTACACAACTTGACTGATTTATGTTCTTGAGAGATTCTTCTGATTTGGTCCCTGGCGAACATGAACCTGATCCCTGGACATATGACGAGGTGATCCAAGATAAAGATGAGGTATCTTGGCAAAGGGCGATGAATTCTGAGATAGAATCTATGGATTCAAATTAGGTCTAGGAGCTAGTAGAACCACACAATGGTGTAAAAGTCATTCGATGCAAGTGGATCTACAAAATAAAGAGAGGATCAGACGGGAAGGTAGAGACCTTCAAAGCAAGGCTTGTTGCGAAAGGGTATACTCAGAAAGAGGGTATCGATTATGAGGAGACCTTTTTGCCGGTAGCCATGCTTAAGTCTATTCGGATTCTCTTATCTATTGCTGCTCATATGGATTATGAGGTTTGGCAGATGGATGTCAAGATAACTTTCCTTAATGGAAGTCTTGAAGAAAACATCTATATGGAGCAACCAGAGGGATTCATTGCAAAGGGCAAAGAGCATCTTGTGTGCAAGCTTAATCGGTCCATTTATGGATTGAAGCAAGCTTCGAGATCTTAGAACATCCTCTTTGAAGAGGTAATCCAGTCATATGGATTTATTCAATGACCTGATGACTCTTGTGTATACAAGAGATGTGACGGAAACATAATGGTATCTCTTGTACTATACGTAGATGACATTTTGCTCATTGGCAACAATGTCAAATTGTTATCAGACGTAAGGGTATGGTTGTCTAAACAATTTGATATGAAGGACTTGGGAGAAGTGGGACACATCCTTGGGATCAAGGTTATAAGGGATCGCAAGAAAAGGATGTTGTGCTTATCTCAAGCTTCATACATAGACACTATTTTAGCTCATTTTAGCATGTAGAACTCCAAGAAAGGTTTTCTACCTTTTTGGCATGGAGTACCTTTATCTAAAGATATGTGTCCTAGAACATCAAAGGAGATAGAGGAGATGAAGGCGGTTCCTTATGCTTCGACGCTAGGAAGCCTCATGTATGCTATGTTATGTACGAGACCGAATATCTGCTTTACCGTGGGCATGGTTAGCAGATATCAGAGTAATCTAGGACAGGGACATTGGACTGCAGTAAAGCATATATTGAAGTACCTGAGAAGGACTAAGGATTATATGCTGGTATACCAGGTAGATCAATTACTCCGTGTGGGTTACACAGATTCTGATTTTCAATTAGATAGGGATAACAGTAAGTCTACCTCGGGTTTTGTTAGTGAAAGCCCTAGAGCCAATCATGTGATGATTGTTGTATGGACTTTTTTGTATCATATTCCTATTTATAAAGGCATTTCTTTATGGTTATTATACTTACTTGTATTGGTGCCAAATAACTAAGTATAATAACGTCCTTGAGTAGAAGGTTCTTATCTATATCAATCGATTGGTTGAATCGATAATGAGATGATATAGAGAACACTACTCTTAATCATTCCTAGTCAAGTATTAACATTCAGAGACAATGTTAATGTGAAGAGACTAGCATGTAGGTCAACTCGATGACTTGATCTCACAAGTCATGGATATGAGATATCAAGTTGACACATGAGTATGCATTGGAGAATGTATACTGAATTACCCGCCATGGGAAAGTATCATGGATCGTTATATGAGTGTCATATACTTTCTCATGTGATTATTAGTATGACTATTAGTCCTTGGACCTGAAGTCACCATGGTTCCCAACATAAGGAGTTGCATACTTTGGCTTCGTCAAACGTCACCCATAAATGGGTGGACTATAAAGGCGATTACTGGGTATGTAATAAATTATGCGGAGGGATGTGAGTGATGTAGATGGGATCTATCCCTCCTATATTACGTGAGTGACATCTTGATTCTTGATAGAGTGAGACCACTAAGTGCATGGCCATGCCCAAATGAGTCAATATGAGATATTGAGCTCATTTGATTAGAGTGAGTCTACTTGGAGTTCAAGATATAGATTGTACCGAGGATGACACGGTCTATGCCTCAATTGGTCAATCTAGATGTCAAGCAGAGGGACATTGTCACATATTGTGAGAGTCACAATTAGTAGTCACAAAGGTGATGTTGGATCTCAACATTCTTGTAACTTGGGTAGCAATGATGTGTTGCTAGATACCGCTCATTGCTTATGTTTCTAAATCAGTTTAAGAGCATTTCTAACGTTACAAGAACCTATAGGGTCACACACAAAGGGCAATTAGATGGAGATTAGGTTCATATGATGGACCATGAGGAATAGGTTCATGTGATGAACCAAATTGGATTAAGAGTAATCCAAATTAGACTAATTGAGTTGGACTCAATTTGATTCAAGTGTTGAATGAGTCTAATTTAGATTTGATTCATTGAGTCAATTTAAACTAATGAATAGAGATTCATTAAATTAAATTGACTTGAATCAAATGGTTGGATTTGATCAACCATGGGAGATAAGAGGTCATGTTTGACTTGACTTGAGAGGGAAGATGAATGGTCAAGTTTGACTTGACCAATTGCCATGTCATAATGACTTGGCATAGGCCACCCAATGATGATGTTTAACATCATCTTGGTCACATCATGGGGTGCCACCTCATGTGGGAGACCAAGAGCCATGCCTCTTGGTATTACATGCATGTATATAACCTTCTTTGAAGTGGCCGACCACCTTAATGTTGGTGCATTAGTGTGAAGTTAAGAGGAGTAACTTCATCTTCTTCCTCCTATCTTCTCAAGTTCTCTCCCCCTCATCCTTGCCGTGAGCTTCTAAGGGGTGCTAGCACACTCTAGGTTACTTTTCTCCACCTATTGCTCATGTGGATACCGATAGAGGAGTGTACACTTGACACTCTCGAGTTCCAGCAAGCCGTTTGGATGAGCGGTATAAGCGAAGGGCGTCGCATCAAGGGTAACACTCCTTTCATGTAGATCTATGGTAGATCTAAGTTTTCTAAACACGTACATGTAATTTTTGTTTATCTTCACACGGATCTGTGGCCGACTTTCGAGGTTTTCGCAATGCAAAAAGTGGTTTTTATAGCTCGGATAGTCCAACAAGTTTTGTGTTTATTTTGGGAGGTGGAGTCATTGTATGGAGGAGTGCCAAGCAAAAATGCGTGACGGACTCCACCATGGAAGCTGAGTATGTGGCAGCCTCTGAGGCAGCCAAAGAAGTTGTATGGCTAAGGAACTTCTTGATGGACTTGGATGTGATTCCTAGTTTGCTCAGAACTATCACAATCTATTTTGATAACAGTGGTGCAGTTGCAAACTCGAAGGAACCACGAGCTCATAAGGCAAGTAAACACATAGAGCGCAAGTACCACCTGATACAAGAGGTCATAAAGTGAGGAGAAGTTGTGTCGCCAAGATTGCATCAGAGGATAACCTGACAAATCCTTTCACTAAGGCCCTTCCAGCGAGAGCTTTTGATAGGCATGTGGAGGGAATGGGAATCAGATGTATGGCAGTTTGATGGCAACATAGTCTTTTAGTATAAGTGGCAGATTGTTGGGATGTATACTGAAAGGCTAGCTTTTGTATGAACATATTCATTTTGAAATAAGAATCACATGATCATTGTTTACTTTTTTGCATATTGTCTGATACTTTACATTGTAAATAACATGGTGTGTGGGGTCGCACAGAAGATCATGTTATCAGTTCCTTGTAGAGTATAAGTAGAGGCTCACAACCAAGATGATTTTGGACAAACCATTGGCATGGTTGTAGTGTGATTGTGTATTGGTTTATCTTGACCATAGAATTACACTAATACACTTTGTGTGTATTGAGCAGGACCGATTTAGAAGTGATTTAATTTATATTGACTATATAATCGAATCGGACCTCAGATATTATGATTTACATGCTCTTAATCCCGATATAATAACGGACACATGTACTTAGTATTTATTTCTTTGATTTACCAATGATCGAGATTTATGTGTTAAATCGATAGACCTGGTAAGTTCGGAAATAATATTATTTACATGGTGTGCCATTGATTATTAGAGGAAATCGTGTCCTATATACTAGGATGATGATGTCCCCTTGAGAAGCTCATAAGGTTCATCATGTAATCATGCAGGTGGACTTGGTCAAACATGATGATAAGGATGAGTGGTACTACTCATGGAGTTAGATATTAATTAATTAAATTGTCAATAATTTAATTAATTAATGGATATTCGATATCTTAAACACGGGGAGATATTTTGTACAAATAATATGTGGAGCCCATATTTAATTATGGTGGTTGGTGAGGTAGATCAATGATGATCCTCTAGTGGAATGGATCATCATTAATGGATCGGGTTTTATGTGGTTCGGATCCATTGGGTGGCCAAGATCCAACTCCTCCTCATGGTCTCTATTGTAGCTTATTATAAATACCTCGTGAAGCCTAGATATATATAAGGATTGGAGATGCTTGGGAAGCATAATAAGTTGTGCTAGGGTTTTTGAGTTGGCGTGGGAGGCTTAGGCAGCAAGAAGTGGTGTCTAGGGTTTTGCTTCTTCTTGTGGGCCGCGGCAACCTAGGGCTTTTCTTCTCCTTTGGCTAGTGCCACCCTCTTCCTTCTCCATTGTCGGCACTTCCCTTTCCCTCTCCTGGGGCCGACGGCAACACAAGTTAGGGTTCCTCCTTCCTTTGTCTTGGCCGACACACCCTCTCCCTCCCCTTAGGGCTGGCGGACACCAAGCTTGGTGATCAGCGTAAGCAAGGAGAAGAAGGGAGACTTTCTTCTTCCCTTATTCGGAGAGAGCAAGGAAGGGAAGACGATATCTAAGAGGCTTTGACTCTTGGAAGATCGTCGCCCACACGACGTCCAAGAGGAGGATAGAAATACAATAGAAGATCAAGAGTTAAAACAAGAGGTATAATCTTGTTTAGTTTTGATTCTAGTTCTTTTGTATTTTGTATGTTATTGATTAACATGGACCCCGATGATAAACACAAAAACCGACGATTCGTTCATCATCTATTCCATGGCTAATCGAAGAAAAGAGTTAGGTTGCTTGAACAACAAGTTTGTTCAAGCAACTACTCAAATCGAATAGCACGATAATGAAATGGTTGCTTGGGTAATCCATCTTCGTCCGAATTAATTTTTTTTTATCTGGGGACGTGAGCTAGGATCACCATGCACAAGCTACCGAAGTGGGAAGCAATTCCCTTCCGACATATCAAGTTGGTGACTTGATAGTGGAATACTATAGATATATAGAACACTACTCATAATTGTTCCTAGTCAAGTATTAATATACAAGGATAATATTACTATATTGAGATTAGAATGTAGGTAAACTGATGACTTAATCTCACAAGTCATTGATATAAGATATCAAGTTGCCACATGAATATATATTAGAGAATATGTACTGAACTGACACACCATGAGAATGTTTTATGGATCGTCATATGAGTGTCATAAACATTCTCATAGTAACTATTGGTATGAATAGTCCTTAGACCTGAAATCACTATGGTCCCTACATAAGGAGTTGTATATTTTGGTATCGTCAAATGTCACCTGTAACAAGGTGGATTATAAAGTTGATCACTGGGTATGTAATGAATTATGCAGAGGGATGTGAGTGATGTAGATGGGATCTATCTCTTCCATATGACGGAAGTGATATCTGTGGGCCCCTTGATAAAGTAGGACTACTTGAAGGGTTTTGCTTATCGAGTCCGTGAGGGGAAACTTCGCTTCCCAATTCACCTCGGTCGTTTGTTCATGGCGATCCCATCGATATCCTCGGATTAAAAAATTTAATCCTAGACACAAGGGATTGCCCAAACAATCAAGTCATCGTCGTGCTATTCGTTTAGAGAGGTCACTTGAACACACTCGTTGTTCAAGCGACCATCCTCTATTCTACGAGTAGCCGAGGAATAGACGATGTACGGATTGTCGGTTTTTTTATTTATGATCGGGATCCAAGTATTATTTAGCCACATACAGATTTATATCATGCTCATAATTGAAAAACAAATACAAACATGTAACATATAAAAATTAGAGAATCGATATACCTCTCGATCTTCTAATGTATGACCTTTCTCCTTTTGGACGTCGTGTGGGCGACGATCTACCAAAAGTTGAAGCTCCTAGATTGAAAATCTTCCCTCCTTACTTTTCCAAAGCAAGAGGAAGAATAGAAACAAGGCTCTTCTCCTTCCTATAGCCAACCAACAAGCAACAAGAAGAATGCTTGCCGCCGGCCAACAAGGAGAAGGAGATAATGATGGAAATCGGCCAAGACACCAAGGGAAACCCCTAAGTCTTGTTTCCACCACTCAAGGAGAAGAGAATAGAGTCTTTGTCCACTGACCAAGGGCTGGAAAAGGGCTGTGGGCGTCGGCCATCAAAATAGAGGAAGAAGAAAGGAAAATACTTCCTTATTTGGTGCCGCCCAAGCCTCCAAACCCTAATCCTCTCTCTCCTAATGGCGGGCCATGGAAGTGGGGAAGAAGATTACGATGAGCACCGTCAAAGGTAGAGGGAAGAAGGAAGGAGAAAAACCTCCTCCACTTGTTTCCGCCAACCCCTAGCTCCCAAAACCCTAATTCGCCCAAACCTAATCCTAAACAAACTAGGATTCCTAGCCTCCAAAGGAAGCAAACCCTAATCCCCTTAAGCCATCATCCATCTTGCCGCCCACTTTTTGATCTCTATTTATAGAGTTGGGCTCAAGCCATGATTTAATCTCCTCCATTGGTTCTAGGGATTTAATCTCAACCGTCGGATCTAGAGATTTAATCTCAACCGTCGGATCTAGAGATTTAATCTCTACCTTTGGATTTAGAGTTTTGTTTCTATCCTTTGGATCTAAGCTTCATGAGGTGTTAATAGGCTACATTAGGGACCATGAGGAGGAGTTGGATCTTGGCCACCCATGGATCAAGCCCACATAAAGTCTGATCCACTAATGATAATCCAATCCACTAAAGGATTATCATTGATCTACCTCACCAACCCCCATATGATAATATGGGCTCCATATATTATTTGTACATTTTCTTCCCGTGTTTAAGATCTCGAATGTCCGTCTATTAATTAATTTACTGACCATTAATTAATCAACATCTAACTCCATGAGTAGTACCACTCAACCTTTTCATCATGCCGGACCAAGTCCACCTGTAGGGTTTACATGATGAACCTTATGAGCTCCTCAAGGGGACATCATCATCCTAATATATAGGGCATAGTTTCCTCCTATAATCAACGACACACCATATAAATAATATCATCTCTAAAGTTACCGAACCTATCGATTTAATCTATAAATATCTCCCATTGGTAAATCAAAGAGATGAATACTAAGTATATGTGCCCGTTATTATATCGGGATTAAGAGCATGTACTAAATAATATTTGAGGTCCGATTCGATTATGTAGGCAGCAATAAATCGAATCACCTCTAAGTTGGTCGTGCTCAATACACACAAAGTGCACTAGTGTGATTCTATGGTCAAGACAAACCAATACCAAATCACACTACAATCATTCCGATGGTTTGTCAAAAGTCATCTCGGTTGTGAACCTTTACTTATACTTTACAAGGAGCCTGATAACATGATCTCCTGTGTGACACCACACACCATGTTATCTACAATGTAATCTATTAGACAATATTGCATAACCATAAAAATGCAAACAATGATCATGTGATTCTTATTTCAAAATAAAGATGTTCATACAAAAGATAGACTTTTCAGTATACATCCCTACACTACTAAAATGCATGACCATGCTCAAATGAGTCAATATGAGATATTGAGCTCATTTAATTGGGGTAGTCTACTTGGGGATCAAGAAAAATAAAGATTGATAAGAGGATGACACGAGCTATGTCTCATTGATCAATCTAGATATCAAGGATAGAAGGATTGAGTCATACAAGATAATAGTCATAGAAAGGGGATGTCATATCTCGACATTCTTGTCATTTGGGTAGCAATGATGCATTGCTAGATGTCACTCGTTGCTTATGTTTCTAAAAGGGTTTTAGAGACTTTGCCAACGTTGTGAGAACCTATTGGGTCACACACAAAGGAAATGTTGTTTTGGAGATGGGGATCATTTTAGTTTGACTAAATGAACCATTATGCTATTGAATTGGATTTATTGAGTTAGACTCTTTGATTAGGCCGAAACTTTAGTTAGACTCAAGTTAGATTAATTTGAGTTAGACTCAAGTTAGATTAATTTGATTTAGACTCAAATAAAATCAATTGAAGAAGATGAATGGTTATTGATTTATCATGCATGATTAATGTGGATTAATCATGCATTAAAAGATTCATCATGCATGATTAATATGGATTAATCAAGCATTAAAGATGGAATGTAAAAGGTTCCAAAACCTTTTGGTATTCATTAGATGAATATAAAAGGTGTTTTGCATTATTCTTCAAGAATGGTAACCCCATTTGATCTTCTTCTTGGTCGAAGCCTATTGCTCATGTTTTGGGAAAAGCTTGAGTGGGTTGCTAGCACAACTCTTTTCTCCAAAAGAGAGTGTTCGTGTGGATACCATAGAGGTGCGACCATCCTATTGCACTGAGATCCATTGCAGAAGGGATTTCTGCCAGAATTGCGAAGGGCTACGCATCAAGGGTAATTTCTCAACTAGATCTAGTTCTAAGAATGATTAGTTTTATATATACACATGGATCTCTAGAGAGCTCCAATTTTTTCGTTGTGTTTTGAAATTGTTTTTTGCACAAAATCCCTACAGCTGGCACAATTCTATGATCATGTCCACCAAGCTCAACCCCTAGCTTGACTACCGGTGGCGACGACTACTCAACCCTAGCGATCATTGCATATCCACAGTCGATCGAGTCTCGATTGGAGGTCATATCGATCTAGCCTCAGTTGTTTGGGTCATAACCCCAGTCGATTGCCCAAGTCAACTAGGTTTCCCGTGTGTTGTGCACTCGACCAGTCCACTAGTCTAAAGACTTAATCGACTTCTAAACCTCAAACATAATGTTTAACCAAAGTATGATCCCCTGATACTTGATATTTACCCTTAACTTAAACCTAAGCCTTCTAGCCACCTCATCAGCCTCACACCCTTAGGGTCCATCCAAGTCATCCACGACTCCTTCACCCTTCACGTTAGCCTTCAGGTACTTCAATCTGCTATGCCATGCCATCGGGTTTCCTTTGCTAAGAGGTCGCGTCTCCAGGATTTATCTATTGCCAAGCCTCAATTCTTGGACTTTCTCCGCAAAGGCTTACGTGGCCAAGACTACACCCTTGGACTTTTCCTTTGACAAATATCCATATTTGGAGTTTCGCCGCCAAGATTACACACTTGGACTTATACGACCAAAACTACACCCTTGGACTTTTCCTTTTCCAAGTATCCATACTTTGACTTCTCCATTGCCAAGACTTCACCCTTGGACTTTTCGTTGCCAAGTATGCATACTTGGGCTTTCACTTGCCAAGTCTCCAAACTTGGACTTCAACTCGAGTCTCACTCGACCTAGGTCAACCTTGACCTAAGGTTGATTACTCCAACAATCGCCTCCTAACAATCTTCCCCATATGACCTTGGATATCCCAAACATCTACTTGTCATATGGTCAACATATGGTCAAATCATATTGATAAACACATTGACAATCTCATTGTCAAACATTAAAATCCTACTCAAGTCCCACTCGAGTCTGGACAATCATGACCTGAGCCGATTGCACCAATAGTAAAGAATTTTAAATTATGGAAAGTTTTCTAATCGGTTAGGAAATTCCAATTTTAGAAAAATTCCAAAACGATTTGGAAAAAATTCAATTTGGAAATATTCTATAAAATAGTTTAGAAAATTTCATTTTGGAAATATTTTGAATTTGTTAAAAAAAATCCAATTTGGAAAGTTTCCTATTTAGTTAGAAAATTCCATTCGTTGATAGTTTCTAAAATAATTTCACAAAAGTTCAAGTTTGAAAAATTCTAAATTAATTGAGAAATTCTAATTAAATGTTTCTAAATAGAAGAGTTAAATCCCTTTACAAAAGATATTCTAAATGAAGAGTTGCCTCAGCACTTTCGAATTCCTCAGATGCCTGAATATAGTGATTTCTTTGATCTTAAGGATCATCTGTGTAGATTTGAAAATTCTACTTTATTGTACCGTTATATCGATGGGGTTAAATGTCGAGTGTTTCTTACCACATTAGTAGGACGAGCACAACAATGGTTTAATAATTTAAAGTCACGAAGTATTGCTTCATTTAAGGATTTATTGACATTTTTTTTAAGACATTTTTCTAGCTCTATAAAATATTTACCTCAACCATTGAGTCTCTTTGATCTTAAGCAGAGAGAGCAAGAAAGTTTGTAACAATATGTGCAGAGGTTTACACAGTCAGTGCGAAAAATTCGCACTATGGAGTTTGGAATGATGGTAGTAGCCTTCACTCAAGGGCTTAGGGAAGGGGATTTCTTTAAATCTTTAGCTAAAAGGCCTCCTACCAATTTTGATGATTTATTATCTTAAGCGGAGAAGTTTATTAATCTTGGGGATGCTCAGAAGTCTCGGCAAGCTTCTCAGGATTATAGAATGGTAGAAATTTCAAAAAGACATTCTAAATGGGTAAGACCCACTCGGGAGAGACCTATATATGCTCCTCAGTTAAGGATTTCTAAAGAGAGGACTATGCATATCTGTGAGAGACAGCAGTTATTGAGAAGGCCTTTTGGAGCTGCTAGAGGTCCTAGAAGAGTGTCATCTGCTACTTTTTATTCTTATAATCAAGATTATGGGCATAACACTCAAGATTGTCAGCAATTAGATGTCGAGTTGCAGAGAATTATGGGATCTAATCCTCGAGTTAGAAATATGATGAGGAATCCAGCTCCTTATTAGGCAAGGCCTTGGGTCAGAAATTATGGAAGAGGAAATTAGTTAAGGCCTCCTCTTAATTGACTTGTATAGCCTGTACAGGTAAGAGAAATAATTCCTGATAGAATAATGTCTGCAGGCCAACCTCCTATGAGAGGTTCTATTAATATGATTTCTGGATGTTCCACTAATGGAGATTCTAATAGGGCTCGGAAGAGACACAATAGAGAAGAATGTATAGCTATTACACCTCTTCCTAGAGCAAGAGGACCTATATTGGGTTTTGATTCTAGTGATTTAGAGGGAGTAATTACCCCTCATATTGATGCCTTAGTCATTCGGACCCTTATTGCTAATTTTGATATAGGAATAGTTTTTGTACACCCAGGCAGTTCAGTGGATATTCTCTATTGGGCTGCTTTAGAGAAAATGGGAGTTAATGTTACTGATTTACAACTAGTCAACACCTCTTTATTTGAGTTTTTTGGTCATGAGGTGCAACCAATGGGTCAAATCAAATTACCTCTATCTTTAGGGGATGAGCCGAGGAGAAGAACAATACTTATTAATTTCACAGTAGTTGACATGCCTTCTTCTAATAATGCTATCCTGGGCAGAACTGTTCTGAGTAGTTTGTAGGTTGTGGCTCCCCTTATCATCAGAATATTAAGTTCCCTGTTGGAAATGAAGTAGGAGAGGTTAGGGGTGATCAACAACTCTCTCAAAGGTGTTATGTGGATTCCATCCGAACGGGTCAGAAAGGGAAAAACGTTAATAAATATTTTTAGAAGTTTAATCAGTATGGAGATACAGTATGTGTTATTCAGAAGGGGGTGTTAAAGAAATAGGAGAATCTTATAAATAATCAATTGTATTAGATGATAAATGTACTGAACATGTTACATTTATAGCTCGAGACCTTCCTCTATAGCTTAATGTTGATTTAATACAATGTCTTATTAAAAATGTTGATATTTTTGCATGGTCACCACAGGACTTATCAGGAATTGATCCTAGTGTCATGGAGCATAAACTATATATTCTACCTACTATATCTCATGTAAAACAGAAATATCGACACTTTGGAGCTGGGAAGGATGCTATTATTATGGAGGAAGTATGTAAGTTGTTGAAAGCAGAACATATTAGAGAAATATAGTATCCGACCTGACTATCTAATGTAGTGTTGGTACCTAAGCCCTCAAAAAAATGGAGGATGTGTGTGGATTTCAGAGATCTTAATAAGGCTTGTCCCAAAGATTGTTATCCTTTGCCTCACATTGATCAGTTGGTAGATTCCACTACAGGGCATCAATTTATCTCAATGATGGATGCTTATCAAGGGTACCATCAGATACCATTAACTTTGGAGTATCAGAATAAAGTTAGTTTTATTACTGCAGAAGGGACTTTCTGTTATGTGGTTATGCCCTTCGAGTTAAAAAATGTTGGGGCTACTTATCAGAGATTAATGGATAAAATTTTTGAGAAGCAGTTGGGGAGGAATGTAGAAGTGTATGTGGATGATAACTTAGTTAAAACTTTGTATCCCGAACAATTAATATTTGATTTAGAGGAAACTTTTGGCACTTTGCGCAAGTATAGAATGAAGTTAAATCCAGAAAAGTGTGTATTTGGTGTAATCTAGGATCATTTCTTGGGATATATTGTTACTGAGCAGGGTATAAAAGCTAATCCTATTAAAATTGATGTTATTTAACATATGCAACCTCCAAAAAATTTGAGGGAAGTACAGCGGTTATTGGGTAGAATTACTACTTTTCTTGATTTATATCCCGGTCAGCAAATAGAAGTCTTCCTTTCTTTAAGATTTTAAAGAGAGCCACTCGATTTCAATGGGATGAATACTATGATAAAACTTTTCAATCTTTGAAAGATAACTTAATTGAGCCGCCTTTCTTAGCTAAGCCTCAGTCTGAAGAAATGTTATGGATATTGATGGGGTCAGGGTTTTTCTGATCAGATTAAGCTTTTCCTGGACAGTCTATGTGTTTGATGAGCAGTATGGGTATTTCCCGAGCAGTATATATTTTTCTTGATCAATATATGTGATTGGCGAAGTAGTAGAGGTGAGTAGTGTAGTAGTGTTCAGAAGTGAAGTATAATCTTGGCAGAGCAGTTTGAGCACTTCCCAAGCAATTTATGTTTTTCCTTATCAGTATATATGATTTCTGAGCCCGATAGGGGTAAGTGGTGTAGTGGTGTTCAGAAGTGAAGTATAATGTTGGTCGAGTAGTATGAGCACTTCCCGAGCAGTTTATGTTTTTCTTGATCAATATATATGGTTTCCGAGCCCAGTAGCGGTAAGTGGTGTAGTGGTGTTCAAAAGTGAAGTATAATGATTGGCCGAACAATATGGGTGTTTCTCGAGCAGTCTATGTGTTTCCCGAGAAGTTTATGTGTTTCCCGATTAATATATATGATTACCAAAGCAGTAGTGGTGAGTAGTATAGTAGTGTTCAAAAGTGAAGTATAATGTTGGCAGAGCAGTATGTGCACTTCTTGAGCAGTTTATGTTTTTTCCCGATCAGTATATATGATTTTCGAGCCCAGTAGGGGTAAGTGGTGTAGTATTGTTCAGAAGTGAAGTATAATAATTGGCTGAACATTATGGGTATTTCCTGAGCAGTCTATGTATTTCCCGGGCACTATGCTTATTTCTTGAGTAGTCTATATGTTTCCCGAGCAGTATGCTTATTTCCCGAGCAGTATGTTTATTTCCCAAGTCATATGTGGGTTTCGAAGGATCTTTCTGTACATGGTGAAATAAGGAGGAAGGGGTATTTTGAAATATTGGGGATAATAGGAAGAGTTTGAGGAGGATAAATGTGATTAATATAAGATATTTTGTCATTTGTTTATATATTTTATCTAATTAATATTTGGCAGGGAAACAAAAGGCACATAAGATGTTTGAGATAGATATTTTAAATATAGGTGGGAAAAGAAGTTACACTTGATAGCTGACCTCGATTAGTGAAGGGAAAATTTCTTCCCGCTTCGGTCTCTTGTGCATGGCGTTCCTATCACATGTCCCCAGATAAAAATAAATTAATCCGGACGAAGATGGATTACCCAAGCAACCGATCCATTATCGTGCTATTCGATTTGAGTGGTCGCTTGAACAAACTTGTTGTTCAAGCAACCTAACTCTTTTCCTCGATTAGCCACGGAATAGATGATGTACGGATCGCCGGTTTTTGTGTTTATCATCGGGGTTCATGTTAATCAATAACATACAAATTACAAGAGAACTAAAATCAAAACTAAACAAGATTATACCTCTTGTTTTATCTCTTGATCTTTTATTGTATTCCTATCCTCCTCTTGGACATTGTGTGGGTGACAATCTTCCAAGAGTTGAAGCCTCCTAGATCACGTGTCTTCCTTTCCTTGCTCGCTCCGAACAAGGGAAGAACAAAAGCTCCCTTCTTCTCCTTGCTTCCGCCGACCACCAAGCACCAAGTTCTTGGTGTCTGCCGGCCCTAAGGAGAGGGAGAAGATGGACCGGCCAAGACAAAGGAAGAAAGAACCCTTTTCTCCTTGCTTTGCCGCCAGCCAAGAGAGATAGAGAGAAGCTGGCACCGTCGGCCCTTGGAGAAGAAGATGGTGCGCTGGCAATGAGATGGGAGGAGGCACTGGCAATGGAGAAGAAAAGGATAGACCTCTAATCCTCCTTGTGCCACCGGCCTCTAGAAGCAAACCCTAGGTTGTCGCCCAAAGAGAGAAGCAAAACCCTAGCCACCACTTCTTGCCGCCCAAGCTTCTCACGCCAACTCCAAAAACCCTAGAACTTCTTTTTTTTCGCCCAAGCCTCTTCCCTCTCTTATATAGATCTAGGCTTCATGAGGTATTTATAATAGGGTATAATAGGGACCATGAGAAGGAGTTGGATCTTGGCCACCCAATGGATCCGAACTATACAAAACCTGATCTATTAATGATGATCCATTCCACTAGAGGATTATCATTGATCTGCCTCACCAACCCCCATAAATAAATATGAGCTTCATTTATTATTTGTACAAAATATCTCCCCGTGTTTAAGATATCGAATGTCCATTAATTAATTAAATTACTTATAATTTAATTAATTAATATCTAACTCCATGAGTAGTACCACTCATCCTTATCATCATGTTGGACCAAGTCCACCTGCAGGATTTACATGATGAACCTTATGAGTTCCTCAAGGGGACATCATCATCCTAGTATATAGGACACGGTTTCCTCTTATAATCAACGACACACCATGTAAATAATATTATTTCCCAACTTACCAGGCCTATCGATTTAACACATAAATCTCTCCCATTGGTAAATCAAAGAAATAAATACTAAGTACATGTGTCCATTATTATATTGGGATTAAAAGCATGTACACCATAATATTTGAGGTCCGATTCAATTATATAGTCAGTATAAATTGAATCACCTCTAAATCGGTCCTGCTCAATACACACAAAGTGTACTAGTATAATTCTATGGTCAAGATAAACCAATACAAAATCACACTACAATCATGCCAATGGTTTGTCCAAAACCATCTTGGTTGTGAGCCTCAACTTATTCTATACAAGGAACTGACAACATGATCTTCTGTGCGACACCACACTCCATGTTATCTTCAATGTAAAGTATCAGACAAAACGCATAAATATAAAATGCAAACAATGATCAGTTGATTCTTATTTCAAAATGAAGATGTTCATATAAAAGCTAGGCTTTCAGTATACATCCTAACAATCTCCCACTTATACTAAAAGACTATGCTGCCATCAAACTGCCATACATCTGATTCCCATTCCCTTCACATGCCTATCAAAAGTTCTCACTGGAAGGGCCTTAGTGAAAGGATCTGCCAGGTTATCCTCTGATACAATCTTGGTGACAACAACTTCTCCTCGCTTTACGATCTCTTGTATCAGGTGGTACTTGTTAGACTCTCCGAGCTACAAAAACCTCTTTTTGTATTGCCGAAACCTCGGAAGCCGGCCATGGATCCGTGCGAAGATAAATAAAAAAAATTCATGTACATGTTTATCTACACTAGATCTACCTTAGATCTACATGGGAAGAGGGTTACCCTTGTAGCGATGCCCTTCGCTTATCCCGCTCATCCAAAAGATTGCCGGATCTCGTAGAGTGTCAAGTGTATACTTCTCTACACGTATCCACACAGAAAACAGGTGGAGAGAACCACTTAGAGTGTGCTACACCCTTGGGAGGTCTCGGCAATGGAGGAGAGGGAGAGAAGAAGAGAGGAGAAGGAAGAAGAAGACTTGAATTCCTCACTTAATTCACTTTGGCTAGCCACTTAATGGTGTTTTAAAAACATCCATGTAATACCAAAAGCCATGGATCTTGGTCTTCCTCATGAGGTGGCACACCATGATGTGTCCATGATGATGTGGAACATCATCATTGGCTGGCCCTATGCCAAGTCACCATGAAGTGTCATTTGGTCAAGTCAAACTTGACCATTCATCTTCCCTCTCAAGTCAAGTCAAACTTGATCTCTTATCTCCCATGGTTGATCAAATCTAACCTTTGATTAAAGTCAATTTAATTTAATGAATCTCTATTCATTAGTTTAAATTGAATCAATGAATCAAATCTAAATTAGACTCATTCAATACTTGAATCAAATTGAGTCCAACTCGATTAGTCTAATTTGGATTACTTTTAATCCAATTTGGTTCATCACATGAACCTAATCCTCTTGGTCCATCATATGAACATAATCTCCATCTAATTTCCCTTTGTGTGTGACCCTATAGTTCTTATAACGTTGGCAATGCTCCTAAACTGATTTAGAAACATAAGCAATGAGCGGTATCTAGCAAAACATCTTTGCTATTCA
Source organism: Wurfbainia villosa (assembly GCA_025175895.1). Lineage (NCBI taxonomy): Eukaryota > Viridiplantae > Streptophyta > Magnoliopsida > Zingiberales > Zingiberaceae > Wurfbainia > Wurfbainia villosa. Next base: position 98,984,278 of record CM045987.1, read on the forward strand.
AGTTGCAAGAATGTTGAGATCTAACATCACCTTTGTGACTACTAATTGTGACTCTCACAATATGTGACAATGTCCCTCTATCCTTGACATCTAGATTGAAAAATTGAGGCATAAATCATGTCATCCTCTGTACAATCTATATCTTGAACTCCAAAGAGACTCACTCTAATCAAATGAGCTCAATATCTCATATTGATTCATTTGGGCATAGCCATGCACTTAGTGGTCTCACTCTATCAATAATCATGATGTCACTCTCGTCATATAGGAGGGATAGATCACATCTACATCACTCACATCCCTTCACATAATTTGTTACATACCCAGTAATCACCTTTATAGTCAACCCATTTACGGGTGATGTTTGACGAAGCCAAAGTATGCAACTCCTTATATAGGGAACCATGGTGACTTCAGGTCCAAGGACTAATAGTCATACTAATAGTCACATGAGAAAGTATATGACACTCATATAACGATCCATGATACTTTCTCATGGTGAGTCATTCAGTACACATTTTCCAATGCATACCCATGTGTCAACTTGATATATCATATCCATGACTTGTGAGATCAAGTCATTGTTAGATCGAGAAGCATCGCTAGAGGGGGGGGCGGGGGGTGAATAGCGAGCGTAAATCTTTTTGTTCATTCGTTCGATACACGAGTAAGCACAACTTAAAATAAAGAGACATGTTTATTTTTACTTGGTTCACAACCCAGCGGTTTCTACTCCAAGGCCCTAACGGTCCTAGACTGCATACGGAGGGCAAAACACTATAACGTCTCCTCCTCGTTGGAGGTAGGAGACAATGATCACAAAACCGAAAGTACGAGGATGAGGCAACAAGCCTACCTCACCTCGTTACGAATAAAAACAAAGAGTACAATAACAAAATATGTTACTTGTTGCTGTTGCCGATGAAGAAGATCAGAACTTATCGTCGTGTTGACGTTATGACGGTGTTGGAGCTTTGGCGTTGTAGGAGCACTTGAGAATAAACTTGATGATATTTGGAGTTGGAATCCTCCCCTCATTTTATAGATTTTAGCCTCTAAATATGTCTCCTCAGAATTTGGAACAGATTATGAAGTTGTATAAATTTTATCGCGAAGTGGCCGCATCAAACGTTATCCGTTTTGACCTAGTGCAAAGGATGATTCATCGCCATCAGTCGACTGATGAGCATCAGTCGATTGCCTAATGTCCAGCAGTCGACTGCTAGCCCGGCCACTTCCCTACATTAAGAGGTTAGCTCGAAAAATGATAAATGTGATGGTTTTTAACTGTCCGATCTCGACCTATACTTTCCATAGGAAGTCTTAGTAGGATCACCGCCTACGGTCATCCCCGTGCAGAGGACACGACCTTACCATCTCTCACTCACATGAGTTTACCTCGATACTTACTGTGTCTCTTTCACTTTCGGCCTTCAACTCGATTCCTTCGGCTCCCTCCGAAGTCACTCGAGTGTCGTCTGACCACCGCGGCTTCCTCCGGGGGTCGCTAGCCTTCAGCTCCAGCTTTAGTACTTTTCTGCACACTCGATTTAGCTCGTGAGATAACGATATAAACTTAACTTTGTGTCTTTGCCATAATCAAAACACAGGTTCGATTATCTGATGCCCTTGCACCAACAATCTCCCCCTTTTTGATCTATGGCAAACCAACACAAAGTTAAGGGAAATTAAAGCATAAAACAAGTATAGTAGATGATGAATGTCATTCCCAAAAACTCCCCCTTAACCAAAACTCCCCCTTAACCCTTAGGTGAGTTTTGAAAGAGAAACTTTTAATTTTCAAAATTAAATTTTTGTGTTACTCCCCCAAACTCCCCCTCAACCCTAGGTGAGTTTTGAAAGAGGAAGTAAAGTTAAGGGATCAAAACTTAACTCACTTCATATTTATTCATATGTTAAGTACATGTTTACTTAACGTTAAGTTTTGAAAGTTTACTTAACTTGTTTTTATTAATAAAAAGGAAGTAAAGGCCAAGTTAAGAGAATTCTTAACTTAAACTTATTTTTAAACACTATGGTCAAACGTTAATGTTTTACTTGAGAAAGGGGGAGAAAGGGCCAAGTTAAGAAGTCCTCTTAACTTAAACGTTTTACTAAGGGAAACTTTAAGTAATGTTAATTACTTAAACTCTTCCTAAATATCAACCTTCAAGGGGGAGGATTAAGAGTTTCTTTCAAGACTCACCCTCGGTCAAGGGGGAGGTTTCCCCAAGGGGGAGTACTTGAAGAGAATCCTTACTCCTCCTACTTAATCCTTTTATTATTGTTTCTCATGCACATTATTATTCTTCATGCATATACGATATTATTTTTAAAACCCCTATTTTATACAAAAACCCCAACATTCTTTTTTGATTTATGGAAAAAGGCGGAGAAGAGCAAAAGTTAAGGGGGAGTAACACAAAAATTTAATTTTGAAAGAGAAACTTTTAATTTTCAAAATTAAATTTTTGTGTTACTCCCCCTTAACTTTTGCTCTTCTCCCCCTTTTGCCATAAATCAAAAAAGAATGTTGGGGTTTTTGTATAAAATAGGGTTTTTAAAAACAATATCGTATATGCATGCGTCTAGATAAATCAAATATGAGTCCAAGCATACGTCTAGCAGTAGTCAGATAGATTGGTTCGAGGTGTGTCCCTCTACACCAATAATCTAAAGGTTTGTAATATAACCCTTAGGGTTAGTTTGCTTTCCCCCTTAGTCAAATATATGAAGTATAAGAGATGTAGGGGGCGCTAAACTTTGGCCTAAGAATTGTTAAGTACAATAGATGAGTAAATAAGTAGTATTTTGAAGAGGTTATACTTCAATTATCCTTAACATCTCACCCATTCTATGTGTCTCAGAATTTGTTCACCTTATATGTTTTGTGAGATGATTTTAAATTGATTAAAGATAGTCAACCTTGGGTTAGATTCAGATTTAACCTTTAGATTGTTAAGTAACTATGCGAGAAACTGGCTTCTAGGTCGTGGCGAGGCACAGGGGCCTTCTTTGATCGGAACAATGACCACTTCCTTAGACAAAGCCAAATTCAAGAAAATATCACTTAAGTCACTTAGGGTTACTTCCTGGTCTAACTAGTTTAGGATACGGCGAGGTAGCTTCAGCTAGTTCCACTCGGTCAAGTGCACCAAGTTAGATACACCTTATCTAGCTTGAATACACGAGACTTTGTTTCCCTAACGTACTATCATCTCGCCGCGTCCTGATACTATGTTGTCAAGAGGTGACTAACTTATTTTCCCTATCTAGCCGCTCTAAAAATTAAAGTAAAATATGCAATAGTTTTGCTAAGTAAGCGAGTATACTATTTTAGTGTTAGCTCCCCCTAGACCATTGAACTAGTATAGTCTATTCAAATAATGAACTTGATCCTGGGGAATCCAAACCTTATTAGTCCTTATGTGTGAGTTCAGTAAAACCTTTAGGACTCATGCTTGGACTCTTTGATGACTACGATTTACAATAGACATATATGATCTATTCGTAGTCTTTGACTTAAATTCGAGTCCGGCTTTGTTGTACACGACTCTTTGGGTTCCAAGTAGTCGATTAAGGTTCTTTGATTCCAATGTGAACCTTTCCAACCTAGGATCAACCTCTTGAACTCGGTCATTCAAGAGAGAATTCTCCTCAATTTTTTCAATTTGGGTTGAGTTTCCCTCTTGAACTTGACTAGTTGAAGAGGTTAGAGTATCCTCTTGCTTGAGGGTTTCAACCTCCTCAAGTAATGACTCAACCGTAGACTCGGACTTAGTTAATTTCCTAGTAAGCATTTTAATTATAGTGTAAAGCATATGAATTAGTTAGTGGCTAACCTTAATTTTCTCTTTTGGTCCGGCTTTGAGTTGCTTCTCGAAGTAGTCCTCGAGTTCGGAGTCGGTGTTGTAATTGGATTCGGATTCAGATTCTGACTCGAACTCCTCCAGACTTGCTATGTAAGCTATGTCTTCTCTGTTCTCCCAAGTTGCATGGAAAGCCTTCTTTTGATTTGATTTGAATTGTGCCCTCTTTTGGTTCTTTAGTAGCCTCCTTTCCCTCCGAACGATCTTCCACACTATGTTCGCTATTGCTTCCACATCTTGGGATTCGGACTCTGATTCATCTTCGGGTTCAAGTCCATCTTCTTGCCTAGTAGGTGGCTTGCTTCTTTGTCCTGCAAGTAGAGCAATACATCTCTTGGCCCGGACCATGTTAGTCTGCTCATGAAGTTCAAATTCGGAAAATAGTTTATCTAATCTAAACTTCGAAAGGTCCTTAGAGACCTTATAGACATCGACCATGGATGCCCACAAGGTAGTCCTAGGGAAAGCATTTAAAGCGTACCTTATAAGGTCCCGGTTCTCTACGGCTTGCCCGATCGAGTGAAGACCGTTGATGATGTCTTGGATCCGCGTATGTAATTGGGTGGCGGTCTCGTGATCCTGCATCTTTAGATTGTACAGTTTATTTAAAAGTAAATCTCTTTTACATACCTTAGCATCAGGCATCCCTTCGTGTAGATCAATCAATTTGTTCCAGAGGTCATTGGCACTAATGAATGGTCCGATGCGGTTGAGTTCTTCCTAGGACAAATTGCATTGCAATATTGGGTTGCTCTTGCATTGGCTTCGATTTGCCTCTTGGTTGCATTTGTCCACTTGTTGAAATCCAAGGGCTCTCCTTGATCATTGGTGGGTAGAGCAAAGCCGGTTTGGATTATTATCCAAGTCTCGACTTGTGTTTTTAGAAAACACTCCATCTGACCTTTCCAATAACGGAAATCATTTCCGTTAAAGAACGGAGGTCGGGTGGTGCTATACCCCTCAATGTGAGCCATTAAATATCTTGCAAAACACGAATAAAAACCAAAGAGAATTCCAAGACTTGGCCTTGGATTAGTAGTGTGGGAAGTAATAGAAAATAAACAGAAATAAATAAGAAGAATAAGAAACTAACAAAAACTAAAAACTTACGACCTCCGATGTCCCCAAAAGGGTACTAAACGTTGGTTTTTGGGGCTGTAATCAGATTGTTACGAGGGTAAACCCTCGTAATAAATGTAGATCTCTCATAGAGCTTCGATTTGGTAGGTAGATCGTTTTGTGAGTCCACTTGTGCGAAAAGTTATGGTCGTTATACCGTCGACTACTCCAAAATAGAATACTTGCAAACACACAACCAAAAGAAGCGTACCAAGACTTCGTCTTGGATTAGTAGTGTGGGAGGAAAAAAAACCTAAAAAAAACACGACTCGAAAAATACGAAAAGAAAACCAAAAAGTGCTAGATTGGTGGTTTCACCAAATCTTAGCGGCCCCGCTCTGATACCAATTGTTGGATCAAGAAGCGTCGCTAGAGGGGGGGGTGAATAGCGAGCGTAAATCTTTTCGTTCGTTCGTTCGATACATGAGTAAGCACAGCGTAAAGTAAAGAGGCACGTTTATTTTCACTTGGTTCACAACCCAGCGGTTGCTACTCCAAGGCCCTAATGGTCCTAGACCGCGTACGGAGGGCAAAACACTATAACGTATCCTCCTCGTTGGAGGTAGGAGACAACGATCACAAAACCGAAAGTACGAGGATGAGGCAACAAGCCTACCTCACCTCGTTATGAATAAAAACAAAGATTACAATAACAAAATATGTTACTTGTTGCTGCTGCCGACGAAGAAGATCAGAACTTGTCATCGCGTCAGTGTTGGAGCTTTGGCGTTGTAGGAGCACTTGAGAATAAACTTGATGATATTTGGAGTTGGAATCCTCCCCTCCTTTTATAGATTTTGTCCTCTGAATATGTCTCCTCAGAATTTAGTACAGATCACGAAGTTGTACAAATTTTATCGCGAAGTGGTCGCATCAAACGTTATCCATTTTGACCTAGCGCAAAGGTTGATTCGTCACCATCAGTCGACTGCCCAATGTCCAGCAGTCGACTGCCAGCCTGGCCACTTCCCTGCACTAAGAGGTTAGCTCAGAAAATGATAAATGCGACGGTTTCTAACCATCTGATCTCAACCTAGACTTTCCACAGGAAGTTTTAGTCGGATCGCCACCTACGGTCATCCCCGTACAGAGGACACGACCTTACCATCTCTCACTCACACGAGCTTACCTCGATACTTACTGTGTCACTTTCGCTTCCGGCCTTCCACTCAATTCCTTCGGCTCCCTCCAAAGTCACTCGAGTGTCACCCAACCATCGCGGCTTCCTCCGGGTGTCGCTAGCCTTCAGCTCCAGCTTTAGTACTTTTCTGCACACTCGATTTAGCTCGTGAGATAACGATGTAAACTTAACTTTGTGTCTTTGCCATAATCAAAATACAGGTTCGATTATCTGGTGCCCCTACACCAACAGTCATCGAGTTAACCTACATGCTAGTCACTTCGCATTAATATTGTCCCTTAATATTAATACTTGACTAGGAATGATTAAGAGTAGTTTTCTCTATATCATCTCATTATCGATTCTACCAATCGATTGATATAGATAAGAACCTTCTACTCAAGGACGCTATTATACTTAGTTATTTGGCACCAATACAAGTAAGTACAATAACCATAAAGAAATGCCTTTATAAATATATATAGGAATATGATACAACAAATCCATATAACAATCATCACATGATCGGCCCTAGGGCTTTCACTAACAATCTCCCACTAGCACTAGTGCCAATCACTGTAGTATCTAATTGAAGGGAGGGAAAACATCGCTTCCCACTTCTACTTGGTCTCTTGTTCATGGTGATCCCTTCTATGTCCCCGGATAAAATAAATTTATCCTTGAAAAGAGGGATTGCCCAAGCAACCTTGTCATCGTCGTGCTATTTGATTAGAGTAGTCACTTGAACAAACTTGTTGTTCAAGCGACCAACCTCTATTCTACTAATAGCCGCGGAATAGACGATGTACGGATCGCCGACTTTTGTGTTTATGTTCGGGGTCCAAGTTATATTAGCCACAAAACAGAATATAACATTCATATAATTGAAAAACAAATATAAGCATGTTACACATGAAGATAGATAAGTGATATACCTCTCGATCTTCTATTGTATGACCTTCCTCCTTTCGGACATCATGTGGGCGACGTTCTACCAAAACTTGAAGCTCCTAGATCACCAATATTCTTTCCTTGCTCGTTCTGAGCAAGAGGAAGAATAGAAACAAGACTCTTCTCCTTCCTTTAGCCAACCAACAAGCAACAAGAAAATTGCTTGCCGCCAGCCAACAAGGAGAAGGAGAAAGATGGATTCCGGCCAATAGCTCCAAGGGAAGACCATAAGATATGTTTCCACCGGCTAAAGAGAGAGAGGGGGGATACTTTGGATGCTGGCCAATGGCTGGAAAGGCCTGCTTGGGCGCCGGCCACCTTGAGGAAGAAGAAGATAAGGAATAAGTTTCCTTATTTGGTGCCGCCAACTCCAAACCCTAGCTCTAAGCCTCTTGCCGCCCAAAATCCTAATCATATCTCTAATTGGATTCTACTTGCCGCCAACCCCTTGCTCTCCTTTTATAGAGTTAGGGATAAACCTTATTTTAATCTCCACCATTGGTTCTAGGGATTTAATCTCAACCGTCGGATCTAGAGATTTAATCTCAACCGTCGGATCTAGAGATTTAATGTCTACCTTTGGATCTAGAGTTTTGTTTCTATCCATTGGATCTAGGCTTCATGAGGTATTAATAGGCTACAATAGGGACCAAGAGGAGGAGTTGGATCTCGGCCACCCAATGGATCAAGCCCATATAAAGTCTGATCCATTAAAGATAATTCAATCTACTAAAGGATTATCATTAATCTACCTCACCAACCCCCAAAAGTTAATATGGGCTCCATATATTATATGTATATTTTCTCCCCGTGTTTAAGATCTCGAATGTCTGTCGATTAATTAATTTACTGACCATTAATTAATCAACATCTAACTCCATGAGTAGTACCACTCAACCTTTTCATCATGCCGGACCAAGTCCACCTGCATGGTTTACATGATGAACCTTATGAGCTCCTCAAGGGGACATCATCATCATAATATATAGGACACGGTTTCCTCCTATAATCAACGGCACACCATATAAATAATATCATTTCCCAACTTACTGAGCCTATCGATTTAATCTATAAATCTCGCCCATTGGTAAATCAAAAAAATGAATACTAAGTATATGTGCTCATTATTATATCGGGATTAAGAGTATGTACAATATAATATCTGAGGTCCGATTCGATTATGTAGTCAGCAATAAATCGAATCACCTCTAAGTCGGTCCTGCTCAATATACACAAAGTGTACTAGTGTGATTCTATGGTCAAGACAAACCAATACCAAATCATACTACAACCATACCAATGGTTTGTCCAAAGCCATCTTGGCTGTGAGCCTACACTTATACTTTACAAGGAGCCGATAACATGATCTTCCGTGTGACACCACACACCATGTTATCTACAATGTAATGTATTAGACAATATGCATAACCATAAAAATATGCAAACAATGATCATGTGATTCTTATTTCAAAATAAAGATGTTCATACAAAAGATAGACTTTTCAGTATACATCCCAACAATCTCCCACTTATACTAAAAGACTATGTTGTCCTCAAACTGCCATACATTTGATCCCCATTCCCTCCACATGCCTATCAAAAGCTCTCGTCGGAAGGGCCTTAGTGAAAGGATTTGCTAGGTTATGCTCCGATGCAATCTTGGCCACAACAACTTCTCCTCTCTGTTGGATCTAAGCGGATCGCTAGAGGGGGGGTGAATAGCGATAAAACTTTTTCGAAATCGTTCGTTGATTAGACAATTAATCACAGTGGAAAGATAAAAGACATATAAAGAAAGACAAATGATTTTTTACTTGGTTTGTAGCCTTCGGCTACTACTCCAAGGCCCTAGTGATCCTTGATCATGCACGGAGGACAATTCACTAAAAACACTCCTCCTCGTTGGAGGTAGGAGTTTGACGATTACAAAAAACCTTCGAAAGAAAAGATAGAGAGACAAACCCTCTCTTCTATTAATGTAAAGTGCAATTATAGAAAACCTCGATTAATAAAAGGAATTGCAATATTTAAAGAGACGACAAATTAAAATATCAACAACTAAAGAGTAGAAACTAAGCTAGGGTTGTTGACAGCACTTCGTCGTAGAGTTGTCGGAGAATCACAGAGTTGCAGAAGCTTTTGAGCACTTAGAGTTGATGAAAAACCCTAGGAGAGGCTCTCCGTTTATAGCCTTTGAGCCCCTTTTCGAGAGGATCTTCAACCAATAGGAATTGGGCACAAGACTCCTTGAAAAATGGTGATAAAGCTTGACTCCTTGAGGCTGATAATTGACCATCATTCGACTGATGGCCATCATCAGTCGACTGATGGCAGCATCAGTCGAATGCTGACCGTAGGCAGTCGACTGATGGATGACAGTCGAGTCCTCCAAGTTGGCAGTCGACTGATGCTCGCTACAAGGCAAAGTTAGCTTAAAAAAAACATTATTTCGACGGCCTCCGACCATCTGATCCCGACCTAGACCACCTATAGGATGTCTTTGGTTGGATCTACGCTTAAGATCATCCCCGTAAAGAGGATAAGACCTCACTTACCCTCGCACACACACGAGCTTACCTCGATACTTATTGTGTCGCTTTTGCTTTCGGCCTTCCACTCGATTCCTTTGGCTCCCTCCGAAGTCACTCGAGTGTCGCCCGACCACTGTGGCTTCCTCCGGGTGTCGCTATCCTTCAGCTCCAGCGTTGGCAGTTTTTTACACACTCGATTTAGCTCGTGAGATAACAGTATAAGCTTAACTTTGAATGATTTTCTATAATCAAAACTCAGGTTCAACTTAGGTGCCTACTGCACCAACAATATCCCCCTTTTTGATCTATGACAAATCCACATACAATGTTAAGAAGATAATATGCATGAAGAATTAAAATATGCATGAGACACAAGAATAATAAAGATTAGTAGGAGTAGTAAGGATTTTCTTCAAGTACTCCCCCTTGAGGAAACCTCCCCCTTGACCGAGGGTGAGTCTTGAAAGAAGACCTTAATCCTCCCCCTTGAGGATTGCTATTTAGAAAGAGTTTAAGTAATTAACATTACTTAAAGTTGGCCTTAGTAAAACATTTAAGTTAAGAGGACTTCTTAACTTGGCCCTTTCTCCCCCTTGCTTAAGTAAAGCATTAATGTTTGGCCATAGTGTTTAAAAATAAGTTTAAGTTAAGAATTCTCTTAACTTGGCCTTTACTTCCTTTTTGTTAACAAAAACAAGTTAAGTAAATTTTCAAAACTTAAAGTTAAATAAACATGTACTTAACTTTTGTCCATGTGAATAAATATGAAGTGAGTTAAGTTAAAAAGAATTTTGATCCCTTAACTTTGGCCTTTTTCTCCCCCTTTTTCCAAATATCAAAAAGATTGGGGGTGTGTGAAAAACAAATATAGATATTAAATTTAAAGTCCAAGCATGTTCCATATTATTTTGAAAATAATATACTGGAAATAAGCTCATCTATAAAATGTTCGACTCATATTGACTTGATTGATATGAAAGATCAACAAGTCTTGGTCAGAGTCGGTTAATATGTATGATTATACTCCGTGGTTCATTGCGATGCATTAGCTCTACATCTGGAACCAGGAGTAAGGTCCTAACATCTTACGCCCATCTACGTGGCTAAGTACACAAACACATTAGTCCTATGTGTTGTGAGATGTATTGGCTCCTTAAATCTATTGGTGCATGATATCTAAGGTATGTCCTATGCTAGTTCCATGAAAATGAAAATAAGAAATAGTAGTAAGAATATAATTTGTAAATTCCTATTCTATTACGTACATGCCCAATTTTCGTCTTAATAGACTAAATTCGGCTTCGGGTAGGGGTTTAGTAAATAGGTCTGCCAAGTTAGACTTCGATTCGACGTATTCGAGTTGTATGGCTCCGTTGGTCACATGTTCTCGAATGAAATGGTGTTTGACCTCTATATGTTTGGTCCTAGAGTGACATATCGGATTTTTAGTAAGGTTAATTGAACTAATGTTATCTACGTGAAGTTTATTATTTGTAAAGTCTAAATTAAAGTCGCGGAGAGTGTGCTTCATCCAAAGAAGCTGAGTGACACACTCACCCATCGTGATGTATTCGGCTTCGGTGGTAGATAAGGCAACATAGTGTTCCTTCCTACTGCACCAACTCACTAGACTCGAGCCGAGAAGTTGACAACAACCACTCGTACTCTTTCTATCGAGCTTACTACCGGCATAGTCCGAATTGGAGTAGCCGGTTAGTTCGAACTCGATTGATCTAGGGTACCAAATACCGACATTAAGTGTACCCTTTAGATATCTAAGGATACGCTAGACTAGAGTTAGGTGAGACTCCTTGGCACAGGTTTGGAACCTTGCGCACATACTTACTACAAATAAGATATTAGGTCGGCTTGCAGTTAAGTAAAGGAGACTCCCTATTATGCTCCTATAGTATTTTAAATCAATTGAGTTTCCGATTACATCTTCTTCTATATTCACATTAGTTGTCATTGGGGTATTAATAATTTTAGCGTCTTGAATTCCAAAGCATTTAATTAATTCCCTAGTATATTTGCGTTGATGTAGGTATATTCCATCTTTAGTTTGTTTAATTTGTAAACCTAAGAAGAAACTTAACTCGTCTACTAAATTCATTTCAGATTCACTTTCCATAAGTGAAATGAACTCATTCAGTAGGATCGACTTGGTGGTTCCGAAAATAATATCATCTACATAGATTTAGGCTATGAATATGTCTTTTCCTAAGGTTTTTATGAAAAGGGTTGGGTCAACTACACCTTGGTTAAATCCTTTAGACTTAAGATAAATCGAAAGTCTCTCGTACCAAGCTCGAGGAGCTTGTTTAAGTCCATAGAGGGCTTTCTTTAACCTAAGGACATGGTCGGGTTTATCTACACTTTCAAAACCGGGAGGTTTACTAACATAAACCTCTTCCTTAATGTATCCATTTAAGAACGCTGATTTCACATCCATTTGAAACAACTTAAATCCTCGATGTGCAGCATATGCTAATAACATTCGAATGGACTCTAATCTAGCTACTGGGGCATATGTATCGTCATAATCTAAACCTTCAACTTGACTAAACCCTTTAGCGACTAGTCTAGCTTTATTTCTAACTACTTCACCTTTATCATCAAGTTTATTTCTAAACACCCACCTTGTTCCAAAGATTGTTTTATCTTTAGGTGGTGGTACTAATTCCCATACTTCGTTCCTAGTGAATTGAGCCAGGTCTTCTTGCATTGCAATAATCCAATCGGGATAAAGAAGAGCTTGGTCAATAGTTTTGGTTTCAATTTTAGAAATCAAGGAGATTTGACTAAGGTTTCTGTATGAGGCTCTAATTCAAACTCCTAGACTTGGATCACCTATCACTTGGTCGATAGGATGATTCGTTTGAGTCCTAGTTGGATTTGGGTTTGAGTCTACAACTTGATCAATAGGATGACTCGTTTGAGTTCTAGTTTGGTTAGAGTCATCTATCACTTGGTTAATAGAGTGACTTGGTTGACTTAGGTTAGGATTAACACTAGACCTGATCTCTGGATCAGAGTTAGGTCTAGTATGAATCAGCTCGCTAATTTGTGTTGCCGGGGGTTTTGTAGGTTCATGTCCTTCATCAAATACTACATTGATAGTCTCCTTGACTCTAAGGGTGTCATGATTATATTCTCTATAAGCTCTACTTATAGTCGAGTATCCTAGAAAGATTCCGGTCATGGTTTTGGATGTAAATTTCCCTAGGTAATCCTTAGTGTTTAGGATATGTACCTTACACCCAAATACCCTAAAGTACTTGATGTTAGGTATTTTATCGTGATAAATCTCGTATGAAGTCTTAAGGTGCCTCTTTACCATAAGGATCCAATTTTGGACATAGCATGTCATACTCATGGCTTCCGCCCAAAACCTATCGGGTAGGTTATACTCGTTTAACATTGTCCTAGCGGCTTCTTGTAGGGTTCTATTTTTGCATTCTACTAGGCCATTTTGTTGTGGAGTTCTAGGGCAAGAAAACTCATGGTGGTATCCATTTAGGTTACAGAATTCTGTAAACCTATGGTTCTCGAATTCACCACCATGATTAGTCCTAAGTCTTTTGATTTTAATGCTTTGTTGATTTCCTATTAATTTAAATAGGTTGATTAATTGATCTAGGATATCACTTTTGTGTTTGATGAACCTAACCCAAGTAAATCTAGAATAGTCATCATTTATGACTAAGTAGAATTTACTTCCGTTAAGTGACTTAGCTCCATGTGAATCAAATAGATCCATGTGTAGGAGCTCAAGCTTTAGTACTTTTTTGCACACTCGATTTAGCTCGTGAGATAACGATGTAAACTTAACTTTGTGTCTTTGCCATAATCAAAACACAGGTTCGATTATCTGGTGCCCCTGCACCAACAGTCATCGAGTTAACCTACATGCTAGTCTCTTCGCATTAATATTGTCCCTTAATATTAATACTTGACTAGGAATGATTAAGAGTAGTTTTCTCTATATCATCTCATTATCGATTCTACCAATCGATTGTTATAGATAAGAACCTTCTACTCAAGGACGCTATTATACTTAGTTATTTGGCACCAATACAAGTAAGTACAATAACCATAAAGAAATGCCTTTATAAATATATATAGGAATATGATACAACATGTCCATATAACAATCATCACACGATCGGCTCTAGGGCTTTCACTAACAATCTCCCACTAGCACTAGTACCAATCACTGTAGTATCTAATTGAAGGGAGGGAAAACTTCGCTTCCCACTTCTACTCAGTCGCTTGTTCATGGTGATCCCTTCTACATCCCCGGATAAAATAAATTTATCCTTGAAAAGAGGGATTGCCCAAGCAACCTTGTCATCGTCGTGCTATTCGATTAGAGTAGTCACTTGAACAAACTTGTTGTTCAAGCGACCAACCTCTATTCTACTAATAGCCGCGGAATAGACGATGTACGGATCGCCGACTTTTGTGTTTATGTTCGGGGTCCAAGTTATATTAGCCACAAAACAGAATATAACATTCATATAATTGAAAAACAAATATAAGCATGTTACACATGAAGATAGATAAGTGATATACCTCTCGATCTTCTATTGTATGACCTTCCTCCTTTCGGACGTCATGTGGGCGATGTTCTACCAAAACTTGAAGCTCCTAGATCACCAATATTCTTTCCTTGCTCGTTCCGAGCAAGAGGAAGAATAGAAACAAGACTCTTCTCCTTCCTTTAGCCAACCAACAAGCAACAAGCAAATTGCTTGCCGCTGGCCAACAAGGAGAAGGAGAAAGATGGATTCCGGCCAATAGCTCCAAGGGAAGACCATAAGATATGTTTCCACCGGCCAAAGAGAGGGAGGGGGGATCCTTTGGATGCTAGCCAAGGGCTGGAAAGGCCTGCTTGGGCGCCGACCACCTTGAGGAAGAAGAAGATAAGGAATAAGTTTCCTTATTTGGTGCCGCCAACTCCAAACCCTAGCTCCAAGCCTCTTTCCGCCCAAAACCCTAATCCTATCTCTAATTGGATTCTACTTGCCGTCCACCCCTTGCTCTCCTTTTATAGAGTTAGGGATAAGCCTTGTTTTAATCTCCACCATTGGTTCTAGGGATTTAATCTCAACCGTCGGATCTAGAGATTTAATCTCAACCGTCAGATCTAGAGATTTAATATCCACCTTTGGATCTAGAGTTTTGTTTCTATCCATTGGATCTAGGCTTCATGAGGTATTAATAGGTTACAATAGGGACAATGAGGAGGAGTTGGATCTCGGCCACCCAATGGATCAAGCCCACATAAAGTCCGATCCATTAATGATAATCCAATCCACTAAAGGATTATCATTGATCTACCTCACCAACCCCCATAAGTTAATATGGGCTCCATATATTATATGTACATTTTTTCCCCGTGTTTAAGATCTCGAATGTCCGTCGATTAATTAATTTACTGACCATTAATTAATCAACATCTAACTCCATGAGTAGTACCACTCAACCTTTTCATCATGCCGGACCAAGTCCACCTACATGGTTTACATGATGAACCTTATGAGCTCCTCAAGGGGACATCATCATCCTAATATATAGGACACGGTTTCCTCCTATAATCAACGACACACCATATAAATAATATCATTTCCCAACTTACCGAGCCAATCGATTTAATCTATAAATCTCGCCCTTTGGTAAATCAAAGAAATGAATACTAAGTATATGTGCTCGTTATTATATCGGGATTAAGAGTATGTACAATATAATATTTGAGGTCCGATTCGATTATGTAGTCAGCAATAAATCGAATCACCTCTAAGTCGATCCTGCTCAATACACACAAAGTGTACTAGTGTGATTCTATGGTCAAGACAAACCAATACCAAATCATACTACAACCATACCAATGGTTTGTCCAAAGCCATCTTGGTTGTGAGCCTACACTTATACTTTATAAGGAGCCGATAACATGATCTCCCGTGTGACACCACACACCATGTTATCTACAATGTAATGTATTAGACAATATGCATAACCATAAAAATATGCAAACAATGATCATGTGATTCTTATTTCAAAATAAAGATGCTCATACAAAAGATAGATTTTTCAGTTTACATCCCAACAATATCCCACTTATACTAAAAGTCTATGTTGTCCTCAAACTGCCATACATTTGATCCCCATTCCCTCCACATGCCTATCAAAAGCTCTCGTCGGAAGGGCCTTAGTGAAAGGATCTGCTAGGTTATCCTCCGATGCAATCTTGGCCACAACAACTTCTCCTCTCTGTTGGATCTAAGCGGATCGCTAGAGGGGGGGGGGGGTGAATAGCGATAAAACTTTTTCGAAATCGCTCGTTGATTAGACAATTAATCGCAGCGGAAAGATAAAAGACAAATAAAGAAAGACAAATGATTTTTTACTTGGTTCGTAGCCTTCGGCTACTACTCCAAGGCCCTAGTGATCCTTGATCACGCACAGAGGACAATTCACTAAAAATACTCCTCCTCGTTGGAGGTAGGAGTTTGACGATTACAAAAAACCTTCGAAAGAAAAGATAGAGAGACAAACCCTCTCTTCTATTAATGTAAAGTACAATTATAGAAAACCTCGATTAATAAAAGGAATTGCATTATTTAAAGAGACGACAAATTAAAATTTAAACAACTAAGTAGAAACTAAGCTAGGGTTGTTGACAGCACTTCGTCGTAGAGTCGTCGGAGAATCGCAGAGTTGCAGAGGCTTTTGAGCACTTAGAGTTGATGAAAAACCCTAGGAGAGACTCTCCATTTATAGTCTTTGAGCCCCTTTTCGAGAGGATCTTCAACCAATAGGAATTTGGCACAAGACTCCTTGAAAAATGGTGATAAAGCTTGACTCCTCGAGGCTAATCATTGACCATCAGTCGACTGATGGCCATCATCAGTCGACTGATGGCAGCATCAGTCGAATGCTGACCGCAGGCAGTCTACTTATGGACGACAGTCGAGTCCTCCAAGTTGGCAGTCGACTGATGCTCGTTGCAAGGCAAAGTTAGCTTAACAAAAACATTATTTCGACGGACTCCAACCGTCCGATCTCGACTTAGACCACCTATAGGATGTCTTTGGTCGGATCTATGCTTAAGATCATCCCCGTAAAGAGGATACGACCTCACTTACCCTCGCACACACACAAGCTTACCTCGATACTTACTGTGTCGCTTTTGCTTTCGGCCTTCCACTCGATTCCTTTGGCTCCCTCCGAAGTCACTCGAGTGTCGCCCAACCACTGTGGCTTCCTCCGGGTGTCGCTATCCTTCAGCTCCAGCGTTGGCACTTTTTTACACACTCGATTTAGCTCGTGAGATAACAATATAAGCTTAACTTTGAATCATTTGCTATAATCAAAACTCAGGTTCAACTTAGGTGCCTACCGCACCAACAATCTCCCCCTTTTTGATCTATGGCAAACCCACATACAAAGTTAAGAAGATAATATGCATGAAGAATTAAAATATGCATGAGACACAAGAATAATAAAGATTAGTAGGAGTAGTAAGGGTTTTCTTCAAGTACTCCCCCTTGAGGAAACCTCCACCTTGACCGAGGGTGAGTCTTGAAAGAATACCTTAATCCTCCCCCTTGAGGATTGCTATTTAGAAAGAGTTTAAGTAATTAACATTACTTAAAGTTGGCCTTAGTAAAACATTTAAGTTAAGAGGACTTCTTAACTTGGCCCTTTCTCCCCCTTGCTTAAGTAAAGCATTAACGTTTGGCCATAGTGTTTAAAAATAAGTTTAAGTTAAGAATTCTCTTAACTTGGCCTTTACTTCCTTTTTGTTAACAAAAACAAGTTAAGTAAATTTTCAAAACTTAAAGTTAAATAAACATGTACTTAACTTTTTTCCATGTGAATAAATATGAAGTGAGTTAAGTTAAAAAGAATTTTGATCTCTTAACTTTGGCCTTTTCTCCCCCTTTTGCCAAATATCAAAAAGATTGGGGGTGTGTGAAAAACAAATATAGATATTAAATTTAAAGTCCAAGCATGTTCCATATTATTTTGAAAATAATATACTGAAAATAAGCTCATCTATAAAATGTTCGACTCATATTAACTTGATTGATATGAAAGATCAACCAGTCTTGGTCAGAGTCGGTTAATATGTATGATTATACTCCGTGGTTCATGGCGATGCATTAGCTCTACATCTGGAACCAGGAGTAAGGTCCTAACATCTTACACCCATCTACGTGGCTAAGTACACAAACACATTAGTCCTATGTGTTGTGAGATGTATTGGCTCCTTAAATCTATTGGTGCATGATATCTAAGGTATGTCCTATGCTAGTTCCATGAAAATGAAAATATGAAATAGTAGTAAGAATATAATTTGTAAGTTCCTATTTTATTATGCACATGCCCAATTTTCTTCTTAATAGACTAAATTTGGCTTCGGGAAGGGGTTTAGTAAATAGGTCTGCCAAGTTAGACTTCGATTCGACGTTTTCGAGTTGTATGACTCCGTTGGCCACATGTTCTCGAATGAAATGGTGTTTGACCTCTATATGTTTGGTCCTAGAGTGACATTTCAGATTTTTAGTAAGGTTAATTGAACAAATGTTATCTACGTGAAGTTTAGTATTTGTAAAGTCTAAATTAAAGTCGCGGAGAATGTGCTTCATCCAAAGAAGCTGAGTGACACACTCACCCATCGCGATGTATTCGGCTTCGGTGGTAGATAAGGCAACACAGTGTTGCTTCCTACTGCACCAACTCACTAGACTCGAGCCGAGAAGTTGACAACAACCACTCGTACTCTTTCTATCGAGCTTACTACCGGCATAGTCCGAATCGGAGTAGCCGGTTAGTTCGAACTCGATTGATCTAGGGTACCAAATACCGACATTAAGTGTACCCTTTAGATATCTAAGGATACGCTTGACTAGAGTTAGGTGAGACTCCTTAGCACAGGTTTGGAACCTTGCACACATACTTACTACAAATAAGATATCAGGTCGGCTTGCAGTTAAGTAAAGGAGACTCCCTATTATTCTCCTATAGTATTTTAAATCAATTGAGTTTCCGATTACATCTTCTTCTATATTCACATTAGTTGCCATTGGGGTATTAATAATTTTAGTGTCTTGCATTCCAAAGCATTTAATTAATTCCCTAGTATATTTGCGTTGATGTAGGTATATTCCATCTTTAGTTTATTTAATTTGTAGACCTAAGAAGAAACTTAACTCATCTACTAAATTCATTTCAGATTCACTTTCCATAAGTGAAATGAACTCATTCAGTAGGATCGAGTTGGTGGTTCCGAAAATAATATCATCTACGTAGATTTGGGCTATGAATATGTCTTTTCCTAAGGTTATTACGAAAAGGGTTGGGTCAACTACACCTTGGTTAAATCTTTTAGACATAAGATAAATCGAAAGTCTCTCGTACCAAGCTCGAGGAGCTTGTTTAAGTCCATAGAGGGCTTTCTTTAACCTAAGGACATGGTCGGGTTTATCTACACTTTCGAAACCGGGAGGTTTACTAACATAAACCTCTTCCTTAATGTATCCATTTAAGAACGCTGATTTCACATCCATTTGAAACAACTTAAATCCTCGATGTGTAGCATACGCTAATAACATTCGAATGGACTCTAATCTAGCTACTGGGGCATAGGTATCGTCATAATCTAAACCTTCAACTTGACTAAACCCTTTAGCGACTAGTCTAGCTTTATTTCTAACTACTTCATCTTTATCATCAAGTTTATTTCTAAACACCCACCTTATTCCAACGATTGTTTTATATTTAGGTGGTGGTACTAATTCCCATACTTCGTTCCTAGTGAATTGAGCTAGCTCTTCTTGCATTGCAATAATCCAATCGGGATCAAGAAGAGCTTGGTCAATAGTTTTGGGTTCAATTTTAGAAATCAAGGAGATTTAACTAAGGTTTCTGTATGAGGCTCTAGTTCGAACTCCTAGACTTGGATCACCTATCACTTGGTCGATAGGATGATTCGTTTGAGTCCTAGTTGGATTTGGGTTTGAGTCTACAACTTGATCAATAGGATTACTCGTTTGAGTTCTAGTTTGGTTAGAGTCATCTATCACTTGGTCGATAGAGTGACTTGGTTGACTTAGGTTAGGATTAACAGTAGACTTGATCTCTAGATCAGAGTTAGGTCTAGTATGAATCGGCTCGCTAATTTGTGTTGTCGGGGGTTTTGTAGGTTCGTGTCCTTCATCAAATACTACATTGATAGTCTCCTCGACTCTAAGGGTGTCATGATTATATACTCTATAAGCTCTACTTGTAGTCGAGTATCCTAGAAAGATTCCGGTCGTGGTTTTGGATGTAAATTTCCCTAGGTAATCCTTAGTGTTTAGGATATGTACCTTACACCCAAATACCCTAAAGTACTTGATGTTAGGTATTTTATCGTGATAAATCTCGTATAAGGTCTTAAGGTGCCTCTTTACCATAAGGATCCTATTTTGGACATAGCATGTCGTACTCACGGCTTCCGCCCAAAACCTATCGGGTAGGTTATACTCGTTTAACATTGTCCTAGCGGCTTCTTGTAGGGTTCTATTTTTGCGTTCTACTAGGCCATTGTATTGTGGAGTTCTAGGGCAAGAAAACTCATGGTGGTATCCATTTAGGTTACAAAATTCTGTAAACCTATAGTTCTCAAATTCACCACCATGATCAGTCCTAAGTCTTTTGATTTTAATGATTTGTTGATTTTCTATTAATTTAAATAGGTTGATTAATTTATCTAGGATATCACTTTTGTATTTGATGAACCTAACTCAAGTAAATCTAGAATAGTCATCAATTATGACTAAGCAGAATTTACTTCCATTAAGGGACTTTGCTCCATGTGAATCAAATAGATCCATGTGTAGGAGCTCAAGCACACTTTTGGTTCGTTCTTGATTAGTTAGTTGATGTTGTCTCCTAGATTGTTTACCTTGTTGACAAGCATTACATATTTTATTATCCAAGTTATTGAGGTTAGGCAAACCTCTGACTAAGTCACTCTGACTCATCTTGTGGATGAGTCTTGGGTGTGAGTGACCGAATCGTCGGTGCCACAACCATGATTCCTCTTTCCGTGTCATAAAACACTTAGTTGAGGAGTTAGTTAAGTTAATAGTGTAAATATTGTTATTTTTAGTTCCCTTAAGAATTGTTTTAGAAGTTTCATTTGTATTAATTACGCATTCATTTTCTAGAAATATGACCTTATAGTTATTATCACACAATTGGCTTACACTAAGTAAATTATATTGAAAATTTTCTACTAATAAAACATTTTGAATAATAAAGTTAGAGTTGAGCTCAATATCACCTGATCCGATGATTTTGAGCTTGTCGTTGTTTCCGAAGGCTACCAATCCTTGTCGTTTGAATCGAAGCTTCAAAAACTTGAGTTGATCCCCGGTCATGTGTCGGGAGCAACCACTGTCCAACATCCATTGATCCTACACGCAAGGTAGTTGGATCGGATATTGGATTTATTAAAGATTGGTTGAAGTTTATTAACCTAAATCATCTCACCCATGTCTACATGATCAAACATGTTAACCCTATATGTTCTTGTGAGATGACTTCCAATTTTACTTGATTTAAATTTAATGAATTGAACACTTGTCAACCTTGGGTTAGATTCGGATTTGACCTTAGGCTTATCAAGTCACCTTTTCAAGATCATGGCTTCTAGGTTGTGGCGAGGCACAGAGGCCTTCTTTGATTGGAACAACGACCACTTCCTTAGACAAAGCCATTTTCAAGAAAATAGAGACTTGACTTACCTAAGACCACTTCCTGGTCTAACTAGTCTAGGATACGGCGAGGTAGCTTCAGCTAGTTTCGCTCGGTCAAGTGCACCGAACTAGATACCCTTATCTAGCCCGAATACTCAAGACTCCGCTTTCCTAACGTACTATCATCTCGCCGCATCCTGGTACTATGTTATCAAGTACTGACGAGTTATAGTCCTATCTAGCCATTCTAAAAAGAAAAATCAAACTAAATAAAGAACCTAAGCATGCAATTTCTAAAATACAAACAAGTTTTGTACTGGCTCCCCCTGGACCGTTGAATCGGTTCGGTCTCTCCACATAGTGGATTTGGTCCTTGGGAACCAAGTACTGGTTCGATCCTAAGTTTGAAATCAAGGCGGTCTTAGGGACCCATGCTTGGATACATTTTTTATGTCGACTTACAATTGACATATACGACTTGTTGGTCGTATTTGAGCTAAACCCTAGCCCGACCTTGTTGTACACGACCCTTTCCGATCCAAGTAAGAGGTCAAGTCCTTTGGATCCCAAAGTAAACCTTTCCAACGTGTTCCTAAGATCTTCGACTTGACTCTTCAAGAGTGAGTTCTCAACTTCGAGCTTTTCAACCCGAGTTGAGTCCTCCTCTTGAACTCGACTAGTCGAAGAGGTTAGGGAGACCTCGTGTTTGAGGAGTTTAACTTCCTCAACCAGGGTCTCGACCTTGGACTCGGTCTTAGCTAATTTCCTAGTTAAGAATTTAATTGCACTATAAAGTGTACTAATGAGAGATCGACTTACCTTGAGTGTATCTTTTGAACTGGATGCGTATCCGTGGCTTGTCTTGAATAGCGCTTCGCAGTCCGACTGGTCTTCGGTTTCCGATTCGTGTTCCGGTTCCGACTCCGTCTCCGATTCAACCGGTTTAGCCATGAGGACTCGATCTTCGTCTTCTTCCTCGGACGCTTCTTCCCATGTAGCATTGAGTGCCTTTTTGTATTTTGGTGCTTTGCTTTTGAGCTTTGGGCATTCAGACTTGATGTGTCCAAACCTGTTGCATTCATAACACCTAATATTAGAACTTTTAGGCTTACCTTCGTTGGGTCGAATGATGGTTCGCTTTCGGCCCTTGACTATCCTCCGAACTAGGTTGACTAGTTCGCCTTCCATTTCCGAGTCGACCACCGAATCAGACTCATCTTCTTCTTCCTTCGGGGGTGGCTTGCTTGCAGCTTTCTTCCTTGAATCTGCAAAAAGTTCTATACCCTTCTCGCGTTCCGAGTTAGACTGCTCATGAAGTTTGAAATCAGAAAATAACTCATCTAACCTAAGTTTTGAAAGATCCTTGGAGACCTTATAGGCATCGACCATGGATGCCCACAAGGTAGTCCTAGGAAAAGAGTTAAGAACATACCTAATAAGATTGCAGTTTTCGACCTTTTGCCCGATCATGTGTAGGTTATTGACTATGTCTTGAACGCAAACGTGAAGTTGCGTGGTCGTTTCATGTTCCTGCATTTTTAGATTATATAACTTATTAAACAAAAGATCGCGCTTACATACCTTGGCTTCATCGGTCCCTTCGTGTAGCTCTACTAGCTTTGTCCAAAGGTCCTTTGCACTGATGAAGGGGCCGACGCGATTAAGCTCCTCCTTGGACAAGCCGCATTGGAGGATTTGAGTTGCCTTGGGGTCGGCTTCGACTTGTCTTTTTGTTGCATTGGTCCATTGGTCATAATCCAAGGATTCACCCACTTCGTTAGTCGGAAGTGTGAATCCCATTTGGATTATGATCCACATCTCGATTTGGGTTTTAAGAAAGTACTCCATCCGACCTTTCCAGTAACAGAAATCATCTCCGTTGTAAAACGGAGGTCGGACGGTGCTAAAACCCTCGAGATAGGCCATTTGGAAGGGAAACCTTGCACACAAAATAATAAAAAAAACACGAAAAAGGTTCCAAGACTTCTCCTTGGATTAGTAATGTAGGAAATGAAAAGAAACAAAAGGAATAAACAAGAAATAACCAACTAAAATAAAAGATGAGCACTTACAACCTTCGATGTCCTCGAAATGGTACTAAACGTTGGTTTTTGGGGATTAAGATAGCTTGATACAAGGGTAAACCCTAGTAAGAAGTGTAGATCTCTCAGAGAGCTTCGTTTTGGTAGGTAGCCCGTTTCATGGGTCAACTTGTACGAAAAGTTATGCTCGTTTTACCGTCGGCTACTCCAAAACCGAATACTTGCAAAACAAAACCAAAAGAAGAGTACCAAGACTTCGTCTTGGATTAGTAGTGCAGGAGAAAAATTTAAACGAACGAAAAACAAATCTGTAAAAAATACTAGATTGGTGGTTTCACCAAATCTAAGCGCCCCCGGCTCTGATACCAATTGTTGGATCTAAGCGGACCGCTAGAGGGGGGTGAATAGCGATAAAACTTTTTCGAAATCGTTCGTTGATTAGACAATTAATCGCAGCAGAAAGATAAAAGACAAATAAAGAAAGACAAATGATTGTTTACTTGGTTCGTAGCCTTTGGCTACTACTCCAAGGCCCTAGTGATCGTTGATTACTTCGTTCAGTTGCATTGTGCTAAGAGCTACCTTGATAATCCTAGGTCCTTCTCGATTACAAAAAACCTTCGAAAGAAAAGATAAAGAGACAAACCCTCTCTTCTATTAATGTAAAGTGCAATCATAGAAAACCTCAATTAATAAAAAGAATTGCAATATTTAAAGAGACGACAAATTAAAATATCAACAACTAAAGAGTAGAAACTAAGCTAGGGTTGTTGATAGCACTTCGTCGTAGAGTCGTTGGAGAATCGCAGAGTTGCAGAGGCTTTTGAGCACTTAGAGTTGATGAAAAACCCTAGGAGAGGCTCTCCTTTTATAGCCTTTGAGCCCCTTTTCGAGAGGATCTTCAACCAATAGGAATTGGGCACAAGACTCCTTGAAAAATGGTGATAAAGCTTGACTCCTCGAGGCTGATCATTGACCATCAGTCAACTGATGGCCATCATCAGTCGATGGCGGATCGGCGAATGTCATCGCAGCAATGAGTCCTCCAAGCTGGCAGTCGACTGATGCTCACTGCAAGGCAAAGTTAGCTTAACAAAAACATTATTTTGATGGCCTCCGACCGTCCGATCTCGACCTAGACCACCTATAGGATGTCTTTGGTCGGATCTACGCTTAAGATCATCCCCGTAAAGAGGATACGACCTCACTTACCCTCGCACACACACGAGCTTACCTTGATACTTACTGTGTCGCTTTCGCTTCTGGCCTTCCACTCTATTCCTTCAGCTCCCTCCGAAGTCACTCGAGTGTTGCCCGACCACCGCGGCTTCCTCCGGGTGTCGCTAGCCTTCAGCTCAAGCGTTGGAACTTTTCTGCACACTCGATTTAGCTTGTGAGATAACAATATAAGCTTAACTTTGTATCGTTTGTTATAATCAAAACTCAGGTTCGACTTAGGTTCCTACTGCACCAACACTCTCTTTATGATTTCTCGTATCAGGTGGTACTTGCGCTCTATGTGTTTACTTGTCTTATGGGCTCGTTGTTCATTTGAGTTTGCAATTGCACCACTATTATCACAATAAATTGTGATTGTTCTGGGCAAACCAGGAATCACATCCAAGTTCATCAGGAAGTTCCTGAGCCACACAGCTTCTTTGGCCGCCTCAGAGGCTGCCACATACTCAGCTTCCATGGTGGAGTCCGCCACGCATTTATGCTTGACACTCCTCCAAACAATGGCTCCACCTCCCAAAGTAAACACAAAACCTAAGGTAGACTTACTGTTATCCCTGTCTGATTGGAAGTCGGAATCCTTGTAACCCACAGGGAGTAATTGGTCTACCTGGTAAACTAGCATATAATCCCTAGTCCTTCTCAGGTACTTCAATATATACTTTACCGCAGTCCAATGCCCCTATCCTGGATTACTCTGATATCTGCTGACCATGCCCACGGCAAAGTAGATATCTGGTCTCGTACATAGCATTGCATACATGAGGCTTCCCACCGCCGAAGCATAAGGAACCACCTTCATCTCCTCTATCTCCTTAGATGTTCTAGGACACATCTCCTTAGATAAAGGAACTCCATGGTTGAAAGGTAGAAAACCCTTCTTGGAGTTCTGCATGCTAAAATGATCCATAATCGTGTCTATGTATGAAGCTTGGGATAAGCACAACATCCTTTTCCTGCAATCCTTTATAACCTTGATCCCAAGAATGTGTCCCACTTCTCCTAAGTCCTTCATATCAAACTGTTTGGACAACCATACCCTTACGTCTGATAACACCTTGATATTGTTGCCAATCAACAAAATGTCATCTACGTATAGTACAAGAAATACCACTACATTTCCGTCACATCTCTTGTATACACAAGACTCATCCGGACTTTGAATAAATCCATAAGACTGGATTACTTCATCAAATCGGATGTTCCAAGACTTGAAGCTTGCTTCAATCCATAAATGGACCGATTAAGCTTACATACAAGATGCTCTTTGCCCTTCGCAATGAATTCCTCTGGTTGCTTTATATAGATGTTTTCCTCAAGACTTTCATTAAGGAAAGCTGTCTTGACATCCATCTGCCACACCTCATAATCCATATGAGCTGCAATGCATAAGAGAATTCGGATAGACTTAAGCATGCCAACCAGCGAAAAGGTCTCCTCATAATCGATACCCTCTTTCTGAGTATACCCCGTCACAACAAGCCTCCCTTTGAAGGTCTCAACCTTCCCATCTATTCCTCTCTTTCTTTTATAGATCCACTTGCATCCAATGGTTTTTACACCATTGGGTTGTTCTACTTGCTCCTAGACCTGATTTGAATCCATAGATTCAATCTCAGCATTCATTGCACTTTGCCAAGATACCGCATCTTTATCTTGGATTGCCTTGTTATATGTCCAGGGATTAGGTTCATGTTCGCCAGGGACCAAATTAGAAGATTCTCCCAAGAACATGAATCTATCAGGATGTCTAACAACCCTCCCACTACGACGAGGTATCACCTGTGTATCCTCTGTGACACGCGGTGCAGTGACATGTGGTATATCCTCTTGTACCGGTGGTACTGAAGAAGTGACTTCCCCTTTTATTTCCTCCAGAACAATCTTACTCATGGGCTTGTGGTTCATCACATAGTCTTCCTCTAGAAATCTGGCGTTCGTGCTAACGATCACCCTCTAATCTCTAGGACTATAAAACAAACCACCTTTAGTTCCTCTAGGATAGCCAACGAACATACGTACTTCTGTACGAGGTTCCAACTTACCAGCATCTGCCTTCAGCACATGTGTTGGACTCCTCTAAATCCGAATATGTCTTAGACTAGGCTTTCGCCCAGTCCATAATTCTGTGGGAGTAGAAGGCACTAATTTTAGATGGAATCAAGTTCAGAATGTATACCGTCGTATCTAGAGCATATCCCCAGAACGAATCTGGCAACTCAGAATAACTAATCCTCGATCTCACCATCTCCATAAGAGTCCTATTCCTTCACTCTGCTACACCATTCTTCTGGGGTGTGCCAGGTGCATACAATTGGGATTGAATCCCAGCCTCTGATAAGTAATTCCTAAACTCTCCCAAGAGGTACTCACCACCATGATCAGATTGTAGTGTCATCCATATCTTGAATAATCGTCTATGAAAGAGACGAAATATTCAAAATCACCTCTTGCCTGGATAGATATAGGACCATACAACTCAAAATGAACCAATTCTAACACATCTTTGGCTCTATACCCCTTGGCCTTAAAAGGCCTCTTGGTCATTTTACCCTCCAAGCAAGATTCGCAGGTTGGGAAATCTTCCACCACTAATGAACTCAGAGGTCCATCAGCTATCAACCTTTGAATTCTGCTTAGGTTAATTATGACAAAGCCTAAGATGCCAAAGATATGTTTGGTTCATCTTCAAAGGTTCTTTTCTCTTATTGGAATTAGAAGATGAGTTATTAACTTCAATTTGCATCGTGGGAGCTTTAGGTTCAAGTGTGTACAAATTTCCTATCAATGCACCAGAATAGATAATCTCCCTATTCCTTTTTATAATAACTCTGTCATTAAAAGAAATAGAATATCCATCCATAAACAATTTAGAAACCGAAATTAAATTCTTTCTAAATAAAGGTACATAAAGGCAATTCTTAAGAACCAAAACTTTATTTTTCTCAAAAGATAAAGAAACATCTCCCACTACAACAGCTACCACCTTCATGGCATTGCCCAAGTAAACGGTAATCTCCCCTTTAGCTAGTCGTCGGGTTTCCTGGAACCCCTACAAAGTATTGCAGACATGATCATTGGCTCCCGTATCTACACACTAGGTGCCGAAAGATAACATCGCTAACCATGTTTCAACGACTAGACCAAAGGATATACCATTGTTCTGCTTCCGATTGGGACAGTCCTTCTTCCAATGTCCATCCTACTTGCAAGTGAAGCACTTGCCTTTGGGCTTCTTCACTTGTCCCTGAGATCCTCCCACTAGTTTTGCTCCACCTTGTTTCTTCTTCTTCTTGCCTTTCAGCATAGAAGTAGAAACCTTCTGAGCAACCATGGCCTGAGCCTAAGCTAGCCTTTCTGTCGACTGGAGAATGATATCGACCTGGGTTTCCCCATCGATTTCAGCTCCAAGACTTCCAGCTCATTCGCAGGCTTAGAAGGACACTCTTCGAAGAGTACATACTTGTACTCCTCAGCAGTTAGGACAATGTCAAGATTCCTTTTTCCAATCAACATAATTATGTACAGTAAGTTTATTTTCCTTTAGTATCATAGCAAGTGGACTGAAAGTCATTTTTGAAAAAAAAACCTAAGAATCACATAGATCAAAACATTAGATTTCAAAAAATTATTGATTCCTCAAACAATAATATTTTAAAATCAACCAACACCTCAAAACACCGAGAATATCGTATGCCACGATAGTGTGGACGTATACGAATTCTACATTTGTAAGAGGAGGTTTTACCCATTAATTTTACTATCTTGTCAACCTAACTTTTTGACAAGTAAAATTAATAGTTGGTTCCTCTTTGACCCTACAAATAAAAGCAGTGACTCCGATAGGGAGGATACTTATATTTGTATCTAGGTGTTCACCATTACTCGATACCAAGGTAATTATCTCGGGTTATGTGCCTTCTGATGGGGAAGTACACACACTCCTTAATAATTTCCTATAATCATATTCGACCTTGTGATCCACAAACAAACTCATCCGATGGGGAGGAAGGCACTAAGAGCCGACGCGCAAGTTTGTTTGCATCACTTGTCAAATCGTAATGGAGGCCGTGGGAATTTATAAAAATTTCCCTCTCCCACTTAGTAAATTGAAATTGAGGAATTTTCTAGCCTACGACATTCATATCAAACAATAAGAAATAAATATGAAAAATAAAAATTTTCCAACTATTATAGCTTTTGTCTTCAATATGTCTCTCGTCGTATCGCCTTATCGTCTGCTCCTCCTATGCCATGTACGAGGCATTCGGAGATATGAGCCGAGACTAAATTCTATTTTAATTTATATCCATCGATCCTATACTCCACGAGGGAGTGTACATGAAATCTAGATCAAAAGTAAACTAAAATCAAGGAGTGGCTAAACAATGTCGTATCCATTTTACAAAAAATCAAATACTAGCCTCGTCAACCCCGAGGATTCAACAAAATATACATTTACACACATACAATCACATACACACATATGGCCATAATAGTTGGATCCTATGCCTGCAACCAAAGAGTTAGCCTATGCATATCCTATTATTATACAACACATATTATATATGAAAAGTGCATAAAAGTAACCGAATCCTAAACACACAAAACCAGAAACCGTGGCTCTGATACCACTTGAAGGGAGGGGAAACTTCGCTTCCCACTTCTTCTCGGTCGCTTGTTTATGGAGATCCCTTCTACGTCCCCGGATAAAAAAAATTATCCTTGACAAGAGGGATTGCCCAAGCAACCTTGTCATCATCGTGCTATTCGATTAGAGTAGTCACTTGAACAAACTTGTTGTTCAAGCGACCAACCTCTATTCTACGAATAGCCGCGGAATAGACGATGTACGGATCGCCGGCTTTTGTGTTTATGTTCGGGGTCCAAGTTATATTAGCCACAAAACAGAATATAACATTCATATAATTGAAAAATAAATATAAGCATGTTACACATGAAGATAGATAAGTGATATACCTCTCAATCTTCTATTGTATGACCTTCCTCCTTTCGGACGTCGTGTGGGTGACGTTCTACCAAACGTTGAAGCTCCTAGATCACCAATATTCCTTCTTTGCTCATTCCGAGCAAGAGGAAGAATAGAAACAAGACTCTTCTCCTTCCTTTAGCCAACCAACAAGCAACAAGCAAATTGCTTGCCACCGGCCAAAAAGGAGAAGGAGAAAGATGGATTCCGGCCAATAGCTCCAAGGGAATAACTTTAGCTCTGTTTCCACCGGACAAAGAGAGGGAGGAGGGATCCTTTGGATGTCGGCCAAGGGCTGGAAAGGGCTGCTTGGGCGCCGGCCACCTTGAGGAAGAAGAAGATACGGAATAAGTTTCCTTATTTGGTGCCGCCAACTCCAAACCCTAGCTCCAAGCCTCTTGCTGTTGGTGCAGTGGGCACCAAAGTCGAACCGGTATTTTGATTATGGCAAAAGGCTCAATAGTTAAGGGTATATTTGTTATCTTACGAGCTCAATTAAGTGTGCAGAAATGCTAAAGTTGAGCGGAAGGTCTGCGACACCCGGTGGGAACCGAGGTGGTCGGGCAACGCCAGAGGGACTTCGGAGGAAGCCGAGGTACTCGGGTGAAGACCGGAAGCGAGGCTACAAGGTAAGCTCGTGTGAAAGCGAAGCAAGGTCGTTAAGCGTAGATCCGACCCAATACCTCCAATGGAAGGTCTAGGTCGAGATCAGATGGTTAGAACCATCGTACTTTATATTTTAAGCTAACATCTGCGGTCAAAACCCTTTGACTACTACCAACTGCTAGTCAAGTTCCAAACCTCGAGAAGAGCTCGAATTTCAAGGGGTGAATTTGGACTTGACTCGTGTTTTGGTACAAAGGGTGATGTGGCATCAAGGTGGACATCAAACCATCACCAAGCTTCCTTGTGGTGGGCGCCCAAAATAAGGTGAGTTGGCACAAGATGGTTGGCTCCCATGATGTGGCACAAGTTGAATGGCTCCAACAAGTTGGCGCCCAAGGAGGTTGGAGGTGGCACAAGGTGGTTGGATGAAACACCTCATCCTTGAGTTGGCGCACAAGAAGGTTGGAGGTGGCACAAGGTGGTTGGATGAAACACCTCATCCTCAAGTTGGCGCCCAAGGAGGTTGGAGGTGGCACAAGGTGGTTGGATGAAACACCTCATCCTTGAGTTGGCGCACAAGAAGGTTGGAGGTGGCACAAGGTGGTTGGATGAAACACCTCATCCTTGAGTTGGGATAAGAACCTCACCTTGGACACTACCTATGTCTAAATTCATAGATCAATATCCATAAATAGACATGTTCACTCCAAGCAAAGACAAGAAATCAAGAGCTCTCAACACGCCGTGTAAATGCCGCTACTACTACTCACATTTGCTACGACGAAGTGCCCGACAAAGCTACATCTTCTACTTATAAGAGTTGTCGGTATATTTATTTAAGTTCTACTTCTTTAAATTGTCTTTGTGCTTTAATCGTAACAAGGAAAGAGTGTCCCTTTGCCTTGATTTCTTTTGTAATCGTTGCTCCTACCTCAGCGAGGAGGAGTGGTTTTAGTGAATTGCCCTCGTGCGTGATCAAGGATCACTAGGGCCGTGGATTAACAATCGAAAGATTGTGAACCACGTAAAAATATCTTGTCTACTTTATATTTCCATTTGTGCATTCTCTACTTGCTTTTACTTATTGCAAAAGTTTTTAACGACAGTATCGCTATTCACCCCCTCTAGCGACACTTTCGATCCAACAATTGGTATCGAGCGGGCGCTAAGATTCGGTGAAACCACCAATCTAGCTTTGTTTTCTTTTTTACAGATTTTTATTTATTTATTTCTGTTTTCGTATAATTATTTCACTTGCTTATCTTCTCCTACATATAGAATTGCATTAGAGGCTTTAGGATCCGGATAAGGTTGTCCTTGGGTTAGATCCGAGTAAGGTTGTCCTCGGAACTTCAACGACATTCGCATTTGATTGTTTATTTCTTTTGCAAGTTACATTTTATATATCTTTTTACTTCCCTTTTACTAATCCAAGGCGAAAGTCTTGGAATATTCTTTCGTGTGTGTTTTGCAAGATTCTTTTAAATCGTTCTTCTTCTTGTTTTTAAATGGCCCATCTCGAAGGGTTTAGCACCACTTGACCCCGTTTTACAATGTAATGACTTTCGTTATTGGAAGGGTCGGATGGAATGCTTTCTTAAAACCCAAATCGAGATGTGGATCGTAATCCAAACCGGTTTCACACTTCCTATTAATGAAGATGGTGAATCTTTGGGTTACGATCAATGGTCAAATTCCATGAAAAAACAAGTAGAAGCCGATGCCAAGGCAACTCAAATCTTGCAATGTGGGTTGTCAAGGAAGAGCTCAACGCGTCGGCCCCTTCATTAGTGCAAAGGACTTATGGACCAAGCTAGTGGAACTACGAAGGCACCGAAGCGACACGAAGGTATGTAAAGAGATTTACTTTTAAATAAATTGTATAACTTGAAAATGCAGGAAAGCGAGACGCAACTCAACTACATGCTCGTATCCAAAACATCGTCAACCAACTCCATGCCATCGGACAAAAGGTCGAGAATCGCGACCTTATCAGGTATTCTCTTAACTCGTTTCCTAGGACCACCTTGTGGGCATCCATGGTCGATGCCTACAAGGTCTCCAAGGACCTTTCTAAAATTAGGTTAGGCGAATTGTTTTGAACTTGAATTACATGAGCAAACTAACGTGGTCGGCCGAGAAGAGTATTGCGTTAGTTGCGAGTTCCAAGAAGAAGAAGCCCAAGCAAGCCACCCCCGAAGGAAGAGGCAGTCGAATCGGAAGTAGACTCGAAATAGAATCCGAACTAGTCAATCTAGTTAGGAAGATGATCAAGAGACGACCAAAACTCAAGGTAAGACTAAACCTAATTCAAATACTTCTAATTTTAGATGCTATGAGTGCAACAGAGTTCTCACATCAAGTCCGAGTGCCCAAAGCTAAAGAATAACATCAAAGACCAAGAAAGCTAAGCGCTACTTGGGAGGAGTTGTCGGAGGAAGAAGGCGATATCCAAGCTCTAATGGCCAAGCCGACCGAGCACGACTCGAAACCGAAGAAGAGTCGAGTCGAATCCGATGATGAGCTTCCATTCAAGACAAGCCACGGATCCGTATCCGGTTCAAAAGAATCATTAAGGGTAAGTCGGTCGTTACTTAATACTTTGTATGGTGCAATTAAATTTTTAAATAAGAAACTAGCTAAGTCAGGAGTCAAGATCGAGACCCTAATTGAGGAGGTTAACCTTCTCAAACATGAGGTCTCCTAACCTCTTCGACTACTCGTATTCAAGAGGAGGACTCAACTCAAGTTGAAAAGCTTGAAGTTGAGAACTCGCTTTTGAAAACACAAGTCGAAGACCTTAGGCTACGTTGGAAAGGTTCACTTTGGGATCAAGGGACTTGACCTCTTACTTGGATCACAAAGGGCCGTGTACAACAAGGCGGACTCGGGTTTAACTCAAATACAACCAATAAGTCATATATGTCTATAGTAAACCAACATAAGAAAAATGTCCAAGCATGGGTCCCTAAGACCACTTTGATTTCAACTTTAGGATCTAACATGTATTGGGTTCCCAAGGACCAAATTCACTATGTGAATAGACCCACTCGATTCAATGGTCGAGGGAGCCAATACAAAATGTATTTTGTTAAGTCTTAGAAATTGCATGCTTAGTTTTCCTTTATTTTTAGAATGGTTAGATAGGACTCATAACCAACTAAAATCCTGCGAAAAGATTGAGCCTCGGGAGCCTCTTTTCAAAAATAAACCAACTAAAATCCTACGAAAGATTGAGCCTCGGGAGCCTCTTTTCAAAAATAACTAGTTAGACCAAGGCGTAGTCTCAAGTAAGTCGAGTTATCAATTTCTTGAAATTAGCTTTGTCTAAGGAAGTGGTCGTTGTTCCGATCAAAGAAGGCCTGCACGTGCCTCGCCACGACACGGAAGCTAATCTCTTGAAAAGATTACTTGATGAGCTTAGACTAAATCGAATCTAACCTAATGTTGGTTAATTTAAATTCATTAAAATTAATCAAGTAAAATTGAAAGTCATCTCACAATAACACATAGGAATAACATGTTTTGATCATGTAGATATTGGTGAGATGATTTAGGTTTAAAACTTACAAACAACCCTTTAGTAATTCCAATATCCGATCCAACTACCTTATGTGTAGGATCAATGGATGTTGGGCGATGGTTACTCTCGACACATGACCGGGATCAACTCAAATTTTGATTACGATTCAAGCGACAAGGATCGGTAGCCTTGGAAATAGCGGCAAGCTCAAAATCATCGGATCGGGTGATATTGAGCTCAACTCTAACTTTACAATTCAAAATGTCTTATTAGTAGAAAACTTTCAATATAATTTACTTAGTGTAAGCCAATTGTGTGATAACAATTATAAGGTCATATTTCTAGAAAATGAATGCGTAATCAAAATAAATGCAACATCTAAAATAATACTTAAAGGAACTAGGAGTAGCAACATCTACACAATAAATTTACCCAACTCCTCAACCAAGTGTCTTATGACACAGAAGAGGAATCTTGGTTATGGCACAAGACTCGGACACTCGCACCCAAGACTCGTCCACAAGATGAGTCGAGTGGGTTATAGGTTTGCCTAAACTAAACAACTTGGATAATAAAATATGTAATGCTTGTCAACAAGGTAAACAATCTAGGACACAACATCAATTAACTAATCAGAGCAGACCAAAAGTGTTCTTGAGCTCCTACACATGGATCTATTTGATTCACATGGAGCTAAGTCACTCAATGGTAGTCAATTTTGCTTAGTCATAATTGGCGACTATTCTAGATTTACTTGGGTTAGGTTTATCAAACATAAAAATGATACCTAGACCAACTAATCAATCTTTGTAGGTTAATCGAAAATCAAAAGAACCTTAAGATTAAAAGACTTAGAAGCGATCATGGTGGTGAATTCGAAAACCACGAGGTTTCTGATTTACCGTAACCTAAGCGGATACCACCATGAGTTTTCATGTCCTAGAACCCCACAACAAAATGGGTTAGTCGAGCGGAAAAATAGAACCCTACAAGAAGCCGCTAGGACAATGTTAGCGAGTATAACCTACGATAGATTTTGGCGCGAGTAGTTAGTACGCGGCTTGCTATGTCCAAAATAGGATCCTTATGGTAAAGAGGCACCAAAAGACCTCGTCGAGATTTATCACGATAAAATACCGAACATCAAGTACTTTAGGGTATTTGGATGCAAGGTACATATCTTAAACACTAAGGATTACCTAGGAAATTCAAATCCAAAACCTCTCTGGAACCTTTCTAGGATACTCAACCACCATAGAGCTTATAGGGTATACAATCACGACACTCTTAGAGTCGAAGAAACCATTAATATAGTTTTGACGAAGGACACGAACCGTTCAATCCTTAACAAAACCAACTAGCAAATCAACTTATAGCGAACCCGACTCGATCTTGAACTTGAATCTCGTCCTAACCCAAGTCATCCTATCGACCAAGTGATAGATGACTCTAACCCAAGTCAAACTAGAACTCACCCAAGTCATCCTATCGACCAAGTGATAGATGACCCTAACCCGAAGTCACACTAAGACTCAAACAAATCATCCTATCAATCAAGTTATAGGTGATCCAAATTTAGGGGTTGAACTAGAGCTTCATATCGAAACCTTAGTCAAATCTCGTTAATTTCCAAAATCGAACCCAAAACTATTGAACAAGCACTTCTTGATCCCATTGGATTATTGCTATGCAAGAAGAGCTAGCTCAATTCACTAGAAATGAAGTGCAGGAATTAGTACCACCACCTAAAGAAAAATCAATTATTGGAACAAGGTGGGTATTTGAAATAAACTTGATGATAAAGGTGAAGTAGTTAGAAATAAAGCTAGGTTAGTCGCAAAGGGTTTAGTCAAGTCGAAGGTTTAGATTACGATGAGACCTCGCCCGTAGCGGACTAGAGTCCATCCGAATGTTGTTAGCATATCTGCACATCGAGGTTTTAAATTGTTTCAAATGGATGTCAAGTCAGCATTTTTGAATGGATACATTAAGGAAGAAGTTTACGTCAGTCAACCTCCGGATTGAAAATCTAGATAAACTGACCATGTCCTTAGACTTAAGAAAGCCCTATATGGACTCAAACAAGCCCCAAGAGCTTGATACGAAAGGCTTTCGATCTATCTTAAGTCCAAAGGATTCAACCAAGGTTTAGTCGACCCAACCTTATTCGTTAAAACCGTAGGAAAAGAAATCTTTATAGCCCAAATCTATGTAGATGATATAATTTTTGGAACTACCAACTCGATCCTGCTAAGCGAATTCATCTCACTTATGGAAAGTGAATTTGAAATGAATTTAGTGGAGAGTTAAGTTTCTTCTTAGGTTTACAAATTAAACAAACTAAAGATGGAATATATTTACATCAACAAAAATATACTAAGGACTTAATAAATCGATTTGGAATGCAAGATGCTAAAATAATCAATACACCTATGGCAACTAATGTTAATATAAGCGAAGATGTAGAAGGAAAACCGTTGACCTAAAATACTATAGGAGCGCAATAGGAAGTCTCCTATACTTAACATGAGCCGACCCGACATTTTATTCGGTAAGTATATGCCAAGGTTACAAACTGTGCCAAGGAGTCTCACTAACCCTAGTCAGCGTATCCTTAGATATCTAAAGACACGCTAAGCGTAGGTATTTGGTACCCTAGATCTACCGAGTTTAATCTAATCGGCTACTCCGACTCCGACTATGCCGGTAGTAAACTCGATAGAAAGAGCACGCAGTGGTTGTTGTCAAATCCTCGGCTCGAGTCTAGTAAGTTAGTGCGATGGGAAGCGATTGCGTTGCCTTATCTACCACCGGCCGAATCGTTGCGATGGGTGAGTGTGTCTCTCGGCTCTGTGGATGAAGCACACTCTCCAAGACTTTAGCTTAATCTTTAACAACATTAAAACCTACATAGATAACATTAGTTCAATTAACTTAACTAAAAATCCAATATGTCATTCTAGGACAAAACATATAGAAGTTAAACACCACTTCATTAGGGAACATGTAACTAATGGAACTATACAACTAGAGTATGTTGAGTCCAAATCAAACCTAGAGGACATCTTCACCAAACCACTACCCGAAGCAATTTAGTTTATTAAGGCGAAAGTTAGGTATGTGCGTAATAGAGTAGGATTTAAATTTTTCTATATATGTACTCTACTTTTGCTTCTTTTATGAAATTAGCCTAAGTCTTACCTTAGAAATCATATACCTATAGATTTAAGGAGCCAACACATCTCACAACACATAGGACTAATGTGTTTGTGTATATAGCCATGAGCAGGCGTGAGATGTTAGGACCTTACTCACAGTTCAGATGTAGATTGATTGCATCGACATGAACCATGGAGTATAATTATTTAAAATTAATCAACTCCTTCAAGACTTATTGATCATTCTATATCAATCAAGTCCAACCGGAGTTGTACATTTTAGATGAACATATTTTCAAGCTTATTATTATTTTAAAAA
Organism: Wurfbainia villosa; assembly: GCA_025175895.1. Lineage (NCBI taxonomy): Eukaryota > Viridiplantae > Streptophyta > Magnoliopsida > Zingiberales > Zingiberaceae > Wurfbainia > Wurfbainia villosa. The sequence goes on from CM045987.1 coordinate 99,021,492, forward strand.
AAAAATATATATATATATTTATATTGGGAACTTGCTTGGACTTACAAACCCTAAAATATATTTACAAACTTTTTGAGTTAAGGCAAAAGGGGGAGAAAGTCACAAAAGTAAGGAAGAAAGTAAACAAAATTATTACCTTTTATATTAAGTAATTCCGTTTACTTAAGCAACTATTAAGGGGGAGTAAAAATTATTTTTCAAGAACTCACCTTCGGTCAAGGGGGAGGTTACCTCAAAGGGGAGAACTTGAAACAATAATTTTTCTCACTCATATTTAATCTTTATGCTAGCTCATTCATATTTAATCTTTATGCTAGCTCATTCATATTTAATCATTATGCTAGCTCATTCATATTTAATCTTTATGCTAGCTCATTCATATTTAATCTTTATGCTAGCTCATTCATTCTTAATCATTATGCTAGCTCATTCATATTTAATCTTTATGCTAGCTCATTCATATTTAATCTTTATGCTAGCTCATTCATGCTTAATCATTATGCTAGCTCATTCATATTTAATCTTTATGCTAGCTCATTCATGCTTAATCATTATGCTAGCTTCTTTGTTATGTTAATTTTTCCTTAACTTTTGTGTGGTTTGCCATGAATCAAAGGGGAGATTGTTGGTGCGATGGGCACAAAGTCGAACCGTATTTTGATTATGGCAAAAGGCTCAATAGTTAAGGGTATATTTGTTATCTTACGAGCTCAATTTAAGTGCGAAATGCTAAAGTTGGCGGAAGGTGCGACACCGGTGGGAACCGAGGTGGTCGGGCAACCTTGCCGAGGACTTGGAGGAAGCCGAGGGTACTCGGGTGAAGGCGCGAGGCTACAAGGTAAGCTCGTGTGAAAGCGAAGCAAGGTCGTTAAGCGTAGATCAGGCCCAATACCTCCAATGGAAGGTCTAGGTCGAGATCGGATGGTTAGAACCATCGTACTTTATATTTTAAGCTAACTTATGCTGCGGTCCAAAACCCTTTGACTACTGATCAGCTGCTAGTCAAGTGTTCGACCTCGAGAAGGCTCAATTTCAAGGGGTGAATTTGGACTTGACTCGTGTTTTGGTACAAAGGGTGATGTGGCATCAGGTGGACATCAAACCATCACCAAGCTTCCTTGTGGTGGACGCCCAAAATAAGGTGAGTTGGCACAAGATGGTTGGCTCCCATGATGTGGCACAAGTTGAATGGCTCCAACAAGTTGGCGCCCAAGGAGGTTAGAGGTGGCACAAGGTGGTTGGATGAAACACCTCATCCTTGAGTTAGGCGCCCAAGGAGGTTGGAGGTGGCACAAGGTGGTTGGATGAAACACCTCATCCTTCAAGTTAGGCGCCCAAGGAGGTTGGAGGTGGCACAAGGTGGTTGGATGAAACACCTCATCCTTGAGTTAGCGCACAAGAAGGTTGGAGGATGGCACAAGGTGGTTGGATGAAACACCTCATCCTTGAGTTGGGATAAGAACCTCACCTTGGACACTACCTATGTCTAAATTCATAGATCAATATCCATAAATAGACATGTTCACTCCAAGCAAATAACAAGAATTCAAGAGCTCTCAACACGCCCGTCATGCTTCCGCTACTACTACTCACATTTGCTCTGACGAAGTCTTGACAACGAAAGCTACATCTTCTACTTATAATAGTTGTCGGTATATTTATTTAAGTTCTACTTCTTTAAATTGTCTTTGTGCTTTAATCGTAACAAGGAAAGGGGGAGTGTCCCTTTGCCTTGATTTCTTTTTGTAATCGTTGCTCCTACCTCCAACGAGGAGGAGTGGTTTTAGTGAATTGCCCTCCGTACGTGATCAAGGATCACTAGGGCCGTGGATTAGCAATCGAAAGATTGTGAACCACGTAAAAATATCTTGTCTACTTTATATTTCCGCTGTGCATTCTCTACTTGCTTTTTACTTATTGCAAAAGTTTTTAACGACACCGTATCGCTATTCACCCCCCCCCTCTAGCGACACTTTCGATCCAACACTTGCCGCCCAAAACCCTAATCCTATCTCTAATTGGATTCTACTTGCCGCCCACCCCTTGCTCTCCTTTTATAGAGTTAGGGATAAGCCTTGTTTTAATCTCCACCATTGGTTCTAGGGATTTAATCTCAATCGTCGGATCTAGAGATTTAATCTCAACCGTCGGATCTAGAGATTTAATCTCTACCTTTGGATCTAGAGTTTTGTTTCTATCCATTGGATCTAGGCTTCATGAGGTATTAATAGGCTACAATAGAGACCATGAGGAGGAGTTGGATCTCGGCTACCCAATGGATCAAACCCACATAAAGTCCGATTCATTAATGATAATCCAATCCACTAAAGGATTATCATTGATCTACCTCACCAACCCTCATAAGTTAATATGGGCTCCATATATTATATGTACATTTTCTCCCCGTGTTTAAGATCTCGAATGTCCGTCAATTAATTAATTTACTGACCATTAATTAATCAACATCTAACTCCATGAGTAGTACCACTCAACCTTTTCATCATGTCGGACCAAGTCCACCTACAGGGTTTACATGATGAACCTTATGAGCTCTTCAAGGGGATATCATCATCCTAATATAAAGGACACGGTTTCCTCCTATAATCAATGGCATTGTTGGGATGTATACTGAAAAATCTATCTTTTGTATGAACATCTTAATTTTTGAAATAAGAATCACATGATCATTATTTGCACATTTTTATGGTTATGCATATTGTCTAATATATTACATTGTAGATAACATGGTGTGTGGTGTCACACGGGAGATCATGTTATCGGCTCCTTGTAAAGTATAAGTATAGGCTCACAACCAAGATGGCTTTGGACAAACCATTGGTATGGTTGTAGTGTGATTTGGTATTGGTTTGTCTTGACCATAAAATCACACTAGTACACTTTGTGGGTATTAAGCTGGACTGACTTAGAGGTGATTTGATTTATTGCTGACTACATAATCGAATCGGACCTCAGATATTATATTGTACATACTCTTAATCTTGATATAATAACGGGCACATATACTTAGTATTCATTTCTTTGATTTACCAATGGGCGAGATTTATAGATTAAATCGATAGGCTCGGTAAGTTGGGAAATGATATTATTTATATAGTGTGTCGTTGATTATAGGAGGAAACCATGATCTATATATTAGGATGATGATGTCCCCTTGAGGAGCTCATAAGGTTCATCATGTAAACCCTGTAGGTGGACTTGGTCCAGCATGATGAAAAGGTTGAGTGGTACTACTCATGGAGTTAGATGTTATTAATTAATGGTCAGTAAATTAATTAATCGATGAACATTCGAGATCTTAAACACGGGGAGAAAATGTACATATAATATATGGAGCCCATATTAACCTATGAGGGTTGGTGAGGTAGATCAATAATAATACTTTAGTGGATTGGATTATCATTAATGGATCGGACTTTATGTGGGCTTGATCCATTGGGTGGCCAAGATCCAACTCCTCCTCATGGTCCCTATTGTAGCCTATTAATACCTCATGAATCTTAGATCCAATGGATAGAACAAAACTCTAGATCCAAAGGTAGAGATTAAATCTCTAGATCCGATGGTTGAGATTAAATCTCTTGATCCGATGGTTGAGATTAAATCCCTAGAACCAATGGTGGAGATTAAAACAAGGCTTATCCCTAACTCTATAAAAGGAGGGCAAGGGGTGGGCGGCAACTAAGAATCCAATTAGAGATAGGATTAGGGTTTTAGGCGGCAAGGCTTGGAGGCTTGGGTTTGTAGTTGGAGGCACCTATTAAGGAAATTTTTTCCTTATCTCCTTCTTCTTCATTGGTGGCCGGCGTCCATACAACACCTTCCTCACCTTGGCCAGCATCTATAGCAGCTCCTCTTCTTCTCCTTGGTTAGTGGAACCAAGGCTTAGGGTCCTCCCTTGAAGCTCTTGGCCGACAATCATCTCTTCTCCCTTCTCCTTGTTGGTTGGTGGCAAGCAACTTGCTTATTGCTTGTTGGTTGGCTAAAGGAAGAAGAAAAGTTTTATTTCTATTCTTCCTCTTGCTCAGAACAAGCAAGGAAGGAATATTGGTGATCTAGGAACTTCAACTTTTGGTAGATCGTCGCCCACACGACGTCCGAAAGGAGGAAGGTCATACAATAGAAGATCGAGAGGTATATCGATTCTCTATTTTCATTTGTTACAAGTTTATATTTGTTTTTCAATTATATGCATGATATATATTCTGTTTTGTGGCTAAATATACTTGGACCCCGAACATAAACACAAAAGCCGGCGATCCGTACATCGTCTATTCCGCGGCTATTCATGGAATAGAGGTTGGTCGCTTGAACAACAAGTTTGTTCAAGTGACTACTCTAAACGAATAGCACGACGATGACAAGGTTGCTTGGGCAATCCCTCTTATCAAGGATAATTTTTTTTTTATCCGGGGACGTAGAAGGGATCGCCATGAACAAGCGACTAAGTTGAAAGGGGAAGGGAAGTTTCCCTTCCCAACAAGTGGTATCAGAGCCACGATTTCTGGTTTTGTGTGTTTAGGATTCGGTTACTTTTATGCACTTTTCATATATTATAGGTGTCGGATAATAGTAGGATATGCGTAGGTTAACTCTTTGGTTGCAGGCATAGGATTCAACTATTATGGCCATATGTGTGTATGTGATTGTATGTGTGTAAATGTTTATTTTGTTGAATCCTCAGGGTTGACAAGGCTAGTATTTAATATTTTATAAATTAGATACGACATTGTTTAGCCACTCCTTTTATTTTAGTTTTCTTTCGATCTAGATTTCCATGTACACTCCCTTGTGGAGTATAGGATCGATGGATGTAAATTAAAATAGATTTTAGTCTCGGCTTGGATCTCCGGATGGCTCGTACATGGCGTAGGAGGAGCGGACGAGATGGCAATATGACGGGAGACATATTGAAGACAAAAGCCATAATAGTTGGAAAATAATTATTTTTCATATTTATTGCTTATTGTTTGATATGCATGTCGTCGGCTAGAAAATTCCTCAATTTTAAATTACTAAGTGGGAGAGGGAAATTTTTATAAATTTCCATGGCCTCCATTACGATTTGACAAGTGATGCAAACAAACTTGCGCGTCGGCTCTGAGTACCTTCCTCCCCATCGGATGAGTTTGTTTGCGGATCACAAGGTCGAATATGGTTATAGGAAATTATTAAGGAGTGTGTGTACTTCCCCATCGGAAGGCACATAACCCGAGATAATTACCTTGGTACCGAGTAATGGTGAACACTTAGATACAAATATAAGTATTCTCCCCATTGGAGTCACTGCTTTTATTTGTAGGGCCAAAGAGGAACCAACTATTAATTTTACTTGTCAAAAAGTTAGGTTGACAAGATAGTAAAATTAATGGGTAAAACCTCCTCTTACAAATGTAGAATTCGTATACGTCCACACTATCGTGGCATACGATATTCTCAGTGTTTTGAAGTGTTGGTTGATTTTAAAATATTATTGTTTGAGGAATCAATAATTTTTTGAAATCTAATGTTTTGATCTATGTGATTCTTAGGTTTTCTTTCAAAATGACTTTCAACCCGCTTGCTGTGATACTGAAAGAGAATAAACTTACTGGACCCAACTATGTTGATTGGAAGAGGAATATAGACATTGTCTTGACTGCTGAGGAGTACAAGTATGTACTCTTCGAATATGGTAAATCCCAAAATATACTTTTGAGATTGTGATGAATGAAATTACTTTACCAATATGGTAAGTCCCAAAATATACTTCTGTTTAGTCTATTTATGCATACCTACATAGCCATGTGTCTTAACATTTGGTTCTTCAAAGCACTCTATGTCATATGCATTCGCCGGTTAATCTCAATGGTGGAGGTGTTCTTTCAATTCTATTCTCAGTGAATCCTTCTTTATTTCTTTTGAATTTATGATTCAGTGGTAAAAATTGTCTATGACAATTAAAATAACATGCCTTCTTTCAAAGTTTCAATCCGAATTACTTTGATCTCTTCATATATATTGAACATCCTAAAATTTCAGTGGTACTCCATCCTGATTGTTGGGATGTACACTGAAAAGTCTGTCTTTTGTATGAACATCATTATTTTTGAAATAAGAATCACATGATCATTATTTGCATATTTATGGTTATTCATATTGTCTAATACATTACATTGTAGATAACATGGTGTGTGGTGTCACACGGAAGATCATGTTATCAGTTCCTTGTAGAGTATAAATAGAGGCTCACAACCGAGATGGTTTTGGACAAATCATTGGTATGGTTGTAGTGTAATTTGGTATTGGTTTGTCTTTACCATAGAATTACACTAGTACACTTTGTGTGTATTGAGCAAGACCGACTTAGAGGTGATTCAATTTATTGCTGAGTACATAATTGAATCGAACCTCGGATATTATGGTGTACATGCTCTTAATCCCGATATAATAATGGGCACATGTACTTAGTATTTATTTCTTTGATTTACCAATGGGTGAGATTTATAGATTAAATCGATAGTCTCGGTAAGTTGGGAAATGATATTATTTACATGGTGTGCCATTGATTATAGGAGGAAGTTGTGTCCTATGTATTAGGATGAGGATGTCCCCTTGAGGAGCTCAGAAGGATCATCATGTAAATCCTGCAGGTGGACTTGATCTGACATGATGATAAGGTTGAGTGGTACTTACTACTCATGGAGTTAGATGTTGATTAATTAATTGTCAGTAAATTAATTAATTGACGAACATTCGATATCTTAAACACGGAGAGATATTTGTACAATTAATATATGGAGCCCATATTTATTTATGGGGGTTGGTGAGGTAGATAAATGATAATCCTCTAGTGGAATTGATTATCATTAATGGATCGGACTGTATGTGGGCTAGATTCATTCGGTGGCCAAGATCCAACTCCTCCTCATGGTCCCTATTGTAGCCTATTAAAACCCTCATGAAACCTAAATCAAACTGACAAGATTAAAAGGAGGTTTGGGCTAGATCTATAAGTATGCCTCCAAGGCTTGGGCAGCAACTAATGTTTTTTGTTCAAGAGTTTTGGTTTGGCGTGAGAGGCTTGGGAGGCAAGAGGTTGTTCTAGGGTTTTGTTTCTCTCTTTGGGTGGCAACCTACCTAGGGTTTGCTTCTAGAGGTTGGCAGCACAAGAAGGTGTAGAGGTCTTTTATTCTTTTCTTCTCCATTGGCCGACACCTCCTCCCATCTCATTGTCGGCGCACCATCACTCTCTCTTTTGGTCGACGGCAAAGCAAGGATGAAGGGCTGCTTTCTTCTTTGGTTTTGGCCGGTTCATCTCTCCCTTTCCTTAGGGCCGACGGATACCAAGGATTGGTCCTTGGTGGTTGGCACAAGTGAGGAGAAGAAGGGAGCGTTTGTCTTCCCTTTGTTCGGAGCGAGCAATGAAGGGAAGACGTGATCTAGGAAGGTTTCAACTCTTGGAGGATCGGTTGCCCACACAACATTCAAGAGGAGGATAGGACATACAATAGAAGATCAAGAGGTATACAAGAAGTATAATCTTGTTTGTTTTGATTTAGATCTTTTGTATAATGCATGTGGCTAATTTACTTGGACCCCAAAGATAAACACAAAAACCGGCGATCCGTACGTCATCTATTCCGCGGCTAATCGAGGAAAAGAGTTACATTGCTCGAACAATAAGTTTGTTCAAAAGACCACTCGAATCGAATAGCACAATGATGGATCGATTGCTTGGGTAATCCGTCTTCATCAAGGATTAATTGTTTTTAATCCGGGGACATAGATAGGATCGCCATGCACGAGCGACCAAGTTAAAGCGGGAAGCGAAGCTTCGACCTACAAGTGGTATCAGAGCCACGGTTTCCGATTTTGTGTGTTTAGGATTCGGTTACTTTTATGCACTTATCATATATTGTATGTGCCGGATGATAGTAGGATGTGCGTAGGCTAACATTTTAGTTGCAGGCATAAAATCCAACTATTATGGCCATATGTGTGTGTATGTGATTAGATGTGTGTAATTGTAATATTATTTGAATCCTCGGGGTTGACGAGGCTAGTATTTAATTTTTATAATTAAGTACGACATTGTTTAGACACTCTTTTATTTTAGTTTACTTTCGATCTAGATTTCATGTACACTCCTTCGTAGAGTATAAGATCTATGGATGTAAATTAAAATAATGATTCTCGGGTCGGATCTCCGGATGGCTTGTACATGGAATAGGGAGGAGCGGACGAGATGGCGACACAACAGGAGGCATATTGGAGAACAAAAGCCATAATAGTTGGAAAATATTTTTTTTTTCATATTTATTGCTTCTTGTTTGATATGCATGTCATGTGCTAGGAAAATTCCTCATTTTAAATTACTAAGTGGGAGAGGGATATTTTTTAAAAAATTTCCATGGCCTCCATTACAATTTGACATGTGATGCAAACAAACTTGTGCGTCGGCTCTGAGTGCCTTCCTTCCCATCGGATGAGTTTGTTTTGTGGATCACAGGGTCAAATATGGTTATAGGAAATTATTTAGGAGCATGTGTACTTCCCCATCGGAAGGCACATAATCCGAGATAATTGTCTTGGTATCGAGTAATGGTGCACACTTAGATGCAAATAAGAGTATCCTCCCCATCGGAGTCACTACTTTTATTTGTAGAGCCGACAAGGAACTAACTATTAATTTTATTTGTCAAAAAGTTAGGTTGAGAGAATAATAAAATTAATGGGTAAAACCTCCTCTTACAAATGTAGAATTCGTATACGTCCACACTATCGTGGCATACGATATTCTCGGTGTTTTGAAGTGTTGGTTGATTTTAAAATTTTATTGTTTGAGGAATCAATAATTTTTTGAAATCTAATGTTTTGATCTATGTGATTCTTAGGTTTTTCAAAAATGACTTTCAATCCACTTGCTGTGATACTAAATGAGAATAAACTTACTGGACCCAATTATGTTGATTGGAAAAGGAATCTTGATATTGTCTTGACTACTGAGGAGTACAAGTATGTTCTCTTCGAAGAGTGTCCTCCTAAGCCTGTGGATGATTCTGGGGAAAAGGAGAAAGAGAGTTATAAAAAGTGGATTAAGGCTGATGAGATGGCGCGGTGTTACATTTTGGCTTCTATGTCAAATGTATTGCAACATCAGCATCAAGCCATGCCTACTGCTTATAACATGATGCTCAATCTCAAGAAACATTTCGGACACTAGAATCGGGCTGCAAGGCAGGAAGTCATGAGGAACTTGATGACGACCACCATGGTTGTGGGAACACCCGTAAGGGATCATGTTCTCAAGATGATGGCTCATTTGAATGAGCTAGAAGTCCTTGGAGCTGAGATCGATGGGGAAACCAAGTTCGATATCATTCTCCAATCTCTACCTAGGAGTTTTGAGCAGTTTTGCCTAAATTACAACATGAATAAGAGGTTGTATTCGTTGGCGGAGCTTCTGATAGAACTTCAGGCGGTAAAGGGGTTTTTTTGTCAGAGTGCTCAGGCTCAGGCTATGGTTGCTCAGAAGGTTTCGACTTCTAAGCCAAAAGGCAAGAAAAAGAAGAAACAAGGTGAAGCAAAGATGGCGGGAGGATCTCAGGGAGGAGTGAAGAAGTTGAAAGGCAAGTGTTTCACTTGCAAGCAGACTGGACATTGGAAGAAGGACTGCCCCAATCAGAAGTAGAACAAAGGTATATCTTTTGGACTGGTCGTTGAAACATGTTTAGCGGTGTTATCTACCAGCACCTGGTGTGTAGATACGAGAGCCACAGATCATGTCTGCAATACTTTGCAGGGGTTCTAGGAAACCAAATGACTAGCTGAGGGGGAGATTACTGTTTACTTGGGCGATGCTACGAAGGTGGCGGCTATTGCAGTGTGAGATGTTTATTTATCTTTTGATAGGAATAAAACTTTAGTTCTGAAAAATTGCCTTTATGCACCTTTATTTAGAAAGAATTTGATTTCGGTTTCTAAATTATTTTTGGATGGATATTCTATTTCTTTTCATGACAGAGTTGTTATAAAAAGGAATAGGGAGATTATCTGTTCTGGTGCATTGATAGGAAATTTATATACCCTTGAACCAAAAGCTCCCACGATGCAAATAGAAGTAAATAACTCATCTTCTAAATCTAATAAGAGAAAAGAACCTTCGAAAATAAACCAAACATATCTTTGCATCTAAGGTTAGGTCATATTAACCTAAGTAGAATTCAAAGGTTGATAGATGATGGACCTCTGGGTTCATTAGTGGTGGAAGATTTCCCAACCTACGAATCTTGCTTGGAAGGTAAAATGACCAAAAGGCCTTTTAAGGCCAAGGGGTATAGAGCCAAAGATGTGTTAGAATTTGTTCATTCTGATTTGTGTGGTCCTATGTCTATCCAGGCTAGAGGTGGTTTTGAATATTTCATCTCTTTTATAGATGATTATTCAAGATATGGATACATTTACTTGATGTGTCGTAAGTCTGAATGCTTTGACAGGTTAAAAGAATTCAAGGCTGATGTGGAGAAACGTCAAGGTAAAAGTATCAAGACACTACGATCTGATCGTGGTGGTGAGTACCTCTTGGGAGAGTTTAGGAAATACTTATCAGAGGCTGGGATTCAATCCCAATTGTCTGCACCTGGCACACCCCAGTAGAATGGTGTAGCAGAGCAAAGGAATAGGACTCTTATGGAGATGGTTAGATCGATGATGAGTTATTCTGAGTTACTATATTCATTATGGGAGTATGCTCTGGATATGACAGTCTATATTCTGAACTTGGTACTATCTAAATCAGTGCCTTCTACTCCCACAGAATTGTGGACTGGACGAAAGCCTAGTCTGAGACATATTCGTATTTGGGGGAGTCCAACACATGTGCTGAAGGCAGTTTTTGATGTGTGTGGCAAAGGGTTTAAGTTAGGATGTTTATATTTGATTTGTGCGTTGGAGTCTTGTAGGAATTAGTAATTCGCACATGGAGCCTTGGCGAGTTTCACATCTCATGACTTGGTCTTTGAGTCGGTGAAGGATGGCTTTGCGGAAGTCGTGCGCTTGGAGCATTCGAGGGACCGCCAGACGAGGAGCTTGGAGTGAAGCCGGAGGAAGTAGATTTCAGGGCGAGACGCGAAGGATGGTGCTACAGAGCCGTGCGCTTGACGCATCCGAGGGACGTGGCTGGACGAATATAACTTCAAAGGCGAGGGACTCCAAGGAATGAGAGTGAGCGAATGTAACCCGGGAAGGGGTAGTGCTCTTAGGTGAAACTTGGCCAATTGGCTAAGTGTCGGATGGGATTTCCCGACATCAGTCGACTGCCATGTTATGGTAGTCGACTACTCTAAGTCGACTGTGACTCGACTAGTGTTCGAGTCTGGTTCAAGTGCCAACAGTCGACTGCGAGACCACCAGTCGACTGATGAAGGCATCAGTCGATTGGTCATAAGGGTTTCGAGCACAGAAGCGAGTCAAGCTCGCGAGCACTCGACTGATAGGTCCATCATTTGACTGATGGTAAGATTAGTCGACTGATGATGGAGTCGTTGGTTGGAATCCAATGTGGAAGAAGTCGTTAGTGAGCAACGGCTACAGGACCAGTCGACTGATCGGGGCATCAGTCGACTGATCCTGGGTCAATGGGAAGAAACCCTCTTCTTCTATAAAAAGAAGAGGTGTGGGGCTTTGGGAGGCTAATGCTTTAACTCCTAACAACTCCAAAGTGCCCAAAATGATTTCCACTCTTCTTACTTGCTTTTATTTCATTCTATTTGTAAGAAGAGAGATTGTAAAGAGGTTACCTCCACCTAGCTTGGTGCAAAGGAGAGATCTAGTGGATTTGGCAAAGGAGTGATTCACCTTGGACGAATCGGGTCGTGGATTAGCGGCAAGGCCGTGAACCACGTTATATTCTCTTGTTAGCAAATTGCTCTTTACTTTGCTTTGTCTTTATTGTTGTATTAGTATATTCCGCTTGCGCTAATAGTGTTTGTAGAGAGAAACGAATGAATGAATTCCACCATACGATGATTAAGGGCTATTCACCCCCCTCTAGCTGGCCACCATCGACCCTATAAGTGGTATCAGAGCCAAGGCGCTTGTTGAGGACTAATCACCAACACAAGCACTATATCAAGAGATGGCCGGCTTGAACATTCATCCACCGAAGTTTGAAGGAGAATTCTCTTGGTGGAAAAAGAGAATGGAGGTATTTTTCAAAACCGATTTCGAAATTCTATTAATTATGGAAAATGGTTTCGAAATGCCTAGAGATGAAGGGGAGCCATTGGAAAAATCAAGGTGGAGCAAGAGGCAAAGGGAAGAGTACTTGGCAAACTCAAAAGCAAAACATCACCTCTACAATGTACTCCCCCAACAAGAAGTCAACCGGATAGGAGAGTGTGCTAGCGCCAAGGAGATGTGGGAGAAATTCATAGAGATTCATGAAGGCACATCCGAGGCCAAGCTAGCAAGGAGAGATGTCCTTCTCTCCCAATTATCCAATATCAAACTCAAAAAGGGAGAGAAGGTAAAATCCCTACACTCTAGGTTTAAGAAAATTCTAACCGGTTTGACAAGTGTAGGGGAAAAGCTCTCCAACCGGGATATGGTAATGAAGGCTATAGATGCCTTTCCCCGATCCTCAAGATGGAGCTCTATGGTGGATTCCTTCTACATCTCCAAGAACCTAGAAGTTAGCACCTTGGAGGAATTTTTCTCAACCACGGAGTTCCACAAAACAAGGCTCGAAGGAGTAGTAGAAGAGCCAAAATTTCAACCATCAAGGGGAGTGGCACTATTTGCCAACAAGGGGAAGAAGAAGATGGAGACTCCCTCCTCCTCCGATGAAGCATTCTCCTCCTCCTCCATAGATAGCACGGAAGAAGCTTACATGGTAAGGAAGGTAAGACGTGCTTTGAAAAATTTTAAATTTAATAAATCTAATGATAGGAGGAGAAGACTAAGGGGGAAGGTTATTTGCTACAATTTCCAAGGAGAGGGACACATAAGGGATAATTGTCGCCTCCTAAACAAGAGCAAAGAAGAGAAGAGGAAGAAGGAAGAAAAGAAGAAGAAGGGGAGCAAGAAGAAAAAGGAAGAAGAGAAGAAGGCCAAGGAAAAGGGAAAGGCCAAAGCACTAAAGGCAAAGACATGGGATGATCCCTCTTCATCATCCTCATTCGAAGAAGAGGAAGAACATGTCTACTCAAACCTTGCTCTAATGGCATTTGACGACCTAGACTCCTCCTCCTCTGAAAAAGAAGAAGCAAGCTCAAGTGAGGAGAGCTCAAGTGAAGGGGGAGCTTCTTCTACATCCTCATCATTGGAAGAGGATTTGGTAAGTGAGGTAACGAATCTACCTCCCAAGAAAATTATGTCAATGATTTCTAGCCTTACTAAGGAATTATTTAGGGCTAAAAAGAAAAATAAATGCATGCTAGCTCAAATTAAGGATTTAGAAGAGAAATTAGAACAAGCATGTTCAAATATTAATGATAATATTTCCTCTAGTCATGATAATGCATGCTCACATGACTATATGCCTTTTGATGTTAATGATGCATGCATTGAAGAAAATAGGGCTTTAAGGGAAAAGGTAGATCATTTAACCAAGGGCCTAAAAAATTTACAATTGGCTCCAACATCCTTAACATGATCATAGAGAGCCAAAGGGCAAGCTTCAATAAGAAAGGCCTAGGATATAAGGAAAATAAAAATGAAAAGGCCTATAAATGCTTAATTGCTAGGGGCCAAGATAAAAAAGAAAACAATAGCTAGAAAATGGATCCCTAAGGAATTTTTAGTAAACCCCATAGGAAAGAATTTGTTTTGGGTTCCTAAATCCATCCTTAAGGGTTAGGAAAACCCTAGGATAGTCAACCATATGAAATTTACCTATATCATATTTTTGGTTGACTTAGGATGGTGAGACTTAATTTTAGAAATAGTGTTGGGTGATGATAATGCACCCTTAAATAGTTTAAATCATGCTCTAGGTGATATTTGAATTATTATCATGTTTGTATACCTAATGCATGATTACAATTTTAGTGATACATGTGTTTCATGATCATAATGTGGAATCAATACATATATGTCTTTATGATCATGTGGGATGTTAGGATGATACTTAACCTTGTGTAGAATTGCATGAAATTAATAGTTAAGTATATATAAATACCTTTAGGATACATCTCACACTCACCATAGGCTACCTTGATTGAAAACTTAGCATGGGTGAGATGATAGGATGATACTAATGGTCCACTAATGCCTATGGCATTTAGATGGTCATTTGAGGTATCAAATAGCAATAATAGACCAATCATGGGGAAGACTTATGTTTAATTCATAGACATATTGCCCAAAGATCATGATTGGATATTTAATATGTTTTCAAAACAATTTCTCACTTTAAAATCTGTGTGTTCATGTTTTGAAATAATCTAAAGCAAAACTAGGTGTTAAAATTGATACAAACTTGATCAAAAACCTAGTTGTTTTTGAAGCTTTTGGATTTTTGGCTAATTTTCGAAAATATAATGATTTTTCATGAAAAACTATTTTTTATTGATAAATATACTTACAAGAAATATGTTCCCCAAATTTCATGATTTTCCAAATTTTGTAGAATTTTTAATACATTTATGAAATTCACCCTGAAAATCAAAAAAATCCGAAATCCGAGTGCTAGTCGACTAGTAGTCTGAACCAATCGACTGATAACATGCCCAGTAACTTCTTTTATCCGATTTTAAGGCATGTTTTGGCTTTGGTTTTTCCTAGAATTGATGTCATGCTTATATAAACCTTGTTTAATATTTTTGATGGTGTCTAAGGGGGAGAAATATATTTGTTTAAGTAAGGGGCCATTGTATTTAGGGGGATTTTCATGTATTAAGGGGGAGAGTTGCTAATCATATTATTTACATACTTTCTTACCTTAATAGTTTTATCAAATGTTTACCTAACTTAAACGGATTGCCACACATCAAAAAGGGGGAGATTGTTAGTGCAATCAACCCTTGATATGATTTTGATGTGTGTGACAAAGGGTTTAAGTTAGGATGTTTGGATTTGATATGTGCATTGGAGTCTTGCAGAACTTAGTAATTCGCACATGGAGCCTTGGCGAGTTTCACATCTCATGACTTGGTCTTTGAGTCGGTGAAGGATGGCTTTGCAGAAGTCGCGCGCTTGGAGCATCCGAGGGACCGCCAGACGAGGAGCTTGGAGTGAAGCCGGAGGAAGTAGACTTGAGGGCGAGACGTGAAGGATGGTGCTGCAGAGTCGTGCGCTTGGCGCATCCGAGGGACGTGGCCGGACGAAGATAACTTCAAAGGCGAGGGACTCCAAGGAATGAGAGTGAGCGAATGTAACCCGGGAAGGAGTAGTGCTCTTAGGTGAAACTTGGCCAATTGGCTAAGTGTCGGATGGGATTTCCCGACATCAGTCAACTGCCATGTTATGGTAGTCGACTACTCCAAGTCGACTATGACTCGACTAGTATTCGAGTCTGGTTCAAATGCCAACAGTCGACTGCCATGGACTGATGAAGGCATCAGTCGACTAGTCGCAAGGGTTTTTGGCACAGAAGCGAGTCGAGCTCGTGAGCACTCAACCGATAGGTCCATCAGTCGACTGATGGTAATATCAGTCAACTGATGATGGAGTCCTTGGTTGGAATCCAACGTGGAAGAAGTCGTTAGTGGGCAATGGCTACAGGATCAGTCGATTGATCGGGGCATCAGTCGACTGCTATCAACTCTGTTGCTTTCAAGGCCTTTATGTATGCAATATCAGTGGTTTGGTTTTCTAAATTACTCATCAACTAATTTGGCCTTTTACTTCCTGCAAAATTTGTTCCACTCTTTTCACACCTGCTTTTAGCTTTCTGGCTAAAGCTTCTTCTTCAGCTAGGATTGGTTGAATAAGGGTTTTAATTTCCCCTAGCTTTGGACTCCTATTACTGACAATTTCTTTTTCAAGGGAGGAAAATGAGCTTCTTAATTGACAGCCAGCTTGTATTTGGTTGGTGACAATATCAAGCCGTTTTCTTCACATATTTTTAACATTGCTTCAAGATGTCCAATATGTTCCTGTTCCGAGGAGGAGAATACCAAAATATCATCAATGTATACTGCAATGAAATTTTCGATACCTTGGAAGAAATTGTCCATCTTCCTTTGGAAAGCCACTAGTGCGTTCTTCAATCTGAATGGCATCACCAGCCATTCATATAGTCCAAAAGGGCTTATAAAAGTCGTCCATTCCACGGTTGAGGGGTCCATGGCAATTTGATGAAAACCAGACTTAAGATCAAATTTTGAATATATTTTGGAATTTCCCACCTTCTTTAGAATAGTATTGATCCCTAGAAGGTTGTACTGGTCTTTATAAGTATTGTCATTGAGAGTCTTGTAGTTGAAGATCATTCTCTCTTTGCCTTTTACCTCCTTCTTGGTTATTGGATCAACGGTTGTGCCAGACTGCACGATCATCGCCATGGTCCTGTGTCTGCTCTTACTTGGTTGTATAACTTTCAGCTGAAGTAGAGCCTTAATATGCTTCTCGAATGTCCGCTTCATGAGTGGTGTGACATGGGACAATGGTTTATCCTGAATGGTTATATCGAGATTTATAATGTCTATTTTACAGACGATCATGTTTTTGGACCAATATTTTAACGGATCTTCTCCGATGAATCCCTAGTTCCTTAACCTTTCCAACATATTTTCATGCTTCTTCAAAATTCTTGGATTGGATGGACTCATTGTATATAAGACTTTCTTCTGAATATATAAATATTCATCTTCATCCATTCCCAGTTCTTGTATGGCATGGACAGCTGCTTCATTAGTGGTAATTGAAGTAACATTCTTGTAAAAAACCCAGAACCTACAATTCCACTTCTAGCTAATAACTTGGAAGTTGTTTTTGATAGAATTTCACTTCTGTCAAAAGTCTCGTTAAAGCATTTCTTTCTATTGGAGGAAGAAAACACTAAGTTGAAAGGGGAAATAGCTCAATTAAGAAGCTCAGTTTCCTCCCTTGAAAAGGAAATTGTCAGTAATAGGAGTCCAAAGCTAGGGGAAATTAAAACCCTTATTCGATCAATCCTAGCTGAGGAAGAAGCTTTAGCTAGAGAGCTAAAAGTAGGTGTGAAAGTCGGATTCTTTTGCCTGCTGAATCAGCTCCAGCTCTTTTAAAGCTATTGAGAGTTGATTGATGGCATCTTCTTCAATGTCTGCCATTTTCCTCCTTTTGTCATGTTCTTCAGGAGGGAATATATCCTTTTGCGTTGCTGCAACCAACTGTTCATATTGAGTTAACAATTTATACTCAATTGAAGTAGTTACCTCAGGATGCATAATCCTCGTCCATTCATCTTCCGTACGAATCATGTTGACTTCTTCTTCGCCTTTGATCATTCTTGACAGTGCATCTGAAAAGATGTTTAATTTACCATCTACATGTTTAAAGTTTACTTTCACTCTAGTTCCAATAATATAATCTATAAAGGCTAGCCATCTGACTCTTGAGGGTTTATTCTTGCAAGTTTTGTTGTGGAAATTGCTGATAGCCTGGCAATCGGTTCTTAGAGTGATTTCATCTTTGTCCATGTAGTGAATCTTCAAGGCGCTCATTGTTTCCATTGTTGCATAAATTTCTGCATCAATAGCTGACTTGACTGTTGGAAATTTCCCATGTGCATATGCACATATTTTCTCAATACTCCTAGAATCAAACTTTGCCTTCTTCCATTTATATATTCCACCCCAGCCGGTCATTGAACAGTCTGTTTCCAAGATAATATATGCATTCTCAGGGGGAACTTCAAGATCTGGCAGTTGTTGAACTTGAGTTTTAATTTGATTCACTATCTCCCAATCGGATGCCTTCATTCTCTTATCCCCATGTGGGGATGTCTTCTCATAGAGTGGTCCCAACTTAGTGCTTAAGTTAGGGATGTAGGTCCTGGCATAATTTAAGATCCCGAGCCAAGACCTAAGACTGCTCTTTGTCTTCAACTATTCTTCCTTGAAATCAGTAATCTTCTTAATTATGTGGGGCTGAAGCTTTAATCTTCCTTCTCCTATTTCCTCACCTAAAAATTCAATTTTTGGGACAGCCAGCTTGTATTTGGTTGGTGACAATATCAAGCCGTTTTCTTCACATATTTTTAACATTGCTTCAAGATGTCCAATATGTTCTTGTTCCGAGGAGGAGAATACCAAAATATCATCAATGTATACTGCAATGAAATTTTTGGTACCTTGGAAGCAATTGTCCATCTTCCTTTGGAAAGCCGTTGGTGCATTCTTCAATCCGAATGGCATCACCAGCCATTCATATAGTCCAGAAGGGCTTATAAAAGTCGTCCATTCCACGGATGAGGGGTCCATGGCAATTTGATGAAAACCAGACTTAAGATCAATATTGATCCCTGGAAGGTTGTACTGGTCTTTATAAGTATTGTCATTCAGAGTCTTGTCGTTGAAGACCATTCTTTCTTTGCCTTTTACCTCCTTCTTGGTTATTGGATCAACAGTTGTGCCAGACTACACGATCATCGCCATGGTCCTATGTCTGCTCTTACTTTGTTGTATAACTTTCAGCTGAAGTAGAACCTTAATATGCTTTTCGAATGTCTGCTTCATGAGTGGTGTGACATGGGACAATGGTTTATCCTGAGTGTCAATGGGAAGAAACCCTCTTCTTCTATAAAAAGAAGAGGTGTGGGGATTTGGGAGGCTAATGCTTTAACTCCTAACAACTCCAAAGTGCCCAAAACGATTTTCACTCTTCTTACTTGCTTTTATTCCATTCTATTTGTAAGAAGAGAGATTGTAAAGAGGTTACCTCCACCTAGCTTAGTGCAAAGGAGAGATCTAGTGGATTTGGCAAAGGAGTGATTCACCTTGGACGAATCGGGTCGTGGATTAGTGGCAAGGCCGTGAACCACGTTATATTCTCTTGTTAGCGAATTGCTCTTTACTTTTCTTTATATTTATTATTGTATTAGTATATTCCGCTTGCACTAATTGTGTTTGTAGAGAGAAACGAACGCACAAATTCCACCATATGATGATTAAGGGCTATTCAGCCCCCTCGAGTCGGCCGCCATCGGCCCTACAGTTCTGGGGGTATGCTCTGGATACGACAGTGTATATTCTGAACTTGGTACCATCTAAATTAGTGCCTTCTACTCCCACAGAATTGTGGACTGGACGAAAGTCTAGTCTGAGACATATTCGGATTTGGGGGAGTCCAGCACATGTGCTGAAGGCAAATACTGATAAGTTGGAACCTCATACAAAAGTGTGCATGTTCGTAGGCTATCCTAGAGAAACGAAAGGTGGTTTGTTCTATAGTCCTAGAGATCAGAGGGTGATCGTTAGCATGAATGCCAGATTTTTAGAGGAAGACTATGTGATTAACCACAAACTCATGAGTAAGATTATTCGGGAGGAATTGAGAGGGAAAGTCACTACTTCAGTACCACCGGTACAAGAGGATATACCACAAGTGACTGTACCACGTGTCACAGAGGATACACAGGTTGTTGGGTTTCCGGCACCGCGGCGTGTGTGTGTTCGATCATGTTTCGTAAACATGAGCACAGTGGAAGCAATAAAAATAATAAATACTCCTATTTATTACAACACACACAACACACGCATGCTATTACAACAAGTGTAGACATAACCGTAAATTAAAATTGCAATAAAAGGAAATTAAACTACGTTATACCTTCCGTATGACGTGTAGCGGGAACGGCATCAACCGGAACGATCCTCGTAAGAATCGTCTCTATCCGTATCCACGCCGAGCTCCTCGGGATGACTTCGCTAAGTCACGAGCTTCGTCTTCGTACGGGTTACTAGCCTCGTGTTGAAGACGACGTGATCGAGAGATGATCACGATCCGAATCCAAATTCGGATACAAAACGAGTTCTCAAAACTCGCTTCTCCGGAGAGGTATTCGTCAACCGTTTGACGAATCCTTCGTCCTCCACCTCAGAGGATTACCGGAGATCAACTCCCCGGTATGTTAGCCGCTGTCGGAGCACTAACCGTCGTCCAAACGACGCTCCGACGAGAGGAGAAGAAGCTGTCCAGAAAACTGGACAGCTTGGTGGAGGATATAGGCGCCGGCCAACCAAGGAAAGAAAAGCCTCACCTTGATGCCAAACCTATAGGAGATCACCGGAGGGTCGCCGGAGGTTCACCGGCTGAAGCTTGGTCGCCGGCAAGGAGCTAGACGGCAGCACAATCAAGCTGGGCGGCAAGGAGGTTGGGCGGCACAACCAGGTTGGGCGGCAACTCCTTGGAGGCTAGGGTTTTGATTTTGGATTAGGGTTTAACAATCCCTTAAGCCCACTTTTATAGAGAACTAATTCTCTTAATGGTTAATGGATCATATCCATAAAGCCTGTTAACCCGCTCCATTAGGATAAGTTAAAATAAACCAAACCATGATGGTTTATTTTAAGTTAAAACGAACCGAACCAACTTTTGGTTCATTCGCTTAAAATAAACCAAACCCTTTGGTTTATTCTTATCCATTGGATTAGAACCAAACCATTTTGGTCCATCCATTATGTCTTCATAAGACACTGCCCATCCACGCTTCCATTGCGACTGAAACAATTTCATGCTCGCTTTATGTTTGGTCCAACCAAACATAGTTTCTCTCGGTCTGAGAATCCCATTCTCAAGCTCGTTTTAAATCCTTTGGATTACACTCGTTGTGCGGGTGACCAAATAGGTTCTCGGTTTATGTTGGCCGTCTATAATTAACCATTAATTATAGAACGATCATGAGTGGCACCTAGTAGTACATCATGATCCCCAATTAACCGAAAAGATCAACGGTTGATCCAGAACTATTTCTGAAACCCTTCAGTAGCTCGAATGAATCGTGCCCCATTCCTTTCACTCATCTTATACCCACTTGGTTCAGGACATGGTCTATTGTGTCAGTCCCCACTAGGCTGACTACGTCACACCTAGCCCAAGTATCATTTCCTCGTCCTACGGATTCTAGTTACTCCACATGTATCGAAGAGTACTTTACTCTAAACATGTAATGCTTTGGCCAAAGACTTTAGTAACAATCCGACGAGAGGCCATGGGTATACATCTCCTCGCAAGGAGTGGTGAATCCTTTATAGGCTATTCAAACACCTTCGATCACTGACTTATACCCAATCATCCGGGTCCACATCTCCTTAGAGATGTTTGCTTAAGATGTCAAAGCATAAGTCTCCATGATCAAGATGACTTGAATACCGCAAGTCAAAGGAACATCGCACTTAAGCCACAGTAAGAACTTCATTGACATATCTATATATGCAGAGAACCATATGAAGTCTTACGGCTGGTCACTCCAATGAACTAGTTACCATAACTAGCATCCACGATTAACTCCGGACATCACTATGTCTCCAACCAGTGAGAATCAGCTGCTTGGATACACCAAGGAGTATACCTCGTGCTAGTCTCAACAGAATTGATGGTGTCCAAATCCATCAATTCATCGACTAGGGATAATTCCGATACATCACAATTACACATGTAGAGATACTCACTAGTTGTGATCCAATCACAAATTCTCTCATGCTGTGAATCGTATCATGGACATTCAGTAAATGAGTTTAAGATCCAATCAAATACATAAAACATGTATACTCAAATAGTGAATCTTCATTTATCATATAAATGGTTCATACATAAGGCGATTGCCTTAGGACATCTCTCATATATTACTAACACAGGTGATACCTCATCGTAGTGGGAGGGTTGTTAGACAGTCTGATAGATTTATGTTCTTGAGAGAATCTTCTGATTTGGTCCCTGGCGAACATGAACCTGATCCCTGGACATATGACAAGGCAATCCAAGATAAAGATGAAGTATCTTGGCAAAGTGCAATGAATTCTGAGATAGAATCTATGGATTCAAATCAGGTTTGGGAGCTAGTAGAACCACCCAATGGTGTAAAAACCATTGGATACAAGTGGATCTACAAAAGAAAGAGAGGAATAGATGGGAAGGTTGAGACCTTCAAGGCAAGGCTTGTTGCGAAAGGGTATACTCAGAAAGAGGGTATCGATTATGAGGAGGCCTTTTCTCCGGTAGCCACGCTTAAGTCTATCCAGATTCTCTTATGTATTTCTGCTCATATGGATTATTAGGTGTGGCAGATGGATGTCAAGATAGCTTTCCTTAATGGAAGTCTTGAAGAAAACATCTATATGGAGCAACCTGAGGAATTCATTGCAAAGGGCAAAGAGCATCTTGTGTGCAAGCTTAATCGGTCCATTTATGGATTGAAGCAAGCTTCGAGATCTTGGAACATCCACTTTGATGAGGTAATCCAGTCATATGGATTTATTCAAAGTTTGGATGAGTCTTGTGTATACAAGAGATGTGACAGAAATGTAGTGGTATTTCTTATACTATACGTAGATGACATTTTGCTCATTGGAAACAATGACAAGGTGTTATCAGACGTAAGGGTATGATTATCCAAATAGTTTGATATGAAGGATATGGGAGAAGTGGGACACATCCTTGGGATCAAGGTTATAAGGGATCACAGGAAAAGGATGTTGTGCTTATCTCAAGCTTCATACATAGACACCATTTTGGCTCGTTTTAGCATGCAGAACTCCAAGAAAGGTTTTCTACCTTTTAGGCATGGAGTTCCTTTATCTAAAGAGATGTGTCCTAGAACATAAAAGGAGATAGAGGAGATGAAGGCGGCTCCTTATGCTTCGGCAGTAGGAAGCCTCATGTATGTTATGTTATGTACGAGGGCGGATATCTGCTTTTCCATGGGCATGGCTAGCAGATATTAGAGTAATCCAGGACAGGGACATTGGACTGCGGTAAAGCATATATTGAAGTACCTGAGAAGGACTAGGGATTATATGCTGGTATACCAGGCAGATCAATTACTCTCTGTGGGTTACACAGATTATGACTTCCAATCAGATAGGGATAATAGTAAGTCTACCTCGGGTTTTGTGTTTACTTTGGGAGGTGGAGCCATTGTATGGAGGAGTGTCGAGCAGAATTGCGTGGCAGACTCTACCATAGAAGCTGAGTATGTGGCAGCCTCTAAGGCAGCCAAAAAAACTGTATGGCTCAGGAACTTCTTGATGCACTTGGATGTGATTCCTAGTTTGCCCAGAACTATCTCAATTTATTGTTATAACAGTGGTGCAGTTGCAAACTCGAAGGAACCACGAGCCTATAAGGCAAGTAAACACATAGAGCACAAGTACCACCTGATACGAGAGATCGTAAAGCGAGGAGAAGTTACTGTAGCCAAGATTGCATCAGAGGATAACCTGGCAGATCCTTTCACTAAGGCCCTTCCAGCGAAAGCTTTTGATAGACATGTGTAGGGAATGAGAATCAGATGTATGGCAGTATGAGGACATCATAGTCTTTTAGTATAAGTGGGAGATTATTGGGATGTATACTGAAAAGTCTATCTTTTGTATGAACATCTTTATTTTTGAAATAAGAATCACATGATCATTGTTTGCATATTTATAGTTATGCATATTGTCTGATACAGTACATTGTAGATAACATGGTGTGTGGTGTCACATGGAAGATCATGTTATCAGTTCCTTGTAGAGTATAAATAGAGGCTCACAACCGAGATGGTTTTGGACAAACCATTGGTATAGTTGTAGTGTAATTTGGTATTGGTTTGTCTTGACCATAGAATTACACTAGTACACTTTGTGTGTATTGAGCAGGACCGACTTAGAGGTGATTCAATTTATTGCTGACTATATAATTGAATCGGACCTCAGATATTTTGGTGTACATGCTCTTAATCCTGATATAATAACGGGCACATGTACTTAGTATTTATTTCTTTGATTTACCAATGGGAGAGATTTATAGAATAAATCGATAGGCTCGGTAAGTTGGGAAATGATATTATTTACATGGTGTGTCGTTGATTATAGGAAGAAATTGTATCCTATGTATTAGGATGATGATGTCCCCTTGGGGAGCTCATAAGGATCTTCATGTAAACCCTGCATGTGGACTTGGTCCGGAATGATGATAAGGTTGAGTGGTACTACTCATGGAGTTAGATGTTGATTAATTAACTGTCAGTAAATTAATTAATTGACGGACATTCGATATCTTAAACACGGAGAGATATTTGTACAATTAATATATGGAGCCCATATTTATTTATGGGGGTTGGTGAGGTAGATCAATGATAATCCTCTAGTGGAATGGATTATCATTAATGGATTGGACTTTATGTGGGCTAGATCCATTGGGTGGCCAAGATCCAACTCCTCCTCATGGTCCCTATTGTATTCTATTAAAACCCTCATGAAACCTAGATCCAATGGACAAGATTAAAAGGAGGTTTGGGCTAGATCTATAATTATGCCTCCAAGGCTTGGGCGGCAACTAATGTTTTTGGTTCAAGAGTTTTGGTTTACCGTGAGAGGCTTGGGAGGCAAGAGGTGGTTCTAGGGTTTTGCTTCCCTCTTTGGGCAGCAACCTACCTAGGGTTTGCTTCTAGAGGCCGGCAGAACAAGAAGGTGTAGAGGTCTTTTATTCTCTTCTTCTCCATTGGCCGACACCTCCTCCCATCTCATTGCCGGCGCACCATCACTCTCTCTTTTGGTCGACGGCAAAGCAAGGAGGAGGGGTTGCTTTCTTCTTTGGTTGTGGTCGGTTTATCTCTCCCTTTCCTTAGGGCCGGCAGACACAAAGGATTGGTCCTTGGTGGTTGGTGCAAGTGAGGAGAAGAAGGGAGCGTTTGTCTTCCCTTTGTTCGGAGCGAGCAAGGAAGGGAAGACGTGATCTAGGAAGGTTTTAACTCTTGGAGGATCGTTGCCCACACAACGTTCAAGAGGAGTATAGGACATACAATAGAAGATCAAGAGGTATAATCTTGTTTGTTTTGATTTAGTCCTTTTGTATAATGCATGTGGCTAATTTACTTTGACCCCGAAGATAAACACAAAAATCGGTGATCCGTACGTCATCTATTCCGCGGCTAATCTAGCAAAAGAGTTAGGTTGCATGAACAACAAGTTTGTTCAAGAGACCACTCGAATCGAATAGCACGATGATGGATCGGTTTCTTGGGTAATCTGTCTTCATCAAGGATTAATTTTTTTAATCCGGGGACATAGATAGGATCGCCATGCACGAGCGACCAAGTTAAAGCGAGAAGCATAGCTTCGACCTACACTGATAACATACCATAAGTCAGAAAATCATTTACAGTCAAAAGAAATGCAACTTTCATTATAAACATCTGATTAGTATGAACATCATATGTAGAAACACCCTTATCCCATAGTTGTTTCAGCTCCGCAATTAGTTATTATATATAAACATCTATTAACTTCTTTGGATTTTATGGGCCAGGAACAATCAATGCTAAAAATATATACGGTATTTTCATACACATACCGAGTGAAAGTGTCACGGCCCGAGAGTATGCCGTGCCGAAACATGGACAACATCTCCCCTGTACGTGACACAATATCCTGTTGATACAAGTCCTTTAGGCCACTATCACACAACATATACATATATGTATAACCAAAATCACAGTGGAAATCATCAGATAGAGTAAAAGAACTCGACATCACTGTATACTGGTATGACTAACTACAACATAAAGAACATATCATCAAAAACCCGAATCAACAAGTGCGTACATCAACAAAAGTCCAACACTATAATCTACCACATAAAACCAAGGTTTATCAAGAGATGCACAAAAAAATCCAAAACTCAGGACCCTCGGATGTGTGATGAGATGATGGCGATGCTCCAAGCCCATCACGAAGTCGGCTACCTGTTCCCTGGGCAATAAGAAACCTAGGGTCTGTGGTGGTGAGTATAAAACTCAGCGGTAATAAGAACAAAAGTGCATGCATATATATATATATATATATATATATATATATATATATATATATATATATATATATATATATATATATCACATGTGAGTCAACAACATACTGTCAAGAGGTATAACAGATATACACTAGTATGATATAACTACTGTATAGCCAACTGATCAACTAATAACAACATAAGGTACTAACATACCTGAAGATCGACAACGATGCAACTCATATAACGCGAGTATAAGTACCATAATACAACACCTAGTAGATGGTAGAGTAAATACTAACTCTGTAATCAACAAAACTGCCATACTAACATTTTATGTCAAGTACACAATGCACTGGGTCCATCCATATCACATTAGGATACTGGTCAAAGGTATACAATAGTCTGACTAACTCAACACTGGTAATCCACACACGACCATATAGAATATGCAAGTAGAATGCAAGATGATGTATAATCAAAGGCAGCATACATAGCTCAAACAAATGCAACATCACAACGATCATATATATATATATATATATATGCAAATGCCATCAACCACGACAATGCAGATGCATGGTCATGCCTGCTCACCCCACTCGATACCATGACCCCAGTGTGGCCTAAGTGGCTCGACATGACAATTGTCCCAACTCTGTATGGATGTATACTGAAAAGTCTATCTTTTCTATGAATATATTTATTTTTGAAATAAGAATCACATGATCATTGTTTGCATATTTTTATGGTTATGCAATATTGTCTAATACTTTACATTGTAGATAACATGGTGTGTGGTGTCACACAGGAGATCATGTTATCGGCCCCTTGAAAAGTATAAGTAAAGGCTCACAACCGAGATGGCTTTGGATAAACCATCGGAATGGTTGTAGTGTGATTTGGTGTTGGTTTGGCTTGACCATAGAATCACACTAGTGCAATTTGTATGTATTGAGCAGGACCAACTTAGAGGTGATTCAATTTATTACTGACTACATAATCGAATCAGACCTCAGATATTATTTAGTACATGCTCTTAATCCTGATATAATAACAGGCACATATACTTATTACTCATCTCTTTGATTTACCAATGGCCGAGATTTATAGATTAAATCGATAGACTCGGTAAGTTGGGAGATGATATTATTTATATGGTGTGCCGTTGATTATAGGAGGAAACCGTGTCTTATATATTAGGATGATGATGTCCCCTTGAGGAGCTCATAAGGTTCATCATGTAAACCCTACAGGTGGACTTGGTCCGGCATGATGAAAAGGTTGAGTGGTACTACTCAAGGAATTAGATGTTGATTAATTAATGGTCAGTAAATTAATTAATCGACGGACATTCGAGATCTTAAACACGGGGAGAAAATATACAAATAATTTATGGAGCCCATATTATCATATGGGGGTTGGTGAGGTAGATCAATGATGAACCTTTAGTGGATTGGATCATCATTAGTGGATCGGACTTTATGTGGGCTTGATCCATGGGTGGCCAAGACCCAACTCCTCCTCATGGTCCCTAATGTATCCTATTAACACCTCATGATGCTTAGATCCAATGGATAGAAACAAAACTCTAAGATCCATTGGTAGAGATTAAATCTCTAAGATCCGACGGTTGAGATTAAATCTCTAGATCCGACGGTTGTGATTAAATCCCTAGAACCAATGGAGGAGATTAAATCATGGCTTGAGCCCAACTATATAAATAGAGTCATTAAGTGGGCAGCAAGAATAAGCATGGCTTAAGGGGATTAGGGTTTGCTTCCTTTGGAGGCTAGGAATCCTAGTTGGTTTAGGATTAGGTTTGGGTGGCTAGGGTTTTGGGAGCTAGGGGTGGGCGGCAACTCAAGGAGGGTTTCCTTCTTCTTCTTAAGGTTGGCCGGCCACTATTCTTCTCCTCTCTACCTTGGCATGAGCTCATCCTATTCTTCTTCCCCTCTTCCATGGCCGACCATAAGGAGAGCTAGGATTAGGGTTTGGAGGCTTGGGTGGCACCAAATAAGGAAAGTTTGCTTTCTTCTTCATCCTTTGGTGGCCGGCACCCACAGCCCTATCCCAGCCCTTGGGTGGCATCCAAAGACCCCTTCTCCTTCTCCTTAGGTGGTGGAAACAAGATATAGGGCTTTCCCTTGGTGTCTTGGCCGGTTTCCACCATAATCTCCTTCTCCTTGTTGGCCGGCGGCAAGCATTTCTTTTGTTGCTTGTTGGTTTGCTATAAAAAGGAGATGAGCCTTGTTTCTATGCTTACTCTTGCTTTGGAAGAGCAAGGAAGGAAGATTTGCGATCTAGGAGCTTCGACTTTTGGTAGAGCGTCGCCCACACGACGTCCGAAAGGAGGAAGGACATACATTAGAAGATCGAGAGGTATATCGATTCTCTAATTTTTATATGTTACATGTTTGTATTTGTTTTTCATTTATGAGCATGATATAAATCTGTATATGGCTAAATAATACATGGATCCCGAGCATAAACATAAAAATCGGCGATCCAGACATCGTCTATTCCGTGGCTACTCGTAGAATAGAGGATGGTCGCTTGAACAACTAGTTTGTTCAAGTGACCTCTCTAAACGAATAGCACGATGATGGCTTGGTTACTTTGGCAACCCCTTTTGTCTAGGATTAAATTTTTTTAATCCGGGGACAAAGAAGGGATCGCCATGAAGGAAGCTACCAAGGTGAAGTGGGAAGCGAAGTTTCCCCTCACGGACTCGATAAGCAAAACCATTAAATTTTTATGAGAGCTTCCGGGGCAAAAACAACCCTACAAACTCAACACCAACCACTACTCTCGAGTGGCCGAGTGGGCAATATGAAAAAGTAGCATATAAGCGTAAAGAGCTAACTACACAATAGGTTCCCTGTTGTTGGCCACTCCAATAGTCACTACCCATGTGTGGTCGAGTGTCACACACGCAAGACAAATGCACGCAACTCCAACTACCACCGTCTATAGTAGTCGAGTGCGGCACAACAAATGCTCTACCCTTATACCCTTATATATATATATATATATATATATATATATATATATATATATATATATATATATATATATATATATATATATATATATATATATATATATATATATATATATATATATATATATATATATATATATATATATATATATATATATATATATATATATATATATATATATATATATATATATATATATATATATATATTCAAATGCCATCAACCACGACAATGCATATGCATGGTCATGGCAGTTAACCCCACTCGATACCATGACCCCAGTGTGGCCTAGGTGGCTTGACATGACAACTGTCCCAATTCAACACCAACCACTACTCTCGAGTAGCCGAGTGGGCAGTATGAGCAAGTAGCATATAAGCGTAAAGAGCTAGCTACATAATGGGGGTCCCTGCTATTGGCCACTCCGATAGTCACTACCCATGAGTGGTCGAGTGCCACACACGCAGGTCAACTACACGCAACTCCAACTACCATCGTCTATAGTGGTCGAGTGCGGTATAACAAATTCTCTACCCTCACACCAGCTACTACTACCACTAGTAACCATGGAGGCAGGATGACTGACGACTCTCTCGACCACAGGGGAGACCAAGTAGCCAGCATGCATGTAAATGGCATGAATGCACAGTCACACATAACATACATCCACCAGATACTCTCTATCCTACATAGAGTCATACTCAACTGATCAACACACTCTCTATTCTGCAGAGAGTCATACTCAACTGATCAACACACTTTCTATCTTACAGAGAGTCGTACTCAACTGATCATCACACTCTCTATCCTACAGAGAGTCGTACTCAACTGATCATCACACTCTCTATCCTACAGAGAGTCGTACTCAACTATTCATAACTAAGCTAGGACCACTAGTTTGTAGCGACACTGTATCGACAAATCACACATCCATACACGACTACATGATCCATAGTAGATATATATACAACATCAGGATATGAAATGAAAATCAACTTTACATCTAGAACATCACCCACCCTCAGATGATTTATCTAAATTGCACAATTCAGATCTATAATCGAATTTAGCTACGTTCACGTAGGTAAACCACTATAGGTCCACTTACCATAACCTCTATAATTCATAACAATGATGAATGAATAGTTAACAACAATGACATAGCATTTAAAGTGCAAAGGCAAGTATCAAGCAACAGAAAACTACAGTGGAGTCAAGATCTAAGTGACAACAATATGCAATCACATGCATCAGGGTTTAGCTACGACCTGACCAGGGTAGAAAATATTACCCACCTACTATAAATCTCAAAATAATAAAATCTTCATGCCCGCGGACCTGTCTCGTATCCACGTCCTGTAATATTGCAAATATAATCAGATTATATTGCCAACTCTTGTATCAAGATCAAAACCTAATGGATTAATCTATCCACTTAACCGATCACTCATAGTTGTATCAAAGTATAATTCCATCCCAAATCAACTCCAGCTCCTACTAACCCATTCACAGCCTTAAAACGGTGCATCACAACCGAGATCGAGCTGCTCCAGCCCGTTCCTAGCCCCCATACAGAACACATACAACCCTACACATCCTTCATAGCCCCTGATTACACCCATTTAGGGTTCTAACCAACCTCAAAATCAAATCCTCAACTCAAATACCCCAATACAGTCAGCAAATCCTCAATTCACAGTTGTACAATCGACAATTCCCTGCTCACAACCAATCGCAACCCATCCGACAAATCCAGAATCAAATGAAACAACAACAAACAAACTGAACAACACCTAAAGCAAGCTGTAAATGCAGCTTACCTTACCTCGTCTCCCCTATTCACAGTTGCACAACCACCCACGCAATAGAATGCACAATCCTAAAATAGGAACCACAGAATCTAGCAATTTACAGTTAAAAGACAGAGGTCGATCAAGCTTACCAACCCTAGACTCCGCCAGTAGCAATTTCCCCTTATCCCCTATTCGTCGGAAGGCTAAAAACCCTGTTGCCCTAAACCACAGATCAATGAGTTACAAGGGGGAAAATAATTGAGATCAAGAAATGGATTTCATCTGAGATCGGGGAAGAAAGCCATGCCCTACCTTGTTCCGACAGCGTTCACAGAGCAACTCCCAACCAGAATGAAGAGAGGACGCTGCCGACGCAAGCTTCCAGCCACACATACGCTTGCCGCCGGCTCGTCCAAAGGAACGTCGAGGGTGATCCGATCACCGCCTTTTGCCATGAGGAGGGGCAGGAGTCGCAGTGAGGAAGAGTTGTCACGAATAGGGGAAAGGAAACTGCAGCTCAGTAAATGCTCGAAAAGAAGAGAATGGCAGGGATAAAGGTTGGACGGCGAGGAAAGGAGAAACGACTTAGCATTAAGGGGAGGCGGCTTGAGAAATGCACGGGAGAAAGCAAGCTCGCGGCACGGTGAGGAAGAGATGAGATCGTACGAGGGAGGAAGCTTGCGATTGGGCTTGGGCATTAAGGAAAGAAGCGGATCGGGTTTGCTAACGGATTGGTTTAAAACCCTATAAGACAAACCTAGATCCACTTATAATCATTAATCCCTAACCATGGTTTAATTAATCGATAGGATCAGTTCTCTAATTAACGAATAATAGAGATATTAATCTGTCACAAATTTATTCATGGTATTTTATAGAAAGATTATACGAAATTAAGATAATTGACCAACATGAATAAGTTTTTCCTAATTTGCCAAATGGAGCAAATCCATTAGCACATATACCTAACCTAATGTTTCGAATCTCATTTGCAAACTCAGAATATGTTCTATCAAAAATTTTCCATGCTTTTGCATCTGATGGATGACACATTATCCCTTCCTCAATTTCATGATTTGCATGTCAAGTCATGTGTTCAGCAGTGACCTTTGATGCATAAAGCCTTTGCAATCTAGATGTTAAAGGAAATAGAACATTTGTTAGTATGATTTACGTTGCTTATTACAATCCAATCTCGTGGCACTCTTGTACCTACATTGATTACAGAATTTACAAATCTCTACATCTGCATTATCTACCCAATATAGCATACAACCATCTTTGCAAACATCAATTCTTTCCGCCGAAAGACCAATTCATTCACAAGTTTTTTCTTACTATAAAAATCATTTCTCCAATAACTTGAACAAAATCATTAAAATAATCTTCAGACACATTATACTCATCTTTAACATTCAACAATCTTGTCGTTAGAGATAATTTAGTGTGATTGTCATAACCAGACCAAATAGATTCATCTGCAGCTTGTTAGTAATATATGAGAGGTGTCCTAAGGCAATCGCCTTATGATTGTACCATTTATTTGATAAATGAAGATTTACTATTTGAGTATACATGTTTTCATATATTTGATTGGATCTTAAACTTATTTACTGAATGTCCGCAATACGATTCACAGCATGAGAGAATTTGTGATTTGATCAAAACTAGTATCTCTACATGTGTAATTGTGATGTATGGAATTATCCCTAGTCGATGAATTGATGCATTCGGACACCATCGATTCTATTGAGACTAGCAAGAGGTGTACTCTTTGGTTTATCCAAGCAGCTATTTCTCACTGGCTGGAGACATTGGGATGTCCGGAGTTGATCGTGATGCTAGTTATGGTAACTAGTTCATTGGAATGACTAGCTGTAAGACTTCATATAGTTCTCTACATATATGGATATGTCAATGGAGTTCTTACAGCAGCTTAAATGTGATGTTCCTTTGACTTGCGGTATTCAAGTCATCTTGGTCATGAAGACTTATGCTTTGACATCTTAAGCAAGCATCTCCGAGGAGATGTGGACCCGGGATGATTGGGTAAAAGTCGAAGTGGCCGAAGGTGTTTGAATAGCCTACAGAGGATTCACCGCTCCTTGCGAGGAGATGTATACCCTATGGCCTCTCGTCGGATTGTTACTAAAGTCTTTGGCCAAAGCATTACATGTTTAGAGTATGGTACTCTTTTTTTTTGATGAAATGTAAATATATATCATCAGAAAAAGCACAATCAAACAAAATCCTAGAGTGCGCACTCATGTCATGTCTGACGATGTGTCAGATCTGAGGTGCATCTAGCGGAGTGTACATGTGCTCTCATGTGTACCAGAACTCTCATGCATACATACTTTCTCATGTTACATAACCATTACATATCCTACGCTTGTGCGGTTCCCCTGTGTTTTCTCTTGTCTCCTTCCTGCATTCCCTCTGTGCCCTCCGGTCCGAGTAACCCTCCTCGCATTGGCCCTTTATGCCCATCTTCTTGCCAATCTCATGCGGCGTTCCTCTATCTCCCCACTTTTCACTTTTGGTAAGTGACCAACCATCAACGGATTTGCCTTGTCTTTACCGTAGCCGTTTGCTACGGACTAGATAGACCATTCGGGTGGGCCTATTCACCTCGCTAGGCTTATTGGTCAAGCCTCAACCATAAACGGATTTGTCATGTCTTTACCGTAGCCGTTTGCTACGGACTAGATAGGCCATTCGGGTGGGCCTATTCACCTGAGTTAGATTCCATGGTCGAGCCTCATATCCATCTGGCTGATGATCCTTCTTGGTGAAAGCTATACCATAGACTAGAATGCTTCTGTACCGTCATTTGTGCCCTTATTTTAGTACCTTTATCCATGCTTATGTGCTCTGAGTCTTGCTAACTGCCCTGTCTTGCTTTGGTCCAACTGCCTTGTCCTGTTTTGGCCTTAGGCATAAGGTTGCTAAACTGTCCTGGCTTGAGAAAAACAAAACTGTTGCTAAACTGTCCGGCTTGAGAAAACAAAGCTCAAACCACCACTCGAGAGAATTCACATGACCAAACCGCCTGTTTCAGGCTCAAAACCACTCGAGAGAATTCACCTGCTCAAAACCATCCCGCCATGCTTGCCTCGCCAAAACCGCCTCGAAGAGAATAACCACTCGCCAAACCGCCTCGAGCCGCAAGATCGCTCGAGCCGCGGAGACCGCCTTCATCGCTTAGTTCGATACCGTCCTGGGAGTGCTTGCAGGCTTGACTTCTGCCCTGTAAAACCACCCTCCCTTCAAAACCACCCTGTACGAAACCACCCTGCCATCACCCTGCCATCGCTTGCCTGGTGCTGTGAAAACCACCCTGCCAAAAAACCCCCCTGGAGGAGTAAAACCACTCTTTCAAAACTACTCTGCAAAACTCTGCCCTCTCAAACCACTCGCCTAAAACCACCTGCTCAAAACCACCTCGCCATTACTTGCAAGACTAAACTCGCCCTCTCAAACCACTCGCCAAAACCACCTCGCTCAAAACCACCTGCCATTACTTTCAAGACTAAACTCGCCTCTCAAACCACTGTCAAATAAACCACTCTGTCCAAACGACCATCTCAAACCACTCTGTCCAAAACCACCCTGCTCGAGACCATTCTGTCCAATTAAACCACTCTGTCCAAAGAAAACCACTCTGTTTGTTTTTTTTTTCCCGACAGTTGAAACAAAAACACAAGAGAGCATAAACAAGACACCCCACCAAGTTT
The DNA here is from genome assembly GCA_025175895.1 of Wurfbainia villosa. Classification (NCBI taxonomy): domain Eukaryota; kingdom Viridiplantae; phylum Streptophyta; class Magnoliopsida; order Zingiberales; family Zingiberaceae; genus Wurfbainia; species Wurfbainia villosa. Next base: position 99,055,938 of record CM045987.1, read on the forward strand.
GTGCCCAAAAAACAAAAATGAGTGAGAGTATGAAGAGGAAAAGGGAAAGGGATGTACTTAGACCGGTGAGTGTCCTGGGAATGTCGTCCTGGCAACTGCCCAAACTTTACCATCTTCATCCATTGTCTATGTAGTCCTGGAGATCACAGTCCTCCAGAGCCATGTATACATGTATTTGAATCTTCCGGAGGATCCCCTCGCCGTCAAACCTTGCATCTTCGAATTTCATGGCATTTTGCATCCGCCAAGTATAATGTATCATTGCTGCCATGGCTAGATGTTTGGCTCTATTGATACTGCTACGTCCTTTATAGCGGAGTCTGAATATGCGCAACATTTGACGATATGTCTGCATTCTCGGCCTCATCCGCAGCCATCTCCTTACTCTATTCCAGAGCTGTTGAACTTGCCCGCATTTGAAAAAAATATGGTCCATTGTCTCCTCCTCTTATTTGCAGAAAACACAGCTTTTGTCATCTAGGTACTCCTTCCCACCGCACCGTAGCTTCCCTTCGCCAAAGATCCATAACGTAAACTCGCGGATCGGGTTGATGTCCACCGCCATACCGCTCGCACCCACGCTTTCTTAGAGCTTGTAATCCTGAAGTGATCATATGCTCTCTTGACACCTCCTTTACTTTGGCCAAACCATGCATCTATTATTTCCTCTGCTTTCCTTGCAGTACCTGCTAACGCCATAATGCTATCCTTAATGCATATAAGCTTTTTCACTAATGGGGAGTCATTGTGTTTGCGCTGCCATTCCCACACTCCTTGTCGCTGTAAATAGGTGTGATGGACCCAGCGGATCCATAACGTGTCTTGCTTCTTCTGTATTCTCCATAGCAATTTCGCCAGAAGTGCCATATTCCATGCCTTTAGTTCCCTTAATCCCAGACCACCTTCCTCTTTAGGCTTACATATGTCTGCCCACGCAACCGTGTTGGGTTTCCGGCACCGCGGCGTGTGTGTGTTCGATCATGTTTCGTAAACATGAGCACAGCAGAAGCAATTAAAAATAATAAATATATATTTATTACAACACACACAACACACGCATGCATATTACAACAAGTGTAGACATAACCGTAAATTAAAATTTGCAATAAAAGGAAATTTATCTACGTTATACCTTTCGTATGACGTATAGCGGGAACGGCATCAACCGGAACGATCCTCATAAGAATCGTCTCTATCCGTATCCACGCCGAGCTCCTCGGGATGACTTCGCTAAGCCACGAGCTTCGTCGTCGTACGAGTTACTAGCCTCGTGTCGAAGACGACGTGATCGAGAGATGATCACAATCCGAATCCAAATTCGGATCCAAAACCGAGTCCTCAAAACTCGATTCTCCGGAGAGGTATTCGTCAACCGTTTGACGAATCCTTCATCCCCCACCTCAGAGGATTACCGGAGATCAAATCCCTGGTAAGTTAGCCGCTGTCGGAGCACTAACCGTCGTCCAAACGACGCTCCGACAACAAAGAAACAAGCTGTCCAGAAAAATTGGACAGCTTTTGGTGGAGGAATAGAGGCCGGCCAAGGAGAGATGGAAGCTCACCTTATCACCGAACCTAGAGGAGATCACCGGAGGGTCGCCGGAGGTTCACCGGCTGAAGCTTGGTCGCCGGCAACAAGTTGGACGGTGGCACAAGAGGTTGGGCGGCGGCACACTAGGGTTGGTGCCGAAAACCTCCTTCAAGGGGTGGGCGGCAACTCCAAGGGCTAGGGTTTTGGATTAGTTAGGGTTTAACAATCCCTTAAGCCCTCTTTTATAGAGAACTAATTCTCTTAATGGTTAATGGATCATATCCATAAAGCCCGTTAACCCGCTCCATTAGGATAAGTTAAAATTAAACCAAACCATGATGGTTTATTTTAAGTTAAAACGAACCGAACCAACTTTTGGTTCATTCGTTTAAAATAAACCAAACCCTTTGGTTTATTCTCATCCATTGGATTAGAACCAAACCATTTTGATTCATCCATTATGTCTTCATAAGACACGGCCCATCCACGCTCCATTGCGATCAAACAATTTCATGTTTCGCTTATGTTTGGTCCAACCAAACATAGTTTCTCTGGCCGAGAATCCCATTCTCAAGCTCGCTTTTAAATCCTTTGGATTACACTCGAGCGTGTGACCAAATAGGTTCGGGTTTATGTTGGCCGCCTATAATTAACCATTAATTATAGAACGATCATGAGTGGCACCTAGTAGTACATCATGATCCCCAATTAACCAAAAGATCAACGGTTGATCCGTAACTATTTCTAAAACCCTTCAAGAGCTCGAATGAAGCTCCCCATTCCCTCTTCACCATCTTATACCCACTTGGTTCGTGACATGGTCTATTAGTGTCACCCCTCACTAGGTCGACTACGCCACACCTAGCCCAAGTATCATTTCCTCGCCCCTACTGATTCTAGTTACTCCACATGTATCAAGAGTACCTTACTCTAAACATGTAATGCTTTGGCCAAAGACTTTAGTAACAATCCGACGAGAGGGGTATACATCTCCTCGCAAGGAGTGGTGAACTTTATAGGCTATTCAAACACCTTCGATCACTTCGACTTATACCCAATCATCCTGTCCACATCTCCTTAGAGATGTTTGCTTAAGATGTCAAAGCATAAGTCTCCATGATCAAGATGACTTGAATACCGCAAGTCAAAGGAACATCGCACTTAAGCCACAGAAGAACTTCATCGACATATCTATATATGCAGAGAACCATATGAAGTCTTACTACTGGTCACTCCAATGAACTAGTTACCATAACTAGCATCCACGATTAACTCCGACATCACTATGTCTCCAAAGGAGAATCACCGCTTGATACACCAAGGAGTATACTCGTGCTAGTCTCGATGCACTGATGGTGTCCAAATCCATCAATTCATCGACTAGGATAATTCCGATACATCACAATTACACATGTAGAGATACTCACTAGTTGTGATCCAATCACAAATTCTCTCATGCCGTGAATCGATCGTGACATTCAAGAAATGAGTTTAAGATCCAATCAAATACATAAAACATGTATACTCAAATAGTGAATCTTCATTTATCATATAAATGGTTCATACATAAGGCATTGCCTTAGGACATCTCTCATATATTACTAACAGATTCCCACTTGGCCTAATGCCAATCGCTACAGATCCAATACCATAAGTCTAACATGACCCTCAAACTTACTTTCGAGGTAATGCTTAGTCAAAGGATCCGCTAAGTTCCTTTCAAAGGAATTTTCGATTTGTATTTCGCTCCTACCGATGATCTCTCCGATAAGATGATAGCTGGCACATGTTTGGATCATCGATGAGACCACATCAAGTTCATAGATGAACTACTTGATCCAAACCGCTCCTTTGTCGCCTAAAGTCGCAATGTATTCTCGCTTTAGTGGCGTAATCCGCTTATAGTGTCAAGCTTGGAACCTTTCCAACTTATCGCCCCCCATTCTAGGTGAATACATACCTGCACTAAGACATGGAATCATCCTTGTTCGTCTCGAGTCCGCATCCGTGATACCCACGTATCACCATGTACCCTTCTCCATATATTAGGAACACATCCTTAGTTCTTCTCAAGTACTTAAGGATCGCCTTAATACCACCCAATGATCCATTCCTCGATCGGATCGTATCCGCCGTGACACTCGTGAGCATACGATACATCGGGCCTCGTGACATAACATAGCATACATGATAGATCCTATCATGATGCATAGGAATCTTACTTCATGCAAATCCTCTCGCCTTCTCGCGGACACATAGACTTCAAAAGGTGTACCCTATGCCCGATGGGTAGAAACCTTTCTTGATTCCGACATGCTAAACCTCTTTAGCACTCGGCCTATATATATGTAGATCATGAAAGACCAAGCAACTGCTTCGATCTATCTCTATAGATCTTAATCCCGAGGATGTAGGTTGCTTCTCCTGTGTCTTTCATGGAGAATGTCTTGATAACCAAACCTTCATCGATCAGAAGATTGAAACATCGCTTTCCTATAAGTAGTATGTCATCGACATACAATACTAGGAACACGATCGCACTCCCACTAACCTTCTTGTACACACAAGGTTCGCTCGATTTTGTGAGAAATCAAACTTTTTGATTGTCTCATCAAAACGGATATTCCAGCCTCGGATGCTTGCTTCAATCCATAAATGGATCCGCAATTTGCATACCTTGGTTTTATCAACCGATGTGAAACCTCAGTCAGTATCATATACACGCCCCTCGAGTAGGTTTCCATTAAGGAAAGTGTTTTACATCCATCCGCCATATCTCATAATCATAATGAGCCGCTATGGCGGAGCATCCGAATGGATTTAAGATAGCTACAAAGTAATAGGTTTCGTCATAATCAACACCTTGTTTTTGACGATATCCTTTCGCCACCAATCTAGCCTTATAGGTAATCACATTACCATCCATGTCGGTTTTCTTCTTGAAAACCCACTTGCACCCTATAGGCTTTATCCCTTCAGGTGGGTCAACCAAGTTCCAAACTTGGTTTTCATACATGGAATCCATTTCCGACTTCATGGCACCAAGCCACTTATCCCTTTCTGAACTTGTCAACACTTCTTCATAACCGTAGGCTCTCATCATCAATGAGTAACACGCTCGATTCGATTCACTTATGAGAAATCCATATCTCTCAGGAATATTGCGTGTTCTACCAGATCTACGAAGATGTGGTGTTACAATAGGTCCAGCCGATTGCTCATCACTATGAGTTATCGGCTGTTGTGCTTCACCAGGTATCTCATCAATGTCTATTTGAGTCTCTCGAGCCTCCTCAAGCTCGACGACACTCCCACTATTTTCTTGCAAGAGAAACTCTTTCTCTAGAAACACAAAGATGCCTCAAACAAACACCTTTTGTTCCACAGATGATAGAATTGGTAACCCTTGTTTCCTTAGGTATCCAATAAATAGACATTTATCGACTTAGCATCCAATTTGTCCGACATCCCGCTTCACATAAGCAGGACAACCCCATATCTTCAAGTAAGATACATGAGGTTTCTTCCATATCTCATATGGAGTAGTTGAGACTACCTTGGTAGGCATTCTGTTTAACAAGTAAACAGCTGTCTGAAGTGCATAGCCCCAAAAGGATTTGGGAAGAGTCGCATGATTCATCATTGACCTGACCATGTCCAACAAGGTCCTAAGATGCGCCTCTCGATACACCATTATGTCAGTGGTGTATAGGGCGGAGTCCATTGAGACAATATACCATCATTCTTAGATAATCAAGAAACTCTTGACTTAAGTATTCACCACCTCGATCCGATCGAAGTATTTTAATACTCTTGTCATGTTGTTTCTCTACTTCATTTCTGAATTCTTTGAACCTTTCAAAGGCTTCAGACTTGTGTTTCATCAAGAACACATACCCAAACCGTGAGTGATCATCGGTGAAGGTAATGAAGTAGCTATAGCCTCCTAAAGCTTGAGTTGACATAGGTCCACATACATCAAGATGTATTAGACCTAGTAACTCTCCCAATCGCTCACCTTTTCCAAAGAAAGGTAACTTAGTCATCTTGCCTTTTAAGCATGATTCGCATGTATCGTATGAATCCAATTCAAACGATTCCGAATTCCACATCGGTGTAATTCGGACATGCTTTCTTGCTTATATGGCCAAGACGACAATGCCACATATAGGAGTCTATTTGATTATCCTTTCGAGCACGCTGTTGCTCGCTTCGATATTGAAAATGTCACCGGATACGCCCAACGATAAATACCATTGCTTAAAGTTCCAAATCCATAAAGAACTCCATTCAAAGTTATGTAACAACAATTGTTACTAAAAGTCAAATGGAAACCCATTTCTATTTAAACAAGAAATAGAAATGATGTTCTTTATCAACGAAGGAACATAAAAGCAATTGTCAGCTTCTAAGACAAGTCCTACAGGAGTTCCAACAAATACGCGATGGCGAGTGCAAGAACTGCTTCCATTCCCAACACGTAAATTTGACTCTCCTTGACGAGTCTTCTTCTATTCCTTAGCCCATGTATGTCATTACATATATGTGAGCCACACCCAAAGATCCAATACCCAAGTGTCTAAGGAAATAGAATGACAATCAATAAAGAAGATTTCAAGAAGATGGGGCATCCGATGCCTTATCCTTCTTCACGGACTCAAGATAAATCTTGCACTTTCTTCAAGAATGGCTCTCCTTGCCATAATGATGGCAAGTTTCCTGTGCTAGTTCTACCTTCTTAGCCTTCTTCTTCTTTCCCTTCTCATTGCCTTTGACTTCCTCTTAGAACCTTTCTTCGAGGAATCAACTAACAAAGACTGCCCCCTCACTCATGCTTCTCAAGACTCCACGCCTCTTCAAAGATATCGAGCAAGACTACCAGATGAACCTTCTAGCATCTCAGAGGTGAAGAGGAGCGTTGAGACTTCGAACCTTTCGAATCTCACTTGCTCATCAACCAACTCTCAAAGATGAAGGACTACGATATGAGCATCCATATGCTCATGCTGCTTTTATAGCTTGGGTTCCATCGTGGCTAGCATGATGCAACTTGTCAGTTCAGAATCAGTCACATGTTTCTGATAGACCAACAATTGGTCCGGAGTTGCACCGTCACTAGGATGGGCGGGAAGAGGCGCTTCAAGGACATACGCAAGCTTTTCACCTTGATAACAATTCTCAGGTTTCTAAGTCAGTCCAAAAAGTTAGGCCCAGTCAGTTTGTTTGAATCCAAAATAGTGCGCAAATTCAAAAACATCATGATCAATTTATTGACCTAGAAATACAAAATGAGCATATATGAGAAAGATGATTTTAAAATGCATCAATATACATTTATAAATCCCATTCATTTTTCGAATTTCAAAAACCCCAAAATCACTTCGGGAGATTGTAGGTCCATCTCCGAATGGGCTGATATCCATCATAGTTATGAACAACCTTGGAGAGAGTCCAACAAGCCATTCATAACTACGACGGTAGGTATCTTCTATACCGATTGCATATCACGTATATGCAACTATCACAATGTGCTATCAACTAATTGAATGTTCACACATACATCGGGTTGTTAACACATTAACAAGTATGCATCATATGCATAGCACCCAACTTCACCTCCCTTTACATCGACCTTGGAGAGAGTCCAACAAGCCGATGCTCCAGGTTAAAGCCAACCCATTAATCGGGACATAGTTTTAATATGGTTAGAGCGCATTCAACCAATTAGCCCAGCTTGGAGAGAGTCCAACAACCAAAGCTAACGATTGACCTCTGACTCTTACCATATTAGTATTAAACTATTCCATGGTTTGAACATATTCAGGTTCGAGCCGGGCTTGGAGAGAGTCCAACAACCCAAACAAGAAACAGAACTCTGGTTCTAACCATATTAATGGAAGGTGTAGGCTTTAATATTGATTAAGGGTTTTTATGTCTCATCCTCTTTGCATGCAAATAACTATTATCTACATGGCATGGCATACATGGCATACATCTACATGTCACGACACGCATGGCATAATGTTATGCATCTAATGCAATTACATGGCATACAATTATGTCATGTATATAATTTCCTTATATGTCATAACTATTTATGGAAATAAAATATGTTTAAGATTTGATTCTCCAAATCAAATCATAATTAATTTAGGAAACAAATTTCCAAATCTAATCACATATTTTATTCATGGAATTATTTGATTAAGGAAAATCTATTTAGGAAACCAATTTCCTAAATCATTAAAACTACTTATGGAAATAAAATATTTTAAGATTTGATTTTCCAAATCAAATCATGATTAAATTAGGAAACAAATTTTCAGAATCTAATCAAATATTTTATTTATGGAAAATATCAATTTCCATAAATACTTCCAACTTTCCAAAAGTGGAAGATTTCCATAAATACTTCTAGACTTTCCAAAATTAAAAATTTTCCATAAATACTTCTAAATTTCCAAAATTTAGAAAATTTCCAGAAATACATTATGACTATCGCAAAACCATTTTACGATTATGTCGAAACACAACATGGGCTCTGATACCACTGTTGGGTTTCCGGCACCGCGGCGTGTGTGTGTTCGATCATGTTTCGTAAACATGAGCACAGCGGAAGCAATTAAAAATAATAAATCTATATTTATTACAACACACACAACACACGCATGCATATTACAACAAGTGTAGACATAACCGTAAATTAAAATTTACAATAAAAGGAAATTTATCTACGTTATACCTTTCATATGACGTATAGCGGGAACGGCATCAACCGGAACGATCCTCGTAAGAATCGTCTCTATCCGTATCCACGCCGAGCTCCTCGGGATGACTTCGCTAAGCCATGAGCTTCGTCTTCGTACGGGTTACTAGCCTCGTGTCGAAGACGACGTGATCGAGAGATGATCACAATCCGAATCCAAATTCGGATCCAAAACCGAGTCCTCAAAACTCGATTCTCCGGAGAGGTATTCGTCAACCGTTTGACGAATCCTTCGTCCCCCACCTCAGAGGATTACCGGAGATCAAATCCCCGGTAAGTTAGCCACTGTCGGAGCACTAACCGTCGTCCAAACGACGCTCCGACAACAAAGAAACAAGCTGTCCAGAAAAACTGGACAGCTTTTGGTGGAGGAATAGAGGCCGGCCAAGGAGAGATGGAAGCTCACCTTATCACCGAACCTAGAGGAGATCACCGGAGGGTCGCCGGAGGTTCACCGGCTGAAGCTTGGTCGCCGGCAACAAGTTGGACGGCGGCACAAGAGGTTGGGCGGCGGCACACTAGGGTTGGCGCCGAAAACCTCCTTCAAGGGGTGGGCGGCAACTCCAAGGGCTAGGGTTTTGGATTAGTTAGGGTTTAACAATCCCTTAAGCCCTCTTTTATAGAGAACTAATTCTCTTAATGGTTAATGGATCATATCCATAAAGCCCGTTAACCCGCTCCATTAGGATAAGTTAAAATTAAACCAAACCATGATGGTTTATTTTAAGTTAAAACGAACCGAACCAACTTTTGGTTCATTCGTTTAAAATAAACCAAACCCTTTGGTTTATTCTCATCCATTGGATTAGAACCAAACCATTTTGATTCATCCATTATGTCTTCATAAGACACGGCCCATCCATGCTTCCATTGCGACTGAAACAATTTCATGCTCGCTTTATGTTTGGTCCAACCAAACATAGTTTCTCTCGGTCTGAGAATCCCATTCTCAAGCTCGTTTTAAATCCTTTGGATTACACTCGTTGTGCGTGTGACCAAATAGGTTCTCGGTTTATGTTGGCCGCCTATAATTAACCATTAATTATAGAACGATCATGAGTGGCACCTAGTAGTACATCATGATCCCCAATTAACCAAAAGATCAACGGTTGATCCGTAACTATTTCAAACCCTTCAAGAGCTCGAATGAATCGTGCCCCATTCCCTTCACTCATCTTATACCCACTTGGTTCAGACATGGTCTATTGTGTCGGGCCTCACTAGGTCGACTACGCCACACCTAGCCCAAGTATCATTTCCTCGTCCTACGGATTCTAGTTACTCCACATGTATCGAAGAGTACCTTACTCTAAACATGTAATGTTTTGGCCAAAGACTTTAGTAACAATCCGACGAGAGGCCATGGGTATACATCTCCTCGCAAGGAGTGGTGAATCCTTTATAGGCTATTCAAACACCTTCGATCACTGACTTATACCCAATCATCTCGGTCCACATCTCCTGAGATGTTTGCTTAAGATGTCAAAGCATAAGTCTCCATGATCAAGATGACTTGAATACCGCAAGTCAAAGGAACATCGCACTTAAGCCACAAGAAGAACTTCATTGACATATCTATATATGCAGAGAACCATATGAAGTCTTACGGCTGGTCACTCCAATGAACTAGTTACCATAACTAGCATCCACGATTAACTCCGGACATCACAATGTCTCCAGCCAGTGAGAATCAGCTGCTTGGATACACCAAGGAGTATACCTCATGCTATCTCGATGTAATCGATGGTGTCCAAATCCATCAATTCATCGACTAGGATAATTCCGATACATCACAATTACACATGTAGAGATACTCACTAGTTGTGATCCAATCACAAATTCTCTCATGCCGTGAATCGTATCGTGACATTCAAGAAATGAGTTTAAGATCCAATCAAATACATAAACATGTATACTCAAATAGTGAATCTTCATTTATCATATAAATGGTTCATACATAAGGCGATTGCCTTAGGACATCTCTCATGGATATTAATTGAATCTTCCATGATAGCGTTCTGTTTCATTAGAGTCTCCAATAGTTCCTTAGTTTTTGATGCTATTGGCACTCCTAGGTAGCGAAATGGCATCATCCCTTCATGGTTAGCGCTTTCTCCCTTTGTTCCACATATATATACTTGATTTCGCCATGTCTGCGATAAACAATCCATTACCTGCGTCACCTCGGCGGATCATCCGCGTATACAATGTGGGCTATTCTTTGATGTTCACACTTTGGATGAAAAATGAAAATCGGCGCTAGTGCGATCAGCGCAAGATACTCCATGCATAATCCAAATAGATATGGTGATAGGGGATCTCCTTGTCTGAGTCCTCTTCCTCCTTTGAAAAAACCCGTGAATGTTCCCATTGATAGCTACTGAATATGATGTGGTAGTGACATTCTTTAATCCACATGATGTACATTTCGCTGCAAAGCTTTGAGGACCTCTGCAAGAAGCTCCTGAATCAAAGGCTTTTTAGGTCCACTTTGAGTATACACGCGGAGAGACACCCTTTTCCTTGTGTAATTGCGCATAAGTTCTTGTGCGGTGTATGTTGTCCACTATCTTTGCGTCCTTGCACAAATCTTTGTCTGCGGATGGAGATGGTTTGCAATTTTTGCCCCTTACTTGCTAGGATCTTGAGATTATTTTGTAGAAAAGAAGAATCGGTCAAAATCACGCACCTTCTTTGGCATGGGATTAGTGAGATTAGTGTGATTCGAGGATTTTAGCTTGACCATTTTCAAGAACTCCTTGAATTATGATGTCGCTTGTACCCATGCATGCTTGAAGAATTTTGAATTGTATCCATCCGCTTTGAGATCCCCAATGTCAAAAGAGCTTCTTTTATTTCTTCCTCTGTCGGTAACTGATTAATCTCGTTGTACTTGGTTAGTTGTTTGCCAAATTGGATGCATTCCTTGAAACTGTCTTGTGTCCTTGCTCCTAAGTGCTCTTGGAAGTAGGTTAGAAATTCCTGCACCACCTCATCTGTGGAGTTGGTGACCTCCCCATTGCTCTTTTCAATTGCTACTATTTCCCGTCGTTTGTTGTTCCGTTTAACCATGGCATGGAAAAAACTTGTGTTCTTGTCTACTCCTCGAAAATACTCATGTTTGGCTTTTTGTAGGTAGAGCATTCCGCCCTCTGTGGTCTTTTCCTTATTGCTTGGTAGTTATCCTCCATGTGACCTTGAATTAATCCTTCTGTCTCTCTCTTAGGCGCTTTGCGCTTTCTCTTGGATGTGTTGAATAATGTTTGATTGAGCTTTTGAGATCGGATTTAAGTAATTTTAGCTTTTCACCTGCAATTCTCTGAATTTGTTTTCCATTGATCCTCCACTAACTTCCTAAAGCTAGGGTGCAATAACCACATATTGTAGAATTTGAGCAGTTTTTTTTGTACTTCCTAGCATATACTGATTGCATGATCCGATGTGGTTCAGTGCTTTGAAATCAAGAAACTACTCTGGTTTTGCTCCATCCATTCTATTCCCCATTGCGATCGATCAAGTTTGCTTACTATGGCCATTCGTCCATGTGTATTGCACCCAATGGATCTCAAATCTTGGACTCCGCCCTAAGATAAACTCTTGAAAATCAAGCGTGAGGTCCTTGCCATTCCCCCCTTCCTATCGGGTAATAGAATTAAAATCCCTAGGATTAACCATGGCATCTCCATACCCATTTGCACTGACATCCCCACATTGCTGCTTGTGATTGATAATTGTCCATAAACAAATGTGTGCATATGCCTTTCTGTCACTTTGCATTCCCATTGTGTATCAATTGCTCTTCCCATTGTTGGATCCAGTTGATTGTGGGTCCCATATAAGTAGCATCCTCGCTTTGGATTGGTGAAAGTTTCTCCATTTCCCATCCAAACCTCTTCCTCTTTCATTGTTAGATTCATTGTTGAGTTAACTTTGGCTCTAGTATGGCTAGCGCACCCATCTTTTGCGTCAGAAGGAGATCCGAAACCACCTTCTGCTTGAGGCCTTTATTTAGGCCTCTTACATTCCACGATCCGATCTTCATGATTGTGCGGTAGGCCTTCCTAGAGCCATGTTGGTACCATCTTCCTTTTCTTGGTTCATCCCTTTGTCCATGCTTGTCCCTTTCTCCAGTTGGCCCCATGGACCATCTTGCTCCGCATGCCGCATCCCAGCCTCCCTTTGATGTTCTATCACTGCCGCTCGTGACCCATCTGCTTTTATATTCATTTGCAAGTCTTGATTACACCATGTTGCGGTAGAGCAAGCTGAGTATAATTAGCGAGGCCGGTGCTCACGTATGCAATCCCCCGATACATTTGCGTCTTCTATAGTTCCCCCTTTGTCATTTCCATTTCCTTTCCGGCCTCCCGTGTTATCCTGTGTTCCTTTGACTGATGCTACTGGTGTTTGTTCTTGTCCCTGTCCAAAGCCCGTGTTATTCTGCTCTGTTCTTCCCGTGACTGGTAAGTCATATCTGGCTATCCTGGCTACCACATTATTCTGTTGCCCCTGCAAGCTCTGCAAGTTCCACTTTATCTTACCCTTGTTTTGTTCCAACCCCCTAATGGTTTGTCTCGTGATCCTCTGATTTGAAATTACGCATAATGTATCTGCCTTGTTCAGTTGTTGATTTCCTACGGTTGCTTTGACTTCTTTGTTGCCGTATTCTATTTGCTTCCTTTTCTGCCTTGTAAGCACTGGGTTGTAGCCTGATGTGTGGTTTGATGTCCCATTTCCTTGTCCCTTTTCAACATCCCGAACAGTTCCATTCGTATTACTCAGCAGATCAGTATCCTGTAAGTTTTTCCCCTGCGTGCCAGCTTGTGTGTAAGTGTCCATTGCTTCTTTGCCCTTCCCTCCTTGTGTTATTGCACTCTGAGATCCCCTTCCACTTGTTTGCTCCTGTGCGTCCATGCCTCCTTGAGTTCGCCGTTGATCTGTTTCCTCCCCGGCTATATCTTGCTGTGTTTGCATCTCATGATCCCTGCCACCTTCTGCGCATTTTGACCGGTTTTGCTGTTGCAGTTCTGGCGGCTCTTCCCATTCTTTGTATTTTATGATGTTGGCCAGTGTTTCCCCACTTCCCATCTTTATTTCCAGCTATTTTTCCTGTTGTTTCCCTTCCTCATTACTTTGCGCCATACCTTGATGAAGATCTAGGTTACTGGAACTATATTTTTGTGTGTCATTGGAAATACCCATTCCTTTAGCTGGTTCCATCTCTTCATCATCTACTGCAACTACTTCCAGGATTCCTTGTCGATCTATCTGTCCCTTGAACTTTAGTGCATGTGTTCCCTCCTGACTTCCTTGTTTCAGCGTGCCAAACTTTGCGCCAGCTCCCTGTTTCAGCGTGCCAATTATTGTGCCGGTCCCTGCTTCGCTTTGGAAATTGTTTCTGTTTCCTGTCGAAACTCCCTCCTCCCTTTGCCAGAAATGCCTCTTTGATGATGATTCATACTGGCTATCCTTCCTCCTGCTATCCATCCTTTTATCACCTTGCTGGTTTCCTTGGTTTCGATGAATTCCTTTGCCTCTTTGGCTTCCTGGGCTGTGTATATGTCGAGCTGCATCTGCTCTTGCCTGATTTATGTGCACCTCTTCTTCTTGTTGTTTCTTCCGTTGTCCCTTACACTTCTTGCCCCACGCAGCAGTATGTTCCCAACCCTGGTCCTCCTCCCTTATATGCTGTTTCCTACCTTCATTTGTTCCTGCCCCCTCTGTCTGATCCCTCTCCGTAACTGCACTATTGCTATCTCCCCCGTATAGTATTATTTGTTGTCCTGTGGTCTCTGCTGCCCCTGTGGCTGCCACTGATGATTGTCTTCGCACATTCAATGGACAGGTTCCTTGGTAGTGACCCATTTGCCTGCATCTATTACATAGTTTCATGCTTGATTGATTTCCAAATCAATATCCATGCCATCTGGTAGTGTAACATCAATCTTTGTAGGTAACTCCTTTGTGATATCAACTTCAACCAGGACTCTTGCATAGTTCACTCGTTCCCTTATCTTCGTGTATCTGTCTGTATATAGCGGCATGCCAACTTGCGATGCAATTTTACTTAATCCTGAGATAGACCAGCAGTCCAGTGGCAGTCCATGGATTTGCATCCACATAGGGATGTGGGCGTGAGTCTCTCGTCTGAAAGGAAAACATGCCGGCAGAATCTTCAGATACAGAGGACTCCCGTACGCAATGTAAGGCCCTCCAGTCAGAACAGCATCTCGCAATTCTTTGCTTGTAAATTTAAAGACCATCCACAGTGAGTTGTGCGTGAGGAGCTTATGTGGCGCCTTCCATCTTGTTGTGATTTCTTTCAGTGCTCGCCATCCTGGAAACCTCCCCAAGAATCTTCCTATCAGACAGAAACCTACTGACTCCTCTATTGCTTCCAGGTCTTCATTCTCCAGTTTTGTGCGCCCTTCCTGTTTCTGGAATTGCCTTAATGTAGTGTCCGATGCACTTAATCTGTTTTTCTTGAAGAGATCACCCATAACCCTGCTCTTGGGGTTGTTGTTCTTGATGTCTTCGGGCAGGTGTTTCCTGTGATTCCGTTGATGTTGCTCTTGATGCAGGGGGATCTTCCGGTCTTGCTCCTTCTGTTACTCCTACCTGCTGAGGATGTCCCACTTTGCTTGCTGCCACACCTCCCGGAATTGCACTTGCATGCGCCGGCGGTGACTTGGGGGGCTCCAGGTTCCCTTTGACAATTTCTATCTTATCTAGCTGTAAGATCTTCCAGGCTCGTTTCGCAGTCTTTCCCATTCCTTGCCGCCACAGGTGCCCTAAGTTAACCGGGTTATGGGCCTTAAATGCGATCTAGGAAGAGTGGTCCCGGGCGAACGTTCACTAGATCCGAAATTTTGAAAAGCGAACGTTCCTTTTGCCTTCTCGTTGTCCGTGCATTTCGTACAATACGTCTTCTGTTGCTCACCTACCACCGTCCTTGTCTTCCTTCTTCCTCCCGTCTCCGGCGAACTCTGGATCTGGCCCCCTATTCCATCAGAGGGAATACTGTACGCTGGGTTCTCCTTGAGAGTTTTAGAAGCAGCCGCTGGAGGCTCCTTGAGAGCTTCGGGGTCCGCCGCTTGTTCTAAACTTGATTCCGCTGCTCCCAGTTTCGTCACCACCCTATTTCGCTACCTGGTGCCCTTCCTCCACTTCTCTTCAGTTGCTAGCTGGTGTCTTCCTTCTCCTGCATGACTGGTTGTGTTGCATATACATACCTTGGGTTTTGCCAAAGAAGGGTCCTTACGCCCTTGTGTCTCGGTCCACGCCCCACAGACCCTCTCGATTTCGCGCTCTCCCTGGTTTCCTTGGCTTGTTGTATCTCCCCTTGCATGAGTGTTCCTTACCAGCTCCTTGGGCTCAGGTGATGCCGTCGCTGCTATCCCAGCAGCCACCACAGCCTTCACCGCCTCCTGCAGACACACGAGGTGCCTTCGCCGTTGTCCTAGCCTTCCGAAACCAGCCTCCACCCGCCGAGATCCCACGAAGGTGCCGTCGCTGTTGTCCTAGCCTTCCGAAACTAGCCTCCGCCCATCGAGATCCCACGAAGGTTTAGAGTATGGTACTCTTGGATATATGTGCAGTAACTAGAATCCGGAGGACGAGGAAGTAATACTTGGGCTAGGTGTGACGTAGTCAACCTAGTGGGGACTGACACAATAGACCATGTCATGAACCAAGTGGGTATAAGATGAGTGAAGGGAATGGGGCACAATTCATTGTAGCTACTGAAGGATTTCAGAAAAGGTCTGGGATCAACCGTTGATTTTCTGGTTAATTGGAAATCATGATGTACTACTAGGTGTCACTCATGATCATTCTATAATTAATGGTTAATTATAGACAGCCAACATAAATCGAGAACCTATTTGGTCACACGCACAACGAGCTTAATCCGAAGGATTTAAAACGAGTTTGAAAATAGGATTCTCAGATCGAGAAAGACTAGGTTTGGTTGGACCAAACATAGAGCGAGCATAAAATGGTTTCAGTCGCATCGGAAGCATGGATGGCCGAGTCTTATGAAGGCATGATGGATCAGCCAAATCGATTTGGTTCTAATCCAATGGTGGAAAATAAACCAAAGTGGTTTGGTTTGTTTTAAACAAATGAACCAAAGTTGGTTCGGATCGTTTTAACTCAAAATAGGCCAACGCGGTTTGGTTTATTTTAACTTAAGTTATTGGAGTGGGTTAACAGGTTTTGGTTATCAACCAATAACCGTTAGGAGAATGTGTTCTCTATAAAATCATAGCTTAAGGGTTTTTCATGGAGAATTAATTGGTTCAAGGGTTTTGGAAACCCTAGCCTCTTCTCCTCTTCCTCCTCTAAGGTTGCCGCCCATCTCTTCTGTCGCTGCCCAAGCCTATTGCAGCTCCTCCTCCTCGCTGCCGGCCACCCACTAGCTGCCGATGACTCCTCCGGCCATCCTCCCTTGGCCACCGGCGACCAAGGAGCAACCGGCCATTGATTGGCCAACCATCTTCTCCACCACCACAAGCTGTCCAGTTTTGGACAGCTTGTTTCTCTCTTCGTAGAGAGGTCATTTGGTCGACGTTTTGTGCTCCGACAGTGACCTACTTGCTGGGGATTGGATCTCCGTCAATCCTCATAGGTGGAGGATTAAGTTTTAATCAATTAGTTGACGAAAACCGCTTCCGAGAAGCGATTTTGCGAAACTCGGTTTTGGGATCCAAATTTTATTCGGATTGTGATCGTCTCTTGGATCACGACTTTGACACGAGGCTAGTGACTCTTGCAAAGATATGGCTCATAGCTTTGTGAAGCTATCCCGATGATACTTGGTGTGGATACGGATAGAGGCGATTCTAGCGAGGGTCGCTATGGTTGATGTCATTCCTGCTACACATGATTCGTCAGGTATAACTAGAATAAATTTTCTTTTATTGCAAAATTTAAAATAGCAATTATGTCTGCACATGTTGTATCCTTTGCATGTGTGTGGTGTGTGTTGTAATAAAAGTTTATTACTTTTTTTTTTGTTGTGTGATGTTTACGAAACGTGCTTGAACACAACACCCACGTTACTGCCGGAGAAACCCAACAGTGGTATCAGAGCCAGGTTGTGTTTCGACATAATCGTAAAATTATTTTGCGATAGTTATAATTGTATTTATGGAAATATTCTACTTTTGAAAAGTTTAGAAGTATTTATGGAAATTTTAATTTGTAAATAAATTCAAATTGGAAGTTTCCCAATATGATTAGGAAATTTGTTTCCTAAATTAGATTTGACTTTCCTTAATTAACACTTTCCATAAATAAAATATGTGATTAGATTTGGAAATTTGTTTCCTAATTTAATCATGATTTGATTTGAGAAATCAAATCTAAAACATATTTTATTTCCAAAATAGTTATGACAAATAAGAAAACTATTTGTACATGTCATAATTGTATGCCATGTAATTGCATTAGATTCATATCATTATGTGATGCGTATCATGACATGTAGATGTATGTCATGTGTGTCATGCCATGTAGATAATAGTTATTTGCATGCAAAGAGGATGAGACATTAAAACCCTTACACAATATTAAATCCTACACCTTCCATTAATATGGTTAGAACCGGAGTTCTGTTTCTTGTTTGGGTTGTTGGACTCACTCTAAGCCCGGCTCGAACCTGAACATGTTCAAATCATTGGAATACTTTAACACTAATATGGTAAGAGTCAGAGGTCAATCGATAGTTTGGGTTGTTGGACTCACTCCAAGCCTGGCTAATTGGTTGAATGCCCTCTAACCATATTAAAACTATTTCACGATTAATGGGTCGGCTCTAACTTGGAGCATCGATTTGTTGGACTCACTCCAAGGTCGATGTGAAGAGAGGTGAAGTTGGGTGTTGTGCATATGATGCATACTTGTTAATGTATTAACAACCCAATGTATGTGTGAACATTCAATTCGTTGATAGCACATTGTGATAGTTACATATATGTGATATGTAATCGTTATACTTGATACCTACCATCATAGATAAGAATGGCTTATTGGACTCACTCCAAGGTTGTTCTTATCTATGTTGGATATCAAGCCATTCAAAGATGGACCTACAATCTCCCGAATTAATTTTGAGGGTTTTTTATTTCAAAAAATGAATGGCATTTTGTAAAAGTATGTAGATGCATTTTAAATCATCTTTCTCATATATGCTTGATTTGTATTTCTAGGTTAATCGCTTGATCATGATGTCTTTGAATTTGCATTCTATTTTGGATTCGAATAAATTGGCTAGGCCGAACTTCTTGGACTGACTTAGAAACTTGAGAATTGTTCTCAAGGTTAAAAAGCTTGCGAATGTCCTCGAAGGGCCTCTTCCCGCCCGTCCTAGTGATGATGCAACTCCGGATTAATTGTTGGCCCATCAGAAACATGTGAGTGATTTTTAACTAGTGAGTTGCATCATGCTAGCTGTGATGGTACCCGAGCTACAGAAGCAACATGAGCATATGGATGCTCATAATGTAGTCTTTAATCTCTATGAGTTGTTTGATGAGCAAGTGAGATCCGAAAGGTTCGAAGTCTCTAAGCTCTTCTTCACCTCTGAGATGCAAGAAGGTTCATCTATGGTACTGCTCAACATGCTAAAGACTGTGGAGCTTTCTGTGAAGCATGAGCAGTGGATGGTGTTTTTAGTTGATTCTTTGAAGAAAGGTTCTAAGAGGAAGTTAAAGGAACAACATAAGGGGAAGAAGAAAAAGGCTAAAAAGACAGAACCAGCTCAAAAGGGTACTTGCCATCATTGTGGTAAGGAAGGCCATTCGCAAAGAAACTGCAAGATTTATCTTGAGTCCGTGAAGAAGAATAAGGCATATAATGCCCCATCTTCGTTAGATATCTTCGTTATTGATTGACATTCTATTTCCTCAGACACTTGGGTATTGGATACTGGGTGTGGCTCACATATATTTAATGACATACATGGGCTAAGGGATAGAAGAAGACTCGTCAAGAGAGAGTCAAATTTACGTGTTGGGAATGGAGCAAAGGTTGTTGCACTCGCCATCGGAACGTATTTGTTGAAACTCCCTACAGGACTTGTCTTAGAACTGGACAATTGCTTTTATGTTCCTTCGTTGATAAAAAACATCATTTCTATTTCTTGTTTGAATATAAATGGGTACCATTTAACTTTTAGTAACAATTGTTGTTACATAACTTTGAATGGCGTTCTTTATGGGAATGGAACTTTAAGCAATTGTATTTATACGTTGGACATATCCAGTGACATTTTCAATATTGAAGCGAGCAACAAGCATGCTCGGAAAGATAATCAATTAGCCTCCTATATGTGGCATTGTCATATTGGCCATGTAAGCAAGAAACGCATGTCCGAATTATACCGATGTGGAATTCTGGAATCATTTGAATCTGATTCATTCGATATATTCGAATCATGTTTAAAAGGCAAGATGACTAAGTTACCTTTTATTGGAAAAGGTGAACCGGTGGATGAGTTGCTTGGTCTAATACATATTGATGTATGCATACCTATGTCAACTCAAGCTCTAGGAGGCTATAGCTAATTCATTACCTTCACCGATGATCACTCACGATTTGGGTATGTGTTCTTGATGAAACACAAGTCTGAAGCCTTTGAAAGGTTCAAAGAATTCAGAGGTGAAGTAGAGAAACAACTTGGCAAAAGTATTAAAATACTTTGATCTGATCGAGGTGGTGAATACTTGAGTCAAGAGTTTCTGGATTATCTAATGGACAATGGTATATTGTCCCAATGGGCTCCGCCATATACACCGCAGCATAATAGTGTATTTGGGAGGCGAAACCGAATCTTGTTGGACATGGTTAGGTCGATAATGAATCACGCGAATCTTCCCAAGTCCTTTTGGGGCTATGCACTTCAGACTACTGTTTACTTGCTAAACAGAGTTCCGACCAAGGTAGTCACTACTACTCCATATGAGATATGAAATAGTAAGAAACCTCATTTATCTTACTTGAAGATATGGCGTTGTCCTGCTTATGTGAAGCGGGTTGTGTCAGACAAGTTGGATGCTAAGTCTGATAAATGTCTATTTATTGGATACCCTAAGGAAATGAGGGATTGCCAATTCTATCATCCTATGGACCAAAAGGTGTTTGTTTCAAGGTATGTTGTGTTTCTAGAGAAAGAGTTTCTCTTGCAAGAAAATAGTAGGAGTGGCGTTGAACTTGAGGAGGTTCAAGAGACTCCAGTAGACATTGACGAGATATCTGGTCAAGCACCTCAACCGATAACTCATAGTGATGAGACATCGGCTAAACCTATTGTGACACCAAATCTTCGTAGATCTTGTAGGAAACGCAATATTCCTGAGAGATATAGATTTCTAGTAAGCGAATCGAATGACGTGTTACTCATTGACGATGAGGAGCTTACCAGTTATGAAGAAGTTCTGAAAAGTTCAGAAAGGGACAAATGGCTTGAAGCCATGAAGTCAAAAATGGATTCCATGTATGAAAATCAAGTTTGGAACTTGGTTAACCCACCTGAAGGCATTAAGCCTATATGGTGCAAGTGGGTTTTCAAGAAGAAAATCGACATGGATGGTAATGTGATTACCTATAACGCTAGATTAGCGGCGAAAGGCTATCGTCAAAAGAAAGGTGTTGATTATGACAAAACCTAATCACCAGTTGCTATGCTTAAATCCATTCAGATGCTCCTGGCCATAACGGCTCATTATGATTATGAGATATGACTTATGTATGTGAAAATGACTTTCCTTAATGGAAACTTACTCGAGGATGTGTATATGATACAACCTGAGGGTTTCACATCGATTGATAAAACCAAGGTATGCAAACTTTGGCAGTCCATATATGGATTGAAGCAAGCATCCAGGAGCTGGAATATCCATTTTGATGAGGCAATCAAAAGGTTTGATTTCTCACAAAATCCAGACGAACCTTGTGTGTACAAGAAGGTTAGTGGGAGTGCAGTCATGTTCCTAGTATTGTATGTCGATGACATATTACTTATAGGAAATGATATTTCTGTCTTACAGTCAGTTAAAATTTGGTTATCCAAAACATTCTCCATGAAAGACCTAGGAGAAGCGACCTACATTATTGGGATCAAGATCTATAGAGATAGATCGAAACAGTTGCTTGGTCTTTCGCAGTCTATATATATAGACCAAGTGCTAAAGAGGTTTAGCATGTCGGAATCCAAGAAAGGTTTCCTTCCTATAAGGCATGGGATACACCTTTCGAAGTCTATGTGTCCACGCATAAAAGACGAGAGGATTTGTATGAGTAAGATTCCCTATGCATACGCAATAGGATCTATCATGTATGCTATGTAATGTATGAGGCCCGATGTATCGTATGCTCTGAGTGTCACGAGCAGATATCAATCTGAACCAGGAATAGATCATTGGGCAGTTGTTAAGACAATCCTTAAGTACTTAAGAAGAACTAAGGGTGTGTTCCTAATATATAGAGAGGGTGATATGGTAATACACGGGTATACGGATGTCAACTTCCAGGAAGACAAGGATGATTCTAGGTCTTAGTCTGGGTACATATTCACCATGAATGAAGGCGCAATAAGCTGGAAAGGTTTCAAGCAAGACACCATAGCAGATTCTGCCACTGAGGTCGAATAATTGTAGCTTCTGAAGTAGCAAAGGAAGCGGTTTGGATCAAGAAGTTCATCTCTGAACTTGATGTTGTCTCATCAATGATCCAAACATGTGCTTCACTGCTATCATCTGATCAGAGAGATCATCAGTAAGAAGGAAATACAAATCGGGAAGATTCCCACTAAAAGGAACTTAGCGGACCCTTTAACTAAGGCCTTGCCTCAAAGTAAGTTTAAGGGTCATGTTAGAGCTTATGGTATTGAATACCATGGCGATTCGCATTAGGTCAAGTGGGAGTTTGTTAGTAATATATGAGAGAAGTCCTAAGGCAATCACCTTATGGTTGTACCATTTATTAGATAAATGAAGATTCACTATTTGAGTATACATGTTTTCATGTATTTGATTGGATCTTAAACTCATTTACTTAATGTCCGCAATACGATTCACAGCATGAGAGAATTTGTGATTGGATCACAACTAATGAGTATCTCTACATGTGTAATTGTGATGTATTGAAATTATCCCTAGTCGATGAATTGATGCATTCGGACACCATCGATTCAGTTAAGACTGGCACGAGGTGTACTCTTTGGTTTATCGAAACAGCTGTTTCTCACTGGCTGGAGACATTGGGATATCCGGAGTTGATTGTGGATGCTAGTTATGGTAACTAGTTCATTGGAGTGACTAGCCGTAAGACTTCATATGGTTCTCTGCCGGTCATGAAGACTTATTCTTTGACATCTTGGTCATGAAGACTTATTCTTTGACATCTTAAGCAAGCATCTTCGAGGAGATGTGGACCCGGAATGATTGGGTATAAGTCGAAGTGGCCGAAGGTGTTTCAATAGCCTACAGAGGATTCACCGCTCCTTGCGAGGAGATGTATACCCAATGGCCTCTTGTCGGATTGTTACTAAAGTCTTTGACCAAAGCATTACATGTTTAGAGTATGGTACTCTTGGATACATGTGCAGTAACTAGAATCCGGAGGACCAGGAAGTAATACTTGGGCTAGGTGTGACGTAGTCAACCTAGTGGGGACTGACACAATAGACCATGTTCTAAACCAAGTGGGTATAAGATGAGTGAAGGGGATGGGGCACGATTTATTGTAGCTACTGAAGGATTTTAGAAAAGGTTCTGGGATCAACCATCGATTTTCTGGTTAATTGGAGATCATGATGTACTACTAGGTGTCACTCATGATCATTCTATAATTAATAGTTAATTATAGACAGCCAACATAAATCGGGAACCTATTTAGTCACACGCATAATGAGCGTAATCAAAAGGCTTTAAAACGAGTTTGAGAATAGGATTCTCAAATCGAAAGAGACTAGGTTTGGTTGGACCAAACATAGAGCGAGCATGAAATGATTTCAGTCGCATCGGAAGCATGGATGGGCCGAGTCTTATGAAGACATGATGGATGAGCCAAATCGGTTTGGTTCTAATCCAATGGTGGAAAATAAACCAAAGTGGTTTGGTTTGTTTTAAACGAATGAACCAAAGTTGGTTCGGTTCATTTTAACTTAAAATAGACCAACGTGGTTTGGTTTATTTTAACTTAAGTTATTGGAGCGGGTTAATGGGTTTTGGTTATCAACCAATAACCGTTAGGAGAATGTGTTCTCTATAAAAACATGGCTTAAGGGTTTTTCGTTGAGAATGAATTGGTGAAAGGGTTTTGGAAACCCTAGCCTCTTCTCCTCTTCCTCCTCTAGCGTTGCCGCCCATCTCTTGTGTCGTCGCCCAAGCTTATTGCAGCACCTCCTCGCCACCGGCCACCCACCAGCTACCGACGACTGGTCATTTGGTCGATGTTTTGTACTCCGACAGTGACCTACTTGCTTGGGATTGGATCTCCGTCAATCCTCATAGGTGGAGCATTAAGTTTTCGTCAATTGGTTGACGATAAATGCTTCCAAGAAGAGATTTTGCGAAACTCAGTTTTGGGATCCGAATTTGATTCGGATTGTGATCATCTCTTGGATCACAACGACTTCGACATGAGGCTAGTGACTCTTGCGAAGACGGGGCTCATAGCTTTGTGAAGCTATCCCGACGATACTCGGCGTGGATACGGATAGAGGCGATTCTAGCGAGGGTCGCTACGGTTGATGTCATTCTCGCTACACGTGATTCGTCAGGTATAACTAGAATAAATTTCCTTTTATTGCAAAATTTGAAATAGCAATTATGTCTACACATGTCGTATCCTTTGCATGTGTGTGGTGTGTGTGTTGTAATAAATAGTTTATTACTTATTTTTCTTCCGCTGTGTGTATGTTTACGAAACGTTCTCGAACACAACACCCACATCGGTGCCGAGGAAACCCAACACAGCTCTCAACACTTCTTGAAATTAGAGATATGGTTCATTATTTATATTTTCACTAACACCTATTACTTCTATATCCTCCAACGGTGATGAATAACTAGTATACATTTGTTTAAATATTTGAAGAAAACTAGAACTTGCAGCGATTGGTTTGATAATTAAATTATAACCTGATGCATCAACTATCATCCTCTGATATTGATTGAATTAATCATAATATCTTTGATCCCCACTAATTGGCATTTGTATGTTTCGTTCAACCTTTTCATCGGATATGAACGGTTCACCATGACATATCCAATTATAATAATTTGGGGTAAAACAAAATCAATAAAGATATTCTCAAACTTTATCACACTGAAAAAATTTACTATTGTGACACTTTTTGCATGGAACTTATTCTCATCCATAAACTCAACATTACTACGAGCAAAATTCAAAAATTATTCCAATCCAATAATAAATTCATCAGTTAAATCCTGATGTTCCAATAAGTTTTTTGTGTGCATCCAATTCCTTTCTTTCTCCATTTTTCTTGTTTCCAAATTTATATCAAGAATTAATTATATTCTCATCATTTTGCATCGATACAAATTAAATAATCAATTTATACTCAAAACAAATTCATTTAATACATATTTATTTTGGGTATGATATTGAATTTTAGACTATAACATATCAAACTAATAATAAATTTTTACAGTAAAAGAAATACATAAAAACAAACATTATATATATTATAGGATGATAAATGTAAATATTTCGACTAGAGAGTACCGTCACTGGTGAAAGTAATGTATAATGAGCTGATAAGTAGAATCCTTTGCATACGTATCAATCACCTAATCAAAGACGAATAATCGTGTGAGAAATTAAACCTATAGTAGATAAAACATTAAAATTTTGTACACTTTACATAAACCATTAAAGGGGGACAACACGTCTGTGAAAACCCCCCAAAGGGTGACACCCAAGAACTGGGATGACTTCGCGTGGGGGGAGGAGGGGGGAGAGGGTAACTAGCTCACTGGGCACCTGCTTGGCCCAAAGCGCAGTACCCCCACCCCACCCCGCACGCACGGGTGATGCCCTAGCGTAGGGTGTCGCCCCCACACGAAGCAATGCCCCCTTGGGGGTGAGGGCATCGATGGGCGACGTTGGTGGTCCAAGGGAACTAGATAGTCGAACCTGAGTTTTGATTATGGTAAAAGTTCAAATTTAAGTCATATTATGTCTTTATATTATGTGTCAAACTTGCAGGTCTTAATAAGTTTGCAAGATCAGAAGAGAAGTCCAACAGGTCATAGGATCAGGGGTTTGGAAAAGGTAAGCTCCATGTGAGGAGCGTCGTGTCCTTAGTATGGGGACAACCTTAGGCATTGATCCTGTTGGTGCAATCTACCCTGGTCACGATTGACCATACTCGAGTGGGACTCGAGTAGGGATTTGATTTTCGACCATGGTTTGCAATATGGTTTGACCATATGACTAGTGGATGGTATGGGACATCCAAGGTCATATGAGGGAGAAATCCAAGTCGGTCAAGGTTGACTGGACACTTGGTGTGGAGAAGTCCAAGTATGGTGACTTGGCAAGGAAAAGTCTAAGTATGGATACTTGGCAAGGGAAAATCCAAGTCGTTCAAGGGAGATCGGACACTTGGTGTTGGAAAGACCAACGGGGAGTTGGCGAGGGAAGTCCTGGAGAGTCTAGGAGACCGTGTTTGGCAGTGAAGTCCCGGACGAGGAGTCTTGATACTGAAGTTTGATAACAACATTTTAGTATATTATTTTGATCCTTAATTTCGATGTTTTTGATCTTCTCATATGATTATTTATTGATTATTATCATGTTTTACGAGTTGGGATTTATTTTGGACCTTATTGTAAATTCTTCTAAATTTTGGATTTATATGCAATTTTTTATCTCTTGTTTATAGGAGATCGAGATGAGTTAATGGACTAGACTGAAGTTGGATCAAATATGACTTCATCTAGGGTCATAAAGGGAATTTCAGGATGGATTAATCTGAGCCCTTCATCAAGATCAGAAGCGGTTTAATCAAAGGGTTCAAATATGTTTAATCTGAACCATCCGATGAGATCTGATTGATTCTGAGCCATCCATCTAAATCTGGAGAGATCCGGTCCATACACTCAGATCTATACATCTTAACCTTCCATCCAGATCAAGTTGATCGTGATCGTCCATTCAGATTGATCAGATCCGTCCATTCTAAATCGGAGCAATTTTAGTCGTCAGATCAGATCTAGGATTTGCGTTAATTAAGCTTGAGCAAATTTTGTCCGGCAGTCGGCTTTTCTTTCTCACGCTATTTCCTTCTCCGCCTTCTTCATTGTCGAGCTCCTCACCTTCCCTGTCGATCGCCGGAGAGGAAAGGGGATTCCCTCCTTCGGTGATCGGTGCCACTCCATATCCTTTACCACCAGCAGCATCATCTTCTCCCTTACCAAGCTTCGTCGTCGCCTTCTTCCTCCGCACTGAGTCTACCGCTTCTTCCATCCAAGCTCCGCCGTTGGAGAAGGGGGTTCCTCTCCAATCGGTGGTGGTCTTCTTGGTCTTCCACTTCATCTTCTTCCACTTCCACAGCTCCGGCGGTTTTGTTCTTAATCGCAGCTCCATCAGCACCACCGGTAGCCCTCCTTTTCTATTTCTTCTGGCCAGCACCTGTAGGGGATCTTTGGAAGCTAGAGGGGGTGTGAATAGCTTGTTTTCGTTTCTACAAAAATGATTAACGGAAGCACAACAAAAACAATAGTAAAGGAAATGAAAACACAATGCTAACACAAATCCTTTATGTGGTTCGGAGATAACGCTCATACTCCACGGCGATCCTTAAGGTGGATCAACCCTAATTAATCTCACTAAGAAGTTTTCTTTTTACAACAACCCTCCTCTTCTTACAAAAGATGAAGATGAAGTTTAG
Source organism: Wurfbainia villosa (assembly GCA_025175895.1). NCBI lineage: Eukaryota > Viridiplantae > Streptophyta > Magnoliopsida > Zingiberales > Zingiberaceae > Wurfbainia > Wurfbainia villosa. The sequence continues at coordinate 99,083,157 of CM045987.1, forward strand.
AGAGGAGGAAGGGAATTAAAAACACTAGAAAGCTTAGAAAATTCATGGAGGCTTGAGAGGATGATCAAAATGTAAGCATTAACCCTCTCAACCACCACAAGCCCTCTTTTTATAGAGAGAGGGATGTTTTTCTTGTTGGGCCTCAATCAATCGACTGATATACAAAGATCGTCGATCGTCATCGTTAACGGGCTTAACTCAAACACCAATTTGTGGGATTCATAATCGTCATCATCCAACGACACTCCCATCAGTCGACTGATCCATCCATCAGTCGACTGATGGAGTGATCAGTCGAGTGATCACGGTGCGTAGTCGAGTGATCACGGTGCGTAGTCGAGTGAGACTCCATTCTATGCCCGTGTTCGCCTTGATCAGTTGACTGCCACCGATTGGCGCCGATTACGGCGACATCACGATCGCCACGCCAAGGAAGTCGATCGCTCGGCCGCCTTTTCACCGACTCACCGAACACCCTAACAGTCGACTGATACTCGTCAAGTATGAATAATTCATACTTTAATTTACTCCCTAGACCTAGACTCAACCTTCTAGCTCTTCTTTAAGCCTTGCGCCTCTAGGATCCCTCCGAGTCCGCGACTTGTTCATCTTTTGCGCTTTGCTTCCAAGAGCTTCCTTTGATTTTGTCATGTCTTGGGTATCCCTTTGCCAAAGTGCGCTTGGACTTTACGCCGCCAAGACTACATGCTTGGACTTACGCTGCCAAGACTTGCCTTTGGACTTCCTTTGCCAAGGTCTGTTTGGACTTAACGTCGCCAAGACTACATGCTTGGTCTTACGCCGCCAAACATTTTCCTTAGACTTCTCTTGCCAAGATCATACTTGAACTTTGCCTTTACCAAGTCTTCATACTTGGATTTTCCTATCACTTAAACATGTTCATAATTAGATCACAAAGTATTGTCTAACTTAGATGATTATCCAAACATCAAAACATATAAATTCTTGGGGCATTGTTGCACCAACAATCTCCCCCTTTTTGATGTTTGGCAATCATTTAAGTTAGGTCTTTAACACATGCACATAATCGTATTTCGAATATGAATTCTAACTTAAACATTCCTTCTCCTCCTTTGACATACATAAAAAAGAGAAGGATTCATAAATTTCATGAAAGAATTAAATTTGTTGGAATCTTGAACTAAGGTATAAGATTGAAATTAAGCTCCCCCTTAATCCAAGATATGGTTCATGATGAATGAATAACTTGTGGAGCAAATCCTAACAAAAGATTGAAGGTTAAATCCTAACTTTGCACCAACAATATAAGTTTGGGGATGAAAAGATATATATTATGAAACTCCCCCTAAAACATTGCATCAAACAGTCCTAAAAACTTATTTATACTGAAGATTATCATACCATAGTTTTAGGATATTCAAAGATACACTTAAATTCATGAAATAGAGATTTTTATCAGAAAACACAATGTATCAGTCGACTGGTTTCTGATGCAGTCGACTGCTACGCCCTAATGCCATTTTTTTGATTTTTCATCCCAACTTCAGAAATGCGCCAAAAATTCTAGAAACATCAAAAAATCAAGAAATTTTGTGTACACATTTCTGAAGTTATTTTATATCAAGGAAAAATAATTTAAAAAATATATGTTTTCCAGATTTCAAAAATGATACAATTTTAAAACCTAGCAAAAACTCTAAGTATTTTGTAAACTTTGTATCACTTTTGTATTCCACTTGAAAACTGTTTTTCAAAGTTTGATAAACATAGTTTAAATTATGTTTTATTTGACATTTCCAATCATATTCTTGGAGCTATATGCACATTAATTGTGCATAAGCCTTCCCAATGATTGGTCCAATGAAGGATTAATGTCTCTAGATGACACTTTGGTTCATAGTAATGTATCATAACAAGCATGATGAACCAAGTGCATCTTCCTAACATCTCACATGTTGTCTAAGTGACTCAATACAAAAATCATGGTTTCTTAGGGATTTTGTGAGATACTTAAAGGTATAAATCCTAGGATTTCTATAGGATCATGCAAACCTACACCTTTATTCAACCAAGCACAACCCAAGTTCTCTCCTTAGTGATAAAAATTCTACTTCGGGGAGAGGCTTGGTAAAGATGTCGGCTAGGTTGGACTTAGATTCAATGTAATTAAGCTCAATGTCCCCCTTAGCCACATGATCTCTAATGAAGTGATGTTTCACTTCAATGTGCTTGGTCATAGAGTGATGCACCGGGTTTTTGGTCAAATTTATGGGGCTCACATTATCCAAAATACTTTCATGTTGGAGTAAGATAGCTCATAGTCCTCTAAAGTATGTTTCATCCATAGTAGTTGAGTTACACAACCACCCATAGCCACATACTCAGCCTTGGTGGTGGATAGGGCAACACAAGGTTGCTTCCTACTACTCCAACTAACTAAGGAGGACCCAAGAAATTGGCATCCACCACTAGTACTCTTCCGATCAAATTTACAACCGGCATAATCGGAATCGGTGTACCCAACCAAATCAAAAGACCTAGTCCTAGGGTACCATAGTCCTACATTTAGTGTGCCTTTAATATATCTTAAGATTCTCTTAACGGTAACTAAATGAGATTCTTTGGCACATGATTGGTACCTAGCACACATACCAATCGCAAATAATATATCGGGTCTACTAGCGGTTAGGTACAAAAGGCTACCAATCATACTCCTATAGAGTGTAAGGTCAATTTGTTTTCCTTCATGATCACTATCTATTTTTGTATTGGTTGCCATTGGAGTTGAAACTACCTTAGCATTTTCCAAACCAAATTTCTTAATCATTTTTTTAGCATATTTGGTTGGTAAATATAAATTCCTTCACTTGTTTGTTTGACTTGTAATCCTAGGAAGAAATTTAGTTCCCCAACTAGACTCATCTCAAACTCATTTTCCATATTATTAATAAAGTCTTGAAGAAGTTCATCAATTGTTGACCCAAAGATAATGTCATCAACATATACTTGGGCTACAAAGATGTCCTTTGATGTTGACTTTATAAATAGAGTTTGATCTACACTACCCCTTTTAAAGTCCTTAGAGATTAAGAAAGATGATAATCTTTCATACCAAGCCCGGGGAGTTTATTTCAAACCATACAATGCTTTCCTAAGCTTGTATACATGGGTTGGATAGTCCATATTGTTGGGATGTATACTAAAAAGTCTATCTTTTGTATGAACATCTTTATTTTGGAATAAGAATCACATGATCATTATTTGCATATTTATGGTTATGCATTTTGTCTAATACATTACATTATAAATTACATAGTGTGTAGTGTCACACGGGAGATCATGTTATCAGTTCCTTGTAAAGTATAAGTAAAGGCTCACAACCTAGATGGTTATGGACAAACCATTGGAATGGTTGTAGTGTGATTTGGTATTGGTTTGTCTTGACCATTGGATTACACTAGTATACTTTGTGTGTATTGAGCAGGATCGACTTAGAGGTGATTCAATTTATTGCTGACTACATAATTGAATCGGACCTCAGATATTGTGTTGTACATGCTCTTAATCCCGATATAATAACGGGCACATATACTTAGTATTCATTTCTTTGATTTAACAATGGGCGAGATTTATAGAGTAAATCGATAAGCTCGGTAAGTTGGGAAATGATATTATTTATATGGTGTGTCGTTGATTATAGGAGGAAACCGTGTCCTATATATTAGAAAGATGATGTCCCCTTGAGGAGCTCATAAGGTTCATCATGTAAACCCTACAGGTGGACTTGGTTCGGCATGATGATAAGGTTGAGTGCTACTACTCATGGAGTTAGATGTTGATTAATTAATTGTCAGTAAATTAATTAATCGACGGACATTCAAAATCTTAAACACGGGGAGATATATGTACAAGTAATATATGAAGCTCATATTAACTTATGGGGGTTGGTGAGGTAGATCAATGATAATCCTCTAGTGGAATGGATTACCATTAATGAATCGGACTTTATGTGGGCTTGATCCATTGGGTGGCCAAGATCCAACTCCTCCTCATGGTCCCTATTGTAGCCTATTAAAACCCTCATGGAGTCTAGATCCAATGATGGAAAATGAAACTCTAGATCCGACGGTGGAGATTAAATCTTTAGATCCGAGGTGGAGATTAAATCTATAGATCCAACGGTTGAGATTAAATCTCTAGATCCTACGGTGGAGATTAAATCTCTAGATCCGACAGTGGAGATTAAATCTCTAGATCCAACGGTTGAGATTAAATCTCTAGATCCTACGGTGGAGATTAAAAGGAGGCTTAAGCCTAACTCTATTAATATGGCTTAAGGGGTGGGCGGCAAGGTATCTTGGAGGCTAGGGTTTTGATTGGGCGGCAACACAAGTGGAAGGTTTTCCTATCTTCCTAGGGTTTTGGCCGGCACCCCTCTTCTCTATTCCTCTCCTTGGCCGGCGTCCAATCTTCTTCCCCTCATCCTTGGCCGACGGCAAGAGCTAGGGTCTTCCCTTGGTGCTTTTGGCCGGCGCCTATACTTCTTATTTCTCTCTTTGGCCGGCGGAAAGCATCAAGCTTGGAGTTTGGTGGTCAGTTCTAGGTAGGAGAAGCGTTTCGTTTTATGATCTTCCTTTGTTCGGAGTGAACAAGGAAAGGAAGATTGGTGATCTAGGAGGCTTCGACTTTTGGAAGATCATCGCCCACACGACGTCCAAAAGGAGGAAGGACATACAATAGAAGATCGAGAGGTATAATGCTTGTTTGCTTTTTTTTTGTTTCTTTGTATATTGTATGTATGATATGTGGCTAATTTACTTGGATCTCGAATACAAACACAAAAACCAGTGATCCGTATATCGTCTATTCCGTGACTATTCGAAGAATAGAGGTAGGTTTCTTGAACAACGAGTTATTTCAAGTGACAACTCTAATCGAATAGCACGATGATGGAACGGTTGCTTGGGTAATCCATCTTTGTCAAGGATAAATTTTGTTATCCAGGGACGTAGATAGGATCGCCATGAAAAAGCGACCAAGTTGAAGTGGGAAGCGAAGTTTCCTACCTTCAAGTGGTATCAGAGCTTCAGTTCCGCACTACCTTCAATTGGTATCAGAGCCACGGTTTCCAGTTTTGTGTGTTTATGATTCAGTTACTTTTATGCACTTTTCATATATTATATGTGCCGGATAATAGTAGGATGTGCATAGGTTAACTTTTTGGTTGCAGGCATAGGATCCAACTATTATGGTCATATGTGTGTATGTGTTTGTATGTGTGTAATTGTATATTATTTGAATCCTCGGGGTTGACGAAGCTAGTATTTAATTTTTGTAATTAAGTATGGTATTGTTTAGCCACTCTTTTTATTTTAGTTTACTTTCGATCTAGATTTCATGTACACTCCTTCGTGGAGTATAGGATCGATGGATGTAAATTAAAATAGTTTTTCTCGGCTCGGATCTCCGGATGGCTTGTACATGGCGTAGGGTGGAGCTGACAAGATGGCGATACGACGCGAGGCATATTAGAGACAAAAGCCATAATAGTTGGAAAATATTTTTTTTCATATTTATTGCTTCTTGTTTAATATGCATGTTGTAGGGTAGGAAAATTCCTCGATTTTAAATTACTAAGTGGGAGAGGGATATTTTTATAAATTCCCACAGCCTCCATTATGATTTGACATGTGATGCAAACAAACTTGCGCGTCGGATCTGAGTGCCTTCCTCCCCATCGGATGAGTTTGTTTGCAGATCACAGGGTCGAATATGGTTATAGAAAATTATTAAGGAGCGTGTGTACTTCTCCATCGGAAGGCACATAACCCGACATAATTACCTTGGTGTCGAGTAATGGTGAACACTTAGATGCAAATAGGAGTATCCTCCCCATCGGAGTCACTGCTTTTATTTGTAGGGCCAAAGAGGAACCAACTATTAATTTTATTTGTCAAAAAGTTAGGTTGACAAGATAGTAAAATTAATGGGTAAAACCTCCTCTTACAAATGTAGAATTCGTATACGTCCACACTATCGTGGCATACGATATTCTCGATGTTTTGAGGTGTTGGTTGATTTTGAAATTTTATTATTTGAGAAATCAATAATTTTTTGAAATCTAAAGTTTTGATCTATGTGATTCTTAGGTTTTTGAAAAATGACTTTCAACCCACTTGCTGTGATACTAAAGGAAAATAAACTTACTGGACCCAATTATGTTGATTGGAAAAGGAATCTAGTTATTGTCTTAACTGCTGAGGAGTACAAGTATGTACTCTTCAAAGAGTGTCCTCCTAAGCCTGCGGATGATTCTGGGGAAAAGGAGAAAGAGAGTTATAAAAAGTGGATTAAGGCTTATGAGATGACGTGGTGTTATATTTTGGCTTCTATGTCAAATCTATTGCAACATCAGCATCAAGCCATGCCCACTGCTTATGACATGATTGAAGGGTTTTGCTTATCGAGTCCGTGAGGGGAAACTTCGCTTCCCACTTCACCTCGGTTGCTTGATCATGGCGATCCCTTCGATGTCCCCGGATTAAAAAAAATTAATCCTAGACAAAAGGGATTGCCCAAACAACCAAGTCATCGTCGTGCTATTCATTTAGAGAGGTCACTTGAACAAACTCATTGTTCAAGCGACCATCCTCTATTCTACGAGTAGCCTCGGAATAGACGATGTCCGGATCACCGGCTTTTGTGTTTATGTTTGGGATCCAAGTATTATTTATCCACAAACAGATTTATATCATGCTCATAATTGAAAAACAAATACAAACATGTAACATATAAAAATTAGAGAATCGATATACCTCTCGATCTTCTAATGTATGACATTCCTCTTTTCGAACGTCGTGTGGGCGACGATCTACCAAAAGTTGAAGCTCCTAGATCGCAAATCTTCCTTCCTTGCTCTTCAAAAGCAAGAGGAAGAATAGAAACAAGTCTCTATTCCTTCTTTTAACCAGCCAATAACTTCCAAGGAGGAAGCTTGCCGCCAGCCAAGAAGGAAGAAGAGATTGAGAGTGGCCAGCCAAAAGCTTCAAGGGAGGACCCTAAACCTTTGTTCTACTGGCCAAGGAGAAGGAGAGGACCTGTTTTGGATGCCAGCCAAGGGCTGGAAGGAACTCCAAGGGCGCCGACAGCTTGGGGAATAAGAACAACACAAGGAAAATATTTCCTTATTAGGTGCCGCCCAAGCCCAAACCCTAGCTCCTATGCCTTGCCGCCAACTTCCAAAACCCTAGATTCTCTTGAATTGTCCTCCACGCCAACCCCTTGCCCTCCTTTTATAGAGTTAGGGATAAGCCTCCTTTTAATCTCCACCATTGGTTCTAGGGATTTAATCTCAACCGTCAGATCTAGAGATTTAATCTCAACCGTCGGATCTAGAGATTTAATCTCAACCGTCGGATCTAGAGATTTAATCTCTACCTTTGGATCTAGAGTTTTGTTTATATCCATTGGATCTAAGCTTCATGAGGTGTTAATAGGCTACATTAGGGACCATGAGGAGGAGTTGGATATTGGCGACCCATGGATCAAGCCCACATAAAGTCCGATCCACTAATGATAATCCAATCCACTAAAGGATTATCATTGATCTACCTCACCAACCCCCATAAGATAATATTGGCTCCATATATTATTTGTACATTTTCTCCCCGTGTTTAAGATCTCGAATGTCCGTCGATTAATTAATTTATTGACCATTAATTAATCAACATCTAACTCTATGAGTAGTACCACTCAACCTTTTCATCATGCCGGACCAAGTCTACCTGCAGGGTTTACATGATGAATCTTATGAGCTCCTCAAGGGGACATCATCATCCTAATATATAGGACACGGTTTCCAACTATAATCAACGGTACACCATATAAATAATATCATCTCCCAACTTATCGAGCCTATCGATTTAATCTATAAATCTCGCCCATTGGTAAATCAAAGAGATGAATACTAAGTATATGTGCCCGTTATTATATCGGGATTAAGAGCATGTACAAAATAATTTCTGAGGTCTGATTCGATTATGTAGTCAGCAATAAATCGAATCACCTCTAAGTCGGTCCTGCTCAATACACACAATGTGTACTAGTGTGATTCTATGGTCAAGACAAACCAATACCAAATCACACTACAACCATTCCGATGGTTTGTCCAAAGTCATCTCGGTCGTGAGCCTTTACTTATACTTTACAAGGAGCCGATAACATGATCTCCCGTGTGACACCACACACCATGTTATCTACAATGTAATGTATTAGACAATATTGCATAACCATAAAAATGCAAACAATGATCATGTGATTCTTATTTCAAAATAAAGATGTTCATACAAAAGATAGACTTTTCAGTATACATCCCTACAATGATGCTCAATCTCAAGGAACTTTTCGGACACCAGAATCGGGCTATGAGGCAAGAAGCCATGAGGAACTTGATGACTCATTTAAATGAGCTGGAAGTCCTTGGAGCTGAGATCGATGGGGAAACCCAAGTCGATATCAATCTCCAATCTCTACCTATTGGTCTAGTCGTTGAAACATGTTTAGCGGTGTTATCTACTGACACCTGGTGTGTAGATACGGGAGTCACTGATCATGTCTGCAATACATTGCATGGGTTCTAGGAAACCAGACAACTAGTTGAAGGGGAGATTATCGTCTACTTGGGTGATTCTACGAAGGTAGCGGCTGTTACAGTGGGAGATGTTTATTTGTCTTTTGAGAGGAATAAAGTTTTGGTTCTTAAAAATTGCCTATATGTACCTTTATTTAGAAAAAATTTGATTTTAGTTTCTAAATTGCTTATGGATGGATATGCTATTTCCTTTAATGACAGAGTTGTTATAAAAAGGAATAGGGAGATTATCTGTTCGGGTGCATTGATAGGAAATTTATATACACTTAAACCAAAAGCTCTCACGATGCAAATAGAAGTGAATAACTCATCTTATAATTCCCAAAAGAGAAAAGAACCTTCGAAGATGAACCAAACATATGTTTGGCATCTAAGGCTAGGTCATATTAACCTAATCAGAATTCAAAGGTTGATAGCTAATGGACCTCTGGGTTCATTAGTGGTGGAAGATTTCCCAACTTGCAAATCTTGCTTGGAAGGTAAAATGACCAAGAGGCCTTTTAAGGCCAAGGGGTATAGAGCTAAAGATGTGTTGGAATGTATTCATTCTGATTTGTGTGGTCCTATGTCTATCCAGGAAAGAGGTGGTTTTGAGTATTTCGTCTCTTTCATAGACGATTATTCAAGATATGGATACATTTACTTGATGCGCCGCAAGTTTGAATGTTTTGACAAGTTCAAAGAATTCAAGGCTGATGTGGAGAAACGTCAGAGTAAAAGTATCAAGACACTACGATCTGATCATGGTGGTGAGTACCTCTTGGGAGAGTTTAAGAATTACTTATCAGAGGCTGGGATTCAATCCCAATTGTCTATACCTGGCACACCCCAGCAGAATGGTGTAGCAGAGCAAAGGAATAAGACTCTTATGGAGATGGTTAGATCAATAATGAGTTATTCTGAGTTGCCAGATTCGTTCTGGGGATATGCTCTAGATAAGACAGTGTATATTCTAAACTTGGTACCATCTAAATCAGTGCCTTCTACTCCCATAGAATTGTGGACTGGGCAAAAGCCTAGTCTGAGACATATTCGGATTTGGGGGAGTCCAGCACATGTGCTGAAGGTAGATGTTGGTAAGTTGGAACCTCGTACAAAAGTTCGCATGTTCATTGGCTATCCTAGAGGAATGAAAGGTGGTTTGTTTTATAGCCCTAGAGATCAGAGGGTGATCGTTAGCACGAATGCCAGATTTTTAGAGGAAGACTATGTCATGAACCAAAAGCCCATGAGTAAGATTGTTCTGGAGGGATTGAGAGGGGAAGTCACTGCTTTAGTACCATCGGTACAAGAGCATATACCACAAGTCACTGCACCGCGTGTCAAAGAGGATACACAAGTGATACCTCGTCGTAGTGGGAGGGTTGTTAGATAGCTTGATAGATTCATGTTCTTAAAGGAATCTTCTGATTTGGTCCATGGCGAACATGAACCTGATCCCTGGACATATGACGAGGTGATCCAAGATAAAGATGCGGTATCTTGGCAAAGTGCGATGAATTCTGAGATAGAATCTATGGATTCAAATCAGGTCTGGGAGCTAGTAGAACCACCCAATGGTGTAAAAGCCATTGGATGCAAGTGGATCTACAAAAGAAAGAGAGGAATAGACGGGAAGGTTGAGACCTTCAAATCGAGGCTTATTGCGAAGGGGTATACTCAGAAAGAGGGTATCGATTATGTGGAGACCTTTTCGCCAGTAGCCATGCTTAAGTCTATCCGGATTCTCTTACGTATTGCTACTCATATGGATTATGAGGTATGGCAGATGGATGTCAAGACAGCTTTCCTTAATGGAAGTCTTGAGGAAAACATCTATATGAAGCAACCAGAGGGATTCATTGCAAAGGGCAAAGAGCATCTTGTGTGCAAGCTTAATCGATCCATTTATGGATTGAAGCAAGTTTTGAGATATTGGAACATCCGCTTTGATGAGGTAATCTAGTCTTATGGATTTATTCAAAGTCCGGATGAGTCTTGTGTATACAAGAGATGTGATAGAAATGTAGTGGTATTTCTTGTACTATACGTAGATGACATTTTGTTAATTGGTAATAATGTCAAGGTGTTATCAGACGTAAGGGTATGGTTGTCCAAACAGTTTGATATGAAGGACTTGGGAGAAGTGGGACACATCCTTGGGATCAAGGTTATAAGGGATCGCAGGAAAAGGATGTTGTGCTTCTCTCAAGCTTCATACATAGACACCATTATGGATCGTTTTAGCATGCAGAACTCCAAGAAAGGTTTTCTACCCTTCAGGCATGGAGTTCCTTTATCTAAGGAGATGTGTCCTAGAACATCTAAGGAGATAGAAGAGATGAAGGTGGTTCCTTATGCTTCGGCAGTAGGAAGCCTCATGTATGCTATGCTATATACGAGACCGGATATCTGCTTTGTCGTGAGCATGGTCAGCAGATATCAGAGTAATTCAGGACAGGGACATTGGACTACGGTAAACCATATATTGAAGTACCTGAGAAGGACTAGGGATTATATGCTAGTTTACCAGGCAGACCAATTACTCCTTGTGAGTTACACAGATTTTGACTTCCAATCAGATGGGGATAACAGTAAGTCTATCTCAGGTTTTGTGTTTACTTTGGGAGGTGGAGCCATTGTATGGAGGAGTGTCAAGCAGAAATGCGTGGCGGACTCTACCATGGAAGCTGAGTATGTGGAATCCTCTGAGGCAGCTGTCATGCCCGCCCTTTCCTAGGGTCTGGAGGGGCGGCGCGTGACGCGACCGTACATACATACATCGTACTACTTACAGCGGAAGACTTTAGACACATTTTTTTTCTCTTTCTTTTAAACATAAACATGCATTCGTTATATATAGATACTTCTTCTTAACATAGAGCACGCATCATTATTTCATAAGTACTTAGTACTTAGTTCAAGTCCATAAACATCGTCATCATAATGAAACATATATAAGGACATAACGGATCTCCTCCACCATGCCACTACCACACACACTTGGCCCCTCCTGCTGCTCCCTTTAGTTTATCCATCCCTTACCCTTATCTGCAGTACAAGGGAAAAATAAACTATAAGCACATAGGCTTAGTAAGATCCTGTCCTACTCACAAAAACCATACATCGACATTAAGCATGTCATGTAACGTTCATAACATATAAACAACATAACATGTATCATATATGATGTAAGCAACATAACATGACATATCAAACATAACATGTAGCATAAGTACCATAAGCAACACATAACATATAACATATAGAACATAGCAACATATCATGTACATATATGACATAATCAAACATAACATACAACACATGTAACATAGCAACATATATATGACATGTCAAACATAACATGCAACATATATAACATAGCAACATAACATGACATATCAAACATAACATGTAGCATAAGTACCATAAGCAACACATAACATATAACATATAGAACATAACAACATATCATGTACATATATGACATAATCAAACATAACATACAACACATGTAACATAGCAACATATATATGACATATCAAACATAACATGCAACCTATATAACATAGCAACATAGCATGTAACATAACAATCATAACATGTGAACAAAACAATCATATCATGTAAACATATGCAGGATGCTCTTTGAAAACATATATTATAGGTACGTAAATATAAATCTCAACATATTTGGGCCCGACATTGTACCACATCATCATCATCATAGCGTGCATCCCTAAATAGACCCGAGGTAGCAAGTCTCGAACCTACTAGGTTATTAGGCCCTATCTTAGTCCATCGACCTGGGGCCATCGTAATAGCGTAGAAGCCCATCCTAGGCCCGATCTTAGTCCATCGACCTAGGGCATCTTGGAGCCCATCCCGTACTAGGCCCGATCTTAGTCCGTCGACCTAGGGGTAATCATACATAGAAGCCCATCCTAGGCCCGATCTTAGTTCGTCGGCCTAGGGCATCTTAGGAGCCCATCCCTTTGGACCTTGTTAGGGTCTTGGTACAAGTCATGCAGAAGGTAAAATACTTATATGTTTTTTATTATAACATATCTTATTTCATTTCACAAACCTATCATACTTCATTTCATAACATATCATATTTCACTTCATGAACATATCATATTTCATTTCATAAACATATCATACTTCATTTCATAACATGTCATATTTCACTTCATGAACATATCATATTTCATTTCATAAACATATCATACTTCATTTCATAACATGTCATATTTCACTTCATGAACATATCATATTTCATTTCATAAACATATCATACTTCATTTCATGACATGTCATATTTCACTTCATGAACATATCATATTTCATTTCATAAACATATCATTTTTCATTTCATTATCATATCATATTCATTTCATAACATATCTTAATATCACACACATATAGGGCATGGCATAAGGTATAAACATCAAGAGGAAGTAAACACTAACCTAGAGCATGTTATCTTCATCTAGCATCATTTAATATCACAAGTTAACATGAATTCACCTAAACATAAAACACATGTTAACCTAACCTAGAGCATGTTAAAGAACAATGTTTGGCCGAATGGTTCATGGGGGCTTTTAGGGTTAAACTTTTAACCTAATCCATCTAATATCCTAACATCATCATATGCATACAAAACATGGTATAGAACTTCCTTGAACCATCAAAAACAAGGGTTGGCCGAATGGTTCATGGGGGCTTTTAGGGTTAACTTTTAACCTAATCCATTTTTCATCCTAACATCATCCTATGCTTACAAAACATGGCATAGAACTTCATTGAATCATCAAAAAACAAAGCTTGGCCGAATGGATCATGGAGACCTTTAGGGTTAATTTTTAACCTAATACATTTTACATCCTAACATCATCTTATGCTTACAAAACATGGCATAGAACTTCATTGAATCATCAAAAACAAAGCTTGGTCAAATGGTTCATGAAGGCTTTTAGGGTTAACTTTTAACCTAATCCATTTTTCATCCTAACATCATCCTATGCTTACAAAACATGGCATAGAATTTCATTGAATCATCAAAAAAACAAAGCTTGGCCGAATGGATCATGGAGACCTTTAGGGTTAATTTTTAACCTAATCCATTTTACATCCTAACATCATCTTATGCTTACAAAATATGGCATAGAACTTCATTGAATCATCAAAAAACAAAGCTTGGCCGAATGGATCATGGAGACTTTTAGGGTTAATTTTTAACCTAATCCATTTTACATCCTAACATCATCTTATCCATACAAGTAGGGTATAGAACTTCATGGAGAACTCAATTAAAAGGGCTTGGCCGAATGGATCATGGAAAATTGACACAAAACATCAATCGAAAAGCTACTCGTATGCAGGTGAGGGGATACTTACATCCTTCGCTTTGCTTTTTGGTTGGAAGATGACCTAAGGGAAGCAACCTAGCCTTGCTTCTTGCTTGGATGAGTTTCGGCCAAAGAATGGAGAGGGAAGCTCTAGGGTTTGGTGAGGAAGAAGAAGAGGAGGAGAAAACAATTTTGATAACTCATGCCCCCTCATTCCCCCTATTTATTCACTTGAAGAGTCCCTTCATCTCCCTTACCCCTAACTATAATTTACCATCTTCCTCTAATAATAAAATCTTATTGGGCTTCTGATTAGTGGATGCATCTATAGGGTTTGGCTATCTCTAGAGGTTTGGGGTTCAATTCCTAGGCCTTGCTTCCTTTTTGGCTTATTTTATTTTATTTTTGAAAGAGCCCACATAAAGCTCATTATCATCAAGCCAAAAATCCTTGTAAAATTTCTAGAAATTTTACGGGTATTACAATCCTTCATACCTTTTAAAAGTTTCGTCCTCGAAACTTAGAACAATTCTGGGTACTTCTGCTTCATGTCCTCCTCGCGTTCCCAGGTAGCTTCTGTAGGGGATCGATTGGCCAGCTAGAGGGGGGTGAATAGCCCTCTTACGATCGATGTCGGAATTCTCTCTTTCGTTTGCTCGTCTACAAAGCGTTAGCGCAAGCGGAATATACAAATACAAATAAAGACAATACAAAAGATAGACAAGCAATACAAATACGAGATGTAACGTGGTTCACGGCTACGCCGCTAATCCACGGTCCGATTCGTCCAAGGTGAATCACTCCTCCAAATCTATCCACTAGATCTCTCCTTTGCACAAAGCTAGGTGGAGGTAACCTCTTTTACACAAGGATCACTCTTCTACAATAGAATAGAGATTAGAACAAGTAGAAGAGTAGGGAATCGTGTATGGCACTTTGGGAGAAGTTTAGAGCTCAAGCATTAGCCTCCCAAAGCCCTACCCCCTTCCTTTTTATAGAGGAAGAGGGTTTCTTCCGTTGACAGAGCTGATCGATGCCCTCGATTAGTCGATCGTCCTCGTAGTCGCTGCCCAATAATGACGCTTTCACGCTGGACTTCATCCAACGCGATCGACATCACGACCGATCCGACCATCGATTGGTGATGCTCGATCACCGGTCAGTGATCAACCTGAGTCGACTCCATTCTCGTGTCTGCAGTACGCAGTGCCACGGGCCGACCGCCATTCCTCGGGTAGCGATCATCCGCCGACATCGGGCCGATCGCTACCCCGCAATGATCGCGCACTAAACTGGTATTATAATAGTAGATCGAACCATCGACTTAGAGCAGTAGACTGCCATGACATGGCAGTCGACTGGTGTCGGGAAAACCCATCTGACACTTGGCCAAATGGCCAAGTTTCACCTAAGAGCTATGTTGGGTTTCCGGCACCGCGGCGTGTGTGTGTTCGATCATGTTTCGTAAACATGAGCACAGCGGAAGCAATTAAAAATAATAAATACTCCTATTTATTACAACACACACAACACACGCATGCTATTACAACAAGTGTAGACATAACCGTAAATTAAAATTGCAATAAAAGAAATTAAACTACGTTATACCTTCCGTATGACGTGTAGCGGGAACGGCATCAACCGGAACGATCCTCGTAAGAATCGCCTCTATCCGTGATCCACGCCGAGCTCGATGACTTCGCTAAGCCACGAGCTTCGCTCTTCGTGACGGGTTACTAGCCTCGTGTTGAAGACGACGTGATCGAGAGATGATCACGATCCGAATCCAAATTCGACCTAAAACAAGTCCTCAAGACTTGCTTTTCCGAGAGGTATTCACAACCGATTGACGAATCCTTCGCCCTCCACTCAGAGGATTACCGGAGATCAAATCCCCGTATGTTAGCCGCTGTCGGAGCACTAACCGCCGCCCAAACGACGCCCGACGAGAGAAGAAGCTGTCCAGAAAACTGACAGCTTGGTGGAGGAGATAGGCGCCGCCAAAACAAGGAGACAAAAGCTCACCTTGATGGGCGGCAGGAAGAGGTTGGGCGACGCACAACAAGGAGGTGGCAATTAGGCTAGGGTTGCAACTAGATGATTAGGTTTAGGTTAGGTTTAAGCCCTATTTTATAGAGAACTAATTCTCTTAATGGTTAATGGATCATATCCATAAAGCCCGTTAACCCTCCATTAAGATAAGTTAAAATAAACCAAACCATGATGGTTTATTTTAAGTTAAAACGAACCGAACCAACTTTTGGTTCATTCGCTTAAAATAAAACCAAACCCTTTGGTTTATTCTCTTATCCATTGGATTAGAACCAAACCATTTTGGTCCATCCATTATGTCTTCATAAGACACGCCCATCCACGCTCCATTGCGATCAAACAATTTCATGCTCGCTTATGTTTGGTCCAACCAAACATAGTTTCTCTGGCCCGAGAATCCCATTCTCAAGCTCGCTTTAAATCCTTTGGATTACACTCACAGCGTGGTGACCAAATAGGTTCTCGGTTTATGTTGGCCGTCTATAATTAACCATTAATTATAGAACGATCATGAGTGGCACCTAGTAGTACATCATGATCCCCAATTAACCGAAAAGATCAACGGTTGATCTAGAACTATTTCTGAAACCCTTCAGCAGCTCGAATGATTCGTGCCCCATTCCCTTCACTCATCTTATACCCACTTGGTTCAGACATGGTCTATTGTGTCACCTCACTAGGTCCGACTCACGCCACACCTAGCCCAAGTATCATTTCCTCGTCCTACGGATTCTAGTTACTCCACATGTATCGAAGAGTACCTTACTCTAAACATGTAATGCTTTGGCCAAAGACTTTAGTAACACTCCGACGCGAGGCCATGGGTCTACATCTCCTCGCAAGGAGTGGTGAATCCTTTATAGGCTATTCAAACACCTTCGATCACTTCGACTTATACCCAATCATCCCGGGTCCACATCTCCTTAGAGATGTTTGGTTAAGATGTCAAAGCATAAGTCTCCATGATCAAGATGACTTGAATACCGCAAGTCAAAGGAACATCGCACTTAAGCCACAGTAAGAACTTCATTGACATATCTATATATGCAGAGAACCATATGAAGTCTTACTACCGTCACTCCAATGAACTAGTTACCATAACTAGCATCCACGATTAACTCCGACATCACTATGTCTCCAAACAAGGAGAATCACCGCTTGGATACACCAAGGAGTATACTGCGGTTAGTCTCACTGTAATCGATGGTGTCCAAATCCATCAATTCATCGACTAGGATAATTCCGATACATCACAATTACACATGTAGAGATACTCACTAGTTGTGATCCAATCACAAATTCTCTCATGCCGTGAATCGTATCGTGACATTCAAGAAATGAGTTTAAGATCCAATCAAATACATTAAAACATGTATACTCAAATAGTGAATCTTCATTTATCATATAAATGGTTCATACATAAGGCGCATTGCCTTAGGACATCTCTCATATATTACTAACAGACCCACTTGGCCTAATGCCAATCGCTACAGATCCAATACCATAAGCACTAACATGACCTCAAACTTACTTTGAGGTAATGCTTTAGTCAAAGGATCCGCTAAGTTCCTTTCAAAGGGGAATTTTCTCGATTTGTATTTCATTCCTACCGATGATCTCTCCGATAAGATGATAGCGGCACATGTTTGGATCGTTGATGAGACCTTGGCTCTTAATTGCTCCATTGTTGTCGCAGAGACCGTATTGCTTCAACAATGGCCGAATCACACCAAGTTCATGAACGAACTTCGATCCAAACCGCTTCCTTTGCCGCCCGGCCGCAATATATTCGCGCCTCGGGTAGAATCCGCTAGCCTCTGTTTGGAACCTTTCCAACTCATCGCGCCCATTCAAGGTGAACACGATCCGCATCGAGACATGAATCATCCTTGTCCGTCTCGAAGCCGCATCCGATACCCGCGTATCACCATGTCCCTTCTCCATATATTAGGAACACATCCTTAGTTCTTCTCAAGTACTTAAGGATCGCCTTAATAGCCACCCAATGATCCATTCTCGATCGATCGTATCCGCCGTGACACTCGTGAGCATACGATACATCGGGCCTCGTACATAACATAGCATACATGATAGATCCTATTGCGATGCATAGGAATCTTACTCATGCAAATCCTCTCGCCTTCTCGGCGCGACACATAGACTTCGAAGGTGTACCCCATGCCCGATGGGCGATAACCTTTCTTGGATTCCGACATGCTAAACCTCTTTAGCACTCGGTCTATATATGTAGACCGCGAAAAGACCAAGCAACCGCTTCGATCTATCTCTATAGATCTTAATCCCAAGGATGTAGGTTGCTTCTCCTGTGTCTTTCATGGAGAATGTCTTGGATAACCAAACCTTAATCGATCGTAAGATGGACACACATCGCTTCCTATAAGTAATATGTCATCGACATACAATACTAGGAACACGATCGCACTCCCACTAACCTTCTTGTACACACAAGGTTCTTCGATTTTGTGAGAAATCAAACCTTTTGATCGCTCATCAAAACGGATATTCCAGCCTCGGATGCTTGCTTCAATCCATAAATGGATCGTCGCAATTTGCATACCTTGGTTTTATCAACCGATGTGAAACCTCGTTGTATCATATACACGCCCTCGAGCAGTTTCCATTAAGGAAAGTCTGTTTCACATCCATCCGCCATATCTCATAATCATAATGAGCCGCTATGGCCAGAGCATCCGAATGGATTTAAGCATAGCTAAAAGTAATAGGTTTGCCATAATCAACACCTTGCTTTTGACGATATCCTTTCGCCACCAATCTAGCCTTATAGGTAATCACATTACCATCCATGTCGGTTTTCTTGAAAACCCACTTGCACCCTATAGGCTTTATGCCTTCAGTGGGTCAACCAAGTTCCAAACTTGGTTTTCATACATGGAATCCATTTCCGACTTCATGGCACCAAGCCACTTATCCCTTTCTCAACTTGTCAAGACTTCTTCATAACCGTAGGCTCTCATCATCAATGAGTAACACGCCGCTCGATTCACTTACGAGAAATCCATATCTCTCAGAATATCGCGTGTTCTACCGATCTACGAAGATGTGGTGTTACAATAGGTCCAAATTGATTGCTCATCACTATGAGTTGCCTACCGCAGTGCTTCACCGTGTATCTCATTAATGTCTATTTGAGTCTCTCGAGCCTCCTCAAGCTCGACGACACTCCCACTGCTTTCTTGCAAGAGAAACTCTTTCTCTAGAAACACAAAGATGCCTCAAACAAACACCTTTTGTTCCACAGATGATAGAATTGGTAACCCCTTGTTTCCTTAGGGTATCCAATAAATAGACATTTATCGACTTAGCATCCATTTGTCCGATACAAATGCCCGCTTCACATAAGCAGACAACCCCATATCTTCAAGTAAGATACATGAGGTTTCTTACCATTCCATATCTCATATGGAGTAGTTGAGACTACCTGTAGGCATTCTGCTTAACAAGTAAACAAAGTCTCAAGTGCATAACCCCAAAAGGACTTGGGAAGAGTGCATGATTCATCATTGACTGACCATGTCCAACAAGGTCCTAAGTACGCCTCTCGATACACCATTATGCTGTGGTGTATAGGGCGGAGTCCATTGAGACAATATGCCATTGTCTCTTAGATAATCAAGAAACTCTTGACTTAAGTATTCACCACCTCGATCCGATCAAGTATTTTAATACTCTTGTCATGTTGTTTCTCTACTTCATTTCTGAATTCTTTGAACCTTTCAAAGGCTTCAGACTTGTGTTTCATCAAGAACACATACCCAAACCGTGAGTGATCATCGTGAAGGTAATGAAGTAGCTATAGCCTCCTAATGCTTGAGTTGACATAGGTCCACATACATCAAGATGTACTAAACCTAGTAACTCTCCCACTGCTCACCTTTCCAAAGAAAGGTAACTTAGTCATCTTGCCTTTTAAGCATGATTCGCATGTATCGTATGAATCCAATTCAAACGATTCCAGAATTCCACATCGGTGTAATTCGGACATGCGTTTCTTGCTTATATGGCCAAGACGACAATGCCACATATACGAGTCTATGTGATTATCCTTTCGAGCACGCGTGTTGCTCGCTTCGATATTGAAAATGTCACTGGATACGTCCAACGTATAAATGCCATTACTCAAAGTTCCAGTTCCATAAAGTACGCCATTCAAAGTTATATAACAACAATTGTTACTAAACGTTAAATGGAAACCATTTCTATTTAAGCAGGAAATAGAAACAATGTTCTTTATTAGAGAAGGAACATAATAGCAATTGTCCAGCCCAAGACTAGTCCACTAGGAGCTTCAACAAATAAGTTCCGATGGCGACAAAGAACCTTTGCTCCATTGCCAACTCGCAAATTTGACTCTCCTGACAAGTCTTCTTCTATTCCTTAGCCCATGTATGTCATTACATATATGTGAGCCACACCCAGATCCAATACCCAAGTGTCTAAGGAAATAGAATGACAATCAATAACGAAGATACAAGAGGATGGGGCATCGGATGCCTTCTTCTTCTTCATGGACTCAAGATTGGTTCCGCCTTTTCTTTGCCTTTTTCTTTCCTTTCTTCTGTTTCTTTTGCCTTCCTCTTAGAACCTTTCTTTGAGGAATCAACTTTGAACCGCCTTTCTCCTCATGCTTCATGTAAGGCTCCACAGCTTTCAAGATATTGAGGAGCTCGGGAATGGTGGATTCCAATTTGTTCATCCGATAGTTCATCACAAATTGCGAGAAACTCTTGGGCAAACAATGCAGAATTAAGTCAATACTTAACTCATGATCCATCACAAAACCGAGGGTAGCTAGCCGCTCGATGTACCCGTTCATCTTTAGCACAAACTCATATTACGCATTTAACCTTCTTGCATCTTCGTGGTGAAGAGGAGCCTAGAGACCTCGAACCTTCGGATCTCGCTTGCTCATCGAACAACTCATGAAGATGGAAGACCATAGTGTTAGCATCCATATGCTGTGTACCATCGCCGCTAGCATGATGCAACTCGCCACCAGACCGCCACATGCTTTCGATAGACCAACATTTGGTCGAGTTGCATCGCCCTTAGGACGGTCGAAGAGGCTCTTCAAGGACATATGCAAGCTTTTCCGCCTTGAGAACAATTCTCGTGTTTCTAAGCCACCCAGAAGTTAGGCCCTACCAATTTGTTCGAATCCAAAATGGAACGCAAATTCAAAGACGCATCATGATCAATTTATTGACCTAGAAATACAAAACGAGCATATATGAGAAAATGATTTTAAAATGCATCAATATACATTTATAAATCCCATTCATTTTTCAATTTCAAAACCCCAAAATCACTTCGAGATTGTAGGTCCATCTCCGAATGGGTCGATATCCATCATAGTTATGAACAACCTCGAGAGAGTCCAACAAGCCATTCATAACTACGACGGTAGGTATAGTTACGTATTGCTAATTGCATATCTATGGCAGCTATCACAATGTGCTATCAACTAATTGAATGTTCACACATACATCGGGTTGTTAACACATTAACAAGTATGCATCATATGCATAGCACCCAACTTCACCTCCCTTTACATCGACCTTGGAGAGTCAATAGATGCTCCGAGTTAAAGCCAACCCATTAATCGGGAAATAGTTTTAATATGGTTAGGCGCATTCAACCAATTAGCCCAGCTTGGAGAGTCCAACAACCAAAGCTAACGATTGACCTCGACTCTTACCATATTAGTATTAAACTATTCCATGGTTTGAACATGTTGAGTTGGCCGGGCTTGGAGAGAGTCCAACAACCCAAACAAGAAACAGAACTCTGGTTCTAACCATATTAATGGAAGGTGTAGGCTTTAATATTGATTAAGGGTTTTTATGTCTCATCCTCTTTGCATGCAAATAACTATTATCTACATGGCATGGCATACATGGCATACATCTACATGTCACGACGCATAATGTTATGCATCTAATGCAATTACATGGCATACAATTATGTCATGTATATAATTTCCTTATATGTCATAACTATTTATGGAAATAAAATATGTTTAAGATTTGATTCTCCAAATCAAATCATAATTAAATTAGAAACAAATTTCCAAATCTAATCACATATTTTATTCATGGAATTATTTGATTAAGGAAAATCTATTTAGGAAACCAATTTCCTAAATCATTAAAACTACTTATGGAAATAAAATATTTTAAGATTTGATTTCCCAAATCAAATCATGATTAAATTAGGAAACAAATTTCCAGAATCTAATCAAATATTTTATTTATGGAAAATATCAATTTCCATAAATACTTCCAACTTTCCAAAAGTGGAAGATTTCCATAAATACTTCTAGACTTTCCAAAATTGAAAAATTTCCATAAATACTTCTAAATTTCCAAAATTTAGAAAATTTCCAGAAATACATTATGACTATAAAACCATTTTACGATTATGTGAAACACAACCACAGCTCGATACTTTGTTGGGTTTAAACGCATGGCGTGTGTGTGTTCGATCATGTTTCGTAAACATGAGCCCAGCGGAAGCAATTAAAAATAATAAATCTATATTTATTACAACACTCACAACACACGCATGCTATTACAACAAGTGTAGACATAACCATAAATTAAAATTTGCAATAAAAGGAAATTAAACTACGTTATACCTTCCGTATGACGTGTAGCGGGAACGGCATCAACCGGAACGATCCTCGTAGAATCGTCTCTATCCGTATCACGCCGAGCTCCTCGGGATGACTTAGCACGAGCCGTCTTCGTGCGGGTTACTAGCCTCGTGTTGAAGGCGTGATCGAAGATGATCACGATCCGAATCCAAATTCGGATCCTAAAACAAGTCCTCAAGACTTGCTTCTCCGGAGAGGTATTCGTCAACGATTGGCGAATCGCCGTCCTCCACCTCAGAGGATTACGGAGATCAAATCCCGGTATGTTAGCCGCTCGGAGCACTAATCGTCGTCAAGCGGCTCGGCGAGGAGAAGCTGTCAGAAAACTGGACAGCTTGGTGGAAGATAGCGCCGGCCAAAACAAGGAAGAAAGCTCACCTTGATGCGAACCTAGGGGATCACGGAGTCGCGGAGGTTCACGGCTGAAGCTTGGCGCCGGCAACAAGTTGGAAGGCTGCACCAAGCTGGCGAACAAGATGTTGGCGGACAATGTGTTGGCGGCAACCTAGATGATTAGCTTTAGGGTTAGGGTTTAAGCCCTATTTTATAGAGAACTAATTCTCTTAATGGTTAATGGATCATATCCATAAAGCCCGTTAACCCGCTCCATTAAGATAAGTTAAAATAAACCAAACCATTATGGTTTATTTTAAGTTAAAACGAACCGAACCAACTTTTGGTTCATTCGTTTAAAATAAACCAAACCCTTTGGTTTATTCTTATCCATTGGATTAGAACCAAACCATTTTGGTCCATCCATTATGTCTTCATAAGACACGGCCCATCCACGCTTCCATTGCGAATGAAACAATTTCATGCTCGCTTTATGTTTGGTCCAACCAAACATAGTTTCTCTCGGTCTGAGAATCCCATTCTCAAGCTCGTTTTAAATCCTTTGGATTACACTCGTTGTCGTGTGACCAAATAGGTTCTCGGTTTATGTTGGCCGTCTATAATTAACCATTAATTATAGAGCGATCATGAGTGGCACCTAGTAGTACATCATGATCCCCAAGATTAGCGAAAGATCAGCGGTTGATCGAACTATTTACGAAACCCTTGATGCTCGAATGAATCGTGCCCCATTCCCTTCACTCATCTTATACCCACTTGGTTGGGACATGGTCTATTGTGTCCGATCCCCACTAGACTCGTCACACCTAGCCCAAGTATCATTTCCTCGTCCTACAGTTCTAGTTACTCCACATGTATCGAAGAGTACCTTACTCTAAACATGTAATGCTTTGGCCAAAGACTTTAGTAACAATCATCCGACGAGAGGCCATGGGTATACATCTCCTCGCAGAGTGGTGAATCCTTTATAGGCTATTCAAACACCTTGATCACTTGACTTATACCCAATCATCCGGGTCCACATCTCCTTAGAGATGTTTGCTTAAGATGTCAAAGCATAAGTCTCCATGATCAAGATGACTTGAATACCGCAAGTCAAAGGAACATCGCACTTAAGCCACAGTAAGAACTTCATTGACATATCTATATGCAGAGAACCATATGAAGTCTTACGGTGGTCACTCCAATGAACTAGTTACCATAACTAGCATCCACGATCAACTCGGACATCACTATGTCTCCGGCCCGGTGAGAATCATTGCTTGGATACACCAAGGAGTATACCTCGTGCTAGTCTCGACGAATTGATGGTGTCGAATCCATCAATTCATCGACTAGGATAATTCGATACATCACAATTACACATGTAGAGATACTCACTAGTTGTGATCCAATCACAAATTCTCTCATCTTTGTGAATCGTATCGTGGACATTCAGTAAATGAGTTTAAGATCCAATCAAATACATTAAACATGTATACTCAAATAGTGAATCTTCATTTATCATATAAATGGTTCATACATAAGGCGATTGCCTTAGGACATCTCTCATATATTACTAACAAGCTACCCCTTCCCGGGTTACAATCGCTCACTCTCATCCCTCGGAGTCCCTAAGCTCTTGATCTCTTCGACCGCTCAAACTCCTCATCGAGCGCGGCTCTGCGCAAGCTCGATCTCTTGCCTCGAAGTATCACTTCCTGGCTTCACTTGAATTTTCTCCGTATGCTCGTTCCTCGATGTCTCCATAAGCATGATAGCTTGCAACATGATGTGATGAGACCTACTCAAGGCTTTGTGTGTGGTCATGAGATGTGAAACTTATGGCAATTTTCTAACAATAAATTCTCAATTTTTTCCCCCTATCATAATTTACTTAAACATAATCAATTCTCCCCCTTTGACACCATCAAAAAGATTAACACTAAACTTATAAACTCATGGCATCAAGTCTAATAAAAGAAAAATACCAAAAATTAGTTTAAAAACTGAATTCGGCCATTCATTTCGATGATTGCCACCTCGTCTGGTTCGGATACATGATCGTATATGATTTTCGAGATTCTTGATTTTGATCAATTTCAAAAATGCGTTAAAAATTCCAGAAAATTCGAAAAAACATGAAATTTTGGGAACATATTTCTTGTAAGGTTCTTTATCAGTGAAAAATAATTTTTCATGAAAAATCATCATATTTTCACGTTTTTGCCAAAAATCCAAAAGGTTTAAAAACCACTAGGTTTTTGACAATTCTAGTATCAAGCTTAACACCTCGTTTTGGTTCCAATTGTTTCAAAAACATGAATACATAGATTTTAGATTAAGAAATTGTTTTGAAAACATATGAAATATCCAACCATGATCTTTGGGCAATATGTCTATGAATTAAACATAAGCCTTCTCCATGATTGGTCTATTATAGCTATTTTGATACATTAAATGACCATCTAAATGCCATAGACATTAGTGGACATTTGTATCATCCTAACATCTCACCCATGCTAAGTTTGCAATCAAGTTAGCCTATAGTGAGTGTGAAATGCATCCTAGGGGGTATTTGTATATACTTAACCAATATATTCATGCAATTCTATCAAGGTTAAGTATCACCCTAACAATCTACATGATCATAGAGACATATATGATTTAAATTCACATTATGATCATGAACTACATGTTTTCATCAAATTATAATCATGCATTAGGTATTATATCATGATAATAAGTAAAGTATCACCTAAAGCATGATTTAAACCTATTTCTTATGATAATGTGCCAAATTTCAAAATCATAAATCATGATTGCAACCATACATAGGAATTACATTAATCATCATGATTTAAGCATTATTATCTATTTATGGGCACGTTATCATCACCCAACACTATTCTAAAAATGTTGTCCCGTTATCCTAAGTCAACCAAAATATGATATAGGTCAATTGCATATGGTTGACTACCCTAGGGGTTTTCTAACCCTTAAGGATGGATTTTGGAACCCAAAATAAGTTCTTTCCTATTGGGTTCACTAAGTATTCCTTGGGGATCCATTTCCTAGCTATTACTTTCTTCTTATCTTGTCCCCTAGCTATTAGGCATTTGTAGGCCTTTTCATTTTTCTTTTCTTTATATCCTAGGCCCTTTTTGTTGAAGCTAGCTCTTTGGCTCCTAATAATCATATTTAATGTGTTGGAGCCAATTGTAAACTTTTCTAGGGCTTTGGTTAAATAATCTACCTTTTCCCTTAAAGCCCTATTTTCTTCTATACATGCATCATTAACATTAAATGACATATATTCATGTGAGCATGCATCATTTAAGCTAGAAGAAATATTATCATCATTTAAGCATGCTTTTTCTAGTTTATTTTCTAAGTCCTTAATTTGTTCAAGCATGCATTTGTTTTTCTTCTTTGCTCTAAATAAATCCTTAGTTAAACTAGAAATCATAGAAACTATTTTATTAGGTGAGAGGTTGGTTACCATAGTTTCCATGTCCTCTTCTTCTTCGGATGATGAGGATGTAGAGGCTCCCCCTTCACTTGAGCTCTCTCCTCTTGAGCTTGATCCTTCATTTTCGGAGGAAGAGGAGGAGCAATCAGAGTCATGAAGAGCCATTAGTGCTAGGTTGGAGTAGACGTGCTCTTCTTCATCAGATGAGGAAGAAGAAGAAGGATCATCCCAAGTCTTGGCCTTGAATGCTTTGGCCTTCGCCTTTTCTTTTGCCTTCTTCTCCTCTTTCTTTTTGCTCCCCTTTTTCTTCTTCTTTTCTTCTTTCTTTTTCTTCTCTTCCTTGCTCTTGTTTAGGAGGGGACAATTATCCCTTATGTGCCCCTCTCCTTGGCAATTGTATCATATGACCTTCCCCCTTGGTCTTCTATTCCTATCATTAGATTTATTAAAATGAAAACCCTTTAAAGCACGCCTTACCCTCCTTACCATATATGCTTCTTCGGTGCTATCCATGGAGGAGGATGAGGATGCTTCATCATCGGAGGAGGAGGGGATTTCCATCTTCTTCTTCCCCTTGTTCGCTATCAAAGCTACTCCTCTTGAAGGTTGGATTTTTGGCTCTTCTTGTATTCCTTCAAGCCTCGTTTCGTGGAGCTCCATTGTTGAGAAAAACTCCTCCAAGGTACTTACTTCCAAGTTCTTGGAGATGTAAAATGAATCCACCATGGAGCTCCATCTTGAGGACCGGGGAAAGGCATCTATGGCCTTCATTACCATATCCCGGTTGGAGAGCTTTTCTCCTACACTTGTTAGCCCAATTAATATTTCTTTAAATCTAGAATGTAGGGAAGTTACCTTTTCTCCCTTTTCAAGCTTAATATTTGATAATTGGGAGCAGAGGAGATCTCTTCTTGCTAGCTTGGCTTCCGAAGTGCCTTCATGAAGTTCAACTAGCTTCTCCCACATCTCCTTAGCACTAGAACATTCCCCTATCCTATTGACTTCTTGTTGGGGGAGTACATTATAGAGATGGTGCTTGGCCTTTGAATTTGCCAAATACTCCTCTCTTTGTCTTTTGCTCCATCTCGATTTCTCCAATGGCTCCCCATCATCGTTCCTAGGCAACTCGAAACCGTTTTCCATAATTAACAATATTTCAAAGTCGGTTTCGAAGAATACCTCCATTCTCTTTTTCCACCAAGAGAATTCGCCGTCGAACTTCGGTGGGTGGATGTTTGAGCCGGCCATTTTTGATGTAGAGCTTGTTGCGACGGTTAGTCCGGTGACAAGCAACCTTGCTCTGATACCACTTGTAGAGGATCGATTGGCCGGCTAGAAGGGGGTGAATAGCCCTCTTACGATGGATGTCGGAATTCTCTCTTTCGTTTGCTCGTCTACAAAGCATTAGCGCAAGCGGAATATACAAATACAAATAAAGACAATACAAAAGATAGACAAGCAATACAAATACGAGATGTAACGTGGTTCACGGCTACGCCGCTAATCCACGGTCCGATTCGTCCAAGGTAAATCACTCCTCCAAATCTATCCACTAGATCTCTCCTTTGCACAAAGCTAGGTGGAGGTAACCTCTTTTACACAAGGATCACTCTTCTACAATAGAATAGAGATTAGAACAAGTAGAAGAGTAGGGAATCGTGTATGGAACTTTGGGAGAAGTTTAGAGCTCAAGCATTAGCCTCCCAAAGCCCTACCCCCTTCCTTTTTATAGAGGAAGAGGATCAGTCGCTGCCGTTCAACGGCTTCCACGCTGGACTTCATCCAACTACCGATTGATCAATCGATCGATCGCTTTCACCGAGTGATCAACTGATGTGATGGCCATGATCGCCACCGTGATCGGCGGATCACATAACGCTAATTAAATCGCTGATATCACCGATACCAATGATCGAACTAAATCGATTTTAGCGATCGATCCGCTATGACATGGCGTCGATCCGTGTCTGAAAACCCATCCGACACTTGGCCAAATGGCCAAGTTTCACCTAAGAGCTACCCTTCCCGGGTTACAATCGCCACTCATCCCTGAGTCCTCGCCAAGTTCTTCGCTTCGGGCCACGCCCCTGAAGATCAGGCGCACGGCTCTGCAATGCTCCTTCGCGTCTCTTGCCTCGAAGTCTACTTCCTCTGGCTTCACTCCAAGCTCCTCGTCCGACGGTCCCTTGGATGCTCCAAGCGCACGGCTTCTGCAAAGCAATCCTTCACCGACTCAAGGCACGAGTCATGAGATGTGAAACTCGCCACGTCTCCATGTGCGAATTACTAAGTCCTGCACGACTTCAATGCACATATCAAATCAACATAACACACTAACTTAAACCCTTTGCCACACACATCAAAACCTTATCATGGCAAGAGATTGCCCTAACAGCTTCTTCGTACCGTTGATTCTGCCACAGGACCTTTACTAAGGGCACCTCTTTGTTCCTTAGTCTCTTGACTTCTCGGTCGAGTATCTGGATAGGTCGACTCTCATAACTCAGGTCCTCTTGAACTTGTACTGTTTGTGGCTCGATCACTTTGTCCACACTGGAAATGCATTTCTTGATCACAGAAACATGGAACACGTTGTGAATAGCCGACATCTCTTGAGGCAACTCCAGCTTATAAGCTACTTTGCCAACCCTCTGCGATATCGGATACGGTCCCACATAGCGCGGACTCAGCTTACCCTTCCTTCCTAATCTCATCACTCCCTTCATAGGGGCCACTTTGAGGAATACTAGGTCCCCGACTTCAAATTCTAACGGTCTATGCCGCATATCCGCATAGCTCTTTTGTCGGCTCTGAGCAGTTTCAATTCTCTGACCGATGTTCTGTATAGCTCGGGTGGTGTCGTCGATGAAGTCCGTCTGGAGTCCCATCCCCTTCTTTTCACCACCTCGCATCAAAGATATGGGAGATCTACATTTCCTCCCGTATAGAGCCTCGTAGGGTGCCATTCCAATAGTAGCTTGGTAGCTATTGTCGTAGGCGAATTCTACCAAGCATAAGTATCGGCACCAGCTACCTTTGAAATCCAGGGCGCAAGCTCATAACATATCCTCCAGTACTTGATTTACTCTTTCGGTCTGTCCGTCCGTCTGAGGATGGAAGGCAGTACTGAACAATAGCTTCATGCCTAGGGCCTTCTGAACACATTCCCATAAATGGGAAATAAAGCGACCATCTTTGTCAGAAATGATGGTCTTAGGAATTCCATGTAGTCTGATAATTTCCCTAGCATATAACTGAGCCAGTTGCTCTGTCGAATAGGTCATCTTGATTGCTAAGAAGTGGGCGGACTTCGTCAATCTGTCGACAATTACCCATATAGCATCATAACCGTTTGTTGTCTTGGGCAATCCTGAGATGAAATCCATAGAAATGTCTTCGCATTTCCATTCTGGAATTTGGATTGGCTGCAGTGTTCTTCCAGGTCTCTGGTGTTCTGCTTTAACCCTCTAGCAGGTCAGGCAGGTACTGACATACTGAGCCACATCTCTTTTCATTCCGAACCACCAGAATTTTCTTTTCAGGTCTTGGTACATCTTGGTGGTTCCAGGATGCATCGCATAAGGAGTTCCGTGAGCTTCCTCAAATATCTTCTTCTGTAATTCTGGATCGTCGGGAATACACAAGCGATCCCTGAGGTAGAGTACTCCACTATCAGAGATACGAAACCCATCGTCCTTTCCTTCTAGGACCTCTTGCTTGATCCTCTGAAGGCTTGGGTCACGGGCTTGCTTTTCCAGTATATCATCGAACAGCATTGGTGCTATCATCATGGTCGAGAGTTGTCCGGAAATGATTTCAACTCCGTAACGCATAATCTCCTTTTCTAAGGGCCGAGATAACACTGATAGAGACATCAAGGTGGCGCAGGACTTCCTGCTGAGTGCATCAGCCACCTTGTTTGCTTTTATCGGATGGTAGAAGATCTCGCAGTCATAATCCTTGACGAGCTCAAGCCATCTGCGTTGTCTCATGTTCAGGTCCTTCTGTGTGAAGAAATATTTCAGACTCTGGTGGTCTGTATAAATCCTACACTGAGCTCCATATAGATAATGTCTCCATGTTTTGAGAGCAAAGACCACGACCGCTAGCTCTAAATCGTGGGTGGGATAACTCCTTTCATGTTCTTTGAGTTGCCTAGAGGCATAGGCAATGACCTTGCCATTCTGCATGAGTACAGCTCCGAGTCCCAACTTGGAAGCGTCACTGTACATGTCGGGCCGCATTATCCGAAAGAGCAAGGATTGAGCTACCGGGTCACCTTCTTTCACGTGAAACTCCTCTCGCAGCATCCGCCCACTCATATTTCTTGTTCTTTCCGTGAGGATCACATAGGGTGTCAGAATCTCGAGAAGTTCTCTACAAACTTCCGGTAGTAGCTTGCTAGCCCAAGAAAGCTTCTGATCTCGCTGGCATTCTTTGGTTGGTTCCAATTACTCACGAACTTTATTAGGTCTACCATCACTCCATGCTTGGATATAATGTGACCTAAAAATGATACTTGTTCGAGCCAGAACTCGTATTTGGAGAACTTTGCAAATAGCTGCTTTTCCTGAAGAATCTGCAATACCACATTCAGGTGTTCTGCGTGCTCCTCTGGGGTTCTCGAATATATCAGTATGTCATCGATGAAGACGATCACAAACTTGTCGAGGAATGCCGAGAATACCCAATTCATCAAATCCATGAACAGAGCAGGGGCATTCGTCACTCCGAAGGGCATAACTACGAACTCGTAATGTTCGTATCTTGTCCGGAAGGCCGTCTTTGGTATATCATCTGATTTCACTTTTACTTGATGATAGCCAGACCTCAGGTCAATCTTAGAGAAGACGGTGGCACCCTTTAGTTGGTCGAACAGGTCATCAATCCGTAGCAAAGGGTACCGATTCTTGATCGTCACATTATTTAGCACTCGGTAGTCTATGCACACTCGCATAGACCAGTCTTTCTTCTTCACCAACAGCACTGGAGTTCAGTAACCACATGCATAAGAGTAGGTGGGGGTACTGTCTCATCGACTATATTACTACGTCTTCCATATATTACTATCTCATCGACCCTATTACAACGTCTTCCCTATATTACTATCTCATCGACCCTACTACTGTGTCTCCCAGCCATGGTTATCTTCACATATTAGAGTAAGGCTAGTATAAGTTTATCGTTCATTTATCTATGCATGGTTACACTAAAAGCTAGTTCATTTAGCTATGCATGGTTAAACTAGAAGCTATCATAAGGTTATCTTACATATTTTCAGACATACATATTTTCAGGCATAATTAAGCTAGAGGCATTTGTTATCATACATGAAAGAAATAAAGTAGGCATAGAAATTCTTACTTGGAGCGGCAGGATTTGGAGCTTGATGTGTGTGTAGTGGAAAGGCAGATCGGCTCTGATACCAACCTGTCACGCCCGCCCTTTCCTAGGGTCTGGAGGGGCGGCGCATGACGCGACCGTACATACATACATCGTACTACTTACAGTGGAAGACTTTAGACACATTTTTTTTTTCTTTCTTTTAAACATAAACATGCATTCGTCATATATAGATACTTCTTCTTAACATAGAGCATGCATCATTATTTCATAAGTACTTAGTGCTTAGTTCAAGTCCATAAACATCGTCATCATAAGGAAACATATATAAGGACATAACGGATCTCCTCCATCATGCCACTACCATACACACTTGGCCCCTCCTACTGCTCCCTTTAGTTTATCCATCCCTTACCCTTATCTGCAGTACAAGGGAAAAATAAACTATAAGCATATAGGCTTAGTAAGATCCTGTCCTACTCACAAAAACTATACATCGACATTAAGCATGTCATGTAACGTTCATAACATATAAACAACATAACATGTAACATATATTGTTGGGTTTCCGACACCACGGCGTGTGTGTGTTCGATCATGTTTCATAAACATGAGCAGAGCGGAAGCAATAAAATTAATAAATCTACATTTATTACAACACACACATCACACGCATGCATAGTACAACAAGTGTAGACATAACCGTAAATTTAAATTTGCAATAAAAGGAAATTTAACTACGTTATACCTTTCGTATTACGTGTAGCGGGAACGGCATCAACCGGAACGATCCTCGCTAAATTCGTCTCTATCCGTATCCACGCCGAGTCTCCTTAGGATGACTTCGCTAAGCCACGAGCTTCGTCTTCGTACGGGTTACTAGCCTCGTGTTGAAGACGACGTGATCGAGAGATGATCACGATCCGAATCCAAATTCGGATCCAAAAACGAGTCCTCAAAACTCGCTTTTCCGGTGAGGTATTCGTCAACCGATTGACGAATCCTTTGTCCTCCACCTCAGAGGATTACCGGAGATCGAATCCCCGATAAGTTAGCCGCTGTCGGAGCTCTAACCGTCGTCCAAACGATGCTCCGACGAGAGGAGAATAAGCTGTCCAGAAAACTGGACAGCTTTGGTGGAGGAGTAGGCGCCGGCCAAACAAGGGAAGCCAAGTGCTCACCTTATCACCGAAGCCTAGGAAGATCACCGGAGGGTCGCCGGAGGATCACCGGCTGAAGCTTGGATGCCGGCAAGGAGCTGGACAGCGGCACAAGGAGCTAGGCGGCAAGCTAGGGTTGGCGCCGAATAACTCCGAGGAGAGGTGGGCGGCAACTTTTGCTAGGGTTTTTTATTAGGGCTTAATTATCCCTTAAGCCCTCTTTTATAGAGAACTAATTCTCTTAACGGTTATTGGATCATAACCATTAGGCCCGTTAACCCGCTCCATTAAGATAAGTTAAAATAAACCAAACCATGATGGTTTATTTTAAGTTAAAACGAACCGAACCAACTTTTGGTTCATTCATTTAAAATAAACCAAACCCTTTGGTTTATTCTCCTCCATTGGATTAGAACCAAACCATTTTGATTCATCAATTATGTCTTCATAAGACACGGCCCATCCACGCTTCCATTGCGACTGAAACGATTTTATGCTCGCTTCATGTTTGGTCCAACCAAACCTAGTTTCTCTCGGTCTGAGAATCCCATTCTCAAGCTCGTTTTAAATCCTTTGGATTATGCTCATTGTGCTTGTGACCAAATAGGTTCTTAGTTTATGTTGTCCGTCTATAATTAACCATTAATTATAGAACGATCATGAGTGGCACCTAGTAGTACATCATGATCCCCAATTAACCGAAAAGATCAACGGTTGATCCAGAACTATTTCTGAAACCCTTCAAGAAATCGAATGAATCGCGGCCCCATTCCTTCACTCATCTTATACCCACTTGGTTCAGACATGGTTTATAGTGTCATCCCCTCACTAGGTCGACTCAACACCTAGCCCAAGTGTCATTTCCTCGTCCTACGAATTATAGTTACTGCACAAGTATCGAAGAGTACCTTACTCTAAACATGTAATGCTTTGCCCAAAGACTTTAGTAACAATCCGACGAGAGGCCATGGGTATACATCTCCTCGTAAGGAGTGGTGAATCCTTTATAGGCTATTCAAACACCTTTGATCACTTCGACTTATACCCAATCATCCCGGGTCCACATCTCCTTAGAGATGTTTGCTTAAGATGTCAAAGCATAAGTCTCCATGATCAAGATGACTTGAATACCACAAGTCAAAGGAACATCGCACTTAAGCTACAGTAAGAACTTCATTGACATATCTATATATGCAGAGAACCATATGAAGTCTTACGGTTGGTCACTCCAATGAACTAGTTACCATAACCAGCATCCACGATCAACTCCGGACATCACAATGTCTCCAGCCAGTGAGAATCAGCTGCTTGGATACACCAAGGAGTATACCTCGTGCTAGTCTCGACAGAATTGATGGTGTCCAAATCAATCAATTCATCGACTAGGGATAATTCCGATACATCACAATTACACATGTAGAGATACTCACTAGTTGTGATCCAATCACAAATTCTCTCATGCTGTGAATCGCATCGTGGACATTCAGTAAATGAGTTTAAGATCCAATCAAATACATGAAACATGTATACTCAAATAGTGAATCTTCATTTATCATATAAATGGTTCATACATATTGCCTTAGGACATCTCTCATATATTACTAACAGACTCCCACTTGGCCTAATGCCAATCGCTACTTTACGTATTGCTAGAAGGCTAGGGTTGGTTCTTCCTTAGGTTTTCCTTCCACCAAAAAAAAGCAACGCAAGGAAGTAAGTATCCCTCACGCATACGAGTAGCTCCGATTTTTTTTTGTAAAGAAACCTACATGATATATTCGGCCAAGCCATGATTTAGGGTTCAATGAAGCTCTATGCTATGTTGTTTATAACTAGATGATGATGTTAGGGGTTAAAGGATTAGGACAAAAGCTAACCCTAATAACCACTAAGGCCTATTCGGCCAAGCCATGATTTAGGATTCAATGAAGCTCTATGCTATGTTGTTTATAACTAGATGATGATGTTAGGGGTTAAAGGGGATTAGGACAAAAGCTAACCCTAATAACCACTAAGGCCTATTCGGCCAAGCCATGATTTAGGGTTCAATGAAGCTCTATGCTATGTTGTTTATAACTAGATGATGATGTTAGGGGTTAAAGTGGATTAGGACAAAAGCTAACCCTAATAGCCACTAAAGACCCATTAATTCACCCCTAGATATCTAAGACCCAATGAGGTTTCAATCCATGTTTTGTAGGGTTATGATGTTGTAGTCATGTTTAATGAATTAGGTTAAAAGTCTAAACCCTAAAAAGCCTTTAAGGGCCATTCGGCCACCTTTGGTCTTTTAGGTTACAATGAAGTTCATACCATGAATTTTATGGAATTTGTATGCATATGTATGTTACTTGAATTAGGTTAAAAGTCTAAACCCTAAAAAGCCTTTAAGGGCCATTCGGCCACCTTTGGTCCTTTAGGTCACAATGAAGTTCATACCATGAAATTTATGGAATTTGTATGCCTATGTATGTTACTTGAATTAGGTTAAAAGTCTAAACCCTAAAAAGCCTATAAGGGCCATTCGGCCACCTTTGATCTCTTTAGGTTACAATGAAGTTCATACCATGAAGTATGCTATGCTATGTTAATGAAATAAGCTATGTTGTTATGAAATGAAGTATGCTATGCTATGTTAATGAAATGAAGCATGATGTGTATGAAATGAAGTATGCTATGCTATGTTAATGAAATAAGCTATGTTGTTATGAAATGAAGTATGCTATGCTATGTTAATGAAATGAAGCATGATGTGTTATGAAATGAAGTATGCTATGCTATGTTAATGAAATAAGCTATGTTGTTATGAAATGAAGTATGCTATGCTATGTTAATGAAATGAAGCATGATGTGTTATGAAATGAAGTATGCTATGCTATGTTAATGAAATGAAGTATGATGTGTATGAAATGAAGTATGCTATGCTATGTTAAAGAAATAAGCTATGTTGTAAAATAAGCATATAAGTATTTTACTTTCTGCATGGCTTGTACCAAGACCTTAACAAGGTCCAAGAAGGGATGGGCTCCTAAGATGCCCTAGGTCGATGGAATAAGACTCGGGCCTAGGATGGGCTTCTATGTATGATTGCCCCTAGGTCGATGGAATAAGATTCGGGCCTAGTACGGGATGGGCTCCAAGATGCCTTAGGTCGATGGAGTAAGACTCGGGCCTAGGATGGGCTTCTACGCTATGACGATTGCCCCTAGGTCGATGGAATAAGACTCGGGCCTAGGAACCTATTAGGTTCGAGACTTGCTACCTCGGGCCTATTTAGGGATGCGCACTATGATAATGAAGAAGTGGTACAATGCCGGGCCCAAATATGTTGAGATCTATATTTACGTACCTAACATATATGTTTTCAAAAGCATCTTGCATATGTTTGCCTGTTAATGTTTAAGTTACATGTTATGCTAGATGATATGCCATAATGTTTAAGTTACGTGTTATGTTAGATGATATGCCATAATGTTTAAGTTACGTGTTATGCTAGATGATATGCCATAATGTTTAAGTTACATGTTATGCTAGATGATATGCCATAATGTTTAAGTTACGTGTTATGTTAGATGATATGCCATAATGTTTAAGTTACGTGTTATGCTAGATGATATGCCATAATGTTTAAGTTACATGTTATGTTAGATGATATGCCATAATGTTTAAGTTACGTGTTATGTTAGATGATATGCCATAATGTTTAAGTTACCTGTTATGTTAGATGATATGTCATGATGTATAAGTTACATGTTATGTTCTTGATGCGCTATGATGTTAGGTTACTAAGTTACATATGATGCATATTATCGATTAAGTATATGTATATATTTCATGTTATGTGCTAGGGATGATCCATGCTATATTATCTCATGTTACTTAAGCTACAAGTTAAGTTGATGATGCCATGAATGTTACATGATATATTGATTATATGTTATAAATGCTACAAGTCATGATTAATGATGATGTATGGTTTTTTTGTGAGTAGGACAGGATCTTACTAAGCCTATGTGCTTATAGTTTATCTTTCCCTCGTACTGCAGATAAGGGTAAGGGATGGATAAACTAAAGGGAGCAGCATGAGGGGTCAATGTGTGTGGTAGTGGCATGGTGGAGAAGATCCGTTAAGTCTACTTATACATGTATTGCCTATGATGATGATGTCTATGGATGTCTTTACTTATGTCTCCCTATGACGATGATGTTATGAACCTACTAAGCCCTAAGTATCTATATATATATATATGATGCATGCTTTATGTTGATAAGAAGAAGTAAAGAAGAATGCTTTATGTTGATAAGAAGAAGTAAAGAAGAAGTAAGAAGAAGTATCTATGCATGCTATGCTATGAAACATACTCTATGTTAAGAAGAAGTGTTAATGCATATCTATGTTTAAAGGAAAAAAAAAAGTATTTAGGTCTTAAGTCTTCCGCTGTAAGAAATAAGAAGTATATATATATAAAGTCTTCCGCTGTATGAAAGGTATGTATGCGGTCACATACACGCCCTCTCCGACATTTAGGGTCCCTAAGGGCGTGACATATACCTGTAAGAGTCTC
Source organism: Wurfbainia villosa (assembly GCA_025175895.1). Classification (NCBI taxonomy): domain Eukaryota; kingdom Viridiplantae; phylum Streptophyta; class Magnoliopsida; order Zingiberales; family Zingiberaceae; genus Wurfbainia; species Wurfbainia villosa. The sequence goes on from CM045987.1 coordinate 99,120,741, forward strand.
TAATTGATGGTGTCCAAATCCATCAATTCATCGACTAGGATAATTACGATACATCACAATTACACATGTAGAGATACTCACTAGTTGTGATCCAATCACAAATTCTCTCATCGTGAATCGCATCGTGGACATTCAAGAAATGAGTTTAAGATCCAATCAAATACATAAAACATGTATACTCAAATAGTGAATCTTCATTTATCATATAAATGGTTCATACATAAGGCGATTGCCTTAGGACATCTCTCATATATTACTAACAGACTCCCACTTGGCCTAATGCCAATCGCAACGGTATCCAATACCATAAGCACTAACATGACCCTCAAACTTACTTTGAGGTAATGCTTTAGTCAAAGGATCCGCTAAGTTCCTTTCAGTGGGAATTTTCTCGATTTGTATTTCGTTCCTACTGATGATCTCTCTGATAAGATGATAGCGGCGAAGCACATGTTTGGATCATTGATGAGACCACATCAAGTTCATAGATGAACTACTTGATCCAAACCGCTTCCTTTGCTGCTTCCAAAGCTGCAACGTATTCTGCCTTAGTGGCAGAATCCGCTATAGTGTTAAGCTTGGAACCTTTCTAACTTATTGCGCCTCCATTCCAAGTGAATACATACCCAGACTGAGACATGGAATCATCCTTGTCTGTCTGGAGTTGGCATCCGTATACCCACGTATCACCATGTACCCTTCTCCATATATTAGGAACACATCCTTAGTTCTTCTTAAGTACTTAAGGATCGTCTTGACAGCCACCCAATGATCCATTCCTGGATCAGACTGGTATCTGCTCGTGACACTCAGAGCATACAATACATCGGGCCTCGTACATAACATAGCATACATGATAGATCCTATTGCGAATGCATAGGGAATCTTACTCATGCAAATCCTCTCGTCTTCTGTGCGCGGACACATAGACTTCGAAAGGTGTACCCCATGCCTGATGGGAAAGAAACCTTTCTTGGATTCCGACATGCTAAACCTCTTTAGCACTCGGTCTATATATGTAGACTGCGAAAGTCCAAGCAACCGTTTCGATCTATCTCTATAGATCTTAATCCCGAGGATGTAGGTTGCTTCTCCCAGGTCTTTCATGGAGAATGTCTTGGATAACCAAACCTTAACTGAATGTAAGATTGAAACATCGTTTCCTATAAGTAATATGTCATCGACATATAATACTAGGAACACGACTGCACTCCCACTAACCTTCTTGTACACACAAGGTTCGTCTGGATTTTGTGAGAAATCAAACTTTTTGATGGTCTCATCAAAACGGATATTCCAGCTCCTAGATGCTTGCTTCAATCCATAAATGGACCATCGCAATTTGCATACCTTGGTTTTATCAACTGATGTGAAACCCTCAGGTTGTATCATATACACATCCTCGAGCAGGTTTCCATTAAGGAAAACTATTTTCACATCCATCTGTCATATCTCATAATCATAATGAGCCGCTATGGCCAGGAGCATCTGAATGGATTTAAGCATAGCTACAGGCGAATAGGTTTCGTCATAATCAACACCTTGTTTTTGACGATATCCTTTCGCCACCAATCTAGCCTTATAGGTAATCACATTACCATCCATGTCGGTTTTCTTCTTGAAAACCCACTTGAACCCTATAGGCTTTATGCCTTCAGGTGGGTCAACCAAGTTCCAAACTTGGTTTTCATACATGGAATCCATTTCCGACTTCATGGCACCAAGCCACTTATCCCTTTCTGAACTTGTCAGCACTTCTTCATAACTTGTAGGCTCCTCATCATCAATGAGTAACACGTCGTTCGATTCACTTACGAGAAATCCATATCTCTCGGGAATATTGCGTGTTCTACCATATCTACGAAGATGTGTGTTACAACAGGTCCAGCCGATTGCTCATCACTATGAGTTGTCGGCTGTTGTACTTCACCAGGTATCTCATCAATGTCTATTTGAGTCTCTCGAGCCTCCTCAAGCTCGACGACACTCCCACTGTTTTCTTGCAAGAGAAACTCTTTCTCTAGAAACACAGCATGCCTTGAAACAAACACCTTTTGTTCCACAGGATGATAGAATTGGTAACCCCTTGTTTCCTTAGGGTATCCAATAAATAGACATTTATCGGACTTAGCATCCAATTTTGTCCGATCATGCGAGACAACCCCATATCTTCAAGTAAGATACATGAGGTTTCTTACTATTCCATATCTCATATGGAGTAGTAGAGACTACCTTGGTTGGCATTTTGTTTAACAAGTAAACAGCTGTCTGAAGTGCATAGCCCCAAAAGGACTTGGGAAGATTTGCATAATTCATCATTGACCTGACCATGTCCAACAAGGTCCGGTTACGCCTCTCAGATACACCATTATGCTGTGGTGTATATGGCGGAGTCCATTGAGACAATATGCCATTATCTCTTAGATAATCAAGAAACTGTTGACTTAAGTATTCACCACCTCGATCTGATCGAAGTATTTTAATACTCTTATCATGTTGTTTCTCTACTTCATTTCTGAATTCTTTGAACCTTTCAAAGGCTTCAGACTTGTGTTTCATCAAGAACACATACCCAAACCGTGAATGATCATCGGTGAAGGTAATGAAGTAGCTATAGCCTCCTAAAGCTTGAGTTGACATAGGTCCACATACATCACTATGTATTAGGCCTAGCAACTCTTCCACTCGTTCACCTTTTCCTGTAAAAGGTAACTTAGTCATCTTGCCTTTTAAGCATGATTCACATGTATCGTATGAATCCAATTCAAACGATTCCAGAATTCCACATCGGTGTAATTCGGACATGCGTTTCTTGCTTACATGGCCAAGACGACAATGCCACATGTAGGAGTCTATTTGAGTATCCTTTCGAGCATGCTTGTTGCTCACTTCGATATTGAAAATGTCACTGGATACGTCCAACGTATAAATATCATTGCTTAAAGTTCCAGTCCCATAAAGAACTCCATTCAAAGTTATGTAACAACAATTGTTACTAAAAGTCAAATGGTACCCATTTCTATTTGAACAAGAAATAGAAATGATGTTATTTATCAACGAAGGAACTTAAAAGCAATTGTCCAGTTCTAAGACAAGTCCTGCAGGGAGTTTCAACAAATACGTTCCGATGGCGAGTGCAGCAACCTTTGCTCTATTCCCAACACGTAAATTTGACTCTCCCTTGACGAGTCTTCTTCTATTCCTTAGCTCATGTATGTCATTACATATATATGAGTCACACACAGTATCCAATACCCAAGCGTTTGAGGAAATAGAATGACAATCAATAACGAAGATATCTGAAGAAGATGGGGCATCCGATGCCTAGTTCTTCTTCACAGACTCAAGATAAATCTTGCAATTTCTTCGCCAATGGCCCTATTGAGCTGGTTCTGCCTTTTTAGCCTTTTTCTTCTTCCCCTTCTGTTGTTCCTTTGACTCCCTCTTAGAATCTTTCTTCGAGGAATCAACTAACAACACCATCCCCTGCTCATGCTTCTCAAAAGGCTCCACATTCTTCAACATGTTGAGCAGTACCACAGATGAACCTTCTTGCATCTCAGAGGTGAAGAGGAACTTGGAGACTTCGAACCTTTCAAATCTCACTTGCTCATCAAACAACTCATAAAGATGAAGGACTACGATATGAGCATCCATATGCTCATGTTGCTTTCGTAGATTTGGGTTCTATCGCGGCTAGCATGATGCAACTTGTCAGTTCAGAATCAGTCACATGTTTCTGATAGACCAACAATTGGTCCAGAGTTGCATCGTCACTAGGATGGGCGGGAAGAGGCGCTTCGAGGAAATACACAAGCTTTTCACCTTGAGAACAATTCTCAAGTTTCTAAGCCAGTCCAAGAAGTTTGGCCCAGTCAATTTATTTGAATCCAAAATGGAACGCAAATTCAAAGACATCATGATCAATTTTAGAAATACAAAGCGAGCATATATGAGAAAGATGATTTTAAAATGCATCAATATAAATTTATAAATCCCATTCATTTTTTGAATTTCAAAAACCCCAAAATCACTTCGGGAGATCGTAGGTCCATCTCCGAATGGGCTGATATCCATCATAGATATGAACAACCTTGGAGAGAGTCCAACAAGCCATTCATAACTACGACGGTAGGTATCAACTATACCGATTGCATATCACGTATATGCAACTATCACAATGTGCTATCAACTTATTGAATGTTCACACATACATCGGGTTGTTAACACATTAACAAGTATGCATCATAAGCATAGCACCCAACTTCACCTCCCTTTACATCGACCTTGGAGAGAGTCCAACAAGCCGATGCTCCAGGTTAAATCCAACCCATTAATCGAGAAATAGTTTTAATATGGTTAGAGCGCATTCAACCAATTAGCCCGGCTTGGAGAGAGTCCAACAACCAAAGCTAACGATTGACCTCTGACTCTTACCATATTAGTATTACACTATTCTATGGTTTGAACATGTTCGGGTTCGAGCCGGGCTTGGAGAGAGTCCAACAACCCAAACAAGAAATGAAACTCTAGTTCTAACCATATTAATGGAAGGTGTAGGCTTTAATATTGAGTAAGGGTTTTTATGTCTCATCCTCTTTGCATGCAAATAACTATTATCTACATGGCATGGCATACATGACATACATCTACATGTCACGACACGCATGGCATAATGATATGCATCTAATGCAATTACATGGCATACAATTATGTCATGTAAATAATTTCCTTATATCTCATAACTATTTATAGAAATAAAATATGTTTAAGATTTGATTCTCCAAATCAAATCATGATTAGATTAGGAAACAAATTTCCAAATCTAATCACATATTTTACTTATGGAAATAGTTGATTAAGGAAAGTCAATTTAGGAAACCAATTTCCTAAATCATCAAAACTACTTATGGAAATCAAATATTTTAAGATTTGATTTCCCAAATCAAATCAAGATTAAATTAGGAAACAAATTTCCAAAATCTAATCAAATATTTTATTTATGGAAAATATCAATTTCCATAAATACTTCCAACTTTCCAAAAGTGGAAGATTTCCATAAATACTTCTAGACTTTCCAAAATTGAAAAATTTCCATAAATACTTCTAAATTTCCAAAATTAGAAAATTTCCAGAAATAACATTATGACTATCGCAAAACCATTTTACGATTATGTCGAAACACAACCTGGGCTCTGATATCACTGTTGGGTTTCCGGCACATCGGCGTGTGTGTGTTCGATCACGTTTCGTAAACATGAGCAGAGCGGAAGCAATAAAATTAATAAATCTACATTTATTACAACACACACATCACACGCATGCATAGTACAACAAGTGTAGACATAATCGTAAATTTAAATTTGCAATAAAAGGAAATTTAACTACGTTATACCTTTCGTATTACATGTTGCGGGAACGGCATCAACCGGAATGATCCTCGCTAGAATCGTCTCTATCCATATCCACGCCGAGTATCCTTAGGATGACTTCGCTAAGCCACGAGCTTTGTCTTCGTACGGGTTACTAGCCTCGTGTTGAAGACGACGTGATCGAGAGATGATCACGATCCGAATCCAAATTCGGATCAAAAAACGAGTCCTCAAAACTCGCTTTTCCGGTGAGGTATTCGTCAACCGATTGATGAATCTTTCGTCCTCCACCTCAGAGGATTACCGGAGATCGAATCCCCGATAAGTTAGCCGCTGTCGGAGCTCTAACCGTCGTCCAAACGACGCTCCGACGGGAGGAGAACAAGCTGTCCAGAAAATTGGACAGCTTTGGTGGAGGAGTAGGCGCCGGCCAAACAAGGGAAGCCAAGTGCTCACCTTATCACCAAAGCCTAGGAAGATCACCGGAGGGTCGCCGGAGGATCACCGGCTGAAGCTTGGACGCCGGCAAGGAGCTGGACGGCGGCACAAGGAGCTAGGCGGCAAGCTAGGGTTGGCGCCGAATAACTCCGAGGAGAGGTGGGCGGCAACTTTTGCTAGGGTTTTTTATTAGGGCTTAATTATCCCTTAAGCCCTCTTTTATAGAGAACTAATTCTCTTAACGGTTATTGGATCATAACCATTAGGCCCGTTAACCCGCTCCATTAAGATAAGTTAAAATAAACCAAACCATGATGGTTTATTTTAAGTTAAAATGAACCGAACCAACTTTTGGTTCATTCGTTTAAAATAAACCAAACCCTTTGGTTTATTCTCCTCCATTGGATTAGAACCAAACCATTTTGGTTCATCCATTATGTCTTAATAAGACACGGCCCATCCACGATTCCATTGCGACTGAAACGATTTCATTCTCGCTTCATGTTTGGTCCAACCAAACCTAGTTTCTCTCGGTCTGAGAATCCCATTCTCAAGCTCGTTTTAAATCCTTTGGATTACGCTCGTTGTGTGTGTGACCAAATAGGTTCTCGGTTTATGTTGGCCGTCTATAATTAACCATTAATTATAGAACGATCATGAGTGGCACCTAGTAGTACATCATGATCCCCAATTAACCGAAAAGATTAACGGTTGATCCAGAACTATTTCTGAAACCCTTCAGCAGCTCGAATGAATCGTGCCCCATTCCCTTCACTCATCTTATACCCACTTGGTTCAGGACATGGTCTATAGTGTCAGTCCCCACTAGGCTGACTACGTACACCTAGCCCAAGTGTCATTTCCTGTCCTCACAGATTCTAGTTACCACATGTATCGAAGAGTACCTTACTCTAAACATGTAATGCTTTGGCCAAAGACTTTAGTAACAATCCGACGAGAGGCCATGGGTATACATCTCCTCGCAAGGAGTGGTGAATCCTTTATAGGCTATTCAAACACCTTCGATCACTTCGACTTATACTCAATCATCCCGGGTCCACATCTTCTTAGAGATGTTTGCTTAAGATGTCAAAGTATAAGTCTCCATGATCAAGATGACTTGAATACCGCAAGTCAAAGGAACATCGCACTTAAGCTACAGTAAGAACTTCATTGACATATCTATATATGCAAAGAACCATATGAAGTCTTACGGCTGGTCACTCCAATGAACTAGTTACCATAACCAGCATCCACGATCAACTCCGGACATCACAATATCTCCAGCCAGTGAGAATCAGTTGCTTGGATACACCAAGGAGTATACCTCGTGCTAGTCTTGACAGAATTGATGGTGTCCAAATCCATCAATTCATCGACTAGGGATAATTCCGATACATCATAATTACTCATGTAGAGATACTCACTAGTTGTGATCCAATCACAAATTCTCTCATGCTGTGAATCGCATCGTGGACATTCAGTAAATGAGTTTAAGATCCAATCAAATACATGAAACATGTATACTCAAATAGTGAATCTTCATTTATCATATAAATGGTTCATACATAAGGCGATTGCCTTAGGATATCTCTCATATATTACTAACATATATGACGTAAGCAACATAACATGACATATCAAACATAACATGTAGCATAAGTACCATAAGCAACACATAACATATAACATATAGAACATAGCAACATATCATGTACATATATGACATAATCAAACATAACATACAACACATGTAACATAGCAACATATATATGACATATCAAACATAACATGCAACATATATAACATAGCAACATAACATGACATATCAAACATAACAAGTAGCATAAGTACCATAAACAACACATAACATATAACATATAGAACATAACAACATATCATGTACATATATGACATAATCAAACATAACATACAACACATGTAACATAGCAACATATATATGACATATCAAACATAACATGCAACCTATATAACATAGCAACATAGCATGTAACATAACAATCATAACATGTGAACAAAACAATCATATCATGTAAACATATGCAGGATGCTCTTAGAAAACATATATTATAGGTACATAAACATAAATCTCAACATATTTGGGCCCGGCATTGTACCACATCATCATCATCATAGCGCGCATGCCTAAATAGACCCGAGGTAGCAAGTCTCGAACCTACTAGGTTACTAGGCCCGATCTTAGTCCATCGACCTGGGGCCATCGTCATAGCGTAGAAGCCCATCCTAGGCCCGATCTTAGTCCATCGACCTAGGGCATCTTGGAGCCCATCCCGTACTAGGCCCGATCTTAGTCCGTCGACCTAGGGGTAATCATACATAGAAGCCCATCCTAGGCCCGATCTTAGTCCGTCGGCCAAGGGCATCTTAGAAGCCTATCCCTTTGGACCTTGTTAGGGTCCTGGTACAAGCCATGCAGAAGGTAAAATACTTATATGCTTTTTATTATAACATATCTTATTTCATTTCACAAACATATCATACTTCATTTCATAACATATCATATTTCACTTCATGAACATATCATATTTCATTTCATAAACATATCATACTTCATTTCATAACATGTCATATTTCACTTCATGAACATATCATATTTCATTTCATAAACATATCATACTTCATTTCATAACATGTCATATTTCACTTCATGAACATATCATATTTCATTTCATAAACATATCATACTTCATTTCATGACATGTCATATTTCACTTCATGAACATATCATATTTCATTTCATAAACATATCATTTTTCATTTCATTATCATATCATATTCATTTCATAACATATCTTAATATCACACACATATAGGGCATGGCATAAGGTATAAACATCAAGAGGAAGTAAACACTAACCTAGAGCATGTTATCTTCATCTAGCATCATTTAATATCACAAGTTAACATGAATTCACCTAAACATAAAACACATGTTAACCTAACCTAGAGCATGTTAAAGAACAATGTTTGGCCGAATGGTTCATGGGGGATTTTAGGGTTAAACTTTTAACCTAATCCATCTAACATCCTAACATCATCATATGCATACAAAACATGGTATAGAACTTCCTTGAACCATCAAAAACAAGGATTGGTCGAATGGTTCATGGGGGCTTTTAGGGTTAACTTTTAACCTAATCCATTTTACATCCTAACATCATCATATGCTTACAAAACATGGTATAGAACTCCATTGAAACATCAAAAACAAAGCTTGGCCGAATGGTTCATGAAGGCTTTTAGGGTTCACTTTTAACCTAATCCATTTTTCATCCTAACATCATCCTATGCTTACAAAACATGGCATAGAACTTCATTGAATCATCAAAAAACAAAGCTTGGCCGAATGGATCATGGAGACCTTTAGGGTTAATTTTTAACCTAATCCATTTTACATCCTAACATCATCTTATGCTTACAAAACATGGCATAGAACTTCATTGAATCATCAAAAACAAAGCTTGGCCGAATGGTTCATGAAGGCTTTTAGGGTTAACTTTTAACCTAATCCATTTTTCATCCTAACATCATCCTATGCTTACAAAACATGGCATAGAACTTCATTGAATCATCAAAAAACAAAGCTTGGCCGAATGGATCATGGAGACCTTTAGGGTTAATTTTTAACCTATTCCATTTTACATCCTAACATCATCTTATGCTTACAAAATATGGCATAGAACTTCATTGAATCATCAAAAAGCAAAGCTTGGTCGAATGGATCATGGAAACTTTTAGGGTTAATTTTTAACCTAATCCATTTTACATCCTAACATCATCTTATTCATACAAGTAGGGTATAGAACTTCATGGAGAACTCAATTAAAAGGGCTTGGCCGAATGGATCATGGAAAATTGACACAAAACATCAATCGAAAAGCTACTCATATGCAAGTGAGGGGATACTTACATCCTTCGCTTTGCTTTTTGGTTGGAAGATGACCTAAGGGAAGCAACCTAGCCTTGCTTCTTGCTTGGATGAGTTTCGACCAAAGAATGGAGAGGGGAGCTCTAGGGTTCGGTGAGGAAGAAGAAGAGGAGGAGAAAACAATTTTGATAACTCATGCCCCCTCATTCCCCCTATTTATTCACTTGAAGAGTCCCTTCATCTCCCTTACCCCTAACTATAATTTACCATCTTCCTCTAATAATAAAATCTTATTGGGCTTCTGGTTAGTGGATGCATCTATAGGGTTTGGCTATCTCTAGAGGTTTGGGGTTCAATTCCTAGGCCTTGCTTCCTTTTTGGCTTATTTTCTTTTATTTTTGAAAGAGCCCACATAAAGCCCATTATCATCAAGCCAAAAATCCTTGTAAAATTGCTAGAAATTTTACGGGCGTTACACCAGCCAAGGAAGCTGTATGGCTCAGGAACTTCTTGATGGACTTAGATGTTATTCCTGGTTTGCCCAGAACTATCACAATTTATTGTGATAATAGTGGTGCAGTTGCAAACTCGAAGGAACCACGAGCCCATAAGGCAAGTGAACAATAAGGCGCAAGTACCACCTGATACGAGAGATCGTAAAGGAGGTAGAAGTTGTTGTCGCCTAGATTGCATCAAAGGATGACCTGGTAAATCCATTCACTAAGGCCTTTCTAGCGAGAGCTTTGATAGGCATGTGGAGGGAATGGGAATCAGATGTATGGCAGTAAGAGGACAGCATAGTCTTTTAGTATAAGTAGGAGATTATTGGGATGTATACTGAAAGGTCTATCTTTTGTATGAACATCTTTATTTTGAAATAAGAATCACATGATCATTATTTGCATATTTATGGTTATGCATTTTGTCTAATACATTACATTATAGATTACATGGTGTGTAGTGTCACACGGGAGATCATATTATTAGTTCCTTATAAAGTATAAGAAAAGGCTCACAACCTAGATGGTTATGGACAAACCATTGGAATGGTTGTAGTGTGATTTGGTATTGGTTTGTCTTGACCATTGGATTACACTAGTATACTTTGTGTGTATTGAGCAGGACCGACTTAGAGGTGATTCGATTTATTGCTGACTACATAATTGAATCGTACCTCAGATATTATGTTGTACATGCTCTTAATCCTGATATAATAACGGGCACATATACTTAGTATTCATTTCTTTGATTTACAAATGGGCGAGATTTATAGAGTAAATCAATAGGCTCGGTAAGTTGGGAAATGATATTATTTATATGGTGTGCCATTGATTATAGGAGGAAATCGTGTCCTATATATTAGGATGATGATGTCCCCTTGAGGAGCTCATAAGGTTCATCATGTAAACCCTGCAGGTGGACTTGGTCCGGCATGATGATAAGGTTGAGTGATATTACTCATGGAGTTAGATGTTGATTAATTAATTATCAGTAAATTAATTAATCGATGAACATTCGAAATCTTAAATATGGGGAGATATATGTACAAATAATATATGGAGCCCATATAAACTTATGGGGGTTGGTGAGGTAGATCAATGATAATCCTCTAGTGGAATGGATTATCATTAATGGATCGGACTTTATGTGGGTTTGATCCATTGGGTGGCCAAGATCCAACTCCTCCTCATGGTCCCTATTGTAGCCTATTAAAACCCTCATGGAGTCTAGATCCAATGATGGAAAATGAAACTCTAGATTCAACGGTGGAGATTAAATCTCTAGATCCTGTAAGTGATCGATATGGCCGGCTAGAGGGGGGTGAATAGCCCTCGTACGTTGGACGTCGTAAATTGCTCGTCTACAAAACGTTAGTGCAAGCGGAATATACAAATACAAAGCAAAAGACAAGCAAGATATAAGCAAGCAATACAAACACCGAGATATAATGTGGTTCACGGCTACGCCGCTAATCCACGGTCCGATTCGTCCACGGTGAATCACTCCGCCAAAACCAATCACTATCGGTCTCTCCTTTGCACAAAGCTAGGTGGAGGTAACCTTTACAACCAAGATCACTCTTCTTACAATAGGATTGAAGTAAAGACAAGTAAGAAGAGTTTAGAGCTTGTGGGGCACTAGGAAGATCGTTTGGAGTATGAGCATTAGCCTCTCAAAGGCTCACACCCTCTCTTTTTATAGAGAGGGCTAACTTCTTCCCGTTTGCCGCCATCACGATCGGGCCGCTTGGCGCGCCGATCGCTGTCACTACAACGGCCTCGAACACGCCGGATCCCGACCGTTGTAGTCCATTGGAACTCTTGGCAATGATGATGGACCTATCACGATCGCCGCCTCCGTAGTCGACGCGCCCCGGCTACGAACGGTTCTGGTCGAACCCTTATCTACCCGGATGCGCCCAGAATGATCAGGTCTTGGCGATCGCCCGTCGATGCGCGCCGATCACGCCACAATCCAACGATATACGGTCGAACTCACTCAACTCAGAGCGATCGCGCCATGACATGGTAGTCGATCGCGTGTCGGAAACCATCCGACACTTGGCCAAATGGCCAAGTTTCACCTAAGAGCTACCCTTCCCGGGTTACAATCGCCACTCATTTCTGAGTACCTCGCGCCAAGTTCTCTTCGTTCGGCCACGCCCCTCGAAGATCAGGCGCACGGCTCTGCAATGCTCCTTCGCGTCTCTTGCCTCGAAGTCTACTTCCTCCGGCTTCACTCCAAGCTTCTCGTCCGGCGGTCCCTCGGATGCTCCAAGCGCACGGCTTCCGCAAAACTATCCTTCACCGACTCAAGGCACGAGTCATGAGATGTGAAACTCGCCACGGCTCCATGTGCGAATTACTAAGTCCTGCATGACTTCAACGCACATATCACATCAACATATCAAACTAACTTAAACCCTTTGCCACACCATCAAAACCATATCACGGCAAGAGATTGCCCTAACAATCTCCCCCTTTTTGATGTGTGGCAATCCGTTTAAGTTAGGTAAAAACATTTGATATAAATTCTAAGGTAAGAAAGCATGTAAAGATAAACATGATATAGCAACATGCAACTCCCCCTTAATCCATGAAACTCTCTATGCAAATTTTCTCCCCCTATCATATATTTCTCCCCCTACAATATATTTCTCCCCCTAAAATGACTAACTTAAACATACTTATTTCTCCCCCTTTGACACCTTCAAAAAGATTAACACTAAGTTATAAGCTCATGGCATCAAGTATAATGGAGGGAAAAATATGACAAGTTGATTTAAAATTGGGTACCACTTGTTGATGGCATCAAGTATATTTCTACCACTTGTTGTAGGTTTACAAACTGAATTCGGCCTTCAATGTTCTGATTCTATAGCCACCAAATCATTGCTATCGATGGCAATGAAGCACAAAGGAATCCAAATTTCTGATTTTCTGGACGAATTTTAGAAATGCATTATAAATTCCAAAAAATTTGAAAAATCATGAAATTTGGGGAACATATTTCTTTTAAGTATATCTACCAAGGAAAAATAGTTTTTCATGAAAACTCATTATATTTTCTTGTTTTTGCCAAAAATCCAAAAGTTCTAAAAACCACTAGGTTTTTGATCATTCTAGTATCAAGTTAGCTACCTAGTTTTGCATCCAATTGTTTCAAAACATGAATACATGTATTTTAAGGTAAGAAATTGTTTTGAAAACATATAAAATATCCAACCATGATCTTTGGGCAATATGTCTATGAATTAAACATAAGCCTTCCCCATGATTGGTCTATTATTGCTATTTTGATACTTTAAATGACCATCTAAATGCCATAGGCATTAGTGGACATTTGTATCATCCTAATATCTCACCCATGCTAAGTTTGCAATCAAGTTAGCCTATAGTGAGTGTGAGATGTATCCTAGGGGGTATTTGTATATACTTAACCAATATATTCATGCAATTTTATCATGGTTAAGTAACATCCTAACATCCTACATGATCATAATGACATATATAAATTAATTCTACATTATGATCATGAAATACATGTTTTCATCAATTTATAACCATGCATTAGGTAATATGTGATGATAATAAGCAAATTATCACCTAAAGCATGATTTAAACCTATTTCTCAAGATAACATGCCAAATATCAAAATTATAAATCATGATTTAAGACATACATAGGAATTACATCAATCATCATGATTTAAGCATTATTACCTATTTATGAGCACGTTATCATCACCCAACACTATCTAAAAAATGTTGTCCCGTCATCCTAAGTCAACCAAAATATGATATAGGTCAAGTTCATATGGTTGACTACCCTAGGGATATTCTAACCCTTAAGGATGGATTTTGGAACCCAAAATAAGTTCTTTCCTATTGGGTTCACTAAATACTCCTTGGGGATCCATTTCCTAGCTATTGCTTTCTTTTTATCTTGTCCCCTAGCTATTAGGCATTTATAGGCCTTTTCATTTTTCTTTTCTTTGTATCCTAGGCCTTTCTTGTTGAAACTAGCTCTTTGGCTCCCTAAGATCATATTTAAGGTGTTGGAGCCAATAGTGAATTTCTCTAGGGCTTTGGTTAAATAATCTACCTTTTCCCTTAATGCCCTATTTTCCTCTATGCATGCATCATTAACATCCAAAGGCATATAATCATGTGAGCATGCATCATCTAAGCTAGAAGAAATATTATCATTTAAGCATGCCTTTTCTAATTTTTGTTCTAATTCCTTAATTTGTTCAAGCATGCATTTATTTTTCTTCTTTGCCCTAAATAAATCCTTAGTTAAACTAGAAATCATAGAAACTATTTTACTAGGTGAGAGATTGGTTACCATAGTTTCCATGTCCTCTTCTTCTTCGGATGATGAGGATGTAGAAGCTCCCCCTTCATTTGAGCTCTCCCCATTTGAGCTTGATTCTTCATTTTCGGATGAAGAGCAATCCAAATCATCAAAGGCCATCAAGGCCAAATTGGTGACAAAGGCATTCTCCTCATCCGATGATGAGGAGGAGGATGAGGATGGATCATCCCAAGTCCTTGCCTTGAGAGCCTTAGCCTTTCCCTTCTCCTTTGTTTTCTTTTCTTCTTCCTTTCTCTTGCTCCCCTTCTTCTTCTTCCTCTTCTCCTCTTTCTTTTTCTTCTCTTCCTTGCTCTTGTTTAGGAGAGGACAATTGTCCCTTATGTGCCCTTCTCCTTGGCAATTGTAGCATATAACCTTCCCCCTTGGTCTTCTCATCCTATCATTAGATTTATCAAATCTAAAATTCTTAAATGCACGTCTTACCCTCCTTACCATATAGGCTTCTTCGGTGCTATCCATGGAGGAGGAGGAAGACGCTTCGTCATCGGAGGAGGAGGGGATTTCCATCTTCTTCTTCCCCTTACTTGCCAATAATGCTACTCCTCTTGAGGGTTGAATTTTAGGCTCCTCTTGTATTCCCTCAAGCCTAGTTTCGTGAAGCTCCATGGTTGAAAAGAATTCCTCCAAGGTGCTCACTTCTAGGTTCTTGGAGATATAAAATGAGTCCACCATGGAGCTCCACTTTGAGGACCGGGAAAGGCATCTATGGCCTTCATTACCATATCCGGTTTGATAGCTTCTCACCTACACTTGTTAGCCCAATTAAAATTTCTTTAAACCTAGAGTGTAGTGAGGTTACCTTTTCTCCCTTTTCTAGTTTTATATTGGATAATTGGGAGCGGAGGAGGTCTCTCCTTGCTAGCTTGGCCTCGGATGTGCCTTCATGGAGTTCTATAAGCTTCTCCCACATCTCTTTGGCGCTAGCACATTCTCCGATCCGGTTGATCTCTTGTTGAGGGAGCACATTGTAGAGATGGTGCTTGGCTTTGAGTTTGCAAGGTGCTCCTCTCTTTGCCTCTTGGTCCACCTAGATTTCTCTATTGGCTTCCCTCTTCATCCCTAGGCAAAACGAAACCGGATTCCATTGTAATCATTATATCAAAATCCGTTTGAAAAATACCTCCATTCGCTTCTTCCACTGCGAATTCTCCTTCAAACTTCGGAGGATGGATGTTGAGCCGCCATTTTTGATGTAGGGCTTGTTGCGGCGGTTAGTCCGTGACAAGCTTTCCTTTGCTCGATACCACTTGTAAGTGATCGATATGGGGCTAGAGGGGGTGAATAGCCCTCGTGACGTTGGACGCCGTAAATTGCTCGTCAAAACCTTAGCGCAAGCGGAATATACAAATACAAAGCAAAAGACAAGCAAGATATAAGCAAGCAATACAAACACCGAGATATAACGTGGTTCACGGCTACGCCGCTAATCCACGGTCCGATTCGTCCACGGTGAATCACTCCGCCAAAACCAATCACTATCGGTCTCTCCTTTGCACAAAGCTAGGTGGAGGTAACCTTTACAACCAAGATCACTCTTCTTACAATAGGATTGAAGTAAAGACAAGTAAGAAGAGTTTAGAGCTTGTGGGGCACTAGGAAGATCGTTTGGAGTATGAGCATTAGCCTCTCAAAGGCTCACACCCTCTCTTTATAGAGAGGGCTAACTTCTTCCCGTTTGTCGCCATCACGATCGCCGCTCTTGGCGCCGATCACTGCCACTACAACGGCCTCCGAACACGCCGGATCCCGACCGCGTAGTCCAACGGAACTCTTGGCGATCGATGGACCTCATCACGATCACGCTTCGTAGTCGACGCTCGGCTATGAACGGCTGGTCGGCCCTTATCTACTACCGATCGCTTTTTCGGCCGATCGGTGGTTCTTGCAATGATCGCCCACGATGCGCCGATCACGCCACAATCCGATATACCGGCCGAACTCACTGATTGAGCGGGCCGATCGCCATGACATGGCAATGATCGTGTCGAAAACCCATCCGACACTTCGCCAAATGGCCAAGTTTCACCTAAGAGCTACCCTTCCTCGGGTTACAATCGCTCACTCATTTCTGAGTACCTCGCCGGTTCTTCGTTTCGCCACGTCCCCGGATCAGCGCACGGCTCCGCAATGCTCCTTCGCGTCTCTTGCCTCAAGTCTACTTCCTCCGGCTTCACTCCAAGCTTCTCGTCCGGCGGTCCCTCGGATGCTCCAAGCGCACGGCTTCCGCAAAGCTATCCTTCACCGACTCAAGGCACGAGTCATGAGATGTGAAACTCGCCACGGCTCCATGTGCGAATTACTAAGTCCTGCATGACTTCAACGCACATATCACATCAACATATCAAACTAACTTAAACCCTTTGCCACACCATCAAAACCATATCACGGCAAGAGATTGCCCTAACAGATCCGACAGTGGAGATTAAATCTCTAGATCCGACAGTTGAGATTAAATCCCTAGATCCTATGGTGGAGATTAAATCTCTAGATCCGACGGTGGAGATTAAATCTCTAGATCCGACGGTTGAGATTAAATCCCTAGATCCTACAGTGGAGATTAAAAAAAGGCTTAAGCCTAACTCTATAAATATGGCTTAAGGGGTGGGCTGCAAGGTATCTTGGAGGCTAGGGTTTTGATTGGGCGGCTAGGGTTTGGGAGGAGTCTTGGGCGGCAACACAAGTGGAAGGTTTTCCTATCTTCCTAGGGTTTTGGCCGGTGCCCCTCTTCTCTATTCCTCTCCTTGGCCGACGTCCAATCTTCTTCCCCTCATCCTTGGCCAGTGGCAAGAGCTAGGGTCTTCCCTTGGAGCTTTTGGCCGGTGCCTATACTCCCTATTTCTCTCTTTGGTCGGCGGAAAGCATCAAGCTTGGAGCTTGGTGGTCGGTTCTAGGTAGGAGAAGAGTTTCGTTTTATTATCTTCCTTTGTTCAGAGTGAACAAGGAAAGGAAGATTGGTGATCTAGGAGGCTTCGACTTTTGGAAGATCATCGCCCACGCGACGTCCAAAAAGAGGAAGGACATACAATAGAAGATTGAGAGGTATAATGCTTGTTTGCTTTCTTTTTGTTTCTTTGTATATTGTATGTATGATATGTGGCTAATTTACTTGGACCCCGAATACAAACAAAAAAACCGGCGATCCATACATCATCTATTTCGCGGCTGTTCGAAGAATAGAGGTAGGTTTCTTGAACAACGAGTTTGTTCAAGTGACCACTCTAATCGAATAGCACGACGATAGAACGGTTGCTTGGGTAATCCATCTTTGTCAAGGATAAAATTTTTTTATCCGGGGACGTAGATGGGATTGCCATGAACAAGCGACCGAGTTGAAGTGGGAAGCGAAGTTTCCTACCTTCAAGTGGTATAAGAGCTTCGGTTTCGCACTACCTTCACATATTCTCAAATCCGGGAGGTTGTTCTATATATACCTCTTCCTTAATAAACCCATTTAGGAATTTCGATTTAACATTCATTTGATGGACTGGTAAACCCATATAAGAGGCATACCCTAATAGGATCCTAATAGACTCTAACCTAGCAACCGGGGCATATGTTTCATCATAGTCAAGTCCTTCAACTTGATTAAAGCCCCTTGCAACTAACCTTGCCTTATTCCTAGTAATATTTCCTTGGTCATCTAGTTTGTTCCTAAAGACCCATCTTGTAGTAATGATGGTATTGTCATTAGGTCTATGAACTAACTCTCATACTTGACTCCTTTCAAATTGAGTCAATTCATCTTGCATTGCTAAGATCCAATCCGGATCAAGTAATGCGTTATTGATTATTTTGGGCTCAATTTGGAAGATTAGTGCTATATGACTAGAGGGATCTCTATGAAATGACCTAGTCCTAACTCCTTAAGATAATTCATCTACAATTTGCTCTAGAGGGTCATTTTGATGAACCCTTATTGTTCTAGGAGGTGTATTAAATTGAGTTTGAATATAATTATCCTTAATCCTTCTTTCATCATCGGAATCACCTCTTACTCCCCCTTGATTCAATTCTCCCCTTTGATCATTACCCCCTAAAGTTAAATCTTAAAATTGTTGGGTAATTTCTTGATTTTTGTCATTGATATCATCATCAATGGGGGATTTCCTAGGGTATGTATTAGAGGTTTCATCAAATTGGACATTTGAAGATTCCTCAATTTTTTGAGTTCTTTTATTATAAACTCTATATCCTACACTAGTGGATGAGTATCCAACTAGGATTCCCTCATCCGCTTTGGACTCAAATTTACCTAGGTTGTCTTTGGTGTTTAAAATATAGACTTTGCATCCAAAGACTTTAAAATAGTGAATTGTTGGAATTGTACCATTCCATAATTCAAATGGGGTTTTTCCTAAAAACCTATGAATTAAAACCCTATTTTGGATATAGCAAGCGGTGCTAACCACTTCCGCCCACAAGTAGCTAGGTAAAGAGTATGCATTAAGCATAGTCCTAGCCGCTTCTTGTAGGGCACGATTTTTTCTTTCCACAACCCCATTTTGTTGGGGTGTTCTAGGACAAGAAAATTCGTGCTTGTACCCTTGTTCTAGGCAAAAAGTTAAGAAGTTAGAGTTCTCAAATTCTCCACCATGATCACTACGGATCCGGTTGATTTTGAGTTTTCTCTCATTCTCTACTCTCTTACTGAATCCTATGATTATTCCTAGGGTTTCATACTTATTTTTCATGAAAAATACCCAAGTAAATCTAGAAAAATCATCTACTATTACTAAGCAATATTTACTACCAATCATGGAAGGAGTACTATGACAATCAAATAAGTCCATATGCAATAGTTCTAAAAGTAAAGTGGTACTAAGTAAAGTTTTACCTTTGTATGATGATTTTGATTGCTTCCCCCTCTTGGCAAGCATCACACATTTTGTCCTTAAGATACTTGACTTTTGGCAACCCCTTGACTAACTTCATTTTGGCTATTTTGGCAATGTTCTTCATATTAATGTGCCCTAGCCTCCTATGCCAAAGCCAACACTCTTCTTATTTTGCAATTAGACACTTGGTAGAAGCATTAGTAGCATAGGATAAATCAACTTAGTATATATTTGATTTCCTAAAACATACTAACATGCAATCATTTAAAGTTTTGTGCCTTATAAAACATTTTGAAGAGTCAAATTGAACATCAAAATTGGCATCACATAGTTGGCTTACACTAAGTAAATTAAATTTCATATCTTTAACTAATAACATTTTATGAATGGCAAGGTTGGGGGATACCTCAATTGTGCCTTTTCTTAGAATCCTAAGTTCACCACTATTTCCAAAAGATACCTTCCCCTTGCTAGTGTGGTTGATGGTGGAAAATTTTCTCTCATCACCGGACATGTGTTTTGAGCACCCACTATCAACAATCCATAAGCTTGGTTCTTCTACCTATACAACATGAAAAATGCAAGCCTTAGGGACCCAATTTTAGGACCACTAGCATCAATCAAAAACTTCTTAGGGACCCAAGCCTTTCTAACCTTGCACTTAACGGTGGATTTTATACTAACAAGGGATGTAAAAGCTACCTCCTTTTCCTTAGGCCTATATCATATTCCGGCCTTGTTGTAAATAGCCCTTTGATCCTTAATTATCATATCTAGGTATTTAGACCCATTTGTAAATTTTTCTAAGCATGTTGTTAGTTCACCTATTTCTTTTCTTAATTCATCATTTTCATTTCTAAGTGTACATGTATCATCGTATAGTGGTTCTACATTTTTAAGTGATTTAATTTCTACTTTTAAGTTCTTAATCCTAGTTTTTTATCTATTTAAGGCATTTTGAAGGCATGCAATGATTTTATAAAGTAAATCTACCCTAGGGGAGTTGCTTACCTCATCATCACTTGAGGAAGAGGATGAAGACTCCTCACTTGAGCTTCCGGCTTCCTCCTCCAAGGCCATGAGGGCTAGGTTCCGAGTGGCATGACACATTTCTTTATCATCGGAAGAGTCCTCCAAGCTTAGTGTGTCCCACGTTTGTGCCACCATTGCCTCCTTCTTTTTCTTCTCCTTCTTTTCCTTCTTCTCCTTATGCTTCTTTTCCTTCTCCTCCTTCTTCTTTAGTTCTGGGCAATTTGGCTTGATATGCCCTTTCTTGTTACAACCATAACAAGTTACGTTAGATGAAGGAATTGAAGTAGTTGAGGTTTTACCTTTAGAGGATTGGAACATCCTCCTCACATTTTTCTTGGTGAGTTTCCTTGACCTCCCACCAAACTTCTTGACATAATGAGCCACCTCGCTTGCCGATAGCTCTTCTTCACTACTAGATGAATCTTCCTCGAATTCAGATGAGGAAGACACTTCTTTCTTCTCCTTCTTCTTATTGTCCTTCTTTCCTACAAAAAGAACTACACCTTTCTCTTTGGATGAAGTGTTAGCTTGCTTGTGCAACTCAAGTTCACAAAAAAGCTCATCTAATTTAACCAAAGAAAGATCCCTAGAGACCTTATAGGCATCTACCATTGAAGCCCATAAAGTTGTTCTAGGGAAGGCTTGGAGTACATACCTCACAAGGTCTCGGTTGTCGACCTTCTCACCTATCACATGTAGTCCGTTGACTACTTCCTTGAAGCAACCGTGCATTTGACTCATGGTCTCATTGGTCTTCATAGCAAAGTTTTGAAGTTGGCCTACCAAGAGGTCCCTCTTGGCTCTCCTTGTCTCTTTTGATCCTTCATTCAATTCGATGAGCTTCTCCCAAAGCTCTTTAGCGGAGTTGAAGGGTCCGACCTTGGACAATTGCTCCTTTGATAGACTACATTGGAGTGTGGTCGTCGCCTTTGCATTTGCTTGCGCCTTCTTGGACATGTCCCTCGTCCAATCTTTGGTCGGTATTGGCACTCCAAGTTCATCGACCGGCTTCTCGAATCCGTCTACAATGCTAAACCAATTTTCGATGTCATTCATGAGGTAGTATTCCATCCTGCCTTTCCAATAGCCGAAGTCGTTGCTATCGAAGAAAGGAGGCCTCGCCGTGCTATACCCCTCTTGGAAAGTCATCATGCTCTGGTTGATTGTTAGATCTTCCGATGCGATCCAAGCTCTGATACCACTTGTAGGGAATCCTTGGAAGCTAGAGGGGGTGAATAGCTTATTTTTGTTTTTACAAAAATGATTAACGGAAGCACAACAAAAAAAATAGTAAAGGAAATGAAAACACAATGCTAACACAAATCCTTTACGTGGTTCGGAGATAACGCTCCTACTCCACGACGATCCTTAAGGTGGATCAACCCTAATCAATCTCACTAAGAAGCTTTCTTTTTATAACAACCCTCCTCTTCTTACAAAAGATGAAGATGAAGTTTAGAGAGGACGAGGGGAATTAAAAACACTAGAAATCTTGGAAAATTCGTGGAGGCTTGAGAGGATGATCAAAATGTAAGCATTAACCCTTTCAACCACCACAAGCCCTCTTTTTATAGAGATAGGGTTGTTTTTCCCATTGTGCCTCGATCAGTCAGTTGTTGTATAGCATCAGTCGATTGTCGTCGCGGTTAACGGCATCTAAACAGGCGAATTCGTGGGATTCATAATTGTCATCATCCAACGGCACGCCCATAAGTCGACATCCATCAATCGACTGATGGAGTGATCAGTCGAGTGATCACGGTGCATAGTCGAGTGAGACTCCATTCTATGCCCGTGTTCCCCTTGATCAGTCGACTACCATCGATTGGCATTCGACTGATGGTGACATCAGTCGACTGCCACGTCAAGGCAGTCGACTGTTCGTCAGCTTTTCAGCCTGACTCAGTCGAACAACCTAATAGTCGACTGATACATCGTATCAGTCGACTGATACTCGTCAAGTATGAATAATTCATACTTGAATTTACTCCCTAGACCTAGACTCAACCTTCTAGCTCTTCCATAAGCCTTGCGCCTCCAGGATCCCTCCGAGTCTGCGACTTGTTCATCCTTTGCGCTTTGCTTCCAAGAGCTTCCTTCGGTTTTGTCATGTCTTGGGTCTCCCTTTGCCAAAGTGCGCTTCGACTTTACGCCGCCAAGACTACATGCTTGAACTTACGCTGCCAAGACTTGCCTTTGGACTTCCTTTTCTAAGGTCTGTTTGGACTTAACGCCGCCAAGACTACATGCTTGGTCTTATGCCGCCAAACCTTTTCCTTGGACTTCTCTTGCCAAGATCATACTTGGACTTTGCCTTTACCAAGTCTTCATACTTGGATTTTTTCTGTCACTTAAACATGTTCATAATTAGATCACAAAGTATTGCCTAACTTAGATGATTATCCAAACATCAAAACATATAAATGCTTGGGGCATTGTTGCACCAACAGCACCTTCACGGCATCATCTATTCCAACTCCGGCCAACTTCAATTTTAGATTCCATACAACCATATGCAAGCTCTTCCAATGTTTCATTGATGTGTTGATTTCTTTTCATGTGTACTTATTGTTTGTAATCAAAGTTACTTCCATGTTTTGAATTGCACGCATTTGGTTTAGGTTGTTTTATGCTCATGTAGTGTTTGATGAAATGCTTGAAAGAGTTAGATTAATGTCTTGTGAATTTTAATTGGGTTGAATGTTGAGTTTATTTTATTTAATTAGATGCAAGTAGATTAGGATGATTCTTTTATGTTTTCTTTAATTCTCCGTAGTTGTAATGGGTTAGATTAGGTTTAATTTCTGCATTTGAATTGTTGTCTTAGTTCCTGTACTTCTTTTATGCTTTTGAATGATTGCTTTATGTTTTGTTTAATTTCTTCGCAATCGTAGTTTAATTAGTTTAGAATTTTATTATGTGCATTATCTTCCATTTAGTAGGATTAGCCTTTTAAATTCCAACCCCTCATTTAAAATAGAAAATCCAAAGTATTAATTAGCGATCCTAAGACTATTGTTCTATCAATTACACTCATTGGGAAACGATCCGGGTCGTTCACTATGCTATATTAGCATAGAGATGGTTTGGTAATTAATTTGGAACGGTACCATGACAAATATTGTTCATCAAATTTTGGGGTTGTTGTCGGGGAGTATAATGGTGCTTAGTAGACTTAGGATTGTTTGCCTATTTTTCAAAAAAAAAATTCAAAAATCAAAATTTTTAGTTTAGTGTTGAATTCTTTTATATCTTGTATATCCATGTATTTTGTCATGTATACTTGTTGTGTCTTTTGATATTGTTAGTATTTCAGGAAAAAATAGAAAATATCTTTAAACATGGATCCTTATTATCATCGATTTGGAGAACTCAATCAGGCTTATTATTTAAACAAAAGTGAGCAATAGAGTGTTTTTCCTATTGAGCCTTAGAGTTACCCACGAGAATATCAGAACATATATGATCCAACTCTTAGTTCTTATAGTTATGATTGGGGAGATCCTTCAACGCAATATTATCATCCCCAGCGAATTTCAGAGCAGCATGAGTACTTCCAACCTCAACAATAGAATAGGTATGAATCATTTTCAAATACCTATAATTATGGTTGGATGGATCATTCAGGGTTCAAGTATGGAAGCACACAACAGAACATTCCTCAATCTCAATTCAACAATTTAGGGTGGACTGATCATCAGAGCTTTGATAATGGGAATGAGAAACAACAACATGATCAACCTTTTCCAACGTATCAGAGTCCAATATATCAAGACTACAATAAAGAAACCCTTGCTCCCAGTCAAGAAAATACACTAGAAAAGTTCTTGCAACTAGCAATATTGCAGCAGCAAATGAGCAATAGTCATCAACAGCAACAAGAAAGGATATAAAAATTACAAATCCAGCTAGATCAAATTGCATCATCCCTCAGTCAGATACAAGCACAAGATTCCTTTCAGCCTCTGTCAAAGGCCATTTCTATGGATATCGATGCGCTTAGGGAGATGGATTGTGGAGTGAGTGATGGGCATATCTATGATTCAACCACTACATAGAACTCCTATGAATCTTTGTGCTGTGATATTATTGTAGATACTGATGGATTGTGAATTTGTAGATGAAGTTGCTGCTGTAGCAGATGAAGTGGATGATGATACTAGTGGCTTGGATTTATTTTGTGATGTTATTTATGCCACTGATACTGAGATATCTGCAGTGGAAGCAGGGTCAGAAAAATTAGTTGAGGATGATGTTAGTGAGTTGCCAGCTACTCCTATTTGCATTTTTATTACAGATGATGTTGCAGAGGAGACAGTGCCTACAGAATTTTTATATTTAGCTGTGCAACCACTCACTAAGCTTGATAGAGGAGTGATGGATAGTTGGGTTTTTCTCCCAAACTGAACACTCCCATCACAGCTGAAGACTCCAAGAATTTTGCTGATAAAGGCCCTAACAATATATGCAATAATCCAACCCCAAGGCTGGACACTTTTTCTGAATCGCCTCCGACCACCAGAGATTACATATGATGCGGCGATCATATTGGAGGGAACAACATGGACCTATTCTGATTATACCATGAAAGTGCTCACCCCCATTCAGTCCATCCCACTCCCAGCATGGATGCTTACCCTAAATCTTCTTCAACCACCGGGACTAGATTTCTTTCGGAGCACCCCACGGCCTGCGTGGCTCCTTTTACTGAATCTTCTTCAATCGGCAGGACCTCAGGGAAGTTTGTTCCATCTCATTTTCTTTTATTTCTCTTGTATATATGTTTCTTTTACTTTGTTTAATTTAGTTATAGTTGTTAAGTTTTGTTTGATGAGTTTTTGTTTAGTCGTGTTTTGAAATAAATTTCCTATGCATTCCTTTATATCTTCTTAGAAGTCGTGAAAGCTAGTTAAATTTGGTAGTCGAATTTTGGGATTTATTAACTTGAATGGATTATTTAATTGCATGTGGTTACTACTTAGTGATGGATTCTGTGCTGATAGATTGAGATGATTTTTTTTCATTCCTAGTGAGGATTGTGCCTATTTTTATTGCTTGTGTGTGGTGCACTTATGGTTATTGCAACTCTAGAACTTGCTTTGATTCTTTTAAGACCACACAACCATAGGTTTGCATGATTACGATGAAGGCAATCTCACTTGTTTCCCTTTACTACTTTTGTTGTCACATGCTACTCAAATAATTTTCTTATCATACGCCATGTCATTTTCATTATTCATTCTATTGTCTTTCTATTCCTACATCATGCCATTTCTTCTCCATTTCTATTTTTTGATGTGGAATATTGGATGTTCCATGATGAGTTTTTGCCCGGGACAGACAAAAGTTTAAGTGTGGGGGAGAGAGTAGCTTAGGAGAATTCAGTGTAAGCATAGGCAAGTCATGCTTGATCACCATGAACTGGCCATGCTCTTTATTTTTGTAGATGAGCTTGATGTTTTTTTTTCTAGAGCATAGGGAAGTGTATTGCATGTCAAAAAAAATATTGTTGAAAAAAAAAGAAAAAAAGTGAAAAAAAAACAAATACTTGGCCAAAGAAATAAAGGCAACAAAAAAAAAATCTTTGACATGCTATGTCATTTTTATTTATGTGTGATAGTATTTTTTGTGATAGACATTCTTTATTGCAATGATTGAGAGATATATTATATATCATGTGTGGATTTGTATTGTGAAAGTGATAGGGGTTGTTTACATGTTTAGTGAATTGTGAAAAGCTAGCTTGGATGAAAACTTTGGGGGTAATACTTTCATGTACTCATCTATGTAGCATTTCAATATTTCCATATCTTCCTCCATTTCTTTAGCAAATTTATTTCTTACTTTTCTTTCTTTCGACATATACTATCATTTTTCCTATATTCATGTCTCCCTTACATATCTAATAAGCCTTCAATGATTATGCATTCTTATGTGTATATAGTGGTTAAGGTAGAAGAAAAACAAGCATATGGTAGTGCATAAACCATGAGTGGCTTGAGTGAACTCCACTATTACATGCTTACGAGAGCGAGAGAAACTTCCACTTACTTTGTGAGGTTTAATCATTTTTAATCTATTCAGGATGGATTAAAGTCACCATGTTTGTTAACCTGTGTAAGATTTGAGTCCATGATTGCTTGAGTCTTTGAGATTTAACAATCCTAGGTAACTTTCTTTCACGATTTTCTATATATGATTGGGAATTGTTAGGGAAATATATTTTCAGTTTACTTTTAGTTTTCTTTACTTGCTCGGGACGTGCAAGAATAAGTGTGGGGGAATTTAATAACAACATTTTAGTATATTATTTTGGTCCTTAATTTAGATATTTTTAATTCTCTCGTGTGGTTAATTGTTGATTCTTAGCATGTTTTATGAATTTGGATTTATTTTAGACCTTATTGTAAATTCTCTTAAATTTATGGACTTATATGCAAATTTTATACCTTATTTGTAGGAGATCAAGATGAGTCAATGGACTAGACTTGAGTTAAATCAAATGTGGCTTCATCTAGGGTCATAAAAGACATTTCAAGATGGATTAATCTGAGCCCTTCATCAAGATCAGAAGAGTTTAATCAAAGGGCTCAGATCTATTCAATCTTGGTTGTCCTATGAGAATTAATCGATTGTGAGCCATCTATCCAGATCTGGAGTGATCTGGCCCATGCATTACAATCCACACATCTTAGTTGTTCATACGGATCATTTGATCTTGACTACTCATTCAGATCTGATCAGATTTGCTCATTCTAAATCAGACAAATATGGACCATCGAATGAGATTTGGGATTTGGGTTAAATCACCAATTTTCTTCATCACGCAGGGGGCTTCTTCTTTTCTCACGCAACGAGCTGCAGCTTCTCCACCGTCGCTTCTTCTTCCTAGCACTGTCGGCCACTCCTTTCCACCACCAAGGTCAGTGGTGGCATTCCATCTCTTCACCACCATCTCCTCCGATTGCTAGCCACCCTTGTTCCACCATAGGGCAGCCGCTTCTTCACCGATATCCGCCAAAACCACCACCACTTCCTCAGCAATTCCAGCACCTCCAACCAGAGACCTTCACAGCTCCGACCAGCTTCTTTTCAATGGCCGACAGCTTCTCTATTCCTCCGGCAGTAGCTCCACAGCCTTCTACAACATTTTACAGCAATTCTAGCACCTCCAGCCAGCTCCTATTTTAGATTTCGGACAGCCAATTGCAAGCTCATCGACGTGTTGGATGATTTTCACTTTAATTTGTTGAATGCTTGTAATCAAATTCAGGTTCCATGTTTGGTTTCCACGTACTCGATTTACTTTGTTTCATGCCTATTTATTGTTCGATAAAATGTTTCTTTGAGTAATGAGGTTGTAGTTGGTTAGGTTAGATTTAATTTCATGTTTTTCTTTGCTCTCATGTTATTCGATATTTCAATTGTTTAAATTCTTGCACTTTCTTTATATTTTAAAATGATATTTGTTTGAATGCTTAGTTTAGGTTTTCTTTAATTTCATCACAATCATAGTTTAGTTAGATTAGAATTTGATTACGTGCATTGCCTTCCATTTAATAGGATTAGCCTTTTAAATTCCAACCCTCCATTTTCAATAGAAAACCAAAGAAATAATTAATAATCCTAAGAGTACTCTACTATTCTCTCAATTATACTCATTGGGAGACGATCCGAGTCATCCTCTACTACATTAGTGTAAAGACTTTGTTTTGTTGAGTCTTTGTTTTGTTGTGTTTTTGAAATAAATTTCCTATGCATTCTTTTATATCATCTTAGAAGTCGTGAAAGCTAGTTAAATTTGATTGTCGAATTTTGAGATTTATTGTCATGAATGGATTATTTGATCGCATGTGGTTACTTCTTGGTAATGGATTCTATGTTGATAGATTGAGATGATTTTTTTTCATTCCTAGTAAGGATTGTGCCTGTTTTTATTGCTTGTGTGTGGTGCACTTATGGTTATTGCAACTCTAGAACTTGCTTTGATTCTTTCGAGACCACACAACCATAGGTTTGCATGATTACGATGAAGGCAATCTCACTTGTTTCCCTTTACTACTTTTGTTGTCACATGCTACTCAAATAATTTTCTTATCATACGCCATGCCATTTTCATTATTCATTCTATTGTCTTTCTATTCCTACTTCATGCCATTTCTTCTCCATTTCTATTTTTGGATGTGGAATATTGGATGTTCCATGATGAGTTTTTTCCCGGGACAGACAAAAGTTTAAGTGTGGGGGAGAGATTAGCTCAGGAGAATTCAGTGTAAGCATAGGCAAGTCGTGCTTGATCACTATGAACTGGCCATGCTCTTTATTTTTATAGCTGATCTTGATGTTTTTTTCTAGAGCATAGGGAAGTGTACTACATGTCAAAAAAAAAATATTGTTGAAAAAAATGAAAAAAAAAAGTGAAAAAAAAACAAATTATGAAAAAAAAAATAGCTGAGCTCATCGATGTGTTGGATGATTTTCACTTTAATTTGTTGAATGCTTGTAATCAAATTCAGGTTCCATGTTTGGTTTGCACGTACTCGATTTACTTTGTTTCATGTCTATTTAGTGTTCGATAAAATGTTTCTTTGAGTAATGAGATTGTAGTTGGTTAGGTTAGATTTAATTTCATGTTTTGCTTTGCTCTCATGTTATTCGATATTTCAATTGTTTAAATTCCTGCACTTTCTTTATATTTTAAAATGCTATTTGTTTGCATGCTTAGTTTAGGTTTTCTTTAATTTCATCACAATCATAGTTTAGTTAGATTAGAATTTGATTACGTGCATTGTCTTCCGTTCAGTAGGATTAGCCTTCTAAATTCCAACCCTCCATTTTTAATAGAAAACTCAAAGCAATAATTAATACTCCTAAGACTACTATTCTCTCAATTATACTCGCTGGGAGACGATCCGAGTCATCCTATACTACATTAGTGTAGAGAGGGGATTCGGTAATTTATTTTGATATGACATATTGTGACGATCCGTTATCAAAAATGGCTTCATTGCCAAGGAGTGTAATGATGTTTAGTAGACTTATGATTGTTTGTCCATTTTTTATAAAAAAAAATCAAAATTCAAAACTTTTGTTGAGGACTTAATTCTTTTATGTCTTGTATATCCATGTGTTATATTTTGCTTGTTTCTTGTATCTTTTGATTTTGTTTACTAGTGTTTCAAGAAAAAAATAGGAAATTTCTTTGATCATGTATCCCTATTATCATAGATTAGGAGACATTCATCAGGCTTATGATTCAAGGATTAACAGAACTGTCAGGGAACTCACCGTACCAGATGTTGCTTGCCAATCTTTTTGCATTCAGTTTCCTAAATTAAATGTAGAAGTTGAACTCTTTAAAATTATACATTTGCTTCCGAAATTCCATGGTCATGCTAGCGAAGATCCAATTAGGCACTTGCAAGAATTTCAAATGGTATGTGATAATGGGTATTTTGTCGTGGTACCGCTACAAATTATTTACCGAACCCCCTACACTAATATAGCATAGTGAATAGCCCGGATCATTTCCCAATGAGTGTAATCGATAGAATAGTAAACTTAGGATTTCTAATTATTGCTAATCCTACTGAATGGGGGTATGAACTTAAAAGACTATCCTACTGCATGAAAAACAATGCAACTAATTAAAACCTTAATCTAACTAAACTACTATGATAACGAAATTAAAGAAGATATAAAATAAGCAGCCAAAGAAAAACATTCAAAAACATAAAGACATGGCAGGAAAATAAACAATGATTCAAATGCGAAATAACATGTGTATAAAGGAAAACATGAAATAAATCTAACCTAGTATTAAATACTGCTAACTAATGGAATTAACACAAAAATAGATAAGTAATCAAACTAACAATTAATTAAGCTAAGCATCATAATTAAACTACAACTAAACTACCAAATGAAACTACTAATTAACTCTAAGTCAAACGACAAATTAACTACAAATTAAACTACGGAGTCAATAACTTAAGCTACAGATGACACTACAATAATACAAATTGGGGGTTTTAAACAAGTATAATTCACTAATTCCAAATGTAGAGTTAACTACAGCTAAGCTCCTAATTAACCGCAGAATAACAACTGAATTACACACTGAAATTAAACATCAAAGTAAACAAGATAAACATCCAAATCAATGGACCAATCCAAATATAACCACCGATCACTCCACAACGGTGACAACAATCCGAACAGCTCCTCTGACAGATGGGATGACTGAATTTCTTGTCGGAAATCTTTCGGCAAGTGCTGAATTGATGGATGAAGTGAGCCCTTTTCTTTGGTGGATGGTGTGGAGCTGCAGAAGGCTGGTGCGGTTGCTGGATCCGAACCCGAGTCTCTCAGGTGTCAGTCGAGTATACTCACTAGTATACTACAATGACACCGAAACCTGACAGCCTATGGATGACTCTGTGAAAGTGGAGCAGCCCATGATTCCGTTGTCGGGACCCGAACCTGGGTCTCTCGGGTGTCAACCGAGTATCCTGACCAACTAGACTACAACGGAATCTCCGGTGCTGTGGGAAGGGATGGAACTAGAGTACAAGCTGAAACTCTTCACTGACGATAGAATGAAGTGCTGCCATCGGAAATTGGAGGAATCAATGGCTACCGGAGCTGGAAAACCATGTTGCCGCAACCACGAAAGTAGAAGATAACCCCAGCCTTCTAAAATCACATCCAACTGGGTCACTCAGCTTCGATTGCAAGGTGTTAAAGGAACGCTGGTGAAGATGGCCGAAAATTCTAGCCGCTCGGTGAAGTCGCCCATCTGCCCAATCTCAGACTCAGCTCTGCCGCTCGCCAAAGAAGATTCGGATGGAATGGAAGGTGGAGGACCGTCGCTAGTTGCTTTCGGAACTATCGCCGAGTTGCTGCCGACACTGTCGCCACCGAGAGGAGGGAAAGCTCCACCGCTCGTGCGTGGAAGGAAGGCATCCGCCGACTTGCGCGATGGATGAGAAGCTCACTATGCTGCGCGATTGAGGGAAGGGTGAAAATGTTGGATTTTTAAGCTGCATTTTTGTAGTCGTCCGATCAAATCCCCTTCAATCTTAGCCGTCCATTAGAGCTAGGGTTTAATTTCCTGGATTAATCGATTAAGCTGGTTGTGCATCCAACGGCTCAGATTCCTTCGATTTTGAATGAATGGATCTGATAAATCTGAAGGGATAATCACGATCGGTCGAATCTGGATGAAGGGCTCAGATGTCCAGATCTAAATGTATGGACTGGATCTCTCTAGATCTGGATAGATGGCTCAGAATCAATCGCTTTCCTCGGACGGTCCATATTGCTCAGATTTGGTCCCTTGATTGAATTGCCTCTGATCTGGATGAAGGGTCCAGATTAATCCAGTTTGAAATGTCCATTATAACATTGGATTAGGCCACATTTGATTAACTCGAGTCTAGTCCATTGACTCATCTTTATCTCCTACAAATAAGGTATAAAATTTGTATATAAGTCCATAAATTTAGGAGAATTTTTAATAAGGTCCAAAATAAATCCAAACTCATAAAACATATTAATAATCAACAATAAATCACTCAAGTGGATAAAAACATGGATATTAAGGACCAAAATAATGCAATAAAATTGTAGTGATCAATTCCCCCACACTTATTCTTGCGCATCCCGAGCAAGCAAAGAAAACTAAAAATAAACTGAAAGTATATTTCCCTAGCAATTCCCAAGCATACATAGAAGATCGTGAAAGAAAGTTACCTAGGATTGTCAACTCTCAAAGACTCAAGCAATCATGGACTCAAATCCTACACAGGTTAACAAACATGGTGACTTCAATCCATCCTGAGTAGACTATGAATGATTAAACCTCACAAGGTAAGTGGTGATTTCTTTCACTCTCAAAAGTATATAATAGTGGAGTTCACTCAAGCTACTTATGGTTTATGTACTACCATATGCTTGCTTTTCTTCTACCTTCACCACTATATACACATAAGAATGCACAATCACTGAAGGCTTATTAGGAATGTAAGGGAAACATGAATACAAGAAAAATGAAAATATGTGTGAAAGGAAAGAAAGATAAGAAATGAAATAGCTAAAGAAATGCAAGAAGATATGGAAATACTGGAATGCTACATAGATGAGTACAAGAAAGCAATGCCCCAAAAGTTTTCATCCAAGGTAGCATTTTCTAAATCACTAAACATGTAAACAACCCCTATCACTTTCACAATACAAATCCATATATGATATACAATAAATCTCTCAATAGTTGCAATAACGGATGTCTATCACAAAAATATTATCACATAGATAAAAAACTGTACAACATGTCAAAGATTTTTTTTATTGCCTTTATTGTTTTGGTGAAATGATTTTTTTTTCAACCTTTTTTTTTCTTTTTCTTTTTTTTCGAAAATTTTTTTTTTCCATTTTTTTTCTTGACATGCAGTGCACTTCCCTATGCTCTAAAAACCATCAAGCTCGGCTATAAAAATAAAAACACGACTTGTTCATGGTGATCGAGCACGATATGTCTATGCTTACATTAAATTCTCCTGAGCTACTCTCCCCCCCCCCCCCCCCACACACTTAAACTTTTGTCCGTCTCGGAAAAAAACTCATCATGGAACATCCAATATTCCACATCCAAGAATAGAAATGGAAGAGAAATGACATGATGAAAATGTAGAAAAGATAATGGAATAAATAATGAAAATGACATGTCATGTGATAAGAAAATTATTCGAATAGCATGTGACAATAAAAGAAATAAAGGGAAACAAGTGAGATTGCCTTCATAGTAATCATGCAAACCTATGGTTATGTGATCTCGAAAGAATCAAAGCAAGTTCTAGAGTTACAATAACCACAAGTGCACCACACACAAGCGATAAAAACAGGTACAATCTTCACTAGGACTGAAAAAAAAATCATCTAAATCTATCAACACATAATCCATCACCAAGGAGTAACCATATGCAATCAAATAATCCATTCATGACAATAAATATCCGGAACTTGACAATCAAATTTAATTAGCTTTCACGACTTCTAAGATGATATAAAGGAATGCATAGGAAATTTATTTCAAAACACCGAAAAAATAAAACCTCAACAAACGAAACATAACAAGTAAAACAAAAACAAATAAAGTAAAAGAAATGTATATACAATAAACAGAAAAGAAGATAAGATGGAGGAAACTCCTTTGAGGTCCTGGCAATTGGAGGCGATTCAATAAGAATATTCAGGCTGGGAGTGGGATGGACTGAATGGAGGTGAGTGCTTTCTTGATGTGATCATGGTAATTCCATGCTGCTCCCTCCGAAATGATCATCGCCTCATCATATGTACTCTCTGATGGTCGGAGGATAATCAGTAGAAGTTTCCAGCTCGGGGGATGGATTACTACATTTGTTGTTAGGGCTTCCATCAGCAACATTCTTATTAGAGACTATCTCAGGTGGGAGTGTTCAGTCTGGGGGTGTCCAGCTATCCACCACTCATGTGTCATCATCCGCAAAATCTAACATAACAGCAGCTTCATCAATGAAATCACATCCATCAGTATCCGAAAGCACATCACAGCACAATGGTTCATAGGAGTCCTATGGAGTAGTATGCCTATCACCCACTCCACACTCCATCTCCCTAAGCGCGTCGATATCTACAGATGTGGTCTCTGACGGAGGCTAAATGAACTCTTGTGCTACATCTGGCTGAAGGATGTTGCAATTTGATCTAGCTGTTTGATCAATGATGCTAACTATCACCGTAGTCTCCATATTGCTGATTATACAAAACCATGTTTCTCCGAAAAGAGAATTCTTGGTCTTTTCTGAAACACCAATAAACAAATCAAAAGACACAAGAAGTAGACATGACAAAATACGTGGATATATAGAAAATGAAAGAATGAAGCCCTAAGCAATTTTTTTTTTAGAAAAAAGGGTAGATAATCCTAAGTTTACTAAGCACCATTACACTCCCCGGTAACGGCGCCAAAATTTGATAATGGGTAGTTTGTCGTGGTACCGTTACAAATTATTTACCGACCCCTCTCTACACTAATATAGCATAGTGAATGGCCTGGATCGTTTCCCAATGAGTGTATTTGATAGAATAGTAAACTTAGGATTTCTAATTATTGCTAATCCTACTGAATGGGGGTTGGAATTTAAAAGACTATCCTACTGCATGAAAAACAATGCAAGTAATTAAAACCTTAATCTAACTAAACCACTATGATAATGAAATTAAAGAAGATATAAAATAAGCAGCCACAGAAAAACATTCAAAAACATAAAGACATGGCAGGAAAATAAACAATAATTCAAATGCGAAATAACATGCGTGTAAAGGAAAACATGAAATAAACCTCACCTAGTATTAAATACTGCTAACTAATGGAATTAACACAAAAATAGATAAGTAATCAAACTAACAATTAAGTAAGCTAAGCATCATAAATAAACTACAACTAAACTACCAAATGAAACTACTAATTAACTCTTAGTCAAACGATGAATTAACTACAGATTAAACTACAGAGTCAATAACTTAAGCTATAGATGACACTACAACAATACAAATTGGGGGTTTTAAACAAGTTTAATTCACTAATTCCAAATGTAGAGTAAACAACAGTTAAGCTCCTAATTAACCACAGAATAACAACTGAATTACACACTGAAATTAAACATTAAAGTAAACAAGATAAACATCCAAATCAATGGACCAATCCAAATATAACCACTGATCACTCCACAACGGTGACAACAATCCGAACAACTCCTCCGGTGGATGGGATGACTGAATTTCTTGCCGAAAATCTTTCGGTAAGTGCTAAATTGATGGATGAAGCGAGCCATTTTCTCTGGTGGATGGCACGGAGCTGCAAAAGGCTGGTGCGATTGTCGGGATCCGAACCCGGGTCTCTCGGGTGTCAGTCGAGTATACTCACCACTATACTACAACGACACCGAAACCTGACAGTCTATGGATGACTCTGTGAAGGTGGAGCAACACATGATTCCATTGCCGGGACTCGAACCCGGGTCTCTCAGGTGTCAACCGAGTATCTTGACCAACTAGACTACAATGGAATCTCCAGTGCTGCGAGAAGGGATGGAACCAGAGTACAAGCTGAAACTCTTCACCGACGATAGAATGAAGTGTTGCCGCCGGAAATTGGAGGAATCAATGGCTACCGGAGCTGGAAAACCATGTTGTCGCGACCACAACAGTAGAAGATAACCCCATCCTTCTGAAATCACATCCAACTGTGTCGCTCAGCTCCGATCGCCAGGCGTGAAAGGAACACCGGTGAAGATGCCCAAAAATCCCAACCGCTCGGTGAAGCCACTGTCTGCCCAATCTCAAACTCAGCTCCGCCACTCGCCAAGGAAGATTCTGATGGAATGGAAGGTGTGTTGGTGCAGGGGCACTAGATAATCGAACCTGTATTTTGATTATGACAAAGACATAAAGTTAAGTTTACATCATTATCTTACGAGCTAAATCGAGTGTGCAGAAAAGTGCTAAAGCTGGAGCTGAAGGCTAGCGACACCTGGAGGAAGCCACGGTGGTCGGGCGACACTCGAGTGACTTCGGAGGGAGCCGAAGGAATTGAGTGGAAGGCCGGAAGCGAGAGCTACAAAGTAAGTATCGAGGTAAGCTCATGTGAGTGAGAGATGGTAAGGTCGTGTCCTCTGTACAGGGATGACCGTAGGCGGCAATCCGACTAAGACTTCCTGTGGAAGGTCTAGGTCGAGATCGGACGGTTAGAAACCGTCGCATTTATCATTTTCTGAGCTAACCTCTTATTGCAGGGAAGTGGCGGTGGTAGTCATTCGGACATTAGGCGATCGGTGATGCTCATCGATCGGTGATGCTCATCGATCGATGGCGACGAATCAGCCTGTGCGCTAGGTCAAAACAGATAAGGTTTGACGCGGCCACTTCGTGATAAAATTTGTACAACTTTGTGATCTGTTTCGAAAGATGAGGAGACAAATTCAGAGGCCAAAATCTATAAAAGGAGGGGAGGATTCCAACTCCAATCACCATCAAGTTTATTCTCAAGTGCTCTTACAACGCCAACGCTCCAACACCGTCATAATGCCGACACGACGACAAGTTCTTATCTTCTTCGTCGGCAGCAGCATCAAGTAATATATTTTGATATTGTATTCTTTATTTTTATTCGTAACGAGGTGAGGTAGGCTTGTTGCCTCATCCTCGTACTTTTCAGTTTTATGATCGTTGTCTCCTATCTCTAATGAGGAGGAGACGTTATAGTGCTTTGCCCTCCGTACGCGGTCTAGAACCAATAGGGCCTTGGAGTAGCAACTGTTGGGTTGTGAACCAAGTAAAATAAGCGTGTCTCTTTATTTTCCGCTGCGCTTACTCGTGTATCGAACGAACGAAAAGATTTATGCTCGCTATTCACCCCCCCTCTAGTGACGCTTCTCGATCCAACAAGGTGGAGAACCGCTGCTAGTTACTGCCGGAACTATCGCCGAGCTACTACTGGTGCTATCGCCACCGAGAGGAGGGAAAGCTTCGCCGCTCGCGCGTGGAAGGAAGGCGTCCGCCGGCTCTCGCGATGGATGAGAAGCTCATTGTGCTGCACAATTGAGGGAAGGGTGAAAATGTTGGATTTTTAAGCTGCATTTTGGTAGTCGTCCAATCAAAGCCCCTTCAATCTCATCCGTCCATTAGAGCTAGGTTTTAATTTCCTAGATTAATCGATTAAGCTAGTTGTGCATCCAACGACTCAGATTCCTTCGATTTTGAATGAACGGATCTGATAAATCTGAAGGGATAATCACGATCAATTAAATCTGGATGAAGGTTTCAGATGTCTAGATCTAAATGTATGGACTGGATCTCTCCAGATTTGGATAGATGGCTCAGAATAAACCGCTTTCCTCAGACGATCCATATTGCTCAGATCTGGTCCCTTGATTGAATTACCTCTGGTCTAGATGAAGGGTCCAGATTAATTCAGTTTGAAATGCCCATTATAACATTGGATTAGGCCACATTTGATTAACTCGAGTCTAGTCCATTGGCTCATCTTGATCTTCTACAAATAAGGTATAAAATTTGCATATAAGTCCACAAATTTAGGAGAATTTATAATGAGGTCCAAAACAAATCCAAACTCATAAAACATGTTAATAATCAATAATAAATCACTCGAGTGGATAAAAACATGGATATTAAGGACCAAAATAATGCAATAAAATGGTAGTGATCAGTATGCTCAGCAATGAAGACACGTGGTATATCACAGGAGAACATTATTCTCAGAGTATTTCTATTCTCTTTATCAGACATGGCAAAGGATTGGATCTATTATCTTTCTCATGGTTCTATTACATGTTGGAGTGAAATGAAGAAAACCTTTTTGAAAAAGTTTTTTCCTATATCCAGGACCATCGAAAGAGCATTTGTGGCATAGAGCAAATGATAGGAGAAACTCTACATGAGTATTGGGAGAGATTCAAAAGGTTGTGTGCTAGTTGCCCCCAACACCAGATTAGCGATCACATGCTCATCCTGCACTTCTATGATGGACTACTTCCCATGGAAAAATGTATGCTTGATGTAGCTAGTGTAGGGGCCCTCGTCAACAAGACTCCTACTCAGGCTAGAGAACTTATTGAGGTCATGGCTGCAAATTCACAACATTCTTATCAACCCCCTACCAAAATTTCAGAGGTCATCACTTGAGTTCCAGAATAACCCAATGCTTAATATCTCACAGCAATCCCAAGAGATTCAAGCACAAGGATTCATTCAGCCTTCGTCAAAGACCATTTCTATGGATATCGACGTGTCAAAGGAGATGGATTGTGGAGTACATAATAGACAAGTTTATGATTCTGTTGCTCTACAGAACTCCAATATTTCTATATCCTATGGTAGTGAAGCTGTGGATGATGTGTATGTTGTTGATAAGAGTGCAGATATTATTACAGATGATATTATTACTCCTTCTTGTGGTATTGTTGATGTTGAACATAATATTCTAGATGTAGCAGATATTGTTCCTTATATTGAAGTTCATGATGTTGTAAGGAGATAGTGTCTACAGAATTGTTATGTTTAGCTATGCAACTACTTGATAAGCCTGACTAGAATTGCTTTGAAGATATCAAGATGATTTCAATAGGAGTGATGGATAGCTGGAGAGCCCCAGACTAGACACTCCTATTACAGCCTAAGCCTCCAATATTTCTGCTTAACAAGGCCCCAACACCAAATATAGCAATCCAGCTTCCAGACTAGTTGCTCCAAATAAATCGCCTTCGACCGCCTGATGTAACCTTCAAGAAGACGATAGTCAAAGGAGTGGAGCTCATCTTAGCTCTGATTATTCTACTTCTAGGTTGGATTTTACATTGGAATTATTCTCATCCACCTAGAAGAACCTTCAAGAAGATGATGATGGAGGGAGCTAGACTTTACGACATAGACCACATAAAAAAGGTGCTCACTTCCACTCGATCCACTCCACTCCCAGCCTGGCTACTACTACAAAACCGCCTCCAACCACTAGGAACTCAAGGGAGTTTGTTCTATCTCTTTCTTTTTCCTTGTATATACATTGTTTTACTTTGTCTTCTTTTGTTTTAGTTGTTAAGTTCTTTTTGTCAAATCTTTGTTTTGTTGTGTTTTTGAAATAAATTTCCTATGCATTTTTTTATATCATCTTAGAATTCGTGAAAGCTAGTTAAATTTCATTGTCGAGTTTTTAGATTTATTGTCATGAATGGATTATTTGATTGCATGTGGTTACTTCTTGGTGATGGATTCTGTGTTGATAGATTGAGATGATTTTTTTTCATTCCTAGTGAGGATTGTGCCTGTGTTTATTGCTTGTGTGTCGTGCACTTATGGTCATTGTGACTCTAGAACTTGCTTTGATTCTTTCGAGACTACACAACCATAGGTTTGCATAATTATTATGAAGGCAACCTCACTTGTTTCCCTTTACTCTTTTGTTGTCACATGTTATTCGAATAATTTTCTTATCATACGTCATGTCATTTTTATTATTCATTCCATTGTCTTTCCTACATTTTCATCATGACATTTCTTCCCCATTGTTCTTTTGGATGTGGAATATTGGATGTGCCATGATGAGTGTTTTGCTCGGGACAGACAAAAGTTTAAGTGTGGGGGAGAGAGTAGCTCAGGAGAATTCAGGGAAAGCATAGGCATGTCGTACTTGATCACCATGAGCTTGCCATATTTTTTTTATTTTTATAGCTGAGCTTGATGTTTTTTCTAGAGCATAGGGAAGTTCACTTCATGTCAAAAAAAATGAAAAAAAAATGATTGAAAAAAAAAGTTGAAAAAAAAACATTTGGCCAAATGAATAAAGGCAATAAAAAATTCTTTGACATGTTGTGCCATTTTTTTATTTGTGCGATAGTATTTTTGTGATGGGCATCGCTTATTGCAATCATTGAGAGATTTATTGTATATCATGTGGATTTATATTATGAAAGTGATAGGGGTTGTTTACATGTTTAATGAATTGTGAAAAGCTGACTTGGATGAAAACTTTTGGGGCAATGCTTTCATGTACTCATCTATGTAGCATTCCAGTATTTCTATGTATTCTTGCATTTTTTTAGCTATTTTATTTCCTACCTTTTTCTCCTTATACACATACCATTATTTGCTTTTATTCATGTTTCTTTTACATTCTTAATAAGCCTTCAATGATTGTGCATTCTTATATGTATATAGTGGTGAAGGTAGAAGAAAAGCAAGCATATGGTAGTGCATAAACCATGAGTAGCTTGGGTGAACTCCACTATTACATGCTTATGAGAGTGAGAGAAACCACCACTTACCTTGTGAGGCTTAATCACTCTTAGTCTATTTAGGATGGGTTAAAGTCACCATGTTTGTTAACCTGTGTAAGATTTGAGTCCATGATTGCTTGAGTCTTTAAGATTTGACAATCCTAGGTAACTTTCTTTCACGATGTTCTATGTTATGATTGGGAATTGATAGGGAAATATATTTTCAGTTTACTTTTAATTTTCTTTACTTACTCGAGACGTGCAAGAATAAGTGTGGGGGAATTTGATAACAACATTTTAGTATATTATTTTGATCCTTAATTTCGATGTTTTTGATCCTCTCGTATGATTATTTATAGATTATTATCATGTTTTACGAGTTGGGATTTATTTTGGACCTTATTGTAAATTCTTCTAAATTTTAGATTTATATGCAAAATTTTATCTCTTGTTTGTTGGAGATCGAGATGAGTCAATGGACTAGACTTAAGTTGGATCAAATATGACTTCATCTAGGGTAATAAAGGGAATTTCAAGCTAGATTAATCTGAGCCCTTCATCAAGATCAAAAGAAGTTTAATCAAAGGGTTCAAATCTGTTTAATCCTGATCGTCCGATGAGATCTGATTGATTCTGAGCCATCCATCTAAATCTGGAGAGATCCGGTCCATACACTCAGATCTATACATCTTAACCTTCCATCCAGATCAAGTTGATCATGATCGTCCATTCAGATTAATTAGATCCGTCCATTCTAAATCGGAGCAATTTCAGTGATCGGATCAGATCTAGGATTTGGGTTAATTAAGCTTGAGCAGATTTTTTTCGGCAATCGACTTTTCTATCTCACGCGATTTCCTCCTCCGCCTTCTTCATCGTCGAGCTCCTCACCTTCCCCATCGGTCGCCAGAGAGGAAAGGGGATTCCCTCCTTCTTCGGTGACCGGTGCCACTCCATCTCCTCTACCACCAGCAGCATCATCTTCTCCCTTACCAAACTCCATCGTCGCCTTCTTCCTCCGCACCAAGTCTACCGCTTCTTCCATCCAAGCTCCGCCATCGGAGAAGGGGGTTCCTTTCCGATCGGTGGTGGTCTTCTTGGTCTTCCACTTCATCTTCTTCCACTTCCATAGCTCCGGCGGTTTTGTTCTTCATCGCAACTCCATCAGCACCGTCGGCAGCCCTCCTTCTCCATTTCTTCCGGCCAGCACCTTCACGGCAGCATCTATTCCAACTCCGGCCAGCTTCAATTTCAAATTCCATATAGCCATATGCAAGCTCTTCCAATGTTTCATTGATATGTTGATTTCTTTTCATGTTTACTTATTGTTTGTAATCAAAGTTACTTCCATGTTTTAAATTGCACGCATTTGGTTTAGGTTGTTTTATGCTCATGTACTATTTGATGAAATGCTTGAATGAGTTAGATTAATGTCTCGTGAATTTTAATTGGGTTGAATGTTGAGTTTATTTTCTTTAATTAGATGCAAGTAGATTAGGATGATTCTTTTATTTTTCTTTAATTCTCCGTAGTTGTAATGGGTTAGATTAGGTTTAATTTCTGCATTTGAATTGTTGTCTTAGTTCCTATACTTCTTTTATGCTTTTGAATACTTGCTTTATGTTTTGTTTAATTTCTTCACAATCGTAGTTTAATTAGTTTAGAATTTGATTATGTGCATTATCTTCCGTTCAGTAGGATTAGCCTTTTAAATTCCAACCCCTCATTTAAAATAGAAAATCCAAAGTAATAATTAGCAATCCTAAGAGTACTACTGTTCTATCAATTCACTCTTTGGGAAACGATCCGAGCCGTTCACTATGCTATATTAGCGTAGAGAGGGTTTGGTAATTAATTTGGAATGGTACCACAATAAATACTAATCATCAAAGTCCTGGAGGTATGGCCTCTTGACAATGAAGTCCCGGATGAGGTGTCTTGGCAAGGGAAGACCCAACTAATCAAGTGTTGGGAAAATGTTGACCGCTAGAGGGGGGGTGAATAGCATCATGCTAGTACGTGATGGAAATTGTTCGTGTTTGTCTACAAATTTTGTTAGGGCAGCGGAAATAGAAATAATAGCAATAACGAAACAATACAAACACAATTACACAAGTATTTAACGTGGTTCGGAACCGAACGGTTCCTACTCCATGGATCGAGCTCTAGTGATGCACACGCAACCACTAATCACAAACCACTCCTTCTTGGAACAATCCAGAGATGGAGAAACCTCGTACAATGTATACAATAGTAATACAATGAAAATACAAGCAAATACAATGGAATGCAAGTAAAGAAAACTTTACAATGAGCTTTGGATTGCTTGATCTTGGTTGCTTGAAGAATAGCCTTGGAGACCCTGATTTGCAGCAACAAATCACCCCAAAGTAGCTCAAGAACCATGGTCGAAATCTCCTCCACGAGCTCCATTTAAAGCTTCTGCCTGGGCTGGAAATCGCCGATCAGTCGACTGATGCCAATGTTGTTGTGAGACAATGGCTAGATTCATGCTGGAAAGATCCAACGGATCCATCATCAGTCGACTGATCATACCCATCAATCGACTGATGGAGCTTTCACTCGATTGCTAGCCCCGCAGTCGAGTCTCGACTCCATTCTGTGCCTGAATTCTCTAGCACCAGTCG
Source organism: Wurfbainia villosa (assembly GCA_025175895.1). NCBI lineage: Eukaryota > Viridiplantae > Streptophyta > Magnoliopsida > Zingiberales > Zingiberaceae > Wurfbainia > Wurfbainia villosa. Next base: position 99,163,682 of record CM045987.1, read on the forward strand.
ACTAATCACAAGATCAGTCGACTGCTCGACCAATCAGTCGACTGCTCGACCAATCAGTCGACTGCCCATCTCTGGCAGTCGACTGCTAGGCCAATTCCCGTAGTCAAACCCTAGTTGACTCACACGAGTCGACTGCCACATGACACTAGTCCACTGACACACCTCAAACATGAGGTTTTAAACCAAGTATGGTTCCCCCATACTTGCTAGACCACCCTTAGCCAAGACCTAAGCCTTCTAGCCACCTTCGTCAGCCTCACGCCTCTCGGATCCCTCAAAGTCATCCATGACTTGTTCATCCATTGCGCTAGCCTTCAAGTGCTTCCATCGTCTATGTCATGCTAACGGTGTCTACACCGCCAAGGCACATTGGACTTATGCCAAGACTAAAGCTTGGACTTTCTGTATAACCATTGGACTTATCTTGCCAAGACTCCCACCTTGGACTTTCGCCACCATATCAAACCCCTTGGACTTCTCAAATGCAGACTCAGCTTGGACTTTCCTTGCTAACCCATGTTGGACTTTCCATGCCAAGACCCATGCTTGGACTTTCCCAAATGCCAAGTGTCCCACTTGGATTTTCAATGCCATGTACCCAAGACTTGGACTTTCTCATGACAATCACATTGTCATATGTTTTTGTTGAACATCATAACATCTCTCGAGTCAAGCTCGAGTCCTTGTCAATCGTGACATGGGCCGATTGCACCAACAATCTCCCCCTTTTTGATGTTTGACAAAAACCAAACAAACCATTGAGTTAGACCATCTAACTCAAACCAATCATCCCCATCAATTTTCCCAATTGATGTCATTCTCCCCATAAGTTCTCCCCCTTTTTGACTAACATCAAAAAGGTTCTCTCCAAGGAGGTCAATGTCTCATGTCCCAATGAGATCTTACAATCTCCACCTTGGTCCAAAAATACCTAGGATGTCTATCATCTTCCTAGTGATAAGTCTCATATCACTCAAGAGAGGCAATCCTATACACTCTCCCAATTTCCAAATTGGATATCTCAAAATCCCATTTTCCCCCTCATGAGGAAAAAAAATACCATCCATCATCCCATGATGGATACCTCCTCCTAAAGGCTTGCTCCCCCTTGACCATTGCACCAACAATGTCATTGGAAAGTCCCTAAGCCAATAGGAACTTTAAACCATCAAAATTAAGGCCTAAAGTTCAACATTGAACTTTTCCTCACCTTAAAATTGATACAAACCTTAAACAACTCTCCTAATCCATATCCAATAGATTTTCACCCTTTCTAATGCTTCCCAAAGCATATCCTAGGGTTAAGAGTTGTTAGGGACCTTTACCGTAGCTGAAATGGGGTTAAACATCCTTATTTTCCAAATCAAGATCGCAATCGACTTATCGATATCACGATCACATTCCATCCCGATCGACCATGAGCATCGCGCCACCTCCATCACCGATCGCCACCATGAATATTGATCGATAATCAAAATCTCGATTTTCAGTTATCAGAAATGAGATTTGAAAATTCATAAATAATTATACATATATCAAAAAAATCATGAAAATTCATACGTATAATACTTATGACTAATACAATGGGTGAAAAATGATAGAAAAATATTTTACCCATAAAATAGTGAAATTGACACAAAGTTCAAAACCATTGAAATTTTTAATATTTTGGCCCTACTTTGTATCAACTTCATCAATGGTGATTACTATCAAAAGATAGACTTCACCAAGGTTTTCTAAAAGAATTTTAAAATGTTTTTGAAAACCTATATTGAATCATATTCCTTGGGATCAATGTACATGACTTGTACACAAGCTTTCCCAATGATCCACCATTAAGATAAAATGAGTTTAGGTTCATCTAGATGCAAAAACTATGCACCTTGAACTTAACTCATATCCTAGCATCTCACATGTATCTAGGGTGTATAAATACACATACATGTCAATTTTAATGTGAGATGTGGGTTTTGGTTATCCTAATCTAAGGTCTCATGCATTTTCTAAGGCAACTCTACTTGATTCCCTTATAAATGAGACTCCAAGTCATGCCAAAGTCCTTAAATCAATTTTCATTAATTTAAATGCATGAAGTATGATCATGGCATAAATGATATCATAAGTGAACATGGCCAATGATCATGATGTCATGACATATGATACAATCTAAGCATACATGACATTTAACCTAACCTTAAGCATGATCATGACATTTTAAATGATTAAAAATAGATATGATGTCATGGCATGTTATATGGCAATCAAAGCATGGCATATAAAATGTATAAGTATAATAATACCTAAATTTTAATATTAATTTTCATTTGATATAATTAAATATATTTTGCCATATTATCACTTTTCTCCCTAGTGTGCCGAAAACCCAAAATGACACACTATGACCTCTAATCCTAAATTGTGTCAATTTAATTAATTTTTCATAATTCCAAAAATGTATTGGCACATCCTAAAATCTTTTAGGATCATAAGATCAAATCTATTTCCAAGGTACCCATAACCTTAAAAATAACCTAAAATGCCACCTTTATCATGGTTAGGTTAACTACCCTTCCATTTAAAGTTGGCACACCCTAAACCCATCTAGTGTGAATCGATCACGCTTTTAGGAACCCAAAACCTATTTGAGATCCTAGGGTTAATTAGGTATTCCTTAGGGATAACCTCCCCAGATGCCCTCCTAATGACCCTTTGATAGCTGCAATTTTTATTGCGCTATTTTTACTTGTGGATTCGATATTTTAGTCTATTTGATGGGATAATTATTGTTATTCGGGATGTTTTTACATATTGAGCCTATTTGCGATTAATTGCGTTAATTCCTATAATTTCAGTATTTTTCATGAATTTCATGTGATTTTGTAGGAAACATATAATGAGGGTCTAATTGGAGCAATCGCAGCCGTCGATCCAGATAAGATCTAAGCATTATGGACCATCCGATGAATATAGCTAATTCTAAGCTATCTATTCAGATCTGGAGAGATACAGTCCGTACATTTCGATCTGAACATCTGAGCCCTTCCTTCAGATTAGACCGATCATAATTATCCTTTCAGATGGCTCAGATCCGTCCATTTGAAATCAGATTGATCACAGCCGTTGGATCACAACCTTCTTAGGAGTTTAATTGGACTCATTTAACCTAGTTCTATTTGGACGACAGGGATTAGAGGAGGCTCCCATCGAACGGCTCAGAAATATCACTTAATAAACCTTCACTCAGTAGCATAGAAGAAGAATGCGCGACAGAACAGTGAGCAGCGTCTTCTTCCTCTCGCGAGCACGGCGATCGGCGACTACACGAGTAATCGAAGACAGGTCGGCAGTATTTCGACGAGTTTCCCTCTAACAGTTGGCGGCGATCCCATCCGATCCTTGGCGGTAGATCCAGATGTCGTGATTCGGGCAGTTGATCAAAAGCGAGGTGAGGCGGGATTCTAGCAAGTTCATCCTTCACCGGCATTCTACTTCATTCCGGCAGCTGGGATAGGCCGTCCCATCTCACCAGAGTCACCCACCGGTTGTGCCGATTGGACAGCTCCATATTTATCATCGGTGAAGATTTCCATTCCACCGTTTCGATCCGCATTCGTGGGGAGCGATCGCACCATCCATCTCTCCTTCCTATCATACCGATCGGCAATTTCCGCATTCACCGTCGGAGTGGCTGTTTGGTTTGTTGTGACCGTCGTGTGGTTATCGGTCGTTGTTTTATTTGGATGTCTGAGTGTGTTTGTGTTAAACACTCATTTAGTTGGGATTTCGTGTTATTTACATTCTGCTTTTTATTCCAGTTCAGTTATGAAATTGTTAGTAGTTGATTATGTTTGTTTCGGTTAATTGTTGGTTTGTTTACATGCAATGTTATTTCTATCGGTTTGTTGTGCTTAGTTGTTTAACTTTGTTCATCCTGTATTTTTATTAGACTTAATACTGGCGTTCATTATTTAGTTGTAGGTTAGTTTAATTTCTTGTTGCTGATGTACTAACCCCATCAATTAAAATTGTCCAATCAATGCATCGTATAGTGATAGTATGGTGTTTGGTTGGAGTGCTTTCATTATTAGGTTAGATTTCATTTACATTCGACCAGTGTGCCGTATAGTGACAGTGTGGTGCCTGGTTGAATTGCTTATTTTCCTCGCATTTAGTTTAGCTTTTCAGTGACTGTTTGATCACTGTGTTGTATAGTGACAGTGCGGTACTTGGTTGAATTGTTCACCTTTGTTTCATGACCACTATGCCGTATAGTGAAAGTGCGGTGCTTGGTTGAGCTATTTTCTATCTGTTAGTGTAGTTTTTTAGTGACTGTTTGATCACTGTGCCGTATAGTGATAGTGTGGTACTTGGTTGAATTGTTCACCTTTGTTTCGTGATCATTGTACCGTATAGTGACAGTGCGGTGCATGATTACTTACTTTTGCGCATTAGGATAGTTACTTGTTACTTGTTATTTGGTAGTTAGATTTACTTCCTGCATATTTTATTTCCATGTCTGTTTACCAGAATTGTTTGGCCATTGCATCGTATAGTGATAGTGCGGTGCAAGGTTGAATCGTTCTTGCATTAGGTTAGCTTTGAATAATTATTTTAATAAATTGTAAAAATGCCCAGTGTTTACTTCTGTTTAAAAACAAACGTCCAACCATTAGATTCGTTGGGAGACAATCTGAGTCAGTCCTATACTGCATTAGTGTAGTTAGGGGGTTCGGTAAATAATTTGTAACGGTACCAGGACATAAATAATCGTCTATCAAATTTTGGCGTCGTTGCCAGGGATCTTAATGGAGTTCGTTTGTCTTTAAACTGTAGTTTGTTTGTTTGTTTTATTTTTCTTTTGTTATTAGGGTCTTTCTTATCATTTCTATTTGTTTCTCATTGTATTTATTTATGTGGATGACTAGGTCTTCAGGCGATAATCTACTTAAGTTTTATGCAGCAGTTTTTCTCTTCCCTCAGAGGCCCAGCCTAGGAAGGGGGTTGTTGAAGAAATGGCTAGGGAATTCTAAGAGCTAGCGGATTCCCAAACAGGGATATGGAATGTGTAGGGACTTGTACGCTTCAGGTGATGCCCCAAGGATCACTTCCATCAGATGTTTGTGCGAAATGTCATTTCATGGTCGAGCATGGGATAGTCTTAGGTTATATTATCTCTGTGTATGGTATTGAAGTAGATCCTGCTACAATTCATGTTATATCTTCTTTACCTTACCCTGCTTCTGTGCGGAAAGTTTGTGCTTTTCTAGGTCATGCAGGTTTCTACAGATGTTTTATCAGAGACTTTAGTAAGATTGTCCTACCCTTGACCAACTTGTTGCAGAAGGAGGTGGTATTTTAGCTTGACTAGGATTGTGATGGAGATCAAGTCCACCCCCATAGCAGCTTCTTTTCCAGATGAGCAATTTTTTTTTCACCTGTAGGGTAAGACACCATGGTATGCAGATCTTGCTATTTATTTAGTTGTCGTGTTGTACCTTCATTTTTTATTCATGCACAAGTCCAAAAATTGAAACGTGATGTTAAGTACTATGTATGGGATGATCCTTATCTTTGGCAATTTTGTAGTGATCAGATCATTAGACAATGTGAACTTGATTATGAGTTTCATTTCATACTTACTTATTTTTTGTCATTCTCTAGCTTGTGGGGGGTACTTTGGACCCCAAAGAACTGCTAGGAAAGTTTTATAGTCTAGTTTGTATTGGCCCACCTTATTTCATGATGCCTCTGAATTTTACAAGTCTTGTGAGTGATGTCAACGAACAGGGAACATAGGACGTAGAAATAAAATGTCTCAATAACTTTTGTTATTCTGTGAGATTTTCGATATTTGGGGTATTGATTTTATGGGTTCGTGTCCTATATCTTTTGGATTTTCATATATTCTTTTGGCATATGATTATGTTTCTAAATGGGTGGAGGCCATCCCCACCAGGACTAATGATTCTCTAGTTGTTGTGGATTTTGTTAGGTCTCACATATTTTGTAGATTTGGAGTTCCCAGGGCGATTATTAGCGATCAAGGGTCTCACTTTTGCAACGGACTCATGAAGTGTCGAACAGAGAGATCAAGTCTATACTGGAGAATACGGTGGGGCCAGACATGATGATGCTTCTTCTCCGACATGAAAGGGGAGTGTGTTCTTTTATTTACTACATTTATTTTCTTCCTTTCATGTTCGGAATAATTTGTGGTTAATTGCTTGTTTGCATGTTTACCTAGGTTTAGTGTTATTGTTGAGTCGAATAATTTCTCCTATGCATACCTTAGTATCATTTCAGAGATGGTAAAAATTAGTTAAGTTTGATCATTGAATTATGGGTTTTTGTGTAGGATAGGAAACTTCACTTGCATGCGGTCACTTGTTATGATTGTGAACTTTTTATTGATAGACCAAGCTTGATTTTTATTCACCTAGTGAGGTTTAAGTCATTTTCATCAATTACCCACTTTGGTGTGATATACGTGTGATACTTGTTGCTCTAGAACTTGCTTTGAGTCTTTTCAAAACTGCAAGAACATTTATTTGCATGAATATGATGAAGGATTTCACTCTTGATTCTTTTCTTTACTTGAATTGCTTGTTTAATCCACTTGATACTTTCATGTTGTCGTACTTGTCATTCCTATTCATTTATTTCCCATTGTCTTGTGGATTACCTCTACCCTTATCTTTTGTTTCCATGTTGGAACAATAACATGATAAGTTGCATTGTCCGAGACGAGAAAAAAAATATCTTAAGTGTGGGGGAGGAGATATTGTTTGTTGGAGATTGACATGGAGGGCACAGTTATCAGCAGAAGTAAATCAATAGAAGTTTTCAACAGCTTTGAAGTTATTTTCTGCACACTCCCTCATTTTATTCAAATAATGTTGAGATTCAATTCCGTCGGTGCTATTGATTGGGATGAAGCTTGAAAATTTTTAAGACTTCATAGAGAGCTTGATTAGTTGTTAGACGAGGAGTTATCGAAGGAGAATTGTTCTGAAAATTTAATCTGGAATTCCAGCAGCACGAAATTTTGTAAAGGGAGTAATAAGAGAATACCAAGGAGGAAATTGATTGGTATTGCATAGAGTTTGTAGGAAACCGAGAGGTGCTTGACCTAATTGAGGAGAAAACTGAAACTGTTAATTGGCACAGAATGTTGTATCAGACTTTTAGAAATTCCAGATGGGTCACACTAATGCAAGTATCAGAACTGTTCAGCAGAAGTAAATCATAATCTACCTTGATGTCTGGAACTTGTTTGACAGAATTAAGCTATGTTTGCAGTAGTGGTGGAGCGGTGTAAAATACTCTAAAGCTGTGATGCAGACAGATGTGCAGGAACTGGAAATTCATCACTGAGCATTGAAAATTTAATTTCTAAGAACCGAATAGGTTGGAACTGTTAGGAGCTCAAGGAAATTGCTGGATCCTGAATTTGCAGATTTAGGACAGGACTATTGGGAAGCATAGTTTGACAAAAGTTGAGCTAGTTATCGAGCAAGATGTTTGAACAAAGATGACAACATAAAAGCTTAGAAAGTGCAAGTGCTACATGAATTGGAGTAGTCACAGTCTGAAAATCAGCTAATGCAATTTCAGATTGGAAGGTCAATCTCGTTGACAAAGAGACTGAAGATGCCAAGGGAATAGAAATGGAAGAAGGGAAGTAGTATCACCTTGCGATTGTTAGCAGCAACCCTAATGCAGTAGATAGACTCTTTCAAGCTTAGATAGCAGTTTCAAATTATAGTTTCTGGAGAGAAAATCCAGCAGTGCATTACTTCTTCTGTAATTGGTCATTGTTCCAGTTTTAGAATCACAGCAATTGGAGGTATTGCCTCTCAAGAAGAGGCTTGTAGGTCATAGCTAGATCAACTTCATCAATTTCAGAAAGATACACGAAGTTCTTCTCTTAAAAAGATGGTACAATTCCCCTAAATTTAGATGGTTCCACCAACAACTTAGCTGAGTCGGTGTCATCTGGCTCGACACTATCTGAATAGATCTCTGAAATTGAAGATAGAGATTCATTTTTAGGATTGTATTCATGGTTATCTAATTGGAAGAGTTGCACCTGCCTTTGTTACAAAATTAATTAAACTTGATGAACTCTTTGAAGCACAAACGTTGGTTAGCTGGGAATTTGAAGCAAAAAAAAAAATCAATTGTTTCATCATCTACTCCAACCCAACTGAAACTGGAAAAAAAATTAGACAAGGCATGAATGATTTTTTGATGATAGCAGGGGATTTCATCATGGATGATTTGGAAGTCATGACAAATTAGATTGTGGTTGGCATGGTAGAGGTGGAGTTCGGGGAAACAATCTTGGAAACAAACACTAGTGGTGCTGGGGGTCAGGGTCCTCGAGCTGAAGAAGAGAAATGGGGTAATGCTAATGTATTTAGCAGCAGTTAATTTTCTACTTGGAGTAACCAACCTGGATGAGCCAAAGATCTTAAAATGAAAGGACCATGGAAAAATTTTCAAGGAAGCAGAAGCATTGGATGTAGGATTGTTGTTAACTTCATCTACATCAAATCTTCCTGTCAACAGCTCTAAGAGGAAGATCTCGGCAATGCAAATTAATGGTGAGTGTCAGCAGAATTTCAGAATGAGATTAGTATTAGCAGCCATGTGAAAAAAAAAAATTTTGCTGAGTGGAGACTTATTACTGCATATTTCAAGCTCTACTTATGTGAATGGATGTAGGTAATGCTTAGCCACCAGAAACATACTTTCGTGTTCTTGTTTGCCTGCCATGAGAAGATGCACGTGGAAGCATTCTTGCTTCTGAAAACATTGGAAGCCAAATGGAAGAAGAATGGTAGTGCGCTTAGGAAGATTGGTGGCTTTGGAAAAATCTGTGAAAAGAAGAACAGGAAATGATTTTGTTGGATAAGCTACTTATTGTTGAAGTAATTGATGGAGATGATGCACGTCAGAAAGTATCTTCAACATAAAGATGTATTATGAATCTGCAATTATTTTAATTCCTTTTCTGTTGGATTTCAAGTCAGGATAACGTCAAGTTCCTTATTGCACTAGAGGCAGCATCAAAGAATAGGAGAGATGAACTAAATCATGAAATCTTCTCCCTACACTACTATTTGCAATTTATCAGGTTTATTCTTCTAATTCTTCTGTTGTTGCCATTGTATCTTGATCTTCTTTGTATTTCTCTATTGCAATTCACTTATGATCTTGTTTTGATATTCGATAAATCCTTTTGATTCATGTATGGAATGTATTGATAGTAGTAGAGAAATAGATTATAAGCAAGCATATGGTAGGACAATATTACTTAGTATTTTAAGGGTACCTCATTCCTACTATCATTATGTGAGCATGAGTGCATATATCAATTTGGGAGGTTTTTGTATCAGGCTTGGTTTATTTGATTTGACTGTAAACCATCATACATGATGACTGTTGTAGGAGTCAGATCTTTTGAATACCCTAGATCCTGATGAATTTGGTGATCCTAAGTAACTTATTTTTTCTGTCTCTGAATTATTGATCTGGGTATTGCTAGGGGAATGAGTTAGGGAGTTAGTGTGTCTTTGTTTTTGTTATTGCACGGGATGCGCAAAAATAAGTGTGGGGGAATTTGATAGCTGCATTTTTTATTGCGCTATTTTTACTTGTGGATTCGATATTTTAGGTTCTTTGATGGGATAATTATTGTTATTCGGGATGTTTTTACATATTGAGCCTATTTGTGATTAATTGCGTTAATTCCTATAATTTCAGTATTTTTCATGAATTTCATGTGATTTTGTAGGAAACATATAATGAGGGTCTAATTGGAGCAATCGCAACCGTCGATCCAGATCAGATCTGAGTATTATGGACCGTCCGATGAATATAACTAATTCTAAGCTATCTATTCAGATATGGAGAGATCCAGTCCATACATTTCGATCTGAACATCTGAGCCCTTCCTCCAGATTCGATCGATCGTAATTATCCTTTCAGATGGATCAGATCCGTCCATTTGAAATCAGATTGATCACAACCGTTAGATCACAACCTTCTTAGAAGATTAATTGGACTCATTTAACCTAGCTCTATTTGGACGGCAGGGATCAGAGGAGGCTACCATCGGACAACTCAGAAAAATCACTTAATAAAGCGAGCGCGGCGCGAGCGGCTGGCGGTCTTCTTCCTCTCGCGTCGATCGGCGACTACATGAGCGATCGATGGCGGTAACGATGATTCTGGCGAGTTTCCCTCCGACAGCTGGCGGCGATCCCATTCGATCCTTGGTGGCAGATCCAGATGCCGTGATTCGGGCAGTTGATCCAAAGCGAGGCGAGGTGGGATTCCGACGAGTTCATCCTTCACCGGCATTCTACTGCATTCCGACGGCTGGGATAGGCTGTCCCATCTCGCCGGAGTCACCCACCGATTGTGCCGATTGGACAACTTCATATTCACCGCCGGTGAAGATTTCCATTCATTGTCCGTGATCAGTTCGTTGGAGCATATCGATCATCCATCTCCTTCCTTCTGTTGCGCGATCGGCGCCGTATTCTATCGGAGTGGCTATTCGGTTTGTTGTGACCGCCGTGTGGTTACCGGTCGTTGTTTTATTTGGATGTCTGAGTGTGTTTGTGTTAAACACTCGTTTAGTTGGGATTTCGTGTTGTTTACATTCTGTTTTTTATTCCAGTTCAGTTATGAAATTGTTAGTAGTTGATTATGTTTGTTTCGGTTAATTGTTGGTTTGTTTACATGCAATGTTATTTCTGTTAGTTTGTTGTGCTTAGTTGTTTAACTTTGTTCATACTGCATTTTTATTAGACTTAATACTGGCGTTCATTATTTAGTTGTAGGTTAGTTTAATTTCTTGTTGCTGATGTACTAACCCCATCAATTAAAATTGTCCAATCAATGCATCGTATAGTGACAGTATGGTGTTTGGTTGGAGTGCTTTCATTATTAGGTTAGATTTCATTTACATTCGACCAGTGTGCCGTATAGTGACAGTGCGGTGCCTGGTTGAATTGCTTATTTTCCTCGCATTTAGTTTAGCTTTTCAATGACTGTTTGATCACTGTGTTGTATAGTGACAATGTGGTACTTGATTGAATTGTTCACCTTTGTTTCTTGACCACTATGTCATATAGTGATAGTGAGGTGCTTGGTTGAGCTATTTTCTGTCTGTTAGTGTAGTTTTTTAGTGACTGTTTGATCACTGTGTTGTATAGTGACAGTGCGGTACTTGGTTGAATTGTTCACCTTTGTTTCGTGATCATTGTACCGTATAGTGACAGTGCGGTGCGTGATTACTTACTTTTGCGCATTAGGATAGTTACTTGTTAATTGTTATTTGGTAGTTAGATTTACTTCCTGTATATTTTATTTCCATGTTTTTTTACTAGAATTGTTTGGCCATTGCATCGTATAGTGACAGTGCGGTGCAAGGTTGAATCATTCTTGCATTAGGCTAGCTTTGAATAATTGTATTAATAAATTGTAAAAACCCCCAGTGTTTACTTCTGTTTAAAAACAAACGTCCAACCATTAGGCTCATTGGGAGACGATCCGAGTCAGTCTTATACTGCATTAGTGTAGTTAGGGGGTTCGGTAAATAATTTGTAACGGTACCACGACATAAATAACCATCTATCACCCTTCTAGGCTTGTTAGCCTTGGTCATTGTGGTTTTACCTAGGTTGACTCTAGGGGTAACTCCCCTTGCAACCTTCTTAGTGGCTTCCCTAGGTTTCCTTGAAACCCTAGCCACTAGGCACACATCATGGGCAACTCTAGGGATGACTTTCCTATTGACCTTGGTCTTCCTAGACTTAGTTTGTGTTCCATAATCAAATGAAACACTATGATAAGTCACCTTAGGCTTAGGTTTGTGACCCAAACCTTTCTTGCCCTTGGTTGACTTTTGTCTCTTAGGCCCTAGGTGTTGACTCTTGGTCCTAGACTCTTGACTTTGACCATTTGACCCTTTTATTTAGTTATGCATAATCTTAAGGGTCTTTTCAAGTTTCTCAAGCCTTATCCTCAAGGCTTGATTTTCCAACTCTAATTGTCCAATTTTCGAATTTTGATTTAATCTTTGGGCATTTTCCTTTCTAGGCATATGCCTAGTCCATTTAGGATTAAAACCTAGATGATCCTCAATTTTTCTAATAGATGCTTTAGGTAAAATATTTTTAGGGACATTAGTCCTAAATTTCTCCTTATTCCTAAGGTTGACTTTCTTGGCTCATAAACGATATTCATTGTTTCTAGCATGCTTTTCATGATAAATGACAACATTATTAACATAACTCCTAGCATGCTTTTGCCTATTATTTAAAGAAAGAGTATTATTTAGGTATACCTTAGGGTTTGCCTTAGAGGCTCCCCCTACTTGTGATGCTCCCCTTTAAATATTCTTCTCCCCCTTTGGGCATTGATTCCGGTAGTGTCCCAGTTGCCGACATTTGAGGAAAATCACTTGTTCCTTGCTTTTGATTGTTGGGGGGCCGACATCCTTTGACTTTTCTTGACTTTTAGGTGCCGAAGGAGCTTTCTTGACTTCTTAAGGCACTTACTCTTGTAGTACCCGACTTCCCTACACTCAAACCATATAATATTAATTTTATTATTAATTGACATGCTTGAGTTACCAAGGGTGGTGGTGAGGTTCTCTTGAGCTTGCTCTTCCTCTTGACCGGATGTAGATGGTTCTTCTTGTTGCTCCGGTGTTGAGGATGCTCTAATCTCCTCCCCCTCAATCCTAGAGGTGGAGGTCTCTACCAATTCTTCCTCTTCCTCTTCCACCGATTCGGAGGTTGACTCCCTATCAACTTCCAAATCCTCACTTGCTTGTGAAGATGAGCTCTCTTCCTTTTCTTCTTTAATTGAGTGAAGCTCTTCATAGAATTTTGCCAATTTTTCCCATAGCTCCTTGGCGTCTAGATATTCACTTAGCCTAGACAAAATATCATTAGGTATCAAATCTTCTAAAAGTTTTGTTACCTTGGCTTCGGTCTTGAATTTTTGCCGTTGCTCTTGAGTCCATTTCTTCAACTTTAGAACTTCTCCCTTCTTTTCCCTAGGAGGTTCAAAGCCTTCTACGAGGATGAACCAATCCTCTATGTTCATCATCAAGAATATCTCCATTCTTGCTCTCCACGTCGGAAAATCTTCTCGGTCGTATGGTGGTGGAGTGTTGATGTCCCATCCAAGCTTGTCTTGGAATTCCATCTTCCCTCTAGCGTCTTTAGCTCCCGGCGCTTAGTCCGTAGAAGAGCCCCGGGCTCTGATACCAATTGTTGGGGAAATGTTGACCGCTAGAGGGGGGTGAATAGTGTCGTGCTAGTACGTGATGGAAATTATTCGCGTTTATCTACAAATTTTGTTAGCGCAGTGGAAATAGAAATAATAGTAATAACGAAACAATACAAACACAATTACACAAGTATTTAACGTGGTTCAGAACCGAACAGTTCCTACTCCACGGATCGAGCTCTAAAGAGCTCTAGTGATGCACACGCAACCACTAATCACAAACCACTCCTTCTCGGAACAATCCGGAGGTGGAGAAATTTCATACAATGTATACAATGAAAATACAAGCAAATACAATGGAATGCAAGTAAAGAAAACTTTACAAAGAGCTTTGGATTGCTTGATCTTGGTTGCTTGAAGAATAGCCTTGGAGACCCTAATTTGCAACAACATATCACCCTAAAGTAGCTCAAGAACCATGGTCTAAATCTCCTCCACGAGCTCCATTTAAAGCTTCTGCCTGGGCTGAAAATCGCCGATCAATCAACTGCTAGGGACCATCAGTCGACTGATTCCACTGTTGTCATGAGACAACGGCTAGATCCACACTGGAAAGATCCAACGGATCCATCATCAGTCGACTGATCATACCCATCAATCGACTGATGGAGCCTTCACTCTACTGCTAGCCCTGTAGTCGAGTTTCGACTCCATTCTGTGCCCGAATTCTCGAGCACCAGTCGACTGATCATAAGATCAGTCGACTGCTCGGCCAATCTATCGACTGCCTACCTCTGGTAGTCGACTACTAGGCCAATTCCCACAGTCAAACCCTAGTTGACTCAGGCCAGTCGACTGCCACATGGCACTAGTCGACTGGCACACCTCAAACATGAGGTTTTAATTCAAGTATGGTTCCCCCATACTTGCTAGACCGCCCTTAGCCTAGACCTAAGCCTTCTAGCCACCTCCGTCAGCCTCATGCCTCTCGGATCCCTCCAAGTCATCCATGACTTGTTCATCCATTGCGCTAGGCTTCAGGTGCTTTCATTGGCTATGTCATGCTAACAGTGTCTACACCGCCAAGGCACATTGGACTTACGCCGCCAAGACTCCGCTTGGAATTTACGCCGCCAACCATTGGACTTATGCTGCCAAGACTCTCGCTTGGACTTTACGCCACTAACCATCGGACTTATGATGCCAAGACTCCCGCTTGGACTTTATGCTGCCAATATCAAACCCCTTGGACTTCTCAAATGCCAAGACTCAAGCTTGGACTTTCCCTTGCCAACCAATGTTGGACTTTCCATGCCAAGACCCATGCTTGGACTTTCCTTGCCAACCCATGTTGGACTTTCCATGCCAAGACCCATGCTTGGACTTTCCCAAATGCCAAGTGTCCCACTTGGACTCTCCATGCCAAGTACCCAAGACTTGGACTTTCCCATGACAATCACATTGTCATATATTTTTGTCGAACATCAAAACATCTCTCGAGTCAAGCTCGAGTCCTGGTCAATCGTAACCTGGGTCGATTGCACCAACATCAGGGAGATCTAGCTTGGCAAAGGGCGAAGTCCCGGAGGCAAGACCTCTTGGCAAAGATAGACCCTAGAGCATGACAATAGTCGATGGAAGCACTTGAAGACTAGCGCAAGGATGAAGAGTCACGGACTCGAGGGATCCGGGAGGCATGAGGCTGATGGAAGTGGGTTGAAGGCTTAGGTCTAGGCCTGTGGTGAGTATCAAGTATGAAGGGATCATACTTGGGGTTTTAAACCTCAGTGTTGAGGTATAACAGTCGATTGCCAATTCGGTTTAGTCGACTGGGCTTCGTTTATAGGTAAATAGAAGCAAGGTGACCTCGACCAGTGCCTCGACTGAGCTGTAGTCCAGGCACATCTACTAGTGAGGTGGAATCGGGTGATGAGACTTGGGAAGTTGAGATAGTGCTATGGAAGCACTCGATCAGCGCCTTGACTAGAGTCTAGTCGAGGTGGCACCTCGACTGGACCACTCAACTGTCACCTTAAATAGTTGTTCTGATAGAGGCACAGAAGCAAGGTGCACTCGACTGGTGCCTCGACTAGGAGTTAGTCAAGGTGGCACCTCGACTGGATCACTCGACTGGCGCCTCGACAGGTTCTAGCACAGGTATGAAAACAACTAATCAGAAGGAAGGCAGACTCGACTAGCGCCTCGATTGGGGTATGAGTTGAGGTGGCGCCTCGACTAGCAAGGCAATAGTTGTGCTGCATCGTTTAAAATCGTGAGCACCGACAGGGGACGTTGAAGGCTTCGAAGGGGCTTATAAGAAGGAGGCTTATGGACGTTTTTGGCTGCCGGTTCTTGGAGGAAAATAGGGCAAAGTGCTATTGCATTCCAACCTTCTAGGGTTTCTCCAACACAACCAAAACAATCAATCAAGCAAAGGCATTTGTGTAAAGTGTTCTTATTTCTTCATTTCATTTACATCTTGTATTTGGTTGTCATTGTTGTTAGCTCTATTGTAAGAGGTTTCTCCACCTCTGGGTTGTAACTATTGAGTTTCTCGATACCGCGGCGAGTGTGTGTTTGAACATGTTTCGTAAACATGTGCACAGTGGAAGAATTAAAAAGCAATAAATCTAATTTATTACAACACACACATCACATGCATGCATAGTACAACATGTGTAGACATAATCGCAGTTTCAAATTTTGCAATAAAAGAAAATTACTCTAGTTATACCTGACGTATCACGTGCAGTGGGAATGACATCAATGGAAGCGACTCTTGCTAGAATCGCCTCTATCCGTATCCACACCGAGTATCATCGGGATGGTTTCACAAAGCCACAAGCCTCGTCTTCGTAGGAGTCACTAGCCTCATGTCGAAGACGATGTGATCGAGAGAATATCACAATCTGAATCAAAATTCGGATTCGAAAACAAGTCCCCAAAACTCGCTTCTCCAGAAAGGTATTCGTCAACCGATTGACGAATCCTAGATCCTCCACCTATGAGGATTACCGGAGATCGAATCCCCAGCAAGGTAGTCGCTGTCGGAGATCCAAACGTCGTCCAAATGACACTCCGACACGTAAGGAAACAAGCTATCTAGAAAATTGGACAGCTTGGTGGAGGATTTGCGTCGGCCAAAGGAGGAAGGTCGGCTGCACCTTGGTCACCAAAGACAAAGGTTGTCCCCGGAGGGTCGCCAGCAGTAGCAGGTGGCCGGCGGCAGCTAGTGGTGTCAGCGGTAGGAGCTGCAAGAGGCGGCGGCGTGGAGACTTTGGGTGGCGGCAAGGAGAAGAGAGGGAGAGGAGAAGAAGTTTAATTCCCAAAATAAAACTTAGGGCTCTCCAAAAACCTAACCGCGATTTTTATAGAGCCCGTGTTTATTAACCATTAAGAAAACTTCTCCTTAGATTTATTGATTCATAACCAAAACCCATTAACCCGCTCCATTAACTTAAGTTAAAAAAAATCGAATCGAGTTGGTCTATTTTAAGTTAAAACGAACCGAACCAACTTTGGTTCATTCATTTAAAACAAACCAAACCCCTTTGGTTTATTCTCCATCGTTGGATTAGAACCAAACCAATTTGGTTCATCCATCATGTCTTCATAAGACTCAGCCCATCCATGCTTCCATTGCAAGTGAAACAATTTCATGCTCGCTCCTTGTTTGGTCCAACCAGACCTAGTTTCTCTCGATCTGAGAATCTCATTCTCAAGCTCATTTTAAATCCTTCAGATTATGCTTATTGTGCATGTGACTAAATAGGTTTCCGATTTATGTTGGCCGTCTATAATTAACCATTAATTATAGAACGATCATGAGTGGCACCTAGTAGTACATCATGATCCCAAATTAATCGGACATACTATTCACCCCCCTCTAGCGTCCAATCGATCCCCTTCAAGTGGTATCAGAGCGAGGCCGCTCTTGAAGTTTAACAACTAAGGGAGCATGCTAGAGGGTGAAGATGGAGTTGAAAGAACGACTAGGTTGGGACATCAACACACCGGTGCCCTACACCCTATACGGACGAGAAGGCTTCAATTCTTGGAAGAAAAGAATTGAAGATTTTTTCATGATGAGAGACCTTAAGGAATGGTCCCTATTAATGGAAGGATTTGAGTATCCAAGAGGACCAAAAGGTGGATTCCTCAAAAAGAAGAGATGGAGTGAAGATCAAATTCAAGCCTTCGAGAAAAACATGAAGGTAGTAAAATTTATTTTTGATTTGGTCCCTAATTATATTGTGTGTATGGTAGGGGACTATATGGATGCTAGGGAGTTGTGGAGCCAAGTGGCAAAGCTCCATGAAAATACATCATCATCTAAAGAGCTTGAGGAGTCGGAAGTTGAAGAGGAGTCAACTTCCGGATCGGTGGAAGAGGAGGTGGAAGAAGTAGAAGAAACCTCCACCTCTAGGATTGAGGGGGAGGAAAGAATTTCCACTCCAGAGCAACAAGAAGAAGCTTCCACATCCGGTCAAGATGAAGAAGCTTCAATTCCAGCACCTACCACCACCATAGGTAACTCAAACACCATAATTTAAAATAAAAATAACATTATGTGTTTTGAGTGTAGGGAATTTGGGCACTATAAGATCAAATGCCCAAAGAGAATAAGAAAAGCTCCACCGGCGCTAAAAGTCAAAGATGTCGGTCCCTCAATGCAAAAGAGCAAGGAGCAAGTGATTTGCTTCAAATGTCGGCTACCGGGACATTACCGGAGTCAATGCCCAAGAGGGAAGAAGAAGGGGCAAGAAGGAGCTACATAAGTAGGGGGAGCTTCCAAAGCTAACCCTAAGGTATTTTTAAATAAAGCTCCTTATTCAAATAATGTCAAAAAGCATGCTAGAAATAATTTTAGCAATCTTGCTATCTATCATAAAGAGCATGCTAGAAATAAGGAATTGTGTCTAGGAGCTAAGAATGTCTACTTTTCAAAGAAAGGAAAATTTGGGACTAATGTCCCTAAAAATGTCATACCTAGGGAATCTATTAGGAAAATACAAGAGCACCTAGGTTTTAACCCCAAATGGACTAGGCATATGCCTAGGAAGAACCATGCCCAAGGATTAAATCAAAATTTAAAAATTGGGCAATTAGAATTAGAGAACCAAGCCTTGAGATCAAGGCTTGAAAAATATGAGAAGACCCTTAAAATTATGCAAAATCAATTTAAAGGGTCAAGTGATCAAAAGTCTAGGTCCAAATGTCAAAGTCAACACCTAGGACCTAAGAGTCAAAAGTCAACCAAGGGCAAGCAAGGTTTGGGTCACAAACCTAAGCCTAAGGTGGCTTATCATAGTGTTCCATTTGACTATGGTGTTAGGGCAATCTCTTGCCATGATAAGGTTTTGATGTGTGTGGCAAAGGGTTTAAGTTAGTGTGTTATGTTGATTTGATATGTGCGTTGAAGTCGTGCAGGACTTAGTAATTCGCACATGGAGCCGTGGCGAGTTTCACATCTCATGACTCGTGCCTTGAGTCGGTGAAGGATAACTTTGCGGAAGTCGTGCGGTTGGAGCATCCGAGGGACCGTCGGACGAGGAGCTTGGAGTGAAGCCGGAGGAAGTAGACTTCAAGGCAAGAGACGCGAAGGAGCATTGCAGAGTCATGCGCCTGATGCTGCCGAGGGACGTGGCCGTGAATGAAGAGAACCGGCGAGGACTCAGGGATGAGTGGCGATTGTAACCCGGGAAGGGTAGCTCTTAGGTGAAACCGCCATTTGGCCAAGTGTCGGATGGGTTTTCGACACGATCATTGCCATGTCATGGCGGTCTTGCTCTAAATCGATGGTTCGATCGTGGTATAAGATAGATTTAGTGCTTGGCGTCGATTGCCATGGGTGGCGGTCGGATGTCGGCGGATGATCGCTAGGAATGGATCGGTGATGGCACTGCGCGTGCGCACGCGAATGGAGTCGACTCCATTGAGCACTCGACTGATCGAGCATCAGTCGACTGATGGTAGGATCAGTCGACTGATGCCAATACCGTTGGATGGAATCCAACGTGGAAAGCAGCCATTATTGGGCAACGGCTACGGGATCAGTCGACTGATCGAGGGCATCAGTCGACTGATCCTGTGTCAACGGGAAGAAACCCTCTTCCTCTATAAAAAGGAAGGGGATGGGGCTTTGGGAGGTTAATGCTTAAGCTCTAAACTTCTCCCAAAGTGTCATACACGATTCCCTACTCTTCTACTTGTTCTAATCTCTATTCTATTGTAGAAGAGTGATCCTTGTGTAAAAGAGGTTACCTCCACCTAGCTTTGTGCAAAGGAGAGATCTAGTGGATTTGGAGGAGTGATTCACCTTGGACGAATCGGACCGTGGATTAGCGGCATAGCCGTGAACCACGTTACATCTCGTGTTTGTATTGCTTGTCTATCTTTTGTGTTGTCTTTATTTGTATTTGTATATTCCGCTTGCGCTAACGCTTTGTAGACGAGAGAATCCCGACATCCATCGTAAGAGGGCTATTCACCCCCCTCTAGCAGGCCAATCGATCCCCCACAAGTGGTATCAGAGCAAGGTTTCTTGTCACCGGACTAACCGCCGTAACAAGCTCTACATAAAAAATGGCCGGCTCAAACATCCACCCATCGAAGTTCGACGGCGAATTCTCTTGGTAGAAAAAGAGAATGGAGATATTCTTCGAAACCGACTTTGAAATATTGTTAATTATGGAAAACGATTTCGAGTTTTCTAGGAACGAAGATGGGGAGCCATTGGAGAAATCGAGATGGAGCAAAAGACAAAGAGAGGAGTATTTGGAAAATTCAAAGGTCAAGCACCATCTCTATAATGTACTCCCCCAACAAGAAGTCAATAGGATAGGGGAATGTTCTAGTGCTAAAGAGATGTGGGAGAAGCTAGTTGAACTTCATGAAGGCACTTCGGAAGCCAAGCTAGCAAGAAGAGATCTCCTCCGCTCCCAACTATCAAATATTAAGCTTGAAAAGGGAGAAAAGGTAACTTTCCTACATTCTAGATTTAAAGAAATATTAATTGGGCTAACAAGTGTAGGAGAAAAGCTCTCCAACCGGGATATGGTAATGAAGGCCATAGAAGCCTTTCCCTGGTCCTCGAGATGGAGCTCCATGGTGGATTCATTTTACATCTCCAAGAACTTGGAAGTAAGTACCTTGGAGGAGTTTTTATCAACAATGGAGCTCCACGAAACGAGGCTTGAAGGAATACAAGAAGAGCCAAAAATCCAACCTTCAAGAGGAGTAGCTTTGATAGCGAACAAGGGGAAGAAGAAGATGGAAATCCCCTCCTCCTCTGATGATGAAGCATCCTCATCCTCCTCTATGGATAGCACCGAAGAAGCATATATGGTAAGGAGGGTAAGACGTGCTTTAAAGGGTTTTCATTTTAATAAATCTAATGATAGGAATAGAAGACCAAGGGGGAAGGTCATATGATACAATTGCCAAGGAGAGGGGCACATAAGGGACAATTGTCCTCTCCTAAACAAGAGCAAGGAAGAGAAGAAAAAGAAAGAAGAAAAGAAGAAGAAAAAGGGGAGCAAAAAGAAAGAGGAGAAGAAGGCAAAAGAAAAGGGGAAGGCCAAAGCATTCAAGGCCAAGACATGGGATGATCCTTCTTCTTCTTCCTCATCCGATGAAGAAGAGCATGTCTACTCCAACCTAGCACTAATGGCTCTTCATGACTCGGATTGCTCCTCCTCCTCCACCAAAAATGAAGAATCAAGCTTAAGTGGGGAGAGCTCAAATGAAGGGGGAGCTTCTACATCCTCATCATCCGAAGAAGAAGAGGACATGGAAACTATGGTAACCAACCTCTCACCTAATAAAATAGTTTCTATGATTTCTAGTTTAACTAAGGATTTATTTAGAGCAAAGAATAAAAACAAATGCATGCTTGAACAAATTAAGGAATTAGAACAAAAATTAGAAAAAGCATGCTTAAATGAAAATGATAATATCTCTTCTAGGTTAAATGATGCATGCTCACACGATAATTATGTGCCATTAGATGTTAGTGATGCATAGAAGAAAATAGGGCATTAAGGGAAAAGGTAGATTATTTAACAAAAGCCCTAGAAAAATTCACTATTGGCTCCAACACCTTGAACATGATCATAGGGAGCCAAAGGGCAAGCTTTAACAAAAAGGGCCTAGGATATAAAGAAAAGAAAAATGAAAATGCCTAATTGCTAGGGGACAAGATAAGAAGAAGGTAATAGCTAGAAAATGGATCCCCAAGGAGTATTTAGTGAACCCCATAGGCAAGAATTTGTATTGGGTTCCAAAATCCATCCTTAAGGGTTAGAAAACCCCTAGGGTAGTCAACCATATGCAATTAACCTATATCATATTTTGGTTGACTTAGGATGGCGGGACAACATTTTTAAATAGTGTTAGGTGATGATAACGTGCCTATAAATAGATAATAATGCTTAAATCATGATGATTAATGTAATTCCTATGTATGGTTGCAATCATGATTTATGATTTTGAAATTTGGCACATTATCATAAGAAATAGGTTTAAATCATGCTTTAGGTGATACTTTACTTATTATCATGATATAATACCTAATGCATGATTATAATTTGATGAAAACATGTAGTTCATGATCATAATGTGAAATTAAATCATATATGTCTCTATGATCATGTAGATTGTTAGGGTGATACTTAACCTTAATAGAATTGCATGAATATATTGGTTAAGTATATACAAATACCCCCTAGGATGCATCTCACACTCACCATAAGATACCTTGATTGAAAACTTAGCATGAGTGAGATGTTAGGATGATACAAATGTCCACTAATGCCTATGACATTTAGATGGTCATTTAATGTATCAAAATAGCTATAATAGACCAATCATGGGGAAGGCTTATGTTTAATTCATAGACATATTTTCCAAAGATCATGGTTGGATATTTCATATGTTTTCAAAACAATTTCTTAATCTAAAATCTATGTATTCATGTTTTGAAACAATTGGAACCAAAACTAGGTGTTAAGCTTGATACTAGAATGGTCAAAAACCTAGTGGTTTTTAAACCTTTTGGATTTTTGGCAAAAACGTGAAAATATGATGATTTTTCATGAAAAATTATTTTTCACTGATAAAGAACCTTACAAGAAATATGTTCCCAAAATTTCATGATTTTTTGAATTTTCTAGAATTTTTAACGCATTTCTGAAATTCGGTTCGAAAATCAGAATTTTCTGAAAACTGCGTGCCAGTCGACTGGTAGTCTGAACCAGTCGACTGGTGGCCTGTAAATCAGAACAGTAATGGCCGAATTCAGTTTTTAAACTAATTTTTGGTATTTTTCTTTTATTAGACTTGATGCCATGAGTTTATAACTTAGTGTTAATCTTTTTGATGGTGTCAAAGGGGGAGAATTGATTATGTTTAAGTAAATTATGATAGGGGGAGAAAATTGAGAATTTGTAGAGAGAGTTTCATGGATTAAGGGGGAGTTGCATGTTGCTATATCATGTTTATGTTTACATGCTTTCTTTCCTTTAAAATTTATATCAAATGTTTTTACCTAACTTAAACGAATTGCCACACATCAAAAAGGGGGAGATTGTTAGGGCAATCTCTTGCCATGATAAGGTTTTGATGTGTGTGGCAAAGGGTTTAAGTTAGTGTGTTATGTTGATTTGATATGTGCGTTGAAGTCGTGCAGGACTTAGTAATTCGCACATGGAGCCGTGGCGAGTTTCACATCTCATGACTCGTGCCTTGAGTCGGTGAAGGATAGCTTTGCGGAAGCCGTGCGCTTGGAGCATCCGAGGGACCGCCGGACGAGGAGCTTGGAGTGAAGCCGGAGGAAGTAGACTTCAAGGCAAGAGACGCGAAGGAGCATTGCAGAGTCGTGCGCCTGATGCTGCCGAGGGACGTGGCCGCGAACGAAGAGAACTTCGAAGGCGAGGACTCGAGGATGAGAGTGAGTGTAACCGAAGGGTAGCTCTTAGGTGAAACTTGGCCATTTGGCCAAGTGTCGGATGAGTTTTCCGACACGGTCGCCATGTCATGGCGGCAATGGCTCTAAATCGATGGTTGATCGGTGGTATAAGACCGATTTAGTGCTTAGCGATCGACTACCATGGGTGGCGGATCGGTGATGTCGGCAATGATCGCTGTGGAATGGCGATCGATGGCACCTGTAATGGGCATAGAATGGAGTCGACTCTATTGAGCACTCGACTGATCGAGCATCAGTCGACTGATGCCAATACCGTTGGATGAAATCCAATGTGGAAAGCGGCCGTTATTGGGCAACGGCTACGGAATCAGTCGACTGATCGAGGGCATCAGTCGACTGATCCTGTGTCAACGGGAAGAAACCCTCTTCCTCTATAAAAAGGAAGGGGATGGGGCTTTGGGAGGTTAATGCTTAAGCTCTAAACTTCTCCCAAAGTGTCATACACGATTCCCTACTCTTCTACTTGTTCTAATCTCTATTCTATTGTAGAAGAGTGATCCTTGTGTAAAAGAGGTTACCTCCACCTAGCTTTGTGCAAAGGAGAGATCTAGTGGATTTGGAGGAGTGATTCACCTTGGACGAATCGGACCGTGGATTAGCGGCGTAGCCGTGAACCACATTACATCTCGTGTTTGTATTGCTTGTCTATCTTTTGTGTTGTATTTATTTGTATTTGTATATTCCGCTTGCGCTAACGCTTTATAGATGAGAGAATCCCGACATCCATCGTAAGAGGGCTATTCACCCCCCTCTAGCCGGCCAATCGATCCCCCACATATGGAACACAAACTAGGTCTAGGAAGACCAAGGTTACTAGAGAAGTTATCCCTAAGAGTAACCAAGGTTTGTGCCTAGTGGCTAGGGTTTCAAGGAAACCTAGTGTGGCCACTAAGAAGGTTGCAAGGGGAGTTACCCCTAGAGTCAACCTAGGTAAGACCACAATGACCAAGGCTACCAAGCCTAGGAGGGTCATTAGGAAGGTATCTAGGGAGGTTATCCCTAAGGAATACCTAATTAACCCTAGGAGCTCAAATAGGTTTTGGGTTCCTAAGAGCGTGACAGATTCACGCTAAATGAGATAGGGTGTGCCAACTTTAAATGAAAGGGTAGTTAACCTAACCATGGTAAAGGTGGCACTTTAGGTCTTTTTCAAGGTTATGGTTACCTTGGGAATGTGGTTTGATTTGAATCCTAAAGAATTTTAGGATGTGCCAATATTAATTATGAAGTCTGATAAATCAATCAAATTGGCACAATTTAGGTTTAGAGGTTAGTGTGACATTTTGGGGTTTTGGCACACTAGGGAGAAAAGTGATAATATGGAAAAATATATTTAATTATATCAAATGGCAATTAATATTAAAATTTAGGTATTATTATACCTATATATTTTATATGTCATGCTTTGTTTGCCATATAACATGTCATGACATCATGTTAAATCTTTATCATTTATATGTCACTACCATGTTTAGAATTAAGGATTAAATGTCATGTGTTTTTAGTTTTCATCTTATGCCATGACATCATGATTATGAGCATATGCTTATTTATATCATCATAAATGCCATAATCATTCATGCATTTGATTAAAATTGAATTAAGGAAAATGGCATGACTTGGAGTCCCATTCATAAGGGAATCAAGTAGGGTTGCCTTAGAAAATGCATGAGACCTTAGATTATGATAACCAAAACCCACATCTCACATCTAAATTGACATGTATGTGTATTTATACACCCTAGATACATGTGAGATGCTAGGATATGAGTTAAGTTCAAGGTCCATAGTTTTTGCATCTAAATGAACTCAAACTCATCTTATATGAGTGGTGGATCATTGGAAAAGCTTGTGTATAAGTCATGTACATAGAGCCCAAGGGATATGATCCAAAATAAGGTTTTGAAAACATTTTAAAATCAATTTAGAAAACCTTGGTGAAGTCTATCTTTTGATAGCAATCACCATTGATGAAGTTGATACAAAGTGAGCTAAAACATTGAAGTTTTTCTTCACTATTTGAATTTTATATCAATTTCGATATTTTATGGGTAAGATATTTTTCAAACATTTTTCACCCATTGTATTGACTATAAGTAATATACTTATGAATTTTCACGATTTTTCAAAATACATAGAATTACTTATGCTTTTTCAAAATTTGATTATGATAGCTGAAATTCAAGAATTTGATTATCGATCGGCCACTTGTTGGCGATCAATCTGAAGCGATTCATCGCTTCACGAGTCAACTGCTAGACTGATTTCGGGTTAACAAGGGTTGTTTAGCCCGTGTTCAGCTACGGTAAAGGTTTCCTAACCACTCCTAACCCTAGGATATGCTTTGGGAAGTATTATAAAGGGTGAAAATCCATTGGATATGGATTAGGAGAGTTTTTAGGGTTTGTATCAATCTTAAGGTGATTGAAAGTTCCATGTTTAAACTTTTAACCTTAATTTTGATGGTTTAGAGTTCCTATTGACTTAGGGACTTCCCAAGGACATTGTTGGTGCAATGGTCAAGGGGGAGGTATCCATCTTGGGATGATGGATGTGTTTTTCTTCTTGAAGAGGAGAAGTTATGGTGAGAAGGACATCAATTGGGAAATTGATGGATTTTTGAGAGACCCAATTTGAAAATTGGGAGAGTGAATAGGATTGCCTCTCTTTAGTGATATGGGACTTATCACTAGGAAGATGGTAGGCATCCTAGGTATTTTTGGATCAAGGGGGAGATTGTAAGATCTCATTGGGACATGAGACATTGACCTCCTTGGAGAGAGAACTTTTTTGATGTATGTCAAAAAGGGGGAGAGTAAAATTACCAATTTGGGAAATTGGTAAGGGAGTTTGAGTTAGGGGCCTAACTCAAGGTTTGTTTTGTCAAACATCAAAAAGGAGGAGATTGTTGGTGCAATCGCCCTAGGTTACGATTGACCAGACTCGAGTTTGACTCGAGTGATGTTTTGATGTTTGACATAGGATGTTTGACATAGTATGTTTGACAAAGTGAGTTGACATTGATGTTTGACATTAATGTCGGTTAATGTTTTGGGAAGATTGTTTATACAATCAACCCGGGTTAGGTTTAATCGGACTCGAGTTTGACTCGAGGGAGACTTTGATGGTTGACTGGAGTTGACCATGTCAAGGAAAAGTCCAAGCATGGGTCTTGGCAAGGAAAGTCCAAGCATGGGTCTTGGCATGGAAAGTCCAACATGGGTTGGCAAGGAAAAGTCCAAGCTTAAGTCTTGGCATTTGAGAAGTCCAAGGGGAATATTGGCGGCGTAAAGTCCAAGCAAGAGTCTTGGCGGCATAAGTCCAATGGTTGGCAGCGTAAAGTCCAAGCCGAGTCTTGGCAGCGTAAGTCCAATGCGCCTTGGCGGTGTAGACACCGTTAGCATGACATAGCCGATGGAAGCACCTGAAGGCTAGCGCAATGGATGAACAAGTCATGGATGACTTGGAGGGATCCGAGAGGCGTGAGGCTGATGGAGGTGGCTAGAAGGCTTAGGTCTAGGCTAAGGGTCGTCTAGCAAGTATGGGGGAACCATACTTGGGCTAAAATCTCATGTTTGAGGTGTGCCAGTCGACTGGTGTCATATGGCGGCAATCGGTACGAGTCAACTAGGGTTTATTTGCGGAAGTGGAGCCCAAGCCGATCGCCATAAGTGGGCGATCGATTAAATTGGCAAGCGATCGACCGATCTTGTGATCAGATCGATGCTGCCGACGGCGAGAATGACCTGGGCCGGGCTAGCAATGAGAAGGCTTGATCGATGGTGATGGTCATAATCAGTCGACTGATGGTGGATCCGTTGGATTTTTCCAGTGTGGATCTAGCCGTTGTCTCATGACAACAGTGGCATCAGTCGACTGATGGTCCTGAGCAGTCGACTGATCGACTTTTTCCAGCACAAGTAGAAGCTTTAAATGGAGCTCGTGAAGGAGGAAAAAGGCAGCGATTTTTTTGGGCGAAATTGAAGGGGAGAGTTGGTACTTTCCAGTCCTTCAAAGCTAGTTCAAGGCAATCAAAGATCAAACAATCAAAAACTCTTGTAAAGTGTTTTTCCTTTACTTGCATTTGTATTTCATTATCGTATTTGCTTGTATCTATTTGTTTATTATTGTAAACAATTGTAAAAAGTTTCTCCTCCTCTGACTTGTGTCGAGAAGGAGTTAGTTTTGATTAGTGAGTGCGTGTGCATCACTAGAGCTCTTTAGAGCTCGATCCATAGAGTAGGAACCGTTCGGTTCCGAACCATGTTATATCCTTGCGTTTGTGTGTTTGTGTTTTCGTTATTGCTTTATTATCTTTGTTTTCGCTACGCTAACGAAAATTGTAGAAAAGCACGCGAACGATTTCCATCGACGTATAGCACGACGCTATTCACCTCCCCTCTAGCGTCCAATCGATCCCCTTCAATAACCCTAAGAAATTTAGGCGTATGCCTAGGAAGAAAAATATCTCAAGAAACGATGGAAATTCAAAAATTGAGGTATTAGAAAAAGAAAAATCAAACTTTGAGGTCAAAGCTTGAGAAAATGGAGAAGACCCTAAGGAAGATGGAAAACATTATTATAGGGTCAAATGGACAAAACTTAGGTGTTGGTAGGAAAGATTTAGTTAAGGGCAAGGAAGGTTTGGATCACAAGCCTAAGCCCAAGAAGACCATACAAACCTACCACAATGTTCCATTTAATTATGGAACTAGTACTAGGTCAAGGAAAAGCAAGGTCACAAGGGAAGTCATCCCTAGAGTTGACTATGGTAAGTGTCTAGTGGCTAAGGTTTCAACAAAACCTAGGAAAGCCACTACAAGGATACAAGGGAAGTAATCCCTAGGATTAACCTTGACAAGACCACAATGACCAAGGCTTCCAAGCCTAGGAGGGTCATTAGGAAGGTACTAAGTGTTGGTGCAATCGGCCCAGGTTGACTCGAGTTTGACTCGAGCAGTATTTAGATGATAGACAAAACTCATGACATGTGATTGTCATGGGAAAGTCCAACATGGAGTTCGCATGGAAAATCCAAGCATGGAGCTTGGTGTGGAAAAGTCCAAAGCATTGCGAAGCTAGGCGCTTGGTGCTTGGTGAGAAATGCATTACGAAGCCGTGCACTTGGTGCATGTGGGAAATTTTGAGGACTTGGCAAGTTCACTAGGCTCGGGGTCCTTGAGTCGGTGAAGGATGACATTGCGAAGCCATGCGCTTGGTGCATCCGAGGGACCGCCGAATGGAGAGCGAATGGAGTGAGACCAAAGGGAATCATACTTCGAGGGAATGAGACGCGAAGGATGGCATTGCGGGCTGCGGCAGCGCATCAGGGGCGTAGACGAGGCGAGGAAGAGAGCTTTGGGGGAACTCCATGAGGATGAGGTGGACTTGGCTGTGGCTAAGATCGGCCAGTGTCGGGCCTTGATGTTATGTTTAGGTTTTACGACATCGGTCGGTGGCATAGGTGCCGATCATTGCTCTAGTCAAATGGTTCGACCGGTGTTCGACTAATCAGATCGGCCGGTCGACTACGAGGGAGAGGGTCATGATCGGCCGACGCCATCGATCGATGATGGGCATTAGTCGACTGATGATGGGCATCAGTCAACTGATCGGGGCAATTTCAGCCATAGAAGGGTTTCCAGTTGAGTGCTCACGCCAGCAATCGACTGATGTGATGGTCAGTCGACTGATGGGTATCATCAGTCGACTGATGTGTGATCCATTGGAACTCGACCAACATGGATCTAGCCGTTGTGAGACAATGGCTATAGGACCAGTCGACTGATGGTCACGATCAGTCGACTGATGGGCATGAAATCATCTTGATGTAGGTTATAAATGGAGCTCAAGAGGGAGGATTTCGCCAAGACTTTAAGGGAGACTTTGAAGGGAAATTGCTGCTGCATTCCAGACCTTCAAGAGCCAACCAAAGCAAGCAACAAGCAAGCGATCAAAAGCAATCGGTGAAAAGTGTTTTTTGTATTGTATTTGTATTCTTGTTTGTATTTCATATTACTGTTGTAATAGCTTGTACGAGGTTTCTCCACCTCCGACGTGTTGTCAAGAAGGAGTTTAGTTAGTATCAGTTGTTTTTGTATTGTATTTGTATTCTTGTTTGTATTTCATATTACTGTTGTAATAGCTTGTACGAGGTTTCTCCACCTCCGACGTGTTGTCAAGAAGGAGTTTAGTTAGTGTCGTGTGCATAACTAGAGCTCGGTGAGCTCGCCCGTGGAGTAGGAACCATTCGGTTCCGAACCACGTATATCTTGTGTTGTGTGATTATGTATTGTTGTTAGTTTCATTATTATTGTTATTCTACTTCTCTAACAACAATTGTAGACGAGCGACGCAAGAAG
Source organism: Wurfbainia villosa (assembly GCA_025175895.1). Lineage (NCBI taxonomy): Eukaryota > Viridiplantae > Streptophyta > Magnoliopsida > Zingiberales > Zingiberaceae > Wurfbainia > Wurfbainia villosa. The sequence goes on from CM045987.1 coordinate 99,193,286, forward strand.
AATGATCGTATTTCGTCATACGACGATTGAGGGCTATTCACCCCCCTCTAGCCGGCCAACATCGACCCTACAAGTGGTATCAGAGCCAAGTAGCTTGTCGAGAACTAATCGCCGACACAAGCACTACAAGATGGCCGACTACAACCTCCAACCACCGAAATTCAAAAAATATTTTCTTAGGTGGAGAAGGAAAATGGAGGTATATCTAGAAACCGATTTTAATTTCATGCTAATCTTAGAAAATGGTTTTGAATTGCCTAGGGATGAAAGAAATAGGCAAATTGAAAAGTCAAGGTGGACCCAAGACCAAATCAAGGACTTCAAGACAAATCTCAAGGTAATAAAATTACTTAGTGATTTGATCCCTTACACTATTTGGTCTAGATTGGGTGACTATAGGGATGCGAAGGAATTATGGAATAAGGTAATGAAATTCCAAGAAAATTCTCAATCGGCACAAATAGAGGAGAATGCCGAGGAAGTAGCACCATCCACATTCGAAGATGCGGATGACTTGGAGGAAACCTCCACCTCTAGCATTGAGGGGGAGGAAAGGATTTCCATTCTGAAGCAAGATCAAAATGAAGCTTCTACCTCCGGAAGAAGTGAAGAGGCTTCCACTACCTCCCTAGGTAACTCAAGTATTATAATTTTAAATAAAGATCATATAATTTGTTTTGAGTGTAGGGAGAAAGGGCATTACAAGAGTAAATACCCAAAATTGGCTAAGGAAAAGGCATCGGCACCAAAAGTCAAAGGATGCCGGAGTCCCCACAACTAGAAGCAAAGAGCACATTGTGTGCTTTAAATGCAATCAAAGGGGACATTACCGAAGCCAATGCCCTAGGGAGAGGAAGAAAGGGCAAGAGGGTGTATCTCATGTAGGGGGAGCTTCTAAAGCTAACCCTAAAGTAAATTTAAATTATGCACCTTCAATTTCTAAAGTTAAAAAGCATGCTAAAAATTATTTTAGCTCTCTTGCAATTATTAATGAAAAGCATGCTAGTAGAAATAATAAGGTTTATTGCCTAGGTGCCAAGCATGTTCATGTAACTAAGGACAAACCTAGGGCTCATAATTCTAGAAATATTTTACCCAAGGAGTCAATTAGGAGAATAGAAGAAAATTTGGGTATTAATCCCAAAAATTCTAGGCACATGCCTAAGAAGAAGAGTCCTTCTCAAAAACCTAATGAAAATTCAAAATTGAGAAAATTAGAGTTAGAAAACCAAGTCTTGAGGTCAAGACTTGAGAGAATGGAAAAGACCCTTAAAATTATAGAAAATTCTATTCAAGGGTCATATGTCCAAAAGTCAAGCCCTAGGGTTCAAAAACGGTCTAAGGGCAAGGAAGGTTTGGGTCACAAACCTAAGCCCAAGAAGACTTATTATAATGTTCCATTTGATTATGGAACAAAGCCTAGGGTTAGGAAAACCAAGATTAGTAAAGAAGTCATCCCTAAGTCTAACCATGGTAGGTGTCTAGTGGCTAAGACCTCAAAGAAATCAAATGTAGCCACTAAGAAGGTCAAAGGGGGAGTTACCCCTAGGTTTGACTTAGGAAAGACCCAAAAGACTATAGCTTCAAAGCCTAAAAGGGTCATTAGGAAGGTATCTAGGGAAGTTATCCCTAGTTAATACCTTGTTAACCCAAGGAGCTCCAATAGGTATTGGGTTTCTAGGAGCATGATCGATTCACGCTAGATGGGTTAGCGTGTGTCAACCCTAAGTGGATGGGTAGTTAACCTAGCCATGGTGAGTTAACACATTAGGATGTGCCAATGTGCTTGAGAAGTTGAAAAATGATTAAATTGGCACAAATAGGTCTTAGAGGTATGGGTGTGCCATTTTGGGTTTATGGCACACTTGGGAGATAATGGTTTTAAGGCAAAATAGAATTAATTCCTAGAAATGGCAATTTGGATTTAACACTTAGGTATTTTATACCTTAGTATATTTTACTTGCCATGATTTATTTGTCTTGCCATGTCATGATATCATTTTCATTTTTATCTATAAAAATATCATGATCATGTTTAGAATTATTTTTAGATGTCATGTATGCTTAGATTTCTTTCACATGCCATGACATCATGATTTTGGCACATGCTTAAATTATATCATATATATGTCATAATCATATCATGCATAAACTAAAATGAAATTAAGGACTATGACATAATTTGATGGGAATCAAATAATATTGCCTAGAAATATGCATGAGACCATTAAAGAACAAAAACCCACATCTCACTAGATTAATTGCCTTGAATGTGTTTTACACATCTAGATACAAGTGAGATGTTTAGGAAAAAGGAATTAAAGGTTTCAAAAATATTTTGAAAAACCTTGGTGAGGTTTATCTTTTGATAGCTATCACCATTGAATGAGATGATACAAAGAGGGCTCAATATTGAAGCTTTTCTTAACTTTTGAACATTGTATCAATCTCACTAATTTGTGGGTAAAATAATTTTCCAATATTTTTCACCCATAATATCTGTGATAAGTATTATACGTATGAATTTTCAAGATTTTTAAAATTACATATATTTACTTATGGATTTCAAAAATCCAAATTCTGAAATTGAAAACTGCAGAATGAAGTTATCAGTCGACTGCCATAGAGGGCAGTCGATTGATGCCAAGTCCAGTCGACTAGTATCTGAGAGAGTCGACTGACACAGGCTGATTTCGGGTAAACCTTGGTGGTTAGGCCCATGTTCAGCTGTGTTTTGGTCCCCTAAGCACTCCTAACCCTAGGACATGCTTAGGAGAGCATTAGAAAGGGTGGAAATCCATTAGATGTGGATTAGGAGAAGTGTTTAGGGAGAGTATTAATTTTAAGGTGGATGGAAGTTCATTGTTGAACTTTGCCTTAATTTTGATGGTCTTGTGTTCCTATTGTCTTGAGGACTCTTCAAAGACATTGTTGGTGCAATGATCAAGGGGGAGCAAGCCTCTAGGGGGAGGTATCCATCATGGGAAGATGGATGTGTATTTTTCCTCATGGGAGGAAAATTGAGGGATTACGCCTCTCTTAAGTGATATGGGATTATCACTAGAAAGATTGAGGGCATGCCAAGGGGAAGATTGTAAGATCTCATTGGGATATGAGATATTGACACCCTTGAGGACCTTTTTGAAGTAATGTCAAAAATGGGGAGAAGTTACCAAGTTACCAATTAGGGTTCATTGAATTTCTCATTGGGATATGAGAATTGCCAATATGGGAGAATTGGTAGACTTGAGATGGTAGTTTTGTTAATCATAAAAAAAAGAGAGATTGTTGGTGCAATTGGCCAAGGTTGACTCGAGTTTGACTCGAGCAGTATTTTGATGATAGACAAAACTCATGACATGGGATTGTCATGGGAAAGTTCAACATGGAGTTGGCATGGAAAATCCAAGCATGGAGCTTGGTGTGGAAAAGTCCAAAGCATTGCAAAGTCGTGCGCTTGGTGCTTGATGAGAAATGCATTGCGAAGTCGTGCGCTTGGTGCATGTGGGAAGTCTTGAGGACTTAGCAAGTTCACTAGGCTCGGGGTCCTTGAGTCGGTGAAGGATGGCATTGCAAAGTCGTGCGCTTGGTGCATCCGAGGGATTGCCGGACCGGGAGCGAATGGAGTGAGACCAAAGGGAAGCATACTTCAAAGGCATGAGACGCGAAGGATGGCGTTGTGAAGCCGTGCACTTGGCACATCCAAGGGATGTAGGCCGAGGGAAGAGAGCTTCGGTGGGGAACTCCATGAGGGATGAGGTGGACTTGCCCAAGTGGCTAAGACTAAGCGTCGAACGCTCAAACAGCTTGATGTTTGAGGTTTTACCCGATATCAGTCGACTGGCATAGGTGCCAGTCGACTACTCTAGGTTGAATGGTTTGACCAGTGTTTGATTGATCAGGATCTGGCCGTCGATCGACCTGACTCGAGGAGGCGCGATCGGACGCCATCAACGCCATCGTCGGATGATGGGCATCGATTGGTGATCGGGACGATTTCAGCCACAGAAGGGTTTCCAGTCGAATGCTTGCGCCATCACTCGACTGATGTGATGATCAATCGACTGATTGGTATCATCAATCGACTGATGTGTGATCCGTTGGAACTTGACCAACATGGATCTGGCCGTTGTGAGAGAACGGCTACAGGACCAGTCGAATGATGGTCATGATCAGTCGACTGATGGGCACGAAATCATCTTGATGTAGGTTATAAATGGAGCTCAAGAGGGAGGATTTCGCCAAGACTTTAAGAGAGACTTTGAAGGGGAATTGCTGCTGCATTCCAGACCTTCAAGAGCCAACCAAAGCAAGCAACAAACAAGCGATCAAAAGAAATCGGTGAAAAGTGTTCTTTGTATTGTATTTGTATTCTTGTTTGTATTTCATATTACTATTGTAATAGCTTGTACGAGGTTTCTCCACCTCCGACGTGTTGTCGAGAAGAAGTTTAGTTAGTGTCGTGTGCATAACTAGAGCTCGGTGAGCTCGCCCGTGGAGTAGGAACCATTCGGTTCTGAACCACGTATATCTTGTGTTGTGTGATTGTGTATTGTTGTTAGTTTCATTATTATTGTTATTCTGCTACTCTAACAACAATCGTAGGCGAGCGACGCAAGAAGAACGATCGTATTCCGTCATACGACGATTGAGGGCTATTCACCCCCCTCTAGCCGGCCAACATCAACTCTACACTAAGGAAACTTATCCCTAGTGAGTACCTAGTAAATCCAAGGAGCTTCAATGGGTATTGGGTTCCTAGGAGTGTGATGCCCTCACGCTAGATGGGTTTAGGGTGTGCCAACCTTGAATGGATAGGTAGTTAACCTAACCATGATAAAGGTGGCACTTTAGGACATTTTCAAGGTTTTGGGATTCCTTTGAAATGAGGTTGAATTATGCCCTAAAAGATTTTAGGATGTTCCAATGAATTTTATGGAAGTTGAACATTTGATCAAAATTGGCACAATTAGGTTAAGGGTCAATAGTGTGTCATTTTTGGATTTTTGGCACATTTGGGAGACTTGGTTTATCATGGCAAAAATGGGGTTTAAATCTACAAAATGGCAATTTAATTCAAATCTTAGGTATTTTATACCTTTATATATTTGTCATGTTTTGCTTGCCATAAATATCATGACATGACATCATGCTTCATATGATCATTTTAAATGTCATGATAATACTTAGGTTAATTTATGTCATGATTACACTTAAGTTATTTTTTTATGCCATGACATTATGATTATTGGAAAATACTTTTAAATTATGCACATTCGTATGCCATGATTATCATTCATGCTTTTAGGATAATTAAAATCAATTTAAGGACAATTGCATGATTTGAAGTCCCAAGTATAAGGGAATCAAATAGTGTTGCCTAGAAAAATGCATGAAACCCTAAGAACCTAAACTCACATCTCACAAGAATATTAGATTGATATGTGTGTGTATTGATACACCCTTGATACATGTGAGGTGTTTGGAAAATGAATTAAGTTCAAGGTGCATAGATATTGCATCTAGATGAACTCAAACTCATCTCAATTATAGGTATAAATCATGAGGAAAGCTAATATACAAGTCATGTATACTTAGCTCATAAACCATGATTGAAATTAAGGTTTTGAAAATATTTTAAAATCATTTTCAAAAACCTTGTTGAAGCCTATCTTTTGATAGCAATCACCATTGAGAAGATTGAAACAAAGTTGGCTAAAAACATTGAAGGTTTCAATTCTTTTGAACTTTGTATCATTCTTTGAATTTAAAAGTTATCTTCACAAAAAAATTATTTTTCCCCTATAGTGTTTGGCATAAGTAATGTGTGGTTGAAATTTCATGATTTTTTCGAATTTTTTAGAATTATTTATGCATTTCTGAAGTTCATCTAAAAATTGGATTTCAGAAAATTCAGAAACGATCAGTAGCGCCTCAGGAACTCTCGATTATTTATTACTGTTTGTGGCTTACTAATGTTGGTTCAAGTCATCTGACTATAACCCTAGGCTAGATAACTACTCCTACACCTCTAATATGCTTAGACAAGCTTTGAAAGGGTGAGATGTTCATTGGAAATGAATTGGAGAGTTAAGTAGAGTAAAAATCAGATTTTAAGGGAGTTAAAGTTCAAGTTTGAACTTTTATCCTTATTTTTTATTTTTCAAGGTTCCTATAGGCTTAGGAACTCTCCAAGGATAATGTTGATGCAATGATTAAGGGGGAGTAAGCCTTTAGTGGGAGATTATCTATCTAGGTATGATGGATGATGGTTTATAAAAAGGGGAAAAAAATAGAAGATTGCTTTTCATTTAGTGATAGATCCCTAAGGAGAATGAAGGCATTCAAGATGATTTTTGACCAAGGGGCAGAATGAAGAATCTCATTGAAAATGAGATATGGTTAAGTTATGATCTTGAGTTAGGATCAACCCTAATATACACTAAACCACAAAAATTCCAAAAATTTAAAATTATGAATTGGGAACAGTTCGTTATGCTTTGGCATAAGAAGAGTCAAGTTGGGTTATAGGGTAACCAAACTTAACGGTATTGTCAAATATCAAAAATGGGGAGATTGTTGGTGTAATCGACCCAGGTCACGATTGACCAGACTCAAGTGGGACTCGAGTAGGGTTTTGATGTTCGACAATGGTTTACAATATGGTTTGACCATATGACTAGTGGATGGTATGGGACATCCAAGTTTATATGAGGGAGATTATTGAAGAAATCCAAGTCAGTCATGGTTGATCGGACACTTAGTGTGGAGAAGTCCAAGTATGGTGACTTGGCAAGGAAAAGTCCAAGTCCTATCCATCCAAGAAGGAGAAGCCCAAAGTGATGCAATCATCAGTATCTCCAAAGGAGAGGAAGATTTTGAAGACCTTCACAGGTCCATTCAAACCTTAACCATTTATGAAAATATTCTCACGCTTGGACAGATAGACTGAGGCATCTGCAAGTGGAAAGAAGGCAAATATGACCCCAAGACCACTAAAAGAATTTGCGCTTATGCTAGTGGAAAATTCTCCCTAGTAAAGTCCACTATAGATGCCGAAATTCATGCTGTTATGAATTCACTGGAAGCCTTAAAGATTTATTATCTTGATAAAAAGAAGCTTATCATTAGGACTGCCTGCCAAGCCATAATCAACTTCTTTGGCAAGTCAGCCAACAACAAGCCTTCTAGAGTTAGGTGGATAGCATTCACCGACTATATCACCTAACCTACAACAATAGGCAGTAGTACAAGCCACAAATGCACTTCAGCAGCTTAGACTAATACACTCATTAAAGAAGTATGAGTGTCAATAGAGAATCTCCAAAGACAACTAGTGGTCTGATTGGTATCCAGCTACTAAGCAAGTGGATGACCAACTGGAACAAACCGCCAACCTACTACAAGACGCCTGCAAGAGGATGGCTTCTTTCAGGCTGTAGCAATAAATGATACTTCACGGAAGTGGTGGGCCTGTGAAGACAAGGACAAGGCTTAACCACTAATAATGTCTATACGATAAAGTTATGAGTTGTGTATGAGTTGTAAAGAAGGATTGAGACTTGGGGAGTCATCCTTTCTACTATTACAAAACCATGATTGCCCGTGGTTTAGTGCCCCTGGTTTGCATAAGACAGCTATAAAGGTGCAGTAGTGGGGAGCAAGATGAGAAGTCGATGGAGCCCAATGAGTACCCGATTTCTCTTTTCCCTTCTATATAAGCACCTTAGTTCTCTTTGCAGAACATCAAGCGGCAAATCCCCACAAGTTCTATTTAGAGTTTGAATCCTCCAACCTTTAGTGTTTGCAGTCGTGTTTGTAGTCAAGATTTGTATTTTGTAAGTTCTTCTTTTCAACATTTCAAGCATTGTCTACTTAGTGTTTATCTCTGTTTGAAGTGTTGTTGTCCTAGGTATGTCCTGGGTACCGCTTTATTCTTGTATAACTACCCCTACAACCTCAAGGAAGAAGATGATATCACACAAAAGCTCCATGACCTACAACAACAGGCAGTAATACAAGCCACAAATGCACCATCTTCCGAATCCCATACACTTACAGCTTCCCAATGATACTTGGTGACAAAATTTAGATGATCATTGGCTGTAACTTTATCAGGGCTATGCATGGAGGCGTATGCATTGAGGGAAATATGGTAACCTTTTATAAGAATTTAACTGTCATTAATACATTACCCACTGTCACCATAGCTACAGCTATCGAAGAGCTTGATTTAAAAGAAGATGAATACATCCAGATCAAGGAAATGATTTATTATTCTATTGGTCAATCCTCCAAAAGCTTCAAAGAGCAGTTTGGGCCTTTACTCAAGGAACTGGAAGACCAGGGAACTACTTTGAAAAACATAACTATTGTCTATATGGACAATAAGCCCTTGACAAAGCAGCTCTGATACCATACTTGATGAAAGGGAGGCCTTAATGTTAACTAAGAACCTCAATGAGATTTAGGTGTTATACATGCTCTTCTTCACTTTCTGAGAATACCAAAATGTCATCGATGTGGATGGCAATAAAATCCTTTGTTCCCTTAAAACAGTTGTCCATCTTCCTCTGAAAAACTGCAACAACATTCTTTAAGCCGAACGACAACACCAACCACTCATAAAGACCGTCTGGAACCCAGAAGGTTGTCCATTCAATAGATTCCGAATGCATAGCTACCTTGAGAAAGCCACTTTTAAGGTCAAATTTCGAGTAAATCTTAATTTTACTGACCTTTTGGAGAATTGTATTGATTCCGGGCATTATTGGTGAAAACATCTTCCAAATCCCATACACTTACAGCTTCCCAATGATACTTGGTGACAAAATTCAGATGATCATTGGCTGTAACTTTATCAGTGCTATGCATGGAGGTGTATGCATAGAGGGAAATGTGTAACCTTTTATAAGAATTTAATTGTCATTAATAAGTTACCCTCTGTCACCACAGTTGCAGCTATCGAAGAGCTTGATTTAGAAGAAGATGAATACATCCAAATCAAGGAAATGATTTATTATTCTATTGGCCAATCCTCCAAAAGCTTCAAAGAGCAGTTTAGGCCTTTACTCAAGGAACTGAAAGACCAGGGATATATAGGAGAAAATCATCTCCTACATTGGTCAAAAAACCAGATCTTATGCAACTAGACATAAAGAATCCAGATTTCACCATTGAAGATAGACCACTAAAGCACCTAACTCCGAACCAAAAGGAAGCATTCACAAAGCATGCAACAACCCTGCTTAAACTTGGAGTTATAAGACCTAGTAAGATCAGACATCAGACTACGGTGATAATTGTTAACTCAGGCACCACCATAGATCCAAAGACTGGGAGGGAAGTCAAAGGAAAAGAAAGGATGGTGTTTAATTACAAACGCCAGGGATAATTCATCAGCTAATTGATTATCCTTCCCATCAATGTGTTCAAAATGAATGGGAATCCCTATGTTGGTGATATAGTTGGTGACTGCTATCCACCTAACTCTGGAAGGCTTGTTGTTGGCTGACTTGCCAAAGAAGCTGATTATGGCTTGGCAGTCAGTCCTAATGATAAGCTCCTTTCTATCAAGATAATAAATCTTTAAGGCATCCAGTGAATTCATAGAGTGGAAGGCCTTCTTCGCGAGTTGGAAAGGTGGACTGCTTCATGAGTGATCATATTCTGACAAGAAACACTCAAGCATACAGAAGTGTCATTAAAGCTACTGAGCAAATTGAATCGCCAACAGTAGGGTTCGCCAAACCAAGTGAATTCCAGGGGCCCAATTCTGGAATTTCTGCTATCATCTACCAAAACAATACACAAATTCAGCTCTTTGTTCAAATAGCGAAAGGCATAAGAGACATCCAGACAGATCTTAAAACTCCCTTGGAGCAAACCAAAAGTCGAGTCACAACAACCACCATATCAGACGAATTGGTGAATAAACTGAAGAATTTATCCTTAGGCCCTTCATAAAAGCCTAAAGAAGGAAGAGGTAAACTCCGGCTTTTTAAAGATCCTTATAAAATTTTGAAAGAAGAATAGGATAAGCTCAAGAACTGATGGCAACAAGGACTTTGACGGAGCAACCCTCTACCTCTACACCCCTATTTGAAGATCAGATAAGGGATTACAGACGAAACCAAAGAAGACTCTATAATGCTCAACAAGCAGTGAGAAGACTTGGCAGATTCATAACAGGAGAAAGCACGCCAACCTTCACACTATAATAGCATATTAACCCTCAAACTCAGCTAAGATTATCAATGCAGGAAAGAGCATTAATAGTTCCTGCGGAGGTTCTTTACCATTCCAGAAGAGATGATACCCATCACAGGGTCTATGTGCATAGATCTGAAGAAGCTTTGTTGGTTACTGATGGCAACTAAATTGATAGAATGTTTATACAGGAGGAAAGCTTCAATCGGCTACAAAGAAGCAGAATGTAGTACATACACCTCGGAGTATTACAGATAAGAATCCAAACTTTACACAGATAGGAGGAGGGAACAATGGCCCTCATCATATTCAGGGATGATCGTTGGGTAGGCGATCAATCTATTCTGGTAATAATGAAAGTGGATCTTACAAGAGGCAGCCAATTAGTCTATGTAATACCAAATGTTATGCTAACAATTGGTTATAGGCACATCCTCAGAAGTCGAGTCAGGAGGTAGGATGATAACAAGGGGATTGGTGGGAAGGTTATCCAATCCTCTGGCAACAAGGAATGATGCAGGGCCCTCACGGCCGACACCACCTATATTTGAGCAAAGGGCCCCGGCTCCGCATATAAGATTCCGTGGAGGTATGAATAATGAAATGTGGACACTCCCTTCGGCTCAGCAATAGGGGGCAATATTTATTATTCCTGAACAATTGGGCTTATTTCATGATGTATTTTAAAGATGGGAATCCATCACTCTGAACCACATTGTATCCCAAGGATTCACTGACCCAAGGGATAAGGTCAAATATATGGAAAATCTTCTCGAAGAAATAGAAAAACTAACATGGATACAATGGAGGATGATGTATATCGCTGAATATGATGCGTTAGTCACTGCAGCAGAAGGAAGACAAGGAACGCAAAATGTTCTATAACAAATGAGAAGAATATTTTCATCAGAAGATCCTACTCAAGGATCTACAGTAATATAGGTTACAGCCTACAAGGACATAGAAAAAATATCCTGTGACAATGTCAAGAATATAATTCAGTATATGAATGAGTACATGAGATTGGCCTCAAAGACTGGCAGGCTATTCACATGGCCAAAATTATCTGAAAAATTCTGGTATAAAATGCTTGGAGATTTGGGAAACAGAATTAAGCCTTCATTTGATGAAAAGTACTATGGCCTCATAATCGATGTAATCCCAAGAATCCTATTTGCTTATAAGTTTTTGGAACAAGAACGCAAGGATGCAACTTTTAAAAGATCCCTAAAGAACTTGTCCTTCTGCAACCAAATTCCTATACCAGGAAATTATAAATGACAGAAGAAATATGGCATCCAGTGAAGCATAACTTATAAAGGCAAGCCACATGAATCCCATGCAAGGATAGAGAAAAGAAAGCACTTAGTCAAAAATAAAAAGTGCAGATGTTATTTATGTGGACAAGAAGGGCACTTTGCCAGAGAATGCTCTAGTGATAGAAGAAACATCAAGAGAGTCGCAATGTTCGAGCAGCTTGACATACCTGAAGATTGCGACATCCTATCCTTCCAAGAAGGAGAAGCCCAAAGTGATGCAATCTTCAGTATCTTCGAAAGAGAGGAAGATTTTGAAGACCTTCATAGGTCCATTCAAACCTTAACCATTCATGAAAATATTATCATGCTTGGACAGATAGACAGAGGATACCACCCTTAGGTCAAAGTGACTACTAAACAGTACAACTGCGTGCATGAATGGCATCTGAATGAAAATGTTTACCCTTTATAACCCAATAGATGCACTTGCCGCAAACGAGCTACTATGGCAAGGGCAAGGATCCATTGCCCTAAATGTAACAGCCTGCAACCTCTATTGGCTATACTATTTCAAGAAAGATGTACATGTAGCCCCTTCTTCTCCAACTCCAATTTTTTCTAACAAATTAATACAAAAACAGCAATATTACATAGCATGGTGCAATGGCGAAATTGAAAGGCTACAAAAGGAAGTGGCCTAATACAAAGCCTGATACAAGGAGAGTCTTGAACAAGAGTTGGAAAAGGATTTCTCTGCATTAGAAAGGGGAAAATGCATAATAAGCGAAGAGGAGACTGAAACGACGAACATGCTATATGAAGAAACGACTCAAAGGATTACAATGGCACAAGAGATACAGGGACCCAAACTAGTCAAAAAATGTGCTTTATAACCTCCAAGTTGAAATGGAGATTCTTGGAATTCCCAGATTTTCTCTAAAGGATATTCTTGATACAAGAGCAACCACATGCTGCGTTGACCAAAACTCCATCCCTAAGGAAGCATTGGAAGACAATACTTTCATAGTGCGGTTCAACGGGATAAATTCACAACAAACAGCCAAAATGAAACTAAAGCAAGGATGCAAAAGCTCGTGGTATCAGCCCTACAAGAGACAAGGAAAAACCTTTCGAGGGAGCTCAAGTGCATTTGACCAAAGTTCTCAACAACCTCTGTAACTCGTTGAACAGTACCAGCAATTGGTACGAGCCCTGTATAACTACCCCTACTGCCACAAGGAAGAAGACGATACCTCAACGAGAAGATTGATAGAGTGGAAGGCCTTCTTTGTAGGCTGGAAAGGTGGACTACTTCATGAGTGATCATATTCTGACAAGAAACACTCAAGCATACAGAAGTGTCATCAAAGCTACTGAGCAAATTGAATCGCCAACAGTAGGGTTTGCCAAACCAAGTGAATTCCAGGGGCCCAATTCTGGAAATTTTGCTATCATCCGCCAAAACAATACACAAATTCAGCTCTTAGTTCAAATAGCGAAAGGCATAAGAGACATCCAGACAGATCTTAAAACTCTCCTGGAGCAAACCAAAAGAGGAGTCACAACAACCACCATATCAGATGAATTGGTGAATAAACTGAAGAATTTATCCTTAGGCCCTTCAGAAAAGCCTAAAGAAGGAAGAGGTAAACTCCAAGTTTTTAAAGATCCTTATAAAATTTTGAAAGAAGAATAGGATAAGCTCAAGAATTGATGGCAACAAGGACTTTGACGGAGCAACCCTCTACCTCTACACCCCTATTTGAAGATCAGATAAGGGATTATAGACGAAACCAAAGAAGACTCTATAATGCTCAACAAGCTGTGAGAATACTTGGCAGATTCATAATAGGAGAAAGCATGCCAACCTTCACACTAGAATAGCAGATTGACCCCTCAAACTCAGTTAAGATTATCAATGCAGGAAAGAGCATCAATAGTTCCTGCGGAGGTTCTTTACCATTCCAGAAGAGATGATACCCATCATAGGGTCTATGTGCATAGATCTGAAGAAACATTGTTGGTTACTTATGGCAACCAAATTGATAGAATGTTTATACAGGAGGAAAGCTTCAATCAGCTACAAAGAAGTAGAATGCAGTAAATACACCTCAGAGTACTATAGGTAAGAATCCAAACTTTGCACAGACAAGAGGGGGGAACAATGGTCCTCATCATATTCAGAGATGATCGTTGGGTAGGCAATCAATCTATTCTGGTAATAATGGAAGTGGATCTTCAAGAGGCATCCAATTATTCTATGTAATACCAAACGTTATGCAAACAATTGGTTATTTCTTCAGAAATATCCTGATTTCTATTCTAACAAGAGGGTACGAACAGTGGCAAAACAGAGAAGCGAACTTATTGATAACAAGGGGATTGGTGGGAAGGTTATCCAATACCCCTAATATCGGCTTCGCATATGAAGTCCAAGGTGTGGTTGATTTCCTCACCATCCATGGAGTTTGAGCACTCCCAAGACGGAGACATTCTACTTCCTCCTTACAAGGTTTAAATCGGATAATCAGACCAACGCAGATTGCTCTTCCTATGCAACCCTCGGAGGTAAATAGTAGGAATTTATTGGATTGAAGAATATCCCTGATTTTCTCTAACTATGTATTACAATGAAAGGATTTTGGTACTGCAGGATTTGATTTAGCAGCAAATAAAGCTTGTGTAATAAAGCCCAGAGGACGAGGCCTAGTTTCAACAAGGCTAAGTCTAGAAATTCCTTGGGGATCATGCAATCACATTGTCACCAAACCAAGTTCAGCATGGAAACTTGGTGTTGACGTCGGAGCAGGCGTCATTGATAGCAATTATCAGGGCGAAATAATGATTGTGGTTTTCAATCACTCGGACACAAAATCCTATATTTGGCCAGGAGAAGCTAGTGCCCAAATTATATTTGAACCCATTCTTGTAGCAGAAATCTACCAAGAAAAGGAACCGTTGGAAACGACGCGAAGCACACAAGGTTCCACTAGTCAAGTTCCTATGCAAGACACGACTATCTTCGACAAACTATTAGCACGACCAAAACATACCATGGCAGTACTTTTTGAGGATGTCTCCCTTTCTTCGAAGGATCTAACAGAAACCCTTGCAGGAACTACAAGTCCATGGGCCTCTATACTCCGGTCCAAGGACCATTCCTTAGAAACTTCGGGGTCTGAGGATGACTTCCTCGAACATATTCAATACTTGGCAGGACTCTCTCACATACCTCCTGACTCGACTTCTGAGTATGCGCCTATTTGGGACTCCTCTTCTAAGGATGACGACTGGCTCAACCCCTTTGAATCGAAAGATGGTGGGGGTCACCTACTAGCCATTGGTTTTGAAATGGACTATCCTAGCTTAAGAAGGTTGATGGACACCGAGACAGAACAACAAAAGCCAATGCAACAACAACAAATCTACTCCACCAGTACTATGAACTCCCCTTATACTCCACCATAGGATACAGCTATGGACCCCCTGGTTATCCTCCGGCAACAAGGAATGATGCAAGGCCCTCACGATCGACACCACCTATATTTGAGCAAAGGGCCCCGGCTCTGCATACAAGACTCTGTAAAGGTATGAATAATGAAATGTGGATACTCCCTTCGGCTCAACAATAGAGAGCAATATTTGTTATTCCTGAACAATTGGCCTTATTTCATGATGTATTTTCAAGATGGGAATCCATCACTCTGAACCACGTTGCAACCCAAGGATTCACTGACCCAAGGGATAAGGTCAAATATATGGAAAATCTTCTCGAAGAAATAGAAAAGCTAATATGGATACAATGGAGGATGATGTATCCTGCTACTTGGAAAGGGAAAATCCAAGTTGGTCAAGGGAGACCGGATACTTGGTGTTGGAAAGACCAATGGGGAGTTGGCAAGGGATGTCTTGGCAGGTCTAGGAGACCATGCTTGGTAGTGAAGTCTCGAGGGATCCAGGAGGCGTGAGGCTGATAGAAGTGGGTTGAAGGCTTATCTCTCGGCCTAGGGTGAGTATCAAGTATGAAGGGATAATTGGGGTGTTAAATCTCAATATTGAGGTATAACAGTCGACTACCAGTTCAGTTCAGTTGACTAGGCTTCATTTGTAGGCAAACAGAACTAAGATGACCTCAACTAGTGCCTCGACTGGGCTGTAGTCGAGGTGCCACCTCAACTGGTGAGGTGGAGTCAGGCGGTGAGACTTGGTAAGTCAAGATAGTGTTATGGAAACACTCGACCAATGCCTCAACTAGAGTCTAGTCGAGGTGGTGCCTCAATTGGACCACTCGACTGGCACGTCGACTAGGAGCTAGTCGAGGTGGAGCCTCGACTGGTACCTCGACTTGTTCCATCACATGTATGAAAATAGCTGTTCAGAAGCATGGTAGACTCAACTAGCACCTCGACTAGGGTATAAGTTGAGGTGGCGCCTTGATTGGCGAGGCGACTGTTGTGCTGCAACATTCGGAATTGCGTGTGCGGAAAGGGGATGTCGAAGGATTCGAAGGGTCTTATAAGAAGGAGGCATATGGACATTTTTGGCTGCTGGTTCTTGGAGGAAAAGAAGGCAAAGTGTTGTTGTTAGTAATATATGAGAGATGTCCTAAGGCAATCGCCTTATGTTTGACCATTTATATGATAAATGAAGATTCACTATTTGAGTATACATGTTTTCATGTATTTGATTAGATCTTAAACTCATTTACTGAATGTCCACAGTACGATTCATAGTATGAGAGAATTTGTGATTGGATCACAACTAGTGAGTATCTCTACATGTGTAATTGTGATGTATTAGAATTATCCCTTGTCGATGAATTGATGGATTTGGACACCATCAATTCTGTCAAGACTAGCACGAGGTATACTCCTTGGTATATCCAAGTAGCTGATTCTCACTAGCTGGAGACATTGTGATGTTCGGAGTTAATCGTGGATGCTAGTTATGGTAACTAGTTCATTGGAGCGACCAGCTGTAAGACTTCATATGGTTCTATGCATATATGGATATGTCAATGAAGTTCTTAATGCAACTTAAGGGCGATGTTCCTTTAACTTGCGGTATTCAAGTCATCTTGGTCATGAAGACTTATGCTTTGACATCTTAAGCAAGCATCTCTGAGGAGATGTGGACCTGGGATGATTGGGTATAAGTTGAAGTGGCCGAAGGTGTTTGAATAGCCTATAAAGGATTCACCACTCCTTGCGAGGAGATGTACACCCATGGCCTCGCGTCGGATTGTTACTAAAGTTTTTGGCCAAAGTATTACATGTTTAGAGTAAAGTACTCTTGGATACATGTGTAGTAACTAGAATCTGTAGGATGAGGAAATGATACTTGGGCTAGGTGTGACGTAATCAGCTTAGTGGGGACTGACACTATAGACCATGTCCTGAACCAAGAGGGTATAAGATGTGTAAAGGGAAAGGGGCACGATTTATTGTAGCTGCTAAAGGGTTTCAGAAATGGTTTTGGATCAACCGTTGATTTTTCGATTAATTGGGGATCATGATGTACTACTAGGTGCCACTCATGATCGTTCTATAATTAATGGTTGATTATAGATGACCAACATAAATTAGGAACCTATTTGGTCACACGCACAATGAGCATAATCTGAAGGATTTAAAACAAGCTTGAGAATGAGATTCTCAGACCGAGAGAAACTAGATTTGGTTGGACCAAACAAGGAGCGAGCATGAAATTATTTCAGTCGCAATGGAAGCATGGATGGGTCATGTCTTATGAAGACATGATGGATGAACCAAATTGGTTTTGTTCTAATCCAATGGTGAAGAATAAACCAAAGGGGTTTGGTTTGTTTTAAACGAATGAACCAAAGTTGGTTCGGTTCGTTTTAACTTAAAATAGACCAACGCGGTTTGCTTTATTTTAACTTAGGTTATTTGAGTGGGTTAACGGGTTTTGGTTATGAACCAATAACCATTAGAGAATGTGTTCTCTATAAAAACATGACTTAAGGGGTTTTCGTGTACAACTTGTGAGTTGGAAAACCTAGCCACCCTCTCCCTCTCTTCTCCTTGCCGCCGCCAGCCATTGTGTCATCGTCCACCTTGCTACCGGCGTCCAAGCTTCTGTCGGCGACCCTCTAGTGACTTCCCTTGGCTCCGGTGACCAAGGTGCAGCCGGCCATCCTCCTTTGGGGCGGCGCAACTCCTCCACCAAGCTGTTCAGTTTTTTGGATAGCTTCTTTCTTTCATGTCGGAGTGTCATTTGGATGACGTTTTGAGCTCCGACAACGACTACTTTATCGGGGATTCAATCTCCGGTAATCCTCATAGGTGGAGGATGAAAGATTCGTCAATCGGTTGACGAATACCTCTCCGGAGAAGCGAGTTTTGGGGACTCATTTTTGAATCCGAATTTTGATTCGGATTGTGATCTTCTCTCGATCACATCATCTTCGACACGAGGCTCATGGCTTTGTGAAGCTATCCCGACGATACTTGGGTGTGGATACGGATAGAGGCGATTCTAGCAAGAGTTGCTCCGGTTGATGTCATTCCCGCTGCACATGATACGTCAGGTATAACTCGAGTAATTTCCTTTTATTGTAAAATTTGAAATTGCGATTATGTCTACACATGTTGTACTTTGCATGCGTGTGGTGTGTGTGTTGTAATAAATTTGATTTATTGCTTTTTAATTCTTCCGCTGTGCACATGTTTACGAAACTTGTACGAATACACACTCGTCGCGGTGCCGGAAATCCAACAGTGGTATTAAAGCACAGGTTGTGTTTCGACATAATCGTAAAATTGTTTTGCGATAGTCGTAATTATATTTATGGAAATTTTCTACTTTTGGAAAGTTTAGAAGTATTTATGGAAATTTTCTAATTTTGAAAAGTTTAGAAGTATTTATGGAAATCTTCTACTTTTGAAAAGTTAGAAGTATTTATGGAAATTAACACTTTCCATAAATAAAATATTTGATTAGATTTGGAAATTTGTTTCCTAATTTAATGATGATTTGATTTGGGAAATCAAATATAAAATATATTTTATTTCCATAAATAGTTTTGACAATTTAGGAAATTTATTTCCTAAATTAAATTTAACTTTTTTTAATTGAGACATTCCATAAATAAAATATGTGATTAGATTTGGAAATTTATTTCCTAATTTAATCATGATTTGATTTTGGGAATCAAATCTTAAACATATTTTATTTTCATAAATAGTTATGACATATAAGA
This sequence comes from Wurfbainia villosa, assembly GCA_025175895.1. NCBI lineage: Eukaryota > Viridiplantae > Streptophyta > Magnoliopsida > Zingiberales > Zingiberaceae > Wurfbainia > Wurfbainia villosa. The sequence goes on from CM045987.1 coordinate 99,211,976, forward strand.
AAATTTTGTACATATCATAGTTGTAAGCTATGTAATTGCATTAGATGAATATCATTATGTCATGCGTGTCGTGACATGTAAATATATGTCATGTATGTCATGTCATGTAGATAATAGTTATTTGCATGCAAAGAGGATGAGACATAAAAACCCTTACACAATATTAAAGCCTACACCTTCCATTAATATGTTTAGAACCAGAGTTCTGTTTCTTGTTTGGGTTATTGGACTCTCTCCAAGCCCGGCTCGAACCCGAACATGTTCAAACCATGGAATAGTTCACTACAAAAAAACATCAAATTGGCGACGAATTTTGGCAACGAAAATAATTCGTTACAAATCTGCAACGAATTTTGCGATGAATTTTATGTTTCGTCGCAAATTTGTAACGAAATTTCTAACAAAAAAATTTTGTTACAAAATTATTTAAATTTCCAACATTTAATTTTCATTGCAAAATTAGTCGTAAATTTGCGATGAAAATCATTTTTCGTCCCCAATTTGCGACAAAAAAATATTTTCGTTGCAAATATTTGCAACGAATTTTTTTTCGTTGCAGATTCTGTAATGAAATTTTTTTTCGTTGCAGATTTCTGCAATGAATTTAGAATTTGTTGCACAATTCTGCAATGAATTCTAAATTCTTTGAAAATTTCTACAACTAATTTTATTTTCGTTGTAGATTCTATGACGAATTAAGAATTCATCGCAGATTTGGCAACAAATATAGGATTCGTCTCCAAATTGGCGACGAAATTAGCTACGAAATAATATTCGTCGCTAATTTTTCCCTAATTATTCCGCCGAACCACACAATCCCTCCATCTTCCTCCACTCGCTCGTTCCTCCTCCACCGCCGTCGGTACGCTCTCTTCTCCTAATCTTTTTCTTCCCACGTCGTCGCCGGAGCAACGACGGTGCTGCAGCGAGCTTGTGGCCACTGCTACTGCGAGCAAGCGGCGGTAGATCCTGCGGGTGCGAGAACGTGGCGGCAGCGATCGTCGCGAGCTCGCGACTGGTGCTGCCGCATGCTCGCGACAGCTGTTGCCGCGCGTACACGCGGCAGGTTACTACTGCGAGATCGCGACAGTAGTTGCCACCCAGAACTCACGGCGGCACTGTTGTGCGTGCTCGTGGCAGCACTGTCGCGCGTGCTTGCGGCGGTCGTATGCCCTCGTCGTGGCGATGCCGCTGCCGTCACGCATGCCCTCGCGCCGGCAGCGGTGTGCCACCGCATATGTATTCTCACGGGCGCCGCGCGCGTGGCCTCGCGGGTGCCACGTGCGTGGCCTTGCGGGCACCGCACACGTGCCCTCGCGGCCGTCATCGCGCGCATGCCCTCGCTCGCGTAAGGTTACGCCATGCCATAGTTGCTGCGCCTTGCGCGTGCTTGCCAGTTGTCGCGTGGTCTCAATCGTGAATTCAAATGTTATTCAAATTATATAAATCAGTATAATGTGTCGTAATCTAAATACAAAATTAATTATTTTTCATAGGTTTGTCCTACTTCATTAACGTGTTCGGTGTGTTCGTGAAGTGTTCATCTAGCCTTGAGCTCAATCATCCGCACGTTGTTTCCATTTGGACAGGTACGCATAAAAATATTGTATATTTATAACATTAATTATAGTATTATTAATTCTGTTATAATAATTATTCTTAATTTTGATTTTAAGTAATTTAATTACTGTTAATAAGTCATATTTGATCGAAATGATATTATAGTTTGCAATTAAATATCACACAAAATCATATTTAGTATTTGAAAAATTTAATTTATTTTGAGTATAAATTTATGGTTATATTGATATATATGGATGAAGTTTAGAAGAAATTAAAATTAATCATTGATATAATTTCAAAAACAGGATCAATGGAGAGAGAACGAAGTTGGATGTATAAAAAAAAATTAACAGAAACGACGTGGTTTAACCGATAAATTTATAATTGGGTTGGAACAATTTTTTAGATTTGCTAATAACAATGTTGAGTTTATGGATTGCAATAAATTAAGGTCAAAGGTCAATCGTTAGCTTTGGTTGTTGGACTCTCTCCAAGCCAAGCTAATTGGTTGAATGCGCTCTAACCATATTAAAATTATGTCTTGATTAATGGGTTGGCTTTAACCTGGAGCATTGGCTTGTTGGACTCTCTCCAAGGTCGATGTGAAGGGAGGTGAAGTTGGGTGCTATGCATATGATGCATACTTGTTAATGAGTTAACAACCCGATGTATGTGTGAACATTCAATTAGTTGATAGCACATTGTGATAGTTGTATATATGTGATATGCAATTGGTATACTTGATACCTACCATCGTAGCTTTGAATGGCTTGTTGGACTCTCTCCAAGGTTGTTCATATCTATGTTGGATATCAGCCCATTCGGAGATGGACCTACGATCTCCCGAAGTGATTTTGGGGTTTTTGAAATTCAAAAAATGAATGGGATTTAAAATGTATGTTGATGCATTTTAAAATCATTTTCTCATATATGCTTGATTTGTATTTCTATGTTAATCGCTTGATCATGATGTCTTTGAATTTGTGCTCTATTTTGAATTTGAATAAATTGACTGGGCCGAACTTCTTGGACGGGCTTAAAAACTTGAGAATTGTTCTCAAGGTGGAAAAGCTTGCGTATGTCCTCGAAGAGCCTCTTTCCACTCGTCCTAGTGATGACGCAACTCTGGACCAATTGTTGGCCTATCAGAAACATGTGAGTGATTCTGAACTAGTGAGTTGCATCATGCTAGCCGCGATGGTACCCAAGATGTGGAAGCAGCATGAGCATATGGTTGCTCATACCATAGTCTTTCATCTTTATAAGTTGTTTGATGAGCAAGTGAGATTCGAAAGGTTCGAAGTCTCCAAGCTCCTCTTCACCTCTGAGATCAAGAAGATTCATCTGTAGTACTTCTCAATATGCTGAAGATTGTGGAGCCTTCTGTGAAGCATGAGCAGGGGACGGTGCTGTTAGTTGATTCCTCGAAGAAAGGTTCTAAAAGGAAGTCAAAGGAATAGCAGAAGGGAAAGAATAAAAAGGCTAAAAAGGCATAACCAACTCAAAAGGGCACTTGCCATCATTGTGGCAAGGAGGGCCATTGGCGAAGAAACTGCAAGATTTATCTTGAGTCCGTGAAGAAGAACAAGGCATCAGATGCCCCATCTTCTTCAGATATCTTCGTTATTGATTGTCATTCTATTTCCTTAGACACTTGGGTATTGGATACCGGGTGTGGTTCACATATGTGTAATAACATACATGGGCTAAGGAATAGAAGAAGACTCGTCAAAGGAGAGTCAAATTTACGTGTTGGAAATGGAGCAAAGGTTGCTACACTCGCCATCGGAACGTATTTGTTGAAACTCCCTACAGGACTTGTCTTACAACTGGACAATTGCTTTTACGTTCCTTCGTTGATAAAGAACATCATTTCTTTTTCTTGTTTAAATAGAAATGGTTACCATTCGTTTAGTAACAATTGTTGTTATATAACCTTGAATGGCGTTCTTTATGGGCTAGAACTTTGAGCAATGGTATTTATACATTGGACGTGTCCAGTGACATTTTCAATATCGAAGCGAGCAATAAGCGTGCTCGAAAAGATAATCAATTAGACTCCAACATGTGGCATTGTCGTCTTGGCCATGCAAGCAAGAAATGCATGTCCGAATTACACCGATGTGGAATTCTAGAATCATTTGAATTGGATTCATATGATACATGCGAATCATGCTTAAAAGGCAAGATGACTAAGTTACCTTTTACAGGAAAAGGTGAACGGGTGGGAGAGTTGCTAGGTCTAATACATACTGATGTATGTGGACCTATGTCAACTCAAGCTCTAGGAGGCTATAGCTACTTCATTACCTTCACCGATGATCACTCACGGTTTGGGTATGTGTTCTTGATGAAACACAAGTCTGAAGCCTTTGAAAGGTTCAAAGAATTCAGAAATGAAGTAGAGAAATAACATGACAAGAGTATTAAAATACTTTGATCGGATCAAAGTGGTGAATACTTAAGTCAAGAGTTTCTTGATTATCTAAGAGACAATGGTATATTGTCTCAATGGACTCCGCCATATACACCGCAGCATAATGGTGTATCTGACAGGCGTAACCGGACCTTGTTGGACATGGTCAGGTCAATGATGAATCATGTGAATCTTCCCAAGTCCTTTTGGGGCTATGCACTTCAGACAGCTGTTTACTTGCTAAACAGAATGACAACCAAGGTAGTCTCCACTACTCCATATGAGTAAGAAACCTCATGTATCTTACTTGAAGATATGGGGTTGTCCTGCTTATGTGAAGCGGACTGTATCAGAAAAATTTGATGCTAAGTCTAATAAATGTCTATAAATTGGATACCCTAAGGAAACAAGGGGTTACCAATTCTATCATCCTGTGGAACAAAAGGTGTTTGTTTCAAGGCATGCTGCGTTTCTAGAGAAAGAGTTTCTCTTGCAAGAAAACAGTGGGAGTGTCGTTGAGCTTGAGGAGGCTCGAGAAACTCAAATAGACATTGATGAGATACCTGGTGAAGCACCACAACTGATAACTCATAGTGATGAGCCATCGGCTTGACCTATTGAGACACCACATCTTCATAGATCTGGTAGAACACGCAACATTCCTGAGAGATATGGATTTCTCGTAAGTGAATCGAACGACGTGTTACAAATTTACGATGAGGAGTCTACCAGTTATGAAGAAGTTCTGAAAAGTTTAGAAAGGGACAAATGGCTTGAAGCCATGAAGTCAAAAATGGATTCCAAGTATGAAAATCAAGTTTGGAACTTGGTGGACCCACCTGAAGGCATTAAGCCTATAGGGTGCAAGTGGGTTTTCAAGAAGAAAATCGACATGGATGGTAATGTGATTACCTATAAGGCTAGATTGGTGGCAAAAGGGTATCATCAGAAGCAAGGTGTTGATTATAACGAGACCTATTCACTTGTAACTATGCTTAAATCCATTCGGATGCTCCTAGCCATAGCGGCTCATTATGATTATGAGATATGGCAGATGGATGTGAAAATAGTTTTCCTTAATGGAAACCTACTTGAGGACGTGTATATGATACAGCCTGAGGGTTTCACATCGATTGATAAAACTAAGGTATGCAAACTGTGACGGTCTATATATGGACTGAAGCAAGCATCCAGGAGCTGGAATATCTATTTTGATGAGACAATCAAAAGTTTGATTTCTCACAAAATTCGGACGAACCTTTTGTGTACAAGAAGGTTAGTGGTAGTGCATTCGTGTTTCTAGTATCGTATGTCGATGACATATTACTTATAGGAAACGATGTTTCTGTCTTACAGTCAGTTAAAATTTGGTTATCCAAGACATTCTCCATGAAAGACCTGGGAGAAGCAACCTACATTCTCGGGATTAAGATCTATAGGGATAGATTGAAATGGTTGCTTGGTCTTTCGCAGTCTACATATATAGACTGAGTGCTAAAGAGGTTTAGCATGTCAAAATCCAAGAAAGGTTTCCTACCCATCAGGCATGGGATACACCTTTCGAAGACTATGTGTCCGTGCACAGAAGACAAGAGGATTTGTATCAGTAAGATTCCCTATGCATCCGCAATAGGATCTATCATGTATGATATGTTATGTACGAGGCCCGATGTATCGTATGCTCTAAGTGTCACGAGCAGATACCAGTCTGATCCAGGAATGGATCATTGGGCGACTGTTAAGACGATCCTTAAGTACTTAAGAAGAACTAAAAATGTGTTCCTAATATATGGAGAAGGGGACATGGTGATACGCGGGTATACGGATGCCAGTTTCTATACATACAAGGATTATTCCAGGTCTCAGTCTGGGTACGTGTTCACCTTGAATAGAGGCGCAATAAGTTGGAAAGGTTCCAAGCTTGATACTATAGCGGATTCTGCCACTGAGGCAGAATACATTGTAGCTTTGGAAGTAGCAAAGGAAGCGGTTTGGATCAAGAAGTTCATCTCTGAACTTGATGTGGTCTCATCAACAATCTAAACATGTGCTTCGCCACTATCATTTGATCAGAGAGATCATAAGTAGGAAGGAAATACAAATCGAGAAGATTTCCACTGAAAAGAACTTAACGGATCCTTTAACTAAGGCCTTACCTCAAAGTAAGTTTGAGAGCCATGTTAAGGCTTGTGGTATTGGATACCGTGGCGATTAGCATTAGGCCAAGTGGGATTTTGTTAGTAATATATGAGAGATGTCCTAAGGCAATCGCCTTATGTTTGAACCATTTATATGATAAATGAAGATTCACTATTTGAGTATATATGTTTTCATATATTTGATTAGATTTTAAACTCATTTACTGAATGTCCACAGTATGATTCACACCATGAGAGAATTTGTGATTGAATCACAACTAGTGAGTATCTCTACATATGTATTTGTGATGTATTGGAATTATCCCTAGTCGATGAATTGATGGATTTGGACACCATCAATTCTGTCGAGACTAGCACAAGATATACTCCTTGGTGTATCCAAGCAGTTGATTCTCACTAGCTGGAGACATTGTGATATCCGGAGTTAATTGTGGATGCTAGTTATGGTAACTAATTCATTGGAGTGACCAACTATAAGACTTCATATGGTTCTCTGCATATATGGATATGTCAATGAAGTTCTTAATGCAGCTTAAGTGCGATGTTCCTTTGACTTGCGGTATTCAAGTTATCTCGGTCATGAAGATTTATGCTTTGACATCTTAAGCAAGCATCTCTGAGGAGATGTGGACCCGGGATGATTGGGTATAAGTTAAAGAGGCCGAAGGTGTTTGAATAGCCTATAAAGGATTCACCACTCCTTGCGAGGAGATGTATACCCATGGCCTCTCATCGGATTGTTACTAAAGTCTTTGGCCAAAGCATTACATGTTTATAGTAAAGTACTCTTGGATACTTGTGCAGTAACTAGAATCCGTAGGACGAGGAAATGATACTTGAGCTAGGTGTGACGTAGTCAGTCTAGTGGGGACTGACACTATAAACCATGTCCTGAACCAAGAGGGTATAAGATGCATGAAGGGAATGGGGCACGATTCATTGTAGCTGCTGAAGGGTTTCAGAAATAGTTCTGGATCAACCGTTGATTTTTCGATTAATTGGGGATCATGATGTACTACTAGGTGCCACTCATGATCGCTCTATAATTAATGGTTAATTATAGATGGCAAACATAAATCGGGGACCTATTTGGTCACACGCACAATGAGCGTAATCCGAAGGATTTAAAACGAGCTTGAGAATGAGATTCTCAGACCGAGAGAAACTAGATTTGGTTGGACCAAACAAGGAGCGATCATGAAATTGTTTTAGTCGCAATGGAAGCATGGATGGGTCGTGTCTTATGAAGACATAATGGATGAACCAAATTAGTTTGGTTCTAATCCAATGGTTAAGAATTAACCAAAGGGGTTTTGTTTGTTTTAAACGAATGAACCAAAGTTGGTTCGGTTCGTTTTAACTTAAAATAGACCAACGCGGTTTGCTTTATTTTAACTTAAGTTATTGGAGCGGGTTAACGGGTTTTGGTTATGAACCAATAACCGTTAGGAGAATGTGTTCTGTATAAAAACATGGCTTATGGGCTTTTCGTGTACAACTTGTGAGTTGGAAAACCTAGCCACCCTCTCCCTCTCTTCTCCTTGTCACCGCCCAAGCAGCCCATGTCGCCAGCCATTGTGCTGCCGTCCACCTTGTTACCGGCATCCAAGCTTCTGCTGGTGACCCTCCGGTGACTTCCCTCGGCTCCGGTGACCAAGGTGCAGCCGGCCATCCTCCTTTGGGCTGGCGTAACTCCTCCACCAAGCTGTCCTATTTTCTGGACAACTTCTTTCTTTCGTGTCAGAGCGTCGTTTGGACGACATTTTGAACTCCGACAGTGGCTACTTTACCGGGGATTCAATCTTCAGTAATCCTCATAGGTGGAGGATGAATGATTCATCAATCGGTTGACGAATACCTCTCCGGAGAAGCGAGTTTTGGGGACTCGTTTTCAAATACGAATTTTGATTCGGATTGTGATCTTCTCTCGATCACATCGTCTTCGACACGAGGCTAGTGACTCTTACGAAGACGAGGCTTGTGGCTTTGTGAATCCATCCCGATGATACTTGGCGTGGATACGGATAGAGGCGATTCTAGCAAGAGTCACTCCGGTTGATGTCATTCTTGCTGCACGTGATACGTCAAGTATAACTAGAGTAATTTCCTTTTATTATAAAATTTGAAATTGCGATTATGTCTACACATGTTGTACTTTGCATGCGTGTGGTGTGTGTATTGTAATAAATTAGATTTATTGCTTTTTAATTCTTCCACTTTGCACATGTTTATGAAACATGTACGAATACACACTCGACGCAGTGCCTGAAACCCAACAGCTGTTGCATTCCAACCTTCTAGGGTTTCTCCAACACAACCAAAACAATCAATCAAGCAAAGGCATTTGTGTAAAGTGTTCTTGTTTCTTCATTTCATTTTCATCTTGTATTTGGTTGTTATTGTTGTTAGCTCTATTGTAAGAGGTTTCTCCGTCTCCAAATTGTTTCCAAGAAGGAGAAGATTTAGTGGTGGTGTGCATCACTAGATCTCGCTAGGGCTTGATCGTGGAGTAAGAACTAGGGTTCCGAACCATATAAAATTCATGTGTCTTGGTGTGTTGTGTGCATTGTATTTGTACTTGTATTTCCGTTGCGTACTAATGAATGTATACAAGCATGACGAATGCCATCAACGAAATCGATGAATTGCTATTCACCCCCCCCCTCTAGCGATGCCAATAGTCCTACATATCCGACTATGGCTTTTGGAGGATTACCGAAGTTGAGATTAGATGGTCAAAGACTATCACTATTAATATTCTTGAATACACTGTGCTAATTTTATGATGCACGCTTGGTACTACCTATCACAAGCTTTGGTGGAGCACCAAGTGTCATTCTCGAGGTCGAGTACCAAGTGTAATTCCTGATCACTAAGTGTAAATCCCAAGTACCCAGTGTAATTTTTGAGTACCCAGTGTAATTCTTGAGCACCCTATACGATTCCCAAGTAGCCTATATAATTCTTGAGCACCTTGTTTTCTAGCCAACTACGAAAGAGTTACAAACCAGCAGTCGACTGATCGGGGTGACACTCGATTGATGTTTGCGGATCAATTTAAACGAAGGGTTGTTTGAATCAGTCAAGACCTAAGTGCCACCACAAGATAAGATCCAAGTAAATAGTATATAAATCTGGATTTTGTTAAGGCTACTAGTCTATAAAATAAGGGTTGAAGACAAACCCTAAATCATTAATTCATGCTCAAGTGATCTTGCTCTCGAAACCGTGCAGACGTCAGTCCTCAGTGCTACAAAGCTACAACTCCAACCAAGTTTCTTCACTTAAAAATTTTATTGTTGGTATATTTTAATTAGTATTTGTTTTTATACTTAGTGTCTTATAGGGAATAATAAGGTTGTTACCGTATCCCTTACTTTTGTAAGTGATGGGGTCGGGATTTTCAGTCAGATACTTAGCATGTTTTTCAGAAGGTATCAAGTGTAATTCTCGGCCAGTCAATATGTTTTCCGAGCGATATATGTAAGTCTCGAGTCGTGTAGGCGGAGGTGGAGTAGTGGTGTTCAGAGTGGTGTGACGTTGGCAGAGTAGATTATATAATTTCTGAGCAATTTATGTAATTTCCAAGCAGATTATGTAATTCCTGAGCAGTTTATGTAATTCCCAAGAAGTATATGAAATTTCAGAGTTATGTAAGGGGTAAGAATAGTAGTGAGCCTCAGAGCTGAATGTTGTGAGCAGAATATGTGATTCCCGACCAATTAGTATGTTTCCATGGCAGTATATGCAATTCCCGAGATGAGTAGGGGTGAGCAGATTAGTCACGCTCAGAGATAAGTGTTGTGTTGATAGGGCAGTATATGTGTTTTCCGATTAATATCTATAATTCTCGATTAGTTAGTATGCTTCCAGGGTAGTATATGTGTTTTTCGATTGATATCTGTAATTCCCGATTAGTTAGTATGCTTCCAGGGCAGTATATGCAATTCTCGAGCTGAGTAGGGGTGAGCAGATTAGTCATGCTCAGAGCTAAGTGTTGTATTGGTAGGGCAGTATATGTGTTTTTCGGTAGATGTCTATAATTTATGACCAGTTAGTTGTTGGTGAAATCAGCCCAGGTCAAGATTGACCGAACTCGAATTTGACTCGAGCAGTATTTTGATGTTAGACAAAACATATAACATGTGATTGTCATGGGAAGACCAAGTGTGTAGCCTTGGACACGTAAGTCTAAGTGTGTAGTCTTGGCGGTGAAAGTCCAAGTTATGGGGACTTGGCATTTGGGAAGTCCAAGGGATGGTTTGGCGGCATAAGGCCAAGCGGTAGTCCTGGGAGCGTAAGTCCATATGTACCTTGGCGGTATAAACACCGAGAGCATAACGATAGCCGAAGGAAGCACCTGGAGGATAGCGTATGGACGAACAAGTCATGGATGACTTGGAGGGATCCGCATATGCATGTACGACTTGGAGGGATCCGATAGGCGCAAAGCTAGTAGAGGTGGCTAGAAGGCATAGGTCTAGGCTAAGGGTGTGTTGGATGCTCAAATATGTTGTTTGAGGTTTTACCCGACAATCAGATGCTCAAACAACTTGTGTTTGAGGTTTACTTGACAACGATCGGTGGCACCGTGGCGATTCGATCGTATGTTCTGATGCTTGGCAATCATTGCGGACTTAGGCGATCGGTGATGCGATCGGTTGCCGTGAAGGAAGCGATCGACTACGGTGTTGGTCGCCGGCCGAAGCGCTCGATGGCCGTGATCGATCGGCTCACGTGGATTAGGTCATTGTCTCACAACAACTACAGGAGCAGTCGACTGGGGACATATGGTAGTCGACTGCCATGCACAAAATCAACCCGAGACAAGCATAAAAGGAGGAGATTGGAGAGGATTTCCATAGCGATTTTTGGGGAGATTTTGGAGGGGAATTGCTGCTGCATTCCAGACCTTCAAGAGCAAACCAAAGCTGTAGGGGATCGTTGGAATGCTAGAGGGGGGTGAATAGTGTCGTGCTATGCATCGATGGAATGCGTTCGCGTGTTCGTCTATAATTTTCATTAGCACACAGCGAAATAATAATAATAAAGCAATAACGAATATACAAACACGCAAACACACAAGTATTTAACGTGGTTCGGAACCGAACGGTTCCTACTCCATGGATCGAGCTCTAAAGAGCTCTAGTGATGCACACGCAACCACTAATCACAAATACTCCTTCTTAACACAAGTCGGAGGCGGAGAAATCTCATACAAATGTTCTTACAACAATAAGAAATAGATACAAGCAAATACAATAAGGAAATACAATGCAAGTAAAGAACACTACTTTACAATTGCTCTTTTGGATGCTTGATCTTTGGTTGCTTGAAATGAACTTGGAGACCCTGATTTACAGCAGCAAATCGCCCCAAATGCCCTCAAGAAACCATGGCATTTTCCTCCTTCACGAGCTCCATTTAAAGCTTCAACCTCTCTTGGAAAATGTCGATCAGTCGACTGCTTGGGACCATTAGTCGACTGATGCCACTATTGTCATGAGACAACGGCTAGATCCACACTGGAAAAATTCAACGGATCCATCATCAGTCGACTGATCATGACCATCAGTCGACTGATCAAGCCTCCACTCATTGCTAGCCCGGTGATCAGTCGGTATCCGATGCGTAACGAACCGAGGCACCGGTCGGTGATCACCACGATCGTCGGCCGCTCGATAAATCATTTGACTTACTCCAATCGACTATCACATGGCACCAGTCGACCGATACACCTCAAACATGAGGTTTTAACCCAAGTATGGTGCCCCCATACTTGCTAGACCACCCTTAGCCTAGACCTAAGCCTTCTAGCCATCTCCATCAGCCTCATGCCTCTCGGATCCCTCCAAATCATCCATGACTTGTTCATCCATTGCGCTAGCCTTCAGATGCTTCCATCGTCTATGTCATGCTAACGGTGTCTACACCGCCAAGGCACATTGGACTTACGATGCAAAGACTCTGCTTGGACTTTACGCCGCCAACCATTGGACTTATTCTGCCAAGACTCCCGCTTGGACTTTACGTCACCAATATCAACCCCTTGGACTTCTCAAATTCCAAGACTCAAGCTTGGACTTTCCTTTGTCAACCCATGTTGGACTTTTCATGCCAAGTACTCAAGACTTGGACTTTACCTTGCCAAGACCCATGCTTGGACTTTCCATGCCAAGACCCATGCTTGGACTTTTCCTTGCCAAGACCCATGCTTGGACTTTCCCAAATGCCAAGTGTCCCACTTGGACTTTTCATGCCAAGTACCCAAGACTTGGACTTTTCCATGACAATCACATTGTCATATGTTTTTGTCGAACATCAAAACATCTCTCGAGTCAAGCTCGAGTCCTAGTTAATCATGACCTAGGTCGATTGCACCAACAATCACCCCCTTTTTGATGTTTGAAAAAAACTAAACAAACCATTGAGTTAGAACACTAACTCAAATCCCTTACCAATTATCCCAAATTGGTAAATTTACCTTCTCCCCCTTTTTGACTAACATCAAAAAGGTTCTCTCCAAGGAGGTCAATGTCTCATGTCCCAATGAGATCTTACAATCTCCCCCTTGGTCCAAAAATACCTAGGATGCCTACCATCTTCCTAGTGATAAGTCCCATATCACTCAAGAGAGGCAATCCTATACACTCTTCCAATTTCCAAATTGAATTTCTCAAAAACCCATTTTCCCCCTCATGAGGAAAAATACCATCCATCATCCCATGATGGATACCTCCCCCTAAAGGCTTGCTCCCCCTTGACCATTGCACCAATAATGTCCTTGAGAAGTCCCTAAGCCAATAGGAACTCTAAACCATCAAAAGTAAGGTTCAAAGTTCAAACATGAACTTTCCTATACCTTAAATTTGATACATAATCCTAACACCTCTCCTAATCCATATCCAATGGATTTTCACCCTTTATAATGCTTCCCAAAGCATATCCTAGGGTTAGGAGTGGTTAGAGACCTTAACTGTAGCTGAACACGGGCTAAACAAACCTTGTTTTCCCGAAATCAGCATTGGCAGTCGACTCTCTCAGCTACCAGTCGACTACCACCATCATCAGTCGACTGCCACCCAGGGCAGTCGACTGATAACTGAAATATAAGAATTTCAGTTATCAGAAACCAAATTTGGAAAATCATAAGTAATTCTATGTATATCGAAAAATCATGAAAATTCATACGTATATTACTTATAGTCAATACAATGGGTGAAAAATGATAGATCCAAAAGTGAATAAAAACTTCTAAGTTTTAGCTTACTTTGTATCAATCTTATCAATGGTGATTGCTATCAAAAGATAGACTTCACCAAGGTTTTTTAAAATGATTTTAAAATGTTTTTAAAACCTTATTTTGGATCATATTCCTTGCGCTCAATGTACATGACTTGTACACAAGCTTTCCCAATGATCCACCACTCATATAAGATGAGTTTTGGTTCATCTAGATGCAACAACTATGTACCTTGAACTTAACTCATATCCTAGCATCTCACATGTATCTAGGGTGTATAAATATACATACATGTCGATGTAATGTGAGATGTGGGTTTTGGTTACCTTAATCTAGGGCCTCATGCATTTTCTAAGGCAACTCTACTTGATTCCCTTATACATGGGACTTCAAGTCATGCCAATTGTCCTTAACTCAATTTTAATCAAATGCATGAATGATTATGACATTAATGATGATATAAATAAGCATATGCTCATAATCATGATTCATGGCATAAGATGAAATCTAAAAACACATGTCATTTAATCCTTAATCCTAAACATGATCATGACATATAAATGATAAAAATAAACATGATGTCATGGCATGTTATATGACAAACAAAGCATGACATATAAAAAGTATAGGTATAATAATACCTAAATTTTAATATTAATTGTCATTTGTTATAATTATACTTATTTTGCCATATTACTACTAATCTCCCAAGTGTGCCAAAAATCCAAAATGACACACTAACCTCTAAACCTAAATTGTGCCAATTTAATTGATTTTTCATAATTCCAAAAAAATGTATTGGCACCTCCTAAAATCTTTTAGGATCATAATATCAACCTTATTTCCAAGGTACCTATAACCTTGAAAATTACCTAGAGTGCCACCTTTGCCATGGTTGAGTTAACTACCCATCCAATCAAGGTTGGCACACCCTAAACTCATCTAGCGTGAATCAATCACGCTCTTAGGAACCCAAAACCTATTTGAGCTCCTAGGGTTTACTAGGTATTCCTTAGGGATAACCTCTCTAAATACCTTCCTAATGACCCTCCTAGGCTTGTTAGCCTTGGTCATTGTGGTCTTACCTAGGTTGACTCTAGGGGTAACTCCTCTTGCAACCTTCTTAGTGGCCACCCTAGGTTTCCTTGAAACCCTAGCCACTAGGCACATACCTTGGTCAACTCTAGGGATGACTTCCCTATTGACCTTGGTCTTTTTAGACCTAGTTTGTGTTCCATAATCAAATGGAATACTATGATAAGCCACCTTAGGCTTAGGTTTGTGACCCAAACCCTTCTCGCCCTTGGTTGACTTTTGTTTCTTAAGTCCTAGGTGTTGACTCTTGGTCCTAGACCCTCGACTTTGACCATTTGACCCTTGAAATTGATTTTGCATCTTCTTGAGGGTCTTTTCTAATTTCTCAAGCCTTGATCTCAAGGCTTGGTTTTCCAATTCTAATTGCCCAATTTTAGAATTTTGATTTAATCCTTGGGCATGGTTCTTCCTAGTCATATGTCGAGTGCATTTCAGATTAAGACCTAGGTGCTCTTGGACCTTTCTAATTGTCTCCCTAGGTAGAATTAGTCTAGAATTATTTGACCTAGGGTTGTCCTTAGATAAGATATTTTTAAGGACATTAGTCCCAAATTTCTCCTTATTCCTAAGGTGAATATTCTTAGCTCCTAGGAAAAAATGTTTGTTGCTCCTAGCATGCTTTTCATGATAAATAGCAAGTAAATTGAAATTCCTAGCATACTTTTGTCTATTAACTAAAATAGGAGCATTATTAAAATATACCTTAGGGTTTGCCTTAGTGGCTCCCCCTACTTGTGATGCTCTCCTTTGAGTCTTCTTCTCCCCCTTTGGTCATTGATTCCGGTAGTGTCCCGATTGCCAGCATTTGAAGCAAGTCACTTGCTCCTTGCTTTTGGTTGTTAGGGGACCGACATCCTTAACTTTTGGTGCCGGTGGAGCTTTTCTTACTCTCTTTGGGCATTTGCTCTTGTAATGCCCACTTTCCCTACACTCAAAGTAAATTATATGATTTTTATTTAAACCTAAATTGCTTGAGTTACCTAGGGTATTTGTGGTGGTGATTGGAGTGGGTTCCTCATCCCTCCCGGAGGTTGAGGCTTCTTCTTGATTTTGTTCTAGCTCTGGTGTGGATGGTCTCTCCTCCCCCTCAATCCTTGAAGTGGAGGCTTCTTACACCGATCCGGAAATTAATTCCCTATCCACTTCCGAATCCTCAAGCTCTTTAGATGATGATGTACTTGCTTGAGCTTGAGAGGGTGAGCACTCCTCTTCTTCTTCTTCTTCTTGGATTGATGATGAATTTTCATGAAGCTTGGCCAAATCACATCATAACTCCTTGGCATCCATGCACTCACCTAGGCTACACAAGAAGTCATTAGGAATTAAATCAAAAATGAAATTGATTACCTTCTTGTTTTTCTCAAATCTTTGGAGTTGATCTTCACTTCATTTCTTCTTCTTGAGGAAGCCACCATTTGGTCCTTTTGGATATTCGAATCCTTCCATCAAAATGGACCACTCCTCAAGGTCTCTCATCATCAAAAAGTTTTCAATTCTCACCTTCTAAGAACTGAAACCTTCTCATCCATAGAAGGCATAGGGAATTGGGGTGTTGATATCTCATCCCAATTGTTTTTCCAACTCCATCTTCACGCTCTAGCGTGCTCCCTCAGTTGTTAAACTTTGAAGAGCAGCCTCGCTCTGATACCACTTGTAGGGGATCGTTGGAACGCTAGAGGGGGAGTGAATAGCGTCGTGCTATGCGTCGATGGAATGCGTTCGCGTGTTCGTCAATAATTTTTGTTAGCACACAGTGGAATAATAATAATAAAGCAATAACGAATATACAAACACGCAAACACACAAGTATTTAACATGGTTTGGAACCGAACGGTTCCTACTCCATGGATCGAGCTCTAAAGAGCTCTAGTGATGCACACGCAACCACTAATCACAAATACTCCTTCTGAACACAAGTCAGAGGCGGAGAAATCTCGTACAAATGTTCTTACAACAATAAGAAATAGATACAAGCAAATACAATAAAGAAATACAATGCAAGTAAAGAACACTACTTTACAATTGCTCTTTTGGATGCTTGATCTTTGGTTGCTTGAAACGAACTTGGAGTCCCTGATTTGCAGCAGCAAATCGCCCCAAATGCCCTCAAGAAACCATTGCTTTTTCCTCCTTCACGAGCTCCATTTAAAGCTTCAACCTCTGCTGGAAAACGCCGATCAGTCGACTGATGCCACTGTTGTCGTGAGACAACGGCTAGATCCACGCTGGAAATATCCAACGGATCCATCATCAGTCGACTGATCATGACCATCAATCAACTGATCAAGCCTCCACTGATCGCTAGCCCCGATGAAGTCGGATTTCTTGCGCGAAAATCGGCACGGTCGGATCGATCACACGATCATCAATCGCTCGGCTAATCGATCGCCCTCCTCTGCGATCGATACTATGACACTTCCCGCCAAACCCTGTTGACTTACACATGAGGTTTTAACCCAAGTATGGTGCCCCCATACTTGATAGACCACCCTTAGCCTAGACCTAAGCCTTCTAGCCATCTCCATCAGCCTCACGCCTCTAGGATCCCTCCAAGTCATCCATGACTTATTCATCCATTACGTTAGCCTTCAGATGCTTCCATCGGCTATGTCATGCTAAAGGTGTCTACATCGTCAAGGCACATTGGAATTACGCTGCCAAGACTCCGCTTGGACTTTACGCCGCCAACCATTGGACTTATGCTGCCAAGAATCCCGCTTGGACTTTACGCCGCCAATATCAACCCCTTGGACTTCTCAAATGCCAAGACTCAAGCTTGGACTTTCCTTTGTCAACCCATGTTGGACTTTCCATGCCAAGTACTCAAGACTTGGACTTTACCCTGCCAAGACCCATGCTTGGACTTTCTATGCCAAGACCCATGCTTGGACTTTCTATGCCAAGACCCATGCTTGGACTTTCTATGCCAAGACCCATGCTTGAACTTTCCCAAATGTCAAGTGTCCCACTTAGACTTTTCATGCCAAGTGCCCAAGACTTGGACTTTCCCATGACAATCACATTGTCATATGTTTTTGTCGAACATCAAAACATCTCTCGAGTCAAGCTCGAGTCCTGGTCAATCATGACCTAGGCCGATTGCATCAACAAAAGCAAGCAATAAGCAAGAGTTCAAAGTCATTTGTTGTAAAGTTTTTCTTTATGCATTTCATTTCGTCTTTGTATTTGATTATACATTTTTGTATTACTTTGTAATTACTTGTACGAGGTTTCTCCACCTCTGACTTGTTGTCGAGAAGGAGTTTTAGTAGTGGTGTGTTCATCACTCAAGCTCATTGAGCTCACCCCGTGGAGTAGGAACCCTAAGATTCTGAACCACGTATATCGTTGTGTATTGTGTGTGCTTGTATATTTCTTTTGTGTTTGTATTCGTATTTCCGCTGCGCATACTAACGAATTGTAGAGACAAACATGCAAGAACGATCAAAGTCCATCAAGCACAAATTGGGTTATTCAACCCCCCTTCTAGCCGGGCCATGATCCTCCAACAAGTGATATCAGAGCGAGGAGTTTGTCATCGAACTCACCGCTGCGACAACAACCAAAATGGTCGGCATCAATATCCAACCGCCGAAATTCAAAGGAGAATTCTCATGGTGGAAGAAATGGATGGAGGTATACTTCGAAACCGATTTCAATTCTATGCTAATCATTGAAAATGTTTTTGATGTGCCTAGGGGTGAAGACAACAAGCCGTTAGTAAAATCAAGATGGACCGAGGAGCAATGGTAATAATCCAAAACAAACGTTAAGGTAATGATTATGTTAGTAAAATTAATACCTAACAATATTTTGTCCAAGCTAGGTGAATATCGGGATGCAAAGGATTTGTGGAATAAGGTGGTCAAATTCCACAAAAATCCCGAACTGGCCCAATCGGAGAAGGAGGCTGAAGAAGTATGCTTATCCTCTCGAGCCCAAGGAGAAGCAAACTCATCCTCATAAGAAAGTGAGGACTTGAAAGTTGAGAGATGCTCAACATCCGGATCGGTAGAAGAGGTGGAAGAAGTGGAAGAAGCATCCACTATTGGTGCAATCGGACTCGAGTTTGACTCGAGCGGTATTTTGATGTTAGACGAAACGTATGTCATGGGAAGACCAAGTGTGTAGCCTTGGCCACATAAGTCCAAGTTGTGTAACCTTGGCGGTGAAAGTCCAACATAGGGTTGACATGGGAAGTCCAAGTGTGTAGCCTTGGTAATGGGAAAGTCCAAGCTTGAATCTTGGCATTTGGTTAGCTTGATAAAGCATTGGCAAGTTCATTGTCTCATGCCTTGGGTCCTTGAGTCGGTGAAGGATGGTATTGTAGAAGTCGTGCACTTGGTGCATCCGAGGGACCGTGGGGCGAGGAGCATTGGAGTGAAGGCAAAGGAAGTAGACTTCAGGGCGAGACACGAAGGATAGCACTGGAGGAGCCATGGGCTTAGTGCATCTGAGGGACATGGTCGGACGAAGAGAGCTTCAGTGAGAGACTCCATGGGGAGATGAGAGTTGAGCTTGGCTAAGTTGTTGAGATCGAGTGTCGGATGCCCAAACATTGGTGTTTGAGGTTTACTCGAAGGTCGGATGCTCAAACAAGTGTTTGTTTGAGGTTTTATTCGACAATAGTCGACTGGTATAAGTACTAGTCGACAGCTCTGAGTCGATTGATTGTCGATCGGTGTTCGACTTATGTATTTCTGGCCCAGAAGTCGACTGTTAGGGTTTGGCAGTCGACTGTTGCACCATCAGTCGACTGCCAAGGGATGGCAGTCGACTGATCAAGATGGTCATGGGAACAGAAGGTTTGAAAGTCGACTGATTGCCTGGATAACTCAACTGATGATTATGTCAGTCGACTGATGGGCATGATCATTCGACTGATGGAGGATCCATTGGAACTTGTCCAGCGTGGATCGAGTCATTGTGAGACAACGACTATAGGAGCAGTCGACTGATGGTCATGAGCAGTTGACTGATCGACGCAGAATCAGCCTGAGACAAGCATAAATGGAGGAGCTTGGGGAGGATTTCCATAGCGATATTTAGGGTGATTTTGGAGGGGAATTGTTGCTGCATTCCAGACCTTCAAGAGAAAACCAAAGCAAGCAATAAGCAAGTGATCAAAGCAAAGTGTTGTAAAGTATTCTTTATTTGTATTTCATATTGTCTTTGTATTTTGCTTAAACTTTTGTATTGCATCTTGTAATTGCTTGTATGAGGTTTCTCCACCTCCGACTTATTGTCGTGAAGGAGTTTGAGTAGTGTCGTGTGCATCTCTAGAGCTTATTCAGCTCGCCCCGTGGAGTAGGAACCCTAAGATTCTGAACCATGTATATCGTGTTGTTCTTGTGCTTGTGTATTTGTCTTTACATTTGCATTTGTATATTGTATTTCAGCTGTGCATATTTACCGAATTGTAGAGACGAGCGAACGATTTCCATCGAGCACAAGTTTGGGCTATTCACCCCTTCTCCTCTAGCTGGGCCACGATCTTCCAACAAGTGGTATAAGAGCGAGGAGGTTGTCATTGTAAAATACTGAAAAAAAAATTAAAAATAAAAATAATAAAAAATAATAATAATAAAGCATGGTTAGAGATTTAATTCAATCTGACCTAGCTTTAAGATTTATGGGTTTAATTTAAGTGGATCTAGACTTGACTTATAAGGATTAAACCCAAACCCGTTAGTAAAACTCGATCCGTTTACTTCTCTAAACGCCCAACCATTTACTTGTGCGTTCTTCTGTTTCTCATCGCAACTCAACTTCTTCCGTTTCTTCCCAATCGCAACCTTTCTCTTCCAGCCGATGCACGCGACTTCGTCTCTTCCAGCCGACGCGCGTGACCTTTTCTCCTCCAACTGGCGCGATCGCTGTCGCTCGAGCCCAGCATCGCCGCCCTCCTCACCTTGCTTGACCGCTGCCCTCCAACTAGTGAGCCAACCTTCGTCGGCCATTTCCTCTGCCTCACAGCTCGATCGATTCCAATTTTGGAGTGTTTTCTCACCAGATCATGATCTTGAGTGTCCTCACCTCGATCTCTAGAGCGGAATCTCTGTTGCCCCTCTTCCACTGCGGGATTTTTTTATCTTCGCTGCCGGATTGACAGCCATGCCGTCGTTCACGATTTCCACTGCCTCTCCCTCGCCACGGCCCGTAGCTGACGATGTGCGTCGCCGCCGCGCCTTCATCATGCCTCTCCTCGCCTCGCGGCGGTGATCGCGCCGTCGCCGTCGCCATCTTTGCCCTCGATCGATCATCCCTCCATCGTGTCAATTGACGCCTCTGCCAGTGGTTCCACAGTGAGATCGAAGGAAGAAAAGGGCTGGTAGCTATTCATCTTTTGCGACGACTCCGGGTCTAGGGCACCAAGTTCCTTGATGCCAACTTTCTCTCGATCGATGGCCCTACGTTTGTGCCTGATTCCTCTTATTTGTCGGTGACATTACACGATCTGAATTCCGGTCACTACTGAAGATCCTAGGGTCTCCGATCAGCGAATTGACCATTCTGGTTTTCTACAGCATCTACACCCAATATCTGGTATTAATCTTGCATCTGCCTATTTGTTTTATCCTATAATTAAGAGGGTTATAGATGGATAGATCAATGGGGTGAACTTGTATACTAAATGACTTCAGATGCTAAGAAATTTCTGCAGTGGGGGTGTTCTCTCCAAGTCGATGGTATTATTGGGTATCAAGAAGAAGTTGTGGCCAGAGATAGTGATCCATTCCTACGTGCTTGGGTAAGTTTTTCATCGGTTTATCTGATGCTTGGATTGTGATTATGTAATGAGATAGAGCTAGAATGGAATTGGTAATATCTGTGGTATATTTCACTGATTAGGGGTGCGAATGAACAAGTATGAATTATGGTTGCATCAATCTAATCACCATATTTTGATACTTAAACGGTGGATCCAGAAGCTATGCAATTGAGGATAAGCAAGGTGAGTTAATCTGAATGTTTGTGGATAATTTTGTATTGATTCAATAATTTATAGCAAATGAAAAGGGGTATGTTGCAATGATTAGGTTAAATGGATAACTAGATCAATCTAGTTGATCGGGATATGAAGTCATGTAGCATTCGATTCGATCACTTGATGTATAATAGAACTTAATATTTGTTCATGTTGTCTTGCAAGACTTTGATTAGTGACAGATGCTTGTACGCTTGGATAGCGAGCGGAGCTATTTAACAGGTGGGTAATTTCCTACCTGGTCCGGGTAGATGTATTGCATTCAGATTTAGTCATAGATATGAGCATGTTAGGTGTTCATATTATCTTGACCCTGCTCTTTTTATCGTATGCTTGATCCTTTACCGTTGGCTATTAACTCCATTGTTGATATCATGTTATTTTACCATGATTAGGAGTTATACATATAGGTGATGTAAGTAACTTAGAATTTGTTTAAGTTAAGTGAAAATAGTAAAGTCCGGATGACAATCTGATTGTACATTGGGCAAAAAGGTCATCCGTATTTAGATAATGTCTTGAACCTAGGGCTAGTTCTAGTACCCTTAGGTTGCATGTTACCACCGACCATATATTGTGTAAATGGTCAGGGGAATGATACTTAGTGTGTCGCTACGGATTGGTGGTCCTAGCTTGTTATAATCAGATGAGTACGACTCTCTACAAGATAGAGAGTGTGTCCATCAGTGGAGTACGACTCTCTACAAGATAGAGAGTGCGTCGATTAGATTAGTATGACTCTCTACAGGATAGAGAGTATTATGATCGGTTGAGTACGACTCTCTGCAGGATAGAGAGTGCGTTGATCTGGTTAGTATGATTCTCTGTAGAATAGAGAGTCTATGGTGGATGTCTGTATGTGAGACATTGCATTCATGCATTTGCATGCACGCTGGCGATGAGGTCTCCCTTGTGGTTGAGAGTGTCGCCAGTTATCCTGCCTCCACGGTTACTCATAGGAGGAGTCACCCGTGTAAGGGCAGAGCATTGTGGTGCCGCACTCTACCACTATAGACGCTAGTAGTTGGATTTGCGTGTCGTAGTCATACGTGTGTGGCACTCGACCACTCATGGGTAGTGACTGTCGGAGTGGCCAATAGCAGGGACCCCCATCGTGTAGCTTGCTCTTTACGCTTATATGCTACTCGATCATACTGCCCACTCGGCCACTCGAGAGTAGTGGTTGGTGTTGAGTTGGGACAGTTGTCATGCTTGAGCCACCGAGGCCACACTGGGGTCGTGGTAGCTTTAGGGTGAGCCGAGATGACCATGCATGTTGCATTGCCGACTTATGGCATTTTTGCATATTGCCATATATATACATATATGCATGTATATATATATATATATATATATATATATATATATATATATATATATATATATATATATATATATATATATATATATATATATACATATATGCATGTATATATATATATATATATATATATATATATATATATATATATATATATATATGAGTGTGATTATTATAAAAATATAGAGTCAGTCTATATATATATATATATATATATGCTTATTGTGATGTTGCATTTGATTGTATTATGTTTCTTGGGTGTACATCATATTCATGCATGTTTCTTGCATTGGTTATACAATTGTGTCGGATACTGGTATGGGTTGGACAGACCATTAGATACCTTGACCTGTAGCTAGAGTATATTGTGAGTTGATCTACTCTTCCTGTTATATATATATATGTTTGATATATGTTCAGGTTGGATCAGAGTAGCGTAGCAGACTTCAGGTATGTCTGCATTTTTATGTTGTTTATTTGGTTAGACAGTATATGCTTGTATTTATATACTATGCTGATATACCTGTTGTACCTTTAGAGTATGTTGTTGAAAATACATGTGATATGGCATATATACATGTTTTTCTATTACCTGCTGAGTTTTACTCACCACCCCCCACGGACCACAGGTTTCATGCCTGAGTAATGGTAGAAGACTTCGTGACGGTTTGGAGCACCGCCGGCTGACATCGTCTCATCTCACCTCCGAGGCTCCCGTGTCTGTTTTGGATTTTCCATATGTCTTGTTTTGCATTCGGAGTTTTCATGATGTTATGTATTATGTGATGTACGCACATGTTGGTGCGGGTTTTGTCGAGGTTTTCTTTATGTTATGGTGTTAGTCATACCGGTATGCATGTGTAGCATTGTATTGTTGTTGTATCGTTCCGCTATGTATTTGTTGTAGTAGTTTGTTATGTTGTTGTGTTTTTATTTGTTATGTTATTGTTATTGTGGGCCTACGGGCCTTGTATTAACCCGAAATGTTGCCACGTACAGGGGAGGTGTCGTCCGTTTGATTTTTGGCTCGGTATGCTCTCGGGGCGTGACAGTCATCGGACTCACCGCCACGACAATCAACCGAAATGGTCGGCATCAACATCCAACCACCAAAATTCTAAGGAGATTTCTCATGGTGGAAGAAACGAATGGAGGTATACTTCAAAACTGATTTCGAAATGATGCTAACAATTGAAGATGGTTTCGAAGTGCCTAGGGATGAAGAAGGGAAGCTTATCACAAAATCAAAATGGACCGAGGAGCAACAACAACAATTCAAGACAACATTTAAGGTAACAAAAATGTTAGTGAAATTAATACCTAACCATATTTTGTCTAGACTAGGTGAATATAGGGATGCGAAAGAATTGTGGAATAAATTGATCTGATTCCATGAAAATTCTGAACCGACACAAGTAGATAAGGAAGCTGAGGAAGAGCATTCATCCTCCCATGCTCAAGAGGAAGAATTGCCATCAACATCGAAGAGTACAAATGAATTGGAGGAATCCTCCACCTCTAGCATTAAGGGGGAGGAGAGATCTTCTATCCCGAAGCAAGAACGAGAAGAAGCATCTACATCTGGGAGAAGAGAAGATCAAGAGGCTTCTACCACCCTAGGTAACTCAAATGCAATTCATAATAATAAAGATCACATAATTTGCTTTGAGTGTAGGGAGAAAGGGCACTACAAGAGTAAATTCCCAAAGTTAGCCAAGGAGAAAGCACCGGCACCAAAAGTCAAAGGATGCTGGAGTCCTCGCTAAGAAAAGCAAAGAGCACATTGTGTGCTTCAAATGCAACCAAAAGGGACACTACCGAAGCCAATGCCCTAGGGGGAAAAAGAAACCCCAAGAAGGAGCTACACAAGTAGGTGGAGCTTCCAAAGCAAACCCTAAGGTATACTTTAATGCACCTTCTAGTTCTAGGATTAAAAATCATGCTAGAAGTTATTTTAGTACTCTTGAAATTGTTAATGAAATGCATGCTAGTAGGAATAAATATTATTGTTTAGGTGCCAAGCATGTTGATTTAACTAAGGACAAACCTAGAACCAATAACACTAGACCTATTTTACCTAGGGAGAGTATTAGGAGAATAGAAGAAAATCTAGGCATGAACCCTAAGAAGGGTAGACACATACCTAAGAAGAAGAATTTTACCCAAAAGATTAATGAAAAATCAAATTTGGGGAAACTAGAATTAGAGAACCAAGCTTTGAGGTCAAGGCTTGAAAAACTAGAGAAGACCCTAGCAAAAATGACAAACTCATTTAAAGGGTCAAAGGAACAAAATTTAGGACCTAGGAGACAAGAATCGGTTAAGGGCAAGAAAGGTTTAGGTCACAAACCTAAGCCCTACCACAATGTTTCATTTGATTATGGAACTAAATCTAGGTCTAGAAAAACCAAGGTTAATAGGGAAGTAATCCCTAAGATTAACCATGGTGTGTCTATAGTGGCTAAAAATTCAAGAAAATCTAAGGTATCCACTAAGAAGGTTACTAGGGAAGTAATCCCTAAGGTTAACCTAGGAAAGATCCAAATAACTAAGGCTTCAAAGCCAAAAAGGGTCATTAGGAAGGTATCTAGGGAAGTTATCTCTAGTGAATACCTTGTTAACCCAAGGAGCTCCAATAGGTATTGGGTTCCTAGGAGCGTGATTGATTCACTCTAGATGGGTTAGGGTGTGTCAACCCTAAGTGGATAGGTAGTTAACTTAACCATGGGAGAGTTGACACTTTAGGATGTGCTAATGTGTTTTGAGAAATTGAAAATTGATTAAATTGGCACAACTAGGGTTAGAAGTCATGGTGTGTCATTTTGGATTTTTGGTACACTAGAGGGATAGTTGTTATTAAGGCAAAATGGATTTAATCTTAGAAATGGAAATTTGAGCTTAACACTTAGGTATTTTATACCTTAGTATTTTATACTTTCCATGATTTATTTGTCTTGCCATGTCATGACATCATATTTATTTTTATCATATAAAATGTCATGATAATACTTAGGGTTAGCTAAATGTCATGTTATGCTTAAGCTTATATCACATGTCATGACATCATGATTATTGGCACATGCTTTTATTCTTGTCATCATTTATGCCATAATCATTATTCATGCATTAAATAAAATTGAGTTAAGGACTATGACATGATTTGAAGTCTCATGCATAAGGGAATCAAATAGAGTTGTCTAGCATATGCATGAGACCCTAAATAACCAAAACCCACATCTCACTAGAACACTTGACTTGTATATGTTTCATACACTTAGATACAAGTGAGATGTTAGGAAAAGGAATTTAAGGTTTTAAAATCATTTCAAAATCACTTTGAAAAACCTTGGTGAAGTCTATCTTTTGATAGCAATCACCATTGAATGAGGTGATACAAAGTAGTGCTAAACATTGAAAATTTCAATGGATTTGAACTTTGTGTCAATCTCACTAGTTTATGGGTATTTTATTTTTCTAATATTTTTCACCCATAATGTTTGTAATAAGTAATGTACGTATGAATTTTCAAGATTTTCCAAATTACTTATTTTTACTTATGAATTTCGAAATTTCGATTCTGAAACCTGATTTCTACAAAATGCATAAATCAGTCGACTGCCTTGAATGGCAGTCGACTGATGTCAATGTCAATCAATTGGTAGCTGAGAGAGTCGATTGACAATGCTGATTTCGGGAAAACAATATGTGTTAGGCCCATGTTCAGCTACTTCTTGGTTCTCTAACTGCTCCTAACCCTAGGACATGCTTTGGAGAGCATTAGAAAGGGTGAAAATCCATTGGATATGGATTAGGAGAATTGTTTAGAGTGTGTATCGAATTAAGGGAGGTGCAAGTTAAATGTTGAATCTTTGCCCTTAATGTCGAATGCTTAGTGTTCCTATTGGCTTAGGGACTCTCCAAGGACATTGTTGGTGCAATGGTCAAGGGGGAGTAAGCCTTTAGGGGGAGGTTATCCATCTTGGGATGAAGGATGTGTTTTTAGACCAAGGGGGAGATTGTAAGATCTTATTGGGATATGAGACATTGACACCCTTGAGGGCCTTTTTGATGTAAGTCAAAAAGGGGGAGAAGTTAACAATTGGGGTTAGTTGGAATTCTCAAAGGTGAGAATTGCCAATTGGGGATAATTGGTAGACTTGAGTTAGGGCACCTAACTCAAAGGTATTTGGGGTTTTGTCAAACATCAAAAAGAGGAAGATTGTTGGTGCAATCGGACTCGAGTTTAACTCGAGCGGTATTTTGATGTTAGACAAAATGTATGTCATGGGAAGACCAAGTGTGTAGCCTTAGCCACATAAGCCAAGTTGTGTAACCTTGGCAGTGAAAGTCCAACATGGGGTTGGCATGGGAAGTCCAAGTGTGTAGCCTTGGCAATGGGAAAGTCCAAGCTTGAGTCTTGGCATTTGGTTAGCTTGATAAAGCATTGGCAAGTTCATCGTCTCATGGCTCGGGTCCTTGAGTCAATGAAGGATGACATTGCAGAAGTCATGCGCTTGGTGCATCCAAGGGACCATTAGACGAGGAGCATTGGAGTGAAGCCAAAGGAAGTAGACTTCAGGGTGAGACGCGAAGGATGGCACTGGAGGAGCCGTGGCCGTAGTGCATCCGAGGGACGTGGTCGGACGAAGAGAGCTTCAATGAGGGACTCCATGGGGAGATGAGAGTTGAGCTTGGTCGAGTGGCTGAGATCTTGTGTCGGATGCTCAAACATTGGTGTATGAGGTTTACCCGACGGTCGGATGCTCAAACAAGTATTTGTTTGAGGTTTTACCCGACAACAGTCGACTGGTATAGGTACCAGTCCACTGCTCCGAGTCGACTGATTGTCGATCGGTGTTCGACTGATGTATTTCAAGCCCAGCAGTCGACTGCTAGGGTTTGGAAGTCGACTGTTGCACCATCAGTCGACTAATCAAGGTGGTCGCGGGCATAGAAGGTTTGAAAGTTGACTGATTGACTGGATCACTCGACTGATGGTTATATCAATCGACTGATGGACATGATCAGTCGACTGATAGAGGATCCGTTAGAACTTGTCCAGCGTGGATCGAGTCGTTATGAGACAACGGCTACAGGAGAAGTCGATTGATGGTCATGAGCTATCGACTGATCGATGCGGAATCAGCCTGAGACAAGTATAAAAGGAAGAGCTTGGGGAGGATTTCCATAGCGATATTTCAGGTGATTTTGGAGGGGAATTGCTGCTGCATTCCAGACCTTTAAGAGCAAACCAAAGCAAGCAACAAACAAGTGATCAAAGAAAAGTGTTGTAAAGTGTTCTTTACTTGTATTTCGTATTGTCTTAGTATTTTGCTTATACTTTTGTATTGCATCTTGTAATTTCTTGTACGAGGTTTCTCAACCTCCGACTTGTTGTCGAGAAGAAGTTTGAGTAGTGTCGTGTGCATCTCTAGAGCTTGTTGAGCTCGCCCCATGGAGTAGGAACCCTAAGGTTTCAAACCACATATATTGTGTTGTTCTTGTGCTTGTATATTTGTCTTTACTTTCACATTTGTATATTGTATTTCCACTGTGCATATTAACCGAATTGTAGAGACGAGCGAACGATTTCCATCGAGGCCAAGTTTGGGCTATTCACCCCCCCCCCTCTAGCCGGGCCACGATCTTCCAACAAGTGGTATCAGAGTGAGGAGGTTGTCATCGGACTCACTGTCGCAACAATCAACTGAAATGGCCAGCATCAACATCCAACCACCAAAATTCGAAGGAGAATTCTCATGGTGGAAGAAACGGATGGAGGTATACTTCGAAACTGATTTCGATATGATGCTAAGAATTGAAGATGGTTTTGAAGTGCCTAGGGATGAAGAAGGGAAGCTCATCACAAAATCAAAATTAACCGAGGAGCAACAACAACAATTCAAGACAACGGTTAAGGTAAAAAAAATGTTAGTGAAATTAATACCTAACCATATTTTGTCTAGACTAGGTAAATATAGGGATGCGAAGGAATTGTGGAAAAAAGTGGTCTGATTCCACGAAAATTCTGAACCGACACAAGTAGAGAAGGATGCCGAGGAAGATCATTCATTCTCCCATGCTCAAAAGGAAGAATTGCCATCAACATCGGAGAATGAGGATGAATTGGAGGAAACCTCCACCTCTAGCATTGAGGGGGAGGAGAGATCTTCTATCCCGGAGCAAGAACGAGAAGAGGCATCTACATCTGGGAGAAGAGAAGATCAAGAGGCTTCCACCACCCTAGGTAACTCAAATGCAATTCATAATAATAAAGATCACATAATTTTCTTTGAGTGTAGGGAGAAAGGGCACTACAAGAGTAATTTCCCAAAGTTAGCCAAGGAGAAAGCACCGGCACAAAAGTCAAAGGATGCCGGAGTCCTCGCTAAGAAAAGCAAAGAGCACATTGTAGGATTAAGAAGCAAACCCTAAGATTTACTTTAATGCACCTTCTAGTTCTAGGATTAAGAAGCATGCTAGAAATTATTGTTAGGGCAATCAACCCATGGATGATGTGTTTTGATGTGTGTGGCAAAGGTTTAAGTTAGGTTGTTTATGGATTTGATATGTGTGTTGAAGTCGTGCAGGACTTAGTAATTCACACATGGTTAGCTTGACAAAGCATTGGCAAGATCACCATCTCATGACTCGATTCTTAAGTCGGTGAAGGATGGCATTGCGAAGCCGTGCGCTTGGTGCATCCGAGGGACCGCCGGACGAGGAGAATTGGAGTGAAGCCAAGGAAGCAGACTTCAGGGCGAGACGCGAAGGATGACATTACGAAGTCGTGCGCTTGGTGCATCCGAGGGACGTGGCCAGACGAAGAGAGCTTCAAGGCAAAGGACTCCAAGGGAGATGAGAGTGAGCGATTGTAACTCGGGATGGGGTAGCTCATAGGTGAACTTGGCCAAATGGCTAAGTCAAGTGTCGGAGGCTCAACCAAAGGTTGGTTTGAGGTTTTACCCGACACCAGTCGACTGCTATAGATAACAATCGACTGCTCTAGGTCAATTGGACTCAATCGGTGTTCGATGATTACGGCCAAGCGATCGACTACCAAGGATGGCGGTGATCGTATCGGCACCATCGATCATTGCCAAGGGATGACAGTCGACTGATCGAGGCAAGTTTGGGCACAGAAGCTTTGCAGTTGAGTGATCTCATCGACCACTCGACTATTAGCTCCATCAGTCGACTGATGGGAAGATCAGTCGACTGATGTGGGAGCCGTTGGTTGTAATCCAACGTGGATGAAGCCATTGCGAGGCAACGACTACAACAGCAGTCGACTGATAGCTGCATCAGTCAACTACTCAGTGTCCAACAGGAAGAATGACCTCTTCCCTATAAGAAGGGGCCTTGGGTCACTTGGGATGGTTAATGCTTCATCTCTAAACATACTCCCGAGTGCCTACACGATTTACTCCTCTTCCTTGTGTTTAATTTCATCTTATTGTAAGAGGAGAGATTCTTGTAAGAAAGGTTACCTCCACCTAGTTTAGTGCAAAGGAGAGATTAGTGATTGGTTTAGGTGTGATTCACCTGGAACGAATCATGGATTAGCGGCAAGGGTCGTGAACCACGTTACATCAACGTGTTAGCGTTTGTATTCTTTGTTTCTTTGCATTGTCTTTTATTATTCCGTTGCGCTAACCTTGTACGTAGATAATTAATCGATTGAACTCCACCATCTACGAAGAAGGCTATTCACCCCCTCTAGCCGACCACCGATCCTCCAACATGTGGTATCAAAGCCAAGGTTGCTTGTCACACGACTCACCGCCACAACAAGCACGACAACAAAGATGGCCGGCTCAAACATCCATCCACCCAAGTTCGAGGGCGAATTCGCTTGGTGGAAAAAGCGAATGGAGGTATTCTTCGAGACCGACTTCGATATAATGTTAATTATATAAAACGGTATCGAGTTGCCTAGGGATGAAGAAGGGGAGCAACTAGAGAAATCAAGATGGACCAAGAAGAAAAGGGAGGAGCACCTTGAGAATTCAAAAGAAAAACACCACTCTTCAATGTGCTCCCCCAACAAGAGATCAACCGAATTGGGGAGTGCTCAAGTGCCAAGGAATGTGAGAAAAGCTTGTAGAACTTCATGAGGGCACCTTCGAGGCAAAGCTTGCAAGAAGGGACCTCCTCCACTCACAATTAAGCAATATCAAATTAGATAAGGGAGAAAAGGTATTATCACTACACTCTAGATTCAAAGAGATAATAACTGATTTATCAAGTGTATGTGAAAAACTCTCCAACCGGGATATGATAATGAAGGCGATAGATTCATTCCCCCGGTCCTCAAAGTGGAGCTCTATGGTGGACTCCTTTTATATTTCAAAAATTCTAGAGGTAAGCACTCTAGAAGAGTTATTCTTCACCATGGAGCTTCATGAGACAAGACTTCAAGGTATAGTAGAAGAGCCAATCAAGTCATCAAGGGGAGTAGCACTTGTAGCGGAAAAAGGAAAGAAGAAGAAGAAGGAGATTGCACCGTCTTCATCCAATGAAGATTCCTCCTCTTCCTCCATGGATAGCAATGAGGAGGTCTACATGGTAAGAAAGGTGAGACGTGCACTTAAGAATTTTAAATTTAATAAATCTCATGATAGGGGAAGAAGGGCAAGGAGGAAGACCATTTGCTATAATTACCAAAGAGAGGGACACATAAGGGGTGAATGTCCTCTCTTGAACAAAAGCAAGGAAGAAAGAAGAAAGAAAGAAGACAAGAAGACAAGAAGAAGGGGAGCAAGAAAAAGGAAGAAGAAAGAAAAGCAAAAGAAAAATGGAAAGCCAAGGCACACAAAGCGACATGGGATGATCCATCCTCATCGGAGGAAGATCAACCCTTCACAAGCCTTGCACTCATGGGAATAGATGATTTGGACTCCACCTCCTCCGAGGAAGAAGAAAAAAGTTCAAGTGAGGAGAGCTCAAGTGAAGGGGGAGCTTCATCCTCATCCTCATCAGAATCGGAGGAGGAAGATATGGTAGGTATGGTAAGAAATCTTCCTACTCAAGAAATTGTTTCTATGATTTCTAGTCTTACTAGAGATTTATTTAGGAGTAAGAAGAAAAATAAATGCATGTTTGATCAAATTAAGGCCCTAGAAGAAAGACTAGCAAATGCATGCTCACATGATGATTATATGCCTCTTAATGTTTGTTGGGATATATACTGAAAAGTCTATCTTTTGTATGAACATCTTTATTTTTGAAATAAGAATCACATGATCATTGTTTGTATATTTATGGTTATGCATATTGTCTGATACATTACATTGCAGATAATATAGTGTGTAGTGTCACACGGGAGATCATGTTATCAGTTCCTTGTAGAGTATAAGTAAAGGCTCACAACTGAGATGGTTTTGGACAAACCATTGGTATGGTTGTAGTGTGATTTGGTATTGGTTTGTCTTGACAATAAAATTACACTACTACACTTTGTGTGTATTGAGAAGGACCGACTTAGAGGTGATTCAATTTATTGCTAACTACATAATTGAATTGGACCTCGGATATTATCGTGTACATGCTCTTAATCCCGTAATAATAACGGGCACATGTACTTAGTATTTATTTATTTGATTTACCAATGGGCGAGATTTATAGAGTAAATCGATAGGCTCGGTAAGTTGAGAAATGATATTATTTACATGGTGTGTTGTTGATTATAAGAGGAAACTATGTCCTATATATTAGGATGATGATGTCCCCTTGAGGAGCTCATAAGGATCATCATGTAAACCCTGCAGGTGGACTTGGTCTGGCATGATGATGAGGTTGAGTGGTACTACTCATGGAGTTAGATGTTAATTAATTAATTGTCAGTAAATTAATTAATTGATGAACATTTGAGATCTTAAACACGGGGAGATATTTATACAATTAATATATGGAGCCCATATTTATTTATGGGGGTTGGTGAGGTAGATCAATGATAATCCTCTAATGGAATGGATTATCATTAATGGATCGGATTTTATGTGGGTCGGATCCATTGGGTGGCCAAGATCCAACTCCTCCTCATGGTCCCTATTGTAGCCTATTAAAACCCTCATGAAAGCCTAGATACGACGATGGAAAATGAAACCCTAGATCCGACGGTGGAGATTGAATCTCTAGATCTGACGATGGAGATTGAAAGGAAGCTTAAGCCTAACTCTATAAAAGGAGGGCTAGGGCTTGGGCGGCAACTAATGGTTTTGGATGCTAGGGTTAGGGTTTGGCTTGGGGGCAAGGAGGAGAAGTGGTGTTAGGGTTTTGTCTCCTTGGTTGGCGGCACAAGAGGGTCTAAGGTTTGTTTTCCTTGGTTTTTCCCTCTTGGCCGACACACCACCATCTTCTTCCTAGGGCCGGCGGCGCCACCCTCTCCTCCTCTCCTTTGGTCGGCGGCAACAAGAGCTCCTCTTGTTGGCCGACATTCATATTCCATCACCCTCTCCTTGGTGACCAGCGGCAACAACAAAGAGGAGAAGGAGGTTTGTTCTTTCTCCAAAGGGATTGTATCCGAAACTAGATAGGAGAAGAAGGGAGCTTATTATCTTCCTTTGTTCAGAGCGAACAAGGAAAGGAAGATACGTGATCTAGGAGGCTTTATCTCTTAGAGGATCGTTGGCCACACAACGTCCAAGAGGAGGATAGGACATACGATAGAAGACCAAGAGGTAAACAAGAGGTATAATTCTTGTTTTGGTTTCTTTTTGTTTCTTTATATGATGTATGTAATTTCATGTGGCTAATTTACTTGGACCCCGAAGACAAACACAAAAATCGGCGATCCGTACATCATCTATTCCGCGGCTAGTCGAGGAAAAGAGTTAGGTTGCTTGAACAACTAGTTTGTTCAAGAGACCACTCTAATCGAATAACACGATGATGGATCGGTTGCTTGGGTAATCCATCTTCGTTTTGGATTAATTTTTTTTAATCCGGGGACGTAGATGGGATCACCACGCACAAGTGACCAAGTTGAAGTGGGAAGCGAAGCTTCGACCTTCAAGTGGTATCAGAGCCATGGTTTCTGAATTTGTGTGTTTAGGATTCAGTTACTTTTATGCACTTATCATATATTGTATATGCCGGATGATAGTAGGATATACGTAGGCTAACTTTTTAGTTGCAGGCATAAGATCCAACTATTATGGCCATATGAGTGTGTATGTGATTGGATATGTGTAATTGTAATATTATTTGAATCCTCAGGGTTGACGAGGCTAGTATTTAATTTTTGTAATTAAGTATGACATTGTTTAGCCACTCTTTTATTTTAGTTTACTTTCGATCTAGATTTCATATACCCTCCTTCATGGAGTATAGGATCGATGGATGTAAATTAAAATAAGTTTTCTCGGCTCAGATCTCCGTATGGCTTGTACATGGCGTAGGGAGGAGCGGATGAGATGGCGATATGACGGGAGACATATTGGAGAACAAAAGCCATAATAGTTGGAAAATATTTTTTTTCATATTTATTGCTTCTTGTTTGATATGCATGTCATGTACATGCTCTTAATCCCGATATAATAACAGGCACATGTACTTAGTATTTATTTCTTTGATTTACCAATGGGCGAGATTTATAGAGTAAATCGATAGGCTTGATAAGTTGGGAAATAATATTATTTACATGGTGTGTCATTGATTATAGGATGAAACCATGTCCTATATATTAGGATGATGATGTCCCCTTGAGGAGCTCATAAGGATCAGCATGTAAACTCTGCAGATGGACTTGGTCCGGCATGATGATGATGTTAAGTGGTACTACTCATGGAGTTAGATGTTGATTAATTAATTGACGGACATTCGAGATCTTAAACACGGGGAGATATTTGTACAATTAATATATGAAGCCCATATTTATTTATGGGGGTTGGTGAGGTAGATCAATGATAATCCTCTAGTGGAATGAATTATCATTAATGGATCAGATTTTATGTGGGCCGGATCCATTGGGTGGCCAAGATCCAACTCCTCCTCATGGTCCCTATTGTAGCCTATTAAAACCCTCATGAAACCCTAGATCCGACGGTGGAAAATGAAACCCTAGATCTGACGGTGGAGATTGAATCTCTAGATCTGACGGTGGAGATTGAAAGGAGGCTTAAGCCTAACTCTATAAAAGGAGGGTTAGGGCTTGGGCAGAAACTAATGGTTTTGGATGCTAGGGTTAGGGTTTGGCTTGGGCGGCAAGGAGGAGAAGTGGTGTTAGGGTTTTGTTTCCTTGGCCGGCGGCACAAGAGGGTCTAAGTTTGTTTTCCTTGGTTTTTCCCTCTTGGCCGACACACCACCATCTTTTTCCTAGGACCGGCGGCGCCACCCTCTCCTCCTCTCCTTTGGCCGGCGGCAACAAGAACTCCTCTTGTTGGTCAGCATTGATATTCCATCACCCTCTTTTTGGTGGCCGACGGCAACAACAAAGAGGAGAAGGAGGTTTGTTCTTTCTCCAAAGGAATTGTGTCCGAAACTAGATAGGAGAAGAAGGGAGCTTATTATCTTCCTTTGTTTGGAGCGAACAAGGAAAGGAAGATACGTGATCTAGGAGGCTTCATCTCTTGGAGGATCGTTGCCCACACAACGTCCAAGAGGAGGATAGGACATATGATAGAAGACCAATAGGTAAACAAGAGGTATAATTCTTGTTTTAGTTTCCTTTTATTTCTTTATATGATGTATGTAATTGCATGTGGCTAATTTACTTGGACCCCGAAGACAAACACAAAAACCGGTGATCCGTACATCATCTATTCCGCAGCTAGTCGAGGAAAAGAGTTAGGTTACTTAAACAAGTAGTTTGTTCAAGAGACCACTCTAATCGAATAGCACGATGATGGATCGGTTGCTTGGGTAATACGTCTTCATCTTGGATTATTTTTTTTTTTAATCCGGGGACGTAGATGGGATCGCCACGCACAAGCGACCAAGTTAAAGTGGGAAGCGAAGCTTCGACCTTCAATGTTAATGATGCATGTATTGAAGAAAACAAGGCCTTAAGGGAAAAGATAGATCATCTAACTAAAGCCCTAGAGAAATTCACAATAGTCTCCAATACTTTGAACATGATAATTGGGAGCCAAAGGACTAGTTTCAACAAGAAGGGCCTAGGATATAAGGGGACCAAGAATGATAAGGCCTACCATTGCCTAATTGCTAGGGGTCAAGCTAAAAATATAATGGTAGCTAGAAAATGGATCCCTAAGGAGTATTTGGTGAACCCTATTGGAAATAATCTATATTGGGTTCCCAAGTCCATCCTTAAGGGTTAGGAAAACCCTAGGATAGTCAACCATGAGTGAACTTATTTTATATCATGTAAGATGGTTGACTTATAAGGATGTGGGTGGTGATTTTTGATTTATAGTGTTGGGTGATGATAATGTGATCATAATATGGAATCATGAATATTGTTTGATTTATGATCATGATATGCAATAATATGTGATTTTATGATCATGATGGGTGTTTTAGGATATAGATACTTAACCTTGATAGAATTTCATGAAAATTGATGGTTAAGTATAATACCTTTCGGTACATCTCACATTCACCATAAGGATAACTTGATTGAAAAATATAGCATGGGTGAGATGTTAGGATGATACAAATGACTCACTTATGATTATAACATTTTGATGGGTCATTAGATGTATCATGACATAGTAATAATAGACCAACTATGGGGAAAGCATATGTTTAATTCATAGATATATTGTCCAAAGATCATGCTTGGATATTTCAAATGTTTTAAAACCATTTTATTTTTGATAATCTGTATGTTCATGTTTTAAAACAATTCAAGGCAAAACTAAGCTTTCAAGTTGATGAAAACTTTAGTGATTTTCAAACTTTTGAGTTTTTGCCAAATTTTCAAAAATAGGATGAATTTTCATGAAAAATTATTTTTCACTGATAAAGGGACTTATGAGAAATATGTTCCCCAAATTTCACGATTTTTCAAATTTCCTAGAATTTTTAATACATTTTTGAAATCGGGTTCCGAAATTAGAAAATTTTGAAAATTAGGTGTCAGTCGATTGATGCTCTGATTCAGACGACTGGTGTACTGTGCACGAGCACAGTAAACTGTTTTATTAGGTTTTGAGTTTGAATTTGGTTATTTTCTTCCCTAGACTTGATGTCATGCTTATATAACATATGGTAGATGTTTTTTATGGTGTCAAAGGGGGAGAAATATTAGGGTTTAAGTTAATCATGCTAGAGGGAATTAGCATGTGTTAAGGGGGAGTTGCATGTATTAAGGGGGAGTTGATATTCATGTTTGATATCCATGCTTTACATGCTTTCCTTCCTTATGTATTTTGATCAATGTTTCACCTAACTTAAACATGGTTGCCACACATCAAAAAGGGGGAGATTGTTAGGGCAATCAACCCATGGATGATGTGTTTTGATGTGTGTGGCAAAGGTTTATGTTAGATTGTTTGTGGATTTGATATGTGTGTTGAAGTCGTGCAGGACTTAGTAATTCACACATGGTTAGCTTGACAAAGCATTGGCAAGATCACCATCTCATGACTCGGTCCTTGAGTCGGCGAAGGACGACATTGCGAAGTCGTGCGCTTGGTGCATCCGAAGGACCGCCAGACGAGGAGAATTGGAGTGAAGCCAAGGAAGCATACTTCAGGGCGAGATGTGAAGGATGGCATTGTGAAGCCGTGAGCTTGGTGCATCCGAGGGACGTGGCCGGACGAAGAGAGCTTCAAGGCGAAGGACTCCAAGGGAGATGAGAGTGAGCGATTGTAACCCGGGATAGGGTAGCTCATATGTGAACTTGGCCAAATGTCTAAGTCAAGTGTCAGAGGCTCAACCAAAGGTTGGTTTGAGGTTTTATCCGACACCAGTCGACTGCTATAGATAGCAGTCAACTGCTCTTGGTCGATTGGACTCGATTGGTGTTCGACTGAACTGGTTCTGGCCGAATAATCGACTGCCAAGGGTGAAGGGCAAAGCTTCGCTTCCCACTTCAACTTGGTCGCTTGTGCATGGCGATCCTATCTATGTCCCCGGATTAAAAAAAATAATCCTTGACGAAGAAGGATTACCCAAGCAACCGATCAATCATCGTGCTATTCGATTAGAGTGGTCTCTTGAACAAACTTGTTGTTCAAGCAACCTAACTCTTTTCCTCGACTAGCTGCGGAATAGATGATGTACGGATCGTCAGTTTTTGTGTTTATCTTCGGAGTCCAAGTAAATTAACCATATACAATTACATACATAATACAAAGAAACAAAAGGAAACCAAAACAAGAATTATACCTCTTGTTTACCTCTTAGTCTTCTATTGTATGTCCTATCCTCCTCTTGGACGTTGTGTGGATAACGATCCTCCAAGAGTTGAAGCCTCCTAGATCACGATCTTTCTTTCCTTGCTCGCTCCGAACAAAAGGAAGAATACTCAAACCCGTCTTCTCCTATCTACCACCGACCACCAAGCCACCTATCTTGGATGTTGCCACCGGCCAAGGAGAGGAAGAAGGTAGATTGGGCGCCGACCAAAGATAATGGAAGAAAAGAACCTTTCTTCCTTACTTTACGGCCGGCTAAAGAGTAGAGAGAGAGGGAGGAGTCATCGGCCCACCTAGAGAGAGAGAGGGAGGCACCGCCCAAAAGGATGGAAAAGAGAAGAGAGTCCCAAGGTTGTTGTCGCCCACAAGGAGAAGCCAATACCCTAGCTCACCTCCAATCCTTGCTTGCCGCCCAAGCCAACTCCAAAAACCCTAACCCTAATTGGATTATCTCACCGCCCAAGCCCTTAGCCCTCCTTTTATAGAGCTAGGCTTAAGCCTCCTTTTAATCTCCATTGTCAGATCTAGGGATTAAATCTCCACCGTCGGATCTAGAGTTTCATTTTCCACCATCGGATCTAGGCTTCAAGAGGTTTCTAATAGGCTACAATAGGGACCATGAGGAGGAGTTGGATCTTGGTCACCCAATGGATCTGCCCAAAATAAAATCTGATCCATTAATGATAATTCATTCCACTAGAGGATTATCATTGATCTACCTCACCAACCTGTTGGTATTGCCCAGAAGCTCTGATACCATTTTGTTGGCAACCGTGCTATTTCTCGGAATGCTCATAGGCTCCCATGTCCCCGGATTAAAATTTTCACTAATGAAAACTAATCCGGATGGGATGAGTTTCCTAAGCACAACCAATTCGTCGTCGTGCTAACGACTCGAGCGATTGCTTGAACAAACTAGTTGTTCAAGCAACACAACTCTTCTAGTCGGTTAGCCGCGGAAGAGACGACGGACGGATCGCCGGTTTTTGTGTTTGTCTTCGGGGTCCATGATAATACAATATATATTCATATACACACATGTATAATCATCATATATAAGAACATGCTCAGATCTGAAATTAAAGTTATAAAACTTTTATACCTCTTGATCTTCTATCGTATGTCCTAACCTCCTTGTAGACTTCGTGTGGGCGAAGATCCTCCACAAGTTGAAGCTTCTTAGATCTTCTTCAATCCAAAGAATGAAGAACTCTCTTTCCCTTCTTGCTTGAGCCAACCACCAATCCACAAAGGATTGATGCCGCCGGCCCCAAGAATAGAGAGAACATAATGGAAACAACCAAGCAACCGAACTAGGGACAAACCCTAGCTCCTAGTGCCGCCGGCCAAGAGGAAAACAAAGGGAAAGAGGAATAGGTTGGGCACCACCAAAGGTATAGGAAAAAGGATAGGAACCGGCCAACACCCTAGGAAGAAGAAGAACACTTCCCCTATAGTTGCCACCTACCTTACCTTCCAAACCCTAGCCGCCCAACCAAGCTTCCTTTGGATTTCTTGCCGCCCAAGGTAGAGGAAGAGAAGGTAGTGGCCGGCCAACCCTTAGAAGGAAGAAGATGAGCCCTTCCCCTATAGTTGCCGCCCAACCATAACTTCCAAACCTAGCCGCCTAATCCAAAGAGCCAAACCCTAATCTAATTAGGGTTTCCTCCATAGGTGTCTTGCCGCCTAAGCATGGTGGAGAGGAGAGATCTAGGAGCTAGCCACCTCCAAGGAAGAAGACAAGCTCATCCATAGGTTGCCGCCCCTCTAGCTCCACCACCTTGGCCGCCCAACCTAAGGAACCAAAACCCTAATTAGGGTTTCCTCCTTGAGGTTGCTTGCCGCCCAAGTAATGCTAGGCAAAACCCTAATTTCCTTAGTATCCATCATGAACTATCCATCAAACTTAGTTGCCGCCCAACCCATGCTCCCTTATATAGAACTTAGGAGAAAATTGGTTATTGATGAGGTAGCCAAAAATATAGGAACTAATTCCCAATTTTCTTGCCGCCCACCTTATCCAACCTTTCCTCTCCCTTTTATATAGAGTTAGGTTTAGGCCTTGGTTTAATCTCCACCGTCGGTTCTAGGGTTTTAATCTCAACCGTCGGATTTAGAGATTTAATCTCAACCGTCGGTTCTAGAAAATAATCCCAACCGTCGGATCTAGAGATTTAATCTCAATCATTTGATCTAGACTTCATGAGGTTTATATAAGGCTACGATAGGGACCATGAGGAGGAGTTGGGTCTTGGCCACCCGATGGATCGGAACCACACAAACTTGATCCATCAATGATGTTCCATTCCACTAGAGGATCATCATCGAACTACCTCACCAACCCCCATAAATTAATATGGGCTCCATATATTATTTGTACATCCATCTCCCCGTGTTTAAGATATCGAATGTCCGTCAATTAATTGATTCTTGACCATCAATTAATTAACATCTAACTCCTCGAGTAGTACCACTCAACCTTATCATCATGTTGACTAAGTCAACCTGCAGGGTTTACATGATGAACCTTATGAGCTCCTCAAGGGGACATCATCAACCTAATATATAGGACACGGATTCCTCCTATAATCAACGGCACACCATGTAAATAATATCACTTCCCAACTTACCGGGCATATTGATTTAATCCATAGAAATCTCACCCTCTGGTAAATCAAAGAAATAAATACTAAGTACATGTGCCCGTTATTATATCGGGATTAAGAGCATGTACAACATAATATCCGAGGTCCGATTCAATTATGTAGTCGTGATAAATTGGAATCACCTCTATGTCGGTCTGCTCAATACACCCAAGGTGTACTAGTGTAACTCTATGTTCAAGATAAAACAATACCAAGCTACACTACAACCATGCCAATGGTTTGTCCAAACCATCTTGGTTGTGAGCCTCTACTTATATTCTACAAGGGGTGATAACATGATCTTACATGCGCACCCGGGCACCATGTTATCTACAATATAAAATATTAGACAATATGCACACATATACATATAACGTGCAAACAATGATCATGTGATTCTTATTTCAAAATAAAGATGTCCATACAAAAGAGCTAGGCTTTTAGTATACATCCCAACAATCTCCACTTATACTAAAAGACTATCTTTGTCTCTTCTTGCCATACATCTGATTCCCCTTCCCTCCACATGCCTATCAAAGCTCTCGCGGAAGGGCCTTAGTGAAAGGGTCTACCAGTCATCCTCGATGCAATCTTGGCGGCAAAACTTCTACCTCCTTAACGATTTCTCGTGTCGGTGGTACTTGCACTCTATGTGTTT
This sequence comes from Wurfbainia villosa, assembly GCA_025175895.1. Lineage (NCBI taxonomy): Eukaryota > Viridiplantae > Streptophyta > Magnoliopsida > Zingiberales > Zingiberaceae > Wurfbainia > Wurfbainia villosa. The sequence goes on from CM045987.1 coordinate 99,253,390, forward strand.
ACTAACCTTATGGGCTCGTGGTTCCTTTGAGTTTATGCACCATTATTATCACAATAAATTGTGATAGTTACGGGCAAACCAGAATCACATCCAAGTCCATTAGGAAATTCTGAGCCACCCAAACTTCTTTAGCCGCCTTAGAGGGCCATCTGATCGGCTTCCATGGTAGAGTCCACCACGCATTTACCTTGACACTCTTCCATACTATGGCTCCACCTCCCAAAGTAAACACAAACCCCGAGGTAGACTTACTATCCCTATCGATTGGAAATCAGAATCCTGTAACCCAGGAGTAATTGGTCACAGTAAACTAGCATATAATCCTAGTCCTTCTCGGGCACTACAATATATGCTTTACGCATCCAATGTCCCTATCTGGATTACTTTGATATCTGGCTGACCATGCCCACAGCGCAGATATCTGGTCTCATCTGACATGAGGCTTCCTCTCGAAGCATAAGGGACCGCCTTCATCTCCTCTATCTCCTCGGATGATCTAGGATACATCTCCTTTGATAAAGGAACTCCATACAGAAAGGTGAAAAGCCCTTCTTGGAGTTTTGCATGCTAAAAGCGATCCAAAACCATGTCTATGTATGAAGCTTGGGATAAGCACAACAACCTTGATCCCCAAGGTTGTGACCCACTTCTCCCAAGTCCTTCATATCAAACTCATTGGACAACCATACCCTTCGTCGATAACACTTCCGATGTTGTGCAACCACCAAAATGTCATCTCGTATAGTACAAAAATACCACTACGTTTTCACATCTCTTGTATACACAAGACTCATCGAACTTTGAATAAATCCATAAGTGGATTTACCTCCTCAGCGGATGTTCCAAGACCTCAGCTTGCTTATCCATAAATGGACCGATTAAACACATACAAGATGCTCTTTGCCCTTAGCAATGAATCCCTCTGGTTGCTTCATATAGATGGATTCCTCAAGACTTCCACTAAGGAATGCTGTCTTGACATCCATCTGTCACACCTCATAATCCATATGAGTTCCTATGCATAAGAGCTCCCGGACGATTTGAATCCATAGATTCAATCTCGGTATTCATTGCACTTTGCAAAGATCTTTGCATCTATATCTTGGATTGCCTCGTCGTATGTCGAGGATCGGGTTCATGTTTGCGAGGACCAAATCGGAAGATTCTCCCAAGAACATGAATCTATCAGGTATCTCACAACCCTCCCACTCTGACGAGGTATCACACTGTGTATCTCTGTGACACAGCGGTGCGATGACATGTGGTATATCCTCTTGTGCGGTGGTACTAAAGTGACTTCCCTTTTCAACTCCTCGAGAACAATCCTACTCGTGGGCTTGTCACATAGTCCTCCTCTAGAAATCGGCATTCGTACTAACGATCACCCTCGATCTCTAGGACTATAAAACAAACCACCCTTCGTTCCTTGGGATAGCCAGCGAACATGCATACATGCCGAGGTTCCAACTTACCGATCATCGCCTTGGCACATGTCTTTGGACTCCCATATCTGAATATGTCTTAGACTAGGCTTTACTTGATCCACAACTCTGGGAGTAGAAGCGATTTAGATGGAACCAAGTTGAGAATGTACACCGTCGTATCTAGAGCATATCCCGAGCGAATCTGGCAAGTCGAATAACTCATCATCGATCTAACCATCTCCATAGAGTCCTCTTCCGCTCTGCTACACCATTACTGTTTGGGGTGTGCGGTGCGACAATTGGGATTGAATCCCAACCTCGATAAGTAGTTCCTAAACTCTCCCAAGAGGTATTCACCACTACGATCAGATCGTAGTGTCATCTTGAATAATTTATCTATGAAAAGACAAAATATTCAAAACTACCTCTTGCACTGGATAGACATAGGACCATCTGAATCAGAATGAACCAATTCCAACACATCTTTGGATCTATACCCTTGGCCTTGAAAGGCCTCTTGGTCATCTTACCCTGCCAGCAAGATTCGCGGGTTGGGAGATCCTCCACCACTAATGAACCCCAGGGTCCATCGGCTATCAACCTTTGAATTACCTTAGGTTAATATGACCAAGCCTAAGATCCCAAAGATATGTTTGGTTCATCTTGAAGGTTCTTTTCTCTTATCGGAATTAGAAGATGAGTTATTTAACTTCAATTTGCATCGTGGAGCTTGTGGTTCAAATTATTAATTTCCTTTCTATGTACTGAATAGATAATATCCCTATTCCTTTTATAACAAATCTGTCATTAAAGGAATAGATTATCCATCCATAATTTAGAAACCAAAAACAATTCTTTCTAAATAAAGATACATAAAGAAAATTCTTAAGAACCAAAAACTTTATTTTTCTCAAAAGATAAATAAAATATCTCCCCTTTGCAATAGCCATCTTCATCTTCATGGCATTGCCCAAGTAAATGGTAATATCCCCTTTAGCTAGTCGTCGGGTTTCTGGAACCTGCAAAGTATTCTGAGACATGATTAGTGGCTCTCGTATCTACACACGGTGCGGTAGATAACACCGCTAACCATGTTTCAGCGACTAGACCAAAAGATATACTTTTGTTCTTGCTTGGATTGGGACAATCCTCCTTCTTATCCATCCTAGTAAGTGAAGTACTTGCCTTTCGGCTTCTTCACTCCTCCACGAGATCCTCCCACCACCTTTGCTCCACCTTGTTTCTTCCTTCTTCTTGCCTTTAGAAGTAGAAACCTTTTGAGCAACCATGGCTTGAGGACACTCTTTGAAGAGTGTATACTTGTACTTCTTAGCAAATAAGACAACATCTAGATTCTTTTCCAATCAACATTATTTGGGTACAGTAAGTTTATTTCCTTTAGTATCATAATAAGGGATCAAAGTCATTTTGAAAATCCTAAGAATCACAATGATCAAAACTTTTTTAGATTTCAAATATTGTGATTCCTCAAAACAATAAAATTCGAAATCAACCAACACCTCAAACACAGAATATCGCATGCCACGATAGTGTGGGATTATCTGAATTCTACATTTGTAAGAGGAGGTTTTACCCATTAATTTTATTATCTTGTCAACCTTACTTTTTGACAAATAAAATTAATAGTTGGTTCCTCTTTGGCCCTACAAATAAAAGCGGTGACTCCCGATGGGGAGGATACTTTTATTTGCATCTAAGTGTGCACCATTACCGCGATACTAAGGGAATTATTATGGATTATGTGCCTTACATGTGGAAGTACACACGCTCCTAGATAATTTCCTATAACCATTATTTGACCTAGTGATCCATAAACAAACCCGTCCTCGGGAGGAAGGCACTTTCAGAGCCAACACACAAGTTTGTTGCATCACCGTCAAATTGTAATGGAGGCCATGAGAATTAATTAAAATATCCCTCTCCCACTTAGTAAATTGAAAATGAGAATTTTCAAGCACACACAACATGCATATAAAACAAATCAGCAATAAATATGGAAAAATAGAATTTTTCCAACTATTATGGCATTGTTCTCCAATACGCATCCCGTCGTATCGCCACCTCGTCCGCTCCTCCTACGCCATGTACGAGCCATCCGGAGATCCGAGCGAGTATAAAACCTATTTTATTTTACATCCATCGATCCTATACTCCACGAGAGTGTACATGAAATCTAGATCGAAAGTAAAATAAAATAAAAGTGGCTAAACAATGCCGTATTTAATTACAAAAATTAAATACTAATCTAGCCTCGTCAACCCCGAGGATTCAAATAATATACAATCATACACAAACAATCACATACACACATATAGCCATAATAGTCGGATCTTATGCCTGCAACCAAAAAGTTAGCCTACGCACATCCTACTATTATCCGGCATACAAAATATATGATATGTGCATGAAAGTAACCGAATCCAAAAACACACAAAACCGGAAACCATGGCTCGATGCAAATGTTGGTATTGCCGGAAGCTCGATACCATTTTGTTGGCAATGCTATTTCTAATGCTCGGCTCCCATGTCCCCGGATTAAAATTTTCACTAATGAAAACTAATCCGGATGGGATGAGTTTCCTAAGCACAACCAATTCGTCATCGTGCCAACGACTCGAGCGATAGCTTGAACAAACTAGTTGTTCAAGCAACCAAACTCTTCTAGTCGATTAGCCGCGGAAGAGACGACGGACGGATCGCCGGTTTTTGTGTTTCTTATTCGGGGTCCATGATTATACAATATATATTCATATACACACATGTATAATCATCATATATAAATAAAGAACATAAGAAACTTTTATACCTCTTGATCTTCTATCGTATGTCCTAACCTCCTTGTAGACTTCGTGTGGGCGAAGATCCTCCACAAGTTGAAGCTTCTGAGATCTTCTTCAATCCAAAGAATGAAGAACTCTCTTTCCCTTCTTGCTTGAGCCAACCACCAATCCACAAAGGATTGATGCCGCCGGCCCCAAGAATAGAGAGAACATAATGGAAACAACCAAGCACCAACTAGGGACAAACCCTAGCTCCTAGTGCCGTACCAAGAGGAAAACAAAGGGAAAAGAGGAATAGGTTGGGCACCACCAAAGGTATAGGAAAAGGATAGGAACCGCCAACACCCTAGGAAGAAGAAGAACACTTCTATAGTTGCCACCTACCTTACCTTCCAAACCCTAGCCGCCCAACCAAGCTTCCTTTGGATTTCTTGCCAAGGTAGAGGAAGAGAAGGTAGTGGGCGGCCAACCCTTAGAAGGAAGAAGATGAGCCCTTCCCTATAGTTGCCGCCAACCATAACTTCCAAACCTAGCCGCCTAATCCAAAAAGCCAAACCCTAATCTAATTAGGGGTTTCCTCCATAGGTGTCTTGCCGCCTAAGCATGGTGGAAGGAGAGATCTAGGAGCTAGCCACCTCCAAGGAAGAAGACAAGCTCATCCATAGGTTGCCGCCTCTAGCTCCACCACCTTGGCCGCCAACCTAAGGGAACCAAAACCTAATTAGGGTTTCCTCCTTGAGGTTGCTTGCCGCCCAAGTAATGCTAGGCAAAACCCTAATTTCCTTAGTATCCATCATGAACTATCCATCAAACTTAGTTGCCGCCCAACCCATGCTCCCTTATATAGAACTTAGGAGAAAATTGGTTATTGATGAGGTAGCCAAAAATATAGAACTAATTCCCAATTTTCTTGCCGCCCACCTTATCCAACCTTTCCTCTCCCTTTTATAGAGTTAGGTTTAGGCCTTGGTTTAATCTCCAGGTTTTAATCTCAACCGTCGGATTTAGAGATTTAATCTCAACCGTCGGTTCTAGAAAATAATCCCAACCGTCGGATCTAGAGATTTAATCTCAATCATTTGATCTAGACTTCATGAGGTTTATATAAGGCTACGATAGGGACCATGAGGAGGAGTTGGGTCTTGGCCACCCGATGGATCGGAACCACACAAACTTGATCCATCAATGATGTTCCATTCCACTAGAGGATCATCATCGAACTACCTCACCAACCCCCATAAATTAATATGGGCTCCATATATTATTTGTACATCCATCTCCCCGTGTTTAAGATATCGAATGTCCGTCAATTAATTGATTTACTGACCATCAATTAATTAACATCTAACTCCTCGAGTAGTACCACTCAACCTTATCATCATGTTGACTAAGTCAACTGCGAGTTTACATGATGAACCTTATGAGCTCCTCAAGGGGACATCATCAACCTAATATATAGGACACGATTCCTCCTATAATCAGCGGCACACCATGTAAATAATATCATTTCCCAACTTAAGGGCATATTGATTTAATCCATAGAAATCTCACCCTGGTAAATCAAAGAAATAAATACTAAGTACATGTGCCCGTTATTATATCGGGATTAAGAGCATGTACAACATAATATCCGAGGTCCGATTCAATTATGTAGTCAGCAATAAATGGAATCACCTCTATGTCGGTCCTGCTCAATACACCAAGGTGTACTAGTGTAACTCTATGTTCAAGATAAAACAATACCAAGCTACACTACAACCATGCCAATGGTTTGTCCAAAACCATCTTGGTTGTGAGCCTCTACTTATATTCTACAAGGGACTGATAACATGATCTTCTGTGCCGCACCCAGGCACCATGTTATCTACAATGTAAAATATTAGACAATATGCACACATATAAATATAACGTGCAAACAATGATCATGTGATTCTTATTTCAAAAATAAAGATGTCCATACAAAAGAGCTAGGCTTTCAGTATACATCCCAACACAACCCCCATAAATAAATATGGGCTCCATATATTAATTGTACAAATATTTTCCCATGTTTAAGATCTCGAATGTTCGTCAATTAATTAATTTACTAACAATTAATTAATCAACATCTAACTCCATGAGTAGTACCACTCAACCTCATCATCATGCCGGACTAAGTCCACCTGCAGGGTTAACATGATGATCCTTATGAGCTCCTCAAGGGGACATCATCATCCTAATATATAGGACATGGTTTCCTCCTATAATCAATGGCACACCATGTAAATAATATCATTTCCCAACTTACCAAGCCTATCGATTTAATCTATAAATCTCGCCCATTGGTCAATCAAAGAAATAAATACTAAGTACATGTGCCCGTTATTATATCAGGATTTAGAGCATGTACACCATAATATCCGAGGTCCGATTCAATTATGTAGTCATCAATAAATTGAATCACCTCTAAGTACAGTGTACTAGTGTAATTCTATGGTCAAGACAAACCAATACCAAATCACACTACAACCATGCCAATGGTTTGTTCAAAACAATCTCGGTTGTGAGCCTTTACTTATAATTTACAAGGAATTGATAACATGATCTCCCGTGTGACACTACACACCATGTTATCTACAATGTAATGTATCAGACAATATGCATAACCATAAATATGCAAACAATGATCCTATGATTCTTATTTCAAAAATAAAGATGTTCATACAAAAGATAGACTTTTCAGTATACATCCCAACAATCTCCCACTTATACTAAAAGACTATACTACCATCAAAGTGCCATACATCTGATTCTCATTCCCTCCACATGCCTATCAAAGCTCTCACTAGAAGGGCCTTAGTGAAAGGATCTACCAGGTCATCCTCTGATGCAATCTAGGTGACAACAACTTCTACACGCTTTACGATCTCTCGTATCAAGTGGTACTTGAGCTCTATGTGTTTACTTGCCTTATGGGCTCGTGGTTCCTTCGAGTTTGCAACTGCACCACTGTTATCACAATAAATTGTGATAGTTCTGGGCAAACAAGGAATCACATCCAAGTCCATCAAGAAGTTCCTGAGCCATACAACTTCTTTGGTTGCCTCAGAGGCTGCCACATACTCAGCTTTTATGCTAGAGTCTGCCATGCATTTCTTCTTGACACTCCTCCATACAATGGCTCCACCTCCCAAAGTAAACACAAAACCCAAGGTAGACTTACTCTTATCCCTATCTGATTGGAAGTTGGAATTTGTGTAACCCACGGGGAGTAATTGATCTGCCTGGTATACCAGCATATAATCCCTAGTCCTTCTCAGGTACTTCAATATATGCTTTACCGCAGTCCAATGTCCCTGTCCTGGATTACTCTGATATCTTCTAACCATACCCACGGCAAAGTAGATATCCAGTTTCGTACATAGCATAGCATACATGCGGCTTCCTACTGCTGAAGCATAAGGAACTGCCTTCATCTCCTCTATCACCTTTGATGTTCTAGGACACATTTCTTTAGATAAAGGTACTCCATGTCTAAAAGGTAGAAAACCTTTCTTAAAGTTCTTCATGCTAAAACGAGCCAAAATAGTGTCTAAGTATGAAGCTTGAGATAAGCACAACATTCTTTTCCTGCGATCCCATATAACCTTGATCCCAAGGATGTGTCCCACTTCTCCCAAGTCCTTCATATCAAACTGTTTGGACAACCATACCCTTACGTCCGATAACACCTTGACATTGTTGCCAATTAACAAAATGTCATCTACGTATAGTACAAGAAATACCACTACGTTTCTGTCACACCTCTTATATACACAAGACTCATCCAGATTTTGAATAAATCCATAAGATTGGATTACCTCATCAAAGCAGATGTTCCAAGATCTCGAAGCTTGCTTCAATCCATAAATGGACCGATTAAGCTTGCTCACAAGATGCTCTTTGCCCTTTGCAATGAATCCCTCTGGTTGCTTCATATAGATGTTTTCCTCAAGACTTCCATTAAGGAAAGCTGTCTTGACATCCATCTACCACACCTCATAATCCATATGAGCAACAATACATAAGAGAATCCAGATAGACTTTAAGCATGGCCACCGGCGAAAAGGTCTCCTCATAATCGATACCCTCTTTCTGAGTATACCCTTTCGCAACAACCCTTGCTTTGAAGGTCTCAACCTTCCCATCTATTCCTCTCTTTCTTTTGTAGATCCACTTGCATCCAATGGTTTTTACACCATTAGGTGGTTCTACTAGCTCCCAGACCTGATTTGAATCCATAGATTCTATCTCAGAATTCATCGCACTTTGCCAAAATACCGCATCTTTATCTTGGATTGCCACGTCATATGTCCAGGGATCAGGTTCATGTTCCCCAGGGACCAAATCAGAAGATTCTCCCAAGAACATAAATCTATAAGGCTGTCTAACAACCCTCCCACTTCGATGAGGTATCACTTGTGTATCCTCTGTGACACGCGGTGCAGTCACTTATGGTATTTCCTCTTGTACCGGTGGTACTGAAGTAGTGACTTCCCCTCTCAATTCCTCTAGAACAATCTTACTCATGGGCTTGTGGTTCATCACATAGTCTTCCTCTAAAAATCTAGCATTCGTGCTAACGATCACCCTCTGATCTCTAGGATTATAGAACAAACCACCTTTTATTCCTCTAGGATAGCCTACAAACATGCGCACTTCTGTACGAGGTTTCAACTTACCAGCATCTGCCTTCAGCACATGTGCTGGACTCTCATAAATCCGAATATGTCTCAGACTAGGCTTTCACCCAGTCCACAATTCTCTGGGAGTAGATGGCACTGATTTAGATGGTACCAAGTTCAGAATATACACTGTCGTATCCAGAGCATACCCCCAGAACGAATCTGGCAACTCATAATAACTCATCATCGATCTAACCATCTCCATAAGAGTCTTATTCCTTCGCTCCGCTACACCATTCTGCTGGGGTGTGCCAGATGCAGAAAATTGGTATTGAATCCCAACCTCTGATAAGTAATTCCTAAACTCTCCCAAGAGATACTCACCGCCATGATCAGATCGTAGTGTGGACTCTACCATGGAAGTTGAGTATGTGGCAGCCTCTGAGGCGGCCAAAGAAGTTATGTGGCTCAGGAACTTCTTGATGAACTTGGATGTGATTCCTGGTTTGTCCAGAACTATCACAATTTATTGTGATAATAGTGGTGCAGTTGCAAACTCGAAGGAACCACGAGCCCATAAGGTAAGTAAATACATAGAGCGCAAGTACCACCTGATACGAGAAATCATAAAAGAGGTAGAAGTTGTTGTCGCCTAGATTGCATCAGAGGATGACCTGGTAGACCCTTTCACTAAGGCCCTTCTAGCGAGAGCTTTGATAGGCATGTGGAGGGAATGGGAATCAGATGTATGGCAGTATGAGGATAGCATAGTCTTTTAGTATAAGTGGGAGATTGTTGGGATGTATACTGAAAAGTCTATCTTTTGTATGAACATCTTTAATTTTGAAATAAGAATCACATGATCATTGTTTGAATATTTATGGTTATGCATTTTGTCTAATACATTACATTGTAGATAACATGGTGTGTAGTGTCACACGGGAGATCATGTTATCAGTTCCTTGTAAAGTATAAGTAAAGGCTCACAACCGAGATGGTTATGGAGAAACCATTGGAATGGTTGTAGTGTGATTTTGTGTTGGTTTGTCTTGACCATAGAATTACACTAGTACACTTTGTGTGTATTGAGCAGGACCGACTTAGAGGTGATTCGATTTATTGCTGACTACATAATCGAATCGGATATTATATTGTACATGCTCTTAATCCTGATATAATAACGGGCACATATAATTAGTACTCATTTCTTTGATTTACCAATGGGCGAGATTTATAGATTAAATCGATAGGCTCGGTAAGTTGGGAAATTATATTACTTATATGATGTGTCATTGATTTTAGGAGAAAATTGTGTCCTATATATTAGGATGATGATGTCCCCTTGAGGAGCTCATAAGGTTCATCATGTAAACCCTGCAGGTGGATTTGGTCCGGCATGATGATAAGGTTGAGTGGTACTACTCATGGAGTTAGATGTTGATTAATTAATTGTCAGTAAATTAATTAATCGACGGACATTCGAGATCTTAAACACGGGGAGATAAATGTACAAATAATATATGGAGCCCATATTAACATATGGGGGTTGGTGAGGTAGATCAATGATAATCTTCTAGTGGAATGGATTATCATTATTGGATCGGACTTTATGTGAGTTTGATCCATTGAGTGGCCATGATCCAACTGTTGGGATGTATACTGAAAAGTCTATCTTTTGTCTGAACATCTTTATTTTGAAATAAGAATCACATGATCATTGTTTGCATATTTTTATGGTGATGCATATTGTCTAATACATTACATTGTAGATAACATGGTGTGTGGTGTTACATGGGAGATCATGTTATCGGATCCTTGTAAAGTATAAGTATAGGCTCACAACCGAGATGGCTTTGGACAAACCATTGGTATGGTTGTAGTGTGATTTGGTATTGGTTTGTCTTGACCATAGAATCACACTAGTACACTTTGTGTGTATTGAGCAAGACCGACTTAGAGGTGATTCGATTTATTGTTGACTACATAATCGAATCGGATCTCAGATATTATATTGTACATACTCTTAATCCCGATATAATAACGGACACATATACTTAGTATTTATTTCTTTGATTTACCAATGGGCAAGATTTATAGATTAAATCAATAGGCTCGGTAAGTTGGAAAATGATATTATTTATATGGTGTGTTGTTGATTATAGGAGGAAACCGTGTCCTATATATTTGGATGATGATGTCCCCTTGAGGAGCTCATAAGGTTCATCATGTAAACCCTGCAAGTGGACTTGGTCCGGCATGATGAAAAGGTTGAGTGGTACTACTCATGGAGTTAGATGTTGATTAATTAATGGTCAGTAAATTAATTAATCGACGGACATTCGAGATCTTAAACACGGGGAGAAAATGTACATATAATATTGGATCCCATATTAACTTATGGGAGTTGGTGAGGTAGATCAATGATAATCCTTTAGTGGATTGGATTATCATTAATGGATCGGACTTTATGTGGGCTTGATCAATTGGGTGGCCAAGATCCAACTCCTCCTCATGGTCCCTATTGTAGCCTATTAATACCTCATGAAGCCTAGATCCAATGGATGAAAACAAAACTCTAGATCCAAAGGTAGAGATTAAATCTCTGGATCCGATGGTTGAGATTAAATCTCTAGATCCGACGGTTGAGATTAAATCCCTAGAACCAATGGTGGAGATTAAAACAAGGCTTATCCCTAACTCTATAAAAAGGGGCTTAAGGGTTGGCGTGGAGAAATAAGAAGAAGCAAGAGAGATTAGTGTTGGGCGGCAAGAGGCTTGGAGTTAGGGTTTGTGCTTGGGCGGCCACAAATAAGGAAAGAGTTTCCTTTCTTCTCTTCTTCCTCAAGGTGGCCGGTGCCCATAATCTTTTTCCAGCCCATGGCCGGCATCCAGACCACTTGATCCTCTTCTCCTTGGCCGGTGGAAACATAGCTTAAGGTCTTCCCTTGGAGCTTTAGGCCGGCATCCATCCTTCTCATCCCTTTCCTTGTTGGCCGGTGGCAAGCATCTTGCTTGGTGCTTGTTGGTTGGCTAAAGGAAGGAGAAGGGCCTTGTTTCTATACTTCCTTCTTGTTCAAAGCGAGCAAGGAAGAAGATTGGTGATCTAGGAGCTTCAACTTTTGGTAGATCGTCGCCCACACGACATCCAAAAGGAGGAAGGTCATATAGAAGATCGAGAGGTATATCACTTATCTATCTTCATATGTAACATGTTTGTAATTGTTTTTCAATTATATATGCATGATATATTCTGTTTTGTGGCTAATATAACATGGACCCCGAACATAAACACAAAAGCCGGCGATCCGTGCATCATCTATTCCGCGGCTATTCGTAGAATAGAGGTTGGTTACTTGAACAAGTTTGTTCAAGTGACTACTCTAATCGAATAGCACAACGGTGACACGGTTGCTTGGGTAATCCCTCTTGTCAAGGATACATTTTTTTATCTGGGGACGTAGAAGGGATTGGCATGAACAAGCAACCAAGTTGAAGTGGGAAGCGAAGTTTCCTACCTTCACCAACTCCTCCTCATGGTCCCTATTGTAGCCTATTAAAATCTCATGGAGCCTAGATCCAATGATGGAAAACAAAACTCTAGATCCAACGGTAGAGATTAAATCTTTAGATCCGACGGTTGAGATTAAATTTCTAGATACGATGGTTGAGATTAAATCCCTAGAACCGATGGTGGAGATTAAAACAAGCCTTAAGCCTAACTCTATAAAAGGAGGGATTAGGGTGGGCGACAAGAGCAATTGGAGGCAAAGGGGATTAGGGTTTTTGGGCGACAAGGGCTAGGAGGCTTGGGCGGCCACAAACTTGGAAAGATTTTCCTTCTTCTTCCTTAGGTGGTCGGCACCCATCCTCTCCTCTCCTCTCCTTGGCCGGCATCCAAAGCTCTTCCTTCTCTTCTCCTTGGCCGGTGGAAACAAGGGTTAGGGTGATTCCTTGGAGCTCTTGGCCGACGGCAAGCTTCAAGTTGGGAGCTTGTTGGTTGGTCCTAGATATAGGAGAGTTTTGTTTCTTATTCTTCCTTTTGTTCGGAGCGAGCAAAGAAAGGAAGATTGGTGATCTAGGAGGCTTCGACTTTTGGAAGATCGTCGCCCACACGACGTCCAAAAGGAGGAAGGACATACAATAGAAGATCGAGAGGTATAATGCTTGTTTATATTCTTTTGTAACATGTCTATAATTGTTTTTCAATCATATACATGTTGTATGTTCTGTTTTATGGCTAAATTAACTTGGACCCCGAATACAAACACAAAAGTCGGCGATCCGTACATCGTCTATTCCGCGGCTAATCGTAGAATAGAGGTTGGTTTCTTGAACAACAAGTTTGTTCATGTGACTACTCTAATCAAATAGCACGACGATGAAATAGTAGCTTGGGTAATCCCTCTTGTCAATGATAAATTTTTTATCCGGGGATGTAGAAGGGATCGCCATGAACAAGCAACCGAGTTGAAGTAGGAAGCGAAGTTTTCTACCTTCACTTGATACTTTTACTTTGACGTTTCTCCACATCAGCCTTGAATTCTTTGAACCTGTCAAAGCATTCAGACTTATGGTGCATCAAGTAAATGTATCCATATCTTGAATAATCATCTATAAAATAGATGAAATATTCAAAACCACCTCTAGCTTGGATAGACATAGGACTACACAAATCAAAATGAACCAATTCCAACACATCTTTGGCTCTATACCCCTTGGCCTTAAAAGGTCTCTTGGTCATTTTACCTTCCAAGCAAGATTCGCAGGTTGGGAAATCTTCCACCACTAATGAACCCAGAGGTCCATCAGCTATCAACCTTTGAATTCTACTTTGGTTAATATGACCTAACCTTAGATGCCAAAGATATGTTTGATTCATTTTCGAAGGTTCTTTTCTCTTATTAGATTTAGAAGATGAGTTATTTACTTCTATTTGCATCGTGGGAGCTTTTGGTTGAACGGTATATAAATTTCCTATCAATGCACCAAAACAGATAATCTCCCTATTCCTTTTTATTACAACTCTGTCATTAAAAGAAATAGAATATCCATCCAAAAATAATTTAGAAACCGAAATCAAATTCTTTCTAAATAAAGGTACATAAAGGCAATTTTTCAGAACCAAAGTTTTATTCCTATCAAAATATAAATAAACATCTCCCACTGCAACAGCCGCCACCTTCGTGGCATCGCCCAAGTAAATGGTAATCTCCTCATCTAGTCGTCTGGTTTTCTGGAACTCCTGCAAAGTATTGCAGACATGATCAGTGGCTCCCATATCTACATACCATGTGCCGGTAGATAACACCGCTAAACATGTTTCAACGACTAGACCAAAAGATATACCTTTGTTCTGCTTTCGGTTGGGGAAGTCCTTCTTCCAATGTCCAGTCTGCTTGCAAGTGAAGCACTTGCCTTTAGGCTTCTTCACTCCTCCCTGAGATCCTCCCACCACCTTTGCTCCACCTTGTTTCTTCTTCTTCTTGCCTTTCGTCTTAGAAGTCGAAACCTTCTGAGCAAGCATGGCCTGAGCCTGAGCACTCTGACGAAAAAGCCCCTCTTCCGCCTGGAGTTCTGTCAGAAGCTCCACCAACGAATACAACCTTTTATTCATGTTGTAGTTCAGGCAAAACTGCTCAAAACTCCTAAGTAGAGACTGGAGTATGATATCGACCTGGGTTTCCCCATCGATCTCAGCTCTAAGGACTTCCAGCTCATTCAAATGAGCCATCATCTTGAGAACATGATCCCTCATGGGTGTCCCTCGATCATGGTGGTCATCATCAAGTTCCTCATGGCTTCCTGCCTAGTAGCCCAATTCTGGTGTCCGAAAAATTCCTTGAGATTGAGCATCATGTCATAAGCAGTGGGCATGGCTTGATGCTGATGTTGCAATACATTTGACATAGAAGCCAAAATGTAACATGGCGCCATCTCATCAGCCTTTATCCACTTTTTATAACTCTCTTTCTCCTTTTCCCCAGAATCATCCACAGGCTTAGGAGGACACTCTTCGAAGAGTACATACTTGTACTCCTCAGCAGTCAAGACAATATCAAAATTCTTTTTCCAATCAACATAATTGGGTCCAGTAAGTTTATTCTCTTTTAGTATCACAATAAGCGGGTTGAAAGTCATTTTTGAAAAACCTAAGAATCACATAGATCAAAACATTATATTTCAAAAAATTATTGATTCCTCAAACAATAAAATTTTAAAATCAACCAACACCTCTAAACACCGAGAATATCGTATGCCACGATAGTGTGGACGTATACGAATTCTACTTTTTGTAAGAGGAGGTTTTACCCATTAATTTTATTATCCTGTCAACCTAAGTTTTTGACAAATAAAATTAATAGTTGGTTCCTCTTCGGCCCTTCAAATAAAAGCAATGACTCCAATGGGGAGGATACTCCTATTTGCATCTAAGTGTTCACCATTACTTGATACCAAGGCAATTATCTCGGATTATGTGCCTTCCGATGGGGAAGTACACACACTCCTAAATAATTTCCTATAACCATATTTGACCCTGTGATTCGTAAAACAAACTCATCTGATGGGGAGGAAGGCACTCGGAGCCGACGCACAAGTTTGTTTGCATCACATGTCAAATCGTAATGGAGGTCGTGGGAATTTATAAAAAAAATATCCCTCTCCCACTTAGTAATTTAAAATTGAGGAATTTTCCTAGCACAAGACATGCATATCAAACAAGAAGCAATAAATATGAAAAAAATATTTTCCAACTATTATGGCTTTTGTTCTCCAATATGCCTCCCGTCGTATCGCCATCTCGTCCGCTCCTCCCTACGTCATGTACAAGCCATCCGGAGATCCGAGCCGAGAAAAATTATTTTAATTTACATCCATCGATCCTATACTCCACGAAGGAGTGTACATGAAATCTAGATCGAAAGTAAACTAACATAAAAGAGTGGCTAAACAATGTCATACTTAATTACAAAAATTAAATACTAGCCTCGTCAACCCCGAGAATTCAAATAATAATACAATTACAAACATCCAATCACATACACACACATATGGCTATAATAGTTGGATCTTATGCCTGCAACCAAAAAGTTAGCCTACGCACATCCTACTATCATCCGGCACATATAATATATGATAAGTGCATAAAAATAACCGAATCCTAAACACACAAAACCGGAAATCGTGGCTCTGATACCACTTGAAGGGTGAAGCTTCACTTCCCACTTTAACTTGGTCACTTGTGCATGGCAATCCTATCTACGTCCTCGGACTAAAAAAAAATAATCCTTGACGAAGACGGATTACCCAAGCAATCGATCCATCATCGTGTTATTCGATTAGAGTGGTCTCTTGAATAAACTTGTTGTTCAAGCAACCTAACTCTTTCCCTCGACTAGCCGCGGAATAGATGATGTACAGATCGTCGGTTTTTGTGTTTATCTTCGGGGTCCAAGTAAATTAGTCACATACAATTACATACATAATACAAAGAAACAAAAGGAAACCAAAACAAGAATTATACCTCTTGTTTACCTCTTGGTCTTCTATTGTATGTCCTATCCTCTTGGACGTTGTGTGGGCAACAATCCTCCAAGAGTTGAAGCTTCCTAGATCACAAACTTCCTTTCCTTGCTCGCTCCAAACAAAAGGAAGAATACTCGAACCCTTCTTCTCCTATCTAGCACCGACCACCAAGCCACCTATCTTGGATGTTGCCGCTGGCCAAGGAGAGGAAGAAGGGAGATTGGGCACTGGCCAAAGATAATGGAAAAAAAGAACCTTTCTTCCTTACTTTGCTGTCGGATAAAGAGTAGAGAGAGAAAGGGAGGAGTCGTCGGCCAACCTATAGAGAGAGAGGGAGGCACCGCCCAAAAGGATAGAAAAGAGAAGACAGTCCCAAGGTTGCCGCCGCCCACAAGGAGAAGCCAAAACCCTAGCTCACCTCCAATCCTTGCTTGCCGCCCAAGCCACTCAAGCCAACTCCAAAAACCCTAACCCTAATTCGATGATCTCACCACCCAAGCCCTTAGCCCTCCTTTTATAGAGCTAGGCTTAAGCCTCCTTTTAATCTCCACCGTCATATCTAGAGATTCAATCTCCACTGTCGGATCTAGAGTTTCATTTTCCATCGTCGGATCTAGGCTTCATGAGGTTTTTAATAGGCTACAATAGGGACCACGAGGAGGAGTTTGATCTTGGCCACCCAATGGATCCGGCCCACATAAAATCTGATCCATTAATAATAAGTCATTCCACTAGAAGATTATCATTTATCTACCTCACCAACCCCCATAAATAAATATGGGCTCCATATATTAATTGTACAAATATCTTCCCGTGTTTAAGATCTCGAATGTCCGTCAATTAATTAATTTACTGACAATTAATTAATCAACATCTAACTCCATGAGTAGTACCACTCAACCTCATCATCATGTCGGACCAAGTCCACCTGCAAAGTTTACATGATGATCCTTATTAGCTCCTCAAGGGTACATCATCATCCTAATATATAGGACACGGTTTACTCCTATAATCAACAGCACACCATGTAAATAATATCATTTCCCAACTTACCGAGCCTATCGATTTAATCTATAAATCTCGCCCATTGGTAAATCAAAGAAATAAATACTAAGTACATGTGCCTGTTATTATATCGAGATTAAGAGCATGTACACCATATTATTCGAGGTCCGATTCAATTATGTAGTCAGCAATAAATCGAATCACCTCTAAGTCGGTCCTGCTCAATACACACAAAGTGTACTAGTGTAATTCTATGGTCAAGACAAACCAATACCAAATCACACTACAACCATGCCAATGGTTTGTCCAAAACCATCTCAGTTGTGAGCCTTTACTTATACTTTACAAGGAACATATAACATGATCTTCCATGTGACACTACACACCATGTTATCTACAATGTAATGTATCAGACAATATGCATAACCATAAATATGCAAACAATGATCATGTGATTCTTATTTCAAAAATAAATATGTTCAAACAAAAGATAGACTTTTCAGTATACATCCCAACAAAGGGATGACAGTCGACTGCTAACACCATCAGTCGACTGCTAAGGGATGACAGTCGACTGATCGAGGCAAGTTCGAGCACAGAAGCTTTGGCAGTCAAGTGATCTCGTTGACCACTCGACTGTTGGCTCCATCAGTCGACTAATGTGGGAGTCGTTGGTTGGAATCCAACGTGGATGAAGTTGTTGCGAGGCTACGGCTACAGCAGCAGTCGACTGATGGCTGCATCAGTCGACTGCTCATGCCCAACAGGAAGAATGGCCTCTTCTGCTTGGTTTTCGGCACCACGGCGAGTGTGTGTTCGTACATGTTTCGTAAACATGTGCACAACGGAAGAATTAAAAAGAAATAAATCTAATTTATTATAATACACACATCACACGAATGCATAGTACAATATGTGTATACATAATCGTAAATTTGAATTTTACAATAAAAGAAAATTACTCTAGTTATACCTGACGTATCACGTGCAGCGGGAATGACATCAACCGGAGCGACTCTTGCTAGAATCGCCTCTATCCGTATCCACGCTGAGTATCGTCGAGATGGTTTCACAAAGCCATGAGTCTTGTCTTCGTAGGAGTCACTAGCCTTGTGTCGAAGACGATGTGATCGAGAGAATATCACAATCTGAATCAAAATTCAGATTCGAAAACGAGTCCCCAAAACTCGCTTCTCCGAAGAGGTATTCGTCAATTGATTGACGAATCCTTGGTCCTCCACCTATGAGGATTATCGGAGATCGAATATCCAGCAAGGTAGCCTCTGTCAGAGCTCCAAATGTCATCCAAACGATGCTCCGACATGCAAGGAAACAAGCTGTCCAGAAAACTAGACAGCTTGGTGGAGGAGTTACGTTGGCCAAAGAGGATGGTCAGCCAACCCTTGGTTGCCGGAATCAAGGTGAGTTTCCGGAGGGTCGCTAGAGGATGGCCGGCAGCCGCTTGGATGCCGGAAGCAGGGTGGACGGCGTCACAAGGTGGTTGGCGGCGTGGATTCCTTGGGCGACAGCAAGGAGAAGAGAGGGAGAGGAGAAGAAGATTATTTCCCAAAATAAAACTTAGGGCTCTCCAAAAACCTAACCGCGTTTTTATAGAGCCCGTGTTTCTTAACCATTAAGAAAACTTCTCCTTAGAGTTATTGGTTCATAACCAAAACCCGTTAACCCGCTCCAATAACTTAAGTTAAAATAAACCGAACCGAATTGGTCTATTTTAAGTTTAAACGAACCGAACCAACTTTGGTTCATTCGTTTAAAACAAACCAAACCCCTTTGGTTTATTATCCACCATTGGATTAGAACCAAACCAATTTGGTTCATCCATCATGTCTTCATAAGACTCAGCCCATCCATGCTTCCATTGCAACTGAAACAATTTCATGCTCGCTCCTTGTTTGTTCCAACCAAACCTAGTTTCTCTCGATCTGAGAATCTCATTCTCAAGCTCATTTTAAATCCTTCGGATTATGCTCATTTTACTTGTGACCAAATAGGTTCCTGATTTATGTTGGCCGTCTATAATTAACCATTAATTATAGAATGATCATGAGTGACACCTAGTAGTACATCATGATCCCTAATTAATTGGAAAATCAACGGTTGATTCCAGAACCATTTCTGAAACCCTTCAGCAGCTACAATGAATCGTGCCCCGTTCCCTTCATGCATCTTATACCCACTTGGTTCAGGACATGGTCTATAGTGCCAGTCCCCCCTAGGTCGACTACGTCACACCTAGCCCAAATATCATTTCCTCATCCTGCGGATTCTAGTTACTGCACATGTATCCAAGAGTACCTTACTCTAAACATGTAATGCTTTGGCCAAAGACTTTAGTAACAATCTGACGAGAGGTTATGGGTATACTGTAGGGATTTTTTATGCAAAATAGCATATGCGCAACGGAAAAAATAGGATCCCTTCCAAGTGATCCTTGTGAAAGAAATCCTCGTACAAAAAAATAAATTTCTCTAAAAGAAAAACCTATCTTATAGGAGAATATTACCTTTGTTGTGTGCCCTTTTTAATCCTGCTTCTCCTTGGGTTTGTTGGATCTTTTAGCACGTTCAATTGTCCATGCCTCTATATGTGTCCACATGAGTAAGCTCTTGTCTCACAAAAGAAACTAGAAGAGCTCTTCTTTACTTCTTGCTAGAGAAGTCCCTAAAGGAGAGGAAGGTAGGGAAAAAGAGAAAGGAAGAAGAAGACAACTCTTCTTGCTAGCCTACACTCACAAAAGCCACACAACCAAAGCCTCTCACCACCAAGCTCTCTCCAAGCCTCAAGCTTCCCCCCACCTTGGCCGGCCACCCCATGGAGTGTTTTATAGGATTGAAAAAACCTTTCACCTCCTATCACATTCAATGCAATCAATTGCATTGAAAAATAATCTCCTTGTTTGGCCGGCCACATGTGGAGAAATTCCAAAGGTCAAAACCCTTTGTCTCCTTCCACCTCATCAAGCTTAGGTGGCATGCTTATGTGGCATGCTTAGGTGGCATGCTTATGTGGCATTCATGCATGTTGAATTAATCTTATTAATTCAATAAGCTTATGTTATCATATTGAATTAATCTCATTAAATCAATAAGGTAACATATTGAATTAATCTTATTAAATCAATTAAGCTTAGGCTATCATGATAACATATTTATTTAATCTTATTAAATTAATAAGCTTAGCATATTGAATTAATCTCATTAAATCAATAAGCTAAAATTCTCATTAAGCTTAAAGTCCAAAACCATTTTGTACTTAAGCTTATTCCCAAATTATTCTAGTCAAACTAGAATGCACTAATTCTTCTAATCATCATGCTCTTTGTGTGTGACCCTATAGGCTCTCATAACGTTGGCAGTGGATCTAAACTCTTTTAGATACAAAGCAATGAGTGACATCTAGCAATACATCATTGCTACCTGCTTAAATAAGTCAAGATCCGACTAACCTTTCCGTGACTACTATAATGTATGACCGTGTCCTTCTATCCTTGATATCGATTGACCAATGAGGCATAGACCGTGTCATCCTCGATCAATCTATGTGTTTCTTGATCCCCGAGTAAACTAACTCAAACAAATGAGCTCAATATCTCATATTGACTCATTCGAGCATGGCCATGCGTTTTAGTAGTTCTACTCAATCAAGGGGCCCACAGATATCACTCCCGTCATATGGGAGGGATAGATCCCATCTACATCACTCACATCCCTCCGCATAATTTGTTATATACCCAATAATCGCTTTATGGTCCACCCTGCTATGGGTGACGCTTGACGATACCAAAGTACATAACTCCTTATGTAGGGAACCGTAGTGACTTCAGTTTGAGGACTATTCATACCAATAGTCACATGAGAAAGTTTATGACACTCATATGACGACGATCCATGAAACTTTCTCATGATGTGGGTCATCAAGATATATTCTCTAATATATACCCATGTGTCAACTTGATATCATATATCCATGACTTGTGAGATCAAGTCATCAATTGACCTACATGCTAGTCTTTATGTATTAATATTGCCCTTTCATATTAATACTTGACTAGGAACATTTTAGGAAAGTGTTCTCTACAGCCTCTCATAATCAATTCTGCCAATTGATGTGCTGTAGATAAGAACCTACTTTTCTAGGGCATTATTATATTTAATTTAGCTGGCACAAGCAAGATGTAAATATAATAACCAATCCTTTGCCTTTATAGAATATGATACAAAATATTCCCTATTCAACCATCACATGATTGGTTCTAGGGCTATAACTAACAATCTCCCACTAGCACTAGTACCAATCACTATAATATCTAATACCTAGTGACCTAGTGTGACCATCATGCTTCCTCTGTACAAAGCCTTGGTCAATGGATCTGCGATGTTAGCTTCTCGTGACTGCATATCCTCACATCTCCTCTATCGATGATCTCTCGAATGAGATGGAAGCGCCAAAGAAGATGTGTTTGGTCCACGATGTGATCGAGGTTCCTTAGCTCGTAATAGCCCCATTGTTGTCACAATAGAGGTCTATTGATTTGCAATGTTAGAACTACCCCAAGTTCATTGATGAACTCATGGAGCCAAACGACCTCCTTTGCGCATCGACGCAGAATATACTCGGCTTCTGTAGAATCAAGAATCGTGTCCGCTCGAACTCTTCCACCACACCCACCATTCGTGCAAAACACGCACTCGATTATGATCTATAGTCATCCTTGTCTGTTTGGAAGCTTGCATCACTGTAACCCTTTACAGTTAGCTCCTCATTGCCTCCAAATATCAGGAAATATTCTTTTATTCTTCGTAAGTATTTAAGAATATTTTTGACTGCTATCCAGTGACTTTCACCTGGATCCGACTGGTATCTACTCGTCATGCTCAAAGCATACGAGACGCCGACAGTACAAAGCATGCATATGATAGACCCTATAGCGTATGCATAAGGGATCTTATCCATGCGATCTCTCTCCTCCTTAGAAGAGGGACATTGAGTCTTCGAAAGACTCACACCATGTGATAAAGGCAGAAATCCTTTCTTGGAATTTTGCATAGCAAAACGATCTAGCACTTTATCAATGTATGTACCCTGACTTAGGCCAAGTAATCTTTTAGATCTATCTCTATAGATCTTGATGCCTAGAATATAGGCAGCTTCACCTAAGTCTTTCATCGAGAAACAATTCCCTAACCACATCTTCACAGACTGGAGTGAGGGAATATCATTTCCGATGAGAAGTATGTCATCTACATACAAGATAAGAAATACAACTGTGCTCCCACTATTTCTCTTATAGACACAAGGTTCATCTTCATTCTTGATGAAACCAAACTCCTTGATTGCATCATCGAATCGAAGATTCCAGCTTCAAGAGGCTTGCTTTAGTCCATAAATGGACCTTTGCAGTTTGCATACCTTTCCAGGATGCTTTGGATCTTCAAAACCCTCAGGCTGTGTCATGTACACATCCTCGAGTAGCTTTCCATTCAGAAAAGCGGTTTTGACATCCATCTGCCAGATCTCATAATCGTGGTAGGTCGCAATAGCAAGTATGATCCGAATGGATTTAAGCATCGCAATCGTGAAAAGGTTTCATCATAGTCAATACCATGAATTTGTTTGAATCCTTTAGCCACCAATCTACCTTTATAGGTATGCTTATTACCATCCATGTCACTTTTACTTTAAAGACCCACTTACACCCAATGGGTTTTACCCTTCGTGGATCAACCAAAGTCCATACTTGGTTAGTGTACATGGATTCCATTTCGATCTCATGGCCTCTAGCCATTTCTCTAATCTTGGCTCATCATAGCTTCTTGATAGGATGTAGGTTCGCCAAGATCGATAAGCAATACATCACTTGTCACCAAGAGAAAAGAATATCTCTGGGTTGACGACGATCCTATCGATCTACGAAGAGGTTGGTCTACTTGAACAGGTGTTTGCTCCACAACTCTTTGGGCAACAATTTCCTCATCCACAACACTTTGTGGTGCCTGTTCATTTTCCATCGAAGCCTTAGTGTTATCTTCATCTTGAATTTCTTCAAGATGAATTTTACTCCCACTAGTTTTTCTAGAAATAAATTCTCTTTCTAGAAAGACAGCATTTCTGGCACCAAACACCTTGCCAAGTGTGGGATTGTAAAAGTAATATCCCTTAGTTTCCTTGGGATATCCTACAAAATAACACTTATCTAATTTGGGTCCTAGTTTATCTGAGACTTGACGTCTAACATAAGCTTCACAATCCCAAATCTTTATAAAAGACATTTTGGGACTCTTCCCAGTCCATAACGTATATGGTGTCTTTTCTACGGCTTTTGATGGGGCGTGATTAAGTGTGAAAGCGGCTGTCTCTAGAGCTAAACCCCAAAAGGAAGTAGGTAGATCAGTCTGGCTCATCATTGATCGTACCATATCTAATAGAGTATGATTTCTCCTCTCAGATACACCATTCCATTGTGGTGTTCCAGGTGGAGTGAGTTGGGATATTATCCCACACTCAGCCAGGTGATCACGAAACTCTTGACTAAGGTATTCACCACCTGGATCTGATCGAAGTAGCTTAATACGCTTACCAAGTTGGTTTTGTACTTCATTCTTGAATTCTTTGAACTTTTCAAAGGATTCTGACGTATGTCTCATCAAATATAAGTAGCCAAATCTACTCATATCATCAGTGAAAGTAATAAAGTACTTATATCCTCCTTTGGCTTCGACATTGAAAGGGCCACATACATCAGTATGTATGAGTCCTAACAAGTCCGTCGCTCTCTCGCCATGTCCACTAAATGGAGTTTTAGTCATCTTTCCTAAAAGACAAGATTCGCATACCTCATATGATTCAAAATCAAATGAGTCCAATAATTCATCTTTATGGAGTTGGGATATGCATTTTTCATTTATGTGACCTCAGCGACAGTGCCAGAGATATGTTTGGTTCAAATTATTCGATTTGAACCATTTGGTATTTACGTTATAAATTGGGTTTTCTAAATCTAGAACATAGAGACCATTCATAAGTGGTGCATTATAATAGAACATTTCATTCAAATAAATATAACAACATTTGTCCTTTATTATAAAAGAAAAGTTTTTCTTGTCTAAACAAGATATAGAAATTATGTTCTTCGTTAATGTAGGTACATAAAAGCACTCCTCTAGTTCTAAGATAAGCCCAGTGAGCAAAGACAAAGAATATGTTCCTACACTCAAGCAAAACTTTGCCCATTGCCACTCAGAGGTCCACTTCGCCTTGCCATTAGTCTACTATTTCACCGCACATTAGTACAAATGTGAGATGCACATCCGGTATCTAATACCCATGTAGAAGAAATAGATAGATTAACTTCTATAACGTGTATACCTGAGGCAGAAGTCCCACTTCTTTTCTTCTTTACTTCCTCAAGGTAGACTTTGCAGTTCCACTTCCAGTGTCTAGTCTCACTGCAATGGAAACAGTCCCCTTCCTTAGGTACTTTACCTTTACCCTTTGAAGTGGATGAATTGGCCTTGCCTTTGGCTTGGGTCTTACCCTTGCCTTTGCGCTTACCTTTGCCCTTCTTGACCATTAGTACGTTACTAACTTTCTTCTTGAGATTCGGTTCAGCAGTTCTTAACATGCTGAGAATCTCAGGCAAAGGCTTATCAATTTCATTCATGTTATAATTCATGATGAATTGATTATATGCTTCCGACAATGATTGCAGGATAACATCGGTTGCCAATTCTTGGCTCAGTGGAAAACCTAGTCTTTCAAGGTTCTCAACGTACCCTATCGTTTTAAGTACGTGAGTTCCTACAAGTGTTCCTTCTTGCATCTTGCATGCAAAAAGAGCCTTAGACACTTCAAAACACTCGTGCTTAGCTTGTCCTTGATATAGTTGTTTCAAATGCTCAACCATACCATAGGCATCCATGTTCTCATGTTGCTTCAAGCTCGAGTTCATGGTGGCAAGCATAAGACATGACACATCTAATGCGCCATCTTGATGCTTCTTATAAGCATCCTTTTCAAAGACGAGTCGCAGGCGGGTGTTTCAGGGATAGACTGCTCTAGGACATACAGTTTACATTCTTGCTTGAGGATAATCCTCAAGTTCCTATACCAGTCTAGAAAGTTAGCTCCATTGAGCTTGTCTTTCTCAAGGACAGATCGCAAGTTGAGGGGGTGTGTCGTGTTAGATGAGATGGTGATCTACAACATTAAAATGCAAAATTAAGTATCATACCTAAGTCATTTAATTAGGCCTTTAATTAAATGAGGCTCCCACTAAATTCTCATAGCTTTGATATGAGCTAATCATTGATGTAGGCAAACACATTTTGCTTACATCATTAGCTTCTATTTAGCTATAAATTTATATGGGATAAAGATCCACATCATACTTTGTCTTGAGTTAGCTTTGGCTAATCGCCCAAGACGTAGTATGATTAGGTAGGCAATCTTTTGCCAATTACATCTGATGTAACTCTTTAATAGCTTTGGTTAAGTTTAGATTAGTTTAGTGTTTATTCCTAAACCAGCTTCCAGGTCGTGGCGAGGCACAGAGGCCTTCTTTGATATCGGAGCAACGACCACTTTCTAAGACAAAGCTGATGTTCGGAAATCACACAAAACTAATTTTAAAACTTATGTTCAAAGCTAATATATGCCTCTACTTTCTTAATTAATTAAGAAAACTTAATTAAGTCTTAACTAAGTTTGATAGGACATCACGATTGTCCACTCGCACTCTTCCAAGATAAAATGCATTGCTTTGCTTTGGCAAACCCAACAACAAATGATCGAGGAAGTAGTGAGTACCAAACTTTGGTAGGCATATCGTTTTTGACTTATTAAGAAATAAACTTAAACATGCATCACATACATATTAGCATACATCACATATAAGCTAAATTAACATGCATCACATACATATTAAACTAAGCGTGTCATGGTTATGGCCCTTATTCTACAATCTTCTCAAGCCAATGAAAAGATTGATTGGTCAACCTAGGGATAGCATCTTCTCCCAAGTGCTTCCTTTTGGTTGTCTTGTGTTGTTGACTTCCTCCTTGTAACGTCATCTTCCAATGGACCCTCCATCTTTATTTTGTATATTACAAAGGAGAAATACTGAGTTACATCTGAGTCTAAAACTAATTTTTACAACAAGAATTTTAGGAGAAAGGCACGACACGCAGGCCGTATTAAGAATTACAACACACACATTCACAAACTTTTTGGGACTAGGCCATAACCATGCACCATGTCAATTTTAACTTTTAAAAGACATCGGATATTTTATTATGTTTGAAAAATTGCTAATGCAATTATCAACTCATAATAAAATTTATCCTACTTCTATATCATATATAAAATAGAGAAAGTCTATTTTTATACGATCTTTCGCAAGTGGCTCGATATGTAGGGATTTTATGCAAAATAGCATATGCAAGAATGGAAAAATAGGATCCTTCCAAGTGATCCTGAAAAAAAACTCGTATAAAAAATAAATTTCTAAAAGAAAACCTATCTTATAGGAGAATATTACCTTTGTTATGGCCCTTTTTAATCCCGCTTCTCCTTGGGTTTGTTGGATCTTTTAGCACGTTCAATTGTCCGTGCCTCTATATGTATCCACACGAGCAAGCTCTTGTCTCACAAAAGAAACTAGAAGAGCTCTCCTTTACTTCTTGCTAGAGAAGTCCCTAAAGGAGAGGAAGGTAGGGGAAAAGAGAAAGGAAGAAGAAGACCACTCTTCTTGCTAGCCTACACTCACAAAAGCCACACAACCAAAGCCTCTCACCACCAAGCTCTCTCCAAGCCTCAAGCTTCACCCCACCTTGGCCGGCCACCCCATGGAGTGTTTTATAGAATTGAAAAAACCTTTCACCTCCTATCACATTCAATGCAATCAATTGCATTGAAAAATAATCAAACAAGGAGTACACTCCTTGTTTGGTCGGCCACATGTGGAGAAATTCCAAAGGTCAAAACCCTTTGTCTCCTTCCACCTCATCAAGCTTAGGTGGCATGCTTATGTGGCATGCTTATGTGGCATTCATGCATGTTGAATTAATCTTATTAATTCAATAAGCTTATGTTATCATATTGAATTAATCTCATTAAATCAATAAGGTAACATATTGAATTAATCTTATTAAATCAATTAAGCTTAGGCTATCATGATAACATATTTATTTAATCTTATTAAATTAATAAGCTTAGCATATTGAATTAATCTCATTAAATCAATAAGCTGTAAAATTCTCATTGCTTAAAGTCCAAAACCATTTTGTACTTAAGCTTATTCCCAAATTATTCTAGTCAAACTAGAATGCACTAATTCTTCTAATCATCATGCTCTTTGTGTGTGACCCTATAGGCTCTCATAACGTTGGCAGTGGATCTAAACTCTTTTAGATACACAAGCAATGAGCGGCATCTAGCAATACATCATTGCTACCCAAGTTACGAAATAAGTCAAGATCCGACTAACCTTCCGTGACTACTATAATGTATGACCGTGTCCTTCTATCCTTGATATCGATTGACCAATGAGGCATAGACCGTGTCATCCTCGATCAATCTATGTGTTTCTTGATCCCTGAGTAAACTAACTCAAACAAATGAGCTCAATATCTCATATTGACTCATTCGAGCATGACCATGTGCTTTAGTAGTTCTACTCAATCAAGGGGCCCACAGATATCACTCCCGTCATATGGGAGGGATAGATCCCATCTACATCACTCACATCCCTCCGCATAATTTGTTATATACCCAGTAATCGCCTTTATGGTCCACCCTGTTACGGGTGACGTTTGACGATACCAAAGTACATAACTCCTTATGTAGGGAACCGTAGTGACTTCAAGTTTGAGGACTATTCATACCAATAGTCACATGAGAAAGTTTATGACACTCATATGACGATCCATGAAACTTTCTCATGGCGGGTCAGTTCAGTATATATTCTCTAATATATACCCATGTGTCAACTTGATATCATATATCCATGACTTGTGAGATCAAGTCATCAATTGACCTACATGCTAGTCTTTATGTATTAATATTGCCCTTTCATATTAATACTTGACTAGGAATATTTTAGGAAAGTGTTCTCTACAGCCTCTCATAATCAATTCTGCCAATTGATGTGCTTTAGATAAGAACCTACTTTTCTAGGGCATTATTATATTTAATTTAGCTGGCACAAGCAAGATGTAAATATAATAACCAATCCTTTGCCTTTATAGAATATGATACAAAATGTTCCCTATTCAACCATCACATGATTGGTTCTAGGGCTATAACTAACATATATATCTCCTCGCAAGGAGTGGTGAATCCTTTATAGGCTATTCAAACACCTTTGGTCACTTCGGCTTATACCCAATCATCCCGGGTCTACATCTCCTCAGAGATGATTGCTTAAGATGTCAAAGCATAAGTCATCATGACCAAGATGACTTGAATACCGCAATTCAAAGGAACATCGCACTTAAGATGCAGTAAGAACTTCATTGATATATCCATATATGCAGAGAACCATATGAAGTCTTACAGCTGGTCACTCCAATGAACTAGTTACTATAACTAGCATCCATGATTAACTCTTGACATCACAATGTCTCCAACCAGTGAAAATCAGCTGCTTGGATACACCATGGAGTATACCTCGTGCTAGTCTCGACAGAATTGATGGTATCCAAATCCATCAATTCATCGACTTGGAAGAATTCCAATACATCACAATTACACATGTAGAGATACTCACTAGTTGCGATCCAATCACAAATTATCTCATGCTGTGAATCGTATTGCGAACATTCAGTAAATGAGTTTAAGATCCAATCAAATACATGAAAACATATATACTCAAATAGTGAATCTTCATTTATCAAATAAATGGTACAACCATAAGGCGATTGCCTTAGGACAGCTCTCATATATTACTAACAAACTCCCACTATAGGGTCGATGGTGGCCGGCTATAGGGGGGGTGAATAGCCCTCAATCGTCGTATGACGGAATTCAATCGTTCTTTTTGCGTCGCTTGTCCACAATTATCGTTAGCGCAGTGGAATAGCAATAATAATGAAAAGACTAATAAGAATAAAAGCACACGACAAAACACAAGATATACGTGGTTCAGAACCAAATGGTTCCTACTCCATGGGCGAGCTCACCGAGCTCTAGTTATGCGCACGACACTAACTAAACCACTCCTTCTCGACAACACGTCAGAGGTGGAGAAACCTCGTACAAGCTATTACAACAAGTAATATGAAATACAAACAAGAATACAAATACAATACAAAGAACACTTTTCATCGATTGCTTTTGATCGCTTGTTTGTTGCTTGCTTTTGTTGGCTCTTGAAGGTCTGGAATGCAACAGCAATTCCCCTCCAATGTCACCCTTAAAGTCTTGGCGAAATCCTCCCTCTTGAGCTCCATTTATAACCTGCATCACGATAATTTCGCGCCCATCAGTCGACTGATCGTGACCATCAATCGACTGGTCCTGTAGTCGTTGTCTCACAATGGCCAGATCGACATCGGTCAAGTTCCAACGGATCACCTATCAGTCGAGTGATGATACCCATCAGTCAACTGATCATCGCATCAGTCGAGTGCTAGCGCGAGCACTCGACTGAAAACCCTTTTGTGGTTGAAATCGCCCCGATCAGTCGACTGATGCCCATCATCAATCGACTGATGGCGTTGGCAGTCGATTGCCCTCCCTCGGCAATCGACTGGTCAGCCAGATCCTGGTCAGTCAAACACTTGTCGAACCATTCGACCTAGAGCAGTCGACTGGCACCTATGCCAGTTGACTGATGTCGGGTAAAACCTCAAAAATCAAGTTGTTTGAGCGTCCGACACTCAGTCTTAGCCACTTGGCCAAGTCCACCTCATCCCTCATGGAGTTCCCCATCGAAGCTCATTTCCCTCGGCCTATGTCCCTCGGATGTGCCAAGTGCACGGCTTCACAATGCCATCCTTGGCGTCTCATGCCCTCGAAGTATGCTTCCCTTTGGTCTCACTCCATTCGCTCCCCATCCGACGGTCCCTCGGATGCACCAAGCGCACGGCTTCGCAATGTCATCCTTCACCGACTCAAGAACCCCGAGCCTAGTGAACTTGCCAAGTCCTCAAGACTTCCCACATGCACCAAGAGCACGGCTTCGCAATGCATTATTCACCAAGCACCAAGCGCACGGTTTCGCAATGCTTTGGACTTTTCCCACACCAAGCCCCATACTTGGATTTTCCATGCCAACTCCATGTTGGACTTTCCCATGACAATCCCATGTCATGAGTTTTGTCTATCATCAAAATACTGCTCGAGTCAAACTCGAGTCAACCTGGGTTGATTGCACCAACACCCACTTGGCCTAATGTCAATCGCTACGGTATCCAATACCATAATCTCTAACATAACCCTCCATTCATGGTGAACACATACCCACACTGAGACCTGGAATCATCCTTTTCTGTATGAAAGCTGGCATCCGTATACCCACGTATTACCATGTCCCCTTCTCCATATATTAGAAACGCATCCTTGGTTCTTCTCAAGTTCTTAAAGATCATCTTAACAGCCACCCAATGATCCATTCCTGGATAAGACTGGTATCTGCTCGTGACACTCAGAGCATACGATACGTCGGGCCTCGTATATAACATAGCATACATGATAGATCCTATTGCGGATGCATAGGGAATCTTATTCATGAAAATCCTCTCGTCTTCTATGCACGGACACATAGACTTCAAAAGGTGTATCCCATGCCTGATGGGTAGGAAACCTATCTTGGATTCCAACATGCTAAACCTCTTTAGCACTTGGTCTATATATGTAGACTGTAAAAGACCAAGCAACCTATTCGATCTATCCCTATAGATCTTAATCCCGAGGATGTAGGTTTCTTCTCCCAGGTCTTTCATGGAGAATGTCTTAAATAACTAAATTTTAATTGACTGTAAAATAGAAACATCATTTCCTATAAGTAATATGTCATCGACATACAATACTAGGAACACGACTGCACTCCCACTAACCTTCTTGTCCACACAAGGTTCGTTCGAATTTTGTGAGAAATCAAACTTTTTGATTGTCTCATCAAAATGGATATTCCAGCTCCTAGATGCTTGCTTCAGTCCATATATAGACCGTCGTAGTTTGCATACCTTGGTTTTATCAACCAATGTGAAACCCTCAAGCTGTATCATATACACGTCCTCGAGTAGGTTTCCATTAAAGAAAGTTGTTTTCACATCCATTTGCCATATCTCATAATCATAATGAGCCGCTATGGCCAAGAGCATCCGAATGGATTTAAGCATAGCAACAGGTGAATAGGTCTCGTCATAGTCAACACCTTGCTTTTGACGATACCCTTTCGCCACCAATCTAGCCTTAAAGGTAATCACATTACCATCCATGTCGGTTTTCTTCTTGAAACCCCACTTGCACCCTATAAGCTTTATGTCTTCAGGTGGGTCAACCAAGTTCCAAACTTGATTTTCAAACATGGAATCCATTTCCGACTTCATGGCGTTAAGTCATTTATCCCTTTCTGAACTTTTCAGAACTTCTTCATAACTGGTAGGCTCCTCATCATCAATGAGTAACACATCGTTCGATTCACTTACGAGAAATCCATATCTCTTAGGAATGTTGTGTGTTCTACCATATCTACGAAGATGTTGTGTCACAATAAGTCCAGCCGATGGCTCATCACTATGAGTTATCGGTTGTGGTGCTTCACCAGGTATCTCATCAATATCTATTGGAGTCTCTTGAGCCTCCTCAAGCTCAACGACACTCCCACTATTTTCTTACAAGAGAAACTCTTTCTCTAGAAACACAACATGCCTTGAAACAAACATCTTTTGTTCCACATGATGATAGAATTGGTAACCCCTTATTTCCTTAGTGTATCCAATAAATAGACATTTATCAGACTTAGCATCCAATTTGTATGATATAGTCCGCTTCACATAAGCAGGACAACCCCATATCTTCAAGTAAGATAAATGAGGTTTCTTACTATTCAGTATCGCATATGGAGTAGTTAAGACTACCTTGGTTGACATTCTGTTTAGCAAGTAAACAGTTGTCTGAAGTGCATAGCCCCAAAAGGACTTGGGAAGATTTGCATGATTCATCATCGACCTGACCATGTCCAACAAGGTCCGGTTACGCCTCTCAGATACACCATTATGCAATAGTGTATATGGCGGAGTCCATTGAGACAATATACCATTGTCCCTTAGATAATCTAGAAACTCTTGACTCAAGTATTCACCACCTCGATCCGATCAAAGTATTTTAATACTCTTGTCATGTTGTTTCTCTACTTCATTTCTGAATTCTTTGAACTTTTCAAAGGCTTCAGACTTGTGTTTCATCAAGAACACATACCCAAACCATGAGTGATCATCGGTGAAGGTAATAAAGTAGCTATAGCCTCCTAGAGCTTGAGTTGACATAGGTCCACATACATCAATATGTATTAGACCAAGCAACTCTCCCACCGGTTCTCCTTTTCCCGTAAAAGGTAACTTAGTCATCTTGCCTTTTAAGCATGATCCGCATGTATCAAATGAATCAGATTCAAACGATTCCAGAATTCCACATCGGTGTAATTCGGACATGCATTTCTTGCTCACATGGCCAAGATGACAATGCCACATATAGGAGTCTAATTGATTATCTTTTTGAGCATGCTTGTTGCTCGCTTCGATATTGAAAATGTCACTGGATACGTCCAACGTATAAATACCATTAATTAAAGTTCCAGTCCCATAAAGAACGTCATTCAAAGTTATGTAAACAACAATTGTTACTAAAAGTTAAATGGTACACATTTCTATTTAAACAAGAAATAGAAATGATGTTCTTTATCAATGAAGGAACATAAAAGCAATTGTCCAGTACTAAGACAAGTCCTGTAGGGAGTCTCAACAAATATGTTACGATGGCGAGTGCAACAACCTTTGTTCTATACCCAACACGTAAATTTGACTTTCCCTTGACAAGTCTTCTTCTATTCCTTAGCCCATGTATGTCATTACATATATGTGAGCCACACCCAGTATCCAATACCCAAGTGTTTGAGGAAATAGAATGACAATTAATAACGAAGATATCTGAAGAAGATGGAGCATCGGATGCCTTCTTCTTCTTCACGGACTCAAGATAAATCTTGCAGTTTCTTCGCTAATGACCTTCCTTTCCACAATGATGGCAAGTGCCCTTTTGAGCTAGTTCTGCCTTTTTAGCCTTTTCTTCTTCCCCTTCTATTGTTCCTTTGACTTTCTCTTAGAACCTTTCTTCGAGGAATCAACTAAAAGCACCATCCCCTGCTCATGATTCTCAGAAGGCTCCACAGTCTTTATCATGTTGAGTTGTACCACAAATGAACCTTCTTGCATCTTAGAGGTGAAGAGGAGCTTGGAGACTTCGAACCTTTCGAATCTCACTTGCTCATCAAACAACTCAGAAAGATGAAAGACTATGGTATGAGCATCCATATGCTCATGCTGCTTCCGCAGCTCGGGTACCATCACGACTAGTATGATGCAACTCACTAGTTCAGAATCACTCACATGTTTCTGATAGGCCAACAATTGGTTCAGATTTGCATCATCACTAGGACGGGCGTGAAGAGGCGCTTCGAGGACATACACAAGCTTTTCTGCCTTGAGAATAATTCTCAAGTTTCTAAGCCAGTCCAAGAAGTTCGACCCAGTCAATTTATTCAAATTCAAAATAGAGCACAAATTCAAAGACCTCATGATCAAGCGATTAACCTAGAAATACAAATCGAGCATATATGAGAAAGATGATTTAAAATGCATCCACATACATTTACAAAATCTCATTCATTTTTCGAATTTTAAAACCCCAAAATCACTTCGGGAGATCGTAGGTCCATCTCTAAATGGGATGATATCCAACATAGATATGAACATCCTTGGAGAGAGTCTAATAAGTCATTCATAGCTACAATGGTAGGTATCAAGTATACCAATTGCATATAACATATATGCAACTATCACAATGTGCTATCAACTAATTGAATGTTCACACATACATCGGGTTGTTAACTTATTAACAAGTATGCATCATATGCATAATGTTAGTAATATATGAGAGATGTCCTAAGGCAATCGCCTTATGTATGAACCATTTATATGATAAATGAAGATTCACTATTTGAGTATACATGTTTTATGTATTTGATTGGATCTTAAACTCATTTACTGAATGTCCATGATACGATTCACAGCATGAGAGAATTTGTGATTGGATCACAACTAGTGAGTATCTCTACATGTGTAATTGTGATGTATCGGAATTATCCCTAGTCGATGAATTGATGGATTTGGACACCACCAATTCTGTCGAGACTAACACGAGGTATACTCCTTGGTGTATCCAAGCAGCTGATTCTCACTGGCTGGAGACATAGTGATGTCCGGAGTTAATCGTGGATGCTAGTTATGGTAACTAGTTCATTGGAGTGACCAGCCGTAAGACTTCATATGGTTCTCTACATATATAGATATGTCAATGAAGTTCTTACTGTGGCTTAAGTGCGATGTTCCTTTGACTTGCATGTATTCAAGTCATCTTGATCATGGAGACTTATGCTTTGACATCTTAAGCAAACATCTCTAAGGAGATGTGGACCCGGATGATTGGGTATAAATCAAGTGATCGAAGGTGTTTGAATAGCCTATAAAGGATTCACCACTCCTTGCGAGGAGATGTATACCCATGGCCTCTCGTCGGATTGTTACTAAAGTCTTTGGCCAAAGCATTACATGTTTAGAGTAAGGTACTCTTCGATACATGTGGAGTAACTAGAACTGTGAGGACGAGGAAATGATACTTGGGCTAGGTGTGACGTAGTCACTAGTGGGATCGACACTATAGACCATGCCTGAACCAAGTGGGTATAAGATGAGTGAAGGGAATGGGGCACGATTCATTCGAGCCATCAAGGGTTTCGTAAATAGTTCTCGATCAACCGCTGATCTTTTCGGTTAATTGGGGATCATGATGTACTACTAGGTGCCACTCATGATCGTTCTATAATTAATGGTTAATTATAGACGGCCAACATAAACCGAGAACCTATTTGGTCACACGCACAACGAGTGTAATCCAAAGGATTTAAACGAGCTTGAGAATGAGATTCTCGCATCGAGAGAAACTATGTTTGGTTGGACCAAACATAAAGCGAGCATGAAATTGTTTCAATGCAATGGAAGCGTGGATGGGCCGTGTCTTATGAAGACATAATGGATGAACCAAAATGGTTTGGTTCTAATCCAATGGATGAGAATAAACCAAAGGGTTTGGTTTATTTTAAACGAATGAACCAAAAGTTGGTTCGGTTCGTTTTAACTTAAAATAAACCATCATGGTTTGGTTTATTTTAACTTATCCTAATGGAGCGGGTTAACGGGCTTTATTAATATGATCCATTAACCATTAAGAGAATTAGTTCTCTATAAAAGAGGGCTTAAGGGATTGTTAAACCCTAACTAATCCAAACCCTAGCCCCCTTGAGTTGCCGCCCACCTCCACCTTGGAGTTAGGCGCCAACCCTAAAGTCGCCGCCCAACTTGTGTGCAGCCGTCAAGTCTTTGCCGGCGCCAAGCTTCAGCAGAGAACCTCCGTGACCCTCCGGCGACCCTCCGTGATCTCCCTTTGGGTTCGGTGATAAGGTGAGCTTCCATCTTTCCTTAGCACTCTATTCCTCCACCAAAAGCTGTCCAGTTTTTCTGGACAGCTTGTTTCTTTGTTGTCGGAGCGTCGTTTGGACGACGGTTAGTGCTCCGACCGCGGCTAACTTACCGGGGATTTGATCTCCGGTAATCCTCTGAGGTGGGGGACGGCGATTCGGCCAAACGGTTGACGAATACCTCTCGGAGAAGCGAGTTTGAGAACTTCGCTTTAGGATCCGAATTTGGATTCGGATCGTGATCATCTCTCGATCACGTCGTCTTCAACACGAGGCTAGTAACCCGTACGAAGACGAAGCTCGTGACTTAGCGAAGTCATCCCGAGGAGCTCAGCGTGGATACGGATAGAGACGATTCTTACGAGGATCGTTCCGATTGATGCCGTTCCCGCTAAATGTCATACGAAAGGTATAACGTAGATAAATTTCTTTTATTGCAAATTTTAATTTACGGTTATGTCTACACTTGTTGTAATATGCATGCGTGTGTTGTGTGTGTTGTAATAAATATAGATTTATTATTTTTAATTGCTTCCGCTGTGCTCATGTTTACGAAACATGATCAAACACACACACGCCGCGGTGCCGGAAACCCAACAGTGGTATCAGAGCCCAGGTTGTGTTTCGACATAATCGTAAAATTGGTTTTGCGATAGTCATAATGTATTTCTGGAAATTTTCTAATTTTGGAAAGTCTAGAAGTATTTATGGAAATCTTCCACTTTTGGAAAGTTGGAAGTATTTATGGAAATTGATATTTTCCATAAATAAAATATTTGATTAGATTTTGGAAATTTGTTTCCTAATTTAATCATGATTTGATTTAGGAAATCAAATCTTAAAATATTTTATTTCCATAAGTAGTTTTAATGATTTAGGAAATTGGTTTCCTAAATAGATTTTCCTTAATCAAATAATTCCATGAATAAAATATGTGATTAGATTTGGAAATTTGTTTCCTAATTTAATTATGATTTGATTTGGAGAATCAAATCTTAAACATATTTTATTTCCATAAATAGTTATGACATATAAGGAAATTATATACATGACATAATTATATACCATGTAATTGCATTAGATGCATAACATTATGCCATGCGTGTCGTGACATGTAGATGTATGTCATGTATGTCATGCCATGTAGATAATAGTTATTTGCATGCAAAGAGGATGAGACATAAAAACCCTTAAACAATATTAAAGCCTACACCTTCCATTAATATGGTTAGAACCAGAGTTCCGTTTCTTGTTTGGGTTGTTGGACTCTCTCCAAGCCCGGCTCGAACCCGAATATGTTCAAACCATGGAATAGTTTAATACTAATATGGTAAGAGTCAGAGGTCAATCGTTAGCTTTGGTTGTTGGACTCTCTCCAAGTTGGGCTAATTGGTTGAATGCGCTCTAACCATATTAAAACTATTTCCCGATTAATGGGTTGGCTTTAACCTGGAGCATCGGCTTGTTGGACTCTCTCCAAGGTCGATGTAAAGGGAGGAGAAGTTGGGTGCTATGCATATGATGCATACTTGTTAATGTGTTAACAACCCGATGTATGTGTGAACATTCAATTAGTTGATAGCACATTGTGATAGTTGCATATACGTGATATGCAATCGGTATAGAAGATACCTACCGTCGTAGTTATGAATGGCTTGTTGGACTCTCTCCAAGGTTGTTCATAACTATGATGGATATCAGCCCATTCGGAGATGGACCTACGATCTCCCGAAGTGATTTTGGGGTTTTTGAAATTCGAAAAATGAATGGGATTTATAAATGTATATTGATGCATTTTAAAAATCATCTTTCTCATATATGCTCGTTTTGTATTTCTAAAATTGATCATGTTGTCTTTTAATTTGAGTTCCATTTTGGATTCGAATAAATTGACTGGGCCGAGTTTCATGGACTGGCTTAGAAGCTTGAGAATTGTTCTCAAGGTTGAAAAGCTTGCAAATGTCCTCGAAGCGCCTCTTCCCGCCCATCCTAGTGACGATGCAACTTTGGACCAATTGTTGGCCTATCAGAAACATGTGAGTGATTCTGAACAAATGAGTTGCATCATGCTAGCCGCGATGGAACCCAAGCTACGAAAGCAGCATGAGCATATGGATGCTCATATCGTAGTCCTTCATCTTTGTGAGTTGGTTGATGTGCAAGTGAGATTCGAAAGGTTCGAAGTCTCAAAGTTCCTCTTCACCTCTGAGATGCTAGAAGGTTCATCTGTGGTACTGCTCAATATGCTGAAGATTGTGGAGTCTTCTGAGAAGCATGAGCAGGGGACGGTGCTGTTAGTTGATTCCTCGAAGAAAGGTTCTAAGAGGAAGTCAAAGGAACAGCAGAA
This sequence comes from Wurfbainia villosa, assembly GCA_025175895.1. Taxonomy (NCBI): domain Eukaryota; kingdom Viridiplantae; phylum Streptophyta; class Magnoliopsida; order Zingiberales; family Zingiberaceae; genus Wurfbainia; species Wurfbainia villosa. Next base: position 99,291,909 of record CM045987.1, read on the forward strand.
GAGAAAGAAGAGAAGGGCTAAGAAGGTAGAACTAGCACAAAAGGAAACTTGCCATCATTATGGCAAGGAGAGCCATTTGCGAAGAAAGTGCAAGATTTATCTTGAGTCCGTGAAGAAGGATAAGGCATCGGATGCCCCATCTTCTTCAGAAATCTTCTTTATTGATTGTCATTCTATTTCCTCAGACACTTGGGTATTTGATACTGGGTGTGGCTCACATATATGTAATGACATACATGGGCTAAGGAATAGAAGAAGACTCCAAGGAGCAGTTGCATGTGCTCACAAGGATAACCTAGATGGCGGTTAACACTTACATGCAGACATCTATCGATTAATCACATAATAGGATTTATGGTTCTATCAGCTAGATAATCAGAGATCAAGCGATTGGAATCTGAGTTTCTATTTCTTGTTTAAATAGAAATGGGTACCATTTGACTTTTAGTAACAATTGTTGTTACATAACTTTGAATGGAGTTCTTTATGGGACTGGAACTTTAAGCAATGGTGTTTATACGTTGGACGTATCCAGTGACATTTTCAATATCGAAGCGAGCAACACGCGTGCTCGAAAGGATAATCAAATAGACTCCTATATGTGGCATTGTCGTCTTGGCCATATAAGCAAGAAAGCGCATGTCAGAATTACAGATGTGGAATTACGGAATCGTTGAATTGGATTCATACGATACATGCGAATCATGCTTAAAAGGCAAGATGACTAAGTTACCTTTTTTGGAAAAGGTGAGCGAGTGGGAGAGTTACTAGGTCTAATACATGCGATGTATGTGGACCTATGTCAACTCAAGCATTAGGAGGCTATAGCTACTTCATTACCTTCACCGATGATCACTCACGGTTTGGGTATGTGTTCTTGATGAAACACAAGTCTGAAGCCTTTGAAAGGTTCAAAGAATTCAGAAATGAAGTAGAGAAACAACATGACAAAGTATTAAAATACTTGATCGGATCGAGGTGGTGAATACTTAAGTCAAGAGTTTCTTGATTATCTAAGAGACAATGGCATATTGTCTCAATGGACTCCGCCCTATACACCACAACATAATGGTGTATCTGAGAGGCGTAACCGGACCTTGTTGGACATGGTCAGGTCAATGATGAATCATGCGACTCTTCCCAAGTCCTTTTGGGGCTATGCACTTCAAACAGCTGTTTACTTGTTAAACAGAATGCCTACCAAGGTAGTCTCAACTACTCCATATGAGATATGGAATGGTAAGAAACCTCATGTATCTTACTTGAAGATATGGGGTTATCACCTTATGTGAAGCCTGTATGGAGACAAATTGGATGCTAAGTACGATAAATGTCTATTTATTGGATACCCTAAGGAAACAAGGGGTTACCAATTCTATCATCTGTGGAACAAAAGGTGTTTGTTTCAAGGCATCTTTGTGTTTCTAGAAAGAGTTTCTCTTGCAAGAAAGCAGTGGGAGTGTCGTCGAGCTTGAGGAGGCTCGAGAGACTCAAATAGACATTGATGAGATACACGGTGAAGCACAACATAGGCAACTCATAGTGATGAGCAATCAATTTGGACCTATTGTAACACCACATCTTCGTAGATCTGGTAGAACACATAATATTCACGAGAGATATGGATTTCGTAAGTGAATCGAGCGTGTTACTCATTGATGATGAGAGCCTACGTTATGAAGAAGTCTTGACAAGTTGAGAAAGGGATAAGTGGCTTGGTGCCATGAAGTCGGAAATGGATTCCATGTATGAAAACCAAGTTTGGAACTTGGTTGACCCACTGAAGGATAAAGCCTATAGGGTGCAAGTGGGTTTTCAAGAAGAAAACCGACATGGATGGTAATGTGATTACCTATAAGGCTAGATTGGTGGCGAAAGGATATGTCAAAAACAAGGTGTTGATTATGGCGAAACCTATTACTTTGTAGCTATCTTAAATCCATTCGGATGCTCACGGCCATAGCGGCTCATTATGATTATGAGATATGGCGGATGGATGTGAAAACTTTCCTTAATGGAAACCTGCTCGAGGGCGTGTATATGATAATCTGACTGAGGTTTCACATCGGTTGATAAAACCAAGGTATGCAAATTGCGGCGGTCCATTTATGGATTGAAGCAAGCATCCGAATTTGGAATATCCATTTTGATGAGACAATCAAAGGTTTGATTTCTCACAAAATCGAGAGAACCTTGTGTGTACAAGAAGGTTAGTAGAGTGCGATCGTGTTCCTAGTATTGTATGTCGATGACATATTACTTATAGGAAGCGATGTTTCAATCTTCTGATCGATTAAGGTTTGGTTATCAAGACATTCTCCATGAAAGACACAGGAGAAGCAACCTACATCCTTGGGATTAAGATCTATAGAGATAGATCGAAACGGTTGCTTGGTCTTTCGCAGTCTACATATATATAGCCCGAGTGCTAAAGAGGTTTAGCATGTCGGAATCCAAGAAAGGTTTCCTACCCATCAGGCATGGGGTACACCTTTGAAGTCTATGTGTCCGCCACGAGAAGGCGAGAGGATTTGCATGAGTAAGATTCCTATGCATCCATAATAGGATCTATCATGTATGCTATGTTATGTATATACGAGGCCCGATGTATCGTATGCTCTGAGTGTCACAGCGGATACGATCGATCGAGGAATGGATCATTGGGTGGCTATTAAGGCGATCCTTAAGTACTTGAAGAACTAAGGATCGTTCTAATATATGGAGAAGGGTACATGGTGATCGTGGGTATCACGGATGCGACTCGAGACAGACAAGGATGATTCCATGTCTCGATGCAGGTATGTATTCACCTGGAATGGGCGCAATAAGTTGGAAAGGTTCCAAGCTTGACACTATAGCGGATTACGCCACTAAGGCGAGAATACATTGCGACTTTAGGCGACAAAGGCGGTTTGGATCAAAAGTTCATCTACGAACTTGATGTGGTCTCATCGATGATCCAAACATGTGCTTGCCGCTATCATCTTATCGAGAGATCATCGGTAGGAGCGAAATACAAATCGAGAAAATTCCCCTTTGAAAGGAACTTGGCGGATCCTTTGACTAAGGCATTACCTCAAAAGTAAGTTTGAGGTCATGTTAGTGCTTATGGTATTGGATCTGTAGCGATTGGCATTAGGCCAAGTGGGAGTCTGTTAGTAATATATGAGAGATGTCCTAAGGCAATGCCTTATGTATGAACCATTTATATGATAAATGAAGATTCACTATTTGAGTATACATGTTTTATGTATTTGATTGGATCTTAAACTCATTTCTTGAATGTCACGATACGATTCACGGCATGAGAGAATTTGTGATTGGATCACAACTAGTGAGTATCTCTACATGTGTAATTGTGATGTATCGGAATTATCCTAGTCGATGAATTGATGGATTTGGACACCATCAATTACATCGAGACTAGCACAGGTATACTCCTTGGTGTATCCAAGCGGTGATTCTCCTTGGTTTGGAGACATAGTGATGTCGGAGTTAATCGTGGATGCTAGTTATGGTAACTAGTTCATTGGAGTGACCAGTAGTAAGACTTCATATGGTTCTCTCTGCATATATAGATATGTCAATGAAGTTCTTCTTTGTGGCTTAAGTGCGATGTTCCTTTGACTTGCGGTATTCAAGTCATCTTGATCATGGAGACTTATGCTTTGACATCTTAAGCAAACATCTCTAAGGAGATGTGGACCGGGATGATTGGGTATAAGTCGAAGTGATCGAAGGTGTTTGAATAGCCTATAAAGGATTCACCACTCCTTGCGAGGAGATGTATACCCATGGCCTCTCGTCATTGTTACTAAAGTCTTTGGCCAAAGCATTACATGTTTAGAGTAAGGTACTCTTGATACATGTGGAGTAACTAGAATCCGTGGGACGAGGAAATGATACTTGGGCTAGGTGTGGCGTAGTCGACCTAGTGAGGTGACACTATAGACCATGTCCTGAACCAAGTGGGTATAAGATGAGTGAAGGGAATGGGGCACGATTCATTCGAGCTCTTGAAGGGTTTGAGAAATAGTTACGGATCAAGCGTTGATCTTTTGGTTAATTGGGGATCATGATGTACTACTAGGTGCCACTCATGATGGTTCTATAATTAATGGTTAATTATAGGCGGCCAACATAAGCGAGAACCTATTTGGTCACACAACGCAATGAGTGTAATCCAAAGGATTTAAAAGCGAGCTTGAGAATGGGATTCTCGGGAGAAACTATGTTTGGTTGGACCAAACATAAGCGAGCATGAAATTGTTTGATCGCAATGGGCGTGGATGGGCCGTGTCTTATGAAGACATAATGGATGAACCAAAATGGTTTGGTTCTAATCCAATGGATGAGAATAAACCAAAGGGTTTGGTTTATTTTAAGCGAATGAACCAAAAGTTGGTTGGTTCGTTTTAACTTAAAATAAACCATCATGGTTTGGTTTATTTTAACTTATCTTAATGGAGGCGGGTTAACGGGCTTTATGGATATGATCCATTAACCATTAAGAGAATTAGTTCTCTATAAAAGAGGGCTTAAGGGATTGTTAAACCCTAACTAATCCAAACCCTAGCCCCCTTGAGTTGCCGCCCACCTCCACCTTGGAGTTAATTGGCGCCAACCCTAAAGCTGCCGCCGCCCAGCTTGTGCAGCCGTCCAAGTCTTTGGCGTCAAGCTTCGGCGTGAACCTCGGCGACCCTCCGATCTCCTTTGGGTTCGGTGATAAGGTGAGCTTCCATATTTCCTTAGCCGGCCTCTATTCCTCCACCAAAAGCTGTCCAGTTTTTCTGGACAGCTTGTTTCTTTGTTGTCGGAGCGTCGTTTGGACGACGGTTAGTGCTCCGACAGCGGCTAACTTACCGGGATTTGATCTCCGGTAATCCTCTGAGGTGGGGGACGAAGGATTCGTCAAACGGTTGATGAATACCTCTCTGGAGAAGCGAGTTTTGAGAACTCGTTTTAGGATCCGAATTTGGATTCGGATCGTGATCATTCTCGATCACGTCGTCTTCAACACGAGGCTAGTAACCCGTACGAAGACGAAGCTCGTGACTTAGCGAAGTCATCCCGAGGAGCTCGGCGTGGATACGGATAGAGACGATTCTTACGAGGATCGTTCCGGTTGATGTCGTTCCCGCTAAACGTCATACGAAAGGTATAACGTAGATAAATTTCTTTTATTGCAAATTTTAATTTACGGTTATGTCTACACTTGTTGTAATATGCATGCGTGTGTTGTGTGTGTTGTAATAAATATAGATTTATTATTTTTAATTGCTTCCGCTGTGCTCATGTTTACGAAACATGATCGAACACACACACGCCGCGGTGCTGGAAACCCAACACATAACACCCAACTTCACCTCCCTTCACATCGACCTTGGAGAGAGTCCAACAAGCCGATGCTCCAGGTTAAAGCCAACCCATTAATCGAGAAATAGTTTTAATATGGTTAGAGTGCATTCAACAAATTATCCCAGCTTGGAGAGAGTCCAACAACCAAAGCAAACAATTGACCTCTGACTCTTACCATATTAGTATTGAACTATTCCATGGTTTGAACATGTTCGGGTTCGAGCCGGACTTGGAGAGAGTCCAACAACCCAAACAAGAAACAGAACTCTGGTTCCAACCATATTAATGGAAGGTGTAGGATTTAATATTGTGTAAGGGTTTTAATGTCTCATCCTCTTTGCATGTAAATAACTATTATCTACATGGCATGACATACATGACATACATCTACATGTCATGACAGGCATGGCATAATGATATACATCTAATGCAATTACATGACATACAATTATGGCATGTACAAAATTTCCTTATATGACAACTATTTATGGAAATAAAATATGTTTGAGATTTGATTCCTCAAATCAAATCATGATTAAATTAGGAAATAAATTTCCAAATCTAATCAAATATTTTATTTATGGAAGGTCTCAATTAAGTAAAGTCAAATTTAATTTAGGAAACAAATTTCCTAAATTGTCAAAACTATTTATGGAAATAAAATATGTTTTAGATTTGATTCCCCAAATCAAATCATGATTAAATTAGGAAAAAAAATTCAAATCTAATCACATATTTTATTTATGAAAAGTGTTAATTTCCATAAACACTTCTAAACTTTCCAAAAGTAGAAGATTTCCATAAATACTTCTAAACTTTCCAAAATTAGAAAATTTTCATAAATACTTCTAAACTTTCCAAAAGTATAAAATTTCCATAAATACAATTACGACTATCGTAAAACAATTTTATAATTATGTCGAAATACAACCTAGGCTCTGATACCACTGTTGGGTTTCCCCGACACTGCTGCGAGTGTGTGTTCGTACATGTTTCATAAACATGTGCACAACGGAAGAATTAAAAAGCAATAAATCTAATTTATTACAACACACACATCACACGCATATATAGTACAACATGTGTAGACACTATCGTAAATTCAAATTTTGTAATAAAAGGAAATTACTCTAGTTATGCCTGACGTATCACGTGCAGCGGGAATGACATCAACCGGAGCGACTCTTGCTAGAATCACCTGTTAGATCTTTGTAACGGCTAGAGGGGGGGTGATTAGCCTTTCTTTGTTTCTACAAATACATTAGCAGAAGCAATATAAATACAAATACGAATAAGAATAAGAAACAAGAAAAACAATGCTAACACCCGATGTACGTGGTTCGGAGATGACGCTCCTACTCCATGGTAATCCGTAAGGTGGATTAACCCTAGCCAAGCTTCACTATATCCTCCTTTGGATGAACCAAGGTGGAGAAACCTTGTATTACAATGCACTCCTCTTCTTTACAATGATGGAAGATGAAGACTAGAGAAGAGGAGGTTTAGAATCACAAAAACACTTGGAGAAAGCTTGGTGAGCACGAGGGTGTAGTTAGGAATGAGAGCAAGATGCTTCACCAAGCTCCCCAAGGCCCCTTCTTATAGAAGAAGGGTTGTTTTTCCCATTGGGCTTTGATTAGTCGACTGATGATCACCATCGATCATCGCCGCTCAGCTAACGACTTCTGATAAAGCCGATCCGCGGGGATTCGCAGCCGCCATTTCCAACGGGAGGCCTATCAGTCGACTGATCACCTCATCAGTCGACTGATGAGGCGATCAGTCGAGTGATCGCCGCAAGGAGTCAAGTGAGACTCCATTCTGTGCCCATTTTCGACTCGATCAGTTGACTGCCTAGATTGGCAGTCGATCGATACCTCATCGATCGATCTACAACCAAGCGATCGGATCGATAGTCGTGGTTTCATCGACTCGGTCGAGCACGACCGGTCGATACATCGTGTCGATCGGATACTAGTCAAGTATGAATAATTCATACTTGAATTGACTCCCTAGACCTAGACTTGACCTTCTAACTCTTCCTTTAGCCTTGCACCCACCTTCAAGAGTTTCCTTCGCCCTCATCATGTCTTGGGTTGCCAAATGCTTGGATTTTATGTTGCCAAGACTACAAGCTTGGACTTATGCTGCCAAGACTTTACTTTGGACTTCCTTTTCCAAGGTTCACTTGGACTTTACGCTGCCAAGACTCCAAGCTTGGTCTTACGCTGCCAAGTCCATCCCTTGTACTTTCTTTGCCAAGGTTCACTTGGACTTTACGCTGCCAAGACTACAAGCTTGATCTTATGCTGCCAAGTCCGTCCCTTGGACTTTCCTTGCCAAGATCATACTTGGACTTCTCTTTTACCAAGTCTTCATCCTTGGATTTCCCTGTCACTTAAACATATGCACAATTAGATCACAAAGCATTGCCTAACTTAGATGATTTAACCAAACATCAAAACATATATAAATGCTTGGGGCATTGTTGCACCAACAATCTCCCCCTTTTTGATGTTTGGCAAACATTTAAGTTAGGTCTTTACATAATCATAATATGAATTATAACTTAAACATTCCTTCTCCCCCTTTGACATGCATCAAAAAGAGAAGGATTCATAAATTTTATGAAAGAATTAAAGTTTGTTGTATCTTGGACTAAGGTATAAGATTGATATTAAGCTCCCCCTTAATCCAAGATATGCTTCATGATGTGTGAATAACATTTGAAGCAAAGCATAGCAAAAGTTTGAAAGTTAAGTCCTAACATTGCACCAACAATGTAAGTTTGGGGATGAAAAAGATATATTTTATGAAACTCCCCCTAAAACACTGCATTAAGCAATCCTAAAAGTTTGTTTATACTCAATATTATCATGCTATAATTTTAGGACATCAAAGAGACACTAAATATCAGAAAATGGAGCTATTTATCAGAAAACACAGTGTATCACTGATCAGTTGTTTGAACGATCATCTACTGAAATCAAATTTCACCTTTTCACCAACTTTAAATGCGTTAGAAAATCTAGAAATTGCGCAAAATCATGAAATTTAGCGTAAACATTATTGGAATCATTATCTATCGAGGAAAAATAATTTGAAAAATTTATGTTTTCCAGATTCCAAGATTGATACAAACTTAGAAACTAACAAAAGTTCTAAAAATTTGGCAAACTTTGTATCACTTTTGTCTTCCTCTTGAAAACTGTTTTTCAAAATATGATGAACATAGTTTAAAATATATATGATTTGGAATTTCCAACCATGTTCTTAGAGCTATGTATTCATTACTTGAATACAAGTCTTCCCAATGATTGGTCCATGAAGTATTCATATTTCTAGGTGTGTCATTGGCTCATAGTAATGCATCATAACAAGTATGATGAGCCAAGTACACCTTCCCTATCATCTCACATGTTCCTAAGTGTCTCAATACAAAAATCAAGGTTTCTAAAGGCTTTTTGTGAGATGCATCGAGGTATAACATTATGAATATGGGATCATGCAAACCTAGAATTTTACTCTACAAAGCACATACCAAGCTCTCTCCTTAATGATGAAAATTCGGTTTCTAGAAGAGCTTTGGTGAAGATATCGGCAAGGTTAGACTTAGATTCTACATAATTAAGTTCAATGTCTCCTCTTGCCACGTGATCTCTTATGAAGTGATGTTTCACTTCAATGTGCTTGGTCCTAGAGTGATGTACCGGATTTTTGGTCAAGTTGATGGTACTCACATTGTCACAATAAACTTTAATATTAGAGTGGTGTAGCTCATAGTCCTCAAGAGTATGTCTCATCCAAAGTAATTGAGCTACACAACCACCCATAGCCACATATTCGGCTTCGGTGGTTGATAAAGCAACACAATGTTGCTTCCTACTACTCCAAATAACTAGGGAGGACCCAAGAAATTGGCATCCACCACTAGTACTCTTCCTATCCAATTTGCAATCGGCATAATCGAAATCAGTATAGCCAAGCAACTCAACAAACCTAGTCCTAGGATACCAAAGTCCTACATTTAGGGTGCCTTTAATATATCTTAAAATTCTCTTAACGGCTACTAAATGTGATTCTTTGGCACAAGATTGGTATCTTGCACACATACCTACCGCAAATAAGATATCGGGTCTACTAGCGGTTAGGTATAGTAGGCTACCAATCATACTCCTATAAAGTTTAAGATCAATTGATTTACCATCATGATCACTATCTATTCTAGTGCTAGTGGCCATAGGAGTGGTTACAATTTTGGCATTTTCCAAACAAAATTTCTTGATCATTTCATTTACATATTTGGTTTGATAAATATGAATCCCTTCATTGGTTTGCTTGACTTGTAACCCTAGGAAAAAGTTAAGCTCTCCAACTAAACTCATTTCAAATTCATTCTCCATATTTTTTATAAAGTCTTGAAGAAGATCATCATTTGTTGACCCAAAAATAATGTCATCAACATATATTTGGGCTATAAAGATATCCTTTAATGTTGACTTTATAAACAAGGTTTGATCTACTTGGCCCCTTCTAAAATCCTTAGAAATTAAGAAAGATGACAATCTTTTATACCATGCCCGGGGAGCTTGTTTTAACCCATATAATGCTTTCCTAAGCTTACATACGTGGTTTGGATAATCTATGTTCTCAAACCCGGGTGGTTGTTCTACATATACTTCTTCCTTAATATAACCATTTAGGAATGTCGATTTAACATCCATTTGATAAAGTTTAAATCCCATATAGGAAGCATACCCTAAGAGAATTCTAATAGATTCTAACCTAGCAACCGGGGCATAAGTCTCATCATAGTCAAGCCCCTCAACTTGATTGAATCCCCTAGCAACCAACCTAGCCTTATTTCTAGTGATATTTCCTTGGTCATCTAGCTTATTCCTAAAGACCCATCTTGTAGTAATTATGGTGCTATCATTGGGTATAGGAACTAACTCCCATACTTGACTCCTCTCAAATTGAGTCAATTCATATTGCATTGCCAAAATCCAATCCGGATCATGTAATGCTTCATTGATCGATTTGGGCTCAATTTGTGAAATAAGAGCAACTTGACTAGTAGGAACTCTATGAAATGACCTAGTTCTTACTCCTTGAGATAGATCTCCTACTACTTGGTCAAGTGGATGATCTTGATGAATTCTTAGGGTTCTAGAAGGGGTTTCAAATTGATCATTGTTATCTTCTACCCTCCTTTCATCATCGGAATCTCCTCTTCCTCCCCCTTGATCATTACCCCTTATGGTCAAATTTTGAAGTTTTTGGGTAATGTCTTGATTATTTTCATTAATATCCTTATCAATGGAGGACTTTCTAGGGTAGGTACTAGTGGTTTCATCAAATTGAACATTTGAGGACTCCTCAATCCCTTGGGTTCTCTTATTGTAGACTCTATATCCTCTACTCGTAGATGAGTATCCAACTAGGATTCCCTCATCCGCTTTGGATTCAAATTTTCCTAAGTTATCTTTGGTGTTTATGATATAAACTTTACATCCAAAGACTTTGAAATAGTGAATTGTGGGAATAGTCCCATTCCATAATTCAAATGGTGTCTTTCCTAAAAACCTATGGATTTGAACCCTATTTTGGATATAGCAAGCGGTATTAATCGCTTCTGCCCACAAGTAGCTAGGTAGAGAATATGCATTAAGCATAGTCCTAGCCGCCTCTTGTAGGCCACGATCTCTCCTTTCCACCACCCCATTTTGTTGGGGTGTTCTAGGACAAGAGAACTCATGCTTGTACCCTTGCTCTAAACAAAACTATGAAAATTTAGAGTTCTCAAATTCACCACCATGATCACTACGGATTCGGTTGATTTTAAGACTCTTTTCATTTTCAACTCTTTTACTAAATCCTATGAGTATTTTTAAGGTATCATCCTTATGTTTCATAAAATAGACCCAAGTATACCTAGAAAAATCATCTACTATGACTAAACAATATTTGTTACCATTTAAAGAAGGAGTACTATGACAATCAAATAAGTCAAGATGCAATAGTTCTAACGGTAAAGAGGTATTAGTTAAGGTTTTACCTTTGTGTGATGCCTTTGCTTGTTTTCCTTCTTGGCATGCATCACACATTTTGTTCTTGACATACTTGATCTTTGGTAGCCCTTTGACCAACTCCAATTTGGCTACCTTGGCTATGTTTTTCATGTTGATGTGCCCCAATCTCCTATGCCATAGCCAACTTTCTTCTTCTTTTGTAACAAGACACTTAGTAGAAATGTTAGAAGCATATGAAAGATCAACATAATAAATATTTGATTTCCTATATCCAACTAACATACAATCATTTAATTCCTTGTGTCTAATCATGCATTTAGAAGATTCAAAAGAAACATGGTAGCTTGCATCACAAAGTTGACTAACACTTAATAAATTAAATTTCATATTTTCAACTAGTAAAACTTTGTGAATGACAATTTTGGGGGATACCTCAATTGTACCTCTACCTAATATCTTGAGTTTTCCACTATTTCCAAAAGACACCGCTCCCTTCTTCACATACTTAATTGTGGAGAACTTGCTCACATCCCCGGTCATATGTGTTGAGCAACCGCTATCCACAATCCACATATCTTGCTCTCCTACCTAAATCACATGAAAAACACAAGCTTTTGGTACCCAAACATTTGGACCGGTAACATTAAGTAAAAACTTCTTAGGTACCCATGCTTTCTTAACCTTACCCTTAGTGGTTGCTTTTCTATTAATCAATGAGATATAAGCAACTTCTTTTTCTTTTGGCTTATATCCTAAACCGGCCTTGTTGTAAACGACTCTTTGTCGGCTAAGAATCATGTCAAGATATTTTGAGCCATTCATAAATTTCTCTAAGCATGCCTTTAGGTCACTAACCTCATCCTTAAGTTTGTCATTCTCTTCCTTAAGTATGCAAGAATCAACATGTGAAGATTTTTCATTCCTAATGGCCTTTAGTTCTACTTTCATGCTTCTAACCTTAGATTTAGACTTATCTAGAGGCTCTTTAAGATAAGAAATTGATTTATAGAGAAGCTTAACTTTAGGAGAATTCATTACCTCATCGTCACTAGATGATGATTCATCACTTGAAGAGTCTTCTTCTTGACTTGATGTACCGGAGTCATCTCCTTGGGCCATGAGTGCCACATGGCGTGTGATGTGGCAAAGCTCATCATCGGAGGAGGAATCTTCAACACTCGGTGTGTCCCATGTGGTTTGAGCCATCATGGCCTCCTTCTTCTTCTTTTCCTTCTTATCCTTCTTTTTCTTTTCTTTTTCCTCCTTCTTCTTTAGCTCCGGGCAATTTAGCTTTATGTGCCCCTTCTTATTGCAAGCATGGCAAATCACATTATTATTAAAATTTGAATTACCACTAAACTTACCTCTTGAAGAATGGGACCCCTTCCTTGCTTCTCTATTCTTGAAGTCCTTTGATTTTCTATAGAGCTTCTTGACAAAGTTGGCCATCTCACTAGATGAGTCTCCATCACTACATGAATCATGCTCCGACTCGGATGATGATGACACTTCTTTCCTTTCTTTCTTCTTCTTTTCCTTCTTTTCAACAAATAGAGCTAAACCTTTTTCCTTAGAGGACATGTTAGTTTGCTCATGCAATTCAAACTCACAAAATAATTCATCAATTTTAATTTGAGAAAGATCCCTAGTTACCTTAATAGCATCAACTATAGAAGTCCATAGAGAAGTTCTAGGAAATGCTTGGAGAATATACCTTACCAAATCCCGGTTGTCAACTCGCTCACCTATGATGTGGAGTCCATTCACAATCTCCTTAAACCTTCCATTCATTTGGCTTACGGTTTCATGCATCTTCATTTGGAAGGCTTGAAGTTGTCCAATAAGCAAGTCCTTCTTGGCCCTCTTTGACTCCTTGGATCCTTCATTTAGCTCAATGAGCTTTTCCCATAATTCCTTGGCGGATTCGAAAGGCCCCACCTTGTTGAGTTTCTCCATTGTAATACCGCATTGGATGGTGAGTACCGCCTTTGCATTTGATTCGAACCTCCTATTCATTTCCCTTGTCCAATCCTTGCTTGGAATAGGGTTTCCATGTTCATCCATCGGTTCCTCAAATCCATCTACAATGCTATGCCAAATCTCAATATTACTCATTAGATAATACTTCATCCTACCTTTCCAATACGCAAAGTGACTCCCATCGAAGAGCGGTGGCTTGGCGGTGTTATATCCCTCTTGAAGAGCCATTGATGCCTTGGTTGATGGTAAAATCTTCCAAGCTATCCGGGCTCTGATACCACTTGTTAGATCATTGTAACGGCTAGAGGGGGGGTGATTAGCCTTTCTTTGTTTCTACAAATACGTTAGCGGAAGCAATACAAATACAAATACGAATAAGAATAAGAAACAAGAAAAACAATGCTAACACCCAATGTACGTGGTTTGGAGATGACGCTCCTACTCCACGATAATCCGTAAGGTGGATTAGCCCTAGCCATGCTTCACTATATCCTCCTTTGGATGAACCAAGGTGGAGAAACCTTGTATTACAATGCACTCCTCTTCTTTACAATGATGGAAGATGAAGACTAGAGAAGAGGAGGTTTAGAATCACAAAAACACTTGGAGAAAGCTTGGTGAGCACGAGGGTGTAGTTAGGAATGAGAGCACTAGCTTCACCAAGCTCCCCAAGGCCCCTTCTTATAGAAGAAGGGCTATTTTTCCCGTTGGGCTTTGATCAGTCGACTGATGATCACCATCGGATCGGTCACTAACGGCCAGCGGCTAGCCGATCTGCGGGGATCTGTGATTCGCACCGCCATTTCCAACGGGAGGCCTATCACGATCGATCACCCATCACCGATCGGATGAATGGGCCGATAAGTGATCGCCGCGAGGAGTCGTCAGTGAGACTCCATTCGCGGCCCATTTTTCGACTCGATCGATCGCTCGATCGTGCGCGATCGATACCTCATCACCGATCGGCTACAACAAGCAATGATCGATAGTCGATTCATACTTGAATTGACTCCCTAGACCTAGACTTGACCTTCTAACTCTTCCTTCAGCCTTGCACCCGCCTTCAAGAGTTTCCTTTGGCCTCGTCATGTCTTGGGTTGCCAAATGCTTGGACTTTATGCCGCCAAGACTACAAGCTTGGACTTATGCTGCCAAGACTTTACTTTGGACTTCCTTTGCCAAGGTTCACTTGGACTTTACGTTGCCAAGACTCCAATCTTGGTCTTACGCTGCCAAGTCCATCCCTTGGACTTTCTTTGCCAAGGTTCACTTGGACTTTACCCTGCCAAGACTACAAGCTTGGTCTTATGCTGCCAAGTTCGTCCCTTGGACTTTCCTTGCCAAGATCATACTTGGACTTCTCTTTTACCAAGTCTTCATCCTTTGATTTCCCTGTCACTTAAACATGTGCACAATTAGATCACAAAGCATTGCCTAACTTAGATGATTTAACCAAACATCAAAACATATATAAATGCTTGGGGCATTGTTTCACCAACATCACCTCTATCTGTATCCACGCCGAGTATCATTGGGATGGCTTCACAAAGCCACGAGCCTCATCTTTGTAGGAGTCACTAGCCTCGTGTCGAAGACGATGTGATCGAGAGAAGATCACAATCCGAATCAAAATTTGGATTCAAAAATAAGTCCCCAAAACTCGCTTCTCCGGAGAGGTATTCGTCAACCAATTGACAAATCCTTTGTCCTCCACCTATGAGGATTACCAAAGATCGAATCCCCGACAAGGTAACCACTGTCGGAGCTCCAAATGTCATCCAAATGATGCTCCGACATGCAAGGAAACAAGCTGTCCAGAAAATTTGACATCTTTGTGGAGGAGTTGCGTCGGCCAAAGAGGATGGCCGGCCAACCCTTGGTCGCCGAAACCAAGGTGAGTTGCCGGAGGGTCGCCGGAGGATGGCCGACAACAGCTTGGACGTTGGCAACAGGGTGGACAGTGGCACAAGGTGGCTGGCGGAGTGGATTCCTTGGGCGGCAGCAAGAAGAAGAGAGGGAGAGGGTAAGAAGATTATTTCCCAAAATAAAACTTAGGGCTCTCCAAAAACCTAACCACGTTCTTATAGAGCCCGTGTTTCTTAACCATTAAGAAAACTTCTCCTTAGAGTTATTGGTTCATAACCAAAATCTATTAACCCGCTCCAATAACTTAAGTTAAAATAAACCAAACCGAGTAGGTCTATTTTAAGTTAAAACGAACCGAACCAACTTTGGTTCATTCATTTAAAACAAACCAAACCCCTTTGGTTTATTCTCCACCATTGGATTAGAACCAAACCAATTTGGTTCATCCATCATGTCTTCATAAGACTCAACCCATCCATGCTTCCATTGTGACTGAAACAATTTCATGCTCGCTCCTCGTTTGGTCCGACCAAACCTAGTTTTTCTCGATCTGAGAATCTTATTCTCAAGCTCATTTTAAATCCTTCAGATTACGCTCATTGTGCGTGTGACCAAATAGGTTCCCGATTTATGTTGGTCATCTATAATTAACCATTAATTATAGAATGATCATGAGTGGCACCTAGTAGTACATCATGATCTCCAATTAATCGGAAAATCAACGGTTGATTCCAGAACCATTTCTGAAACCCTTCAGCAGCTACAATGAATCGTGCCTCATTTCCTTCATGCATCTTATACCCACTTGGTTCAGGACATGGTCTATAGTGTTAGTCCCCACTAAGTCGACTACGTTACACCTAGCCCAAGTATCATTTTCTCGTCCTACAGATTCTAGTTACTGCACATGTATCCAAGAGTACCTTACTCTAAACATGTAATGCTTTGGCCAAAGACTTTAGTAACAATCCGACGAGAGGCCATGGGTATATATCTCCTCGCAAAGAGTGGTGAATCCTTTATAGGCTATTCAAACACCTTCAGTCACTTCGACTTATACCCAATCATCCTGGGTCTACATCTCCTCAGAGATGCTTGATTAAGATGTCAAAGCATAAGTCTTCATGACCAAGATGACTTGAATACCACAAGTCAAAGGAACATCGCACTTAAGCTGCAGTAAGAACTTCATTGACATATCTATATATGCAGAGAACCATATGAAGTCTTACAGCTGGTCACTCCAATGAAGTAGTTACCATAACTAGCATCCATGATTAACTCCGGACATCACAATTTCTCCTGCTAGTGAGAATCAACTGCTTGGATACACCAAGGAGTATACCTCGTGCTCATCTCGACAGAATTGATGGTATCCAAATCCATCAATTCATCGAGTAGGGATAATTCCAATACATCACAATTACACATGTAGAGATACTCACTAGTTGTGATCCAATCACAAATTCTCTCATGCTGTGAATCGTATTGTGGACATTCAGTAAATGAGTTTAAGATCCAATCAAATATATTAAAATATGTATACTCAAATAGTGAATCTTCATTTATCAAATAAATGGCACAACCATAAGGCGATTGCCTTAGGACACCTCTCATATATTACTAACATCTTCTCTATAAGAAGGGGCCTTGGGTCACTTGGGATGGTTAATGCTTCATCTCTAAACATACTCCCAAGTGCCTACATGATTTTACTCCTCTTCCTTGTGTTTAATTTCATCTTATTGTAAGAGGAGAGAATCTTGTAAGAAAGGTTACCTCCACCTAGCTTAGTGCAAAGGAGAGATTAGCGATTGGTTTAGGCATGATTCACTTGGAATGAATCGGGTCGTGGACTAGCTACAAGGGTCATGAACCACATTACATCAACATGTTAGCATTTGTAATCTTTGTTTCTTTTGCATTGTCTTTTATTATTCCTTTGCGCTTGATGTGAGCAAAACATATAGGGTTTTCGGAGTAGTTTTCGCTCACATCTCATTACATTTTGTGATAGTTTCATGCATATGTTACTCTATTTTGCACGCATTTCATATTTTCTGGTTCGGAGGTCTGCTCATTGTACTTTTGTGTGTAGGTTAGCTTTTCGGGAGAAAAAGATGCATTTTCGAAGTAAAAGAAGGATATTTCGCAGCTAGACGCATAGTGGGACACGGCCAGGGCATGTGGATTCACACGGCCATGTCCAATGGGCGAGATCAGCACCCCAGGGTCGCACATGGCCGTGTGGCGGCCCGACAGATTTGCGCGACTAGGGCTTTTTCCAAATTTTATAGCGGTCTGAGGCGATGTCTATATAAGGATGGCTCCGCCCAAACCCTAGGGGGGAGGCACAACGGCTAGGACGGCACACCGAAGCCCTAAAAAGCTTCGATAACTCGCAACAGAGAGGAGGAACACTGCCGAAGGTCCACGCCTTGCACTTCAATGCCGGAGAGAAGACCACGAAAGCATTGTATATCTTTATTTCTGCATTTAATTCCTTATGTATTCGAACTTAGACATGCTTTATGATTCTTCCTTTGTATATATGGAGTAGTACTTTCGATTCTAGGATTAGGGAGTAGCTTGTGTACATATACAATGTTGGTTCATGTTAAATTCTTCCTGAGTTTGATTTGACGATTGGTAGTTGCTCTTTACTATATCAATGCGTGTTTGGCTTTCTTTCTACCGTGCTTAGGCAATACGAGGGGTGACAGCCCTCGCAATCTAAAATTTAGGGGATTTGATATAAGGAACCTAGGGGTAAACCTAATCTCCTGTAACTGCGGGGAGAAGGGTGCGGTGGAATTGGAAACGGTTCACCGTAGGGATTGATTTGGCATCCTCGTACCCTCTATCCCATCTTTTTAGGCGGAGATAGCTCCCAGTAGATGCGGCGGCTCTGCGGGAGAGTGTATGATGTCCCTTCCACAAAACCGTAGCTAAACGTCTAGACAACGCCAATTGACAACATTGTTCTGTGATACACAAGGAAAACCGAAGTCCTAGAATCACCTTTGAAGACCTCGACATACTCCTTTCCTTCTCCGTGTGACACCGTACAGAGTAGAGTCCACCGACAGCCCTCACCAACCGAAACCTCTTAGAAATCACATCCGAACAATTACAACCACTGAGTACATTGGTATTCGAATCCCAGTCCCTATGGGATCGATAATCTTTATTACTTGACGATATCCGTGAACTTTAGGGCATTGAGCGCAAGCGCGTGCTTTGAGTCCTCAACGGTATCCGTCGGTAGATTTGAGGTCGCGTCCGTGTGCATCAAGTTTTTAGCATCATTGTCGGGGACTGATCGATTCGATATCAAATCAAACAGTGGTAAATTGGATCGGACTTAGGATTAGATTATTTACTTGCTTTATTTTCTTTCTAGTTTACTTTATTTGCTTTAGTTCTATATTTTCCATATTTAGATTTAGTTTTTATTTTTAGCAGTAGTTTCCTATTTACTTATTGCATCTTAGATTTTTATTTGCTAGATTGATTTATTTTCTTCTCTTAGAATTAGATTAGCACTCCTAACTTTGTGGTTTGGTTCGTCGTATGCTCAGACGTTTAGGATCGGAAGGTCTAATTCCGATCGACTTAGAAATTGAGCGAACCTTTCACCGTCGGAGAGTAGAAGAGCGAAAGATGGAGGATAAAGATGCATCAGAGGTGAATATAGGTAGCTGACCTCTGCGGGACTACACAGCTCCTAGTGCTAGAGGATTCAGGCCGAGTATAGTTGGACCATCTATTTCGGCGAATAACTTTGAGCTAAAGTCGGCACTTATACATATGGTCCAGTAGAGCCAATTCGGGGGAGTTGCGACTGAAGACCCGAACCGGCACCTTTAGGAATTTCTTGAAATCTGCTCGATGATGAAAATGAACGGAATCCCTTCTGACATGATTCGCCTGAGCTTGTTCCCGTTTTCACTACGGGATAAGGCTAAGGCATGGCTTCACTCCTTACCTTCTGGCAGCATCACTACATGGGAGCAATGTGAGCAGCAGTTTCTGAATAAATACTTCCCACCAAGTAAGACTGCTCACATGCACCATCTCATCACTAGCTTTCGCCAGAAGGAGGGGGAGTCCCTATTCGAGACTTAGGATCGCTACAAGGGGCTACTCTACCAATGCCTCCACCACGGACTGGAGAGGTGGCTGGTGATCCATATTTTCTATAATGGTTATATCTTGCTTGTCTTTTGCTTTGTATTTGTATATTCCGCTTGCGCTAACATTTTGTAGACGAGCAATTTACGACGTCCAACGTACTAGGGCTATTCACCCCCCTCTAGCCGGCCATATCGATCCCTTACACAACCTACACCTGCAGTAGGACGATACACTGTCAACTCCATGGACCACCTTTCAGCAAGGATGGAAATGCTCAGTAGACGGTTTGAATCTTTGAATCCTTCATCTGCATGCATGGCCATTGATTTTGGAGAGGGAGCGACAACATATCAAGAGGACCACTATGGTGGGGACCTCGGAGGCGATTGAGCCTTGTGGCCGCGGTTGGGGACTATGACCAAAGACCCCACAACCCATACTCCAATACCTATAATCTCGGATAGAGAAATCACCCAAATTTCTCTTATAAGAATAACTTGGGAAATGCACAACCATTAGGGGGTACGGGCAGCAGCAGGGCAATGGGCAGCAACCACAGAAGTCCATACTTGAATTGATGATGGAGGACTTCATCACTACCCAAACTAAGGCCAATGAGGAGTTTTGTCGCCAACATCAGAAGTCTGAAGAATCACTCAAAGACTTGAAGGCCACCGTTGAAGGTCTTGCAAGTCATACCAGGATGTTGGAGACGCAAGTGGCCCAAATAGCCCAATCCGTGTCGCAACCTATGAAGAGCTCTCCGGCGAGTCAAGGAAAAGAGGAAGGAGTGGGGCAAAGTAGCCAATTCGCCAAGGGGTGTGCAGCCATGATTTCCACCCTACCTGACCAAGCTAAGTTCAAAGAGAAGATTCCATTACAGCTTGAGGACCCTGGTGAATTTGTTATCCCCTGCTCAATTTATGGGGAGAGCTTCGACGAAACTCTATACGACTTGGGGTCATCAGTCAATGTGATGCCCTACGCATACTATCTGAAGATGGGACTGAGCGGGCTCCAACTAGCGAATCTTGGTATTCGTATGGGGGATGATTCAGTCAAGTAGCCCGTTGGTCTGCTACCACATGTGCCTGTGATGATTGAGGATTTTGTGATACCCATGGACTTCATCATACTGGACACATGACCAAATCCCCAGAATCCCATCATTCTAGGAAGGCCTTTTCTAGTGACTGCAGGGGCGTGCATAGACATGAAAGCACACCAGATCTCCCTGGAGGTAGATGGGGAGATCATCCTTTTCAGCCTTTTGGAGCACAAAGCTCCCTACCTCGACGGGTTCACATTTAGCAGAATGAAGTCGGAACCTCCAGATGAAGATCCCGAGATGGATGAATGGAGGTTCACTGAACCACCAGAGCCGAGTTGATAGTGGAGTACGATCGAGCTAAACGACCTTAAACAAAGCGTTTCTTGGGAGGCAACCAAAGTTTAGTTTTAGATTTCCCTTTTGATTTCATTGCATGCATTTGTTTGATTTTTAGTTTTGATTTCCATTCCATTTAGATTTAGGACTAGAAAAGAACTTTGCTAGGCAAAAATAAAATCCATATTAGCCTACATGGCGAAGAGTATAAGATAATTCGGACCATGGTGCATAAATGGGCAAAAAATGGGGACACACAGCCTGGCCGTGTGTTTTCCCACGGTCGTGCCTGACTGACTAGAGGCCCACATGGCCTGGCTGTGTGTTTTCACACAGGCATGGTGCGCGAGGTTAAAAGGGGCGAGCCGTGTGTTTTCACCCCATTTGCACCGTGTGCTTCGAAAGTTCTTGCCCTAGCCGTGTGATTTCGTCTTCCCCACCATCTAGAAGCATTTTTAACCTCTAAGGAAGCCAAAAGAAGCAAGGATGAGGAGGACCAAGCCTGTAGCATCCCAATCCGGTGCCTCGGAGCGACGAACAAGGAGAGCCGACGCCCCTCAAGCTTCGGAGAAGGGTAACACCCTACCCACTCTTCTTTTTCGCAATAATGAACAAAGAGATAGATATAATATGCTCTCTACTCGTAAACTTACTGCTACTAGGTACTTAGACGAGGATTTGCTAGAGTCCTTAGGATTGTTGGGTGATATGCAAGCCCTATTTGCAAAAATGGGGTGGAAAGAGATCATGGGAATAAGGCACCTAACCTACCCTAGGATAGTTCTAGAATTTTTGAGTTTACTAGAGGCAGAAATTTTAACGGGTAGAGAGAGCGAGGAGGGTAGGATAACTTTTAGGCTTTTAACATTAAGCATGAGTGGACCCTTCACCAATGGAACCATGCTTTGGCTTGCCGAGTGGGGGAGAGAGAAGAACCCCTATTGGGTTCAACTCTCGGGAATGTTGGACCGAGTTGACGGGGGAGAACGCTTATGACCCTTCTAGGGCCAAAGCGTCGCGCCTCCAAAACCTCGTCTTCCAATACCTGCACTGCATCATGGCCAGTACTATATTTGGTCGTGAGGAGAGTGACGGTGTAGTTAAAGCTAGTGAGCTGCTTTGCCTATGGGATATGCTACAAGAAAGGAGTAGCATCGATGTAGGGTCCCACTTCATCAGACACTTAGTGAAGATGGGCAAAGCAGCACGAGGAGAGATCAATGTGGGAGGCCTTCTTACCCACATTTGCCATAGGATGGGGTACGATTACACTATATTAGAGAGTATAGAGGGGAGCCCTAGCATCGACCTAGGAGTATGCATGGCCATGAAAATGATTGTGAGAGAAGGAGACTCCTTATGCTTTGTAAGGAAAAATTTGATGGCCCTTAGGCTCCCCGACCTAGACCATACCACCATCGCTATACACGCCAACTAGCACTTGGACCTGATAGTGGAGTCCCCTCCACATGAGGGACCATCCACATCGGTGCCCATCTCTCCACCTTTGTATCACTCTCCCTCTAGTCCACATGTGCATAGGAGCCCACCTAGTCCACGCCGACATGAGTCTGCACCTACACCACCATCTTTTTCTACTTTTGAGCAGTATGCAAGTACGTCGGCCTATGATTTCTCAGAGTTCTGATCGTGCCTCGACGATATTTACACTGAGAAGTAGAGCGCCTACCAGCAGGCGGAGTTCTAGGGATTCCGGGAGCATTTCCAGCGGGCTGAGGAGTTCTACGACGAGTCCCGCATATACTTCCAGGAGGAGGCTATTCATCACCAGGATGAGGCCTCCTATCGCAAGGAGATGCAGCAACACATGCATGCCCAGCAGGCGCAGTGGGCTAGGGAGGAGGAGCACCGAGCAGCCGCTGCATCCACCAGCTCCTAGATCGACCACATGTACATGTAGCATCAACGGCTCAGCAGTAGGTTGTCCCAGGATCCAGAGATGCCCAGGCTCCCAGACTTTCCACCTCGTCCACCATATTAGAGGTATATTTTCATTTAAGTTTGGGGGTAGACCCCAAGGTTTATTTTGTTTTGTTTCCTAGCAGTAGTTTCTTTTTTGGTATTTTCATTTATTCATGCCTGAGTTGTTGAGTTTCTTTCAGTACTTAATTTTTGTTGTCTGTAAAGCTACCTCAGTAGTATTTTTGAAAGCTGCTTGCATGAGTTGTTCCCATAGGTAGCTTAACTCCATTTATCTTGTGGTATTTTATTTTATTCACTCTATTGAATGTTCTAGACTTACATTGGTTAGCTTTGTTTTTGAACTTACACATGTCAAACATTCTGAAAAAAAGTATCTAGTACATACCTAGTTATGATTCACTTCAGTAGTCTAGTACTTTAGAATCCATAGGTGACTCTAGGTTTAGTATTTTAGTTACTGGAGATGCTCGGATTGTGTAAGCCCATTTGGAAAAATCAAAATCCCAATGAGCCGAAAAATAAAAAAGAAAAATAAAGAAAAATAAAAGAGAAATAAAAGAAAATGAGAAAAAAAAATGAGAAAAAAAAAGAGAAGAGAAAAAAAAAAGAGATTATAAGGGATAAAAAAATAGTTATCGTGGGTGGAAATGGCTAGGTGCCCCTTTGAGACTGAGTTAGGTTACTGGGGAAACACCTACCAATTTCTCTCAATACCGAGCACGCCTTTGAGACTTTATGCTAGATCTAGGGAATGACCCTCGCTTTGGGCAGGTAAGTGCCTAAGAGTCGGAAACCTTAGGAAAGCAATGGGGTGACGACTTAACTAACCATGGAACGGGCATCCCCTAAGAATGGTTCACTTAGCACGAGCACAAGGAGCTAACTTAGTGAATTTCTAGAACATATTTGTTTTTCTTTGATTGCAAATACCACTTGATAAATTTAGTTAACATGCTAATTATGGAACAATATCTTTTTAAAATTTCATGGCACTGAGGTTTGCTTGAGGACAGCAAAGATTTAAGTCTGGGGGAAGTGATGTGAGCAAAACATATAGGGTTTTAGGAGTAGTTTTCGCTCATATCTTATTACATTTTGTGTTAGTTTCATGCATATGTTACTCTATTTTGCACGCATTTCCTATTTTATAGTTCAGAGGTCTGCTCATTGTACTTTTGTGTGCAGGTTAGCTTTTCGGGTGAAAAAGACGTGTTTTCGGAGCAAAAAAAAGATATTTCACAGCTAAACGTAGAGTGGGACACGACCAGGGTGTGTGAATTCACACGGTCATGTCCAATGGGCGAGATCAGCACCACAGGGCCGCACACGGCCTGGCCATGTGGAAACACATGGTCGTGTGGCAGCCCGACAAATTTGCGTGACTAGGGCTTTTTCCGGATTTTGCAGCGGTCCGAGGCGATGTCTATATAAGGATGGCTCCAACCAAACCCTAGGGAGGAGGCACAACGGCTAGGATGGCACGCCGAAGCCCTAAAAAGCTTCAGTAACTCGCAACGAGGAGGAGGAACGCCACCAGAGGTCCACGCCTTGCACTTCAATATCGGAGAGAAGACCACAAAAGCATTGTATATCTTTATTTTTGCATTTAATTCCTTATGTATTCGAACTTAGACATGCTTTGTGATTCTTTATTCGTATATATGGAGTAGTACTTTCGATTCTAGGATTAGGGAGTAGCTTATGTACATATACAATGTTGGTTCATGTTAAATTCTGCCTATGAGTTTGATTTGACGATTGGTAGTTGCTCTTTACTATATCTATGCGTGTTTGGCTTTCTTTCTGCTGTGCTTAGGCGATACGAGGGGTGACAGCCCTCGCAATCTAAAATTTAGGGGATTTAATATAAGGAACCTAGGGGTAAACCTGATCTCCTATAACTGCGGGGAGAAGGGTGCGGTGGAATCAGAAACGGTTCACCGTAGGGATTGATTTGGCATCCTCATACCCTCTATCCCATCCTTTTAGGCGGAGATAGCTCCCGGTAGATGCGGCGGCTCTGCGGGAGAGTATATGATGTCCCTTCCATAAAATCGTAGCTAAACGTCTAGACAACGCCAATTGACAACATTGTTCTGTGATACACAAGAGAAACCGAAGTCCTAGAATCACCTTTGAAGACCTTGGCATACTCCTTTCCTCCTCCGTGTGACACCGTATAGAGTAGAGTCCACCGACAGCCCTCACCAACCGAAACCTCTTAGAGATCACGTCTGAACAATTACAACCACTGAGTACATTGGTATTCGAATCCCAGTCCCTGTGGGATCGATAATCTTTATTACTTGACGACATCCGTGTACTTGCGGGCATTGAGTGCGAGTGCGCGCTTTGAGTCCTCAACGGTATCTGTCGAGAGATTTGAGATTGCATCCGTGCGCATCAGCGCTAACCTTGTACGTAGATAATTAAGCAATCAAACTACACCATCTACGAAGAAGGCTATTCACCCCCCTCTAGTTGGCCACCAATCCTCCAACAATTATTTTAACTCACTTGCTATTGCCAATGAACATAAGCATGCTAGTAAAAATAGATATGTTTGCTTAGGGGCTAAATCCTATGAACTTACAACTAAGGACAAATCTAGATCAAATAATTCTAGACCTATTTTACCTAGGGCGAGTGTTAAGAGGATAGAAGAAAATTTAGGCATGAACCCTAAAAAGGGTAGGCACATGCCTAAGAAGAAGAGTCCTTCCCAAAAGATTTATGAAAAATCGAGCCTTGAGGTCAAGGCTTGAAAAATTGGAAAAGACCCTAGCAAACATGACAAACTCATTTAAGGGATCTAATGGTCAAAAATTAGGACCTAGGAGACAAGAACCGTCCAAAGGCAAGAAAGGTTTGGGTCACAAACCTAAGTCCTACCACAATGTTCCATTTGATTATGGAACTAAATCTAGGTCTAGGAAAACCAAGGTTAATAGGGAAGTTATCCCTAAGATTAACATGGTGTGTGTCTAGTGGCCAAGGGTTCTATAAAACCTAGGAAGACCACTAAGAAGGTTACTAGGGAGGCAATCCCTAAGCTTAACCTTGACAAGACCTAAATGACTAAGGCTTTAAAGACAAAAAGGGTCATTAGGAAGGTATCTAGGGAAGTTATCCCTAGTGAATACCTTGTTAACCCAAGGAGCTCCAATAGGTATTGGGTTCCTAGGAGCATGATCGATTCATGCTAGATGGGTTAGGGTGTGTCAACCCTAAGTGGATAGGTAGTTAACCTAACCATGGTAGAGTTGACACTTTAGGATGTGCCAATGTGTTTTGAGAATTTAAAAATTGATTAAATTGGCACAACTAGGTGTTAGGATCTTGGTGTGTCATTTTGGGTTTTTGGCACACTTAGGGGATAGTTGGTATTAAGGGAAAATGGATTTAATTCTTAGAAATGGCAATTTGGGCTTAACACTTAGGTATTTTATACCTTATTATTTTATACTTGCCATGATTTATTTGTCTTGTCATGTCATGACATCATATTTATTTTTATCATATAAAATGTCATGATAATTCTTAGGGTAAGCTAAATGTCATGCTATGCTTAAGTTTATATCACATGACATGACATCGTGATTATTGGCACATGCTTATTCATGTTATCATTTATGCCATAATAATTATTCATGCATTAAATAAAATTGAGTTAAGTACTATGGCATGATTTGAAGTCCCATGCATAAAGGAATTAAATAGAGTTGCCTAGCATATGCATGATAATCTAAATAACCAAAACCCACATCTCACTAAAACACTTGACTTGTATGTGTTTCATACACTTGGATACAAGTGAGATGTTTAGGAAAATAAATTTAAAGGTTTTAAAATCATTTTAAAATTATTTTGAAAAACCTTGGTGAAGTCTATCTTTTGATAACAATCACCATTGAATGAGGTGATACAAAGTAGGGTTAAAAATTGAAATTTTCAATGGTTTTGAACTTTGCATCAATCTCACTAATTTATGGGTATTTTATTTTTTAAATATTTTTCACCCATAATATTTGTTATAAGTAATGTACGTATGAATCTTCAAGATTTTTCAAAATCCGTATTTTTACTTATGAATTTTCAAAATTCAGATTCTGAACTTGATTTCTGCACAATGCAGAAATCAGTCGACTGGTGTCAATGGCAGTCGACTAGTGACTATAAGAGTCGACTGCCAGAGCTGATTTTGAGTAAATAAGGTTTGTTAGGCCCATGTTCATCTACTTTTAGGTTCTCTAACTACTCCTAACCCTAGGATATGCTTTGGAGAGCATTAGGAAGGGTCAAAATCCATCGAAAATGGATTAGGAGAATTGTTTAGGGTGTGTATCAAATTAAGGGAGGTGAAAGTTGAATGTTGAATCTTTTTCCTTAATTTCAATTGTTTAGTGTTCCTATTGGCTTAGGGACTCTCCAAAGACATTGTTAGTGCAATGGTCAAAGGGGAGCAAGCCTTTAGGGGGAGGTTATCCATCTTGGGATGATGGATGTGTTTTTGGACAAAGGGGGAGATTGTAAGATCTCATTGGGATGTGAGACATTGACACCCATGGGGAGGACCTTTTTGATGTATGTCAAAAAGGGGGAGAAGTGACCAATTGGGGTTAGTTGGAATTCTCAAAGGTGAGAATTTCCAATTGGGGATAATTGGTAGACTTGAGTTAGGGCACCTAACTCAATGGTGTTTGTGGTTTTGTCAAACATCAAAAAGAGGGAGATTGTTGGTGCAATCGGCCCAGGTCACGATTGACCGGACTCGAGTTTGACTCGAGCAGTATTTTGATGTTAGAAAAAACATATGACATGTGATTGTCATGGGAAGACCAAGTGTGTAGTCTGGGCCACATAAGTCCAAGTGTGTAGCCTTGGCGGTGAAAGTTCAAGTTATGGGGACTTGGCATTTTGGAAGTCCAAGGGGTGGTTTGGCGGCGTAAGGTCAAGCGGTAGCCTTGGGAGCGTAAGTCCACATGTACCTTGGCGATATAGACACTGAGAGCATGACAATAGCCGAAGGAAGCACTTGGAGGCTAGCGTATGGATGAACAAGTCATGGATGACTTGGAGGGATCTGATAGGCGCGAAGCTAGTAGAGGTGGCTAGAAGGCTTAGGTCTAGGCTAAGGGTGTGTCAGATGCTCAAACATATTGTTTGAGGTTTTACCCGACGGTCAGATGCTCAAACAACTTGTGTTTGAGGTTTTACCCGACAATAGTCGACTGGTGATATGTCCCAATCGACTGGTCACAGCCGACTGGCATTCGACTACATTGCGATGCTTGGCAGTCATTGCCGGACGACAATCGTGATGGCGATCGATTGCCGTGAAAAAACGATCGATTGCGGTGTTGGTGTTGGCGCCGATAGCTTCGATGGCCTAATCGATCGGCTACGGGTTGGATGCCAACGTGGATTAGGTCATTGTCTCACAACGGCTATAGGAGCAATCAACTGGGTACTTATGGCAATCGATAGCTAGGCGCGGAATCAACCCGAGACAAGCATAAAAGGAGGAGCTTGGGGAGGATTTCCACAATGATTTTTGGGGAGATTTTGGAGGGGAATTGCTGCTGCATTCCAGACCTTCAAGAGCAAACCAGAGCAAGCAACAAGCAAGAGTTCAAAGTCATTTGTTGTAAAGTTTTTCTTTATGTATTTCATTTTGCCTTTATATTTGCTTGTACATTTTTGTATTACTTTGTAATTACTTGTACAAGGTTTCTCCACCTCCAACTTGTTGTCGAGAAGGAGTTTTAGTAGTGGTGTGTTCATCACTCGAGCTCGTTGAGCTCACCCCGTGGAGTAGGAACCCTAAGGTTCTGAACCACGTATATCATTGTGTATTGTGTGTGCTTATATATTTCTTTTGTGTTTGTATTCGTATTTCCGTTGCACATACTAACGAATTGTAGAGACAAGCATGCAAGAACGATTAAAGTCCATCGATCATGAATTGGGCTATTCAACCTCCCCTTCTAGCCATGCCACGATCCTCCAACATTAGTATGTTTCCCGATCAGTATATGTAATTCCTGAGATGATTAAGGGTGAGAAGAATAGTTGTGCTCAAGGCTAAGTATTGTGTTGAAAGAGCAGTGTAGGTATTTCCTGATTGATGTACATAATTCCCTAGCAGTATACGCAATTCTCGAGTAGTATACACAATTCTTGAGCAGTGTACACAATTCTCGAGCAGTGTATGTAATTCTCGATTAGTATATGTAATTCCCGAGCTGAGTAATGGTGAACAGAATAGTTGTGCTCAAGGCTAAGTGTTGTGTTGACAGAGTAGTGTAGGCATTTCCTGAATGATATATGCAATTCCCAAGCAATGTATATATTTCCTGAGCAGTCAATGTGTTTCCTGAGTGATATAGATATTTCCCATGCCAAGTAGGAAGAGCAGTGCCAATAGTTTAGAGTGCATTGGTGAGTTGGATTTTTCCGATCAATCTATGTATTGTCCGAGCAGTGGGTATGTTTCCCGAGTAGTTAGTATATTTCTCGAGCAGTTAGTGTATTTCCTGAGTAGTATGTGTATTTCCCAAGTAGCATGTTGATTTCCCGAGTGATATACATGTGGACCTTGAGTGTTTTCTGAATTAAACAGAGAAGGAGAAGCAGGTATTTTTGGGTGAAGGAAGTGATGGGTGATGCACGCGAGCACGACCTCAAATCTTCGACGGGAATCGTCAAGGATTCAAAGTGCGCACTCGCACTCAATGCCCACAAGTGCACAGATGTCGTCATGTATTAAAAGATTATCGATCCCACAGAGACTGAGATTCGAATACCATTTGTCCAGTGGATGTTGTTGTTCGGAGTTAATATCCTAAGAGTATGGGTTGCGAGGTTGACGACAGTACTAACTCAAGTACGGTATCACTCGGAGGAAGAGAAGGTTGGTTCGAAGTTCTCTAAAAGGATTCTAGGACTTCGGTTTCACTTGTGCATCGTGGAACATGCGATCAATTAGATGTGTTGAGATATCTAATTATGACTTTGAGGGAGGATCATCATGCATTTGCCAGATGAACTTTTGCTTCTACCGGGAACTACCTATTCCTAACCAAGTTTCCCTTTTGGATTGTCAAAGCTCAGGGGTTTGATACCGTTGGGAGCCCTCTATCACTAAGGTCCCTCAACCCTTCTAGAGTTAATCTCTCCTATTTTGGGCCTTTTTCTAAGATAGATTATTAGAGTACGAGGGTGTCCTAATAATCCCTACGAAGAGGAGGATCATATTTCATATCCTACTCTATCTTCTACGATTACAGGAGGGAGGATGACCGCAAGGTTCATCCTTGGTTCTCCTAGATTTTTGATATCAAGGCTCTCACCCTTGTATAGCCTATGTTCAATATAAATAGAATCAAGACATAATCCTCATCAATCCTAACAACATAAAATTGCAAATAGAATCAAAAGAGATGAATAACTATTTGAACTAGCATGTCCACATACACAAGTTACTTTCTAATCCTAGAATCGAAGTATCTACTCCATAGATAAATGAGAATAAACACAAGACATCTTAAGAAAAGCCATTACAATGCAAATAGAATAAGAAAATAAAGAATGTACTCTCTGTCCTATCCAATTTGCGTGTCTTGGTTGTCCTCCATGGTGCCGGAGCATCGAGATGGATCTTCTAGACGCTTCCTTCCTCCCCGTTACGAGTCTCCAGTTCTTTTTAGGGCACCTTCTTGCCATCCTAGCCATCAGGCCTCCTCCCTAGGGTTTGGGTGTGCCTTCCTATTTATAGAGGAGAAGTCGACTTTCATTAAAATCCTGCGAAAACCTAATTTATGCCAACTCGGGATGATGCCACACGGTCGTGTGGATTCCACATGGCCAGGCATGTGGCACGTTAGAAATTCTGCCTCGGTCTAGCTTCGGGGTCAAGCACGACCGTGTGAATTTCACACAGTCAGGCCATGTGCACCTCTGAACTATCCGATGAATGTCTTCTTTTGCTCCAGATTATGTCCGTGTTTTGAGAAAGACACACCCAGAGCATGCTCGCCTTCCTTTGGCTCCAAAAGTGTCATTTTACCTACAAAATATCGTCCTACACATAAAAATAGCAAGAGCAGATCTCCAAACTAGAAAATAGAAAATGAATGCAAAACATGGAAAAAGATGCATGAAACATGATGTGAGCGAAACATATAGGGTTTTAGGAGTAGTTTTCGCTTATATCTCAGTATATTTTATGTTAATTTAATGCATATGTTACTCTATTTTGTAGGCATTTTCTATTTTCTGGTTTGGAGGTCTGCTCTTTGTACTTTTGGGTGCAGGTTAGCATTTCGGGAGAAAAAGGTGCACTTTCGAAGCAAAAGATGGACATTTTATAGCTAGACGCGGAGTGGGACACGACCAGGGCATGTGGCTACACACGGTCGTGTCCAATGGGCGAGATCAGCCAACTTAGGGTGGCACATGGACTGGCCATGTGGAAACACACGACCATGTGGCAGCCACCAAATTTGCACGACTAGGGTTTTTTTCGGATTTTGTAGCGGTCTGAGGTGATGTCTATATAAGGATAGCTCCGCCCAAATCCTAGGGGGGGCACGACGGCTAGGACAGCACACCAAAGCCCTAAAAAGCTTTGGGGACTCGCAACGGGGAGGAGGAACGCCGCCGGAGGTCCACGCCTTGCACTTCGACGCCGGAGAGAAGACCACGAAAGCATTGTAATCTCTTGTTCCTACGTTTTAATTTTGATGTATTCGAACATGTACATGCTTTGTGATTTCTCCTTCTTATACATGAAGTAGTTCTTTCGATTCTAGGATTAGGGAGTAGCTTGTGTGCACATTACAATGTTGGTTCATGTTAAATTCTGCCTTTGAGTTTAATTTGGCAATTGGTAGTTATTTTTTACTTTATCTATGCGTGTTTGGTTTTCTACCTATTGTGCTTAGGTGATACGAGGGGTGACAGCCCTCGTATCTAAGATTTAGGGGATTTTATACAAGGAACCTAGGGGTAAACCTGATCTCCTGTAACCGTGGGTAGAAGGATGCGATGGAACCGGACATGGTTCATCATAGGGATTGATTCGGCATCCTCGTACTGTCTATCCCGTCCTTCAAGGTGGAGATAACTCCCAGTAGATGCGGTGGCTCTTCGGAAGAGTGTATGATGTCCCTTCCACAAAACCATAGCTAAACGTCTAGACAATGCCAATTGACAGCATTATTTTGTGACACACAAGCGAAACCGAAGTCCTAGAATCACTTTTGAAGACCTCGGCACGCTCCCTTCCTCCTCCATGTGGCACCGTATAGAGTATAGTCCACCGACAGCCCTCACAAGTCAAAACCTCTTAGATTTTATGTTCGAACAATTTAAATCACTGAACGTACCGATATTCGAATCTCAGTCCCTGTGGGATCGATAATCTTTTATTACTTGATGACATCCGTGCACTTGCATGCATTGAGCGCGAGCGTGCGCTTCGAGTCCTCAACGGCCTCTGTCGCGAGATTTGAGGTCGCGATCGTGTGCATCAAGTTTTTAGCGCCGTTGCCGGGGATTGATCGATTCGATATCAAATCGAACAGTGGAGAATTGGATCAGACTTAGGATTAGATTTATTTACTTTCTTTATTTTTCTTTGTTTTTAGTTTGCCTTATTTACTTTAGTTCTAAACTTTCCATATTTAGATTTTGTTTTTAATTTTATTCTAGCAGTAGTTGTTTTTATTTCCTTTTTGCATCTTAGATTTTTATTAGCTAGATTGTTTTTATTTTTTGCCTCTTAGGATTAGTAGCACTCCAAATTTTTGTGGCTTTGTTCGTCGTATGCTTAGATGCTTAGGATCGGAAGGCCTGATTCCGATAGACTTAGAAATCGAGCGAACCTTTCATCGCCGGAGAGCAGAGCAGTGAAGGATGGAGGATCAAGTTGCATCCGAAGTGAACATACGTAGTCGACCTCTACGGGACTATGCAGCTCCTAGCTCTAGAGGATTTAGGCCAAGTATAGATGGACCATCTATTTCGGCAAATAACTTTGAGCTGAAATTGACACTTATACATATGGTCCAGCAGAGTCAATTCGGGGGAGCTACGACTGAAGACCCGAACCGGCACCTTGAGGCATTTTTAGAAATCTACTCGACAATGAAAATGAACGAAGTCCCTACTGACGCGATCCGCCTGAGCCTATTCCCATTCTCACTGCGGGATAAAGCTAAGGCATGGCTTCACTCCTTACCTTTGGGGAGCATCACTACATGGGAGCAATGTGAGCAGCAGTTTCTGAACAAATATTTCCCACCAAGAAAGACTGCTCACATGCGCCATCTCATCATGAGCTTCCGCCAAAAGGAGGGGGAGTCCTTATTCGAAGCTTGGGATCGCTACAAGGGGCTACTCTACCAATGCCCCCACCACAGACTAGAAAGGTGGCTGGTGATCCACATCTTCTACAATGGGATCGTGTATGCCACGAAGATGTCCCTGGATTCTGCTACAGGAGGAGCACTGATGAATAAGACCATAGAGGAAGCAGAGGAGTTGATAGAAGAGGTGGCCCAGAACCACTATCAATGGGCTTCCGAACGTGGTCAACCTATGCCTACAGCGGGACGATACACTATCAACTCTATGGACCATCTGGCAGCAAGGATGGACACAGTCAGCAGATGCTTCAAATCTTTGAATCCTTCATTTGCATGCGCGGTCATTGACTTTGGAGAGGGAGCGGCAGCATATCGAGAGGACCACTATAGAGGGCAGGGAACCTCAGAGGAGCAGATTGAGCACTATGATGCGGTTGGGGACTATGACCAAAGGCCCAACAACCCATACTCCAACACCTACAATCCCGGATGGAGGAATCACCCGAATTTCTCCTATAAGAATAACTCGGAAAACTCACAACCATCAAGGGGTATGGGCAGCAGCAGGGCAATGGGCAGCGACCACAGAAGTCTAAACTGAAACTGATGATGGAGGACTTCATTGCTACCCAAACTAAGGCCAATGAGGAATTTCATCACCAACATCAGAAGTATGAAGAATCACTCAGAGACTTGAAGGCCACCGTCGACGGCCTTGCAAGTCACACCAGGATGTTGGAGACGCAAGTGGCCCAGATAGCCCAAACCGTGTCACAACCTATGAAGAGCACTCCAGTGAGTCAAGCTAAAGAGGAAGGAGTAGGGTAGAGTAGCAAATTAACCAATGGGTGTGCAGCCATGATTTCCACCCTACCTGACCAAGCTGAAATTGAAGAGAAGATTCCACTACAGCTTGAGGACCCCGGTGAATTTGTTATTCCCTGCTCGATTTATGGAGAAAGCTTCGATAATGCATTGTGCGACTTGGGGTCATCAGTGAGTGTGATGCCCTATGCATTCTACATGGAGATGGGATTGGGTAATATACAACAAACAGGCATAGGTATACGTATGGCGGACGACATGATCAAGAAGCCCATTGGCATGCTACCACACGTGCCTGTGGTGATTGAGGATTTCGTGATACCCACGGACTTCATCATACTGGACACAGGACCCAATCCCCAGAATCTCATCATTCTGGGAAGGCCTTTTCTGGCAACTGCAGGGGCGTGCATAGACGTGAAGGCATACTAGATCTCCCTGGAGGTAGATGGGGAGATCATCCTTTTCAGCCTTTCGGAGCATAGAGCCCCCTACCTTGACGGCTTCATGTTTAGCAGAATGAAGCCGGAACCACCAAATGAAGCTTTCGAGATGGATGAATGGAGGTTCACTAAACCTCCAGAGCCGAGTTGATAGTGGAGTGCGATCGTGCTAAATGACCTTAAACAAAGCGCTTCTTGAAAGGCAACCCAAGTTTAGTTTTAGATTTCCCTTTGATTGTATTGCATGCATTTATTTAATTTTAGTTTTGATTTCCATCTCATTTAGAGTTAGGACTAGAAAAGAACTTTTCTAGGCAAAAAAAATCCATATTAACCTACACGACGAAATGTAGGAGAAAATTCGAACCCTAACGCAAAACGGGGAGAGAAATGGGGGCACACGGCCTGGCCGTGTGTTTTCCCACAGTCGTGGCCAACTGACCCGAGGCACACACGACCGTGTCACACAAGGTTAAAAGGGGCGAGCTATGTGTTTTAACCCCATTTGCACCGTGTGCTTCGAATGCTCTTGCCCTAGTCGTGTGGTTTCATCTTCCCCACCATCTAGAAGCACTTTTAACCTCAAAGAAAGACAAAAGAAGCAAGGATGAGGAGGACCAAGTAGGTAGCACCTCGATCCGGTTCTTCGGAGCGACGACCAAGGAGAGCCGACGCCCCTCAAGCTCCGGAGGAGGGTAATGCCCTACCCACTCTTCTTTTTTGCAATAACGAACATAGAGATAGATATAATGTGCTTTCTACTCGTAAACTCACTGCTACTAGGTACTTAGATGAAGATTTGCTAGAGTCTTTAGGGTTGTTGGGTGATATTCAAGCCCTATTTGCAAAAATTGGGTGGGAAGAGATGATGGGAATAAGACACCCAACCTACCCTAGGATAGTTCTAGAATTTTTGAGTTCCTTAGAGGCGGAAATTTTAACGGGTAGAGAGAGCGAGGAGGGTAGGATAACTTTTAGGCTTTTTAACATTGAGCATGAGTGGACCCTTCACCAATGGAACTCATGCTTTGGCTTGCCGAGTGGAAGAGAGAGAAGAATCCGTATTGGGTTCAACTCTCGGGTATTTTGGACCGAGTTGATGAGAGAGCATGCTTATTACCCTTCTAGGGCCAAAGTGTCGGGCCTCCAAAACCTCGTCTTCCGATATCTCCAGCGCATCATGGCCAGTACTATATTTGGTCATGGAGAGAGTGACGGTGTAGTTAGAGCTAGCGAGCTGCTTTGCCTCTGGGATATGCTACAAGAAAGGAGTAGCATCGATGTAGGGTCCCACTTCATCAGACACTTAGTGAAGATGGGCAAAGCAGCACGAGGAGAGATTAATGTGGGAGGCCTTCTTACCCACATTTGCCATAGGATGGGGTACGATTACACTACATTAGAGAGTATAGAGGGGAGCCCTAGGATTGACCTAGGAGTGTGTATGGCCATGAAGATGATTGTGAGAGAAGGACACTCCTTATGCTTTGTAAGGAAAAATCTAACGGCCCTTAGGCTCCTCGACCCTAATCGTACCACCATCACTACACACGCCAACTGGCGCTTGAACCTGATAGTGGAGTCCCCTCCACATGAGGGACCATCCACATCGGCACCCATCTCTCCACCTTTATATCACTCTCCCTCCAGTCCACACATGCATAGGAGCCCACCTAGTCCACGCCGACATGAGTCTGCACCTACACCACCACATTTTTCCACCTTTGAGCAGGATGCAGATACGTCGTCCTATGATTTCTCAGAGTTTCAATCGCGCCTCGACGACATATACACTGAGTAGCAGACGCAGAGGCAGTGATGGGAGGAGCAGAGCACCTACACGCAGGTGGAGTTCCAGGGCTTCTGGGAGCATTTCTAGTGGGCTGAGGAGTTCTATGATGAGCCCCGCATATACTTCCAGGAGGAGGCTTCTCGTCGCCAGGATGAGGCCACCTACCGCACGGAGATGCGGCAGCACATGCATGCCCAGCAGGCACAGTGGGCTAGGGAGGAGGAGCACCAAATAGCCGCTTCATCCACCAGCTCCCAGATCGACCACATGTACATGTGGCATCAGCGGCTCAGCAGTAGATTCTCCCAGGATCCAGAGATGCCGAGGCTCCCAGACTTTCCACCTCGTCCACCATACTAGAGGTATATTTTCATTTAAGTTTAAGGGGGAGGATCCCCAAAGTTTATTTTGTTTTGTTTCTTAGTAGTAGTTTCTTTTTCGGTATTTATTTTCATTTATTCATGCATGGGTCATTGAGTTTCTTTCGGTACTTAGTTTTTGTTATCTGTAAAACTGCCTCAGTAGTATTTATAAAATGTTGCTTACATGAGTTGTTCCCATAGATAGCTTAACTTCATTTATCTCATGGTATTTTATTTTATTCACTTTAATGAATGTTCTAAACTTACACCGGTTATCTTTATTTCTTTACATTTACACATGTCGAACATTCTGAAAGGGATAATCTAGTACATACCTAGTTATGATTCATCTCAGTAGTCTAGTACTTTGGAATCCATAGGTGACTCTAGGTTTAGCATTTTAGTTAATAGAGATGCTCGGATTGTGTAAGCCCATTTGGAAAAATCAAAATCCCAGTGAGAAGAAAGAAAGAGAGAGAAAGAGAAAAAGATGAAAAAGAAAACAAGAAAAAGGAAAAAAAAAGAGAGGAGAGAGAGATAGAAGATTATGAGGGATAAAAAATAGTTGTCGTGGGTGGAAATGGCTTGGTGCCCCTTTGAGACCGAAT
This sequence comes from Wurfbainia villosa, assembly GCA_025175895.1. Taxonomy (NCBI): domain Eukaryota; kingdom Viridiplantae; phylum Streptophyta; class Magnoliopsida; order Zingiberales; family Zingiberaceae; genus Wurfbainia; species Wurfbainia villosa. The sequence goes on from CM045987.1 coordinate 99,329,013, forward strand.
TAGGTTACTAGGGAAACACCTATCAATTTCTCTCAATACCGAGCACGCCTTTGAGACTTTATGTTAGATCTAGGGAACGACCCTCGCTTTGGGCAGGTAAGTGCCAAAGAGCCGGAAACCTTAGGAAAGCTATGGGGTGATGACTTAACTCACCATGGAATGGAAATCCCCTAAGAATGATCCGCTTAGCACGAGCACGAGAAGCTAACTTAGTGAATTTTTAGAATATATTTATTCTGCTTTGATTGTAAATTCCACTTGATAAATTTAGTTGACATGCTAAGTATGGAATAATGTCTTTTTAAATTTCATGGTACTGAGGTTTGCTTGAGGACAAGCAAAGATTTAAGTCTGGGGGAAGTGGTGTGAGTGAAACATATAGGATTTTAGGAGTAGTTTTCGCTCACATCTCAGTACATTTTATGTTAGTTTCATGCATATGTTACTCTATTTTGTATGCATTTCCTATTTTCTGGTTCGGAGGTCTGCTCTTTGTACTTTTGGGTGTAGGTTAGCATTACGGGAGGAAAAGGCACACTTTCAGAGCAAAAGATGGACATTTTGCAGCTAAACACAAAGTGGGATACGGCCAGGGCGTGTGGCTACACACGGCCGTGTCCAATGGGCGAGATCAGCCAACTTAGGGTTGCACATGGCCTGGCCGTGTGAAACACACGGCCGTGTGGCGGCCACCAGATTTGCACGACTAGGGCTTTTTCTGAATTTTACAGCGGTCCGAGATGATGTCTATATAAGGATGGCTCCGTCCAAACCCTAGGGGGGAGGCACGACGGCTAGGACGGCACACCGAAGCCCTAAAAAGCTTCAGGGACTCGCAACAGGGAGGAGGAACGCCGCCGGAGGTCCACGCCTTGCACTTCAACGCCGGAGAGAAGACCATGAAAGAATTTTAATCCCTTGTTCCTACGTTTTAATTTTGATGTATTCGAACATGTACATGATTTGTGATTTCTCCTTCTTATACATGGAGTAGTTCTTTCGATTCTAGGATTAGGGAGTAGCTTGTGTGCACATTACAATGTTGGTTCATGTTAAATTCTACCTTTGAGTTTAATTTGGCAATTGGTAGTTGTTTTTTACTTTATCTATGCGTGTTTGGTTTTCTACTTGTTGTGCTTAAGCGATACGAGGGGTGACAGCCCTTGTATCTAAGATTTATGCGATTTTATACAAGGAACCTAGGGGTAAACCTGATCTCCTATAACCGTGAGTAGAAGGATGCGATGGAACCGAACACGGTTCATCGTAGGGATTGATTCAGCATCCTCGTACCGTCTATTCCGTCCTTCTAGGCAGAGATAGCTCCCGGTAGATGCGGTGGCTCTTTGGGAGAGTGTATGATGTCCCTTCCACAAAACCATAGCTAAACGTCTAGACAACGCCAATTGGCAGCATTGTTTTGTGACACACAAGCGAAACCGAAGTCCTAGAATCACTTTTGAAGACCTCGGCATGCTCCCTTCTTCCTCCGTGTGACACCGTATAGAGTATAGTCCACCAACAGCCCTCATAAGTCAAAACCTCTTAGAGTTTACGTTCGAACAATTTAAACCACTGAACGTACCGATATTCGAATCCCAGTCCATGTGGGATCAATAATCTTTTATTACTTGACGACATCCATGCACTTGCGGGCGTTGAGCATGAGCGCGCACTTCGAGTCCTCGACGTCCTTCGTCGTGAGATTTGAGGTCGCGATCACGTGCATCAAAACACGTACAAAATGCAATGAGATGTGTGCTAAAACTGTTGGTGCAGGGGCACCAAATAATCGAATCTGGGTTTTGATAATGGTAAAGGTTCAAAGTTAAGTCATATTGTTATCTCACATGTTGTCTTGAGTGTGCAGGAAGTGTATTAAGTTGTGTCAAGGTCAACGACACTCGGAGAATCTCGGGATGAGAAACTGTGGTAGTCGGATGGCACCAGGAGAACCTCGTGGAGTCGAGGAACCTCGGTGGCGACCAGAAGCTAAGCGACACATCAGAAAGGACCAGAGGTAAGCACCGAGTGCGGAGTGATGGTATGGTCATGTCCTCTGTACGGGGGCAATCGTAGGCAGCGATCCGACTAAGACTTCCAGAGGAAGGTCAAGGTCGAGGTCGGACGGTAAGGAATCATCGTAATTACCATCGATCATGTATTCTGTGCTAACTCTATATTGTAGGTAAGTGATCAAGCTGGCAGTCGACTAATCCTACCATTAGTCCACTGCTGTAGGGGATCAATTGACTACTAGTCAAGCTGATCACTTCGAAGATGGTCAAGATAAGATCCCCTCAAAGTGGGGTGATGTGGAGCTTTGACCCAGATCTGATTCTCAATGAGCTAGGGTTCAATTGGCTATAAAAGAAGAGGCTTTTCACCTCTTTGGATTATCTAAGTGTGCTCCCAAAGTGCTCTAACAACGCCAAGACATCTTCGACAACGCTACGCCATCGTAATGCCAACATCGCGCCTAACTTTGGATCTTCGAGTCGATAGTTTTAATTTAAGTTGTCATTTTAATTTACTTGTGCTTTCCATTGCTAAGAGGAGAGGTAGGCTTGTTGCCTCTTCCTCTATCTTTGATTTGTAACCGTCGTCTCTTACCTCCAACAAGGAAGAGACACTTCTAGTGAATTGCCTCATCGAAAGCGATCTAGGATCGTGAGGCCTTGGATTAGCAACCTTTTGGTTGTGAACCAAGTAAAAAGAAAAAGTGTCACTTTCTTTATTGCTTTTATTTCCGATGTGCTACTCAGGTTTTCAATCGACGAAAAGAAAGATTTTACGAATGCTATTCACCCCCCCCCCTCTAGTGTGTCTCTTTGATCCATCAATTGGTATCAGAGCGGGGGCACTCAGATTCGGTGCAACCATTGGTCGGGAAGTTTTTTTTTCGTATTTTTGCGTTATCATTTACATTTATTCCCGCACTACTAGTCCAAGACCAAGTCTTGGTACATTGTTTTTTGGTTGTGTATTTGCAAGTATCTAAAGTTCTACAACCGAACTAATCGCTTCTAGAGTAGCTGACAATAAAACGGGCATAACTTTTGATACAAGTGAACCCACAAAATGTCCTACCCACCAAATCGAAGCTCTCTCAAAGATCTATATTTCTTTTTGGGGTATGCCCTCATAACAAGCTGTTTTTTACTCCAAAAAATGATATTTAGTACCTTTTTGGGGACATTGAAGGTTGTAAGTGCTTAGTTTTTTGTTTAGCTTTTTATTTCTCATTTATTTCTTGTTATTTCCTGCATTACTAATCCAAGATGAAGTCTTGGGATTTTTCGTTGTTTGAATTTTTGTGCAAGGTTTTTTTTTATGGCCCATCTTGAGGGGTTTAGCGCCGCCCGACCTCCATTCTATAATGGAGATGACTTCCGTTATTGGAAGGGTCGGATGGAATGCTACCTCAAGACCCAAGTCGAGATGTGGATAGTCATCCAGATCGGCTTTACTCTACCAACTAATGAAGAAGGTGAGTTCATGGATTGAGACAAGTGGACGAACGCCATGAAGCAGCAAGTATAGGTCGATGCGAAAGCCACAAATCCTGCAGTGCGATCTCTCTAAGGAAGAACTCAACCGCATCGGCCCCTTCATCAACGCAAAGGACTTGCGGAACAAACTCATCAAACTACATGAAGGGACGGCCGACACGAAGGTATGTAAATGAGATCTTCTTTTAAATAAATTATTTAATCTTAAGAAGCAGGACAACGAGACGACGATGCAACTCCAAGCGAGGATCCAAGACATAATGAATGGTCTCCATTCAATTGGGAAAAAGGTGGAGAACCGAGACATAACTGTTGGTGCAGTAGGCACCTAAGTCGAACCTGAGTTTTGATTATAGCAAACGATACAAAGTTAAGCTCATGTCGTTATCTCACGAGCTGAATCGAGTGTGCAAAAAATTGGAGCCAAGAATCGAGTGGAGTGGGCGGAAGCAAAGCAACCGATGAAAGTATCGAGGTAAGCTCGTGTGTGCGAGCGTAAGTGAGGTCGTATCCTCTTTACGGGGATGATCTTAAGCGTAGATCCGACCAAAGACATCCTATAGGTGGTCTAGGTCGAGATCGGATGGACAGAGGTCATCAAAATAATGTTTTTGTTAAGCTAACTTTGCCTTGCAGCTAGCATCAGTCGACTGCCATCTTGGAGGACTCATTGCCGTCCATCGATCGATCTGAGGTCGAGCATTCGTGATGCTACCATCGATCGTGATGATGGCCATCGGTCGTGATGGTCAGGATCTTATCACCATTTTTCAAGGAACCATGTGCCCAATTCCTATTGGTTGAAGTTCCTCTCGAAAAGGGGCTCAAAGGCTATAAAAGGAGGGCCAATCCTAGGCTTTCATCATCAATTCTAAGCTTCCAAAAGCCTCCACCAAGCTGCAACTTTCCGACAACGAAGTGCTTCCTCTCCGACGTCTAGGTCTTGATTGCTTTCTTTTTGTAACGTCGGTTTAATCTTTTATTTCAGTTCATTACTGCAAGTTCTCAGAGCTTTTATCGTAACGAGGAGAGGGAGAGTGTCCCTCTACCTCAAGCTTTGTTTTTATTTGTATCGATCAACTCCTACCTCTAAGAGGAGGAGTTCTTTAGTATTTTTGCCCTCTTTACGTGGTCAAGAACTACTAGGGCCTTGGAGTAGTAGCCGAAGGCTACGAACCAAGTAAAAATAGTTGTCTCCTTTATTTATTGTTTATCTTTCCGCTGCAATTACTTATCTACTCGGGTTTTAACGAACGAACAAAAAAAGGGTTTTATCGCTATTCACCCCCCCCCCTCTAGCGATCCGCTTCGATACAACAATTGGTATCAAAGCCGGGGGCGCTTAGATTTGGTGAAACCACCAATCTAGCATTTTTTACAGATTTGTTTTTCGTTCATTTAAATTTTTCTCCCGCACTACTAATCCAAGATGAAGTCTTGGTACTCTTCGTTTGGTTTTGTTTTGCAAGTATTCGCTTTTGGAGTAGCCGACGGTAAAACGGGCATAACTTTTCATACAAGTTGACCCACGAAACGGTCTACCTACCAAAATGAAGCTCTTGGAAAGATCTACACTTCTTATAGGGTAAACCCTCGTAACAAGCTGTATTCATCCCAAAAAACCATCGTTTAGTACCATTTCCGGGACATCGAAGGTTGTAAGTGCTCATCTTTTATTTTAGTTGGTTATTTCTCATTTATTCCTTTTGTTTCTTTTCATTTCCTACATTACTAATCCAAGGCAAAGTCTTGGAACCTTTTTTGTGTTTTTTTTGGTATTTTTTGTGCAAGGTTTCCCTTCCAAATGGCCCATCTCGAGGGTTTTAGCACCGTCCGACCTCCGTTTTACAACGGAGATGATTTCCGTTACTGGAAAGGTCGGATGGAATACTTTCTCAAAACCCAAATCGAGATGTGGATCATAATCCAAACGGGTTTCACACTTCCGACTAACGAAGTGGGTGAATCCTTGGGTTATGACCAATGGACCATTGCGACAAAATGACAAGTCGAAGCCGACGCCAAGGCAACACAAATCCTCCAATACGGCTTGTCCAAGGAGGAGTTAAATCGCGTCGGCCCCTTCTTCAGCGCAAAGGACCTTTGGACAAAGCTAGTGGAGATACACGAAGGAACCGATGAAGCCAAGGTATGTAAGCGCGACCTTTTATTTAATAAATTATATAATCTAAAAATGCAGGAACATGAAACGGTGACGCAACTCCACGCCCGCGTCCAGGACATAGTCAACAATCTACATGCAATCGGGCAAAAGGTCGAAAACCGCGACCTTAGAAGGTATGTCCTAAACTCCTTTCCGAGGACTACCTTGTAGGTATCGACCACCTTGTGGGCATCCATGGTGGATACCTACAAGGTCTCCAAGGATCTTTCTAAACTTAGGTTAGATGAACTTTTTTCTAATTTCGAACTTCATGAGCAGTCTAACTCGGAACCCGAGAAAGGTATAGCACTATTTGCAGGTTCAAAGAAGAAAACCGCTAGCAAGCCACCCCCGAAGGAAGAAGAGGATGAGTCAGATTCGGAGGTCAACTCGGAAATGGAGGCCAAACTAGTCAACCTAGTTCGGAGGATAGTCAAGGGCCGAAAATGAACCATCACTCGACCCAACGAAGGTAAGCCTAAAAGTTCAAATATTAGATGTTATGAATGCAACAGGTTTGGACATATCAAGTCCGAATGCCCAAAACTCAAGAGCAAGGCACCGAAACACAAAAAGGCACTCAACGCTACTTGGGAAGAAGCTTCCGAGGAAGAAGACAATGATCGAGTCCTCATGGCTAAACCGATGGAATCGGAGACGGAGTCGGAACCGGAACTTGAATCAAAAACCGAAGACGAGTCGGACTGCAAAGCACTATTCAAGACAAGCCACTGATACACATCCAGTTCAAAAGATACACTCAAGGTAAGTCGGTCTCTCATTACTACACTTTATAGTGCAATTAAGTTTTTAAATAGAAAGTTAGCTAAGTCTGAGTCCAAGGTCGAGACCCTAGTTGAGGAAGTTAAACTCCTCAAACACGAGGTCTCCCTAACCTCTTTGACTAGTCGAGTTCAAGAGAAGGACTCAACTCGGGTTGAAAAACTCGAAGTTGAGAACTCACTCTTGAAGAGTCAAGTCGAAGAGCTTAGGAATACGTTGGAAAGGTTTGCTTTGGGATCCAAAGGACTTGACCTCCTACTTGGATCGCAAAGGGCCGTGTACAACAAGGCCGGGCTAGGGTTTAGCTCAAACACGACCAATAAGTCGTATATCTCGATTGTAAGTCGACATAAAAAATGTGTCCAAGCATGGGTCCCTAAGACCACCTTGATTTCAAACTTAGGATCAAACCAGTACTGGGTTCCCAAGGACCAAATCCACTATGTGGAGAGACCGAATTGATTCAACGGTCCAGGGGGAGCTAGTACAAAATTTGTTTGTGTTTTAACTTAGAAATTGCATGCTTAGGTTTTTATTTAGTTTGATTTTTTTTGAATGGTTAGATAGGACTATAACTCGTCAACACTTGATAACATAGTACCAGGATGCGGCGAGATGATAGTACGCTAGGAAAATAGAGTCTCGTGTATTCGAGCTAGATAAGGCGTATCTAATTCGGTTCACTTGACCGAGTGGAACTAGTTGAAGCTACCTCGCCGTATCCTAGACTAGTTAGACCAGGAAGTGGTCTTAGGTGAGTCAAGTTACTATTTTCTTGAAAATGGCTTTGTCTAAGGAAGTGGTCATTGTTCCGATCAAAGAAGGCCTCTTTGCCTCGCCATGACAGGGAAGCCATGATCTTGAAAAGGTGACTTGATAAGCCTAAGGTCAAATCCGAACCTAACGCAAGGTTGACAAGTGTTTAAGTCATTAAATTTAAATCAAGTAAAATTGGAAGTCATCTCACGAGAACATATAGGGTTAACGTGTTTGATCATGTAGACATGGGTGAGATGATTTAGGTTAATAATTTTCAACCAATCTTTAATAAATCCAATATCCGATCCAACTACCTTGCATGTAGGATCAATGGATGTTGGACAGTGGTTGCTCCCGACACATGACCGGGGATCAACTCAAGTTTTCGAAGCTTCGATTCAAACGACAAGGATCGGTAGCCTTCGGAAATAACGGCAAGCTCAAAATCATTGGATCAGGTGATATTGAGCTTAACTCAAATTTTGTTATTCAAAATGTTTTATTAGTAGAAAATTTTCAATATAATCTACTTAGTGTAAGCCAATTGTGTGATAATAACTATAAGGTCATATTTCTAGAAAATGAATGCGTAATTAATACAAACGAAACCTCTAAAACAATTCTTAAGGGAACTAGAAATAACAACATTTACACTATTAACTTAACTAACTCCTCAACTAAGTGTCTTATGACACGGCAAGAGGAATCATGGTTGTGGCACCGACGACTCGATCACTCACACCCAAGACTCATCCACAAGATGAGTCAGAGTGACTTAGTCAGAGGTTTGCCTAACCTCAATAACTTGGATAATAAAATATGTAATGCTTGTCAACAAGGTAAAAAATCTAGGACGCAACATCAACTAACTAATCAAGAACGAACCAAAAGTGTGCTTAAGCTCCTACACATGGATCTATTTGATTCACACGGAGCTAAGTCACTTAACGGAAGTAAATTCTGTTTAGTCATAATTGATGACTACTCTAGATTTACTTGGGTTAGGTTCATTAAACACAAAAGTGATACCCTAGATCAATTAATCAATCTATTTAAGTTAATAGAAAATCAAAAGACTTAGGACTGATCATGGTGGTGAATTCGAAAACCATAGGTTTACAGAATTCTGTAACCTAAATGGATACCACCATGAGTTCTCTTGCCCTAGAACTCCACAATAAAATGGCCTAGTAGAACGCAAAAATAGAACCCTACAAGAAGCCGCTAGGACAACGTTAAATGAGTATAACCTACCCGATAGGTTTTGGGCGGAAGCTGTGAGTACGGCATGCTATGTCTAAAATAGGATCCTTATGGTAAAGAGGCACCTTAAGACCTCATACGAGATTTATCACGATAAAATACCTAACATCAAGTACTTTAGGGTATTTGGGTGTAAGGTACATATCCTAAACACTAAGGATTACCTAGGGAAATTTACATCCAAAACCACGACCGGAATCTTTCTAGGATACTCGACTACAAGCAGAGCTTATAGAGTATATAACCACGACACCCTTAGAGTCGAGGATACTATCAATGTAGTATTTGATGAAGGACACGAACCTACAAAACCCCCGGTGACCCCAATCAGCGAGCCGACTCATACTAGACCTAACTCTGATCCGGAGATCAGGTCTAGTGTTAATCCTAACCTAAGTCAACCAAGTCACTCTATCGACCAAGTGATAGATGACTCCAACCAAACTAGAACTCAATTTAGTCATCCTATGGATCAAGTTGTAGACTCAAACCCAAATCCAACTAGGACTCAAACGAATCATCCTATCGACCAAGTGATAGGTGATCCAAGTCTAGGAGTTCAAACTAGAGCCTCATACAGAAACCTTAGTCAAATATCTTTGATTTCTAAAATTGAACCCAAAACTATTGACCAAGCTCTTCTTGATTCCGATTGGATTATTGCAATGCAAGAAGAGTTGGCTCAATTCACTAGGAACGATGTATGGGAATTAGTACCACCACCTAAAGATAAAACAATCATTGGAACAAGGTGAGTGTTTAGAAATAAACTTGATGATAAAGGTGAAGTGGTTAGAAATAAAGCTAGACTAGTCGCTAAAGGGTTTAGTCAAGTCGAAGGTTTAGATTACGACGAGACCTATGCCCCAATAGCTAGATTAGAGTCCATTCGAATGCTATTAGCATATGCAGCACATCAAGGATTTAAGTTGTTTCAAATGGATGTGAAATCTGCGTTCTTAAATGGATACATTAAAGAAGAAGTTTATGTTAGTCAACCCCCCGGTTTCGAAAGTTTAGACAAACCCGACCATGTCCTCAGGTTAAAGAAAGCTCTCTAAGGACTTAAACAAGCTCCTCGAGCTTGGTACGAGAGACTTTCGATTTATCTTAAGTCCAAAGGTTTTAACCAAGGTGTAGTTGACCCAACTCTTTTCGTAAAAACCTTAAGTAAAGACATATTCATGGCCCAAATCTATGTAGATGATAATATTTTTGGAACCACCAACTCAATCCTACTAAATGAGTTCATTTCACTTATGGAAAGTGAATTTGAAATGAATTTAGTAGGCGAGTTAAGCTTCTTTTTAGGTCTACAAATTAAACAAGCTAAAGATGGAATATACCTACATCAACGCAAATATACTAGGGAATTAATTAAACACTTTGGAATGCAAGACGCTAAAATTATTAATACCCCAATGGAAACTAATGTAAATATAGAAGAAGATTTAATTGGAAACTCAATTGATTTAAAATACTATAGGAGCATAATAGGGAGTCTCCTTTACTTAACTGCGAGCCGACCTGATATCCTATTTGCAGTAAGTATGTGCGCAAGGTTCCAAACCTGTGCCAAGGAGTCTCACCTAACTCTAGTCAAGCGTATCCTTAGATATCTAAAGGGTACACTTAATGTCGGTATTTGGTACCCTAGATCTACCGAGTTCGAACTAAACGGCTACTCTGATTCGGACTATGTCGGTAGTAAGCTCGATAGAAAGAGTACGAGTGGTTGTTGTCAACTTCTCGGCTCGAGTCTAGTGAGTTGGTGCAGTAGGAAGCAACACTGTGTTGCCTTATCTACCACCGAAGCTGAATACATCGTGATGGGTGAGTGTGTCACTCAGCTTCTTTGGATGAAGTACACTCTCCTTGACTTTAAGTTAGACTTTACGAATACTAAACTTCACGTAGATAACATTAGTTCAATTAATCTTACAAAGAATCCGATATGTCACTCTAGGACCAAACATATAGAGGTCAAACACCATTTCATTCGAGAACATGTGGCCAATGGAGCCATACAACTCGAATACGTCGAATCAAAGTCTAACTTAGCAGACCTATTTACTAAACCCCTACCCGAAGCCGAATTTAGTCTATTAAGACGAAAATTGGGCATGTGCGTAGTAGAATAGGAACTTGCAAATTATATTTTCTCACTACTATTTCTTAATTTTCATGGAACTAGCATAGGACATACCTTAGATATCATGCACCTATAGATTTAAGGAGCCAATACATCTCACAACACATAGGACTAATGTGTTTGTGTACTTAGCCACGTAGATGGGCATGAGATGTTAGGACCTTACTCCTGGTTCCAAATGTAGAGCTAGTGCATCGCCATGAACCACGGAGTATAATCATACATACTAACCGACTCTGACCAGGACTAGTTGATCTTTCATATCAATCAAGCCAAATATGAGTCGAACATTTTATAGATGAGCTTATTTTCAGTATATTATTTTCAAAATAATGTGGAACATGCTTGGACTTTAAATTTTATACTTATTCCACACTTCGATATATGGCAAAAGGGGGAGAAAAAGGCCAAAGTTAAGGGATCAAAAATAAATTTTCATGGCCAAAAGTTAAGTAAATGTTTACTTAACTTTAAGTTTTAAAAATTTACTTAAAAGAAAGTAAAGGTCAAGTTAAGAGAATTCTTAACTTAAACTTATTATTTTTTTTTTTAAACACTATGGCCAAGTGCTAATGCTTTACTTAAGAAAGGGGGAGAAAGGGCCAAGTTAAGAAGTCTTCTTAACTTAAAATGTGTTACTAAGGCCAACTTTAAGTAATGTTAATTACTTAAACTCTTCCTAAATAGCAATCCTCAAGGGGGAGGACTAAGGTCTTCTTTCAAGACTCACCCTCGGTCAAGGGGGAGGTTTCCTCAAGGGGGAGTACTTGAAGAAAATTCTTACTACTCCAACTTAATCTTTATTTTTGTTTTTCATGCACATTATTATTCTTCATGCATGCTATTTTTTATTTTTCATGCATGTTATGTTCTTAACTTTGTATGTGGGTTTGCCATAAATCAAAAAGGGGGAGATTGTTGGTGCAGTAGGCACCTAAGTCGAACCTGAGTTTTGATTATAGCAAACGATACAAAGTTAAGCTCATGTTGTTATCTCACGAGCTGAATCGAGTGTGCAGAAAATTGCTATAGCTGGAGCTGAAGGCTAGCGACGCCCGGAGGAAGCCGCGGTAGTCGGGCGTCACTCGAGTAACTTCGGAGGGAGCCGAAGGAATCGAGTGGAAGGCCGGAAGCAAAAGCAACACAGTAAGTATCGAGGTAAGCTCGTGTGTGCGAGCGTAAGTGAAGTCGTATCCTCTTTACGGGGATGATCTTAAGCGTAGATCCGACCAAAGACATCCTATAGGTGGTCTAGGTCAAGATCGGATGGTCAGAGGTCGTCAAAATAATGTTTTTGTTAAGCTAACTTTGCCTTGCAGCTAGCATCAATCGACTGCCAACTTGGAAGACTCGACTGTCATCCATCAACCGACTACCTGAGGTCAGCATTTGACTGATGCTACCATCAGTCGACTGATGGTCAAGGATCAGCCTCGAGGAGTCAAGTCTTATCACCATTTTTCAAGGAACCACGTGCCCAATTCCTATTGGTTGAAGTTCCTCTCGAAAAGGGGCTCAAAGGCTATAAAAGGAGGGTCAATCCTAGGGTTTCATCATCAATTCTAAGCTTCCAAAAGCCTCCTCCAAGCTGCAACTTTTCGACAATGAAGTGCTTCCTCTTCGACGTCTAGGTCTTGATTGCTTTCTTTTTGTAACGTCAGTTTAATCTTTTATTTCAGTTCATTACTGCAAGTTCTCGGAGCTTTTATCGTAATGAGGAGAGGGGGAGTGTCCCTCTACCTCAAGCTTTGTTTTTATTTGTATCGATCAACTCCTACCTCTAACAAGGAGGAGTTCTTTAGTGTTTTTGCCCTCCGTACGTGGTCAAGGACCACTAGGGCCTTGGAGTAGTAGCCGAAGGCTACGAACCAAGTAAAAATAGTTGTCTCCTTTATTTATTGCTTATCTTTTTGCTGCAATTACTTATCTACTCGGGTTTTAACGAACGAACAAAAAAAGGGTTTTATCGCTATTCACCCCCCCCCCTCTAGCCATCCGCTTCGATCCAACAATAACAAGGTACGCATTAAATGCTTTCCCTAGGACCACTTTGTGGGCATCTATGGTTTGATTTCTACAAAGTATCTAGAGACTTTTCAAAAATTAGATTAGACGAGTTATTTTCGGAATTTGAGTTGCATGAACAGTCTAACTCAGCCCCGATCGAGAAAAGTGTTGCCTTGGTTGCAGGTCAAAGAAGAAAGGGAAAGAGCAAGCCACCTCCCAAAGAAGAAGAGTCCGAATCTGAGTCCGAATCGGAAGAAGAAATAGAGACCGAACTAGTCAACCTAGTTCGGAGAATGATCAAAAAAGGGAGAAAGTATCCAAAGCAATCGAAGGACAGGAAACCCCCCCGCAAAGCTACAAGTGCTATGAGTGCAATAAGAAGGGGCACTTTAAGTCAGACTGCCCAAATATGAAGTCGAGACAAAAACAACCAACGAAAGCATTCCGAGCAACTTTGGAAGAAGAATAATACCAAGGTGATGACTTGGCTTTCATGGCGAGACCGATAGAGTCTGAGTCCAAGTCTGAACCCAACTATGAATCCCAATCCGACTCTGACTCCGAGGATGAATTCGAGACAAGACTCAAAGTCGGATCAAAGGAGAAGATCAAGGTAAGTCGTTCATTAATCGGCAATTTATATCATGCAATTAAATTGTTAGAAAAGAAGTTATCTAAGTCCGAGTCTAGGGTCGAGTCACTACTTAAGGAGGTTAAACTCCTCAATCATGAGGCTACCCTAACCTCTTCAATGAGTCAAGTTCGAGAGGGAAACTCAACTCAAGTTGAAAAACTTGAGGAAGATAATTCTCTATTGAAAGGACAAGTTCAAGAGCTTAAGGCTACATTGGAAAGGTTCACATTGGGATCCAAGGGGTTTAACCTACTTCTTGGATCGCAAAGAATCGTGTATAATAAGGCCGGACATGGGTTTAGGAAAACAACTGCGAACAAATCCTACATGTCAATTGTCAATTGTAGTAATCGAAGAGTCCAAGCATGGGTCCCTAAGATCTTGTTAAATTCACATATAGGTACTACTAAGTATTAGATTCCCAAGGATCAAATCAACTATGTGGATAGACCACATCGGCTTAATGATCTAGGGTGAGCTAATACTAAATTTGTGTGCTCAATCTCTTAGGGTAACTTTACATGCATAGTTTTTAAATTTTTAGAATGGCTAGATAGGACCAATAGTTAGTAAACCTTAACAACATAGTATCAGGACGTGGTGAGATGATAGTACGTTAGGGAGACGAGTTCTTGTGTGTCCGAGCTAGATAAGGAGTATCTAGCTTGGTGCACTTGGCTAAGTGGAACTAACTGAAACTACCTCACCACATCCTAAACTAGTTAGACCAAGGCGTAATCCTAAGTGAATTAAGTGAGCATTTTCTTGAAATTAGCTTTGTCTAAGTGGTCGTTGTTCTGATCAAAGAAGACCTCTGTGCCTCGCCATAACCTGGAAGCCATTTTTTCGAAAGGTTCACTTAACGATTTAAAGGTTAAATCTGAATCTAACCTAAGGTTGATTAATCTTCAAATCACTAAAATTTAACTAATTAAAAAAAAATTGAAGTCATCTCACAAAAACATATAAGGTGAACATGCTTTGAGACGCATAAAATGGGTGAAATGATAAGGACAATTAAAATAAACATAATACTCGAAATGTTTTCAAAACCTATAAGGATATTTACCTTCGTGATTGTTGCATTTAATATATATATCTACTTGATTAAATTAACCAGTACTAGACTCCTGAACCCTCCAGATTTAGGAAAATTCCCTTATAATATCCTAAAAAGTATGGAGACTTAAACACTTATTTTAAAAGGTTAAAATTTGTATATTAGTCTTACAACTCTTTTAAATTTAATAATTCTTCAAAAGTATTTTGAAATCATACCTATGTTTATAACCTTCAATTATTTTGAAATCATAGATTATGTTTATGGTATTTTCAAAAACTTCCTATTCCAAAGCTAGTCATCATACACTCTCTCACAAAAAGTAAAGCTAGGTTAACATTGTTGGTGCAGAGGGGAAGAAAAAACTTAAATTGATCCTACACCTTTAGTTACACCTAGGGTGTTATATGATCCTTAGAACTCAAATTAATAAATCAAGGGTTAACCTTAAAGGGACACATGCTTGGATTCTTATACTTATTTCGTCTATCTCTTAAACACATTAAATCTCATAAATACACCCCAAAGTTTTTTGATATATGGAAAAAGGGGGAGATAAGGCCAAAAGTTAAGGAACCAAAAGTTTTTTAAAAGGAGAAGAACAAAAGTTTTTTAAAAAAGAGAAGAGGCCAAAAGTTAAGGGGGAGAAAGAAAAACTATTTAAATTGTTTTTCAAAATTTAAAAGGTAACTCACATTAAGTTTCTTTTTCAAAACTCACCTAGGGTTAAGGGGAAGGTAACCTTGAGAGGGAGGATTTGAAAAAGAACTTATTACTTACTACATGCTTACTTATTCCATTCATACTTACTACTTATGCTTTATTCATGTTTCATGTTTACTACTATTCATTTCATGTTTATCTTTCCTTAACTTTGAATTGGTTTGCCATAGATCAAAAAGGGGAAGATTGTTGGTACAGGGGCACCAGATAATCGAACCTGGGTTTTGATAATGGAAAAGGTTTAAAGTTAAGTCATATTATTATCTCACATGTTGCCTTGAGTGTGCAGAAAGTGTATTAAGTTGTGCCAAGGTCAACGACACCCAGAGAATCTTGGGATGAGAAATTTTGGTGGTCGGGTGGCACCAGGAGAACCTCGTGGAGTCGAGGAACCTTAGTGGCGACCGAAAGCTAAGCGACAAGTCGGGAAGGACCAGAGGTAAGCATCGGGTCCGGAGTGATGGTAAGGTCATGTCCTTTGTACGGGGACAACCATAGGCAGCGATCTGACTAAGACTTCCAGAGGAAGGTCTAGGTCGAGGTTGGACGGTAAGGAACTGTCATAATTACCATCGATCATGTATTATATGCTAACTCTATATTGCAGGTAAGTGATCAAGTTGGCAGTTGACTGGTGGCTAATGGCAGTCGACTGTTGTAGGGCATCAGTCGACTGCTAGTCAAGCTCATCACTTCGAAGATGGTCAAGATAAGATCCCCTCAAAGTGAGGTGATGTGGAGCTTTGACCCAAATCTGGATCTCAACGAGCTAGGGTTCAAGTGGCTATAAAAGAAGAGGTGTTTCACCTCTTTAGATTATCTAAGTGTGCTCCCAAAGTGCTCCAACAACGCTGAGACGTTTTCGACAACGCTACACCATCGTAATGCCGACATCACGCCTAACTTCGGATCTTCTAGTCGATAGTTTCAATTTAAGTTGTCGTTTTACTTTACTTGTGCTTTCCATTGCTAAGAGGAGAGGTAGGCTTGTTACAAGTGTTGGTGTACGTAGCAGAATATATAATAATAAAAACAAATACACAACACAAGCACAATACACAAGATATAATGTGGTTCGAAACCTTAGGGTTCCTACTCCGCGGATTGGGCTCGAATGAACCCTAGCAATGCAAACACCACTAATAATCAATAACATTCCTTCTCAACAATAAGTTGGAGGCGGAAAAACCTCTTATAACGATTATAAAAGTAATACAAGAAATAAATAGGCAAATACAACTAAAATACACAAAAGAATGTAAAGAACACTTTACAAAAGATCTTTTGGAATCTTGCTTGTTGATTGCTTGAACCGAGCTTGAAGACCCTGATTTGCACTAGCAAATCACATCAAAATCACCCAAGAAATCGCTGCCAAATCCTCCTCCACGAGCTACTTATATAACCTACATTTGGGTTGGATTCGCGCCTGACAATCGACTATCATAAGGTTACAGTCGACTGCCAATAGTATCGTTGTCTCACAACGAAATTAATCAATGTCGGCATTCAAGCCAACGGATACACTGGTAGTCGACTGCCATTACCGATCGATCAGTGCGAGGTCGTAGCCGTGACCGATCGGCTGAGCGCTCGCTCCCATAATCTCGACTAGCGATCGGCCTCCATGGCGATCAGCCATCACGATCGGCTTGCTCAGTGCAGCGGTCATTGTTAAGGCATTTTGCTGCATTCGAACCCTAGTCGGCTCACGGCAGTCGACTACTCATAATCCCAGTCGACTGCCAAGAGTCAACTCGACTATCAAGTGTCAAAACACTTGACCAATCGACTGGTCCAAAGCCCCAGTCGACTGATAACCTCAACCATGAGGTTTAACCCCAAGTATGATGCCCTCATACTTGCTAGACCACGATTAGCCTAGACCTAAGCCTTCTAGCCACCTCCATCAGCCTCACACCTATCGGATCCCTCCAAGTCATTCATGACTTGTTCATCCATACGCTAGCCTTCAGGTGCTTCCATCGGCTATTGTCATGCAAAGTTGGTCTACACCGTCAAGGCACATTGGGCTTACGCTGCCAAGACTATTGCTTGGACTTTACGCCACTAAACCATTGGACTTATGCTACCAAGATTCTCGCTTGGACTTTACGCCACCAATATCAACCCTTGGACTTCCCTCGCCAACCCATGTTGTGTTGGATCGAAAGTGTCGCTAGAGGGGGGGGTGAATAGCGATACGGTGTCGTTAAAAAAACTTTTGCAATAAGTAAAAAGCAAGTAGAGAGTGCACAGCGGAAATATAAAGTAGACAAGATATTTTTACGTGGTTCACAATCTTTCGATTGCTAATCCACGGCCCTAGTGATCCTTGATCACGTACGGAGGGCAATTCACTAAAACCACTCCTCCTCGTTGGAGGTAGAACACGATTACAAAAGAAATCAAGGCAAAGGACACTTCCCCTTTCCTTGTTACGATTAAAGCACAAAGACAATTTAAAGAAGTAGAACTTAAATAAATATACCGACAACTCTTATAAGTAGAAGATGTAGCTTTCGTTGTCGGCGGCACTTCGTCGTAGCAAATGTGAGTAGTAGTAGCGGCGTTACGACGGCGTGTTGAGAGCTCTTGAATTCTTGTTTTTGCTTGGAGTGAACATGTCTATTTATGGATATTGATCTATGAATTTAGACATAGGTAGTGTCCAAGGTGAGGTTCTTATCCCAACTCAAGGATGAGGTGTTTCATCCAACCACCTTGTGCCACCTCCAACCTTCTTGTGCGCCAACTCAAGGATGAGGTGTTTCATCCAACCACCTTGTGCCACCTCCAACCTCCTTGGGCGCCAACTTGAGGATGAGGTGTTTCATCCAACCACCTTGTGCCACCTCCAACCTTCTTGTGCGCCAACTCAAGGATGAGGTGTTTCATCCAACCACCTTGTGCCACCTCCAACCTCCTTGGGCGCCAACTTGTTGGAGCCATTCAACTTGTGCCACATCATGGGAGCCAACCATCTTGTGCCAACTCACCTTATTTTGGGCGTCCACCACAAGGAAGCTTGGTGATGGTTTGGATGTCCACCTTGATGCCACATCACCCTTTGTACCAAAACACGAGTCAAGTCCAAATTCACCCCTTGAAATTCGAGCTCTTCTCGAGGTCGGAACTTGACTAGCATTAGCTGTAGTCAAAGGGTTTTGGGCATACAAGTTAGCTTAAAATATAAAGTATGCGATGGTTCTAACCATCGATCTCGACCTAGACCTTCCATTGGAGGTATTGGGTCGGATCTCACGCTTAACGACCTTGCTTTCACACGAGCTTACCTTGTAGCCTCGCTCCTAGGTCTTCACCCGAGTATCTCGGCTTCCTCCGAAGTCCCTCTGGCGTTGCCCGACCACCTCGGTTCCCACCGGTGTCGCGGAACCTTCCGCTCAACTTTAGCATTTACGCACACTTAATTGAGCTCGTAAGATAACAAATATACCCTTAACTATTGAGCCTTTTGCCATAATCAAAATACGGTTCGACTTTGGTGCCTTTGCACCAACAATCTCCCCTTTTGATTCATGGCAAACCGACACAAAAGTTAAGGAAAAATTAACATAAAGAAGCTAGCATAATGATTAAGCATGAATGAGCTAGCATAAAGATTAAATATGAATGAGCTAGCATAATGATTAAGCATGAATGAGCTAGCATAAAGATTAAATATGAATGAGCTAGCATAATGATTAAATATGAATGAGCTAGCATAATGATTAAGTATGAATGAGCTAGCATAAAGATTAAGCATGAGTGAGCTAGCATAAAGATTAAGCATGAGTGAGAAATATTATTGTTTCAAGTTCTCCCCTTTGAGGTAACCTCCCCCTTGACCGAAGGTGAGTTCTTGAAAAATAATTTTTACTCCCCCTTAATAGTTGCTTAAGTAATCGGAATTACTTAATATAAAAGGTAATAATTTTGTTTACTTTCTTCCTTACTTTTGTGACTTTCTCCCCCTTTTGCCTTAACTCAAAAAGTTTGTAAATATATTTTAGGGTTTGTAAGTCCAAGCAAGTTCCCAATATGATTTCTAAGGTAAGACTTAGGCTAATTTCATAAAAAGAAGCAAAAATAGAGTACATATATAGAAAAATTTAAATCCTACTCTATTACGCACATACCTAACTTTTAATGTTGTTAAAGATTAAGCTAAAGTCTTGGAGAGTGTGCTTCATCCACAGGAGCTGAGAGACACACTCACCCATCGCAACGTATTCGGCTTCGGTGGTAGATAAGGCAACGCAATGCTGCTTCCTACTGCACCAACTCACTAGACTCGAGCCGAGGATTTGACAACAACCACTCGTGCTCTTTCTATCGAGTTTACTACCGGCATAGTCGGAGTCGGAGTAGCCGATTAGATTAAACTCGGTAGATCTAGGGTACCAAATACCTACGTTTAGCGTGCCCTTTATATATCTAAGGATACGCTTGACTAGGGTTAGGTGAGACTCCTTGGCACAGGTTTGTAACCTTGCGCACATACTTACCGCGAATAAAATGTCGGGTCGGCTCGCGGTTAAGTATAGGAGACTTCCTATTGCGCTCATATAGTATTTTAGGTCAACGGGTTTTCCTTCTACATCTTCGTTTATATTAACATTAGTTGCCATAGGTGTATTGATTATTTTAGCATCTTGCATTCCAAATCGATTTATTAAGTCCTTAGTATATTTTTGTTGATGTAAATATATTCCATCTTTAGTTTGTTTAATTTGTAAACCTAAGAAGAAACTTAACTCTCCCACTAAATTCATTTCAAATTCACTTTCCATAAGTGAGATGAATTAGTTTAGCAGGATCGAGTTGGTAGTTCCAAAAATTATATCATCTACATAGATTTGGGCTATAAAGATTTCTTTTCCTACGGTTTTAACGAATAAGGTTGGGTCGACTAAACCTTGGTTGAATCCTTTGGACTTAAGATAGATCGAAAGCCTTTCGTACCAAGCTCTTGGGGCTTGTTTGAGTCCATATAGGGCTTTCTTAAGTCTAAGGACATGGTCAGCTTATCTAGATTTTCGAATCCGGGAGGTTGGTAGCGTAAACTTCTTCCTTAATGTATCCATTCAAAAATGCTGACTTGACATCCATTTAAAACAATTTAAAACCTCGATGTAGCATATGCTAACAACATTCGGATGGACTCTAGTCCGCTCACGGGCGTAGGTCTCATCGTAATCTAAACCTTCGACTAACCTAGCTTTATTTCTAACTACTTCACCTTTATCATCAAGTTTATTTCGAAATACCCACCTTGTTCCAATAATTGATTTTTCTTTAGGTGGTGGTACTAATTCCCAGACTTCATTTCTAGTGAATTGAGCTAGCTCTTCTTGCATAGCAATAATCCAGTCGGGATCAAGAAGTGCTTGTTCAATAGTTTTGGGTTCGATTTTGGAAATTAACGAGATTTGACTAAGGTTTCGATATGAAGCTCTAGTTCGAACCCCTAAATTTGGATCACCTATAACTTGATTGATAGGATGATTTGTTTGAGTCTTAGTGTGACTCGGGTTAGGGTCATCTATCACTTGGTCGATAGGATGACTTGGGTGAGTTCTAGTTTGACTTGGGTTAGAGTCATCTATCACTTGGTCGATAGGATGACTTGGGTTAGGACAAGATTCAAGTTCAAGATCAGAGTCGGGTTCGCTATAAGTTGATTTGCTAGTTGGTTTTGTTAAGGATTGAACGGGTTCGTGTCCTTCGTCGAAAACTATATTAATGGTTTCTTCGACTCTTATGTGTAGGATCAATGGAATTACTAAAGGGTTGTTTGTAAGTTTTTAAACCTAAATCATCTCACCAATATCTACATGATCAAAACATGTTATTCCTATGTGTTATTGTGAGATGACTTTCAATTTTACTTGATTAATTTTAATGAATTTAAATTAACCAACATTAGGTTAGATTCGGATTTAGTCTAAGCTCATCAAGTAATCTTTTCAAGAGATTAGCTTCAGTCGTGGCGAGAGGCAGAGGCCTTCTTTGATCGGAACAACGACCACTTCCTTAGACAAAGCTAATTTCAAGAAATTGATAACTCGACTTACTTGAGACTACGTCTTGGTCTAACTAGAGGCTCCCCGAGGCTCAATCTTTTCGTAGGATTTTAGTTGATTTATTTTTGAAAAGAGGCTCCCCGAGGCTCAATCTTTTCGCAGGATTTTAGTTGGTTATGAGTCCTATCTAACCATTCTAAAAATAAAGGAAAAACTAAGCATGCAATTTCTAAGACTTAACAAAAATACATTTTGTATTGGCTCCCCCTGGACCATTGAATCGAGTGGGTCTATTCACATAGTGAATTTGGTCCTTGGGAACCCAATACATGTTAGATCCTAAAGTTGAAATCAAAGTGGTCTTAGGGACCCATGCTTGGACATTTTTCTTATGTTGGTTTACTATAGACATATATGACTTATTGGTTGTATTTGAGTTAAACCCGAGTCCGGCCTTGTTGTCCACGGCCCTTTGTGATCCAAGTAAGAGGTCAAGTCCCTTGGATCCCAAAGTGAACCTTTCCAACGTGTTCCTAAGGTCTTCGACTTGTGTTTTCAAAAGCGAGTTCTCAACTTCAAGCTTTTCAGCTTGAGTTGAGTCCTCCTCTTGAATACGAGTAGTCGAAGAGGTTAGGGAGACCTCATGTTTGAGAAGGTTAACCTCCTCAATTAGGGTCTCGACCTTGGACTCGGACTTAGCTAGTTTCTTATTTAAAAATTTAATTGCACCATACAAAGTATTAAGTAACGACCGACTTACCCTTAATGATTCTTTTGAACCGGATACGGATCCGTGGCTTGTCTTGAATGGAAGCTCATCATCGGATTCGGACTCGGACTCTTCTTCGGTTTCGGAGTCGTGCTCGGTCGGCTTGGCCATTAGAGCTTGGATATCGTCTTCTTCCTCCGAGGGTGGCTTGCTTGGGGGCTTCTTCTTCTTGGAACCTGCAACTAACGCAATACTCTTCTCGGCCTGGACCACGTTAGTTTGCTCATGTAATTCAAGTTCCGAAAACAATTCGTCTAACCTAATCTTAGAAAGGTCCTTGGAGACCTTGTAGGCATCGACCATGGATGCCCACAAGGTGGTCCTAGGAAACGAGTTAAGAGAATACCTGATAAGGTCGCGATCCTCGACCTTTTGTCCGATGGCATGGAGTTGGTTGATGATGTCTTGGATACGAGCATGTAGTTGAGTTGCGGTCTCGTTTTCCTGCATTTTCAAGTTATACAATTTATTTAAAAGTAAATCTCTTTTACATACCTTCGTGTCGTCGGTGCCTTCGTGTAGTTCCACTAGCTTGGTCCATAAGTCCTTTGCACTAATGAAGGGGCCGACGCGGTTGAGCTCTTCCTTGTACAACCCACATTGCAAGATTTGAGTTGCCTTGGCATCGGCTTCTACTTGTTTTTTCATGGAATTTGACCATTGATCGTAACCCAAAGATTCACCATCTTCATTAGGAAGTGTGAAACCGGTTTGGATTACGATCCACATCTCGATTTGGGTTTTAAGAAAGCATTCCATCCGACCCTTCCAATAAGGAAAGTCATTACCGTTGTAAAGCGGGGTCACTTCGAGATGGGCCATTTAAAAACAAGAAGAAGAAGCGAAAAGAATCTTGCAAAACACACACGAAAGAATATTCCAAGACTTTCGTCTTGGATTAGTAATCTTGAGGAAGTAAAAAAAGATATATAAAATGTAATTTGCAAAAAGAAATAAACAATCAAATGCGAATGTCGTTGAAGTTCCGGAGGACAACCTTACTCGGGATCTAACCCGAAGGACAACCTTATCCGGATCCTAAAGCCTCTAATGCAATTCTATATGTAGGAGAAGATAAGCAAGTGAAATAATTATACGAAAACAGAAATAAATAAATAAAAAATCTGTAAAAAAAAGAAAAACAAAGCTAGATTGGTGGTTTCACCGAATCTTAGCGCCCCCGGCTCTGATACCAATTGTTGGATCGAAAGTGTCGCTAGAGGGGGGGGTGAATAGCGATACGGTGTCGTTAAAAAAAAACTTTTGCAATAAGTAAAAAGCAAGTAGAGAGTGCACAGCGGAAATATAAAGTAGACAAGATATTTTTACGTGGTTCACAATCTTTCGATTGCTAATCCACGGCCCTAGTGATCCTTGATCACGTACGGAGGGCAATTCACTAAAACCACTCCTCCTCGTTGGAGGTAGGAGCAACGATTACAAAAAGAAATCAAGGCAAAGGGACACTCCCCCTTTCCTTGTTACGATTAAAGCACAAAGACAATTTAAAGAAGTAGAACTTAAATAAATATACCGACAACTCTTATAAGTAGAAGATGTAGCTTTAGTTCGTTGTGCACTTCGTCGTAGCAAATGTGAGTAGTAGTAGCGGCGTTACGGCCAGCGTGTTGAGAGCTCTTGAATTCTTGTTTTTGCTTGAGTGAACATGTCTATTTATGGATATTGATCTATGAATTTAGACATAGGTAGTGTCCAAGGTGAGGTTCTTATCCCAACTCAAGGATGAGGTGTTTCATCCAACCACCTTGTGCCACCTCCAACCTTCTTGTGCGCCAACTCAAGGATGAGGTGTTTCATCCAACCACCTTGTGCCACCTCCAACCTCCTTGGGCGCCAACTTGAGGATGAGGTGTTTCATCCAACCACCTTGTGCCACCTCCAACCTTCTTGTGCGCCAACTCAAGGATGAGGTGTTTCATCCAACCACCTTGTGCCACCTCCAACCTCCTTGGGCGCCAACTTGTTGGAGCCATTCAACTTGTGCCACATCATGGGAGCCAACCATCTTGTGCCAACTCACCTTATTTTGGGCGTCCACCACAAGGAAGCTTGGTGATGGTTTGGATGTCCACCTTGATGCCACATCACCCTTTGTACCAAAACACGAGTCAAGTCCAAATTCACCCCCTTGAAATTCGAGCTCTTCTATTTGGAACTTGACTAGCAGTTGTAGTCAAAGGGTTTTTCATGATACAAGTTAGCTTAAAATATAAAGTACGATGGTTCTAACCATCTGATCTCGACCTAGACCTTCCATTGGAGGTATTGGGTCGGATCTACGCTTAACGACCTTGCTTCGCTTTCACACGAGCTTACCTTGTAGCCTCGCTTCCGGTCTTCACCCGAGTACCTCGGCTTCCTCCGAAGTCCCTCTGGCGTTGCCCGACCACCTCGGTTCCCACCGGGTGTCGCAGACCTTCCGCTCAACTTTAGCATTTCTGCACACTTAATTGAGCTCGTAAGATAACAAATATACCCTTAACTATTGAGCCTTTTGCCATAATCAAAATACCGGTTCGACTTTGGTGCCCACTGCACCAACATGTTGAACTTTCCATTTGCCAAGACTTAAGCTTGGACTTTCCCTTGCCAAGACCCATGCTTAGACTTTCCATGCCAACCCATGTTGGACTTTCCAATTGCTAAGACTCAAGCTTGGACTTTCCCTTGCCAAGACCCATGCTTGGACTTTCTATGCCAAGTACTCATGACTTGGACTTTTCCATTGCCTTGTGTCCCACATGGACTTTCCATGCCAAGTACCCATGACTTGGACTTTCTCATGACAATCACATTGTCATACATTTTGTCGAACATCAAAATACCGCTCGAGTCAAACTCGAGTCTAGTCAATCGTGACTTGGACCGATTGCACCAACACCCCCCCCCCTAGCGTGTCTCTTCGATCCAATAAAAACTACTCCTAAAATCCTATATGTTTTTCTCACATCAATTTCCCCAGACTTAGATCTTTGCTTGTCCTCAAGAAAACCTCAGTGCCATTAAATTTAAAAACATTGTTCCCATACCTAGCATGCTAACTAAATTATCAAGTGGTACTTTCAATCAAAGAAAATAGATATATTCTAAAAGTTCACTAAGTTAGCTCTCCATGCATGTGCTGAGAGAATTTAACTAAGGGATACTCGTTCCACGGTGAGTTAAGTTGTCATCCTATAGATTTCCAAAGGTATCCAGCTTTTAGGCACTTACTTGCCCTAAGTGAGGATCGTACCCTAGAATTAGCATAAAGTCTCAAAGGCGTGCTCGATATTGAGAGAAATTGGTATGTGTTTCTCCAGTAACCTAACTCGGTCTCAAAGGGACACCTAACCATTTCCACCCACGACAACTATTTTTAACTCTCTCTCTCTTTTTTTTCTTCTTTTTTTCCTTTTTTTTTTCTCTCTTTTTTTTAAAGGAACTTTGTTCCTCTCTAGATCATTGGTATTTTAATTTTTCCAAATGGGCTTACACAATCTGAGCATCTCCAGTAACTAAAATGTTAAATCTAGAGTCCCTTATGGATTCCCAAGTACTAGACTACTGGAATGAATCATAACTATGTATGTAATAGATTCTCCCTTTCAGAATATTCATCAAGTGTAAGTGAAAGATAAAATCTAACAAGTGTAAATCTAGAACATCCATCAGAGCAACTAAAAATAAAATACCATAGGATAAATGAAGTTAAGCTATCTATGGCATGGAAGCAAATTGTGAAAAAGAAAATTTTGAAAGTATCACTGAGGTAGCTTAAAATGACAAACAACTAAGTGTTGAAAGGAAACTAAATATTGTATGCATGGACACATAAATGTAAATGATCTAAAACTAAACCTAAATGTCAAGAAAGAAACTACTGCTAGAAGAAGGGTGTATCAAAATTCGGGGTCCCCCCAGACTTAAACAAGATTGTACCTCTAGTATGTCGATCGAGGTGGGAAATTCGGCAGTCTCAGCATGTCGAGCTTCTGGGAGAATCTGGTGCTTAATCGCTGATGTCACATGTACATGTGGTCGATCTGGGAACTAGTGGATGCAGTGGTGGCTCTATGATCCTCCTCCCTGGCCCACTGTGCCTATGTAGCATTCATGTGCAGCCGAACCTCCTGGCAATTGGCAGCCTCCTTATGAAAATAGGCATGGGCCTCGACATAGCTCCTCGGCCCTCCAAAAACACTCCCGTAGATCCTGGAACTCTGCCTATGTATAGGTCCTATGCTCCTCCCATCGCTGCCCTTACATCTGCTGCTCAGAGTAAATATCGTCAAGGCACGATCGAAACTCAGAGAAGTCATAAATCGATGTACCTGCATTCTGCTCAAAAGTGGAAAAAGAAGGAGGTGCAGGCGTAGGCTCGTGGCATGGACTAGGGGGCTCCTATACATGGGTGGATCTACGAGCGAGTGATGGGTAGGAGGTGAGAGGGGTGCATGAGTGGAAGGCTCGGCATGTGGTGGGGACTCCACTATGAGATCCAACCGCCAATTGGCACAGTTGGTTATGGTGGTACGATTCGTGTCGGGGAGCCTAAGGGGTGCCAAGTTCTTCCTTACTAAACAAAAATAGTGCCCCTCTCTCATTATCATTTTCATCGTCATGCACACCCCTAGGTCGATGCTAGGGCTCCCCTCTACTCTATCCAAGTTCATACAATCATACCCCATCCTATCTCAAATGTGAGTGATTAATCCCCCCAAAATAATCTCTCCACTGGTCACCTTGCTCATCTTCACTAGATGTCTAATGAAATGGGACCCTACATCAATGGTGTTTCTTTCTTTTAGCATGTCCCAAAGGCAAAGAAGTTCACTCATCCTCACTACTCTATCGCTCTCCCCTCTCCCAAAAATAGCACTCGCCATAACTCAGTGAATATACCGGAGAATAGGGTTATGGAGGCGTGAGGCTTTTGCCCTAGAAGGGTCATACGCATTCTCCCCCGTCACTTCAGACCAAAAGGTTCATGCATTAAACTCAACAGGGGTCCTTCGCTCTCCCCCACTAGGCAGTCCAAAACATGAGTTTCATTAGAGCAAGGTCCACTCATGTTCAATGTTATATATGAAGGTGGAAACTTTGCTTCTCACTTCAACTCGGTCACTTGTTCATGGTGATCTCGTCTACGTCCCCGGATTAAAAAAAAAATAATCCTTGACAAAGAGGGATTACCCAAGCAACCGTTCCATCATCGTGCTATTCGATTAGAGTGGTCACTTGAACAAACTTGTTGTGCAAGCAACCTACCTCTATTCTTCGATTAGCCGCGGAATAGACGATGTACGGATCGCCGGTTTTTGTGTTTGTCTTCGGGGTCCAAGTAAATTAGCACATACAAAATATACAACATGCATAGAATAAGAACAGATTCATAAACAAGAATTATACCTCTTGATCTTCTATTGTATGTCCTTCCTCCTTTTGGACGTCGTGTGGGCGACGATCTTCCAAAAGTCGAAGCCTCCTAGAACACGTTCTTCCCTTCCTTGCTCACTTCGAACAAAGGGAAGAATGAAACGAAACTCTTTCTCCTATGTAGAACCGGCCACCAAGCTCCAAGCTTGATGTTGCTGCCGGCCAAGGAATGGATGTAGGGCACCAGCCAACCTTGAAAAAAGGTTGTCGTCGGCCAACCTAGAGAGAGAGAGAATGGGAGGAGTTGCCACCGATCTAGAGAGAGAGAGGGTGGTTGAGATGTCGTCGGCCAAGAGAAGCCCCAACCCCTAGTCGCCGCCCAATAAGAAGAGGAAACCCTAGGGTTGCCGCCGCCCACCTCTCCTCTCAAGCCAACTCCAAAACCCTAACCCTTGTATTCTTCTCCACGCCCAAGCCCTAAGCTCTTATTTATAGAGTTAGGCTAGAGCCTCCTTTTAATCTCTACCGTCGGATCTAGAGATTTAATCTCAACCGTCGGATCTAGAGATTTAATCTCAACCGTCGGATCTAGAGATTTAATCTCCACCGTCGGATCTAGAGATTTAATCTACACCGTTGGATCTAGAGTTTCATTTTCCATCATTGGATCTAGGCTCCATGAGGGTTTTAATAGGCTACAATAGGGACCGTGAGGAGGAGTTGGATCTTGGCCACCTAATGGACCAAGCCCACATAAAGTCCGATCCATTAATGATAATCCATTCCACTAGAGGATTATCATTGATCTACCTCACCAACCCCATAAATAAATATGGGCTTCATATATTAATTGTACAAATGTCTCCCCATGTTTAAGATCTCGAATGTCTGTCAATTAATTAATTTACTGACAATTAATTAATCAACATCGAACTCCATGAGTAGTACCACTCAACCTTATCATGATGTCGGACCAAGTCCACCTGCAGGGTTTACATGATGAACCTTATGAGCTCCTCAAGGGGACATCATCATCCTAATATATAAGACACGGTTTCCTCCTAGAATCAATGGCACACCATGTAAATAATATCATTTCCCAACTTACTGAGCCTATCGATTTACTCTATAAATCTCGCCCATTAGTAAATCAAAGAAATAAATACTAAGTACATGTGACCGTTATTATATCGGGATTAAGAGCATGTACACCATAATATCCGAGGTCCGATTCAATTATGTAGTCAACAATAAATCGAATCATCTCTAAGTTGGTCAAGCTCAATACACACAAAGTGTACCAGTGTAATTCTATGGTCTCCTCATACTCGATACTCTCTTTCCGAGTACCCTTTTGCAACAAGCCTTGCTTTGAAGGTCTCAACCTTCCCATCTATTCCTCTCTTTCTTTTGTAGATCCACTTGCATCCAATGGTTTTTACACCATTGGGTGGTTCTACTAGCTCCCAGACCAGATTTGAATCCATAGATTCTATCTCAGAATTCATTGCACTTTGCCAAGATACTGCATCTTTATCTTGGATTGCCTCGTCATATGTCAAGGTATCAGGTTCATGACCGCCAGGGACCAAATCAGAAGATTCTCCCAAGAACATAAATCTATCAGGCTGTCTAACAACCCTCCCACTACGATGAGGTATCACCTGTGTATCCTCTGTGACACACGGTGCAGTCACTTGTGGTATATCCTCTTGTACCGGTGGTACTGAAGTAGTGACTTACCCTCTCAATTCCTCAAGAACAATCTTACTCATGGGCTTGTGGTTCATCACATAGTCTTCCTCTAGAAATTTGGCATTCGTACTAACGATCACTTTATGATCTCTAGGACTATAGAACAAACCACCTTTCGTTCCTCTAGGATAGCCTACGAACACGCGCACTTCTGTACGAGGTTCCAACTTACCAGCATATGCCTTCACCACATGTGCTGGACTCCCCCATATCTGAATATGTCTCAGACTAGGCTTTCGCCCAGTCCACAATTCTATGGGAGTAGAATGCAATGATTTAGATGATACCAAGTTCAGAATATACACTTCCGTATCCAGAGCATACCCCCAGAACGAATTTGGCAACTCAGAATAACTCATCATCGATCTAACCATCTCTATAAGAGTCCTATTCCTTCGCTCCGCTACACCATTCTGCTGGGGTGTGCCAGGTGCAGACAATTAGGATTGAATCACAGCCTCTGATAAGTAATTCCTAAACTCTCTAAGAGGTACTCATCACCATGATTAGATCGTAGTGTCTTGATACTTTTACCTTGACGTTTCTCCACATCAGCCTTAAATTCTTTGAACCTGTCGAAGCATTCAGACTTGAGGTGCATCAAGTAAATATATCTATATCTTGAATAATCATTTATGAAAGAGATGAAATATTCAAAACCACCTCTTGCCTGGATAGACATAGGACCACACAAATCAGAAAGAACCAATTCCAACACATCTTTGGCTCTATACCCCTTAGCCTTAAAAGGCCTTTTGGTCATTTTACCTTCCAAGCAAGATTCACAGGTTGGGAAATCTTCCACCACTAATGAACCCAGAGGTCCATCAGCTATCAACCTTTGAATTCTACTTAGGTTAATATGACCTAACATTAGATGTCAAAGATATGTTTGGTTCATTTTCAAAAGTTCTTTTCTCTTATTAGATTTAGAAGATGAGTTATTTACTTCTATTTGCATCGTGGGAGCTTTTGTTTCGAGGGTATATAAATTTCCTATCAATGCACCAGAATAGATAATCTCCCTATTCCTTTTTATAACAATTCTTTCATTAAAAGAAATAGAATATCCATCCAAAAACAATTTAGAAACTGAAATTAAATTCTTTCTAAATAAAGGTACATAAAGGCAATTTCTCATAACCAAAGTTTTATTCCTATCGAAAGACAAATAAACATCTCCCACTGCAATAATCGCCACTTTAGTAGCATCGTCCAAGTAAACGGTATTCTCCCCCTCAGCTAGTCGTTTGGTTTCCTGGAACCCCTACAAAGTATTGCAGACATGATCAATGGCTCCCGTATCTACACACCAGGTGCTGGTAGATAACATCGCTAAACATATTTCAACGACTAGACCAATAGGTAGAGACTGGATAATGATATCGATCTGGGTTTCCCCATCGATCTCAGCTCCAAAGACTTCCAACTCATTCAAATGATCCATCATCTTGAGAACATGATCCCTCACGGGTGTTCCCTCGATCATGGTGGTCGTCATCAAGTTTCGCATGGCTTCTTGCCTCGCAGCCCGATTCTGGTGTCCGACAATTTCCTTGAGATTGAGCATCATGTCATAAACAGTGGGCATGGCTTGATGCTGATGTTGCAATACATTTGACATATAAGCCAAAATGTAACACCGCGCCATCTCATCAGCCTTAATCCACTTTTTATAACTCTCTTTCTCCTTTTCCCCAGAATCATCCGCAGGCTTAGGAGGACACTCTTCAAAGAGTATATACTTGTACTCCTCAGCAGTTAAGACAATATCTAGATTCCTTTTCCAATCAACATAATTGGGTCCAGTAAGTTTATTCTCTTTTAGTATCACAGCAAGCGGGTTGAAAGTCATTTTTGAAAAACCTAAGAATCACATAGATCAAAACATTAGATTTCAAGAAATTATTGATTCCTCAAACAATAAAATTTTAAAATCAACCAACACCTCAAAACACCGAGAATATCGTATGTCACGATCATGTGGACGTATACGAATTCTACATTTGTAAGAGGAGGTTTTACCCATTAATTTTACTATCTTGTCAACCTAACTTTTTGACAAATAAAATTAATAGTTGGTTCCTCTTCGGCCCTACAAATAAAAACAGTGACTCCGATGGGAAGGATACTCTTATTTGCATCTAAGTGTTCACCATTACTCAGTACCAACGCAATTATCTCGGGTTATGTGCCTTCCGATGGGGAAGTACACATGCTTCTTAATAATTTCATATAACCATATTCAACCCTGTGATCCGCAAAACAAACTCATCCGATGGGGAGGAAGACACTTAGAGCTGACGTGCAAGTTTGTTTGCATCACATGTCAAATCATAATGGAGGTCATGGGAATTTTTAAAAAATATCCCTCTCCTACTTAGTAATTTAAAATTGAGGAATTTTCCTAGCACACGACATGCATATCAAATAAGAAGCAATAAATATGAAAAAAATATTTTCCAACTATTATGGCTTTTATTCTCCAATATGCCTCATGTCGTATCGTCATCTCGTCCGCTCCTCCCTACGCCATGTACAAGCCATCCGGAGATCCGAGCCAAGAAAAATTATTTTAATTTACATCCATCGATCCTATACTCCATGAAGGAGTGTACATGAAATCTAGATCGAAAGTAAACTAAAATAAAAGAGTGGCTAAACAATGTCATACTTAATTGCAAAAATTAAATACTAGCCTCGTCAACCCCGAGGATTCAAATAATATTACACACATGCAATCACATACACACACATATGGTCATAATAGTTGGATCTTATGCCTGCAACCAAAAAATTAGCCTACGCACATCCTACTATCATCCGGCACATACAATATATGATAAGTGCATAAAATTAACCGAATCCTAAACACACAAAACCGGAAACCGTGGCTCTGATACCACTTGAAGGTGGAAACTTCACTTCCCACTTCAACTTGGTCGCTTGTTCATGGCGATCCCATCTACGTCCCTGGATTAAAAAAAATAATCCTTGACAAAGAGGGATTACCCAAGCAACCGTTCCATCGTCGTGCTATTCGATTAGAGTGGTCACTTGAACAAACTTGTTGTGCAAGTAACCTACCTCTATTCTTCGATTAGCCGCAGAATAGACGATGTATGGATCGCCGGTTTTTGTGTTTGTCTTCGGGGTCCAAGTAAATTAGTCACATACAAAATATACAACATGCATAGAATAAGAAAAGATTCATAAACAAGAATTATACCTCTTGTTATACCTCTTGATCTTCTATTGTATGTCCTTCCTCCTTTTGGACGTTGTGCGGGCAACGATCTTTCAAAAGTCAAAGCCTCCTAGAACACATTCTTCCCTTCCTTGCTCACTCCAAACAAAGGGAAGAATGAAACAAAACTCTTTCTCTTATCTAAAACCGACTGTTGGTGCAATCGGCCCAGGTCACGATTGACCAGGACTCGAGCTTGGCTCGAGAGATGTTTTGATGTTAGACAAAAACATATGATAATGTAATTGTCATGGTAAAGTCCAAGTCATAGGTACTTGGCATGGAAAGTCCAAGTGGGACACTTGGCATTTTGGGAAGTCCAAGCATGGGTCTTGGCAAGGTAAAGTCCAAGCATGGGTCTTGTCATGAGAAATCCAAGGGGTTTGATATTGGCGGCGTAAAGTCCAAGCGAAGTCTTGGCGGCATAAGTCCAATGTGCCTTGGCGGTGTAGACACCGTTAGCATGACATAGCCGATGGAAGCATCTGAAGGCTAGCGCGATGGATGAACAAGTCATGGATGACTTGGAGGGATCCGAGAGGCGTGAGGCTGATGGAGGTGGCTAGAAGGCTTAGGTCTAGGCTAAGGGTGGTCTAGCAAGTATGGGGACACCATACTTGGGTTAAAACCTCATGTTTGAGGTGTGCCAGTCGAATGATGTCATGTGGCAGTCGACTAGCGTAGTCAACTAGGGTTTGATATGGAATTGCCCTAGCAATGATCGCCATAGGTGGGCAATGATCGATGATTTAGCAATGATCAATGTGTGATCAGTCGACTGATGCTCAGATTTTAGGGCACAGAATGGAGTCTCACTCGACCGCTAGGACAAGCAGTCGAGTGATGCTTCATCAGTCGACTGATGTGTATGATCAGTCGACTGATGTCCTAGCCGTTGGATTTTTCCAGACTAGATTACACCATTGTCTCACAGCAACAGTGTGATCAGTCGACTGATGGTCCCGAGCAGTCGACTGATCGACTTTTTCCAGCATAGGTTGAAGCTATAAAAGGAGCTCGTGATGGAGAAAAATGGATCCGATTTTTGAGAGCTTTAGGGGCGATTTGTTGCTGCAAATCATGTCTCCAAGTGCTAATCAAATAACCAAGCATTCAAGCAATCAAAAGCAAGAGTTGTAAAGTTTTTTCTTTACTTGTCTTTCATATAAATTGTTGTAATTGCTTGTTTTAGTTTCTTACTATTGTAAGATTACTTGTAAGGGATTTCTCCGCCTCAGACTTGTGTCGAGAAGGAGTGTTTATCATAGTGGTGTGTGATTGGCATCGCTAGGTTTCATACGAACTCAATCTGTGGAGTAGGAACTATTCGGTTCCGAACCACGTTAAATATTTGTGTTTGCATTGTTGTTTATTTCGTTATTGCTTTCATTACTATTTCGCTGCGCGCTAACAAAATTCTAGAGACAACCACGATCGAATTCCATCTACGAACAAACACTCCGCTATTCACCCTCCCCTCTAGCGGCTTCAAATATTCTACAATTGGTATCAGAGCCCGGGGTTCTTCTACAGATTAACAACCCGGAGTTAAGATGCTAGAGGAACCAGATGGAATCCCAAGACAAGCTTGGATGGGACATCAACACTCCACCGCCATATGATCGAGAAGACTTTTCAGCGTAGAGAACAAGAATGGAGACTTTCTTGATGATGGATATAGAGGATTGGTTCATCCTCATAGAAGGTTTTGAACCTCCTCGGGATAGGAATGGAAAAGTCCTCAAGTTGAAGAAATGGACTCAAGAGCAACGGTAAAAATTCAAAACCGAAGCCAAGGTAACAAAACTTTTAGAAGATTTGATACCTAATGATGTTTTGTCTAGGCTAGGTGAATATCTTGATGCCAAGGAGCTATGGGACAAATTAGTCAAGTTCAATGAGAAGCCCCACTTGCCACAAGTAGAAGAAGATAAGGAAGAGGATGAAGAGAGTTCATCATCCTCAAGAGCAAGTGAGGAATCGGAAGTTGAAGAGGAGTCAACTTCCGGATCGGTGGAAGAAGAAGTAGAAGACACCTCCACCTCTAGGATTGAGGGGGAGGAAAGAATTTCCACTCCGGAGCAACAAGAGAAAACTTTGACATCTAGTCAAGATGAAGAAGCTCCAATTCTGGCACCTACCATCACCATAGGTAACTCAAGCATGTCAATTGTAAATAAAGATCATATAATATGCTTTGGGTGTAGGGAATCCGGACACTACAAGAGTAAGTGTCCGAAAAGAGTTAAGAAGTCTCCTCCGACACCAAAAGTCAATGAAAAAGTCAAGGATGCCGGTGTCCCCACCAAGAAGAGCAAGGAGCACGTGGTATGCTTCAAATGCCGACAACTGGGACACTATAGGAGCCAATGTCCTAGAAGAAAGGAGGGAGCTTCACAAGTAGGGGGAGTCTCTAAGACTAACCCTAAGGTATATTTTCATAATGCTCATTCTTTAAATTCTAAGTAAAAGCATGATAGAATTAATTCAAATAACTTTGCTATTACTCATGAATCAAAGCATGCTAGGAATGATAACTCTAGGTCTATTTTAAAGAAGGAGAAATTTGGGACTAATGTCCCTAGAAATGTCATTCCTAAGAAAACAATTAAGAAAACCGAAAACCATTTAGGTATCAATCCTAATAAGGGTAGACATATGTCTAAGGTGAATGGTAATGCCCAAAAACATAATCAAAAATCATTTGGGCAATTAGAGTTAGAAAATCAAGCCTTGAGGTCAAGGCTTGAGAAATTGGAAAAGACCCTTGCAAATATGCAAAATCAATTTAAAGGGTCAAAGTGTCAAACTCTAGGATCTAAAAGTCAACAAAAAGGGTGTAAGAGGCAAGAATCATCTAGGAGACAAGGTTTGAGTCACAAACCTATGTCTAAGAAAGTAATGCCTACTTATCACAATGTTCCATTTGATTATGGAACTAAACCTAGGTCTAGGAAGACCAAGGTCAATAGGGAAGTCATCCCTAAGGTTGACCAAAGGTTGTGCCTAGTGGCTAGGGTTTCAAGGAAACC
The DNA here is from genome assembly GCA_025175895.1 of Wurfbainia villosa. NCBI lineage: Eukaryota > Viridiplantae > Streptophyta > Magnoliopsida > Zingiberales > Zingiberaceae > Wurfbainia > Wurfbainia villosa. The sequence continues at coordinate 99,364,278 of CM045987.1, forward strand.
TAGGGAAGCCACTAAGAAGGTTGCAAGGGGAGTTACCCCTAGAGTCAACCATGGCAAGACCCAAATGACCAAGGCTAATAAGCCTAGAAGGGTCATTAGGAAGGTATCTAGGGAGGTTATCCCTAAGGAATACCTAATTAACCCTAGGAGCTCAAATAGATTTTGTGTTCCAAAGAGCGTGATTGATTCATGTTAAATGGGTTAGGATGTGTCAACCTTGATTGGATGGGTAGTTAACTCAACCATGGTAAAGGTGGCACTTTAGGTTATTTTCAAGGTTATGGTTACCTTGGAAATACATTTGAGCTTTAATCCTAAAAGATTTAAGGATGTGCCAATATATTTTCGAAATCATGAAAATCAATAAAATTGACACAATCTAGATTTAGAGGTCATAGTGTGTCACTTTGATCTTTGGCACACTTTAGGAATCAATGTATCAAGAGAAGTGTGTTTAAGGTGTAGAAGTTACATCAAGAGTAATACTCAAGTGCCACACACCTTGATGTCTTGCACCTACCATGCTTCATGTGTTTCACCATGTGTTTGCATGGAAGGAATGTCTAGGGTGGATTGCATCTCACAAAATAAGTCTTTTACCTTGACTGTGTATTTCAACACTTAGAAAGGGTGAGATGTTAGGATTTTGAAACCATTGGATGTTAATGTTTGCTAAAATGAAATAAAATATCAAAATACATTAACGAATACATGAACATAAGCATAACATCAATATATTCGATATACAAGATTAAACATAAGAAAATGAAATAAGTTGGATAAAGAAATCGAGATTTTCTGAATTTCAGAATTGGAAATTAGAGATCAGTCGACTGATTATCGGTCGATCGATCATATCAGAGCGCGATACGATGCCCGCGATCAGTGTTGTTTCCAAGACTCGACTGATGGGATACATCAGTCGACTGATGGTACTGTTCATCGAGGCAAAGGATCATCGATCAGTGCTCACCGAGCGATCAGTGGTGATCGATCGGTCCGATCGATGAGCAACATCGACCGATCGATGTTATTCTTAGCAACGAAGACCACGAAGACTCGTGATCGACGGCCGCCGATCGTATCGGTGAAAAACCGCAAATAAGCCACGATCAATCGACTGATGTTGCACATCAGTCGACTGGCGTCGAGATTTTATAACGTCGAACCGCTAGGGTTCGGCATCTTCACGCGTCAATCCTTTGCTTCTTCCTCCTCTTCGGTCGTCGCTGCCTTCTCCGACCTGTGTTTCTGATCGCGCCGGTCACCCAAGTCTTAGGTTTGGTAGCTAAGCTCCTCCACTCGCATTTTCACTCATCTCACAACCCTAATCCACTCATTTCCAGCGATTTTTCCCTTTTCGATTAAGGTTCCGGTGATCCAGTGCTCCGGCAAACTCTCCGACGGCTTTTTCAGTGATATCCGAGTATTCTCTCATCATCCCTCTAAATGGTGCCCAAGTAAAATTTTCTTACTCTAAAACCCTAATTTTTCTTTCCATTATAATCTATTATAATCTAATCGTGCATTGGTGCCCTTGCATTTCATGTCGTTGCATTACATTCATATAGGCGATCTCGTTGAAATGACCCACCCGAGGTTGAATCACGATTGTACCAAACCATGTTGGTTAGGTACATCGATAGGGATTTCTTTACACATTACTGTAGTGACGTCATGGACATATTTGCATATTCTCATCTTATGAAAATAGTATTATGCACACATGCCATCAATGATGATCTCCTTAAGGAGTTCTATCAGAACTTAAAGAAGGTAGACGATGGCCCTACCTACACTACTCGCGTTGCAAAACGCGATTTAGAGTTCACTCCTACGATATTGCATGAGTTTCTTGAGTGTAAGCCATCGGATGACACCTTCATTTTCTACCCTACCTTCGATGCCCCTTTACCCGAGCCCTTTGACCATATCTCTTTGGACTCCATGCATGAGCATGTTTTTGGCCATCCTCGTCCACCAGCTCAGAACTTATTTCCTATTACTGAGCTATCTACACTTGACAATGTACTCTACAAGGTTATTGTTGGGTGTTTTCTTCCGATTGTGACTCGGGGTCTGGCCAAGATTCAGCCTCCCCATCTCTTTCTCCTATACGCCATGCGTCATAGACTAGACATAAACATTGCATTGAACATGTTTCATTGCATTGTACATTTCATATCCCCTGTACAAGGGAAAGTGCATATGCCTTATGGTCATATCATCACAGCATGGTTAGAGTCAGTAGGCATCAACATTCTGGGGATCGCCGAGGGAGCTTATCTCGAGGTGTACGATCGATATCACAGAATTCTCCTCGGGCGGCCGCGGATGGGACAGGGGCAGATGGAACTGGCACCTCGACCTCCGCCCAGGGCACGCGGGGAGCCACCTCTAGTGCCTGGAGAGGCTACAGAGGACTATGAGGATCCTGATGCTGCTGATGAGGACGATTAGATACCTGTAGATGCATCGAGCGTGTCCATCGACAGGCTCGACGATTGGAGGTCGATTTTAGGAGTACCATGAAGCAGTGGACTCAGATCGGATGAGATTCTCGCAGGTGGCGCATTGAGCGGCCACATATATGAGATGATGCGAGTCTGGACCTTGAGCCAGCAGCCTCCTCCACCTCCACCTTCTGCAGATGATTAGAGCTGGAGGATATTAGGATTTTTTTTTCAATTTTTGTAGTGAGATTGAGCGTCTCAAATCTCCATTTTGGATGTAAAAACTGAAATTTTATTAATTGAATGAAATATTCTATTTATGGAAATCACTTGTGTCTGATTGTGTGCTTCTATTAATTTATTGGTTTATGGAAAATTGTCATATCATGACATGAAATTTCATCTTATCATATAACATGTCATGCCATTATTTAGGATTATTTTAGATGTCATGTTTATTTTTTTTATATCATATACCATGACATCATGATCATTGTCCATGTGTTATTATTTTGCTATCATTATGCCATGATCATTCATGCATTTATTGTGATTAAAATTGATTTAAGGAAGAATGACATGACTTGAAGTCCCATTTATAAGGGAATCAAGTAAGGTTGCCTAGAAAATGCATGAGGCCATAATAATCCTAACTCCACATCTCACATCACATTGACATGTATGTGTATTTATACACCCTAGATACATGTGAGATGCTAGGATAATAAGTTAGGTTCAAGGTGCATAGGTAGTGCATCTAGATGAACTCAAACTTAGTTTAATCATCACCGAGAATCATGAGGAAAGCTAATATACAAGTTATGTATATTTAGCCAATAAACTATGGTTCAAAATAGGTTTTCAAAAACATTTTAAAATCAATTTATAAAACCTTGGTGAAGTCTATCTTTTGATAGTCATCATCATTGTAGAAGTTGTTACAAAGTAGATCAAAAACTTTAAAGTTTTAATAGTTTTTTAACTTTGTACCAATATCCTATTTCAATGATTAAAATATTTTTATAAAATTTTTCACCGATTGTATGTGTGATAAGTAATATGCATATTAAATTTCGTGATTTTTTGATTTACGTAGAATTACTTATGAATTTCCAAAAGTCGAGTCTGATATTTGAAAATCACTCGATCGGTTTCGCTGATCCGCTGATCGATAAGCACATCACCGATCGTAGCTGACAGAGTCGACTGTCAATGTTGATTTCGGGAAAACTAGGGTTGTTTAGCCCGATTTCAGCTACGGTTAAGGTCCCTAATCACGCCTAACCCTAAGATATCCTTTGGGAAGCATTATAAAGGGTGAAAATCCATTGGATATGGATTTGGAGAGGTATTTAGGGTTTGTATCAAATTTAAGGTGTTGGAGAGTTTAATGTTGAATCTCTAACCTTATCTTTGATGGTTCAGAGTTCCTATTGGCTTAGGGACCTCCCAAAGACATTGTTGGTGCAATGGTTAAGGGGGAGCAAGCCTTTAGGGGGAGGTATCCATCATGGTATGATGGATGGTGGTTCATGGGAAGGAAAAATGAGATTTTCACATACCCAATTTGGAAATTGGGAAAGTATAGGATTGTCTCTCTTGAGTGATATGGGACTTATCACTAGGAAGATGGTAGGTATCCTAGGTATTTTTGGACCAAGGGGGAGATTGTAAGATCTCATTGGGACATGAGACATTGACCTCCTTGGATGGATAACCTTTTTGATGTATGTCAAAAAGGGGGAGAACATTAAATCACCAATTTGGGATAATTGGTAAGGAGTCTTTGAGTTAGATAGTCTAACTCAAATGGTTTGTTTTGTTTGGTTTTTGTCAAACATCAAAAAGGGGGAGATTGTTGGTGCAATCAGCCCAGGTCACGATTGACCAGGACTCGAGCTTGGCTCGAGAGATGTTTTGATGTTAGACAAAAACATATGATAATGTAATTGTCATGGTAAAGTCCAAGTCATGGGTACTTGGCATGGAAAGTCCAAGTGGGACACTTGGCATTTTGGGAAGTCCAAGCATGGGTCTTGGCAAGGTAAAGTCCAAGCATGGGTCTTGGCATGAGAAGTCCAAGGGGTTTGATATTGGCGGCGTAAAGTCCAAGTGGAGTCTTGGCGGCGTAAGTCCAATGTGCCTTGGCGGTGTAGACACCGTTAGCATGACATAGCCGATGGAAGCATCTGAAGGCTAGTGCGATGGATGAACAAGTCATGGATGACTTGGAGGGATCCGAGAGACGTGAGGTTGATGGAGGTGGCTAGAAGGCTTAGGTCTAGGCTAAGGGTGGTCTAGCAAGTATGGGGACACCATACTTAGGTTAAAACCTCATGTTTTAGGTGTGTCAGTCGACTGATGCCATGTGGCAATCGACTGGCGTAGTCAACTAGGGTTTGACTATGGGAATTGCCCTAGCAGTCGACTGCCATAGGTGGGCAGTCGACTGATTGGCCGAGCAGTCGACTGATCGTGTGATCAGTCCACTGATGCTCGGATTTTAGGGCACAGAATGGAGTCTCACTCGACCGCTGGGACAAGTAGTCGAGTGATGCTTCATCAGTCGACTGATGTGTATTATCAGTCGACTGATGTCCTAGCCGTTGGATTTTTCTAGCGTGGATTACACCGTTGTCTCACAGCAACAGTGTGATCAGTTGACTGATGGCTCCGAGCAGTCGACTGATCGACTTTTTCTAGCACATGTTGAAGCTATAAAAGGATCTCGTGATGGAGAAAAATGGATCCGGTTTTTTAGAGCTTTAGGGGCGATTTGTTGCTGCAAATCAGGTCTCCAAGTTCTAATCAAATAACCAAGCATTCAAGCAATCAAAAGCAAGAGTTGTAAAGTTTTTTCTTTACTTGTCTTTCCTATAAATTGTTGTAATTGCTTGTTTTAGTTTCTTATTGTTGTAAGATTACTTGTAAGGGGTTTCTCCGCCTCCAACTTGTGTCGAGGAGTGTTTATCATAGTGGTGTGTGATTGGCATCGCTAGGGTTCATATGAACCCAATCCATGGAGTAGGAACCATTCGGTTCCGAACCACGTTAAATATTTGTGTTTGCGTTGTTGTTTATTTCGTTATTGCTTTCATTACTATTCTGCTGCGCGCTAACGAAATTCTAGAGACAACCACGATCGAATTCCATCTACGAACAAACACTCCGCTATTCACCCCCCCCCCCTCTAGCGGCTTCAAATATCCAACACCGACCACCAAGCTCCAAGCTTGATGTTGCCGCCGGCCAAGGAGTGGATGTAGGGTGCCAGCCAACCTTGAAGAAAGGTTGTCATCAGCCAACCTAGAGAGAGAGAGAATGGGAGGAGTTGCCGCTGATCTAGAGAGAGAGAGAGGGTGGTTGAGATGTCGCCGGCCAAGAGAAGCCCCAAACCCTAGTCGCCGCCCAATAGGAAGAGGAAACCCTTGGGTTGCCGCCGCCCACCTCTCCTCTCAAGCCAACTCCAAAACCCTAACCCTTGTATTCTTCTCCACGCCCAAGCCCTAAGCCCTTATTTATAGAGTTAGGCTTGAGCCTCCTTTTAATCTCTACCGTCGGATCTAGAGATTTAATCTCAACTGTCGGATCTAGAGATTTAATCTCAACCGTCGGATCTAGAGATTTAATCTCCACCGTCGAATCTAGAGATTTAATCTCCACCGTTGGATCTAGAGTTTCATTTTCCATCATCGGATCTAGGCTCCATGAGGATTTTAATAGGATACAATAGGGACCATGAGGAGGAGTTGGATCTTGGCCACCCAATGGATCAAGCCCACATAAAGTTCAATCCATTAATGATAATCCATTCCACTAGAGGATTATCATTGATCTACCTCACCAACCCCATAAATAAATATGGGATCCATATATTAATTGTACAAATGTCTCCCCATGTTTAAGATCTCGAATGTCCGTCAATTAATTAATTTACTGACAATTAATTAATCAACATCTAACTCCATGAGTAGTACCACCCAACCTTATCATCATGTCAGACCAAGTCCACCTGCAGGGTTTACATGATGAACCTTATGAGCTCCTCAAGGGGACATCATCATCCTAATATATAGGACACGGTTTCCTCCTATAATCAATGGCACACCATGTAAATAATATTATTTCTCAACTTACTGAGCCTATCGATTTACTCTATAAATCTCTCTCATTGGTAAATCAAAAAAATAAATACTAAGTACATGTGCCCGTTATTATATCGGAATTAAGAGCATGTACACCATAATATTCGAGGTCCGATTCAATTATGTAGTTAGCAATAAATCGAATCACCTCTAAGTCGGTCCTGCTCAATACACACAAAGTGTACCAGTGTAATTCTATGGTCAAGACAAATCAATACCAAATCACATTACAACCATACCAATGGTTTGTCCAAAACCATCTCGGTTGTGAGCCTTTACTTATACTTTATAAGGAACTGATAATATGATCTCCCGTGTGACACTACATACCATGTTATCTACAATGTAATGTATTAGACAATATGCATAACCATAAATATGCAAATAATTATCATGTGATTCTTATTTCAAAAATAATGATGTTCATACAAAAGATAGACTTTTTAGTATACATCCCAACAAAATAGCCTAAAAGTAATCTTTCCCTCCTGACTATCTCTCCCCGTCAAGATCTTCACCTCCAATGAAGTTAAAAATTCCAAATCTATCCTAGGGTTGTTTGGGCATCTCACCCACATAATCTCTCCCAAACTCATTTTTGCAAAAAAGCCTTGTACATCCCCAAGCAAACCTAGGGTTTCTAAAAGAGCTTCTTTCGAATACCTAGTAGCAGTGATTTTTTCGATTGGAAAGCATGTTAAATCTATCCCTATGTTCATCATTATGAAATGTGATTCTTGGGGGAGCATTACTTCCTCTTAAACTCTTGGGGTGCTCCTTCTCCTTGACCTTGGCTCTAAAGAAGCAGATCGCTTTTCCACATGCTTTGTCCTCCTCATTATGACTTCTTGAGAGCTTCTCGGAGGTTGGAGCAAGTCCTTGGAGGTTGGAGGAGAGAATTTTACAAGGGCTAGGGCAGAGGGTTTGAGTTGCACGGGTGATTTGGGGCAAACCGCACGGCTTCTCCCCTTTTTAAAGAGACACGACATGGCCGTGTGGAATCCACATGGCCGACCGTGTGCGACTATAACTTGGGCGGTTGGAAAAGTTCAAAATTTTTCACGGTCGTGTGAAATTCACACGAGAGGTCATGTGCGACTCTGGATTTTTGTCAGTGTCACATGGTCTAAGCCTTTCCAAACGGCCTGACGTGTGCATTGGGCATGGTCGTGTGGAATTCACATGGTCGCCCGTGCTTTCTCACTAAGGTTTCCAAAAAGGAATTTCTTTTCTACCTAGCAAGTTCTTTCTGAACCTAAACTATTTTCACATACGTTAATGGAAAAAAATTAAAGTCTAAACTATACACATGAATGCAAAAAGATTAAAAACATATAAAATAAACTTGGATTGCCTCCTAAGAAGTGCTTATTTATGATCTTTAGATCGACCACACTCCTTTGCTTTAGCTCAGCTCTGGTGGCTCTGTGAACCTCCATTCATCCGTTTTAGAATTTTTAATTTCACTCTGTGCCTTGGCTCTTGCAGGAATAACATACTTACCCAACACGGGTCCCTGTCCTGCTGCGCTAGCAAGCCCAAATTCTAAACTATCGTCTCCCGCTGTCAGGGTCAGCTTGTGATTCTTGACGTCTATGACCATCCCAACTATTGCTAAAAATTGGCGTCCAAGAATTACGGGGATTTTTAGGTCTTCCTCCATTTCCATGACCACAAAATCCGTAGGAAGTATAAAATTCCCCACCTTAATTGGCACATCTTCCAGAATCCCCAGTGGGTATCGGTATGAGTGGTCGGCAAGCTGTAATGTCATAGTGGTGAACTTTAAACTCCCCAACCCTAGTTTTTTTGATAAGGTATAAGGCATCAAGCTCACACTAGCGCCCAAGTCACAGAAGGTTTTCCTAATTAGGGTCGTCCCTATATGACAAGGAATATAGAAACTCCCTAGATCTTTTAATTTCTGAGTGGTCCCGTTCTGAAGATAAGCACTCAATTCTTCCGTAAGGGCCACTGTCTCTGACCACTCAACCTTCGTGTGGTGTGCCAGAATGTCTTTCATGAATTTTGCAAATTGAGGCATTTGGTGCAAAGCTTCGAGTATCGTCACCACCACTGAGATCGATTTTAACATGTTCAGGAATTTTTCGAACTCAGCATCTCTCTTTGTATTAGTCAGTCGCTGCGGGAATGGTACCGTTAAGGGTGGTTGAGTTTTTGTAGCAGGTTCATGCTCTAGGTTCTCAATTTCTTCCCTCCTGGCCTCATCATAAGGTTCATTTACTTCAGATCCTTGTGCCGGTTTTGCAATTGACCTGCTCGGCAATTCCTTCATAATCCTCCCACTCTGTAACGTCACCGCCTTGCACTGCTCCATTGGATTAGCCTCTGATTTTCCTGGTAATCGCCCCGGTGCTCTGGCAACCTGGTTGGCGATCTGTGCTACCTAAATCTCTAGCGTCTTTTGTCGGCTAGCAAGATCATTCACAGACAATTTTAATTCTTCAATCATTATATCTGTCTGTGAATGTTGCCACTGGAATTCAGTGTTCGCTTCATGTTGCGTCTGAATAAAGATTTCTATCATCTGCTCTAGTTGGGTATTGGGTGGTTGTTGCTGCCCATATCCTCCCGCTTGTTGGAAATTTCCCGAATTACTTTTGTAGGAAAAATTATGGTGGTTTCTCCATCCAGGGTTGTATGTGTTGGAATAACGATTACTGGGCCTCCGATTATACTCGCCCACCGCATTAACATGCTCAACCTAGTCCTCATATCCACTCTGCTATCCATAGTAGTGATAAGCGGGTATTTTTGTGTCATGTGGTACCGTTTCAAATTATTTACCGAACCCCCTAACTACACTAATATAGCATAGTGAATGGCCCGGATCGTTTTCCAACGAGTGTAATCGATAGAATAGTAAACTTAGGATTTCTAATTATTGCTAATCCTACTGAATGGTGGTTTGGAATTTACAAGACTAATCCTACTAAATGAAAGACAATGAAAGTAATTAAAATATTAATCTAACTAAACTATGATGACAATGCAATTAAAGAAAAGATAAACTAAGCATTCAAAGAAAAGCATTCAAAAACATAAAGACAGTGCAGGAACTTAAACAACAATTCAAATACGAAATAACATGAATGTAAAGGAAAACATGAAATAAATCTACCTAGTATTAAACCCTGCTAACTAATGGAATTAACACTAAAACAGATAAGTAACCAAACTAACAATTAATTAAGCTAAGCATCATAATTCAACTATAACTAAATTACCAAATGAAACTACTAATTAACTCTAAGAAAAAATGAAATAGCTACAATGTCAACAACAAGACAACTATGAACTAACTACAAATTAGACTACAGTTAAACTACAAACTAACTATAGATTAAACTACAAACTAAACTACAGAGTCAATAACTAACCATAAATTGAACTACAAGTCAACTACAATAACAATTTTGGGGGTTTTTGACAAGTTCAATTCTCGAATCCAAACATAACATAAAGTAAACAAACAATGCAATAACTGTAATAAAATGTAGATGAAAATGAAATGTGAATTCCAAATATAAGGATCGATGATCCTCTATACACAGAGCAGGGACTTCCCTCTCCATCGATAACGACAGATCTGGACAGCTTCTAACGGTGGATGGGATGACTGAATTTCTTGTCGGAAATCCCCCGGCAAGTGTTGAATTGATGGATGAAGTGAGACCTTTTCTCTGGTGGATGGCGCGGAGCTATCGAAAGCTGGTGCATTTGTCGGGAACTGAACCCGGGTCTCTCGGTTGTCAACCGAGTATACTCACTACTATACTACAACCGCACCGAAACCTGATAGCCTATGGATGACTCTGTGAAGGTGGAGCAGCCCATAGTTCCGCCGTCGGGAATCGAACCCGAGTCTCTCGGTTGTAGCTGAGTATACTCACCACTATACTATAACGGAACTGCAGGTGCTGCGTGGAGAGAATGGAACCGGAGCTGTGATCGTCTAAAGATCTTCAACAATGCTAGAAATAGAAAACTGCCGTCGGAAATGGGCAAATCAAGGGTTTTCGGAGCTGGAATAGGTGTTGTCGCGACCACGACAGTAGAAAATAACCCCAGCCATCTGAAACCATGTCCAACTGGGTCGCTCAGCTTTGATTGCCAGGCATGAAAGGAACACCGATGAAGATGCTGAACTCCCAGCCGCTCGGTGAAGCTGCAGTTTGCCCAAGTGCAGATCTCCGCTCCATCGCTCGGTGAAGCTTTGGATGGGTGGAAGGTGGAGGACCACAGTCGGTTGGTGCCGGAACTGTTACCGAGCTACTGTCGACGCTGTCACCGTCGAGAGGAGGGAAAGCTTCGCCGCTCGCGCATGGAAGGAAGGCGTTCGCCGGCTCGTGCGATGGAGGAGAAGCTCACTGTGTTGCGCCATCTCCGCCCGCTCGCACGTGAGGAAGAAGCGTCGCCATCGTTCCTCTCGCGCGAGAAAGAAGATCGGCGTCGCGTCTCCAACTGCGCGATTTGGGAGGAGGTGTGTCGCGCGATTTCTGCCTCGTCGCTCGATCTGGGAAGATGTGGAATTTAAGGGTGAATTTCCTGCGTCTTCCAATCGAAGGCTCATCTGATCTCAGTCGTCCATTAGAGCTAGGGTTTAATTGCCTGGATTAATCGATTAAGCTGGCTATGCATCCAACGGCTCAGATTCCTCCGATTTTGAATGAACGGATCTGATAAATCTAAAGGGACGATCGAGATCTAACGGTTCGGATGAATGGACAAGATGTGTAGATCTTAATGTATGGGCCAGATCGCTCCAGATCTGGATAGATGCCTCAAAATTAGCTATTTTCATCGGACGATCCATATTGCTCAGATCTGATCCCTTTGATTAAACTCTTCTGATCTTGATGAAGGGCTCAGATTAATCCATCTTGAAATGTCCTTTATGACCCTAGATGAAGCCACATTTGATCTAACTCAAGTCTAGTCCATTGGCTCATCTCGATATCCTACAATTAAGATGTAAAATTTGCATATAAGTCCAAAATTTAGGAGAATTTACAATAAGGTCCAAAAATAGATCCAACTCATAAAACGTGCAAATAACTAATGATTAATCACTCGAGTGGATAAAAATATGGATATTAAGGACCAAAATAATACAATAAAATGGTAATGATCAAGTAGTCCTCCTGATATGCCGCTACTCCATCACTAAAGGAGTTGGTTGCACGTACAAAAACAGGGGTAAGGGAATCAAACCATCTGCTTAGTGCGTCCATCCTCGCCACTAGATGATCAATGGAGTTAACATCATACCTACCGACTGTCGGTGCTTGGTGACCACGCTCGGAAGCCCATTGGTGGTGGTTCTGGGCCACATCCTCGATTAATTCTTCCGCTTCCTTGATGGTCTTGTTCATTAGCACTCCTCCTGCAGTAGAATCGAGGGAAACCTTCATGGCATATGTGATCCCATTATAGAATATGTGGATTACCAGCCACCTCTTTAGACCATGATGGGGGCATTGATAGAGTAGCCCTTTGTAGCGATCCCAGGCTTCAAACAAGTGTTGGATCGATCGGATCGCTAGAGGGGGGGTGAATAGCGATAGAAATTTTTCTTTCGAATTCGTTTCAAAACAAATATACGCAGCGGAAAAATAAACAAAAATAAAAGACAATAGACACAAAGGTTTTACTTGGTTCGTAGCCGAAGGCTACTACTCCAAGGCCCTAGTGGTCCTTGACCACGTACGGAAGGCAATCTACTAAAAAACTCCTCCTCGTTGGAGGTAGGAGTTAGACGGATACACAAAATGAAAAAAGGCTCAAGGTAGAGGGACACTTCCCCTCTCCTTGATATGATTTAAAGCTTGAAAAGAAGAACAACCTATAAACTGAATTATAATTCAAACTTTTCGTTACCGACGACTTCAAAGGTTGGAGGTTGAAGCTCTAGTCGTCGTCTCGGCAGCGCTTCGTCGTAGGGATGTCAGAGAGTCGGAGCGTATCGGAAGCACTTGGAAGCTTTTTTGATTGATGAAAAACCCTAAGACAAGCCCTCCTTTTATAGCCTTTGAGCCCCTTTTCGAGAGGAACCCTAGCCAATCAAAATTGAGCACCAATCTCCTTGAAATGGGGAGATAAACCGATCATTGACACCATCACGATCGATGGCCATCATCACCGATCGATGGCAAGATCACGTCGAGTGATAACCTTCGCAATGACCGCTTGACGGCAATCGAGTCCTCCAAGCTGGCAGTCGACTGATGCTAGCTGCAGGGCAAAGTTAGCTCAAAGAAAACATTATTTCGACGGCCTTCGACCGTCCGATCTCGACCTGGACCATCGATGGGATGTCTCTGGTCGGATCTATGCTTAAGATCATCCCCGTAAGGAGGATACGACCTCACTTACGCTCGCACACACGAGCTTACCTCGATACTTACGTGTTGCTTTTGCTTCCAGCCTTCCACTCGATTCCTTCGGCTCCCTCCGAAGTCACTCGAGTGTTGCCTGACCACCGTGGCTTTCTCCGGGTGTCGCTAGCCTTCTGCTCCAGCTATAGCAATCTTCTGCACACTAGATTCAGCTCGTGAGATAACGACATGAGCTTAACTTTGTATCGTTTTCTATAATCAAAACTCAGGTTCGACTTAGGTACCTACTGCACCAACAATCTCCCCTTTTTGATTTATGGCAAACCCACATACAAAGTTAAGAAAAAAAAATTAAGTGCATTAAGTAAAATGAGCAAGAGATATGCATGAATGTGTAGGAGTAAAAACTCTTTTTCAAGTGCTCCCCCTTGAGGAATCCTCCCCCTTGACCGAGGGTGAGTACTTGAGAAAGGGTTTTAACTCTCCCCCTTGATATTTGCTACTAAAAAAGAATTAAGTGACCGAAATTACTTAATATTGGCCATAGTGTTTAAAATAAGTTTTAAGTTAAGAAAAAATTGATTTCTTAACCTTGGCCTTTACTTCTAGTTTGTTAACAAGTTAAGTAAATTACTTTTTGTTAACAAGTTAAGTAAGAGTTAAGTAAATTATTGTATTGTTAACGAAAACAAGTTAACTAAATGTGTTTAAGTTAAGAGTTCCCTTAACTTGTTTTGTTAACTTAAAGTTAAGTAAGCCTTGGCCATAAAAAAAATTGATCCCTTAACTTTGGCCTTTTTCTCCCCCTTTTGCCATATATCGAAAAGAGTGAGGATGTGTGTGGAATAAAAAAATAAGTTTTAATTTTAAAGTCCAAGCATGTTCCACATTATTTTGAAAATAATATACTGAAAATAGGTTCATCTATAAAATGTTCGACTCATATTTGGCTTGATTGATATGAAGGATCAACCAGTCCTGGTCAGAGTCGGTTAGTATGTATGATTATACTCCGTGGTTCATAGCGATGCACTAGCTCTACATCTAGAACCAGGAGTATGGTCCTAACATCTCACGCCCATCTATGTGGCTAAGTACACAAACACATTAGTCCTATGTGTTGTGAGATGTATTGGCTCCTTAAATCTATAGGTGCATGATATCTAAGGTATGTCCTATGCTAGTTCCATAATAATGAAATTAAAGAAATAGTAGTAAGAACATATAATTTGCAAGTACCTATTCTATTACGCACATGCCCAATTTTCGTCTTAATAGACTAAATTCGGCTTCGGGTAGGGGTTTAGTAAATAGGTCTGCCAAGTTAGACTTCGATTCGACATATTCGAGTTGTATGGCTCCGTTGGCCACATGTTCTCGAATGAAATGGTGTTTGACCTCTATATGTTTGGTCCTAGAGTGACATATCGGATTCTTTGTAAGATTAATTGAACTAATGTTATCTACGTGAAGTTTAGTATTCGTAAAGTCTAACTTAAAGTCGCGGAGAGTGTGCTTCATCCAAAGAAGCTGCATGACACACTCACCCATCGCGATGTATTCGGCTTCGGTGGTAGATAAAGCAACACAGTGTTGCTTCCTACTGCACCAACTCACTAGACTCGAGCCGAGAAGTTGACAACAACCACTCGTACTCTTTCTATCGAGCTTACTACCGGCATAGTCTGAATCGGAGTAGCCGGTTAGTTCGAACTCGGTAGATCTAGGATACCAAATACCGACATTAAGTGTACCCTTAAGATATCTAAGGATACGCTTAACTAGGGTTAGGTGAGACTCCTTAGCACAGGTTTGAAACCTGGCGCACATACTTACTGCGAATAGAATGTCGGGTCGACTCGCAGTTAAGTATAGGAGACTTCCTATTGCGCTCCTATAGTACTTTAAGTCAATGGACTTACTTTCTAGGTCTTCTCCTATGTTAACATTAATCGCCATTGGGGTGTTTATTATCTTAGCGTCTTGCATTCCAAATATTTTAATTAACTCCTTAGTGTATTTTTGTTGATATAGGTATATACCATCCTTAGTTTGTTTAATTTGTAGGCCTAAAAAGAAACTTAACTCGCCTACCAAGTTCATTTCGAACTCACTTTCCATGAGTGAAACGAACTCGTTTAGTAAGGCTGAGTTAGAGGTTCCAAAAATTATATCGTCTACATAAATTTGAGCTATGAATATTTCTTTACCTAAGGTTTTTACGAAGAGAGTTGGGTCAACTAAGCCTTGGTTAAACCCTTTTGACTTAAGATGGATTGAAAGTCTCTCGTACCAAGCTCGAGGAGCTTGTTTAAGTCCATAGAGAGCTTTCTTAAGTTTTAGAACATGGTCGGGTTTATCTAGATTTTCGAATCCGGGGGGTTTACATAAATTTCTTCTTTAATGTATCCATTTAGGAATGCCGACTTAACATCCATTTGAAACAGCTTAAATCCTCGATGTGCGGCATAAGCTAGCAACATTTAAATGGATTCGAGTCTAGCTACTGGGGCATAGGTTTCGTCGTAATCTAAGCCTTCGACTTGACTAAACCCTTTGGCGACTAACCTAGCCTTGTTTCTAACTACTTCACCTTTATCATCCAGCTTATTTCGAAACACCCACCTTGTTCCAATTATCGTTTTGTCTTTAGGTGGTGGTACTAGTTCCCACACTTCATTCCTAGTGAATTGAGCTAGCTCTTCTTGCATTGCAATAATCCAATCGGGATCAAGAAGAGCTTGTTCAATTGATTTGGGTTCTATCTTTGAAATTAAGGAAATTTGACTAAGGTTCCTATAGGATGCTCTAGTTCGAACTCCTAGATTAGGATCTCCTATCACTTGATCGATAGGGTGGTTAGTCTGAATCCTAGATTGGGTTGGGTTTGTGTCACCTAATGCTTGATCAATGGGGTGACTTGGTTGAACACTAGTTTGACTCGGATCACTTGTCACTTGGTCGACAAGAGAAGTTGGTTGATGTGGATTAGACTCGATCTCAGGGTCGGAGACAAGTTTGGTATCAGTGGGCTCAACACTTGGGGTCATTATGGGTTTTGTAGGTTCGGGTACTTCATCGAACACTACATTAATAGTCTCTTCGACTTTAAGGGTATCATGGTTATATACCCTATAGTCCCTACTCGTGGTTGAGTATCCTAAGAAGATTCCGGTGGAGGTTTTGGATTTGAATTTCCCTAGGTGGTTCTTAGTGTTTAAGATATGTACTTTACATCCAAATACCCTAAAGTACTTGATGTTGGGTACTTTATTGTGATAAATCTCGTACGAGGTCTTAAGGTGCCTCTTTACCATAAGGATCCTATTCTGGACATAGCAAGCCGTGCTAACGGCTTCTGCCCAAAACCTATCAGGTAGGTCATATTCGTTCAACATGGTCCTAGCGGCTTCTTGTAGAGTTCGGTTTTTCCGCTCCACTAGGCCATTTTGTTGAGGGGTCCTAGGGCAAGAGAATTCATGGTGGTATCCGTTTAGGTTACAGAAGTCGGTGAACCTTTGATTTTCGAATTCACCACCATGATCGCTTCTAAGTCTTTTAACCTTAAGGTTTTTTTGATTCTCGATTAATTTGAATAGATTGATTAATTGATCTAGGGTATCATTTTTATGTTTGATGAACCTAACCCAGGTAAACCTGGAGTAGTCGTCAATTATGACTAAGCAATATTGACTTCTATTGAGTGACTTGGCTCCATGTGAATCGAATAGATCCATATGCAGGAGCTCAAGTACACTTGAGGTTTGTTCTTGGTTAGTTAACTTGTGTTGTGTCCTAGGTTGTTTTCCTTGTTGACAAGCATTACAGATTTTATTAACCAAATTGTTGAGGTTGGGTAAGCCTCTGACTAAGCCACTCTGACTCATCTTGTGGACGAGTCTTGGGTGCGAGTGACCGAGTCGTCGGTGCCACAACCATGATTCCTCTTCCTGTGTCATAAGACATTTGGCTGAGGATTTGATTAAGTTAATTGTATAAATATTATTTGTCCTAGTTCCTTTGAGTATTGTTTTAGCTATTTTATTTGTTTTAATTACACATTCATTTTCTAAAAATACGACCTTATAGTTATTGTCACATAATTGGCTTACGCTAAGCAGGTTATATTCAAAATTCCCTACAAGTAATACATTTTTAATAACAAAATTCGAGTTAAGCTCGATATCACCTGATCCGATGATTTTGAGCTTGCCGTTATTCCCAAAGGTTACTGATCCTTGTCGTTTGAATCGAAGCTTTGTGAATTTGAATTGATCCCCGGTCATGTGTCGGGAGCAACCGCTATCCAACATCCATTGATCCTACACACAAGGTGGTTGGATTGGTTGTTAGATTTTTTATAATTTTTTTTTAAAAAAATTGGTTGTAAGTTTTTAAACCTAGGTCATCTCACCTGTGTCTATATGATCAAGCATGTTATACTTATGTGTTTTTTGTGAGATGATTTCCAATTAAGTTGATTAAGTGCATTTAGGTTCAAGTAATTTTATGTTAGATTTGGATTTGACCCTAGGCTTGTCAAGTTTACCTTTTCAAGATCATGGCTTCCAGGTCGTGGCGAGGCACAGGGGCCTTATTTTATCGGATCATCGACCACTTCCTTAGACAAAGCCATTTTCAAGAAAATGATGACTTGACTCACCTAAGACTATTTTCTGGTCTAACTGGTTATTTTTGAAAAGAGGCTCCCCGAGACTTAATCTTTTCGAAGGATTTTAGTTGGTTATGTAGTGTTCTAAGTGAGTTCACAAAAACAAAACAAAAAAAATTCTAAGCATGCAATTTCTAAGTTAAAGCACAAACATGTTTTGTACTGGCTCCCCCTAGACCGTTGAATCGGTTCGGTCTATCCACATAGTGGATTTGGTCCTTGGGAACCCAGTACAGGTTGGATCCTAGAGTTGAAATCAAAAAGTTCTTAGGGACCCATGCTTGGACATGTTTCCTATGTCGACTTACAATCGACATATACGACCTATTAGTCGTGTTTGAGTTAAACCCTAGTCCAGCCTTGTTGTACACGGCCCTTTGAGATCCAAGTAGGAGGTCAAGTCCTTTGGATCCCGAAGTGAACCTTTCCAACGTGTTCCTAAGATCTTCAACTTGACTTTTCAAGAGAGAGTTCTCAACTTCGAGCTTTTCAACTCGAGTTGAGTCCTTCTCTTGAACTCGACTAGTCGAAGAGGTTAGGGAGACCTCGTGTTTGAGGAGTTTAACCTCCTCAACAAGGGTCTCGACCTTGGACTCGGACTTAGCTAATTTCCTAGACAAAAACCTAACCGTATTATGTAAAGTATTAAATAAAGTTCGACTCACTTTAAGGGTATCTTTTGAACCGGATGCGTATCCGTGGCTTGACTTGAAGGTAACCGTAGTCAAGTCATCCTCGAGTTATCGACTCAAGTTCAGGTTCGATCTCCGTGTCTGACTCAATCGATTTCTCCATGAAGACGTGGTCTTCGTCTTCTTCGGATGACGCTTCTTCCCATGTCGCGTTGAGGGCCTTCTTGTGCTTAGGTGCTTGGTGGTTGAGCTTGGGGCACTCGGACTTGATATGTCCAAACCTGTTACACTCATAACACCTAATATTAGAACTTTTAGGCTTACCTTGGTTGGGTCGAGTCGTGGTTCGCTTTCGTCCCTTGGCTATCCCTCGAGCTAGGTTCATTAGTTCGGTAGTCAACTCCGGGTCAACTTCTTCTTCGGACTCGTCTTCCTCCTCGGTTGGTGGTGGCTTACTTGCGATTTTCTTCTTCTTTGAACCTGCAAACAAGGCTATACCCCTCTCGGGTTCCGAGTTGGACTGCTCATGTAATTCGAAATCAGAAAAGAGTTCATCTAACCTAATTTAAGAAAGATCCTTGGAGACTTTGTAGGCGTCGACCATGGATGCCCACAAGGTAGTCCTTGGAAAAGAGTTTAGAACATACCTTATAAGGTCGCGATTTTCGACCTTTTGCCCGATTGCGTGTAGGTTGTTGACTATGTCTTGGACACGGGCGTGGAGTTGCGTCGCGGACTCATGTTCCTGCATTTTTAGGTTATATAGTTTATTGAAAAGAAGATCACGCTTACATACCTTGGCTTCATCGGTCCCTTCGTGTAGCTACACTAGTTTCGTCCAAAGATCTTTTGCGCTTATGAAGGGGCCGACGCGATTTAGCTCCTCCTTGGATAGGCCGCATTGGAGGATTTGTGTTGCCTTGGCGTCGGCGTCGGCTTCGACTTGTCGTTTTGTCGCAATGGTCCATTGATCATAATCCAAGGAGTCACCCACTTCATTAGTCAGAAGTGTGAAACCCGTTTGGATTATGATCCACATATCGATTTGGGTTTTGAGAAAGCATTCCATCCGACCCTTCCAATAACGGAAGTCATCTCCGTTGTAAAATAGAGGTCGGACGGTGCTAAAACCCTCGAGATGGGTCATTAGAACAAAAGACACAAATAGACAGAGACGAAGAAACTAGCAACGACAAAAACACAAAAACAAGTACCAAGACTCGCGTCTTGGATTAGTAGTGCGGGAGAAAAACTTAACAAAGCGAAATAAAAAAAAAACAGAATTAAAAGAAAAATAAATCTGTAAAAATGGCTAGATTGGTGGTTTCACCAAATCTTAGCAACCCCCTGCTCTGATACCAATTATTGGATCGATCGGATCGCTAGAGGGGGGGGGTGAATAGCGATAGAAATTTTTCTTTCGAATTCGTTTCAAGACAAATATACACAGCGGAAAAATAAACAAAAATAAAAGACAATAGACACAAAGGTTTTACTTGGTTCGTAGCCGAAGGCTACTACTCCAAGGCCCTAGTGGTCCTTGACCACGTACGGAGGGCAATCTACTAAAAAACTCCTCCTCGTTGGAGGTAGGAGTTAGACGGATACACAAAATGAAAAAAGCTCAAGGTAGAGGGACACTTCCCCTCTCCTTGATATGATTTAAAGCTTGAAAAGAAGAACAACTTATAAACTGAATTATAATTCAAACTTTTCGTTACCGACGACTTCAAAGGTTGGAGGTTGAAGCTCTAGTCGTCGTCTCGGCAGTGCTTCATCGTAGGGATGTCAGAGAGTCAGAGCGTATCGGAAGCACTTGAAAGCTTTTTAATTGATGAAAAACCCTAGGACAAGCCCTCCTTTTATAGCCTTTGAGCCCCTTTTCGAGAGGAACCCTAGCCAATCAAAATTGAGCACCAATCTCCTTGAAATGGGGTGATAAGCCTTGACTCCTCGAATCTGATCATTGACCATCACCGACCGATGGCATCATCATCGGACCGATGGCAAGATCGATCAGTGTCGACCTTTGGCAATGACTATTCGAGCTGAGTCCTCCAAGATTAGCTCAAAGAAAACATTATTTCGACGGCCTTCGACCGTCCAATCTCGACTTGGACCATCGATGGGATGTCTCTGGTCGGATCTACGCTTAAGATCAACCCCGTAAGGAGGATACGACCTCACTTACGCTCGCACACACGAGCTTACTTCGATACTTACGTGTTGCTTTTGCTTCTGGCCTTCCACTCGATTCCTTCGGCTCCCTCCGAAGTCACTCGAGTGTCGCCCGACCACCGCGGCTTCCTCCGGGTGTCACTAGCCTTCAGCTCCAGCTATATCAATCTTCTGTATACTCGATTCAGCTCGTGAGATAACGACATGAGCTTAACTTTGTATCGTTTGCTATAATCAAAACTCAGGTTCGACTTAGGTGCCTACTGCACCAACAACAAGGACTCTCCCTTCTTCTGGCGAAAGCTAATAATCAAGTGGCGCATGTGAGCAGTCTTACTTGGTGGGAAGAATTTATTCATGAACTGCTGCTCGCACTGCTTTAATGTGGTGATGCTTCCTGAAGGAAGGGAATGTAGTCATGTCTTCGCCTTGTCCCGCAGTGAGAATGGGAAGAGGCTCATACAGATCGCTTCAATTGGTACTCCATTGAATTTCAATGTTGAGCATATCTCTAAAAACGTCTCTAGGTGTCGATTCGGGTCTTCAATTGTAGCTCCTCCAAATTGGCTCTGCTGGACTAAGTGTATGAGTGTTGGTTTTAATTTGAAATTGTTAGCTATTATCGATAGTCCAGCTATACTCAGCCTATACCCTCTAGCACTGGGGGTTGCATAATCTCGCAGAGGTTGGCTACCTAAGTTCGCCAAAGGGGCATCTTGTTCCTCTATACTTTTTTGTTCAGCTCTCCTGCGATGGTAGGTTCGTTCTATTTCTAAATCTATCGGAAGCAAATTTTCCAATCCTAAGCATCTATGCATACGACAAACCAAGCTGCGCAATCAGAAGTATATATACAACTTATAAAAAGGAAATCAAATAACCTAAAGCACAAAACCAAATGAAGAAAAACTAAAATTGAACTAAAGCAAGATGAAATAAAACTACTAAAATTAATCTAAATTGAATTTAGATAGCAAAAATCCAAACTGAGTAAACTGAAAATAAAATAAAAATAAAACAAGAAAACAAATCTAACCTATGTTCAATCCAAACTATCCACTTTCGATTCAATATTGAATCAATAGTCCCCGGCAATGGCGCCAAAAACTTGATGCACGTGAGCATGACCTCAAATCTTTGACGGGAGTCATTATGGATTCAAAGCGCACACTCACGTTCAATGCCCACAAGTGTACGGATATCGTCAAGTAATAAAAGATTATCGATCCCATAGAGACTGAGATTCGAATACTGTTTGTCCAGTGGATGTTGTTGTTCATGAAGGGTGGATCTGAAGCTTCGCTTCCCACCTCGGTCGCTAGTGCATGGCGATCCCATCTACGTCTCCGGATAAAAAAAATAATCCTTGACAAAGAGAGATTGCCAAGCAATCGATCCATCATCGTACTATTCGAATAGAGTGGTCACTTGAACAAACTTGTTGTTCAAGCAACCTACCTCTTATATTCGATTAGCCACGGAATAGACGATGTACGAATCGCCGGTTTTTTGTGTTTGTCTTCGGGGTCCAAGTAAATTAGCCACATACAATACATACAAATTGCATAGAATGAGAAAACATACATAAACAAGAATTATACCTCTTGTTTACCTCAAGGTCTTCTATTATATGTCCTATCCTCCTCTTGGACGTTGTGTGGGCAACGATCCTCCTAGAGTTGAAGCTTCCTAGATCACATTCTTCCCTTCCTTTCTCGCTCCGAACAAAGGGAAGAATAAAACAAAACTTCTTCTCCTATCTAGAACCGACCACCAAGCCACCAACTTGGTTGTTGCCGCCGGCCAAGGAGAAGAAGAAGGAGATGGAGTGGGCGCCGACCAAGAGCTCCAATGGAAGAAGAAGGAGCTGCCCTAGGAAAAGAGAAGTCGGCCAAGATCAAAGGAGAAGAGGAAACCCTTATCCTTTTCTTGTGTTGCCGCCGGCCCTAAGGGAGAAGCCAAACAAGTTGCCGCCCCACCCTTGAAACTCCAAACCCTAGCTCTCCAAAAGAAATCTTGCCGCCCAAGCCAAGGGAAGCAAAAACCTAATCTCCCAAAAGATATGTGCCGCCCAAGCCTTAGCCCTTATTTATAGAGTTAGGCTTAAGATTCCTTTTAATCTCCACCATTGGATCTAAAGATTTGATCTCAACCGTCGGATCTAGAGATTTAATCTCCACCGTCGGATCTAGAGATTTAACCTCCACCATCGGATCTAGAGATTTAATCTCCACCATCGGATCTAGACTTCATGAGGATTTTAGTAGGCTACAATAAAAACCATGAGGAGGAGTTGGATCTTGGCCACCCAATGGATCCGGCCCACATAAAATCTGATCCATTAATGATAATCCATTCCACTAGAGGATTATCATTGATCTACCTCA
Source organism: Wurfbainia villosa (assembly GCA_025175895.1). Classification (NCBI taxonomy): domain Eukaryota; kingdom Viridiplantae; phylum Streptophyta; class Magnoliopsida; order Zingiberales; family Zingiberaceae; genus Wurfbainia; species Wurfbainia villosa. The sequence goes on from CM045987.1 coordinate 99,387,104, forward strand.
CCAACCCCCATAAATAAATATGGGCTCCACATATTAATTGTACAAATATCTCTCCGTGTTTAAGATCTCGAATGTCTGTCAATTAATTAATTTACTGATAATTAATTAATCAACATCTAACTCCCTGAGTAGTATCACTCAACCTTATCATCATGTCGGACCAAGTCCACCTGCAGGGTTTACATAATGAACCTTATGAGCTCCTCAAGGGGACATGATCATCCTAATATATAGGACATGGTTTCCTCCTATAATCAACGGTACACCATGTAAATAATATCATTTCCCAACTTACCGAGTCTATCAATTTAATCTATAAATCTCGCCCATTGGTAAATCAAAGAAATAAATACTAAATACATGTGTCCGTTATTATATCGGGATTAAGAGCATGTATACCATAATATCCGAGGTCCGATTCAATTATATAGTCAGCAATAAATTGAATCACCTCTAAGTCGGTCCTGCTCAATACACACAAAGTGTACCAGTGTAATTCTATGGTCAAGACAAACCAATACCAAATCACACTACAACCATACCAATGGTTTGTCCAAAACCATCTCGGTTGTGAGCCTCTACTTATACTCTGCAAGGAACTGATAACATGATCTCCCGTGTGACACTACACACCATGTTATCTACAATGTAATGTATTAGACAATATGCATAACCATAAATATGCAAACAATGATCATGTGATTCTTATTTTAAAAATAAAGATGTTCATACAAAAGATAGACTTTTCAGTATACATCCCAACAATCTCCCACTTATACTAAAAGACTATGTTGTCCTCATACTGCCATACATCTGATTCTCATTCCCTTCACATGCCTATCAAAAATTCTCACTGGAAGGGCCTTAGTGAAAGGATCTGTCAGGTTATCCTCTGATGCAATCTTGGCCACAGCAACTTCTACCTCCTTTACGATCTCTCGTATCAGGTGGTACTTGCGCTCTATGTGTTTACTTGCCTTATGGGCTCGTGGTTCCTTCGAGTTTGCAACTGCACCACAGTTATCACAATAAATTGTGATAGTTCTGGGCAAACTAGGAATCACATCCAAGTCCATCAAAAAGTTCTGAGCCATCTGACTTCTTTGGCGCCTCGAGGTGCCACGTACTCGGCTTCCATGGTAGAGTCCGCCCACGCATTTTACTTGACACTCCTCCATACAATGGCTCCACCTCCCAAAGTAAACACAAAAACCTAAGGTAGACTTACTTTATTATCCCTATCGATTGGAAGTGAATCTGTGTAACCACGAGGATTGATTAGTCTACAGTATAGCAGCATATAATCCCTAGTCCTTCTCAGGTACTTCAATATATGCTTTATCGCAGTCCAATGTCCTTATCCTGATTTACTCTAATATCTGCTAACTATGCCCATGGCAAAGCAGATATCCACCCTCGTACATAGCATAGCATACATGAGGCTTCCTACTGCCGAAGCATAAGGAACCGCCTTCATCTCCTCTATCTCCTTTGATGTTCTAGGACACATCTCTTTAGATAAAGGTACTCCATGCTTAAAAGGTAGAAAACCTTTCTTGGAGTTCTGCATGCTAAAATGAGACAAAATGGTGTATATGTATGAAGCTTGAGATAAGCACAATATCCTTTTCTTGCGATCCCTTATAACCTTGATCCCAAGGATGTGTCCCACTTCTCCCAAGTCCTTCATATCAAACTATATGGACAACCCTACCCTTACGTCCGATAACACCTTCACATTGTTGCCAATTAATAAAATGGCATCTACATATAGTATAAGAAATATCACTACGTTTCCGTCACATCTCTTGTATACACAAGACTCATCCAGACTTTGATTAAATCTATAAGACTAGATTACCTCATCAAAGCGGATGTTCCAAGATCTGGAAGCTTGCTTCATTCCAAAAATGGACCGATTAAGCTTGCACACAAGATGCTCTTTGCCCTTTGCAATGAATTCCTCTGGTTGCTTCATATAGATGTTTTCCTCAAGACTTTTATTAAGGAAAGTTGTCTTGACATCCATCTGCCACACCTCATAATCCATATGAGCAGCAATACATAAGAGAATCCGAATAGGCTTAAGCATGGCTACCGGTGAAAAAGTCTCCTCATAATTGATACCCTCTTTCTGAGTATACCCTTTCACAACAAGCCTTGCTTTGAAGGTCTCAACCTTCCCATCTATTCCTCTCTTTCTTTTGTAGATCCACTTGCATCCAATGGTTTTTACACCATTGGGTGGTTCTACTAGCTCCCAGACCTGATTTGAATCCATAGATTCTATCTTAGAATTCATCGCACTTTGCCAAGATACCGCATCTTTATCTTGGTTTGCCTCGTCATATGTCCAGGGATCAGGTTAATGTTCGCCAGGGACCAAATCAAAAGATTCTCCCAAGAACATAAATCTATCAGGCTATCTAACAACCCTCCCACTACGATAAGGTATCACCTGTGTATTCTCTGTAACTCACAGTGCAGTCACTTGTGGTATATCCTCTTGTACCGGTGGTACTGAAGTAGTGACTTCCCCTCTCAATTCCTCCAGAACAGTCTTACTCATGGGCTTGTAATTCATCACATAGTCTTCCTCTAGAAGTTTGCCATTCGTGCTAACGATCACTCTCTGATCTCTAGGACTATAGAACAAACCACCTTTCGTTCCTCTAAGATAGCCTACGAACATGCACACTTATGTACGAGGTTCCAACTTACCAGCATCTGCCTTCAGCACATGTGTTGGACTCCCTCAAATCACAATATGTCTCAGACTAGGCTTTCGCCCAGTCCACAACTCTGTGGGAGTAGAAGGCACTGATTTAGACGGTACAAAGTTCAGAATATACACTGTCGTATCCAGAGCATACCCCTAGAACGAATTTGGAAACTCAGAATAACTCATCATCGATCTAACCATCTCCATAAGAGTCCTATTCCTTCGCTCTGCTACACCATTCTGCTGGGGTGTGCCAGGTGCAGACAATTGGGATTGAATCCTAGCCTCTGATAAGTAATTCCTAAACTCTCCGAAGAGGAACTCACCACCACAATCAGATCGTAGTGTCTTGAAACTTTTACCATGATGTTTCTCCACATTAGTCTTGAATTCTTTGAACCTGTCAAAGCATTCAGACTTGTGGCACATCAAGTAAATGTATCCATATCATGAATAATCATCTATAAAAGAGACGAAATATTCAAAACCACCTCTAGCCTGGATAGACATAGGACCACACAAATCAGAATGAACCAATTTCAACACATCTTTGGCTCTATACCCCTTAGCCTTTAAAGGCCTCTTGGTCATTTTACCTTCCAAGCAAGATTCACAGGTTGGGAAATCTTCCACCACTAATGAACCCAGAGGTCCATCAGCTATCAACCTTTGAATTCTACTTAGGTTAATATAACCTAACCTTAGATGCCAAAGATATGTTTGATTCATTTTCGAAGGTTCTTTTCTCTTATTAGATTTAGAAGATGAGTTATTCACTTCTATTTGCATCGTGGGAGCTTTTCGTTCTAGGGTACATAAATTTCCTATCAATGCACCAGATCAGATAATCTCCCTATTCCTTTTTATAACAACTCTATCATTAAAAGAAATAGAATATCCATCCAAAAATAATTTAGAAACCGAAATTAAAATCTTTCTATATAAAGGTACATAAAGGCAATTTTTCAGAACCAAAGTTTTATTCCTATCAAAAGATAAATAAACATCTCTCACTGCAACAGCCGCCACCTTCATAGCATCGCCCAAGTAAACGGTAATCTTCCCCTCAGCTAGTCGTATGGTTTCCTGGAACCCCTACAAAGTATTGCAGACATGATCAGTGGCTCCCGTATCTACACACCAGGTGCCGGTAAGATAACACCGCTAAACATGTTTCAATGACTAAACCAAAAGATATACCTTTGTTCTGCTTCCAGTTGGGGCAGTCCTTCTTCCAATGTCCAGTCTTCTTGCAAGTGAAGCACTTGCCTTTCGGCTTCTTCACTCCTCCCAGAGATCCTCCCGCCACCTTTGCCCCACCTTGTTTCTTCTTCTTCTTGCATTTCGGCTTAGAAGTAGAAACCTTTTGGGCAACCATGGCCTGAGCCTGAGCACTCTGATGAAAAAGCCCCTCTGTCGCCTGGAGTTCTGTCAGAAGCTCCGCCAATGAATACAACCTCTTATTCATGTTGTAGTTCAGGTGAAACTGCTCAAAACTCTTAGGTAGAGACTGGAGAATGATATCGACCTGGGTTTACCCATCGATCTCAGCTCCAAGGACTTCCAGCTCATTCAAATGAGTCATCATCTTGAGAACATGATTCCTCATGGGTGTTCCCTTGATCATGGTGGTCGTCATCAAGTTCCTCATGGCCTCTTGCCTAGAAGCCCAATTATGGTGTCCGAAAAGCTCCTTGAGATTGAGCATCATGTCATAAGCAGTGGGCATGGCTTGATGCTGATGTTGCAATACATTTGACATAGAAGCTAAAATGTAACACCGCGCCATCTCATCAGCTTTAATCCACTTTTTATAACTCTCTTTCTCCTTTTCCCTAGAATCATCTGCAGGCTTAGGAGGACACTCTTCGAAGAGTACATACTTTTACTCCTCAGCAGTCAAGGCAATATCAAGATTCCTTTTCCCATCAACATAATTGGGTCCAGTAAGTTTATTCTCTTTTAGTATCATAGCAAACGGGTTGAAAGTCATTTTTGAAAAAACCTAAGAATCACATAGATCAAAACATTAGATTTCAAAAAATTATTGATTCCTCAAACAATAAAATTTTAAAATCAACCAACACCTCAAAATACCGAGAACATCGTATGCCACGATCGTGTGGACGTATACGAATTCTACATTTGTAAGAGGAGGTTTTACCCATTAATTTTACTATCTTGTCAACCTAACTTTTTGACAAATAAAATTAATAGTTGGTTCCTCTTCGGCCCTACAAATAAAAGCAGTGACTCCGATGGGGAGGATACTCCTATTTGCATCTAAGTGTGCACCATTACTTGGTACCAAGGCAATTATCTCGGGTTATGTGCCTTCCGATGGGGAAGTACACACACTCCTAAATAATTTCCTATAACCATATTCGACCCTGTGATCCGCAAAACAAACTCATCCGATAGGGAGGAAGGCAATCAGAGCCGACATGTAAGTTTGTTTGCAACACATGTCAAATCGTAATGGAGGCTGTGGGAATTTAAAAAAATATCCCTCTCCCACTTAGTAATTTAAAATTGAGAAATTTTCTTAGCACACGACATGCATATCAAACAAGAAGAAATAAATATGAAAAAGAATATTTTCCAACTATTATGGCTTTTATTCTCCAATATGCCTCCCGTTGTATCGCCATCTCGCCTGCTCCTCCCTACGCCATGTACAAGCCATCCGGAGATCTGAGAGGAGAAAAATTATTTTAATTTACATCCATCGATCCTATACTCCACAAAGAAGTGTACATGAAATCTAGATCGAAAGTAAACTAAAATAAAAGAGTGGATAAACAATATCGTACTTAATTACAAAAATTAAATACTAGCCTCGTCAACCCCGAGGATTCAAATAATAATACAATTACACACATGCAATCACATACACACACATATGGCCATAATAGTTGGATCTTATGCTTGCAACCAAAAAGTTAGCCTACGCACATCCTACTATCATCCAACACATACAATATATGATAAGTGCATAAAATTAACCAAATCCTAAACACACAAAACCGGAAACTGTGGCTCTAATACCACTTGAAGGGTGGATCCGAAGCTTCGCTTCCCACCTCGATCGCTAGTGCATGGCGATCCCGTCTACGTCTCCAGATAAAAAAATAATCCTTGACAAAGAGAGATTGCCAAGCAATCAATCCATCGTCGTGCTATTCGAATAGAGTGGTCACTTGAACAAACTTGTTGTTCAAGCAACCTACCTCTTATCTTCGATTAGCCGCGGAATAGACGATGTACGGATCGCCAGTTTTTGTGTTTGTCTTCGGGGTCCAAGTAAATTAGCCACATACAATACATACAAATTTCATAGAATGAGAAAACATACATAAACAAGAATTATACCTCTTGTTTACCTCAAGGTCTTCTATTATATGTCCTATCCTCCTCTTGGACGTTGTGTGGGCAACGATCCTCCTAGAGTTGAAGCTTCCTAGATCACATTCTTCCCTTCCTTGCTCACTCCGAACAAAGGGAAGAATAAAACAAAACTTTTTCTCCTATCTAGAACCGACCACCAAGCCACCAACTTGGTTGTTGCCGCTGGCCAAGGAGAGGAAGAAGGAGATGGAGTGGGCACCGGCCAAGAGCTCCAATAGAATAAGAAGGAGCTGCCCTAGGAAAAGAGAAGTCGGCCAAGATCAAAGGAGAAGAGGAAACCCTTATCCTTTTCTTGTGTTGCCGCCGACCCTAAGGGAGAAGCCAAACATGTTGCCGCCCCACCCTTGAAACTCCAAACCCTAGCTCTCCAAAAGAACTCTTGCCGCCCAAGCCAAGGGAAGCAAAAACCTAATCTCCCAAAAGATATGTGTCGCCCAAGCCTTAGCCCTTATTTATAGAGTTAGGCTTAAGCCTCCTTTTAATCTCCATCGTCGAATCTAGAGATTTAATCTCAACCGTCGGATCTAGAGATTTAATCTCCACTGTCGGATCTAGAGATTTAACCTCCACCGTCGGATCTAGAGATTTAATCTCCACCGTCAGATCTAGACTTCATGAGGGTTTTAATAGGCTACAATAGGGACCATGAGGAGGAGTTGAATCTTGGCCACCCAATGGATTTGGCCCACATAAAATCCGATCCATTAATGATAATCCATTCCACTAGAGGATTATCATTGATCTACCTCACCAACCCCCATAAATAAATATGGGATCCATATATTAATTGTACAAATATCTCCCCGTGTTTAAGATCTCGAATGTCCGTCAATTAATTAATTTACTGACAATTAATTAATCAACATCTAACTCCATGAGTAGTACCACTCAACCTTATCATCATGTCGGACCAAGTCCACCTGCAGGGTTTACATGATGAACCTTATGAGCTCCTCAAGGGGACAACATCATCCTAATATATAGGACACGGTTTTCTCCTATAATCAACGGCGCACCATGTAAATAATATCATTTCTCAACTTACCGAGCCTATCAATTTAATCTATAAATCTCGCTCATTGGTAAATCAAAGAAATAAATACTAAGTACATATGCCCGTTATTATATCATGATTAAGAGCATGTACACCATAATATCCGAGGTCCGATTCAATTATATAGTCAGTAATAAATTGAATCACCTCTAAGTCTATCCTGCTCAATACAGACAAAGTGTACTAGTGTAATTCTATTGTCAAGACAAACCAATACCAAATCACACTACAACCATACAAATGGTTTGTCCAAAAGCATCTCGGTTGTGAGCCTCTACTTATACTCTACAAGGAACTAATAACATGATCTTCCGTGTGACACTACACACCATGTTATCTACAATGTAATGTATTAGACAATATGTATAACCATAAATATGCAAACAATGATCATGTGATTCTTATTTCAAAAATAAAGATGTTTATACAAATGATAGACTTTTCAGTATACATCCCAACAGTTCAGAGTTAATATCCTAAGAGTATGGGTTGTGAGGTTGACGGTAGTCCTAACTCAAGTATGGTGTCACTCAGAGGAAGAGAAGGTTGGTTCGAAGTTCTCTAAAAGGATTCTAGGCCTTCGATTTCACTTGTGCGTCATGAAACATGCTATCAATTAGATGCATTGAGATCTCTAATTATGACCTTGATGGAGGATCATCATGCATTTACCCGATGAACTTTTGCTTCTACCGAGATCTACCTATTTCTAACCAAGTTTCCCTTTTTGATCGTCAGAGCTCAGGGGGTTGATACCGTTGGGAGCCCTCTCTCACTAAGGTCCCTCAACCCATCTAGAGTTAATCTCTCCTACTTTGGGTCTTCTGCTAAGATAGGTTATTAGAGTAATAGGATGTCCTAATAATCCCTACAAAGAGGCAGATCGTATTTCATATCCTACTCTATCATACTCTATCTTCTACGATTACGGAAGGGAGGATGACCGCAAGGTTCATCCTTGGTTCTCCTAGATTTTTGATACGAAGGCTCTCACCCTTGTATCGCCTATATTCAATATAAATAGAATCCAGACATAATCCTCATCTATCCCAACAACATAAAATTGCAAATAGAATCAAAAGAGATGAATAACTATTTGAACTAGCATGTCCACATACACAAGTTACTTCCTAATCCTAGAATCGAAGTATCTACTTCATAGATAAACAAGAATAAACACAAGACATCTTAATAAAAGCCATTACAATGCAAATAGAACAAGAAAATAAAGAATGTATTCTCTGTCCTATCCAATTTGCATGTCTTGGTTATCCTCCACGGTGCCGGAGCATTGAGATGGATCTTCTAGCCGCTTCCTTCCTCCCCGTTGTAAGTCTCCGATTCTTTTAGGGCACCTTCTTGCCGTCCTAGCCATTGGGCCTCCTCCCTAAGGTTTAGGTGTGCCTTCCTATTTATAGAGGAGAAGTCGACTTTCATTAAAATCCCATGAAAACCTAATTTGCGCTAACTCGGGCCGACACCACATGGTCGTGTGGATTCCACACGGTTTGACGTGTGGCACACTGGAAATCCTACCTCGGTCTGGCTTTGGGGTTGGGCACGACCATGTGAATTTCACACGGTAAGGCCATGTGCGCCTTTAAACTATCCGATGAATGCCCTCTTTTGCTCTGGAGCTTTCCCGTGTTTGGGAAAAACACGGTTAGAGCATGCTCGCCTTCCTTTGGCTTCAAAAGTGTGTTTTTTTACCTCCAAGATGTCATCCTACACATAAAAATAGCAAGAGAAGATCTCCGAACTAGAAAATAGGAAATGAATGCAAAACATGGAAAAAGATGCATGAAACACGTACGAAATGCAATGAGATGTGTGCTAAAACTTCTCCTAAAATCCTATATGTTTTGCTCACATCAATGGGGGAGTTTTTACATAAAGAATATTGTTGACATGAAATATTATGTTATTTATTTGTTTATTCTTTTGATTAATGGTTGACAAGAAAAATAAGGGACACGTGGAGAGCACACCAAGAGCTATTTTGAAAAGGACTAGGAGAAACAGTTACATCTTGACAGGTTGGTAGGGGCATTAAAGTAAATTCACTTCAAGAAGAGGCGGGATGAATCTCCTATAAAAGGGGAAAAGGTGGAAGGAGAAAGGGGTTGGTTTTCCTCTTCGCTATTTGGTACCTCAAAGATCTCTTTCACTTCTTCTTCTACAGTCTACTTCTCCATTCTTCCATTTTTGACTTGAGTGTCGGAGGGGCCACGTCGGGAAGTTGGCCCACCTCTACCACCCTATTATGAAATGACAGATCTAGCACCCAGCTTAAGGATCCAACACTACAAAAATACATCAAACTAGCAACGAAATTTACCAACGAAAATAATTTGTTGCAAATTTGCAACAAAATTTGCGACGAATTATTAAATCGTCACAAATTAGTAATGAAATTTCCAACAAAAAATTTTTTATTGTAAACATAAAAATATTTGTAACAAATTAAATTTCATCACAAATATCGTCATAGTTTTGCAACGAATTTGATTTTTCATCGCAAATTTGAGATGAAAAATCAATTTCGTTGCAAAATTTTGCAACAAAATATAAATTCGACGTAGAATTTGCAACAAAATTGGGATTCGATGCAAACTCTACGATGAATTCTATTTTCATTGCAAATTTTGCAACGAATCTAGAATTTGCTGCAAATATTTCAACAAATTTGGTGATGGAATATTTTCATTGGACATTTTCAATTATTTGGTGAAAAAAATATAAGAACGTTGATAACAGCTAGAGGAGGGGTGAATAGCGCGTACGTTGCATTGATGAAATTTGTTCGCGTTTGATCGTCTACACTCTTGTTAGCACAATGGAATAATAATGACAAATACAAATAACAAGATACACAATCACAATGCACAAATATAACGTGGTTCGGAACCTTAGAGTTCCTACTCCATGGGTTGGGCTCGAATGAGCCCTAGCGATGCCAAACACCACTAATAATCAAAACACTCCTCGACAACAAGTCGGAGGCGGAGAAACCTCTTACAAGTGATTACACAAGTAATACAAAAATACAACAAGTAAACAAATGAAATGTAAAGAAAACTTTACAAACTAGGGTTTTGAATGCTTGTTGATGTGGTTGCTTGAATGAGCTTGAAGGACCTCGAAATGCACTAGAAATTCACCTTCAAATTGCCTCAAGAAACCCCTCAAAGAACCATAGCAAAAACCTCCACAAGCTGCTCCATTTATGCCTGCATTGGGTTGGAGCCATAAGGCCCGATCCAATTGAGAATGGCTTAATCCACGTCGTCATTCCGGCAATGCCATTACCCATCGATCGACTACGGTCATCAACATTGCCAGCGATCGATCATCCATGAATGACTACTCAAGCATTAGTCGACAACCCAATGCTAGCATCAACTATCGTGACATTTTTTGAACACGCCATAATCCCAATCAAAACTACGCAGTGTCAAAACACTTGACCAATCAACTAGTCCAAAGCCTCAGTCGACTGATAACCTCAAACATGAGGTTTAACCCCAAGTATGATGCTCTCATACTTTCTAGACCACCCTTAGCCTAGACCTAAGCCTTCTAGCCACCTCTATCAGCCTCACGCCTATCGGATCCCTCCAAGTCATCCATGACTTGTTCATCCATACGCTAGCCTTCTAGTGCTTCCATCGGCTATTATCATGCTAAGATGGTCTATACCGCCAAGGCACATTGGGCTTACACTACCAAGACTATCGCTTGGACTTTATGCCGCCAACCGTTGGACTTATGCTGCCAAAACTCTCACTTGGACTTTACGCCGCCAATATCAACCCTTGGACTTCCCTTGCCAACCCATGTTGGACTTTCCATTGGCCAAGACTCAAGCTTGGACTTTCCCTTGCCAAGACCCATGCTTGGACTTTCCATGCCAACCCATGTTGGACTTTCCAATTGCCAAGACTCAAGCTTGGACTTTCCCTTGCCAAGACCTATGCTTGGACTTTCCATGCCAAGTGTCCCACTTGGACTTTCCATGCCAAGTACCCATGACTTGGACTTTCCCATTGCCAAGTGTCCCACTTGGATTTTCCATGCCAAGTACCCATGACTTAGACTTTCCCATGGCAATCACATTGTCATACATTTTGTCGAACATCAAAATACCGCTCGAGTCAAACTTGAGTCTGGTCAATCGTAACCTAGGTCGATTGCACTAACAAAAAACAATGGCAGAAATTTAGAAATTTATGATGAATTTAATATTCGTCGCTAATTTAGCAACGAATTTAATTTTTATTTCCAATTTTGCGACGAAAAATAAAATTTGTCGCAGAATTTTGCAACGAAATATGAATTCGTCGTAGAATTTACAACGATTTAATAATTCATTGCAAATTGTGCGATAAATTTAGTGAAGAAAATACTTTAATGTTGGATTTTTTAATTGGCGACGAATATTATATTCGTCACCAATTCTACAACGAATTATAAATTATCGTCAATTTCCCCTAATTACCCCACCTCCCTTTTCCTTTCCCCTTCTCACGCACTCCTCCTACCCAGCCCGATCGATCCCTACGGTATGCACTTCTCCACCTCTCCTCTTCCACCGCTGGAGCACCAACTCGCCAGGCATGGCAGCTGTCGCAATCTCGAAACTGCACGAGATCACGGTAGCTATTATGCTCACTGTCGCGATCTTGCTGTCGCGTGAGATCGTGACAACTACCTCCACGAGCACCGCTCGCGTGCTTTGATTCGCCACCCCGAGCCGAGCATGCGTGTGCTCATGGCTCGCCATCGCGAGCACGACACCTACAAGTGTGTGGTCAGCCCACCGTGAGCATGTCGCAGGGCCTATCGTGAGCATGTCGCAGCGCCTGCCGCGAGCACGCTGCAGGGCCTTCCGTGAGCAGCATGTACTCGGCCCACAGCAGAGTCATCATGTTATTCAAATTAAATCAGAAATGTGTAATATAAATACAAATTTAATGTTTTATTTTTCATAGGTTTATCGTACTTCGTCCTTCAAATGATCTGCGTATTCGTAAAGTCTTCTGCTAGTCCGTTGCTTCCACTAGGGCAAGTATATTTTATATTCAAAAATTTATAGCATTATCATTCTATTATATATATAATTAATGTTTGATTTTATGTATTTCTTTTACTATAAATATGTATTATTTGTTCGATATGTTATAGTTTGTAATTCTATATCATACAAAAAATAAGTAAGCACTAGAAGAATTTATTTTGAGTATCAATTTATTGTTCAATTAATATGCATGGAACATGGAAAAAATAAAATTAATCCTTCATATACATTTAGAAATAGGACAAATGGAGAGAGACAGAAGTTGGATGTATAAAAAGAATTTACCAGAACGTTGGGGTTTAACCGATGAATTTATTATTGGGATGGAACAATTTTTGAATTTTGATGGTAGTAATGTTGAGTTTATGGTGGGAATAAATTAAGGTGTTCATGCAAAAAATGTCATAATGGTAAATATTTTCAATGTAATAAAGTTTGATAACATCTTTGTAGATTTAGTTTTACCCCAAATTATTATAATTGGACATGTCATGGTGAACTGTTCATATCCGATGAAGAGTTTGGACAAAACATATAAAGGACAATTAATGGAGATCAAAGATATTATGATTAATTCAATCCGTATCAGAGGATGATAGTTGATGTAGTTGGTCATAATTTGAATACTGAATTGAACGATGTAAGTTCTAGTTATTCTCAAACATTTGAACACATGTATATCAGTTATTCATCGTCGTTGGAGGAGGTAGAAGTAACAGGTGTTCATGAAAATGTATACAATAAACCATATCTCAAATTTGAAGAAGTGTTGAGAGCTGCAGATGAACCCGTATGGTCTAGTTGTGACAGTCACACTAAATTATCTCTAACCGTAAGATTGTTGAATGTTAAAGTTGAGCATAATGTGCCCGAAGATTATTTTAATGATTTTGTTTAAGTTATTGGAGAAGTATTGTCGCATGATCACATAATGTCAATGATTTTTACAGTATAAAAAAACTTGTGAAAGAGGTCTTCTGGTGGAAAGAATTGATGTTTGCAGAGATTGTTGTATGCTATATTAGGGAGATAATACAGATGCAGAGATTTGTAAATTATGAAATCAATGTAGGTACAAGAGTATCATGAGATTGAATCGTAATAAGCGACATAAATCATATAGACAAATGTTTATTTGCCTTTAACTCCAAGATTGTAAAGGCTTTATTCATCAAAGGTTACTACTAAACACATGACTTGGCATGCAAATCATGAAATAGAGGAAGGGCTAATGTGTCATCCATCAGATGTAGAGGCATGGAAAATTTTTGATAGAACATATATCCTAAGTTTGTGAATGAGACTCGAAACAATAGGTTAGGTTTATATGCTGATGGATTTACTCCATTTGGAAAATCAGGAAGAACTTATTCTGGTTGGCCAATTATTTTAACTCTGTATAATCTTCCACTCAGTATGTGTATGAAAACTATTAGTGTCAGCCCTTAGTGTCAATCATGAGATGTAGTGTCATTCATGAGATGATTGATTAGGGATCATGTGTATCATATTTCATTAATAAAAGGCAAAGATTGTTTATTATATTTACTTTATGCATGTGCCAGCTAAAATAAATATAATAATGTCCTTGAATAGTAGGTTCTAATCTATAATATATCAATTGGTAGAATTGATTATGAGAAGTTGTAGAGAACACTATTCTTAATATTCCTAGTCAAGTATTAATATACAAGGGCAATATTAATACATTGAGACTAGCATGTAGGTCAATGGATGACTTGATCTCATAAGTCATGGATATGTGATATCACATTGACACATGGGTATATATATTGGAGAATATATATATACTGAATTGACCCGCCATGAGAAAGTATCATGGATCGTTATATGAGTGTCATATACTTTCTCATGTGACAATTGGTATGAATAGTCCTTAGACCTGAAGTCACTACGGTTCCCTACATAAGGAGTTATGTACTTTGGTATCGTCTAACGTCACACCGTAATAGGGTGACTATAACGGCAATCACTGGGTATGTAACGAATTATGCAGAGGGATGTGAGCGATTTAGATGGGATCTATCCCTCCTATATGACAGGAGTGATATCTTTGGCCTCTTGATAGAGTAGGACCACGAAATGCATGGTCATGCTCAAATGAGTCAATATGAGATATTGAGCTCATTTGTTTGAGTGAGTCTACTTGGGGATCAAGAAACATAAAGATCGATAAGGGGATGACACGGTCTATGCCTCATTGATCGATCTAAGATATCAGAGATAGAAGGACACCGTCATACATGATAATAGTCACAGAAAGGTTGTCGGATCTCGACGATCTTGTAACTTGGGTAGCAATGATGTATTGCTAGATGCCGCTCATTGCTTATGTATCTAAAAGGGGCTTTAGATACATTGCCAACGTTACAAGAGTCTATAGGGTCACACACAAATGGCATTCTGTTTTGGAGATGGTTTCTTTTAGTTGGACTAAAAGGACAATTGAGCATATGGCCAAGATTTGAGTTAGACTCAAACTGGTTAAACTTGAGTTAGACTCAAGTTGAACCATGGAAGATGATTCATCATCATGCATGATTAATTTGATTAATCATGCATGGGAATACCAAGAGCCTTGGTATTCGTGATGAGAATTCATGAAGGAGAATACCAAGAGTCTTGGTATTAAGAGATATCTTAATGAGGAGATGTTGGCATTGATGGCTATGGATTAAAAGCCCTCTTTTGGTGTTCAACGTGTATGACACAATTGCTTTGTGTGGCTTTTGGTTTTTGTTTTGGGCGTGCAAGCAAAAGAAGGCCAAGAGAGAAAGTGTTCTCTCATCTCCTCCTTCATCTCCTTCTTCTTCCAAAGAGGTCTTGGCATTTTGCTAGGGGTTGCTAGCACAACGTGACTCCAAAGCTAGTGTGGGTGTCAGTGTGGATACCATAGATATATGGTTACTCTTACCGTATTGAGATCTGATAGTGTTTGGAAAAGCGAGATTGCGAAGGGCACGCACCGAAGGTATATTCCTCTTCGAGATAAGATCTAGACTAGAATAAAGAAAACGATTTATATAGTTTTGCATGGATCTCTGGTGGGATCCAGTTAAATTATTATTTCCACTGCGATTGTGGGAAGTATTCACCCGCGATGTTGTGAACATCAAATCCGAAGTTATTCCCAACAGTGGTATCAGAGCCACTTGCAAAACATATACTTCATTATAATGATTTATATGTGATATAAATTAGTTTTTTTTATGTTTTCTATGAGATATAAAGCATGTAGATTATGGGTACATGAATTTTAGGCTTGGAATGTTGATAAAGGGGCAAAAATAGAGTGGAACAGTACGACACACGACCGTGTTGAAAAACATGGTCTGGCCATGTTCAACCCCACGGCCGTGTTGAAGAACACAGCCTGGCCGTGGGCGCCTCTTGAAGAGAAACCCATGGCCATGTGGAAAGACACGGCCAGCTCGTGTGGGCCTCTGATCACCCCAGAATGGTCGTGCCAATTGGCACTGCCCGACTGTGTTGGACACGGGATGCTCCGGAAGCGAGGGTCTTGGGTTCATAGTGATGGACCGAGGGCAGAAACTCATTCAAGGAGTTGAAAATAAAATTTTTCTTCGGGGGCGCTACCCCCTTAGACCCCTGCAAGGGGCGCTACCCCTTAACCTCGCCCGCTAACCAACTAGCGAGACCACCGTGGCGTTGTGGCCTATCGGCGAAGCGGATTTAAAATTCGTGTATGTATAATTAATTTTATAAAATCACATCATTATGAATGATATGATGCATAGTGCATGGTTATGGCCTAGGACCCAATATGATTGTGGTTGTATGTGTTGTGTGTGCATGTTGTAATTCATAATGCGGCTTGCATGTCGCGCCTTCATCTCTATTTTCCTATTGTAAAATAGATTTAGACTCGAATGTAACTCGAGTGTTCTTATTTTGTAATGTACAAAATGATGAAATGGAAAGTCCATTGAAGGTTGAAGTTACAAGGTGGATGCCGACAACACAGGATGACCGAAGGAAGCACTTGGAGAAGATGTCATCCCTAGGTTATCCATTCGTTCTTCTCATTGGCTGAGAAGATCGTAGAATCGGGCCATAACCATGTCACATTTAAAATTATATGTTGATATATATTATGCTTGCATGTGATGCTTGTGTATGTGATGCTTGTATGAGATGCATGCGTAGTTAGTTGTCACAAAATTAGGTCACTTATTATATGCCTACTAAAGTTTAATACTTACTATTACCTTGTTCAATCGTAGCGCGTTTGCCAAAGCAAAGTGACTCGATTTACCTTGGTAAAGTACGATAGGACAATTGTGATGTTTGCCTATTAAACTTTGGGTTTGACTTAACTAAGCTCTCTCAATTAGATTGATGAACTTAGAGGCATAGCTCATACGAGACATCTACCTACATTATACAAATCTTGGGCGATTAGCCAAAGCTAACTCAAGATGAGTAGTAATTTAAAAGGATATCTCATTTGATGGGCATTATGAACAAATATTGTTCATAAAGATATACAAGAGTTACATTAGATGTAATTGGTACGAGTTACCTACCTAATTTATACGAGTCTTGGGCGATTAGCCAAAGCTAACTCAAGATGCGGTATAATATGGATCTTGTACCACTTTATGACCAGTGGGAAAATCATTTAGTTAAATGCCTAATTAAATGATTGAAATATGATACATGTCTGCATTTATATTGTAGATCACTATGTCTTCAAATACGTCGAATACCATATCTCTGCAATTGGTCCTTGAGAAGGGCAAGCTCAATGGAGCAAACTTTATTGACTGGTATAGGAATTTGAGAATAGTTCTCAAACAGGAGCGGAAACTCTATGTCCTAGAGCAACCCATTCCTGAACCACCCACCAACAATGCCACTCGTGCTGATAAAGATGCTTACAAGAAGCATCAAGATGATGCATTAGATGCATCATGCCTTATGCTTGCAACCATGAACTCTGAGCTTCAGAAGCAACATGAGAACATGGTTGCCTTTGCTATGGTTGCACACCTGAAGCAACTATATCAAGGGAAAGCAAGGCACGAGAGATCCAAAGTATCCAAGGCATTGTTTCAATGCAAGATGCAAGAAGGAACACCCGTAGGAACTCACGTACTCAAGATGATTGGGTACGTGGAGAACCTTGAGAGATTGGGATTTCCTTTAGGCCAAGAGTTGGCCACTGACCTTATTCTGCACTCCTTGCCTAGAGACTTTAGTCAATTTTTCATGAATTATTACATGAGTGAAATTGACAAACCATTGCCTGAGCTCTTAAGCATGTTGAGAACTGCTGAGAGCAATCTTAAGAAGATACAACCTAGTACTAGTAATGTACTTATGGTTAAAAAGGGCAAAGGTAAGAAGAAGTCTAAAGGAAAGACCCAAGAAAAGGGAAAGAAAGCATTGAAGCCCAAAGGTGGGGTGGCCAAGGAAGGGACTTGCTTCCACTGTAAGGAAGTTGGACATTGGAAGAGGAACTGTAAAAAGTATCTTGAGGAAGTCAAGAAGAAGCAAAGTGAGACTTCTGCTTCAGGTATACATGTTATAGAAGTCAATCTATCTATTTCTTCTTCATGGGTATTGGATATCAGTTGTGCTTCTCACATTTGCACTAATGTGAAGGGCCTGAGAAGAAGTAGATCATTGATGCAAGGGGAAGTGGACCTGCGTGTGGGCAATGGCGCAAGAGTTGCTGCTATAGCTGTAGGAACATATTCCTTGTTGTTGCCTAGTGGTTTGATTCTAGAACTTGATGAGTGCTATTTTGTACTTGCAATAACTAAGAACATTATGTCTATTTCTTGTTTGGACAAAAATGATTTTTCATTTACTATAAAGGACAAATGTTGTTCTATTTATTTAAATGAAATATTCTATTACAGTGCACATTTGATGAATGGACTCTATATTCTAGATCTAGAAAACCCAGTCTATAACATAAATATCAAACGAATCAAATCTAATTATTTGAATCAGACATATCTTTGTCATTGTCGCTTGGGTCACATAAATGAGAGTCGCATATCCCAGCTCCATAGAGATGGATTACTGGACTCATTTGATTTTAAATCATATGAGACATGTGAATCTTGTCTTTTAGGCAAGATGACCAAGACTCCATTTAGTGGACAAGGCAAACGAGCGACAGATTTGTTAGGCCTCATACATAGTGATGTTTGTAGTCCTTTCAAAGTCGCAGCCAGAGGTGGTTATCAATACTTCATTACATTTACTGATGATTTCAGTAGATATGGATATGTGTACCTTATGAGGCACAAATCAGAATTCTTTGAAAAGTTCAAAGAATTCAAGAATGAAGTACAGAACCAACTTGGAAAGAGTATTAAGATGCTTTGATCAAATCGAGGTGGGGAATACCTTGGCCAAGAGTTTCATGACTATCTAGTTGAGTGTGGGATGCGATCTCAACTCACTCCACCCGGAACACCACAGTTGAATGGTGTATCCGAGAGGAAAAATTATACTCTGTTAGACATAGTACGATCAATGATAAGTCATACGGATCTTCCTCCTTCCTTCTGGAGATATGCTCTAGAGACAGCTGCTTTCACACTTAACCGTGTTCCATCTAAGGCAGTCATAAAGACACCATATGTGATATGGACTAGGAAGAGTCCCAAGATGTCTTTTATGAGGATTTGAGGATGTGAAGCTTACGTGAGACGTCAAGTTTCAGATAAATTAGGCCCCAAATTAGACAAGTGTTATTTTGTAGGATATCCTAAGGAAACGAAAGGATATTACTTTTACAACCCCACGTTAGCCAAAGTGTTTGTCGCTAGAAATGGTGTCTTTCTAGAAAGGGAATTTATTTCTAGAAAGGCTAGTGGGAGTAAAATTGATCTTGAGGAAGTTCAAGATACACAAAATAACACTGATGCCTTAATGCAACAAGAACAGGCATCACAAGGAGTTGTGGTACAACCTGTTCAGGTAGACCAAGCTCTGTGCAGGTCTAATAGGATACGTCGTCAACCTGAGAGATATTCTTTTCTCTTGGATGACAACGATGGTGTCATGCTAGATGAGCCAACATTCTATCAGGAAGATGTAATAAGCCCATATTCTAAGAAATGGCTTGAGGCCATGAGATCCGAAATGGAATCCATGTACACTAACCAAGTATGGACTTTGGTTGATCCACCTGAAGGGGTCAAACCCATTGGGTGTAAGTGGGTCTTTAGGAGAAAGACTGACATGGATGGTAAGGTGCATACCTATAAGGGGCGATTGGTAGCAAAAGGATTCAAGCAGATTCATGGTATTGACTATGATGAAACCTTTTCTCCAGTTGCGATGCTCAAATCCATTCGGATCATGCTTGTTATTGCTGCTTACTATGACTATGAAATCTGGCAGATGGATGTCAAAACTACATTTCTTAACGGAAATCTACTCGAGGATGTGTATATGACACAGCCTGAGGGTTTTATTAATCCAAAGGATACTGGAAAGGTCTGTAAGTTGCATAGGTCCATTTTATGGTTTAAAGCAAGCTTTTAGAAGCTGGAATCATCGATTCGATGATGTGATCAAAATGTTTGATTTCATTAAGAATGAAGATAAACCCTGTGTCTACAAGAAGGCTAGTGGAAGCACAGTTATTTTCCTCACTTTGTATGTAGATGACATACTACTCATTGGAAATGATATCCCTATGCTGGAGTCTGTGAAGACTTGGCTTGGGAATTATTTCTCAATGAAGGACTTAGGTGAAGCAGCCTATATTCTTGGCATCAAGATCTATAGGGATAGATCTAGGAGATTGCTTGGCACAGTCGAGTACATATATTGACAAGGTGCTTAAGCATTTTTCCATGCGAATTCCAAGAAGGATTTACGCCGTCACATGGTGTAAGTCTTTTGAAGACTCAATGTCCCTCTTCGGCGGAAGAGAAACAACGCATGGATCAGATCCCTTATGCATCTTCTATAGGATCTATCATGTACGCCATGATTTATACTCGCCCCGATGTCTCGTATGCTTTGAGCATGACGAGTAGGTACCAATCAGATCCCGATGAGTGTCACTGGATAGCAGTCAAGAATATTCTTAAGTACTTGAGAAGGACTAAAGAATATTTCTTGATCTTTGGAGGTGATGAGGAGCTAGTTGTAAAGGGTTACAGCGATGCAAGCTTCTAAACTAACAGAGATGATTCACGATCGCAATCAGGGTATGTATTTTGTCTGAATGGTGGTGTTGTGAGCTAGAAGAGTTCAAAGTAGGACACAGTCGCAGATTCTACAACAGAAGCCGAGTAAATTGCTACTTCAGATGTAGCAAAGGAGGCAGTTTGGATCAAAAAGTTTGTTCCTGAGCTTGGTGTAGTTCCTAGCATTGTGAGCCCTATAAAACTTTATTGTGACAACAATGAGGCTATAGCACAGGCTAAGGAACCTCGTTCTCACCAGCGTTCCAAAC
Organism: Wurfbainia villosa; assembly: GCA_025175895.1. Classification (NCBI taxonomy): domain Eukaryota; kingdom Viridiplantae; phylum Streptophyta; class Magnoliopsida; order Zingiberales; family Zingiberaceae; genus Wurfbainia; species Wurfbainia villosa. Next base: position 99,407,838 of record CM045987.1, read on the forward strand.
ATATACTACGGCGGTATAACCTCATTCGAGAGATCATCGATAGAGGAGATGTGCTGATATGCATAGTAGATATTGATGCTAACATTGTGGATCCCCTGACCAAGGGTTTGGCACAGAGAAAGCATGATGGTCATACTAGGTCACTGGGTCTTAGAGATTACAGTGATTGGCACTAGTGCTAGTGGGAGATTGTTAGTGTCAGCCCTTAGTGCCAATCATGAGATGATTGATTAGGGATCATGTGTATCATATTTCATTAATAAAAGGCAAAGATTGTTTATTATATTTACTTTATGCATGTGCCAGCTAAAATAAATATAATAATGTCCTTGAATAGTAGGTTCTAATCTACAATATATCAATTGGTAGAATTGATTATGAGAAGCTGTAGAGAATACTATTCTTAATATTCCTAGTCAAGTATTAATAGACAAGGGTAATATTAATACATTGAGATTAGCATGTAGGTCAATGGATGACTTGATCTCACAAGTCATGGATATGTGATATCACATTGACACATGGGTATATATATTGGAGAATATATATTGATTGACCCATGAGAAAGTATCATGGATCGTTATATGAGTGTCATATACTTTCTCATGTGACTATTGGTATGAATAGTCCTTAGACCTGAAGGCACTATGGTTCCCTACATAAGGAGTTATGTTCTTTGGTATCATCTAACGTCACACCGTAACAGGGTGACTATAACGGTGATCACTGGGTATGTAACGAATTATGCAGAGGGATGTGAGTGATGTAGATGGAATCTATCCCTCCTATATGACAAGAGTGATATCTTTGGCCTCTTGATAGAGTAGGACCACGAAATGCATGGCCATGCTCAAATGAGTCAATATGAGATATTGAGCTCATTTGTTTGAGTGAGTCTACTTGGGGATCAAGAAACATAAAGATCGATAAGGGGATGACACGGTCTATGCCTCATTGATCGATCTAAGATATCAGAGATAGAAGGACACCGTCATACATGATAATAGTCACGAAAAGGTTGTCGGATCTCGACGATCTTGTAACTTGGGTAGCAATGATGTATTGCTAGATGTCGCTTATTGCTTATGTATCTAAAAGGGGTTTTAGATACATTGCCAACGTTACAAGAGCCTATAGGGTCACACACAAATGGCATTCTGTTTTGGAGATGGTTTCTTTTAGTTGGACTAAAAGGACAATTGAGCATATGGCCAAGATTTGAGTTAGACTCAAACTGGTTAAACTTGAGTTAGACTCAAGTTGAACCATGGAAGATGATTCATCATCATGCATGATTAATTTGATTAATCATGCATGGGAATACCAAGAGCCTTGGTATTCATGATGAGAATTCATGAAGGAGAATACCAAGAGTCTTGGTATTAAGAGATGTCTTAATGAGGAGATGTTGGCATTGATGGCTATGGATTAAAAGCCCTCTTTTGGTGTTCAACGTGTATGACACAATTGCTTTGTGTGGCTTTTGGTTTTTGTTTTGGGTGTGCAAGCAAAAGAAGGCCAAGAGAGAAAGTGTTCTCTCATCTCCTCCTTCATCTCCTTTTTCTTCCAAAGAGGTCTTGGCGTTTTGCTAGGGGTTGCTAGCACAACGTGACTCCAAAGCTAGTGTGGGTGTCAGTGTGGATACCATAGATATACGGTTACTCTTACCGTATTGAGATCCGACAATGTTTGGAAAAGCGGGATTGCGAAGGGCATGCACCGAAGGTATATTCCTCTTCTAGATAAGATCTAGACTAGAATATAGAAAATGATTTATATAGTTTTGCATGGATCTCTAGTGGGATCCGATTTAATTATTATTTCTGCTGCGATTGTGCGAAGTATTCGCCCGCGATGTTGTGAACATCATATCCGGAGTTATTCCCAACAAAAACACCGTATATGTTTTTAACATTGATTGTTCCTGGCCCTCATAATCCCCAGAAGTTAATAGATGTTTATATGCAACCACTGATTGTCGAGTTGAAACAACTATGTGATGAGGGTGTTTCTACACATGATGTCCATACTAATCAGATGTTCATAATGAGAGCTGCGCTTCTTTTGACCGTAAATGATTTTTCTACTTATGGTATATTATAGGGATGGAGTACCACTGGGATTTTCGGATGTCCAATATGTATGGAGAGATCAAAGTCATTCAGATTGAAACATGGAAAGAAACTGAGTTATTTTGATTGTCATAGATAATTTTTACCACCAAATTATAAATTCAGAAGAAATAAAGAACAATTCATTAAGAATAGAATTAAAAGAACACCTCCACCATTGAGATTAACCAGTCAATTCTTATGGCATAGAGTGCTTAACTTTCCATCTGTTCTTGAAGAACTAAATGTTACAACATATGACTATGAAAGTATGCATAAATGGACTAAACGGAGTATATTTTGGGATTTACCATATTGGAAGAGTAATTTGATTCATCACAATCTTGATGTAATGCATATTGAGAAGAATGTTTTTGATAATTTGATAAATACGGTGATGGATATTATGTTGGATCGAAAGCACGCTAGAGGGGGGGTGAATAGCGAGCGTGAAACTTTCTTCTCAATGTTAAAATAAGAGCAAGCACAGCGAAAATAAAGACAATAAAATAAGTAGACACTTTGTTTTTACTTGGTTCATGACCCATTAGTTGCTACTCTAAGGCCCCGCGATCCTTGACCGCGTACGAAGGGGCAATCCACTATAGGGTCTCCTCCTCGTTGGAGGTAGGAGACAACGATCACAAAAATCGAAAGCTCGAGGATGAGGCAATAAACCTACCTCACCTCGTTACGATTAAAACCATGAATATAGTAAATAAAAACAATACTTGCTACCGACAAAGAGATTCTGAACTTGGCGTTGCATCGGCATTATGATGGGGTTAGAGTTTTGGCATTGCGGGAGCACTTTGAGAGTAAGATGGATGATCTTTGGGTTGGATTCCTCCCCTCCTTTTATAGATTTGTGCCTTAGAATAAGTCTAGATGAAGATCCTCAACTTTTAGAACTTATCACAAGGTGGCACCTTATCTTATCACGAAGTGGCGGCGTCAAATGTTATCCTGTTTGACCTAGCGTAAAAGGCTAATTCGTCGCCATCAGTCGACTAATGCTCTTCATCAGTCGACTGATGTGCAGCAGTCGACTACCAATGGCCAGCAATCGACTGCCAACCTAGCCACTTCTTTGCAGTAAGAGGTTAGCATAGAAAATGGTAAATGCGACAATTTCTTACCATCCGATCTCGACCTAGACCTTCCACTGGAAGTCTTAGTTGGATCGTCGCCTACAGCCATCCCCATACAGAGGACACGACCTTACCATCTCTCTTAGCACTCGTGATTACCTCTGGTCCTTTATGACCTGTCGCTTTCCTTCCGGTCTTCACCTAGGTTCTTTGACTCCCACGAAGATCTCTCGGTGTTGTCCGACCACCACGGTTTCCTGACTCGGGATTCTCCGGGTGTCGCTGACCTTCGGCTTAGCTTAACCATTTCCTGCACACTTAATTCAGCTCATGGGATAACAATATGACCTTAACTTTGGATCTTTGCCATAATCAAAATCTATGTTCGATTATCTGGTGCCCCTACACCAACATATTACTGGAAAAAACAAAAGACAATCTGAATGCAAGAAAAGATATGAATCTCATCTGTAAATGGCCTACCCTTGATGTTGATGAAAATAATAGGGATCGAAACCAAAAGCAGTTTATACATTGAATAAGGATCAGAGATGGATTGTTTGTGAATGGTTGAAATCATTGAGATTTCCTGATGGTTATGTCTCTAATCTTGGCAGATGCATCGATTTGAAGGAATGCAAATTGATTGGTTTAAAAAGTCATGATTGTCATATATTCATGGAAAGACTAATTCCTATTGCTTTTAAGGAAACGTTATCAAATTTTGTATGGGGTACAATTACAGAATTAAGTAAATTCCTTCATGATATTTGCTCAACAGTATTGAGTCGTTCACACATGGAGACATTTCAATCATTTTGCATAACTTAGAAAGAATATTTCCACCGACATTTTTTGATTCCATGGAACATCTTTTGGTTCACTTGCCATATGAGGCCAAAGTTGGAGGTCCTATTCAATTTTGATGGATGTATCCGTTTGAAAGGTGAACTTTTTCTTCTTTTTTTTTATCATTGTTAGTGCATTTGATTAATTTTAGTATAATTTAATTCCTAATACATTTTGTTTTATTACTATTAGATTCCTCTATCACTTGAAAAAAAGGTGAAAAATAAGGCTCATGTTGAGACTTCTATTGTTAATACATATATTGTGGAGGAAGTTACAACTTTTGCATCATATTATTTTGAACCTCACATTCAATGCAAAAGTCGGAGAGCAGGAAGAAATGATGAGGGTCCTATTAATCCCAATTTGAAGTCATTCTCAATTTGTAACTACCTTGGTCGACCGAGTGGATCTTGTACACATAGATACTTAACTGGTCAAGAGTGGCGAGCAGCCCACACATATATTTTATTGAACTGCCCAGAAGTAATGTCATATTTTGAGTGAGTATATACATGTTATATTATATATTTCATATATCGTAAATTATTGTGCATGTTATATTTATTTTTATGGTAGGATTTTCCAAACCCTATATTCTGAGCTTCCAGAGCATGAGTTTGATCGTTTCTGTGAGGAAGAATTTGCACCATGGTTCAAAAAATATGTAAGTAGTCTATAATAATAAATTGGTTAAATCTTGACTTTAACACATACTTATTTGACTTTAGGTTTTTGATAATCACGCTCATATTGAGCAAGAATTAGTAACCCATCTATCATGGGGTCCAAATTCAATGGTGAAAACTTGGTTGGCATATTTCATAAACGGATATAATTTTCATACTCAAGAATATGGAATGGGAAAAGCTACAATGAATAGTGGGATTTGTGTTCAGTCATCTAATGATGGAAGTGCAAGAAATTATTTTTATGGTTTGTTAGATGAAATTTAGGGGTAGAGTACCCAGGCTCAGATTTACAAGTTATTTTATTTATGTGTCATTAGTTTGATCCTATCAAAGGCATGAGGGTGCATCCATAGTTTAATTTGGTTAAAATAACTTACAAAAAATTATACAAGAGGTATGAACCATTTGGGTTAGCACAACAAGCGATTCAAGTATTTTATGCTTCATATCCTAGTTTGAGACGAGACAAAAGTGATTGGAGGGTAGTTTGTAAAATAAAAGCACGTAAAAAAATTGAGGAACATTGGGAAGACATGTTGGTGTAATCAGCCCAGATCATGATTGACCAGACTCGAGTTGGACTCGAGTAGTGTTTTGATGTTTGACAATGTTTTGGGGAAATTGTTGGCGTAATCGACCCGGGTCATGATTGACCGGACTCGAGTTTGACTTGAGGGGTATTTTGATGTTTGACGATGGTTTGACCATTGTTTGACTATATGGTTGACATGGGATTGATCATATGATGGAAAAGTCCAAGCTTGAGTCTTGACAATTGGAAAGTCCAACATGGGTTGGAAAGGGAAAGTCCAAACTTGAGTCTTGGCAAATAGAAAGTCCAAGCATGGGTCTTGGAAAGGGAAAGTTCAAGCTTGAGTCTTGGCAATTGGAAAGTTCAACATGGGTTGGCAAGGAAAGTCCAAGGGTTGATATTGGTTGCTGTTAGTTATAGCCCTAAGAACCAATCATGTGATGGTTGAATAGGGAACATTTTGTATCATATTCTATAAAGGCAAAGGATTGGTTATTATATTTAAGTCTTGCTTGTGCCAGCTAAATTAAATATAGTAATGCCCTAGAAAAGTAGGTTCTTATCTACAGCACATCAATTGGCAGAATTGATTATGAGAGGCTGTAGAGAACACTTTCTAAATGTTCCTAGTCAAGTATTAATATGCAAGGGCAATATTAATACATAAAGACTAGCATGTAGGTCAATTGATGACTTGATCTCACAAGTCATGGATATATGATATCAAGTTGACACATGGGTATATATTAGAGAATATATACTGAACTGACCCGCAATGAGAAAGTTTCATGGATCGTTATATGAGTGTCATAAACTTTCTCATGTGACTATTGGTATGAATAGTCCTCGGACACAAGTCACTACGGTTCCCTACATAGGAGTTATGTACTTTGGTATCGTCAAACGTCACCCGTAGCAGGGTGGACCATAAAGGCGATTCTTGGGTATATAACAAATTATGCGGAGGATGTGAGTGATGTAGATGGGATCTATCCTCTCATATGGTGAGAGTGATATCGGTGGGCCCCTTGATTGAGTAGAACTACTAAAATGCATGGCCATGCTCGAATGAGTCAATATGAGATATTGAGCTCATTTGTTTGAGTTAGTTTACTCGAGGATCAAGAAACACATAGATTGATCGAGGATGACCGGTCTATGCCTCATTGATCAATCGATATCAAGGATAGAAGGACACGGTCATATATTATAGTAGTCACGGAAGGTTAGTCGGATCTTGACTTATCTCAGTAACTTAGGTAGCAATGATGTATTGCTAGATGCCGCTCATTGCTTGTGTATCTAAAAGAGTTTAGGTCCACAACAGCGTTATGAGAGCCTATAGGGTCACACACAAAGAGCATGATGATTAGAGGAATTAGAGTATTCTAGTTTGACTAGAATAATTTGGGAATAAGCTTAAGTACAAAATGGTTTTTGGACTTTAAGCTTAATGAGAATTTTAGCTAATTGATTTAATGAGATTAATTCAATATGTTACCTCATTGAATTAATAAGATTAATTCAATATGATAACATAAGCTTAATTGAATTAATAAGATTAATTCAATATGATAACATAAGCTTAATTGAATTAATAAGATTAATTCAACATGCATGAATGCCACATAAGAATGCCACATAAGCATGCCACATAAGCATGCCACCTAATCATCCACCTAAGCTAGATAAGGTGGAAGGAAACAAAATGGTTTTGTCTCCTTAAGTGGCCGGCCAAACAAATGTCCCAATGCAATGGATTGCATTGAATGTGTGGAGGTGAAAGGGTTTTTCCAACCCTATAAAAGACCCATGGAGTGGCGGCCAAAGAAATTGTGGGTGTGGTTGTTGGGAGCTTGAGGCTTGGAGAGAGCTTGAGAGCTTATTGTTGTGTGGCTTTTGTGAGTGGAGCAAGAAGAGTAGTCTTCTTCTTCCCTTCTCTTTTTCCCTAGCTTCCTCTCCTTTAGGGACTTCTCTAGCAAGAAGTAAAGGAGAGCTCCTCTAGTTTTCTTTTGTGAGACAAGAGCTTGCTCGTGTGGATACATATAGAGCACGGACACTTGAGCGTGCTAAAGATCCAACAAACCGAAAGGAAAAGCGGGATTAACAAGGGCACACAACAAAGGTAATCCTCTCCTATAAGATAGGTTTGGTTTAGAGAAATTTATTTTATACGAGTTTGCTTTCGCATGGATCACTTGGAAGGGATCCTAATTTTTCCGTTGCGCATATGCCATTTGGCATAAAGAATTCACTACAGTGTTATCAGAGCCACTTGCGAAAGATCGTATAAAATAGGTTTTCTCTATTTTATATGTGATATAGAAGTAGGATAAATTTTATTATGAGTTGATAATTGCATTAGCAATTGTCAAACATAATAAAATATCCAATGTCTTTTAAAAGTTAAAATGACATGGGGCATGGTTATGGCCTAGTCCCAAAAGGTTTGTGAATGTGTGTGTGTTGTAATTCTTAAATACGGCCTGCGTGTCGTGCCTTCCTCCTAAAATTCTTGTTGTAAAATTAGTTTTAGACTCGAATGTAACTCGAGTATTTCTCCTTTTGTAATGTACAAAACAAAGATGGAGGGTCCATTGGAAGATGAGGTTACAAGGAGGAAGTCAACACACAAGACAACCAAAAGGAAGCACTTAGGAGAAGATGCTATCCCTAGGTTGACCAATCAATCTTTTCATTGGCTTGAGAAGATTGTAGAATAAGGGTCATAACCATGACACGCTTAGTTTAATATGTATGTGGTGCATGTTAGTTTAGCTTGTATGTGATGCATGATTAGTTTAGCTTATATGTGATGTATGCTAATATGTATATGATACATGTTTATTTCTTAATAAGTCAAAAACAATATGCCTACCAAAGTTTGGTACTCACTACTTCCTCGATCATTTGTTATTGGGTTTGCCAAAGCAAAGCAATGCATTTTATCTTGGAAGAGTGCAGTGGACAATCGTGATGTCAGCTATCAAACTTGGTTAAGACTTAATTAAGTTTTCTTAATTAGTTAAGAAAGTAGAGGCATATATTAGCTTTGAACATAAGTTTTAAAATTAGTTTTATGTGATTTCCGAACATCAGCTTTGTCTTAGAAGTGGTCGTTGCTCCGATATCCAAGAAGGCCCACGTGCCTCGACTGGAAGTGGTTTAGGAATAAACACTAAACTAATCTAAAACTTAACCAAAGCTATTAAAGAGTTACATCAGATGTAATTGGCAAGATTGCCTACCTAATTATACTACGTCTTGGCGATTAGCAAAGCTAACTCAAGGCAATTATAATGTGGATCTTTATCCCATATAAATTTATAGCTAAATAGTAGCTATGAGAATTTAGTGAGCCTCATTTAATTAAAGGCCTAATTAAATGATTTAGGTATGATACTTAACTTTGCATTTTAATGTTGTAGATCACCATGACATCTAACACGACACACCCCTCAACTTGCGATCTGTCCTTGAGAAGGACAAGCTCAATGGAGCGAACTTTCTTGGTGGTATAGGAACTTGAGGATTATCCTCAAACAAGAACGCATAAATCATATGTCCTAGAGCAGTCTACCTCAAAACACCCGCCCATGCGGCCACTCGTCTTTGAAAAGGATGCTTATAAGAAGCATCAAGATGGCGCATTAGATGTGTCATGTCTTATGCTTGCCACCATGAACTCGAGCTTGAAGCAACATGAGAACATGGATGCCTATGATATGGTTGAGCATTTGAAACAACTATATCAAGGACAAGCTAGGCACGGCGTTTTGAAGTGTCTAAGGCTCTTTTTGCATGCAAGATGCAGAAGGAACACTGTAGGAACTCACGTACTCAAAATGATTGGAGTGCGTTGAGAACTGAAGACTAGGTTTTCCTCAGGCGAGAATTGGCAAGATGTTATCTGCAATCGTTAAGAAGCATATAATCAATTGTCATGAATTATAACATGAATGAAATTGATAAACCTTTACTGAGATTCTCGGCATGTTAAGAATCACGAATCTCAAAAGAAAGTTAGCAATGTACTAATGGTCAAGAAGGGCAAAGGTAGTAGCGCAAGGCAAGGGTAAGACCCAAGCCAAAGGCAAGGCCAATTCATCCACTTCAAAGGGTAAAGGTAAAGTACCTAAGGAAGGAATTTGCTTCCATTCGGTGAGGCTGGACCTTTAGGCGGGCTATGAAGTCTACCTTGAGAAGTAAAGAATAAAAGAAGTGGGACTTACGCCTCGGTATACACGTTATAGAAGTTAATCTATCTATTTCTTCTACATGGGTATTAGACGGATGTGCATCTCACATTTGTAATAATGTGCGAGGAGAGAAATAGTAGACAAATGGCAAAGCGAAGTAGACCTACGAGTAGGCAATGGCGCAAAAGTTCTTCTTTATGTAGGAACATATTCTTTGTCTTTGCCTTTGGGCTTATCTTAGAACTAGAGGTGCTTATATGTACTGCATTGACAAAGAACATAATTTACGTATCTTGTTTAGACAAGAAAAACTTTTCTTTTATAATAAAGGACAAATGTTGTTCCATTTATTTAAATGAAATGGTCTATTGTAATGCACCACTTATGAATGGTCTCTATGTTCTAGATTTAGAAAACTCAATTTATAACGTAAATACCAAACGGTTCAAATCGAATGATTTGAACCAATCATATCTCTCACTTTATCGCCTAGGTCACATAAATGAAAGCATATCCCAACTCCATAAAGATGGATTATTGGACTCATTTGATTTTGAATCATATGAGGTATCACGAATCTTGTCTTTTAGGAAAGATGACTAAAACTCCATTTAGTGGACATGGCGAGAAGGCGGCGGACTTGTTAGGACTCATACATGCGATGTATGTGGCCTTTCAATGTCGAAGCAGGAGGAGGCTATAAGTACTTTATTACTTTCACGATGATATGAGTAGATTTGGCTACTTATATTTGATGAGACATAAGTCAGAATCCTTTGAAAAGTTCAAAGAATTCAAGAATGAAGTACAAAACCAACTTGGTAAGCGTAGTAAGCTACTTCGATCAGATCGAGGTGGTGAATACCTTAGTCAAGAGTTTCGTGATCACCTGGCTAAGTGTGGGATAATATCCCAACTCACTCCACCTGGAACACCACAATGGAATGGTGTATCTGAGAGGAGAAATCGTACTCTATTAGATATGGTACGATCAATGATGAGCCAGACTGATCTACCTACTTCCTTTTGGGGACTAGCTCTAGAGAGTAGCTTTCACATAATCGCGTCCCATCAGCCGTAGAAAAGACACCATATCGATATGGTGGGAAGAGTCCCAAAATATCTTTTATAAAGATTTGGGGTTGTGAAGCTTATGTTAGACGTCAAGTCTCAGATAAACTAGGACCCAAATCAGATAAGTGTTATTTTGTAGGATATCCCAAGGAAACTAAGGGATATTACTTTTACAATCCCACACTTGGCAAGGTGTTTGTTGCCAGAAATGCTGTCTTTCTAGAAAGAGAATTTATTTCTAGAAAAACTAGTGGGAGTAAAATTCATCTTGAAGAAGTTCAAGATGATGATAACACTAAGGCTTCGGTGGAAAATGAACAGGAACCACAAAGTGTTGTGGATGAGGAAATTGTTGCCCAAAGAGTTGTGGAGCAAACACCTGTTCAAGTAGACCAACCTCTTCGTAGATCTGATAGGATCCGTCGTCGACTAGAGATATTCTTTTCTCTTGGTGACAGCGGTGAGGTATTGCTTATCGATCTTGGCGAGCCTACATCCTATCAGAAGCTATGATGAGCCCAGTTGAGAAATGGCTAGAGGCCATGAGATCGAAATGGAATCCATGTACACTAACCAAGTATGGACCTTGGTTGATCCACTGAAGGTAAAACCCATTGGGTGTAAGTGGGTCTTTAAAGTAAAAGCGACATGGATGGTAATAAGCATACCTATAAAGGTAGATTGGTGGCTAAAGTTCAAATAAATTCATGGTATTGACTATGATGAAACCTTTTCACGATTGCGATGCTTAAATCCATTCGGATCATACTTGCTATTGCGACCTACCACGATTATGAGATCTGGCGGATGGATGTCAAAAGCGCTTTTACGAATGAAAGCTACTCGAGGATGATGTACATGACACGGCTGAGGTTTTGAAGATCAAAGCATCTGGAAAGGTATTGCAAAGGTCCATTTATGGACTAAAGCAAGCCTCTCGAAGTTTGGAATCTTGATTCGATGATGCAATCAAGAGTTTGGTTTCATCAAGAATGAAGATGAACCTTGTGTCTACAAGAGAAATAGTAGAACACAGTTGTATTTCTTGTCTTGTATGTAGATGACATACTTCTCATCGGAAATGATATTCCCTCACTCCGATGCTGTGAAGATGTGGTTAGGAATTGTTTCTCGATGAAAGACTTAGGTTGCCTATATTCTAGGCATCAAGATCTATAGAGATAGATCTAAAAGATTACTTGGCCTAAGTCGAGTACATTACATTGATAAAGTGCTAGATCGTTTGCTATGACAAATTCCAAGAAAGGATTTCTGCCTTTATCACATGGTGTGAGTCTTTCGAAGACTCAATGTCCCTCTTCTAAGGAGGAGAGAGATCGCATGGATAAGATCCCTTATGCATCTGCCATAGGGTCTATCATGTACACCATGCTTTGTACTCGTCCTGACGTCTCGTATGCTTTGAGCATGACGAGTAGATACCAGTCGGATCCAGGTGAAAGTCACTGGATAGCGATCAAAATATTCTTAAATACTTACGAAGAGCGAAGAATATTTCACGATATTTGGAGGCAATGAGAGCTAGGTGTAAAGGGTTCTGATGATGCAAGCTTCCAAGCAGACAAGGATGACTATAGATCATGATCGAGTGCGTGTTTTGCACGAATGGTGGGTGTGGTGGAAGAGTTCAGCGAGGACCACGATTCTTGATTCTACAATGAAGCCGAGTATATTCTTGCGATCGATGAAAGGAGGTTGTTTGGCTCGTAAGTTCATCAGTGAACTTGGGGTAGTTCCTAGCATTGCAGATCCAATAGACCTCTATTGTGACAATAATGGGGCTATTGCACAGGCTAAGGAACCTCGATCACATCAGCGGACCAAACACATACTGCGGCGCTTCCATCTCATTCGAGAGATCATCGATAGAGGAGATGTGAGGATATGTAGAGTACCGACAGAAGCTAACATCGCAGATCCATTGACCAAGGCTTTGGCACAGAGGAAGCATGATGGTCACACTAGGTCACTAGGTATTAGATATCATAGTGATTGGTACTAGTGCTAGTGGGAGATTGTTAGTTATAGCCCTAGAACCAATCATGTGATGGTTGAATAGGGAACATTTTGTATCATATTCTATAAAGGCAAAGGATTGGTTATTAAATTTACGTCTTGCTTGTGCCAGCTAAATTAAATATAGTAATGCCCTAGAAAAGTAGGTTCTTATCTACAGCACATCAATTGGCAGAATTGATTATGAGAGGCTGTAGAGAACACTTTCTAAATGTTCCTAGTCAAGTATTAATATGCAAGGGCAATATTAATACATAAAGACTAGCATGTAGGTCAATTGATGACTTGATCTCACAAGTCATGGATATATGATATCAAGTTGACACATGGGTATATATTAGAGAATATATACTGAACTGACCCGCCATGAGAAAGTTTCATGGATCGTTATATGATTGTCATAAACTTTCTCATGTGACTATTGGTATTAATAGTCATCAGAACTCAAGTCACTACAGTTCCCTACAAAAGCAGTTATGTAATTTGGTATCGTCGAAGCGTCACATGTGAGGTGGACCATAAAAGCGATTATTGGGTATATAACAAATTATGCGGAGGGATGTGAGTGATGTAGATGGGATCTATCCCTCTCATATGACGAGAGTGATATCGGTGGGCCCCTTGATTGAGTAGAACTACTAAAATGCATGGCCATGCTCGAATGAGTCAATATGAGATATTGAGCTCATTTGTTTGAGTTAGTTTACTCAGGGATCAAGAAACACATAGATTGATCGAGGATGACACGGTCTATGCCTCATTGATCAATCTGATATCAAGGATAGAAGGACACGGTCATATATTATAGTAGTCACGGAAAGGTTAGTCGGATCTTGACTTATCTCGTAACTTGGGTAGCAATGATGTATTGCTAGATGCCGCTCATTGCTTGTGTATCTAAAAGAGTTTAGGTCCACTGCCAACGTTATGAGAGCCTATAGGGTCACACACAAAGAGCATGATGATTAGAGGAATTAGAGTATTCTAGTTTGACTAGAATAATTTGGGAATAAGCTTAAGTACAAAATGGTTTTTGGACTTTAAGCTTAATGAGAATTTTAGCTAATTGATTTAATGAGATTAATTCAATATGTTACCTCATTGAATTAATAAGATTAATTCAATATGATAACATAAGCTTAATTGAATTAATAAGATTAATTTAATATGATAACATAAGCTTAATTGAATTAATAAGATTAATTCAACATGCATGAATGCCACATAAGAATGCCACATAAGCATGCCACATAAGCATGCCACCTAATCATCCACCTAAGCTAGATAAGGTGGAAGGAAACAAAATGGTTTTGTCTCCTTAAGTGGCCGGCCAAACAAATGTCCCAATGCAATGGATTGCATTGAATGTGTGGAGGTGAAAGGGTTTTTCCAACCCTATAAAAGACCCCATGGAGTGGCCGGCCAAAGAAATTGTGGGTGTGGTTGTTGGGAGCTTGAGGCTTGGAGAGAGCTTGAGAGCTTATTGTTGTGTGGCTTTTGTGAGTGTAGCAAGAAGAGTAGTCTTCTTCTTCCCTTCTCTTTTTCCCTAGCTTCCTCTCCTTTAGGGACTTCTCTAGCAAGAAGTAAAGGAGAGCTCCTCTAGTTTTCTTTTGTGAGACAAGAGCTTGCTCGTGTGGATACATATAGAGGCACGGACACTTGAACGTGCTAAAGATCCAACAAACAAAAGGAAGAAGCGGGATTAACAAGGGCACGCAACAAAGGTAATCCTCTCCTATAAGATAGGCTTGGTTTAGAGAAATTTATTTTATACGAGTTTGCTTTCGCATGGATCACTTGGAAGGGATCCTAATTTTTCCGTTGCGCATATGCCATTTGGCATAAAGAATTCCCTACAGTTGCGTAAAGTCCAAGCGGGAGTCTTGGAAGCATAAGTCCAATGGTTTGGCAGCATAAAGTCCAATCGGGAGTCTTGGCAACATAAGCCCTGTTGGGTTTCTGGCACCGCGGTGAGTGTGTGATCGAACATGTTTCGTAAACATGTGCACAGCGGAAGAAATAAAAAGTAATAAATTTAATTTATTACATCATACACACCACACGCATGCATAGTACAACATGTGTAGACATAATCGTAGTTTCAAATTTTGCAATAAAAAGGAAATTATTCTAGGTATACCTGACGTATCATGTGCAGCGGGAAAGGCATCAATCGGAGCGACTCTCACTAGAATCGTCTCTATCTGTATCCTTGCCGAGTATCATCGGGATGGCTTCACAAAGCCACGAGTCTCGTCTTCGTAGGAGTCACTAGCCTCGTGTCGAAAACGATGTGATCGAGAGAAGATCACAATCCGAATAAAAATTCGGATTCAAAAATGAGTCCCCAAAACTCGCTTCTCTGGAGAGGTATTCGTCAACCGTTTGACGAATCCTTCATCCTCCACCTATGAGGATTACCTGAGATCAAATCCCCGGCAAGGTAGCCACTGTCGGAGCTCCAAACGTCATCCAAACAATGCTCCGACACGAAAGGAGGAAGCTGTCCAGAATTCTAGACAGATTGGTGGAGGGGTTGCACCGGCCCAAAGAAGATGGTTGGCTGCTCCTTGGTCACCTGAGCCAAGGGAATATAGGGTCGATCGATGTGGATGTGTTGGCCGGCTAGAGGGGGTGAATAGCCATCAATCGTCATATGGTGGAATTTACTCGTTCTTGCATGCTTGTCTACAATTGTCGTTAATATACGCAGCGGAATAACAATAGAAATAACAACAATAAACAATCACACACAAAACACGGCAATATACGTGGTTCGAAACCGAATGGTTCCTACTCCACGCACGGCAATAACTAAACCACTCCTTCTCGACAACACGTCGGAGGTGGAGAAACCTCTCACAAGCAATTACATTAAGTAATGAAATACAAGTAATACAAAGACAAATACGAAATACACGTAAAGAACATTTTACAACACTTGCTTTGAACCCTTTGCTTGTAGCTTGCTTTAGATGGCTCTTGAAGGACTGGAATGCAGCAGCAATTCCCCTCCAATAGCTTCCTTAAAGTCTTTGCGAAATCCTCCCACTTGAGCTCCATTTATAACCTGCATCGTTGATTTCGCCCGATGATCGCTAAAAGGCCCCGATCATCGCTCGTAGTCGTTGTCTCACAATGGCCAGATCCATGTTGGATAAGTTCCAACGGATCACCTACCAGTCGACTGGTGACCTAGTAGTCGACTGCCCAGTCGGCTGAGCATTCTGTGCTCGTGACATTCCCATCGATCATCCTCGACAATGATCGGCCGCCGATATCGCCGATCATTACCCATGGCGATCAAGCGACCACAAAATTGCGATTTAACACCTGAACCCTAGTCGACTTGGACCAATCGAACCGGCACCTATGGCAGTCGACTGCTGTCGGGTAAAACCTCAAACACCAAGTTGTTTGAGCATCCGACCGTCGGGTAAACCCTTAAACATCAAGTTTGAGCCTCCGACACTCAGTCTTAGCCACTTGGCCAAGTCCACATCATTCCTCATGGAGTTCCCCACCGAAGCTCTCTTCCCTCGGCCTACATCCCTCGGATGCGCCAAGCGCACGGCTTCGCAACGCCATCCTTCGCGTCTCTTGCCCTCGAAGTATGCTTTCCTTTGGTCTCACTCCATTCGCTCCCCGTCCGACGGTCCCTCGGATGCACCAAGCGCACGGCTTCGCAATGTCATCCTTCACCGACTCAAGGACCCCGAGCCTAGTGAACTTACCAAGTCCTCAAGACTTCCCAAATGCACCAAGCGCACGGCTTCACAATGTATTTCTCACCAAGCACCAAGCGCATGGCTTCGCAATGCTTTGGACTTTTCCACACCAACCTCCATGCTTGGATTTTCCATGTCAACCCCATGTTGGACTTTCCCACACCAAGCTCCAAGCTTGGATTTTCCATGCCAACTCTATGTTGGACTTTCCCATGACAATCCCATGTCATGAGTTTTGTCTATCATCAAAATACTATCAAAGTACTGCTCGAGTCAAACTCGAGTCAACCTGGCCCGATTGCACCAACAATCTCCCCCTTTTTGATGATTGACAAAACTACCATCTCAAGTCTACCAATTCTTCCATATTGCAATTCTCACATCCCAAATGAGAATTCCAACAAACCCTAATTGGTAACTTGGTAACTTCTCCCCCTTTTTGACATTACATCAAAAAGGTCCTCCCCAAGGGTATGAATGTCTCATATCCCAATGAGATCTTACAATCTCTCCCTTGGAGGAACACATGCCTACAATCTTTCTAGTGATCCCATATCACTTAAAGAGAGACAACCCAATTTTCCTCCCATGAGGAAATACATATCCATCTTCCCATGATGGATACCTCCCCCTAGAGGCTTGCTCCCCCTTGACCATTGCACCAACAATGTCCTTGGAGAGTCCCTAAGCCAATAGAAACATTTAACCAATCAAAATTAAGGCAAAGTTTAACAATGAACTCTCATCCACCTTAAAATCGATACTCTCCCTAAACCCTTCTCCTAATCCATGTCCAATGGATTTCCACCCTTTCTAATGCTCTCCCAAGCATATCCTAGGGTTAGGGGACCTTAACCTAGCTGAACATGAGCCTAACCAATAAGGTTTACCCGAAATCAACTTAGCGATCATGAATTCAGAAATCCAATTTGCCACTATCGATCGGAGCCACCATGGCGGTCGATAACTACATTTGATTCAATTTGAAATGACTTTCCGAAATTCATAAGTAAATATACATAAGTTGATAAATCTTGAAATTTGGTATGTATATTACTTATCACAATCATTATGGGTGAAAAATATTTGAAAATTATTTTACCCACTAAATTAAGAGATTGATACAAAGTTCAAAAGTTAAGAAAAGCTTCAATATTGAGCCCTCTTTGTATCATCCCATTCAATGGTGATAGCTATCAAAAGATAGACTTCACCAAGGTTTTTCAAAATATTTTCAAAATGTTTTTGAAACCTTTAATTTCTTTTTCCTAAACATCTCACTTATATCTAGATGTGTAAAACACATACAAGTCAAGTTTCTAGTGAGATGTGAGTTTTTGTTCTTTTAATGGTTTCATGCATATTTCTAGGCAATATTATTTGATTCCCATCAAATCATGTCATAGTCCTTAATTTCATTTTAGTTATATGCATGATGATGATTATGGCATAAATATGATATAGATAAAAGTATATGCCAAAACCATGATGTCATGGCATGTGAATGACATTTTAGCATACATGACATATAAAGAATAAGTCTAAACATGATCATGATATTTTTAGAGATAAAAATGAAAATGATGTCATGACATGGAAAGGCAAATAAATCATGGCAAGTAAAATATACTAAGGTATAAAATACCTAAGTGTTAAATCCAAATTGTCATTTCTAGAAATTTATTCTATTCTGCCTTAATACTATCATTCCCCCTAGTGTGCCAAAAACCCAAAATGGCACACCACTACCTTTAGGACCTAATTGTGCCAATTTAATCATTTTTCAACTTCTCATAGCATATTGGCACATCCTAATGTGTCAACTCTACTATGGTTAGGTTAACTACCCATCCACTTAGGGTTGACACACCCTAACCCATTTAGCGTGAATCGATCACGCTCTTAGGAACCCAATATCTATTGGAGCACCTTGGGTTAACAAGGTATTCTCTAGGGATAACTTCCCTAGATACCTTCCTAATGACCCTTTTTGGCTTTAAAACCATAGTCTTTTGGGTCTTTCCTAGGTCAACTCTAGAAGTGACTCCTCCTTTGACCTTCCTAGTGGCTACATTTGATTTCTTTGAGGTCTTAGCCACTAGACACATACCATGGCTAGACTTAGGGATGGCTTCCCTATTAGCCTTGGTTTTTCTAGACCTAGAAATAGTTCCATAATCAAATGGAACATTATGATAAGTCTTCTTGGGCTTAGGTTTGTGACCCAAACTTTCCTTTCCCTTAGACCGTTTTTGAACCTTAGGTCTTGGCTTTTGGGCATTTGACCCTAGAATTTAATTTTCTATGATTTTCTCCATTCTCTCAAGTCTTGACCTCAAGACTTGGTTTTCTAGCTCTAATTTTCCTAATTTTAAATTTTCATTTATCTTTTGGGAAATGTTCCTCTTCTTAGGCATGTGCCTAGATTTCTTGGGATTAACACCCAAATTTTCTTCGATTCTCCTAATTGATTCCCTAGGCAAGATAGTTCTAGTGTTATTGGTCCTAGGTTTGTCCTTAGATAAACTAACATGCTTAGCACCTAGACAAACATATTTCTTCCTACTAGCATGCTTTTCATTGATAATTGCAAGAGAGCTAAAATAATTCTTAGCATGCTTTTTAACTTTAGGAATTGAAGGTGCATAATTTAAATTTACCTTAGGGTTAGCTTGGGAAGCTCCCCCTACATGAGATACACCTTCTTGTCCTTTTTTCCTCCCCCTAGGGCATTGGCTTCGGTAGTGCCCCCTTTGGTTGCATTTGAAGCACACAATGTGCTCTTTGCTCTTAATTGAGGGGACTCCGGCATCCTTTGACTTTGGGTTGACTTTTGGTGCCGATGCCTTTTCCTTAGCCAATTTAGGGCATTTGCTCTTGTAATGCCTTTTCTCCCTACACTCAAAGCATATTATGTGATTTTTATTTAAAATAATAACACTTGAGTTACCTAGGGAGGTGGTGGAGGCCTCTTCACTTCTTCCGGAGGTAGAAGCTTCATTTTGATCTTGCTCCGGAATGGAAATCCTTTCCTCCCCCTCAATGCTAGAGATGGAGGTCTCCACCAAATCATCAACATCTTCAAATGTTGTGGGTTCTTCTTCCTCGGCATTCTCCTCTACTTGTGTCGGTTGGGAGTTTTCTTGGAATTTTATTATCTTATTCCATAGCTCCCTTGCATCCCTATAGTCACCCAATCTAGACCAAATATGATTAGGTAACAAATCACTAAATAATTTTATTACCTCGAGATTTGTCTTGAAGTTCTTAATCTGGTCTTGGGTCCACCTTGACTTCTCAATTGGCTTGTTGTATTTGTCCCTAGGCATCTCAAAACCATTTTCTACAATAATCATAAAATCAAAGTCGGTTTCGAGATATACCTACATCCGTTTCTTCCACCAAGCAAAATCTCCATCGAATTTCGGTGGATGGATGTTATAGTCGGTCATCTTATAGTGCTTGTGTCGGCGGTTAGTCCTCGACAAGCGCCTTGGCTCTGATACCACTTGTAGGGTCGATCGATGTGGATGTGTTGGCCGACTAGAGTGGGGTGAATAGCCCTCACTCGTCGTATGGTGGAATTTACTCGTTCTTGCGTGCTTGTCTACAATTTTCATTAATATACGCAGTGGAATAACAATAGAAATAACAACAATAAACAATCACACACAAAACACGGCAATATACGTGGTTCGGAACCGAATGGTTCCTACTCCACGGGCGAGCTCACCGAGCATTAGTTATGCACACGGCACTAACTAAACCACTCCTTCTCGACAACACGTCAGAGATGGAGAAACCTTTCACAAGCAATTACACTAAGTAATGAAATACAAGCAATACAAAGACAAATACGAAATACATGTAAAGAACACTTTACAATGCTTGCTTTGAACCCTTTGCTTGTAGCTTGCTTTGGATGGCTCTTGAAGTACTGGAATGCAGCAGCAATTCCCCTCCAATAGCTTCCTTAAAGTCTTTGCGAAATCCTCCCACTTAAGCTCCATTTATAACTGCATGTCGTTCGCAAAGAGTCGACGCCAAAAGGCCCTGATGGCCCCTGTAGTCGTTGTCTCACAACGACCAGATCCACGTTGGATAAGTTCTAATGGATCACCTACCAGTCGACTGCCAATCCATGGCAGTCGACTGGTGACCTAGTAGTCGACTGCCCAGTCAGCTACGGAGCGTTCTGTGCTCGCGACATTCCCATCAGTCGATTGTCATCCTCTAGCCGATCATTGCCGACATCACCGATCGCCAACCACAAAATGCAGCCTAACACCGCCGAACCCTAGTCGACTTGGACCACCGAACCGCACCTATGGCGGCCGATCATCGGGTAAAACCTCAAACACCAAGTTGTTTGAGCATTCGACCGTCGGGTAAACCCTCAAACATCAAGTTTGAGCCTCCGACACTCAGTCTTAGCCACTTGGCCAAGTCCACATCATCCCTCATGGAGTTTCCCACTGAAGCTCTCTTCCCTCGGCCTACGTCCCTCGGATGCGCCAAGCGCACGGCTTCGAAACGCCATCCTTCGCGTCTCTTGCCCTCGAAGTATGCTTTCCTTTGGTCTCACTCCATTCTCTCCCCGTCCGACGGTCCCTCGGATGCACCAAGCGCATGGCTTCGCAATGTCATCCTTCACCGACTCAAGGACCCCGAGCCTAGTGAACTTACCAAGTCCTCAAGACTTCCCAAATGCACCAAGCACACGGGTTCGCAATGCATTTCTCACCAAGCACCAAGCGCACGGCTTCGCAATGCTTTGGACTTTTCCACACCAAGCTCCATGCTTGGATTTTCCATGCCAACCCCATGTTGGACTTTCCCACACCAAGCTCCATGCTTGGATTTTCTATGCCAACTCCATGTTGGACTTTCCCATGACAATCCCATGTCATGAGTTTTTTCTATCATCAAAATACTATCAAAGTACTGCTCGAGTCAAACTTGAGTCAACCTGGGCTAATTGCACCAACAGGGAAGTCGCCGGAGGGTCGCTGGAGGATCGCCGACAGGAGCTTGGACGCCGACAGCAGCTTGGACGGTGGTACAAAAGTTGGGCGA
The DNA here is from genome assembly GCA_025175895.1 of Wurfbainia villosa. NCBI lineage: Eukaryota > Viridiplantae > Streptophyta > Magnoliopsida > Zingiberales > Zingiberaceae > Wurfbainia > Wurfbainia villosa. Next base: position 99,429,227 of record CM045987.1, read on the forward strand.
CAACAAGGTTGGGTGGCAACGTTGTTGGGCACTGGCAAGGAGAAGAGAGGGAGGAGGCGGCAAGACTAGGATTAGGTTTTCACAAAACCCTTAAGCCCTGTTTTTATAGAGAACACATTCTCCTAACGATTATTGGTTCATAACCAAAAACCCGTTAACCCGCTCCAATAACTTAAGTTAAAATAAACCGAACCGAGTTGGTCTATTTTAAGTTAAAACGAACCAAACCAACTTTGGTTCATTCGTTTAAAACAAACCAAATCCCTTTGGTTTATTCTTCACCATTGGATTAGAACCAAACCAATTTGGTTCATCCATCATGTCTTCACGGCCCATCCACGCTTCCATTGCGACTGAAATGATTTCATGCTCTATCCTTGTTTGGTCCAACCAAACCTAGTTTCTCTCGGTCTAAGAATCTCATTCTCAAGCTCGTTTTAAATCCTTCGGATTACGCTCGTTGTGCATGTGACCAAATAGGTTCTCGGTTTATGTTGGTCGTCTATAATTAACAATTAATTATAAAACGATCATGAGTGGCACCTAGTAGTACATCATGATCCCTAATTAATCGAAAGATCAACGATTGATCCAGAACTATTTCTGAAACCCTTCAGTAGCTACAATGAATCATGCCCCGTTCCCTTCACGCATCTTATACCAACTTAGTTCAGGACATGGTCTATAGTGTCAACCCCCACTAGGTTGACTACGTCACACCTAGCCCAAGCATCATTTCCTCGTCCTACGGATTCTAGTTACTGCACATGTATCCAAGAGTACCTTACTCTAAACATGTAATGCTTTGGCCAAAGACTTTAGTAACAATCCGATGAGAGGCCATGGGTATACATCTCCTCGCAAGGAGTGGTTAATCCTTTATAGGCTATTTAAACACCTTCGATCACTTCGACTTATGCCCAATCATCCTAGGTCCACATCTCTTCAGAGATGCTTGCTTAAGATGTCAAAGCATAAGTCTTCATGACCAAGATTATTTGAATACCGCAAGTCAAAGGAACATCGCACTTAAGCTGCAGTAAGAACTTCATTGACATATCTATATATACAGAGAACCATATGAAGTTTTACAACTGGTCACTCCAATGTAATAGTTACCATAACTAGCATCCACGATTAACTCCGGACATCACAATGTCTCCAGCCAATGAGAATCAGTTGCTTGGATACACCAAGGAGTATACCTCGTGCTAGTCTCGACGGAATTGATGGTGTTCGAATCCAGCAATTCATCGACTAGGGATAATTCCTATTCATCACAATTACACATGTAGAGATACTCACTAGTTGTCATCCAATCATAAATTCTCTCATACTGTGAATCGTATCGTGGACATTCAGTAAATGAGTTTGAGATCTAATCAAATACATGAAAACATGTATACTCAAATAGTGAATCTTCATTTATCATATAAATGGTTCAAACATAAGGTGATTGCCTTAGGACATCTCTCATATATTATTGACAAGCCCAAATGTGCCTTGGCGGTATAGACCACTTAGAATGACAATAGTCAATGGAAGCATCTGAAGGCTAGCGTATGGATGAATAAGTCATGGATGACTTGGAGGGATCTGATAGGCATGAGGCTGACGGAGATGGCTAGAAGGCTTAGGTCTAGGCTAAGGGTGGTATAGAAAGTATGAGGGCATCATACTTGGTGTTAAAACCTCATGAATGAGGATATCAGTCGGGTGATATTATGATCAGTCGACTGGAGTTTGACTGCAGGAAATGACCTGGCAGTCGACTATAAGAATTGGGCAGTCGATTGATGGCATGAGCAGTCGATTGCTATGGTTAGCAGTCGACTGCTGGTCGGGGTTATGGGAGAAGAAAATTTTTGAGTCGACTGTTAGGGTTTGACAGTTGAGTGATGGCTCAATCAGTCGACTGATGGGCATGATCAGTCAACTGATGGCCTATCCGTTGGAACTTATCCAATGTGTCTTAGGCCGTTGTGAGACAACTGCTACAGGAGCAGTCGACTGATGGTCTCGATCAGTCAACTGCTAGGCGAAACCCAGCCCAAATGTAAGTTATAAAAGTAGCTCGTGGAGAAGGTTTTTGCCATGGTTTTCTTAGGGCGATTTGGGGTGATTTGCTGGTGCAATTCAGGGTCTCCAAGTGCAACTCAAGCAGCCAAACAAGCAAGCTTCCAAAAGATCGTTTGTAAAGTGTTCTTTGCATTCTTTTGTGCATTTCACTTTGTATTAGCGTGTATTTGTTTTGTATTACTGCTGTAATCATTGTACGAGGTTTCTCCTCCTTCCACGTGTTGTTGAGAAGGAGTTTTATTAGTGGTGTTATCATCACTCGAGCTCGTTAAGCTCAACCTGTGGAGTAGGAACCTTGAGGTTCTGAACCACGTTATATCTTGCGTAGTGTGCTTGTATTTGTATTGTATTTTCTATTTCCGCTGCGTACTAATATAATTGTAGCAAGCACACGATCAAATTCCATCATGGACATATGAATCGCTATTCACCCCCCTAGCGATGATCAATTACCCAACAAGTGGTATCAGAGCGGGTCGCTCTTTATCGGCTTAACCGCCAAGGGAGCACCGCTAGAGGGTGAAGAAGAAGATGGATTTCCAAGAAACATTGGGATGGGATATCAATACGCCGGTCTCATATGCACTCTATGGACAAGAAGGCTTTAATCAATGGAAGGCAAGGATTGAAGACTTCATCATGATGAGGGACTTTGAAGAATGGGCCACCTTGATGGAAGGATTCAAGTTTCCAAGAAAGCCTAAGGGAGGATTCCTCAAAATGAAAAAGTGGACTGAGGAACAACATCAAGAATTCGAGAGAAGTAATAGGGTAATAAAATTCTTGATTGATTTAATTCCTAACGATGTTGTGTCCAAGTTAGGTGAATACAAGGATGTAAAGGAATTTTAGAGCGAATTGACCAAGCTCCATGAAGAATCATCTTTGGCTCAATTTGAGGAAGAGACCAAAGAAGCAAGCTCATCATCACAAGAGAGTGAGGATTCGAAGGTCGAGGAGTGTTCGACATCCAAGGTGTAAGAATTGGAGGAAGCCTCCACCTCTAGGATTGAGGAGGAGGAGATTAGAGTGTCGGAGCAAGGGCAAGAGCAAGAGGAAGCTTCTATCTCGAGGAGAAGTGATGAACAAGCTCAAGAGGCCTCTACCACCACTCTAGGTAACTCAAGAATTTTAATCAAAAATAAAAATCATATTGTATGCTTTGAGTGTAGGGAAAATGGACACTACAAGAGAAAATGTCCTAAGAAAGTCAAGAAGCCTCAATCGGCGTCAAAGGTCAATGATGACGGTGCCCCAACACATAAAATCAAGGAGCACATGGTGTGCTTCAAGTGCCACCAAAGAGGGCTTTATAAGAGTCAATGTCCTAGGAGGAAGAAGAAGGAGCTACACAAGTAGGGGAAGCCTCTAAGGCAAACCCTAAGATAAAATTCAATAATGCACCTTCTTTAATTAATAGGCAAAAGCATGCTAGGAATTTTATTGCTCTTACTCATGAAAAGCATGCTAGTAAAAATAGACTTTATTGCTTAGGAGCTAAATCATATAACTTTAAAAATAAGGAGAAATTTGGGACTAATGTCCCTAGAAAAACTCTACCTAAGGAAAGTATTAGGAAAATAGAAGATCATTTAGGCATTAACCCTAAGAAGGGTAGGCATATGCCTAGGAAATGGAACAATGCCCAAAGATTAGATCAAAATTCAAAAATTGGGCAATTAGAGCTAGAAAATCAAGTCTTGAGGTCAATGCCTGAGAAAATTGAAAAGACCCTCAAAAAGATGCAAAATCAAGCTAAAGGGTCAAATTGTCAAAATCTAGGGTCTAGGAGTCAAAGTCAAAGGACGAGGAAACAAGAATCATCCAAGGGCAAGCAAGGTTTAGGTTACAAACCTAAGCCTAAGGAGACTTATCACAATGTTCCATTTGATTATGGAACTAGTACTAGGTCTAGGAAAACCAAGGTTACTAGAGAAGTCATCCCTAATATTAACCATGGTGTGTACCTAGTGGCTAGGGTTTTGAAGAAACCAAGGGAAGCCACTAAGAAGGTTACAAGGGGAGTCACCCCTAGAGTTAACCTAGGCAAGACCCAAATGACCAAGGCTACCAAGCCTAGAAGGGTTATTAGGAAGGTATCTAGGGAGGTTATCCCTAAGGAATACCTAGTTAGCCCAAGGAGCTCAAATAGGTTTTGGGTTCCTAGAAGCATGATCAACTCATGATGCACGCGAACGCGACCTCAAATCTCGTGACAGAGACCGTCGAGGACTTGAAGTATGCACTCGCACTCAACACCCGCAAGTGCATGAGGTGTCGTCAAGTAATAAAGATTTATCGATCCCACAAGGACTGAGATTCGAGTACCGATCTATTCGATGGACGTTATTATTCGAAAATTGATTCTAATGGTTGCGGTTCAAAGGGTTGTCGGCGGTCCTAACTCTAGTATAGTGTCACACAGAGGAAGAGAAGGGATGCTATGAGTTTTTGGATGAATTCTAGGATTTTGGTTTCGTTTGTGTGTCGCAGAACACGTTGTCAATTGGGTTTTGTCTAGGTTTCTAGCTACAGTTTTGTGGAAAGGACATCATACACTCCCCCAATGAGCCTTCGGATCTACCGGAAGCTACCTCTACCATACCAAGTCAACCCCTGGCTTTAGGATGGGATAGTCAGTATGAGGATGCCGAATCAATCCTTGCGACGAGTCAAAAATCGAATGTGTTTCCTACTCTATCGCATCCTTCTACCCACAATTACCGACGATGAGGACAACCCCTGGGTTCCTCTTTAAATTCCCCTAAATCTTTGATACAAGGGTTGTCACTCCTCGTATCGTCTAAGCACAGTGACTAGAAAACCAAAACAATAGTTATAAATCTAAACCGAACTCCAATTGCAAATATAGATTCAAGAACGAAAAGATATTTGAACCAACATGTTCTAACTCAACACAAACTACTCCCTAGTCCTAGAATCAGAGAATCTACTCCATGAATGCGAGAAAAGAATCACAAGGCATTGTCGAATTCATATATACAAGATAAAGTATGGAATGAATATAGATTACAATGCGTTGAGGCTCTTCTCTCTAGCGTTGAGATGCAGAACTTGGATCTCGAGCGGCTTCCTTCCTCTCCGTTGTGAGTTTTCGAAGCTTTTTAGGGCTTCGGAGTGTTATCCCGACCATCGTGCCCCTCCCCTAGGGTTTGGGCGTGGCTTTCTTTATATAGACATGAGGTCGGCTCTTCACGAAATCCAGAAAAAGACCTAATCATGCCAAAATGTTGGGCTGCTACATAGTCATGTGTTTCCACACGGCCAGGCCATGTGTGGCCCTGTAGTGGCCAATCTCGAGCTTCGGACACGGTCGTGTGTAGCCACATGTCCTGGCCATGTGCCCTACTACATCCAGTTGCCAAATGCTCTTTTTCACTTCGAAAGTGCACTGTTTTCCCTATGAAATGCTATCTTGCACACAAAGTACAAAGAGCATATCTCCGAACTAGAAAATAGGAAATGTATGCAAAACAAAGTAAAATGTGCATGAAACAAACATAAAATGAAATGAGATGTGAGCGAAAACTACTCCTAAACCCCTATATATTTTGCTCACATCAACTCACGCTAGATGGGTTAGGTTATGCCAACTTTAAATGGATAGGTAGTTAACCTAACCATGGTAAAAGTAGCACTTTAGGTCATTTTCAAGGTCATGGGTACCTTGGAAATAAGTTTTGATCATAATCCTAAAGGTCTTTAGGATGTGCCAATATATTTTGAGAATTATGAAAAATCAATCAAATTGGCACAAACTAGGTTTAGAGGTAATAGTGTGTTATTTTGGATTTTTGGCACACTTGGGGGATGAGTGATAATATGGAAAAATGAAATTAATAATAAAAAATAGCAACAAATGTTAAAATTTAGGTATTATATACCTTTATATTTTATTTTCCATGATTGATTTTCCATATGACATATCATGACATCATTCATATTTTTAATCATATAAAATGTCATGATCATGCTTAGAATTAGATTTATGTCATGTATGCTTAGATTAAATCATATGTCATGACATCATGATCATTGGCCATATTTATTTATGCTATCATTTATGCCATGATCATTCATGCATTAATTAAAATTGATTTAAGGACAATTGGCATGACTTGAAGTCCCATGTATAAGGAAATCAAGTAGTGTTGCCTTAGAAAATGCATGAGGTCTTAGATTAGGTATGAACAATACCCACATATCACATCAAATTGACATGTGTGTGTTTTCAAACACCCTAGATACATGTGAGATGCCAGGAAATGAGTTAAGTTCAAGGTGCATAGTTTTTGCATCTAGATGAACTCAAACTCATCTTATATCATGGTGGATCAAGGGGAAATCTAATGTGCAAGTCATGTGCATTGAGCCCATTGATCATGATCCAATATAGGTTTTCAAAAACATTTTAAAATCATTTTAGAAAACCTTGGTGAAGTTTATCTTTTGATAGCAATCACCATTGATGATGTTGATACAAAGAGGGTTCAAAACATTGAAGCTTTTCTTATTTTTGAACTTGCTATCAATTTCACTATTTTATGGGTAAATTAATTTTCAAATAGTTTTCACCCATTGTATTTGTCATAAGTATTATACATATGAATTTTTGTGATTTTTCGTATTATGTATAATTACTTATGAATTTCTGAAATTCATTTCTGATTTCTGATTTCTGCATTTTGCATATATCAGTCAACTGTTGCTTGATGGCAGTCGACTGATGCATAGGGTAGTCGACTGGTGATTGTAATAGTCGACTGACAGAGCTGATTTCGGGTAAACAAGGATGTTTAGCCCATGTTTCAGCTAGGTTAGGCCACCCTAACTGCTCCTAACCCTACGATATGCTTTGGAAAGCATTAGAAAGGGTGAAAATCCATTGGATATGGATTAGGAGAGTTGTTTAGAGTGTGTATCAATTTTAAGGTGTGTGAGAGTTCATGTTTGAACTTTTTCCCTTAATTTTGATGGTTTAGTGTTCCTATAGGCTTAGGGACTCTCCAAGGACATTGCTAGTGCAATGGTCAAGGGGAAGCAAGCCTTTAGGGGGAGGTATCCATTATGGGATGATGGATGTGTTCTTCCTCATGAGGGCGAGAATTTTGGGAGAATGTGAGATGCCCAATTTAAAATTTGGGAGAGTTTATAGGAAGCCTCTCTTTAGTGATATGAGGGATTATTTATGTGATTACCAATTTGGGAGAATTGGTAACGAGATTTGAGTTAGGTAGCATAACTCAATGGTTTTGTGATTTTTTTCAAACAGCAAAAAGGGGGGAATTGTTGGTGCAATCAGCCCAGGTCACGATTGACCAGACTTGAGTTGGACTCGAGTAGTGTTTTGATGTTTGACAATGTTTTGGGGAGATTGTTGGTGCAATCGACCCGGATCATGATTGACCGGACTCGAGTTTGACTCGAGGAGAATTTTAATGTTTGACGATGGTTTGACCATTATTTAACTATATGGTTGACATGGGGTTGACCATATTATGGAAAAGTCCAAGTTTGAGTCTTGGCAATTGGAAAGTCTAACATGGGTTGACAAGGGAAAGTCCAAGCTTGAGTCTTGGCAAATGGAAAGTCCAAGCATGGGTCTTGGCAAGGAAAAGTCCAAGCTTGAGTCTTGGCAATTGAACAGTTCAACATGGATTGGCAAGGAAAGTCCAAGGGTTGATATTGGTTGCGTAAAGCCCAAGCGAGAGTCTTGGCAGCATAAGTCCAATGGTTTGGCGACGTAAAGTCCAAGCGGGAGTCTTGGCAGCGTAAGCCCAAATGTGCCTTGGCGGTATAGATCAGCTTAGCATGACAATAGCCGATGGAAGCATATGAAGGCTAGCATATGGATGAACAAGTCATTGATGACTTGGAGGGATCTGATAGGTGTGAGGCTGACGGAGGTGGCTAGAAGGCTTAGGTCTATGCTAAAGGTGGTTTAGCAAGTATGAGGGTATCATACTTGGTTAAAACCTCATGGATGAGGTTATCAGTCGACTGATGGGAGTCGACTAGAGTTTGACTGTAGGAAATGGCCTAGTAGTTGACTGTAAGAATTGAGCAGTCGACTGATGGGCTGAGCAGTTGATTGTTATGGCTAGCAGTCGACTGTTAGTCGAGGTTACGGGAGCAAAGTTTTCGAGTCAACTGTTAGGGTTTAACAGTCGAGTGATGGCTCGATCAGTCGACTGATGGGCATGATCAGTCGATTGATGGCCTATCCATTGGAACTTATCCAACGTGGCTCAGGTCGTTGTGAGACAATGGCTACAGGAGAAGTCGACTGATGGTCTCGATCAGTCACTGTTAGGCAGAATCTAGCCCGAATGCAGGTTATAAAAGCAACTCGTGGAGAAGGTTTTTGCCATGGTTTTCTTAAGCGATTTGGGGTGATTTGCTACTGCAATTCAGGATCTCCAAGTGCAACTCAAGCAACCAAATAAGCAAGCTTCCAAAAGTTCATTTGTAAAGTGTTCTTTGCATTCTTTTGTGCATTTCACTTTGTATTAACTTGTATTTATTTTGTATTACTGTTGTAATCATTGTACAAGGTTTCTCCACCTCCGACATATTGTCGAGAAGGAGTTTTATTAGTGGTGTTGTCATCACTCGAGCTCGTTGAGCTCAACCCATGGAGTAGGAACCTTGAGGTTCCGAACCATGTTATATCTTACGTAGTGTGCTTGTATTTGTATTGTATTGTATTTTCTATTTCCACTGCATACTAATATAATTGTAGCAAGAGCACGATCAAATTCCATCATCGACGTACGAATCGCTATTCACCCCCCTCTAGCGATGATTAATTCCCCAACAAGACATAGTGTATCAAACAAGACGAAGTTGTCAATACATTTCAAATCGAAGAAAATAATATTTCAATGTTACGAGATCCCAGCGGCGTAGTAATAGACATTGATGCAAGTGAAATTAATGATGATGAAGATGAGGAATTTAATTTAGAGGATGACGATGACGATGACGGTGACGATGACGATGACGATGAGATCGAAGAGATGTATGATCAGCATTAAAATCACAATGAGGATTTCGATTTATAATTATGGGTAACTTTTATTCAGTATCAATTATGTTTCTTTTTTACTGTCTAATTCTAAATTTCATATATTTGATATATTAATGAACTGTCTTTTTTTTATAGGTTATCCAGTTGCTTCAAATATAGTAATTTTTTCATATTGTTCATATTATAACTTCGATATGAAAATGTATTTCTTTTTACTTTCATATTCTAATAATTATGATTGTTAGTTTCGACGTGGAGGTCATAGATGGAGTAGTGATGAAAGATCATAGTCTTCCTCTGCTTCAGCCCCTGCACAGTTTGATGCTCTTGCAGAAAATGTGCCCTCGACCTCTTCTCCAGTTGCAGGATCTTCTAGTTCTCAACAGATCCCTACTAATGTATCTACCTCAATACATCAATCACTCATTGAGAGGGAAGATACGCGAGAGTTGATATCTCCGCATGGAGATTTGTAAGTATTCAAGTTTCAAATTATCTATGTTTTTAATAAGATATGTATTTTTATAAATATCTAACATGGTTTATTTTTATTTCATGATAGATTTACAAATTTTGTACATGTTATTCACGAGGTGAATAAAATAGTGAATAATCATTGGGGCGGAGCTTCGATTACTTATACGAGCACGCCGCAAGAAACGAAAACTCTGTGGTGGAATGAGTTCAAGGTAAGTTATGTAAAACAATTTATATATAAAAATTCAATTAATATAATCAATTAATTTTTTCTTTACTGCAGTGGATATTTACTTGGGAGGAGAGTGAAACACTAGAGATAAGGAGGATTTTCAAGAAAAAGTGTGGCGATCATATCAGAAACATATTAAATCATGCAAAAACCAGAGGTAAAAAGCCACATTGCATAACTGAGGAGAATTGGAATAAGGTTGTTGAATATTGGGCATCGGAGGATAGCAAACGAAGTAGTGAATAAAATAAAAAAAAATCAAACTTTTAATTCCGGCGCTTTGTCTGTGACGTATGCGGGTGGATCAATCAATATCGATGAACGTAGACATCGATTAGTGAGTTTTTTCAAATCCTAATTTTTGAATCTAATATGAACTAATTTATTATTTATAGCGATGTTTGTTTAGTCCCATGAAACAGAGACTGAGTCATTATTCATAGACACTTTGACCCGTACATTCCAAAAGAAAGATAAGATGTGGAGTGGGGAGAGAGCTAGAACAATGAAGGTTTATATTTAAAAAATTTAAATTCTTATGTTAGTATTTATTTTTGTTTCTTTCAAAACAGGAGAAATTCGAGCGCAAGTGATGATGCAGTCGAATCTGAGTCATCTGTTGGAAATATAAATCTATGGCTCGAAGCAACTGGTGGGTCGAAAAGTGGAAGAATAATTGGACTGGGTTCTTTGAGCCAAATTTATAAAGTTCCCGATGCTTCTTCTTAATCCTCACTGGCACTCAGAGCAAAAATAAATCAATTGACCGAAGAGGTAAGCCATTTAAAGGAGTTACTAGCGCAAAAAGAAAATGAATCAAGATAAAGAGATGAAGAAGTAAAGGAATTAAAAGACAGATAAATGAATTTCGCAGATAACAGATGTTAATCATGCAGTATCTTCAATTATCCTCTGATTTAGGTCAACTTCCTCCTTCTCGATCTACTCCTGTAGATGCTTGTAATAATGACAATGAAGATGAATTTTTTGATGATGATGGTGGTTATGTTTGAATTGTTAACTCTAAATTTTACCTGACTTGTCTCATTTGATATCATTGTATTATAAGTTATGTTTCGTACAATAAATCATGTTTGTTATCTATAATGAATTGGTATTGAATCATTTTGAATGATTATATGTATGTTTATGAAGTTTTGTATATGAATTAATTTATATTGTTGGATGTGTTTGTTGTAAAATAGGTAAGCATGTAGGATTTAATATGGGTTTTTTCCTATTTTTCCATATTTGTGATGAAAATAAGATTTGTTGTAGATTTTGCGACGAAAAAAATTTTCATCGTAGATTTGGCGATGAAAAAAATTTTGTCACAGATTTTGCGATGAAAATAACTTTTGGTTGCAAAAAAATGAATATCAATCGACTGCCTCAATCAATCAGTCGGCTGATGATCGACCAGTCGACTAAAAATATTCTATGAACTGATATGAAGCTAACAGTCGACTGCCAAAGCTAATAGTCGACTGCCATATCAATCAGTCAACTAGAATAACCCATTAGTCAACTAATAATACTGTATCATTTCATAGAAACTTTTTTAGTCGACTGCTCATTCGACTGGTCCAGCCTTTGTCGACTGATAGATACATCAGTCGACGGATTTTGCAACGATCCTCGATTTATCATGGATTAAGTAATGAAATTCATTTTCGTTGCAAATTAAGTGCATCATTCAACTGGAAGTATCCATGTAAAATACCACAAATTATGGCTAAAGGGGGTAATATTATTTGGGATAAATTAAATTGAAATGCATGGTTAGGGATTTAATTAAACCTAACCTATCTTAAGAGTTTAATGGTTTAATTGAATCTAGGTTTAATTGAACCAAGGGTTAATTACTTATAGGATTAAACCCGACCCGATAGTAAAAAAACTCGACCTGTTTACTTTTTCTCTTTTTCCGTTTCTCCATTTTCTCACGCGAGCTCGGGATCTCTTCTCTTCCTCACCAAGCTGCAACCTGCTCCTCCTGACCGTTTCTCAGCCGCCTCTCCTAAATGCTAGCCACTCTTCTCAATAACCCATCGTCGGTTTCCCCCGTTCGCGGCAACTCCTTTTCTCACGCATGGCTTTTCTCTTCCTCACCGAGCGATCTCTCTGCATCGCTGACCTCTCCAATTTTTGCCCATCTCAGATCTCATTGTCTTCTCTGTGCGAGTGGATGGCGAAGTTGTTGCTACGACTGAATGCTTGGCCACAGGTCAATTGACTCTATTCTTCAAGGGTTCCGACGATTTTCTTTTTGTCCAAGCAGATTAGTGGGGTTGTTGTTGCGATTGAGTGATGTTGCCATAGGGTACCTCATCCCTGATTTTGAGCTTTTCCTTCATTTTTCCGATCACCACAATAGCCTTGAAGGATCTCTGGATTTCTAGGAAGAGTACCGACGAATTCCCCTCTTCTCAGCCGGAACATGGGGTTCTAGCAGACGGGTCGATAGCTGTGTTTGGCACGGGTGAGTATGTCGTCGTCGTAGCTTCATTTTTGGGTGTCTAGTGGTCTTACCTCTTCGATCCATCCTATTTCTGAAGATCTGGGTGGTGATAGGGCAGCGGCATTTTGTTTCGCGTTAGACTATTCTATGAACAGCGTGATTAGAGCGGTGGACTAAGCTGGAGGTGAGACGTGGGTTTAATCTGAGTGCTATTGAAATTCTTTGCTGCCGTGTGATTGTGTGAGCTGAATTTCTTGGTAAGATTTTCTAAATGTGATGATTAAGTGTGAATTGTCTCGGTTCACAGCTGTGATTGGGCATATCTATTTTGCAGTGGGTATCGTTGATTATTTTCCCCCTGTTTTGGCGTGGAATTAAGCTATTGTGACCAAGCGATTGAAGGGTGAGTTAGTTATCTTTATGCTACGTGTAGAATAATTGTATAGCTAGTTCATGGTAAGCTATGAACGGCTGTGAACAGTTGTGAATGGACGTGAATGGTATGTGAAAGGATTAGTAGGAACTGGAGTTGATTTGGGATGGAATTATATTTTGATATGGCTATGAGTGATTGGTTAAGTGGATAGCTTAATCCATTAGGTTTTGATCTTGATACTAGAGTTGGCAATATAATTTGATTATATTTGCTATATTGTAGGATGTGGATACGAGACAGGTTCGCGGACGTGAAGATTTCATTATTTTGAGGTTCATAGCAGGTGAGTAATATTTCCTACCCTAGTCAGGTAGTAGCTAAACCCTGATGCATGAGATTGCATATTGTTGTCACTTAGATCTTAACTCCACTCTAATTTTTCTGTTGCTTGATACTTGCCTTTGCACTTAAATGCTCTGTCATTGTTATTATCTATTCATTCATCATTGTTATGAATTATAGAGGTTATGGTAAGTTGACCTATAGTGGTTTATCTACGTGTATGTAGCTAAATTCGGTTATAGATATGAATTGTGCAATTTAGAAAATTCATCCAGGGGATGGGTGATGACCTAGTTGTAAAGGTGATTGTCATATTACATTCCTTACATGGTATGATGGTTACGGATCACATATCCATTTCGGATCATGTGTTTATGTATGGTCATGTGGTTTGTAGATAGTGTGTCACTACGGACCGGTGGTCCTAGCTTGGGTGTTGATCAGTTTAGTATGACTCTCTGGTTGATAGAGAGTGTATTGATCAGTTGAGTATGACTCTCTGCAAGATAGAGAGTGTGTTGATTAGTTGAGTATGACTTCCTGCAGGATAGAGAGTGTGTTGATCAGTTGAGTATAACTCTCTGTAGGATAGAGAGTATATTGATCAGTGGAGTATGACTCTCTGCAGGATAGAGAGTGTGTTGATCAGTTGAGTATGACTCTATGCAGGATAGAGAGTGTATTGATCAGTTGAGTATGACTCTGTGCAGGATAGAGAGAGTGTTGATCAGTTGAGTATGACTCTCTGTAGGATAGAGAGTCTATGGTGGATGTATGTATGTGTGATTGTGCATTCATGTCATTTACATGCATGTTGGCGACTTGGTCTCCCTTGTGGTTGAGAGGGTCATCAGTCATCCTGCCTCCCAGGTTACTCGTGGAGGAGTAACTAGTGTGAGGGCAGAGTATTTGTTGTGTCGCACTCGCCCCACTATTGACAGTGGTTGTTAGAGTAGCGTGCAGTTGTCTTAGGTGTGTGGCACTCGACCACTTATGGGTAGTGACAGTCGAAGTGGCTAGCAGCAGAGACCCCCATTGTGTAGCTAGCTCTTTATGCTTATATGCTACTTGTTCATACTGCCCACTCGGCCACTCGAGAGCGGTGGTTGTTGTTGAGTTGGGACAGTTGTCATGTCGTGCCACCTAGGCCACGCTGGGGTTGTGGTAGCGAGTAGGGTGCGCAAGCATGACCCTGCATTGCCGTGGTTGATGGCATTTGCATATACAGATATATATATATGTATACATGTATATATATATAGTTGAGTGTGATGAGAATATATATAGATAGAGTCTATATATATGATCGTTGTGATGTTGTATTTGTTGGAGCTATTCTTGCTACATTTGATTATACATCATCTTGCATTCTACTTGCATATTCTATATGGTTGTGTGTGGATTACCAGTGTTGAGTTGGTTAGACTATCGTATACCTTTGACCAGTACCCTAGGATGATGTGGGATGGACCCAGTTCATTGTTATATTTGCTATAGAATGTCAGTATGGCAGTTTTGTTGATTATAGAGTTAGTATTACTCTACCATGTTGTAGGTGTTGTATTATGTTACTTATACTCAGGTTGTATGAGTTGTTTCGTTGTCGATCTTCAGGTATGTCAGTATCTTATGTTGTTATTGTTGATCAGTTGGTTATACAGTTGTTATATCATACTGATATATATATCTGTTATACCTTTAGACAGTATATTGTTGACACACATGTGATATATATATTATGCATGCACTTCAATTCTTATTACGGCTAAGTTTTATACTCACCGCCACAGACCTGGGTTTCTTGTCGCCCAGATAACAGGTAGTCAACACCATGATGGGCTTGGAGCATCGCCGGCTAGCATCATCTCATCTCACTTCTGAGGGTCCTAGCTTTTGGTTTATCGTAGGTGTTTTGTTATGGACTTGGTTTCATATGATGGTTTGTAGTGTTGGACACTGTTGGTGTTGTACTTGTCTTTTTGATTTTGTCACGGTACTTTCTTATTTTGGTGTTAGTCATACCAGTATGTGATGCGCACGGTCGCAACCTTAAATCTCGCGATGAAGATCGTCGAAGACTCAAAGTACGCGCTCGCGCTCAACGCCCGCAAGTGCACGGATATCGTCAAGTAATAAATAGATTATTGATCCCACAGGGACTGGGATTCGAGTACCAATACGCTAAGTGGTTGCGATTGTTCAGACGAAATCTCAATGAGAGTCGGTTGGTGAGGACTATCGGAGGACCTACTCAGTGAGGTGTCACACGGAGGAGGAAAAGAGGGTGCCGAGGTCTTAAAAAGGCGATTCTAGGATTTCGGTTTCACTTGTGTACCATAGAACAACATTGTTAATTGGTGTCGTCTAAACTTCTACTTACGGCTTTGGGGAAGGAACATCATACACTCTCCCGCAGAGCCACCGCATTCACCGGGAGCTATCCTCGCCCAAAAGGACGAGATAGAGGGTACGAGGATGCCAAATCAATCCTTGCGGTGGACCATTTCCGATTCCACCGCTCCCTTCTCCCCGCAGTTATGGGAGGTCAGGTTTACCCCTAGGTTCCTTGATCAAACCTCCTAAATCTAGATTGCAAGGGTTGTCACCACCTCGTATCGCCTAAGCACAGCGGAAAGAAAGCCAACTACACGTAGGTATAATAAAGAGCAACATCCAATCGTCAAATCAAACTTTTGGCCAGAATTTAATATGAACCAACTTTGTCTATGAACACAAGCTACTCCCTAATCCTAGAATCAAAATTTCTACTCTATAAACACGAAGGAAGAATCACAACACATGTTTAAGTTCAATTACAATGGAAAGAGAGTGCAGAAATAGAGATTACAATGCATTGTGACCTTCTCTCCGGCGTTATATTTGCAAGTGGTGGACCTCCAGCGGCGTTCCTCCTCCCCACTGCGAGTTACCGAATCTTTTTAGGGCTTCGGCGTGCCATCCTAGCAATCGTGCCTCTCCCCTAGGGTTTGGGCGGAGCCATCCTTATATAGACGTCGCCTCGGACCGCTGCGAAATCCGGAAAAAACCCTAGTCGCACAACGCCATTGGGCTATCACACGGTCATGTATTTCCACACAGCTAGGCCGTGTGCGGCCCTGGTGTGCTGATCTTCGCCCATCGGACACGGCTGTGTGAATCCACATGCCCTGGTCATGTCCCATTCTATGTCTAGCATGAAATGTCCTTCTTTCGCTCTGAAAATGCATATTTTTCGCTCGAAAAGCCAACCTGCATTCAAAAGAATAACGAGCAGACCTCCAAACTAGAAAATAGGAAATGCATGCAAAAACAGAGTAACATATGCATGAAACTAACGCAAAATGTAACAAGATGTGAGCGAAAACTACTCCTAAAATTCTATATGTTTTGCTCACATCAGTATGCAGTGATGTCGAGTTTTTAACTCTATTGTGGTGATTTCCACTGTGATTTTATTTATACATATATGTATATGTTATTGTGATTGTGGCCAAAAGGCCTTGTATTGACAAGATATGGTGTCATGTACAAGGGAGATATTGTCTGTTTATTTTTTGGCTCGGCATACTCTCGGGGCGAGACAATCCATCAGTCAACTGATGTTACAGTATCAAGCCACAGAACCTTTTTTAGTCGACTGATAGATCCATCAGTTGACTGATGCTTACATGCAGTCAACTGATGTTAACTATTTTGCAACGAGAACTCGATTTGTCGCAGATTTGGCGACGAAATTTATGTTCATCGCCAAATTTTCTTAAGAACACACGGTAAATAAATTTATTCTTGTTTGGTGATGAAAATATGTTTCATCACTGATTTGGCGACGAAAATCAATTTTTGTTGCAAATATCTACGATGAAAACTATTTTCGTCATAACTTTTGGCGACAAAATAATTTTTCGTTGCAAATATCTACGATGAAAAATATTTTTGTTGTAATTTTTGGTGACAAAAAAATTTTCATTGCAAATATCTACGATGAAAACTATTTTCATCACAATTTTTGGTGACAAAAAAAAATCGTTGCAAATATATGCGACGAAAAATAGTTTTTGTCGTAGATATTTACAACAAAAATAGTTTTCGTCACAGATATTTGCAATGAAAATAGTTTTTGTCGAAGATATTTGCGATGAAAATTTATTTCGTCATAAATTTAGAGACAAAAGATAGTTTCGTCGCAAATATTTTGCGATGAATTTTGCAATGAAATATTTATTCGTCGTAATTTTGCGACGAGTTTTTTAATTTCGTCACAAAATTTAACGGCGAATTATTTGCAATGGAAATTTTTTTGTTGCAAAATTTGTTGCAAAATTGGAGATTTTTATAGTGCAAGGCACTCAAAAAGGAGTTCTTGAGGAAGAGGGAAGAGATCTAAGCAAGTCGAAGAAGAGGACACCATCAAATTGGCATCATCTGTGGGAACCTGAACAAAAGGCACTGATGGTGAATACTAGGAGAACGATGAAGGAGCTGCTGGAGGAGGAAAAATCTGTATCTAGTACCTCTAAAGGGGTACCAGTATAAGGCATCACGAGCTCATGTGTAAGGAGGATCTCATGCAAGTGGTAGATACTGTGATGGATCAGATGTCTCAAAAAGCCACTCGTAGAGGGGTGAAAGAAGACGATACATCTGGGTATGATTCTGAAGAGGAGGTAATCAGAGTCTCCCACCCTAAACAAGATTCTTCACAAATCCGTAAACAATTGAAGGGAAAAAACAATATGTAGCTCCTCCGAGGGAAGAAAGGTTTAATGAAGAAGTTCCTTTCGTGAGTACTATCTTAAAGATTGAAGAGCAGAGTCCTTTTGTAGATAGTATTTTGAACGAAGAGTTGCCTCGACACTTTCGAGTCCCTCATATGCCCGAGTATACCGGCTCCTCTGATCCCAAGGATCCTTTTCATAGATTTGAGAATTCAACATTATTTTATTGTTATACTAATGGGGTTAAGTGTTGAGTTTTCCTTACTACATTAGTCAGATCTGCACAACAATAGTTTCATACTTTAAAATTGCAAAGTATTGCTTCATTTAAAGATTTTTCAGCATTATTTCTAAGGCATTTTTTCAGTTCTAAGAAATATCTTTCTCAACCATTGAGTCTTTTCAATCTTAAGTAGAGAGAATAGGAAACTCTTCGACAGTATATGCAAAGATTTACTCATTTGGCATGGGAAGTTCCTACTGTAAAGCCTAGTATGATAGTAGGGGCATTCACTCAAGGGCTCAGAGAAGGAAATTTCTTTAAATCTTTAGCTAAAAGGCCTCCTACAGATTTTGATGTCTTATTATCCCGAGCAGAAAAGTTTATTAATTTATAAGATGCTCAAAAGTCCCAGTAGGATTCTTGGGATTATCGAATGATATAAGTGTTAGAAGGCGAGAAGAATGGGTGAGACTAATCCGACCTGCAAGGGAAAGATCTATGTATGTTCCCCAGTTAAGAGTTTCTAAGGAACGAGCTATGAATATATGTGAAGAGCAACAATTATTGAGAAGGCCAATGGGAGCTACTAGAGGACCTAGAAGATTATCATCTTCTACTTTTTGTTCTTACCATAAAGACTACAGGCATAGCACTCAATATTGACAATAGTTGGATTCTGAGTTACAAAGAATTATGGGGGCTCATCCTCGAATAAGGAATATGATCATGAATCCAACTCCATATCAGCAAAGACCTTGGGCTAGAAAATATTGTAGAGAAAATCAATTGAGACCCCCTATTAACTGACCTATGCAACCTTTTCAACCAAGAGAAATAGTTTCTGACAGAATAATACCTACAGGTCAGCCTCCTGTGAGGGGTGCTATCAACATGATCTCTCGGGGCTCCACTAATGGAGATTCAAATAGGGCTCAAAAAAATATAGTCGGGAGGAATGCAGGACAACTCTGCCTAAGCCAGAGGGTCTGTCTTAGGTTTTGGTCTCAATGATTTAGAGGGGGTAATAATTCCTCATACTGATGCCTTGGTGATTCGAGCTATTATTGCCAATTTTGATGTGGGAAGAGTTTTTGTGGACCCAGACAGTTCAATGGATATCTTATATTAGTCTACGTTGGAATAGATGGGAGTCAGTGTGAATGATTTACAATCAGTTGGCACTTCTTTATTTGGTTTTTTTGGTCATAAGGTGCAGCCAATGGGTTAGATTAAGTTGGCTATATCTTTAGAAGAAGAGCCAAGGAGAAAAACAGTATTGATCAATTTTACAGTGGTAGATATGCCATCTTCTTACAATGCTATTTTGAGTCGACCTGTTTTAGGAAGTTTGCAGGTAGTGCCTTCTCCTTATCTTGAAAATATTAAGTTTCCTGTCGAGAATGAAGTGGGAGAAGTTAGGAGTGATCAACAGCTTTCTCGGAGATGTTATATAGATGCTATCAGGACAGGGAAGAAAGGTAAGGTTATTAGTAAAACTCTTCAAAAACTTAATCAATGTGGGAGTGCAGTATGTTTTATTCGGGAGGGGAGTTCTTGGTCTGATTTTGCAAGTGAGGGTTTTATTTAATTAAGTCTGACATATGGTTATCCTACAGTATTTTTTGAAGTAATCATCAGTTGGAATGTTTTTAGAGATAGTTTGATGGGGTCCCTAGGAATAAAGAGGCCTCGAAAGGAAGTTCAGGAAGAGAATACTTTTGATATACAAAGGGGAGAAGAGGATAGAAGGTGAAGAGTTTTCTACAGTTAAGAAGAAATATGGAGCGTCAAAGTTTTTAATGGATGGTGTGTTCCGAGGAGGGGATGAGGAGAAACCACATAGGTAAAGGGGTAATAGAAAGACTTGGAGGTATCATTTGTTACAAATGTCATATTGATTAAAAGTTAAGGCGATAATCATTCATAAAATCTTTCAGTGTCAAACAAAGGATTTATAAGTGAGGTGATGACTATTGCAGTTATGTTGAATATAGCATTTATTTCTATTTTCTGATCTATAGGGTAGGGTCAACAAAAAGGGGGGATGCATGATTTTTTATATAAACTAAGTAATAGTACAGATGATAAAAGGAAAACATTCTCGTCTTCTTAGAATCCACTGAGGATTCTCCTTCTAAGTAGGGCGGTGGAGCTATTGGAGGAGGAGGAGTGGCAGTCAGCGAAGGAGGAGGAGCCATCTAGGGTTATTGCAGGAGTGATGGACGATTAAACAAGTGATTGCTGAAGGAGGGGAAAGGAGATTGGAAAGGTCCCCAATGGCCTGGGGCCATTGCATTGATAGGACCCCTGAGGGGTAATGGTCGGTATGTTGAGGTTGTTGTAGAGCGAGTATCTAAATCGGAATTTTGATTTGCATTAGTGCTTATGTGTATAAGAGAGATGAGGGGAAGGGTACGATAGAGCTCGGCTTTTATAAAGGGGTTGGGAAGGAAGAGGAAGCGAAATATATGTTCCCTATAATCAAGGATGATATCGAGGGGGTTTAAAGAATTAAATTAGGTCGATGGAAGGGTCGACATATTTTGGTAAAGGAAGAAAAGAAATAGTATCTTGGGAAGTACCTTATGGCAGCGGGATAAAAGTAGGATACATTCATAATACAAGCATGTGCATTTGTTATGAGCTGCAAGGGGGATACTCCTGTTAGCATGATGTATGTCATGGAAGCAGTATTGCCTGGGGAAGTTGGAGTAGAGTCTGCCCGAGTGATGACTTATATCCCGAGCGACAATGGAGTGACTTGGCATATGGAGTTAGATTTGATTCAGGAAAAAAGGGATTCTGCTTTATATCATGCTGAAAGGTATAGGTCACAAGTGATAAAAGCTTATAATAAAAAGGTAATACAACGTGCTTTTCAGGTAGGTGACTTGGTGTTGAGGAAAGTCTTGCTCGAGGGATGTAAAGGTAAGCTAGGACCTAAATGGGAAGGACCTTTTCAAGTGGACAGCCGAGCGGGGATTGGAGCTTACTACTTGAAGAATGCTTAAGGGATGCTTTTAGCAAGACCATGGAACATATATCATTTACATCCTTACTTTAGTAGAAGAATGTTGTAGAATTTATGTTTTTGCTCCTTTAGAATAATACAATATAGGCTAAGTAATGTACTATATTCCAAGTAACGTATTAAATACAAATGATTTCATTTCCTCAGTATTGGATGAGAAAGGAAAAGATAGTAAATCAGGTGGGGTGCAGTCAATGGTATTGCCTAAGTCTAAAAAATTGGTGGAGTGCCCAAGAAGAGGATAGTCTGCAGCTTGAAATTGGTTGATGCAATCTTGGAAGCCCCATTGAAGAAAAGCAAAGCCGCGATCTAAGAACATGTCGTTGAGGGCAACAGAAGTCCCAAATGTTTCTTGTACAGTGCTTGTTCCTTCCTTGGAGGGTGGTCGGGTTCCTAAAATGTCTAAAGTATTTTGTAAGTAGGTTGTTTAAAAATGGAGGGTTGAAAGTTCTGCTCGATCGGCTTGAGCCTTTATATAGGAGGCTTGGAGTTCTCTCTAAATTTTTTGATAAGAATGTTGTAGTGATAACTCGCAGGCATGACATTCCTATAATTCTTTCTTTAGGGTAGTAGTATATTAGATCCATTGGTTGTTTAGATGAGTTATGCTTGTTAGGGCCTGCCAGGTCAGATGTTAGTATCAATCAAAACTAATAAAAAAAAGTAATGTACTGACCTCGTTAATACTGGATAAAAGGGAATCTGGTAAATCTTGTACTAGGGGAGAAGGAGGGGGATTTTGTGTGATTTGGCAAGAAGGGGGAGGTTGGAGGGAAGGTGTGGAGTTACGAGAGTCAATAGTGCTAGAAGTATGTAATAAGAGTGATTCTGGAAAAGGAAAAAGTAAATAAGAGTGCATATAAGTTATGTAGATACACGGGAGTAAAAAAAAGAGGAAAAATGATTACCGAGCGTATCAGTCGACTGCAGGGGGTAGTTTAGCCTGATGGAGGTAAGTGTTGCTTTTGTGAGTAGTTGATTTATGTTGAATTGTTCTTCTGCTAATGACAAGGTAATCAATTGATAATCAGGGTTATCTTGGTAATGGCCTAGGGAAGGACGAGGTGAGAGAGTAGTTAGCCAATTGGGTGAAAAAGGAAACGGAGATGAAGAATGCACAAAGAAGTAGTGCTCTTTCCATCCTTGTGAGAAGAGGAGATGCCAGTCAAAAATTAAAAATCTGACCAGGCTTGAAAATAGAAGATACCTATTTCTATTGATTTTATTTGGAAAAAACAGTGAAATAAAAAAACTGATGGGGTTATTGACAAGTATGATGTGAAAAGGTAAAACCCTAACATAAAGAGAAAAGAGTTCGGACTTGGTTAATTTAGGGGAATGGAAAAATATTCGGATATCTCTAACAAAAGAGGATGAATAGGGATAGTTTCAATACTTACATATTTACATATGATGAGATACCCACTAATTGTGATCCAATCACAATTTCTCTTATGTTATGCATCGTATTGTGGACTTCAATACATGAGTTTAAGATACAATCAAATACATAGATAATGTATACTCAAATAGTGAATTTTATTAATAACTTCTAAGGTGATTATCTTAGGATACCTCTCAATTACATCAAACTCCCACTTGGCCTACAGCCAATCGCCTTGATTCTAATACCATAGGCCTCTATATGCCTCTCGAACTTTTCTTGGGGAAGATGTTTTGTCAAGGGATCTGCTAGATTTCTATCAGTGGAAACTTTCTCTATTTGTACATATCTTCTACCAATGATCTCTCTAATAAGATAGTAATGGCGTAGTACGTGCTTGGATCACTGATGAGATCGTGGTTCCTTCGCCTGTGCAATGGCGCCATTGTTGTCGCAGTAAACTGGTAATGCTTCAATAATGCTCATAACTACTCCAAGTTCAGTAATGAACTTCTTGATCCATACCGCCTCCTTTGCTGCTTTAGAAGCTACAATGTACTCTGCCTCCATAGTAGAATCAGCAACGGTGTCTTGCTTGAAACTCTTCCAACTCACCGCACCTCCATTCAAGATGAATATGTATTAAGACTGAGATTTAGAATCATCCTTATCTGTTTGAAAGTTGGCATCAATATACTCGCTTACTACCATATCACCTCCTCCATATGCCAAGAACAAATCCTTAGTCCTTCTCAAGTACTTAAGGATTGTCTTGGCAGCCACCCAATGGTTCATACTAGGATCCGACTGGTATCTACTCGTAACACTCAAAGCATACGATACATCGGGTCTCATACATAACATAGCATACATGATTGATTCTATAGCTAACGCATATGGGATCTGACTCATGTGAATCCTCTCTTTTTCAATGCGCGGGCACATAGACTTCGAAAGGTAAATCCCATGCCTCATGGGAATAAAACCTTTCTTGGATTCTTCCATGCTAAATCGTTTTAGCACTTTGTCAATGTATGTAGACTGCGAAAGACCAAGCAACCGATTCGATCTATCTCTATAGATTTTAAACCCCAAAATATAGGTTGCTTCTCCCATGTCTTTCATGGAGAATATTTTGGACAACCAGACCTTGACTATTTTCAAAACAAGAATATCATTTCCTATAATTAAGATGTCATCGACATACAATACTAGAAACATGACCACACTCCCACTAACCTTCTTATACACACAGGGCTCCTCAAGATTTTGTGAGAAATTAAACTGTTTGATTGTCTCATCAAAACGGATATTCCAACTCCTGAATGCTTGCTTCAATCCATAAATGGAACATTGAAGCTTGCATACTTTGTTCTTGTCAATGGATGTGAAACCCTCAGGTTGTATCATATATACATCCTCAGATAGGTTTCCGTTAAGGAAAGCTATTTTTACATCCATTTGTCATATCTCATAATCAAAATGAGCCGCCATGGCTAGGAGTATCCGAATGGATTTAAGCATAGCTACTGGTGAAAAGGTTTCATCATAGTCAACACCTTGTCTTTGACGATAGCCTTTTGCCACTAATCTAGCTTTATAGGTAATAATATTACCATCCATGTTGGTTTTCTTCTTGAAAACCCACTTTCACCCTATAGGCGTTATGCCTTCGGGTGGGTCTACTAAGTTCCAAACCTGGTTTTCATACATCAAATCCATTTCTGATTTCATGGCTATTAGTCATCTATCCCTATCTGAACTATTCAATGCCTCATCATAACTAGTAGGTTCCTCATCATCTATGAGAAACACGTCATTAGATTCACTTATGAGAAATCCATATCTCTCAGGAATCCTATATGTCCTACAAGATCTATAAGGAGGTGGTGTATTATCAGGTTCAGCTATTACCTCATCCGAATGAGTAATCAGCTGTGGTTCTTGACTAGGCATCTCTTTTGTGTCTACCGGAGCCTCTTGAACAACACTTAGTTCAACTTCTTCTCTAGGAATACAGCATGCCTTGAAACAAACACCTTTTGTTCCAAGGTATGATAGAATTGGTAACCCCTCGTTCCCTTAGGATAACCAATAATAGACACATATCAGACTTTGCCTCTAGCTTGTCTGATACTGTCCTTTTCACTTAAGCAAGACAATCCCCTATCTTCAAATAAGATAAATGAGATTTTCTACTATTCCACATCTCATATGGAGTAGTAGAGATTGCCTTAGTCGGGACTCTATTTAACAAGTAAACAGCGGTCTTGAGTGTATAACTCCAAAAGATTTTTTAATGACTTGCATGCTGCATCATTGACCTAACCATGTCCAACATGGTCTGGTTTCACCTTTCAGCCAGACCATTATGTTGTGGGGTGTAAGGAGGAGTCCAATGGGACAAGATGTCATTGTCCCTTAGATAATCTTAAAACTCTTGGCTTAAGTATTCACAACCTCGATCCAATTGAAGTACTTTAATACTTTTTCCAAGTTGTTTTTCTACTTCCTTTCTAAAATCTTTAAACCTTTCAAAGACTTCATATTTGTATCTTAACATATACAAATACCCCTATCATGAATAATCATCGATAAAGGTAACGAAGTAGCTATAACCTCCTATGGCATGAGTTGACATTGGTCTGCATACATCAGTATGTATAAGGCCTAATACCACAACTGCTCGTTCACCCTTTCCTCTGAAAGGTAGTTTAGTCATCTTTCCTTTTAAGCATGAAACACATGTGTCTAATGAATCTGATTCATAAGACTCCAAAATGCCAAGCCTATACAGTTTGGACATGCGTTCATTGCTTATATGGCCAAGACGGCAATGTCATAATTGCGAGGTTAATTGATTATCTAACTTAGCATGTTTTCTATTTGATTCGATATTGAATATCTCGTTGAATGTATCTAACATGTAGATTCCATTATTTAATATCCTAGTAGCATAAAGAACATCATTTAACATAATGTAACAATAATTATTACTAAACGTCAAATGATAACCTTTCTTATCCAAACATGAAATATAAACAATGTTCTTTATTAATGCAGGAATATAAAAACAATCATCCAACTCTAAAACTAGTCCCGTAGGAAGTTGCAATATATAAGTACCCTTGGCTACTACAATAACTTTTGCTCCATTGCCAATCCTTAGATCTGCTCTTCCTTTAACAAGTCTTCTTCTGTTCCTAAGCTCCTGTATGTCATTACATATATGTGAGTCACACCTGGTATCCAATACTCAAGTTCTAGAAGAAACAGTATGACATTCAATAACAAATATACCTGAAGTAGATTGGGCATCAGATGCCTTTTTCTGCTTCAGTGACTCCAGATACTACTTGTAGTTTCTCTTCCAATGTCCATCCTTGCCACAATGATAGCAGGTGCCCTTGGGAGTTAATTCTTCCTTCTTTGCCTTTTTCTTCCCTTTAGCTTTAGTTTTTGGCTTCCTCTTAGAACCTTTCTTTGATGAGTCAACCAACATCACCATCTTCTGTTCTTTAGCAACAGATGACTCTACTGTTTTGAGCATATTGATCAATTCAGGAATCGTGGATGCAATCTTATTCATCTAATAGTTCATCATAAATTTTGAATAGCTACCAGTCAAATTGTGAAGAATTAAGTCAATACTTAATTCGTGGTCAATGAAAAACCCTAATGATCCCAATCGCTCAATATAGCTATTCATCCTTAGTGCAAACTGCATTGCAGATGAACCCTCTTGCATCTTCGAGTGAAAGAGGAGCTGGGTGACCTCGAACCTTTCAGATCATGCCTGCTTATCGAATAACTCTCGAAGATGAAAGATAATTGTATTAGCATCCATATGCTCTTGTTTCTTCTGTAACTCAAGAGACATCGACGCTAGAATAAAGCAACTCATCATCTCTTCAGTTACATGTTGCTTTCAGTGCATTTAGAAATGAATGCATTTGTGTAGAGAGAGTTTAGGAAAAACCTCTTCAAGGACATAAGCTAGCTTTTCAGCCTTGAGAACAATTCTCAGGTTGCGAAGCCAATCCAAGAAGTTTGGCCCAGTCAATTTATTGTTATCTAAAATCGAATATAAATTAATAGAGGTTGATATGCTATTCTAATTAGTACCTAGACATACAAAAAGAGGTGTATAAAAGAGATGAATTTATAGTAATGTAAACAATTTACATTAACAAGAAACTCCCACTATTTTAATCAAATTCAATAGCCCTCGCTTTGAATTCGAGAGGTGATAGGTGTCTCTTAGTGGGTTGATATTCATTATGGCTAAGAACAACCTTGGAGAAAGTTCAATAAGTCATTCATAGTCATAATGTTAGGTATCAACAGTATCCATTATATATCAAATATATAACTATCACTTTATGCTATCAACTAATTGAATGTTCACATATACATTAGGTTGTTAACTCATTAACATATATACATCCAATGCATATCACCTAATTGCACCTCTGTCCACATTGACCTTGAAGAGAGTCCAACAAATCAATGCTTTCAGTTAGGGTCAACCCATTAATCGTGAGGTCGAATTTAAATGATTTGAACACATCCAATTTATAAGTCAAACTTGGAGAGAGTCCAACAACCCAAACTTGAAATTGACCTCTGGTCCTTACCATTTAAAATAAACATCGAATCTGATATGAATTGAACATGCTCGATGTCATGCCAGGCTTAGAGAGAGTCCAACAACTCAAACACGAAAAAGAACTCTGGTTCAACCATATTAATGGAAGGTGTTAGCCTTAATATTTGCATGAGGGATTTCAGATTATTATGGGTCTCTTCTATAAAAGGAAATGAACCTAAATATGGAAAAACCAAGGTCATATTAGGAAATAAATTTCCCGATGTGAATGTGAGTTTATGCTTAGGCTCTAACGATACGGCCAACACCTTCAGTGTTTCTAGGCACATCCTCGGTATTTACTTTTAGGTTACAAACATATCATATATGTAAAATCAAGCATACTCTAATCTATCATATAGATAAACATGGCACAGGTATATTAAAACATCAAACATACTTTAAATATTCTCCTTTATCATGCAATCTAAGCCAAATGAACAAGGTGGCTCTGATACCACTTGTTGGAGATCCCGGGATCATGCACAGTGGAATAAAGCAAATAAAAATATTTTATTACATCCCAGACATCCCCTGGGGGCCAGGAAAACTTGATTTGGCATAATCACATGAAAACACACACAAAGAGAATGAGAAGTTATGCCTTCGAGATTCTTTTGAATCCATCGAAACCACAAGCAAGAACAACAAGTCTTGCCTCTATCAGTATCCATGTCGGGATCACCTGAGACAACTCCTGGAGCAGCAAGCCTTTGTTTCTAATTAGTGCTAGCCAACCAGCGAAGACAAGAGAAGAGGAGAGAGGAAAGCCAGCTACCAAGGGAGAAAACCCAAAACCAAAACCCTTTTTTTTCAAATATTATAAAGGGATCTATTTATAAATCTCTTAATTAGGTCATCTTAGGAGGCTTAAACGAAACATATCTTATCATAATTATCCCATAATTAAGGTAAGAACAACCCAAGAAATTTCCATAAGAGAAATCTCCAAAATCGACGTAACCATTGTTGGTGCAGTGGGCACCTAAGTCGAACCTAAGTTTTGATTATAGCAAACGATATAAAGTTAAGCATAGATTGTTATCTCACCAGCTAAATCAAGTGTGCAGAAAAGTCTCAATGCTGGAGCTGAAGGCTAGCGACACCCGGAGGAAGCCGTGGTGGTCGGGCGACACTTGAGTTACTTTGGAGGGAGCCGAAGGAATCGAGTGGAAGGCCGGAAGCAAAAGCGACACGTAAGTATCGAGGTAAGCTTGTGTGTGTGCGAGCGTAAGTGAGGTCGTATCCTCTTTACGGGGATGATCTTAGGCGACGATCCGACCCAAGACTTTCCATGGAAGGTCTATGTTGAGATCGGACGACAAGTGGCCGTCGAATCCACTTATATTTTGAGCTAACTCTTTATTGTAGTCAAAAATCCTGGTCATCAGTTCAACCGGCCAATTCAACCAGCGCCAGTTCAACCGGCCAGTTCAACCGGTGGTCAAAAATCAGCCTCGAGGAGTCAAGCTTTATCACCATTTTTCAAGGAGTTTTGTGCCCATTTGTGATTGGTTGAAGACCCATTCGTTGAGGGGCTTAAAGGCTATAAAAGGAGGGTCAAACCTAGGGTTTCATCCTGAATTCTAAGTGCTCAAAAGCCTCCGTTACGCTGCAACTCTCCGACGACTCTACAACAACGAAGTGCTGCCAACAACCCTAGCCTAAAGTTTCTTTTGTTTAGTTGTTGGTATAATCTTAATTTGTTATTGCTTTCAATATTGCAATTCTCTTTAATCGAGGCTTTTCGTTGCATTTTACTTTAATAGAAGAGAGGGTTTGTCTCTCTATCTTTTTGCTTCGAAGGCTTTTGTAATCGTAAAACTCCTACCTCCAACGAGGAGGAGTGTTTTAGTGAATTGCCCTCCGTACACGGTCTAGAACCGTTAGGGCCTTGGAGTAGTAGCCGAAGGCTACGAACCAAGTAAAAAAACTATTTGTCTCATTTAGTTTTTATTTACATTTCCTCTGCGTTTAATTGTCTATCGAACGATTTAAAAGAAAAGTTTTTATCGCTATTCACCCCCCCCCCCTCTAGCGAACCGCATCGATCCAACAATTGGTATCAGAGCCGGGGGTTGCTAAGATTTGGTGAAACCACCAATCTAGACATTTTTCACAGATTTATTTTTCTTTTATTTCTGATTTATTTCGCTTTTTTAAATTTACTCCCAAGGCGAGTCTTGGTACTTTGTTTGTGTTTTTGTCGTTGCTAGTTTCTTCGTCTTCGTCCCTTTTTGTCTTTTGTTCTAATGGCCCATCTCGAGGGTTTTAGCACCGTCACGACCTCCGTTTTACAACGGAGATGACTTCGTTATTGGAAGGGTCGGATGGAATGCTTTCTCAAAACCCAAATCGAGATGTGGATCATAATCCAAACGGGTTTCACACTTCCGACTAATGAAGTGGGTGACTCCTTGGATTATGATCAATGGACCATTGCGACAACACGACAAGTCGAAGCCGACGCCAAGGCAACACAAATCCTCCAATGCGACTTGTCCAAGGAGGAGTTAAATCGCGTCGGCCCCTTCATTAGCGAAGGACCTTTGGACAAACGAGTTACCGAAGGATCGGATCAAGATAAGGTTTGCATGATTTGTTGTTCAATAAATTGTACACACTAAAAATGCAGGAACACGAGTCCGCGACGCAACTCCACGCCCGTGTCCAAGACATAGTCAACAACCTACACACAATCGGGCAAAAGGTCGAAAACCGCGACCTTATAAGGTATGTTCTAAACTCTTTTCCGAGGACTACCTTGTGGGCATCCATGGTCGATGCCTACAAGGTCTCCAAGGACCTTTCTAAACTTAGATTAGATGAACTCTTTTGATTTTGAATTACATGAGCAGTCCAACTCGGAACCCAGAGAGTATAGCCTTGTTTGCGGAGTTCAAAGAAGAAGAAAATCGCAAGCAAGCCACCACCAACCGAGGAGGAAGATGAGTCAAGAAGAAGTTGACCGGAATTGTTGAACTCATGAACCTAGCTCGAAGGATAGCCAAGGGACGAAAGCGAACCACAACTCGACCCAACCAAGGTAAGCCTAAAAGTTCTAATATTAGGTGTTATGAGTGTAACAGGTTTGGACATATAAAGTCCGAGTGCCCCAAGCTCAACCACCAAGCACCTAAGCACAAGAAGGCCCTCAATGCGACATGGGAAGAAGCGTCATCCGAAGAAGACGAAGACCACGTCTTCATGGCGAAATCGATTGAGTCCGACACGGAGACCGAACCTGAACTTGAGTCAGAACCTGAGGATGACTCGGACTACGAAGCTACCTTCAAGTCAAGCCACGGATACGCATCCGGTTCAAAAGATACCCTTAAGGTGAGTCGAACCTTATTTAATACTTTACATAATACAGTTAGGTTTTTGTCTAGGAAGTTAGCTAAGTCTGAGTCCAAGGTCGAGACCCTGGTTGAGGAAGTTAAACTCCTCAAACATGAGGTATCCCTAACCTCTTCGACTAGTCGAGTTCAAGAGAAGGACTCAACTCGGGTTAAAAAACTCGAAGTTGAGAACTCACTCTTGAAAAGTCAAGTCGAAGATCTTAGGAATACGTTGGAAAGGTTTACTTTGGGATCCAAAGGACTTGACCTCCTACTTGGATCGCAAAGGGCCGTGTACAACAAGGTCGGACTAGGGTTTAGCTCAAACACGACCAATAAGTCGTATATGTCAATCGTAAGTAGACATAAAAAATGTGTCCAAGCATGGGTCCCTAAGACCACTTTGATTTTAACTCTAGGATCCAACTCGTACTGGGTTCCCAAGGACCAAATCCACTATGTGGATAGACCAAATCCACTATGTGGATAGACCGAACCGATTCAACGATCTAGGGGAAGCCAGTACAAAACATGTTTGTGTTTTAACTTAGAAATTGCATGCTTATTTTTTTTTGTTTTTTTTTCTCTTTCGTGAACTCACTTAGAACACGTAAATAACCAACTAAAATCCTTCGAAAAGATTGAGCCTCGGGGAGCCTCTTTTCAAAAATAACTAGTTAGACAAGGAAATAATTTTAGGTTAGTCAAGTCATCATTTTCTTGAAAATGGCTTTGTCTAAGGAAGTGGTCGATGATCCGATAAAAGAAGGCCCCTGTGCCTCGCCACGACCTGGAAGCCATGATCTTGAAAAGGTAAACTTGACAAGCCTAGGGTCAAATCCAAATCTAACATTACTTAAACATAAATGCACTTAATCAACTTAATTGGAAGTCATCTCACAAAGAACACATAAGTATAACATGCTTGATCATATAGACTCCGGTGAGATGACTTAGGTTTAACAACTTACAACCAATTTTTTTTTTAAAAAAAATATAATAATCTAACATCCAATCCAACCACCTTGTGTGTAGGATCAATGGATGTTAGATAGGCTGCTCGAGCACATGGCCGGGATCAACTCAAATTCACGAAGCTTCGATTCAAACGACAAGGATCGGTAGCCTTTGGGAATAACGGCAAGCTCAAAATCATCAAATCAGGTGATATCGAGCTTAACTCGAATTTTATTATTAAAAATGTATTACTTGTAGAGAATTTTGAATATAACCTGCTTAGCGTAAGCCAATTATGTGACAATAATTATAAGGTCGTATTTTTAGAAAATGAATGTGTAATTAAAACAAATAAAACAGCTAAAACAATACTCAAAGGAACTAGGACAAATAACATTTATACAATTAACTTAATCAAATCCTCAGCCAAATGTCTTATGACACGGGAAGAGGAATCATGGTTAATGGCACGACGACTCGGTCACTGCACCCAAGACTCGTCCAAGATGAGTCGAGTGGCCTAGTCGGAGGCTTACCCAACCTTAACAATTTGGTTAATAAAATCTAATGCTTGTCAACAAGGAAAATAACCTAGGACACAACACAAGTTAACTAACTAGAGCAGACCTCAAGTGTACTTGAGCTCACATATGGATCTATTGATTCACATGGAGCCAAGTCACTCAATAAAAGTCAATATTGCTTAGTCATAATTGACAACTACTCCAGTTTACTCAGGTTCATCAAACATAAAAATGATACCTAGATCAATTAATCAATTTATTCAAATTAATCGAGAATCAAAAAAACCTTAAGGTTAAAAGAATTAGAAGCGATCATGGTGGTGAATTCGAAAATCAAAGGTTCACCGACTTCTGTAACCTAAACGGATACCACCATGAATTCTCTTGCCCTAGGACCCCTCAACAAATGGCCTAGTGGAGCGGAAAAACCGAACTCTACAAGAAGCCGCTAGGACCATGTTGAACGAATATGACCTACGATAGGTTTTGGCGGCGTAGTACGGCATGCTATGTCAAAATAGAATCCTTATGGTAAAGAGGCACCTTAAGACCTCATACGAGATTTATCACGATAAAATACCTAACATCAAGTACTTTAGGGTATTTGGGTGTAAGGTACATATCCTAAACACTAAGGATTACCTAGGGAAATTTACATCAAAAACCACGACCTGAATCTTTCTAGGATACTAGACTCCAAGTAGAGCTTATAGAGTATATAACCACTACACCCTTAGAGTCGAGTAGACAATCAATGTAGTATTTGATGAAGGACATGAACCTACAAAACCCCGGCAACCCCAATTAGCGAGCGATTCGATTCATACTAGACCTAACTCGATCCGAGATCGGGTCTAGTGTTAATCCTAACCTAAGTCAACCAAGTCACTCTATTGATCAAGTGATAGATGACTCCAACCAAACTAATGTTCAACCAAGTCACCCCATTGATCAAGCATTAGGTGACACAAACCCAACCCAATCTAGGATTCAGACTAACCACCCTATCGATCAACTGATAGGAGATCCTAATCTAGGAGTTCGAACTAGAGCATCCTATAGGAACCTTAGTCAAATTTCCTTAATTTCAAAGATAGAACCCAAATCAATTGAACAAGCTCTTCTTGATCCCGATTGGATTATTGCAATGCAAGAAGAGCTAGCTCAATTTACTAGGACTGAAGTGTGGGAATTAGTACCACCACCTAAAGACAAAACGATAATTGGAACAAGGTGGGTGTTTCGAAATAAGCTTGATGATAAAGGTGAAGTAGTTAGAAACAAGGCTAGGTTAGTCGCCAAAGGGTTTAGTCAAGTCGAAGGCTTAGATTACGACGAAACCTATGCCCCAGTAGCTAGACTCGAATCCATTCGAATGTTGCTAGCTTATGCCGCACATCGAGGATTTAAGCTGTTTCAAATGGATGTTAAGTCGGCATTCTTAAATGGATACATTAAAGAAGAAGTTTATGTTAGCCAACCCCCCGGATTCGAAAATCTAGATAAACCCGACCATGTTCTAAAACTTAAGAAAGCTCTCTATGGACTTAAACAAGCTCCTCGAGCTTGGTACGAGAGACTTTCAATCCATCTTAAGTCAAAAGGGTTTAACCAAGGCTTAGTTGACCCAACTCTCTTCGTAAAAACCTTAGGTAAAGAAATATTCATAGCTCAAATTTACGTAGACGATATAATTTTTGGAACCTCTAACTCAGCCTTACTAAACGAGTTCGTTTCACTCATGCAAAGTGAGTTTGAAATGAACTTGGTAGGCGAGTTAAGTTTCTTTTTAGGTCTACAAATTAAACAAACTAAGGATGGTATATACCTATATCAACAAAAATACACTAAGGAGTTAATTAAAAGATTTGGAATGCAAGACGCTAAGATAATAAACACCCCAATGGCGATTAATGTTAACATAGAGAAGACCTAGAAAGTAAGTCCATTGACTTAAAGTACTATAGAGCGCGATAGAAGTCTCCTATACTTAAGCTATGAGTCGACCGACATCCTATTCATGATGAGTATGTGCGCTGTGTTTCAAACCTGTGTTAAGGAGTCTCACCTAACCCTAGTTAAGCGTATCCTTAGATATCTTAAGGGTACACTTAACGTTGGTATTTGGTACCCTAGATCTACGGAGTTCGAACTAATCGGCTACTCTGATTCGGATTATGCCGGTAGTAAACTCGATAGAAAGAGCACGAGTGGTTGTTGTCAACTACTCGGCTCAAGTCTAGTGAGTTGGTGCAGTAGGAAGCAACATTGTGTTGCCTTATCTACCACCGAAGTCGAATACGTTGCGATGGGTGAGTGTGTAACTCAGCTTCTTTGGATGAAGTACACTCTCCGAGACTTTAGGTTGGACTTCACCAAAACTAAAATTTTTGTAGACAACATAAGTTTGATAAATCTAACTAAGAACCCTATATGCCATTCAAGGACAAAGCATATAGAGGTAAAACACCATTTCATTTGAGAACATGTAGCCAACGGCTCCATACAACTCGAATATGTTGACTCGAAGTCTAACCTAGCAGACATATTTACTAAACCACTACCCGAAGCCGAATTTAGTCTCTTGAGACGAAGATTAGGCATGTGCGTAATAGAATAGGAACTTGCAAATTATATTTTCTTACTACTATTTCTTATTTTTTTTTTCATGGAACTAGTATAGGACATACCTTAGATATCATGCACCTATAGATTTAAGGACCCAATACATCTCACAACACATAGGACTAATGTGTTTGTGTACTTAGCCACGTAGATGGGCGTGAGATGTTAGGACCTTACTCCTGGTTCCAGATGTAGAGCTAGTGCATCGCTATGAACCACGGAGTATAATCATACATACTAACTGACTCTGACCAAGACTGGTTGATCCTTCATATCAATCAAGCCAAATATGAGTCGAACATTTTATAGATGAACTTATTTTCAGTATATAATTTTTAAAAATAAAAATGTGGAACATGCTTGGACTTTAAATTTAACATTTATTTTGTTTTCCACACACCCCTTACTCTTTTCGATATACGGCAAAAGGGGGAGAAAAAGGAGAAAAAGGACAAAAGTTAAGGGGTCAAAAAAAATTTTTTGATAACTTAACTCTTACTTCATAATTAAACCAAAAGTTAACTTTAAGTTTTGAAAACTTATTTAACTTTTAACAAAAGGCCAAGGTTAAGAAATCATTTGGTTTCTTAACTTAAAACTTATTTTAAACACTATGGCCAATATTAAGTAATTTCGATTACTTAATTCTTTTTCTTAGTAGCACATATCAAGGGGGAGAGTTAAAACCCTTTCTCAAGTACTCACCCTCGGTCAAGGGGGAGGATTCCTCAAGGGGGAGCACTTGAAAAAGAATTTTTATATACTCCTACTCATTCATGCATAATCTCATACTTATTTTTGTCTTAACTTTGTATGTGGGTTTGTCATAAATCAAAAAAGGGGGAGATTGTTGGTGCAGTGGGCACCTAAGTCGAACCTAAGTTTTGATTATAGCAAACGATATAAAGTTAAGCTTATATTGTTATCTCACCAGCTAAATCAAGTGTACAGAAAAGTCTCAATGCTGGAGCTGAAGGCTAGCGACACCCGGAGGAAGCCGCGGTGGTCGGGCGACACTCGAGTTACTTCGGAGGGAGCCGAAGGAATCGAATGGAAGGTCGGAAGCAAAAGTGACACGTAAGTATCGAGGTAAGCTTGTGTGTGCGAGCGTAAGTGAGGTCGTATCCTCTTTACGGGGATGATCTTAGGCGACGATCCGACCCAAGACTTCCCATGAAAGGTCTATGTTGAGATCGGACGGCAAGTGGCCGTCGAATCCACTTATATTTTGAGCTAACTCTTTATTGTAGTCAAAAATCCTGGCCATCAATTCAACCGGCCAGTTCAACCAGTGGTCAAAAATCAGCCTCGAGGAGTCAAGCTTTATCACCATTTTTCAAGGAGTTTTGTGCCCATTTGTGATTGGTTGAAGACCCATTCGTTGAGGGGCTTAAAGGCTATAAAAGGAGGGCCAAACCTAGGGTTTCATCCTAAATTCTAAGTGCTCAAAAGCCTCCGTTACGCTGCAACTCTCCGACGACTCTACAACAACGAAGTGCTGCCAACAACCCTAGCCTAAAGTTTCTTTTGTTTAGTTGTTGGTATAATCTTAATTTGTTATTGCTTTCAATATTGCAATTCTTTTTAATCGAGGCTTTTCGTTGCATTTTACTTTAATAGAAGAGAGGGTTTGTCTCTCTATCTTTTTGCTTCGAAGGCTTTTGTAATCGTAAAACTCCTACCTCCAACGAGGAGGAGTGTTTTAGTGAATTGCCCTCCGTACACGGTCTAGGACCGTTAGGGCCTTGGAGTAGTAGCCGAAGGCTACGAACCAAGTAAAAAAACTATTTGTCTCATTTAGTTTTTATTTACATTTTCGCTGCGTTTAATTGTCTATCGAACGATTTAAAAGAAAAGTTTTTATCGCTATTCACCCCCCCCCTCTAGCGAACCGCATCGATCCAACAACTGTGACATAGTCGTGTGGATTCACACGGTTGGTCATGCCAGGACACACAACCGGTCGTGTGTCCTAGGCACAGCCCAGTTTTTGCCATTTTTCAGCCAGAGCTAGGCACGGCCCATGCCAAATTAGGCACGGTCATGTGAGGCTCTGTATAGTCTGTTTGACTTCGTTTAGGTGCGATATGGGCATGTTAAGTCCAACAAGGTTATAGGAGGTTTCATAACCTCCATTTCGCACCCCCTCTTGGTCTGGTCCAACCAGACATATCCTCTCTCAATGAGAATCTCATTCTCAGACTTGTTTTATATTTCGAGATCACCCATAGTGTGTGTGACCCAATAGGTTCTCGGTTATGTTGGTCATTCATAATTAACCCCTTAATTATGAATAGATCATAAGTGGCGCCTAGTAGTGCATCATGACCCTCAATTAATCGGAAAGTCAAAATTGACTTCAGAACATTTTTTGATCCCTTCAGCAGCTTCAGTTGTTCGTGCCTTGTTCCTTTCACTCATCCTATACCCACTTGGTTCAGGACATGGTCTCTGTGTTCATCCCTACTAAGATGACTACGTCACACCTAACCCAAGTTAATTTCCTTGTCCTGTGGATTCAAGTTACTCCTGTATGTTCCCAAAAAGACCATCTCTTAACATGCTTGCTCTGGCTAGAGACTTCTGAGTAACAATCCTGAAAAGAGACCTAGGGTATACATCTCCTTTATCAGGAGTGGTGAATCCTTTGTGGGCTATTCAAACACCTTCGATCACTTTGGCTTAAACCTAATCATCCCAAAGTTACACCTACTATGTAGATGGTTGCGAAGAAGTCAAAGTACAAGGCGTCATGATCAAGGTGACTTGAATATCTCAAGTCTAAGGAAGCTTGCACTCAAGCTATAATGAGATCTTCAACAACATATAGAACCATATGAAGTCTCATAGCAGGTCACTCTAATGAACTAGTTACCATAACTAGCATCCACATATTCACTCTCAGCATCCCTATGCTTCCATTAAATGAGTACCGAATGCTTGGATAAATCAAGGAGCATAACATGGGCTAGTCTCACAGAATTGATGATGTCCAATCTCATCAATTCATCGACTAGGGATAGTTTCAATACTTGCATATTTACACATGATGAGATACCCACTAATTATGATTCAATCACAATTTCTCTCATGCTATGCATCGTATTGTGGACTTCAGTATATGAGTTTAAGATCCAATCAAATACATAGATAATGTATACTCAAATAGTGAATTTTATTAATAACTTCTAAGGTGATTGCCTTAGGACACCTCTCAATTACATCACTAAGTAAGGCGGTGGAGCTATTGGAGGAGGAGGAGTGGAAGTCGGCGAAGTAGGAGGAGCCATCTGGGGTTGTTGCAGGAGTGCTAGAGGATTAAACAAGTGATTGATGAAGGAGGGGAAAGGAGATCGGAAAGGTCCCCTATGGCCTGGAGCCATTGCATTGATAGGACCCTTGAGGGGTAGTGGTCGGTATGTTGAGGTTGTCGTAGAGCGAGTATCTAAATCGGAATTTTGATTTGCATCACTGCTTATGTGTATAAGATGTCGGGGAGGGGGGATGCCATGGAAGGATAAAGAGTAGAGATGAGGGGTAGGGTACGATAGAACTCAGCTTTTATAAAGGGGTTGGGAAGGAAGAGGAAGCGAAATACCCTATAATCAAAGATGATATCGAGGGGGTTTAAAGAATTAAATTAGGTCGGTGGAAGGGTCAACCTATTTTGGAAAATGAAGAGGAGAAATAGTATCTCGGGAAGTACCTTATGGAAGAGAGATAAAAGTAGGATACATTCAGAATACAAGAATGTTGCATTTGTTATGAGTTGTAAGAGGGTTACTCCTGTTAGCATGATGTATGGAACGGAAGCAGTATTGCTTAGG
Organism: Wurfbainia villosa; assembly: GCA_025175895.1. Lineage (NCBI taxonomy): Eukaryota > Viridiplantae > Streptophyta > Magnoliopsida > Zingiberales > Zingiberaceae > Wurfbainia > Wurfbainia villosa. Next base: position 99,467,520 of record CM045987.1, read on the forward strand.
GAAGTTGGAGTAGAGTCTACCCGAGTGATGACTTATATTCCGAGCGACAATGGAGTGACTCAGCATATGGAGTTAGATTTGATTCAGAAAAAAAGGGATTCTACTTTATATCATGCTGAAAGGTATAGGTCACAAGTGATGAAAGCTTATAATAAAAAGGTAATACCACGTGCTTTTCAGGTAGGTGACTTAGTGCTGAGGAAAGTCTTGCTTGAGGGATGCAAAGGTAAGCTAGGATCCAAATGGGAAGGACCTTTTCATATGGACAGCTGAGCGGGGATTGGAGCTTACTACTTGAAGGACGCTCAAGGAATGGAACATATATCATTTACGTCCTTACTTTAGTAGATGAATGTTGTAGAATTTATGTTTTTGCTCCTTTAGAATAATACAATGTAGGCTAAGTAATATACTGTATTCCAAGTATTGTATTAAATACAAATGATTTCATTTCCTCAGTATTGGATGAGAAAGGAAAAGATAGTAAATCAGGTGGGGTGCGGTCAATGGTATTACCTAAGTCTAAAAAATTGGTGGAGTACCCAAGAGGAGGATAGTCTGCTGCTTGAAATTGATTGACGCAATCTTGGAAGCCCCATTGAAGAAAAGCAAAGTCGCGATCTAAGAACATGTCGTTGAGGGCAACAGAAGTCCCAAATGTTTCTTGTATAATGCTTGTTCCTTCCTTAGAGGGTGGTCCAGTTCTTAAAATGTCTAAAGTATTCTGTAAGTAGGTTGTTTGAAAATGGAGGGTTGAAAGTTCTGCTCGGTCAGCTTGAGCCTTTATATAGGAGCCTTGGAGTTCTCTCTCAAGCCTTTGATAAGAATGTTGTAGTGATAACTCGCAGACATGACATTCCTATAATTCTTTCTTTAGGGTAGTAGTATATTGGATCCATTGGTTGTTTAGATGAGTTATGCTTGTTAGGGTCTGCCAGGTCAGATGTTAGTATCAATCAAAACTGTTGGTGCAGTAGGCACCTAAGTCAAACCTGAGTTTTGATTTTAGCAAACGATACAAAGTTAAGCTCATGTTGTTATCTCACGAGCTGAATCGAGTGTGCAGAAGATTGCTATAGCTGGAGCTGAAGGCTAGCGACACCCGGAGGAAGCCGCGGTGGTCGGGCGACACTCGAGTGACTTCGGAGGGAGCCGAAGGAATCGAGTGGAAGGCCGGAAGCAAAAGCGACATGGTAAGTATCGAGGTAAGCTCGTGTGTGCGAGCGTAAGTGAGGTCGTATCCTCCTTACGGGGATGGTCTTAAGCATAGATCCGACCAAAGACATCCCATCGATGGTCTAGGTCGAGATCGGACGGTCGAAGGCCATTGAAATAATGTTTTCTTTAAGCTAACTTTGCCTTGCAGTAAGCATCAGTCGACTGCCAGCTTGGAGGACTCGATCGTCGATCCGGGAGGTCCAGAGAATCGATCGATGTCGCCATCACGATCGTGATGATGGCCATCAGTCGACTGATGGTCAATGATCAGATTCGAGGAGTCAAGGCTTATCACCCCATTTCAAGGAGATTGGTGCTCAATTGTGATTGGCTAGGGTTTCTCTCGAAAAGGGGCTCAAAGGCTATAAAAGGAGGGCCAAACCTAGGGTTTTCATTATCATTCAAAAGCTTCCAAAAGCCTCCGCCAAGCTACAACTTTTCGACCACGAAGTGCTTTCTCTCCGACGTCTAGGTCTTAAATTCTCTCTTATTGTAACGTCGGTTTTTAGTTAAGTTCATTTCTTTTCGGAGCTTTTATCGTATACGAGGAGAGGGGGAGTGTCCCTCTACCTCAAGCTTTTTCCTTCTTGTATCGATTAACTCCTACCTCCAACGAGGAGTTCCTTTAGTGCTTTTGCCCTCCGTACGTGGTCAAGGATCACTAGGGCCTTGGAGTAGTAGCCGAAGGCTACGAACCAAGTAAAACTTCATTGTCTCCTTTTACTTTACATTTCCACTACAATTAATTATCTCTCGAGTTTTAACGAACGAAAAGAAAAGGAAATGGTTTTTCGCTATTCACCCCCCCCCCCCTCTAGCGAACCGCATCGATCCAACAAAAACTAATAAAAAAAGTAATGTACTGATCTTGTTAATGTGGATAAAAGGGAATCTGGTAAATCTTAGACTAGGGGAGAAGGAGGGGGATTTTGTGTGATTTGGCAAGAAGGGGGAGGTTGGAGGGAAGGTGTGGATTTACGAGGGGCAATAGTGCTAGAAGCCTGTAATAAAAGTGATTCTAGAAAAGGAAAAAGTAAGTAAGAGTTCATATAAGTTATGTAGATACACAGGAGTAAAAAAAAGAGGAAAATTTATTACCGAGCATATCAGTCGACTGTAGGGGTAGTTTAGCATGATGGAGGTTAGTGTTGCTTTTGTGAGTAGCTGATTTATGTTGAATTGTTCTTCTGATAATGACAAGGTAATCAATTGATAATCAAGGTTATCTTGGTAATGGCCTAGGGAAGGACGAGGTGGGAGAGTAGTTAGCCAATTGGGTGAAAAAGGAAACGAAGATGAAGAATTCACAAAGTAGTGCTCTTTCCATCCCTTGTGAGAAGAGGGGATGCCAGTAAAAAATTGAAAATTTGACCAAGCTTGAAAATAGAAGATGCCTATTTCTATTGATTTAATTTGGAAAAAATAGTGAAATAAAAAAGTTGATGGGGTTACTGACAAGTATGATGTGAAAAAGTAAAAAACCTGACATAAAGCGAAAAGAGTTAGGACTTAGTTGATTTAGGAGAATGGAAAAATATTCGAATATCTATAAAAAAAAAAGGATGAATAGGGAAATATAATCTGGCTTCTGTTTGCTCTAAGAAAAAGGCCTTTGTTCGTTTGGGAGGGGAGTGAGGGCATTCGGTAGAAGTGGCTGGGATTATGTGAAAACCTAGAGGAAGCTGTAATCGGGAAGATAGGGATTTGTACTGTTCTCCTGTCACCTTCGAACGGGTAGATGTAAACCAGGGATGAGGAATTTGGGTGGTAGGATACATTTTCTTGAGAGTATAGAGTGAAGAGTAGTGAGGATGATCTCTGTATATATAGAGAAAAAAGGGGGGAAAGGAGGGAAGTAATAACTTTTCCCGCTTATTCTTAGGAAGAGTGGGGTTGTTGAATCAGATCAAATTAGTTTGTTAGGATAAAAATAATGGGTAAATAAGGAACCCATTTTTCTGTTAAGGTAATCATGGGGTGTATAAGATTGTTCAAATTTTGTTATGGGTCATGTGAAAGATACGATATAAAGATAAAAAATGGGTTTCTGTAGAATTTTTTTTAGAGTATTAATGGCACAGATTTGAAAACAAACATTCATTATACAATTAGGTAATATGAAATGTCATGGAATCAGTTACATTGAATATGCACAGCACAAATTCAGAAATGATAATTTAGAATCAAAATTAGACATCTATTGCAAAATATTAAGTATTCAATACAAGTACTTATTCATTACAAGAATAAGGGTTACAGTCTCATGATTCTGAGGTTGTGGCCAACTTAGTATTAAAGGCCTCTGGAGGAAATTGAGCAAAAGCAACCCCTATATCTAAGAGGATCTCGGGTTCTTTTGAGGAGAGGAGGCCTTTGTCGTTGGCTGCCTACAAAACCCCTTCAAATCCCCTCTGGAAGTACCTTCCATGTTTAGTCGCCATGTTAGTTAAGAGTTTGGATTCTTGGGCTGACCAACATTCTGCCTCAGTTTTTACGTATTGCTATGTGATTTTTATTAGTACTCGACGAAGTTACATTCGTTGGCAACTTCTAATATTCTATGGAAGTGTTGTATCAATATGGAAAAATGGAAATGAAATTCAACCATACTGTTATCAGTTCTCTCTTTTAGGGCATTGAAGGCATCGATGAAGTCTTCTAAAGGCTGAAAACACTGGCTCGATTGGAAGAGCCAGTGTTTCTCCTTTTGTTCCAGTTTTTGAATTTTTGCTTGTGATGATGCTGCTTGTTGTGTAGAGGACTCTATTTGTTCTTGGAGCAGCCTGATAGTGGTGTCCTTGTCAGAGTTTTCCCATTGCGTCTTACGCAAATCATGCCCATGTTGGATGGAGGTTTTTTCTTTCTCTGATAGTAATTGGACTCTCTCAGCAATCAAGACTTTTACTTGGAATTGCAGTTCTTGCAGTTGTTGTTATAATGCCTTTTCTTTCTCAGCTCAGTTGGGAGATGCAGGAGGATTGGTCTGCAATCCCTTTGAAGAAATGGAAGCTTCAGTAGGATTGGTTTGAAGACCCTTGGTAGAAGTTGGGGGTGCAGTGGGTCTGATAAGAGGCTGAGGTATTTCTGTATGTTTCAGAGAAGCCTGAGACTGTGAAATTTGATATTTGGTGTACTATTGATTAAAGTTATGAAGCTTGGAAGTTCTCTGCAAAATAAAAAAAGTAAAAGTGAAAGGATAAATTTATTTGTGCAGTAAAGTAAGTTAGTAAAAGAGGAAAAAATTTACCATTTGGAGGCTCTGCTGGAGCTCTTGTAAAAATAAGGGAATGTCAGAGTTGGTAAAGAGGGGGGCAGTTTGTGGTAGAGTAGGATCTGGGGCAGGAATTGGAGTTTCAGAGGAAAGTAAAGATGCAGGAGGTATATATAGGAAGAGAAGTAGGGCTCAATGGAGACATAGGGAGTTCTCGAGAAAAGGGGGATGGCTAGTGTAGGCATCTGATACGACCTGTACCAGAAGATCAAGAGGGGAGGATGTGGTGAATTTAGGAGCTATGGGGCTCGAGGGAGGTAAGGGTTGTTGATGTCTGGTAGGAAAGAAGGAGGCTAAAGGAAGAGCATCGGTAGAAGGTGGAGAGGGGGATAAAAAAAGGTCAATGGGATCATTGGAAGGATCAGAAAGTGGATTGTGAGTAAGTGTGTCAGAGGGAGCTAATTCTGAGGGAAGAAGTGAAGAGGTGGGCTCTGTAGAAAGTAAGATGCTAAAAGGAGGAAAAGGATTTTGGATTGGTTCGAGTGGAGGAGGAAGCAGAGTAGGATCTATTAGGGTGAGGGAGAGTTTCCCTAGTCCTACAAGAGTTATTTGTGGGAGTTCGGAGAAGGAGTTATTTGTTATTAGTGAGTGTGTGTGCATCACTAGAGCTCTTTAGAGCTTGATCCGTGGAGTATGAACCGTTCGGTTCCGAACCACATTATATTCTTGCGTTTGTGTGTTTGTGCTTTCATTATTGCTTTATTATCTTTGTTTCCGCTGCGCTAACGAAAATTGTAGACAAGCACGTGAACGATTTCCTTCGACGTATAGCACGACGCTATTCACCCCTCCCCCTCTAGCGTTCCAACGATCCCCTACACCTATGATGTAGAGGTGTAAATAATTCTTTGTGAAGTATTCTCAAGAACTGAATAAATGTAATTAAAATAGGCAGCAGTAGGGAAATGAGTAATTACTGATCAAGAGGGTCCTAGGCTGGAAGTGGAGGTGGTAGTTGCTTCGATTCTTTTTCTTTTCTTCTGCTGTTTTTTGCCAAGGTTCTGGCAATAGCAGTGTGCATCATGTCTTCTGCAAAAATCAAAATATTAGTGTACATTTGAAGATAAAAGCAATAAGTATATAGTATTTACCTATGGGATGGGCTTCGACTGAGGGGATAGAAGACAACCCGTAATAAGACAATATAGGTTCTTGCATAATTTCAGAAATGCCAAAATGTTTATTTTTCAGTAGATGTTCGATGGACGAAAAGTTGACATAGGATTTGATGGTTTTCAGCTCGGGGAGTTGGTGAAGAGCAGTCCTCCAGGTTAAAGAGAATTAGAGGACAGGGTCTAAAGGGACATAGAAATACAAATCTTTCTAGCCCTTGTGGGAGGTTGGCATGTCAGTGAGAAATTGGTAGTCTTAGTGTGCCATAAAGTAAAACACGCCAGTGTCAGCCATTTTTGAGTTGGTAGAAGCAATGGAAGACATGAGGAGTTTGGGGGATGTTAAGGTGTTTGAAAATGATTAGGGTTCCGATGAGTATACGAATGGAGTTAGGTGTTAATTGGTTAATGGGGATGCCATAATATACCAAGATGTCGAAGAGAGGTTTCGGGACAGGAAGACGGAGGCCTCCTTCGAGTTGGCCAGTGAAGAGAGTGTTTGTCACACCCCGAGAGTATGCCGAACCGAAAATCAAACGAACGGTATCTCCCCTATACGTGGCAACATATCCTGTTAATACAAGACCCTTGGGCCCATAATAAACATAACATATAAATGTAAATACAACAAATACACAAAACACAACGGAACTAACACATATACAATACAAACCACACTCCATGCATACTGGTATGACTAACACCAAATTAAGAAACACTGTAACAAAACCAAAAAAGAAAGGTACAACATCAACAGCGTCCAACACTACAAAATATCGCATAAAACCAAGTACATATCGAGAAGTACACGGAATACTCAAAAAGTCGGGACCCTCGGGGTTGAGATGAGATGATGTCAGCCAGCAGTGCTCCAAGTCCATCACGAAGTCGGCTACCTGTTACCTGGGCGACAGAAAAACCCAGGGTCCGTGGTGGTGAGTATAACTCAGCGGTAATATGAGTGAACATGCATATATCCAATATCACATGTAATTCAACAGTATAACCTAGAGGTACAACAGGTATACCAGTATAACAAACATATACATGCATATACCGTCTAACCAGATAAACAACGTAACATATAGACATACCTGAAAGTCCGCTACGCTACTCTGATCCAACCTGAGCATATATCCACAATATATAACATGAAGAGTAATATTAACTCTCACTATAATCATGATACAGGTCAAAGGTATCTAATGGTCTGACCAACAAGTATTCAGGTATCCGACACAACCGTATAACAAATGCGAGTAGCATGTATGAAGATGATGTACAACCAAATGCAGCAAGCATAGTACAATCATATGCAACATCACAATAAGCATATATATATAGACAACATCTATATATATACTAATCACAATCATTCATATATATATATATATATATATATATGGCAATATGCAAAATGTCATAAGATACGGCAATGCAGCATGCATGGTCATGCCTGCGCACCCCTACTCGCTACCACAACCCCAGTGTGGCCTAGGTGGCACGACATGATAACTATCCCAACTCAACACCAACCACTGCTCTAGAGTGGCCGAGTGGGTTGTATGATCGAGTAGCATATGAGCGTAAAGAGCTCGCTACACAACGGGGGTCCATGTTGCTGGCCACTCCGACTAACACTACCTATGAGTGGTCGAGTGCCACGCACCCAGGACAACTGCACGCAACTCCAACTACCACCTGTTGGGAGATCGATTGACTGACTAGAGGGGGGTGAATAGCCCTCGTTCGTTTGATGTCGGACTTTGCTCATTTTCGTTGCGTTGCTTGTCTACGATTGTTGTTAGCGCAGCGGAAATAATAGAAACAATAATAATACTAACAACAACACAAGCACATGCAATACACACGATATACGTGGTTCGGAACCGAATGGTTCCTACTCCACGGGCGAGCTCCTCGAGCTCTAGTTATGCTCACGGCACTAACTCAAACTCCTTCTCGACAACACGTCGGAGGTGGAGAAACCTCTCACAAGCAATTACAAAGTAATATAGAAATACAAACAAGAATACAAATACAATACAAAAGAAACTCTTTTCACCGATTGCTTTTGATCACTTGTTTGTTGCTTGCTTTGGTTGGCTCTTGAAGGACCGAATGCAGCAATTCCTCCAATAGCTCCCTTAAAGTCTTGGCGAAATCCTCAAACTCGAGCTCCATTTATATCCTGTGATCAAGTTGTTGCCCATCACCGATCGATCGCGACCATCACGATCGATCTTGTTGTTGTCTCACAACCGGATCCACGCTGGCAAAGTTCCAACGGATCACACATCACCGACCGATGGCACCCATCACCGATCGATCTTCCATCACGAGTGCCCACCGAGTCGACTCCATTCTCAGTAGCAGTGTCATCACCGATCACATCCCTCGGCGATCGGCTGCCGACATCACCGATCATTGCGATCCATGGCATCGGATCGATCCAACCAATCTTGGTTCAGTCGAACACTGGTCGAACCTATACGACCTAGAGCAGTCGACTGGCACCGATGCCAGTCGACTGATGTCGGCTAAAACCTCAAACATAACGATGTTTGAGCCTCCGACACTCAGTCTTAGCCACTTGGCCAAGTCCACCTTATCCCTCATGGAGTTCCCCACCGAAGCTCTCTTCCCTCGGCCTACGTCCCTCGGATGCGCCAAGCGCACGGCTTCACAACGTCATCCTTCGCGTCTCATGCCCTAGAAGTATGCTTCCCTTTGGGCTCACTCCATTCGCTCCCCGTCCGACGGTCCCTCGGATGCACCAAGCGCACGGCTTCGTAATGCCATCCTTCACCGACTCAAGGACCCCGAGCCTAGTGAACTTACCAAGTCCTCAAGACTTCCCATATGCACCAAGCGCACGGCTTTGCAATGCATCTCTCACCAAACACCAAGCGCACGGCTTCACAATGCTTTGGATTTCTCATGCCAAGCACCAAGCGCACGGCTTCGCAATGCTTTGGACTTTCCATGCCAACCCCATGTTGGACTTTCCCACACCAAGCTCCATCTTGGATTTTCCATGCCAACTCCATGTTGGTCTTTCCCATGACAATCTCATGTCATGAGTTTTGTCTATTATCAAAATACTATCAGGGTACTGCTCGAGTCAAACTCGAGTCAACCTGGGACGATTGCACCGACAATCTCTCAACAATCTCCCCCTTTTTGATGATTGACAAAACTACCATCTCAAGTCTACCAATTCTCCCATATTGGCAATTCTCATATCCCAATGAGAATTCCAACAAACCCTAATTGGTAACTTGGTAACTTCTCCCCCTTTTTGACATTACATCAAAAAAGTCCTCTCCAAGGGTATGAATGTCTCATATCCCAATGAGATCTTACAATCTCTCCCTTGGAGGAACACATGCCTACCATCTTTCTAGTGATCCCATATCACTTAAAGAGAGACAACCCAATTTTCCTCCCATGAGGAAATACACATCCATCTTCCCATGATGGATACCTCCCCCTAGAGGCTTGCTCCCCCTTGACCATTGCACCAACAATGTCCTTGGAGAGTCCCTAAGCCAATAGGAACATTAACCAAATCACAATTAAGGCAAAGTTCAACAATGAACTCTCATCCACCTTAAAATTGATACTCACCCTCAACCCAACTCCTAATCCATATCCAATGGATTTCCATCCTCTTTAATGCTCTCCCAAGCATATCCTAGGGTTAGGAGTGGTTAGGAACCAACACATGGCTAAACATGGGCCTAACTATCAAGTTTACCAATCGATCGATTTCTTACCATCGATCGCCATTACATGCATGATCGATAATCGCATCGATTTTGATTTAAATTGGATTTTCGAAATCCATAAGTAAATATACATAAGTTTAAAAATCGTGAAATTTCATATGCATATTACTTATCCTAAACACTATGGGTGAAAAATATTGGAAAATTATTTTACCCATTAAATTAGGAGATTGATACAAAGTTCAAAACTTTAGAAAAGCTTCAATAATAAGCCTTCTTTGTATCATCCCATTCAATGGTGATAGCTATCAAAAGATAGGCTTCACCAAGGTTTTTCAAAATGTTTTCAAAACCTTTATTTTCATTTTCCTAAACATCTCACCAATATCTAGATGTGTAAAACACATTCAAGGCAAATTTCTAGTGAGATGTGGGTTTTTTGTTCTTTAAATGGTCTCATGCATATTTCTAGGCAATATTATTTGATTCCCATCAAATCATGCCATAGTCCTTAATTTCATTTTAATTTATGCATAGTGATGATTATGGCATAATTATGATATAGATAGAGACATATGCCAAAATCATGATGTCATGGCATGTGAATGAAAATTAAGCATACATGACATACAAATATAAATCTAAACATTATCATGACATTTTTATAAAAAGAAATAAGAATGATGTCATGACATGGCAAGGCAAACAAATCATGGCAATTAAAATATACTAAGGTATAGAATACCTAAGTGTTAAAATCAATTTGCCATTTCTAGGAATTAAATCCATTTTGCCTTAATGCCATTCATTTTCCTAGTGTGCCAAAAACCCAAAATGGCACACCAATACCTCTAAGACCTAATTGTGCCAATTTAAATCATTTTAAACTTCTCAAGCATATTGGCACATCCTAATGTGTCAACTCTTCTATGGTTAGGTTAACTACCCATCCATTTAGGGTTGACACACCCTAACCCATTTAGCGTGAATCGATCACGCTTTTAGGAATCCAATACCTATTGGAGCTCCTTGGGTTAACAAGGTATTCCCTAGGGATAACTTCCCTAGATACCTTCCTAATGGCCCTTTTAGGCTTTGAAGTCATAGTCTTTTGGGTCTTTCCTAGGTCAACTCTAGAGGTGACTCCTCCATTGACCTTCTTAGTGGCTACATTTGATTTCTTTGAGGTGTTAGCCACTAAACACATACCATGGCTAGACTTAGGAATGACTTCCCTATTAGCCTTGGTTTTACTAGACCTAGATGTGGTTCCATAATTAAATGGAATATTATGGTAGGACATAGGTTTGTGACCCAAACCCTTCTTGCCCTTAGATACTTCTTGTCTTCTAGGTCTTGACTTTTGAGAATTTGACCCCTTAACCGAATTTGATATTATTGCTAGGGTCTTTTCCAATTTTTCTAGCCTTGACCTCAAGGCTTGGTTCTCCACCTCTAATTTCCTCAATTTTGAATTTTCATTAGATTTTTGAGGAATGTTCTTCTTCTTAGGCATGTGCCTACCCTTCTTAGGGTTAATGCCTAGATGGTTTTCAACTCTCCTAATGGACTCTTTTGGTAAAATAGGTCTTGTGTTTTGAGTCCTAGGTTTAACCTTAGTTAGTTCCACATGCTTGGCACCTAGGCAAACATATTTATTTCTCCTAGCATGCTTTTCATTTATAATTGCAAGTGAACTAAAATAATTCTTAGCATGCTTTTTAACTTTAGAAATTAAAGGTGCATTAACTAAATTTACCTTAGGGTTAGCTTTAGGAGCTCCTACATGAATTGCACCTTCTTGCCCTTTCTTCCTCCCCTAGGGCATTGGCTTCGTAGTGTCCCTTTTGATTGCATTTGAAGCACACAATGTGCTCTTTGCTCTTGATTTTGGGAACACCGCATCGCTTTGACTTTGGGTTGACTTTTGGTCTTGATGCCTTTTCCTTAGCCAATTTAGGGCATTTGCTCTTATAATTCCCTTTCTCCCTACACTCAAAGCTTATTATATGATTTTTATTTAAAATAATAACACTTGAGTTACCTAGGGAGGTGGTGGAGGCCTCTTCACTTCTTCCGGAGGTAGAAGCTTCATCTTGATCTTTCTCCGGAGTAGAAGCTCTTTCCTCCTCAATGCTAGAGGTGGAAGTCTCCACCAAATCATCCACATTTTCAAAATGGATGATGATTCTTCTTCGATTCTCCTCTACTTGTGCCGATTGGGAATTTTCTTGAATTTCATTATTTTCTTCCATAATTCCTTCGTGATCCCTATAGTCACCCAATCTAGACCAAATAGTGTTAGGTAATAAATCACTAAGCAATTTTATTACCTCAAGATTTGTCTTGAAGTCCTTAATTTGGTCTTGGGTCCACCTTGACTTCTCAATTTGCTTGTTGTTTTTATCCCTAGGCATCTCAAAATCATTTTCTACAATAATCATATAATCAAAATTGGTTTCGAGATATACCTCCATCCGCTTCTCCACCAAGAAAAATCTCCATCAATTTCGTGGATGGATGAAGCCGCCATCTTGTAGTGCTTCGCGTTAGTCCTTGAAGAGCAACCTCGCCTCGATACCACTTGTTGGGAGATCGATTGACCGGCCAGAGGGGGATGAATAGCCCTGCTCGCTTGATGTCGGACTTGCTCATTTTTCAGCGTTGTTTGTCACGCATCGATTGTTAGCGCAGCGGAAATAATGGAAACAATAATAATACTAACAACAACACAAGCACATGCAATACACACGATATACGTGGTTCGAACCGAATGGTTCCTACTCCACCAAGTAGCTCCTCGAGCTCTAGTTATGCTCACGGCACTAACTCAAACTCCTTCTCGACAACACGTCGGAGGTGGAGAAACCTCTCACAAGCAATTACAAAGTAATATAGAAATACAAACAAGAATACAAATACAATACAAAAGAAACTCTTTTCACCGATTGCTTTTGATCACTTGTTTGTTGCTTGCTTTGGTTGGCTCTTGAAGGACTGGAATGCAGCAGTAATTCCCCTCCAATAGCTCCCTTAAAGTCTTGGCGAAATCCTCAAACTCGAGCTCCATTTATATCCTACATCAAGCTGTTTTCGCACCCATCAGTCGACTGATCGTGACCATCAGTCGACTGATCTTGTTGTCGTTGTCTCACAACGGTCGGATCCTCGTTGGCAAAGTTCCAACGGATCACACATCACCGATCGATGGCACCCATCACGATCGATGATCTTCCACCGATCGACTCCATTCTGCGCGCGAGTCGATCACGCCATCCTCGCCGATCATCGCCGACATCACGATCGCTAGTCCATGGCAGTCGACTGATCCAACCAATCTTGGTTCAGTCGAACACTGGTCGAACCTATACGACCTAGAGCAGTCGACTGGCACCGATGCCAGTCGACTGATGTCGGCTAAAGCCTCAAACATAACGATGTTTGAGCCTCCGACACTCAGTCTTAGCCACTTGGCCAAGTCCACCTTATCCCTCATGGAGTTCCCCACCGAAGCTCTCTTCCCTCGGCCTACGTCCCTCGGATGCGCCAAGCGCACGGCTTCGCAACGCCATCCTTCGCGTCTCATGCCCTAGAAGTATGCTTCCCTTTGGGATCACTCCATTCGCTCCCCGTCCGGCGGTCCCTCGGATGCACCAAGCGCACGGCTTCGTAATGCCATCCTTCACCGACTCAAGGACCCCGAGCCTAGTGAACTTACCAAGTCCTCAAGACTTCCCATATGCACCAAGCGCACGGCTTTGCAATGCATCTCTCACCAAGCACCAAGCGCACGGCTTCGCAATGCTTTGGATTTCCCATGCCAAGCACCAAGCGCACGGCTTCGCAATGCTTTGGACTTTCCATGCTAACCCCATTTTGGACTTTCCCACACCAAGCTCCATGCTTGGATTTTCCATGCCAACTCCATGTTGGTCTTTCCCATGACAATCCCATGTCATGAGTTTTGTCTATCATCAAAATACTATCAGGGTACTACTCGAGTCAAACTCGAGTCAACCTGGGACGATTGCACCGACAATCTCTCAACACCACCGTCTATAGTGGTAGAGTGCGGCACAACAAATGCTCTGCCCTCACACCAGTTACTCCTCCATGAGTAACCTGGGAGGCAGGATGACTGACGACCCTCTCAACCACAAGGGAGACTATGTCGTCAGTATGCATGCAAATGATATGAATGCACAGTCACGCATACAGACATCCACCACAGACTCTTTATTCTATAGAGAGTCATATCAATCTGATCAACGCACTCTCTATCCTGCAGAGAGTCATACTCAACTAATCATAACACTCTCTATCCTGTAAAGAGTCGTACTCAACTGATCGACGCACTCTCTATCTTGTAGAGAGTCGTATTCAACTGATCATAAAAGCTAGGACCATCAGTCCGTAGTGACACACTAATCACAATTTACCTGACCATTTACACAACACATGATCGGTAGTAAACAAGCAACATAAGGGTATTGATATCAACCCTACGTTCAGGACCTTACTTACCCACGGATGCCCTTTTTACCCAATTTACAAATTAGGTCATCATCTGTATTCCACTATTTACACATAACTAAACATTTATAGGTTTACTTACATCACATAACTCCTAATCATGATGAGGAAAAATGTGATAACAACAACAGAGCATATAAAGCCATCGGTAAAGTATCAAGCACAAGAAATAATAAGAGTGGAATCAAGGTAATATGATCATATAATATGAACATACATCTAAATCTGTATGCAACAACAACTACCTGACCAGGATAGGAAATTACCCACCTGATATGTTGAATATCCAAATGAATCTCCCCGTTTAAGATTTTATCTCGAATCAACGTCCTATACAAAACATGTATGATCCGATTATGCTGTCAATTCTAATATTAGGATCAAATCCTAATCCTACATCAACTTTATATTTCAATCAACTAACGGAACATCTTCCTCCATTAACTCATAATCAACAACCAATAATAGCCTAGCTATAAATCTAGCATCTCATCAACAACAATTCAAATCAGAACTTACCAAGCTTATCCACGCTTGTATAGCTTCTCCATTCCCTTCGATGAGTCTGATTTGCTCAATCCAGATGAATCGAAGATGAACTCTACATCCTAGTAGTTGTAACATATGGTATACAAATTTTCCATCCACTTTCAATGCTTCAGTTTATCCAAAACATACACCCACTATCGATCTCCAGACTTAAAGGTATATCAATCCCGAATTACCTGTAATCACGTGATATTCAACTCTCCCTTAGATATAGAATTTTTTTCACATCAATAATTCAAAGCAACAGTTGGGTAATCGAGGTTACCAGAAGTCATGTGGCTATCATAAACAAAAAGGGTCAGTTGGTAAGGTTATATGCTTCGAAGATTGTTTGACAACCAACAAAGCAACCGTCGGCAAGAACAAGATCAAGACGAACGGTGTGGCAGCAATCATGAAAGGCATCAATGAATCCATCACTCGGGTGAAACTTGAAAGCGATCTGGATGTCGATGGTTGTCCACACCCGTCGGAGCACCCATAGATCCCTCTATGGATAAAATCGACAGTACCCGACAATGACAAACGACACCAGCCTCGCGACAGATCTGAGACGGCCCGACTATGAGAGTGGAGATCTCTAGGGACGAAATGGCAAAAATAGAGAGCGACATTGCGAGACCAATTTTGCTATAAAACAGAGCTCGCGATGGTCATGAAGACAAATCAGCAGTGGCTTCTATGACTCCTGAGAGAGAATACACAGAAGAGAAAGTGGTCGACGGTGATGGAGCAATGACCGGGCGAAGAAGAGGAGTCGAGCGGCAGGCTTTGTAATGGAGAAATGAAAAAAAAAATGGTTTCCTTTTTTTTTTTTTTAGAAATCGGCCAAATGGTTGAGCTAGCTCAAGTCTAACCCAATCACCTATTTAAGCCTTAATCTTCCTCCGATTCGATCATATGAACTCCATTCAATTCCAAAAAAAATTCTAAAAACTCCTAAAAAATTTCACAAGATTATTTATAAATTATTAAGGAATATTTTATTTTATTTTATTTTTCGGTATTTTATAGTGTTGTTGTCAGTCGAGGGTTGGTGAGGTCATTGATGGGGGTTGGGATGATGGCGGTAAAGCCCTCAGGGATGTATTTGGGTTCGTGGAGGAAGAAGGGATGGTTGAGAGTTAGTCGGCTGGGTGTCGTTTCATATAAGGGGGCTTTAGAAGAAGAAGAGGCCATAGAGGGAGCCTTATCACAGAAAATTTAAAGGTGTCGGGGATGAAGAAAGCTAGGGTTTAGGGTTTCTGATGAATGGCAAAGTTTGAGTTAGCGGTAAGTGTTGACCAAAGCAGGGTCCTTTAAGGAAAAATAAGAAGAAGTGAGTGTGATAAGTGGGTGAAAGGGAAAAAGGAAGTTAAGTGAGGATTTTGGTATTGTTTCTCAGCTTTAATATTTTCTCTGAAAATGTTTCTTTGGTAGGGTTCGGTAATTTTTTCTAAGGCCTTTACGCCTCGTATAAGAGCTTAAGGGCTAAATGACTCTTCTTTTTTTTGCAGGAAGCAGGCAATTTTTTCTAAGGTTTTTTTACGCCTAAGGCATAAGTTTAAAAGTTTAATAATGGTTTCTTTTGCAAGGATTATTAATTTTATCTAAGGCTTTTATGCCTAACACAAGAAGTCAGAAGATGATAAATGTTCTCAAGGCTCTTACGCCTAATATAACAGTTTATGGGCTAGGTAACTACATTCTCCCACGGGGACTATAACGCCAACTATAATGGTAGGTAAAATTTTCTCAAGGCTATACACCTCATATAACAGTCTATGGTTTAGGTACCTACATTCCTCCACGGGAACTATAACGCCAGTTACAATGGTAGGTAAAAGGTTCTCAAGGCTCTCATGCCTCATATAACAGTCTATGGGCTAAGTAGCTACATTCCCCCATGGGGTTTATAACGCTAGCTATAATGGCATATAAGTTGCTAGGCTCTACGCCTAGTGTGAGAGTTTAAGGCCCTGCACCTAATGCGAGAGTTTAAGGTCCTGCGTCTAATGTGACAATTTAAAGCCCTACCCCTAATATGATAATTTCAAGATTTGTGCTCCGAATGACATCTTATGGTTTTATATTTGATATGACAGTCTTTGAATATCAGTGAGTATTTGTAAAATTTCATTCGACTTCGCTCTTTAATTTTACTAAAGAGGGGGAACTTATGATGGGTGCAGGGGTTTTTGGTTAAGGTAGAGGAATTTTTGTTTATTAGTAAGGGCAATTTCAGTAAATACTTGTAAAACTTCATTCATCTTCGCTCTTCAGTTTTACTAAAGAGGGGGAACTTATGATGGGTGCAGGGGTTTTTGGTTAAGGCAAAGGAATTTTTTTTGTGAGTAAGGGTAGTTTCAATAAATACTTATTAAACTTCACTCGTCTTCGCTCTTCAGTCTTACTAAAGAGGGGGAACTTATGATGGAATTTTTTGTTAAGGCAGAGGAATTTTTGTTTTTCAATAAGGGCAGTTTCAGTAAATATTTATAAAACTTCACTCGACTTTGCTCTTCAGTTTTACTAAAGAGGGGGAACTTATGATGGGGTTGAGATTTTTAGTCAGATACTTAGCATGTTTTTCAGAAGGTATCAAGTGTTCAGCTAGTTGGTATATTTTTCGAGCAGTATATGTAAGTCACAAGTCATGTAGGCACAGGTGGAGTAGTGGTGTTCAAAGTGGTGTGATGTTGGCAGAGCATATTATGCAATTCTTGAGCAGTTTATGTAATTCCCAAGCAGATTATGTAATTTCTGAGCAGTTTATGTAATTCTAGAGCTATGTAAGGGGTAAGAATAGTAGTGAGAGCAGATTAGTCACGCTCAGAGCTAAGTGTTGTATTGGCAGAATAGTATATGTGTTTTCTGGTTGATATATATAATTCCCGATCAGTTAGTATATTTCTAGGGCAGTATATGCAATTCCTGAGCTGAGTAGGGGTGAGCAAATTAGTCACGCTCAGAGCTAAGTATTGTATTAGCAGGGCAGTATATGTGTTTTTCGGTAGATGTCTGTAATTCCCGACCAATTAGTATGTTTCCTGAGTAGTATATGTAATTCCCGAGCTAAGTAAGGGTGAGCAGAATAGTTGTGCTCAGGGCTAAGTGTTGTATTGAAAGAGCAATGTAGGTATTTCTTGATTGATGTATGTAATTCCCGAGCAGTATATGCAATTCTTTGGTAGTATATGCAATTCCTGAGTAGTGTACGCAATTCTCAAGCAGTGTATGTAATTCCCGAGCAGTATATGTAATTCCCGAGCTGAGTAAGGGTGAGAAGAATAGTTGTGCTCAGGGATAAGTGTTGTATTGATAGAGTAGTGTAGGCATTTCCTGATTGATATATGTAATTCCCCTGTCAGTCTATGTATTTCCCCTGAGCAGTGGGTATGTTTCCAGAACAATATGTATGTTTCCCGATCAATTAGTGTATTTCCCAAGCAGTTAGTGTATTTGCCGAGCAGTGAGTGTATTTCCCCAGCAATATGTTGATTTCTCGAGTGATGTACATGTGGACCTTGAGCATTTTCTGAATTAAGCCGAGAAAGAGATGCGGGTATTTTTAGGTACAGGAAGTGATGGGGGAGTTTTTAAATAAAGAATATTGTTGACATAAAATATTATATTATTTATTTATTTATTCATTTGATTAATGGTTGACAGGAAAAATAAGGGACATGTGGAGAGCACACCAAGAGCTATTTTGAAAAGGAGTGGGAGAAATAGTTACATCTTGACAGGTTGACAGGGACATTAAAGTAAATTCACTTCAAGAAGAGGCGAGATGAATCTCCTATAAAAGGGGCAGAGGTGGAAGGAGAAAGGGGTTGGTTTTTCTCTTTGCTATTCGGTACCTCAAAGATCTCTTCTCACTTCTTCTTCTATAGTTTACTTCTCCAGTCTTTCCATTTCTGACTTGAGCGTCGGAGGCGCCGTGCTCGGAAGCCAACCCACCTCTAACACTCTCTTGTGAAGTAACAGATCTAGCGCCCAGCTTATGGATCCAAGATACTCAGAAGGAGTTCTTGAGGAAGAGGGAAGAGATCTAAGCAGACCGAAGAAGAAGACACCATCAGTAAGCATCGCATCTCTTACCTCCAACGAGCAGAGATCACTCAGTGAATTGGCCGACGAAAGCAATCAAGGATCGCGAGCCTTGGACTAGCAGCTGTTAGACTGTGAACCAAGTAAAATCTCATGTGTCTTGTCTTTTACTTTACAAGTTTTTGAACATGTTATTCACCCCTCTCAAGCATGCTCTCCGATCTAACAGACACCCCCATGCGAGGGGCACATCTCGCCTCCCAAGACGAGGCCATCGCCCTAACAGGAACATCGACCAGAATGGTCGCATCACCACGAGCGATGGCGCCGACGCTTAATTCGTCGATCCAACGGTGGATCGTGGCATTATGTGAGAAAGAGGGGAAATAGAACTTACCTTGGCATGACGGCAGCGACAACCGAATGATCATGAGAAGGGAAAGAAGGGAGAAATTATATGAGAATTCGACGACGAAAAATTTTCATTGCAAATATCGTCGTAAATTTGCAACGAAAGATAAAATTTATTATAGATTTGGCGGCAAATTTCAAATGTGTTGTAAATTTAGCGATACTGCTACTAAAGATAATATTCGTTGTTGATTTAGCGACGAATATGAACTTCATCGCAAACTTTATAAAAATTTTCCAACGCATAATTTATCGGAAACTTTGCAATGAATTCTAGATTCGTTGCAAATTCTACAATAAAAATGGAATTTGTTGGAAATTCTGCAACGAAATTTGACGATGAAAGATTAATTCGTTACAAAATTAACGATAACATTTGCGATAAAATTGAATTTGTTGCAAATTTGACATCAAATATATATTTTGTTGCTAATATTGTAACAAAAAAAATTTTTTGTAAATTTCGTTATTAATTTGCAACGATTTTATAATTCGTCGTCAAATTCATTACAGATTTATAATAATTTTTTTTATTATTAAAATTCATCGCTATTTTAATGTATTTTTATAATGGTTGACCTTGAGTTAGAGAATAATATTCAAATTTAAATATACAATCTGTGTGCATATATGCAAACTTATATGTATGAAAAAAAAACAGTTACAATGTTAGATAAATAATTTTCGAAGTGGCATTTTTTTTATTTACCTCATATATCATGTATAATTTTTCTTCCCTACTAATTTTGATGGTCAATCGATCGATCCCACAGCGAGTGTCATCGACTGACGAGGCTGAATCAATGTAGCGCAGGGTCAGCGCACGTTGAAAACTCATACTATATCAGAAGGTCGACCACGTTGAGATGGGGGACATCGAACACTGCCATCCGCACAGTGCGCATTGTTAATGAACGAAATCGACTTCTAAAAATATAGAGAAAAGTCTCGTGATTAACTGTTGTATATATTTTTTTCTTACAGATACGTTACTTTGATAGAAATCTAATCCTTATATACCTCGAAGTGGGGATAGAAACCTAATCTTTATATTAGGGAAAAAGATTCATCGCGAAAAGAAAAAGATTATAGAAGAAAAAAAAAAGAGAGAGAGAGGGTAAGCTAATAAGGAAAACAAAAGTCGTCTGCAGCCACTCAAGATCAAGTATTCTCATGGGTAGACTCGAACCGTGAGACTGTTACACGCGACCAAATCACAATTATAAGTTGTGGAAGAAATTTTTTTTTGTTTTTCGTACAATTTATTTATTTATCATCTTGTACTAGAAAATATAGTATAAGAATTTGATCAAGTCCTTAGGTTAAGATGATCAAGTCCTTTATTTTGGACACCGCTGCGGTGATTAAGTTCCCAACGACTATTCATTTAAACAAAAATATAACAAAACTAAAATTACTTTTAAATAAAAATATAAATTTATTTTGCAAAGAACTATTATATCTATATGGTTACAACAACACCAATCAAATTTATTGTCAACTATATAAATTTTTTTACATCATTAAATTATATTCTTTACTATATGAGCGATTTATCAAAAGGCACACTTCAAGTTTAGAATTGCTCAAACGCAGTCTCATGATTTCATATTTACCAAATGACGTACCTCATTTCCTTTTTACCCCTCCCGCCAAATGTGAATTTAATGCTCAGATATTGCATGTATCCAAGCCACAATTGAAAATCTTGAACCATCCAAACGTCTTGTCAACTCTCGTTCCTTAACTACACATGGACAACATTGAGCGTCTTAATACCAGGAACACCGTCGTCATAGAAATTTAAATTCCCAGCACCATGTAAAAAAATCAGTCGGACATATAACGTGGTACTGAAAATTCTATTCTCAGGAATACTGTGGTCCTGGAATGTAAATTTCCAACACCATGTAAAATCAACCCGTCGGACATAAAAGATAGTGCAGAGAAATCTAATCCAAGGAACCCGTGTTCCTGGGAATTTAAATGGTCAAGACCATGTAAAAATAACTTGTCGGACATAAAAGGTGATGCTGGGAAATAAATTTTCAGCACCGCGTAAATCAAACCGTCGCAGATAAAATATGGTACTGGGAAATCTAATCACATGATTACCGTGGTTCTGGAAAATCTAATACCAAGATCACCGTGGTCCTAGAAATTTAAATTTCCATCACCATGTAAAATCAACAACTACAATCATTTAGCATACAAAGTATATGAAATGGTAATCATAAGAGAATATACATTCCTAAATCAAAAAGTTGAAGTGTTTGACCAAGTTTAAGTAACCACAGTGGCCCTGAGATTTAAATCCCAAGAACACAGTGATCCTGAGATTTAAATTTCCAGCAATACGTCCAATTTCAAACTGTTTTTGATCCAAAAAGTGGTGCTAGGAATTATATTCTCAGGAACACAGTGATCCTGAGATTTAAATTTCCAACACCATATGATATCAAGCTGGTCGAGAAAAAAGATGGTGCTGAAAATTATATTCCGAGGAACACAGGAGTCCTGGGATTTAAATTCTCAGCACCACGTACAATTTCAAGTTGCCCGAGATAAAAAGTAGTGCTGGAAATTATATTCCCAGCAACACAGTAGTCCTGAGATTTAAATTCTCAGCACCACATGGCATGGGGCCTAATTTTTTATATATGGCTGTGACCACTTAATAAAATCTAGATTATCAGAAATTTTGGACATGTTTACATAGAGGGGCACTTCCCAAACTCAATTGACTTAGATTGGATCAAAGAAGAGGTGAGTAGGACCATCAATGGATTTTGACCAAAACCCATTAATGGACCTAAAGGAGTCCAATTTCTGAAATCTTGACATGAACTGAAAGATCTTACAACATAAATTGTTGATGTGTCGAAGAAATTTGATTCTAATCCTCCTACCTCCCTATTTTGGATGCGTGTCATGTGGCACGGAGTCTGATTTCTGCAATATAACTGTGGATACCTAATAAAACCTTAAATATCAAAAATTTTAGGCACATATACATAGAGGGTCACTTCCCAAACTCAATTGACTTTGATTGGATTGAAGAATAGGTAAATAGGACCATCAATGGGTTTTGACTGAACCCCATTAATGGACCTAGAGGAGTCCAAATTCTGAAATCTTGACAAAGACTGAAAGATCTTATAGCATGAATTATTGATGTATCGAGGAAACTTGGTTCTGATTCTCCTATCTCTCAGTTTGGGTGCGTGCCACATGGCACAGGGCTTGATTTCTGAAATATGGTTGTCGATGCCTAATAAAATCTTGAATATAAAAAATTTTGGGCACGGATACACAGAGGAGCACTTCTCAAATCCAATGGACTTAGATTGGATCGAGGAAGAGGTAGGTAGGGCCATCAATAAGTTTTAATCGAAACCCATTGATGGACCTAGAGGAGTCCAAATTCTGAAATCTTGACATAGACTGAAAGATCTAATGGCATAAATATTGATGTGTCGAGGAAACTTGGTTCTGATCCTCCTACCTCCCAGTTTTGGCTGCGTGTCATGTGGCATGGGGCCTGATTTCTGAAATATGACTATGAATACATAATAAAATCTTAAATATCAGAAATTTTGGGCACGGATGCACAAAGGGGCACTTCCCAAATCCAATGGACTTGGATTGGATCGAGGAAGAGGTGGGTAGAGTCATAAATGAGTTTTTATCGAAACCCATTGATGGACCTAGAGGAGTCCAAATTCCGAAATCTTAACATGGACTGAAAGATCTTACAGCATGAATTTGTTGATGTGTCAAGGAAACTTAGTTATGATCCTCCTACCTCCCATTTGTTGGTCGCGTGTCATATGGCACGGGGCCTGATTTTTGAAATATGGTTGTGGATACCTAATAAAATATTGAATATCAGAAATTTTGGACACGGATACACAGAAGGGCACTTCCCAAATCTAATGGACTTGGATTTGATTGAGGAAGAGGTGGGTAGGACCATCAATGAGTTTTGACCGAAACTCATTGATGGACCTAAAGGAGTCCAAATTTTGAAATCTTGACATGGACTGACAGATCTTATAGCATGAATTATTGATGTGTCGAGGAAACTTGGTTATGCTCCTCCTACCTCCCAATTTTAGCCACGTGCCATGTAGTACAGGGCTTGATTTTTGAAATATGATTGTAAATACCTAATAAAATCTTGAATATCAGAAATTTTGGGCACGGATACACAGAGGGTCACTTCCTAAATCCAATGGACTTGGATTGGATCGAGGAAGAGGTGGGGGTAGGGCCATCAATGAGTTTTGACTAAAACCCATTGATGGACCTAGAGGAGTCCAAATTCTGAAATCTTGATATGGACCTAGAGCATGAATTATTGATGTGTCAAGGAAACTTGGTTCCGATCCTCCTACCTTCAAGTTTTGGTCGTGTGCCATGTGGCACAGGGCCTAATTTTTGAAATATGGTTGTGGATACCTAATAAAACACTGAATATCAAAAATTTTGGACACAGATACACATAGAGGGACACTTTCCAAACCCAATGGACTTAGATTGGATCGAAGAAGAGATGAATAGGGTCATCAATGGATTTTGATTGAAACTCATTGATGGACCTAGAGAAGCACAAATTTCGAAATCTTGACATGGACTGAAATATCTTACAATATGAATTGTTGATTTGTCGAGTAAACTTGGTGTTGATTCTCCTACCTGTTGGTGCAATCGGCCCAGGTCACGATTGACCAGGACTCGAGTTTGACTCGAGTGATGTTTTGATGTTTGACAAAGTGTTTGACATTGATGTTTGACATTGATGTCGGTTAATATGTTTTGGAGAGATTGTTTATACAATCGACCCAGGTTATAATTGACCAGACTCGAGTTTGACTCGAGGGAGACATTGATGGTTGACCAGGGTTGACCATGTGATTATGGGAAAGTCCAAGCATGGGTCTTGGCAAGGTAAAGTCCAAGTCATGGGTACTTGGCATGGAAAGTCCAAGTGGGACACTTGGCAATTGGGGAAAGTCTAAGTCTTGAGCACTTGGCATGAGAAGTCCAAGCATGGGTCTTGGCAAATGAGAAGTCCAAGCATGGGTCTTGGCAAATGGAAAGTCCAAGCATGGGTCTTGGCATGGAAAGTCCAACATGGGTTGGCAAGGGAAAGTCCAAGCTTGAGTCTTGGCATTTGGGAAGTCGATATTGGCGTAAAGTCCAAGCGGAGTCTTGGCGGCGTAAGTCCAATGTGCCTTGGCGGTGTAGACACCGTTAGCATGACATAGCCGATGGAAGCACCTGAAGGCTAGCGCGATGGATGAACAAGTCATGGATGACTTGGAGGGATCTGAGAGGCGTGAGGCTGATGGAGGTGGCTAGAAGGCTTAGGTCTAGGCTAAGGGTGGTCTAGCAAGTATGGGGGCACCATACTTGGGTTAAAACCTCATTCTTGAGGTTGGCAGTCGACTGGCATTATGGCCGGTTCGACTGCCATGAGTCGACTTGAGTTCGACTGCCAGGTTAGAGCTGGGATTGCTCTGGCAATGATCGCCATGGGAGCAATGATCGACGCTCGCACGATCGCTAAGGGATGGCAATGATCGCCGCCGAGTGTCGAGACAACGCCCGTAGCCGACCGGGCGGCCGATTACGGGCGCTGCCGATCGCCAATGTTGGCTGATCGCCAAGAGATCCGTTGGAGTTTTTCCAGCGTGGATCGAGCCGTTGTCTCACGACAAGGGCATCACCGACCGTGACTTATGGCAATGACCGATAGTGAAATCCGTGTCGCGCGAAGGATAAAAGGAGCCCGACGGAAGGATTTTGCATCGGTTTGAGGTTGGCGATTTGTCCGCAAATCAGGGTCTCCAAGTTGACATCAAGCAACCAAGCGATCAAGCATCCAAGAGCATTTGTAAAGTGTTTTCTTTACTTGTATTGCTTTGTATTTCATTGTCTTAGCTTGTAGCTTTTGATTATTGTTGTAATCACTATTGTACGAGGTCTCTCCACCTCCGGATTGTTCCGAGAAGGAGTTATTTGATAGTGGTGTGTGATTGGCATCGCTAGGGCTCATTTGAGCCCGATCCGTGGAGTAGGAACCGGTTCGGTTCCGAACCACGTTATATCGTGCGTGTTGTGATTGTATCTTGTTATATTTATTTGTTATTACTATTCCGCTGTGCTAACAAGATTGTAGACGTTCGAACGCGAAAGAATTCCATCTACGTACGGTCATCTACGCTATTCACCCCCCCTCTAGCGGGCATTCAATTCCCAACAAGTGGTATCAGAGCCCGGGGCTCTTCTACGGACTAAACGCCGGGAGCTAGGCTTAGAAGCTAGAGGGTAAAAGATGGAAGTCCAAGATCAATTAGGATGGGATATCAACACACCGGTCCCTTATTCATTCTATGGACGAGAAGGTTTCAATTCTTGGAAGGCGAGAATTGAAGAGTTTTTGATGATGAGAGACCTTGAGGAATGGTCTCTATTAATGGAAGGATTTGAGTATCCCAGAGGATCAAAAGGTGGCTTCCTCAAGAAAAAGAGATGGAGTGAAGATCAACTCCAAAGATTCGAGAAAAACAAGAAGGTAATCAAATTTATTTTTGATTTAATTCCAAATGAATTCTTGTGTAGCCTAGGTGAATGCATGGATGCTAAAGAGCTATGGAGCGATTTGGCAAAGCTCCATGAAAGCCCATTCATGGTCCAAGAGGAAGAGACCGAAGAGGCTAATGCATCATCCTCACAAGGAAGTGAGGACTTGGAGGTTGAGAGATCATCAACATCCAAAGAGGAAGAGGAAGTAGAATCGGAAGTTGATAGGAGTCAATTTCGGTTGGTGGAGGAAGTGGAAGAAGCATCCACTTCTAGAATTGAGGAGGAGGCCATCCTCAACACCGAGCAATACCAAGAAGCTTCAATATCCGTCAAGATGAAGAAGCCCAAAATTCAACTCCGCACCTATCACGGATCTAGGTAACTCGAGCATTTCAAATAATGATAAAATTCATATTATCTGCTTTGAGTGTAGGGAGCAAGGACATTACAAGAGTAAGTGTCCTAACGGGTTAAGAAGACTCCACCCGTGCAAAAATCAAGGAAGTCGATGCCCAAAGTCAAAGAAGCAAAGAGCACATCATTTGTTTCAAGTGCCATCAAAAGGGGCACTATAGGAGTCAATGCCCAAAGGGGGAGAAGAAGGGGCAAAATGGAGTTTCACATGTAGGGGGAGCTAAGGCTAACCCTAAGGTACATTTTAGTAATGTTCTTTCTAATTCCTATAGTCAAAAGCATGCTAGGAATAATTTTAATAGTCTTGCTATTTATCATAAAGAGCATGCTAGAAGTAAGGAATTTTGCTTAGGAGCCAAGAGGGTAAACCTTTCAAGAAAGGAGAAATTTGGGATTAATGTCCCTAAAAATATCTTACCTAGAGAATCAATTAAGAAAATAGGGGATCACCTAGGTCTTAAACCTAAATGGACTAGGCATATGCCTAGAAAGTCTCATGCCCATGATCAAAATCAAAATTCTAAACTCGGGCAATTAGAATTAGAGAACCAAGCCTTGAGGTCAAGGCTTGAGAAATTGGAGAAGACCCTTAAAATTATACAAAATCAATTTAAAGGGTCAAATGATCAAAAGTCAAGGTCCAAAAGTCAAAGTCAACACCAAGGACCTAAGAGTCAAAAGTCAACCAAGGGCAAGCAAGGTTTGGGTCACAAACCTAAGCCTAAGGTAGCTTATCATAGTGTTCCATTAGATTATGAAACACTAACTAGGTCTAGGAAGACCAAGGTCAATAAGGAAGTCATTCCTAGAGTTGACCAAAGGGTATGCCTAGTGGCTAGGGTTTCTAGGAAACCTAAGGTGGCCACTAAGAAGGTTGTTAGGGAGGCAATCCCTAAAGTTAACCATGGCAAGACCCAAATGACCAAGGCTAACAAGCCTAGGAGAGTCATTAGGAGGGTATCTAGGGAGGTTATCCCTAAGGAATACCTAGTTAACCCAAGGAGCTCAAATCAGTTTTGGGTTCCTAAGAGCGTGATTGATTCACGCTAGGTGGGTTTAGGGTGTGCCAACCTTGATTGGATGGGTAGTTAACCTAACCATGGCAAAGGTGGCACTTTAGGATATTTTCAAGGTTATGGTTACCTTGGAAATGGTTTTTGATTTTAATCCTAAAAGACTTTAGGATGTGCCAATATTAATTATGAAGTTTGATAAAATGATCATTTTGGCACAATTTAAGTTTAGTGGTTAGTGTGCCATTTTGGATTTTTGGCACACTAGGGAGATTAGGTTAATATGGCAAAATATGTTTAATCCCAACAAATAGGCAATTAATATTAAAATTTAGGTGTTATTATACCTATATATTTTATATGCCATGATTTGTTTGCCATATGCCATGACATGACATCATGTTTACTTTTATCATCTAAATGTCATGATCATGCTTAGGATTAAGGTATTAAATGTCATGTGTTTTTAGATTTTATCATATGCCACGACATCATGATCATTGGCCATGATTTATTTTGTCATCATTATGCCATGATCATTTTTATGCATCTAATTTGATTAAAATTGATTTAAGGACTATGGCATGACTTAGAGTCCCATTTATAAGGGAATCAAATAGAGTTGCCTTAGAAAAATGCATGAAACCCTAGTTTAGGGAGAACAAAACCCACATCTCACATCCAATTGACATGTATGTGTATTTATACACCCTAGATACATGTGAGATGCTAGGATATGAGTTGAGTTCAAGGTGCATAGTTTTTGCATCTAGTTGAACCAAAACTCATCTAATTTTATTGGTGGATCATTGGGAAAGCTTGTGTACAAGTCATGTACTTAAAGCCCAAGGAATATGGTCCAAAATAAGGTTTTGAAATCATTTTAAAATCAATTTAGAAAACCTTGGTGAAGTCTATCTTTTGATAGCAATCACCATTGATGAAGTTGATACAAAATAGGGCCAAAACATTGAAAATTTCAATGGTTTTGAGTTTTGTATCAAACTCACTATTTTATGGGTAAATTATTTTTCAAACATTTTTACCCATTGGTTTGGTCATAAGTATTATACGTATCAAATTGCATGATTTTTTGATATACGTATAATTAGTTATGATTTTCTGAAATTGGATTCTGATAGCTGAATTTTGGAAAATTCAGCTACCGATCGCCAATTGGTGGCTCGATCGATGAGAGTGTGATCGATCGATAATCGTCGAAGTCGTCGCTGTGTCCGATTCGGGTTAACAAGGTTTGTCGCCCGTGTTCACCATGGTAAGGTCCCTAACCACTCCTAACCCTAGGATATGCTTTGGGAAGCATTATGAAGGGTGAAAATCCATTGGATATGGATTAGGAGTTATGTTAGGTCAAAGTATCAAATTTAGGGTGAGTAAAAGTTCTATGTTGAACTTAGAACCTTAATTTTAATGGTTTAGAGTTCCTATTGGCTTAGGGATTTCCCAAGGACATTGTTGGTGCAATGGTCAAGGGGGAGCAAGCCTTTAGGGGGAGGTATCCATCTTGGGATGATGGATGTTTTTTATATGGGGAGAATGTTATCAATTGAAAATTGATGGGTGTTTGATACCCAATTTGGAAATTGGGAGAGTGAGATAGGATTGCCTCTCTTGAGTGATATGGGACTTATCACTAGGAAGATGGTAGGCATCCTAGGTATTTTTGATCAAGGGGGAGATTGTAAGATCTCATTGGGATATGAGACATTGACCTCCTTGGAGAGATAATCTTTTTGATGTTAGTCAAAAAGGGGGAGAATGTTTGGGGGAGAACATTTGATTTACATTTTCACTTGAATGTTTGGGGGAGAACATTTAGTGAGTGTCTACCAATTTGGGATAATTGGTAAGGGATTTGAGTTAGTGTTCTAACTCATGATTTGATTGGTTTTTGTCAAACATCAAAAAGGGGGAGATTGTTGGTGCAATCGGCCCAGGTCACGATTGACCAGGACTCGAGTTTGACTCGAGTGATGTTTTGATGTTTGACAAAGTGTTTGACATTGATGTTTGACATTGATGTCGGTTAATATGTTTTGGAGAGATTGTTTATACAATCGACCCAGGTTATAATTGACCAGACTCGAGTTTGACTCGAGGGAGACATTGATGGTTGACCAGGGTTGACCATGTGATTATGGGAAAGTCCAAGCATGGGTCTTGGCAAGGTAAAGTCCAAGTCATGGGTACTTGGCATGGAAAGTCCAAGTGGGACACTTGGCAATTGGGGAAAGTCTAAGTCTTGAGCACTTGGCATGAGAAGTCCAAGCATGGGTCTTGGCAAATGAGAAGTCCAAGCATGGGTCTTGGCAAATGGAAAGTCCAAGCATGGGTCTTGGCATGGAAAGTCCAACATGGGTTGGCAAGGGAAAGTCCAAGCTTGAGTCTTGGCATTTGGGAAGTCCAAGGGGATTGATATTGGCGGCGTAAAGTCCAAGCGGAGTCTTGGCGGCGTAAGTCCAATGTGCCTTGGCGGTGTAGACACCGCTAGCATGACATAGCCGATGGAAGCACCTGGAAGCTAGCGCGATGGATGAACAAGTCATGGATGACTTGGAGGGATCTGAGAGGCGTGAGGCTGATGGAGGTGGCTAGAAGGCTTAGGTCTAGGCTAAGGGTGGTCTAGCAAGTATGGGGGCACCATACTTGGGTTAAAACCATTATGGCGCTCATGGGAGCCGATCGATGGCTCGCGATCGACGCTAAGGGATGGCATGGCCGACCGCCACGAGTGTCGAGCAGACGCCCGTGAGCCGATCGGGCGGCGATTACGGGCGCTGGCGTTAGCCGATCGCCAATGTTGGCGATCGACCGCCAAGAGATCCGCTGGAGTTTTTCCAGCGTGGATCGAGCCGTTGTCTCACGACAACAGCGATGGCATCGACCGTGGTGACTTATGGCGGCCGATCGATAGCGGAAATCCGTGTCGCGCGCAGGATAAAAGGAGCTCGAGAAGGATTTTGCATCGGTTTCTTGAGGCTTTTGGGCGATTTGCACCGCAAATCAGGGTCTCAAGTTGACATCAAGCAACCGCGATCAAGCATCCAAGAGCATTTGTAAAGTGTTTTCTTTACTTGTATTGCTTTGTATTTCATTGTCTTAGCTTGTAGCTTTTGATTATTGTTGTAATCACTATTGTACGAGGTCTCTCCACCTCCGGATTGTTCCGAGAAGGAGTTATTTGATAGTGGTGTGTGATTGGCATCGCTAGGGCTCATTTGAGCCCGATCCGTGGAGTAGGAACCGGTTCGGTTCCGAACCACGTTATATCGTGCGTGTTGTGATTGTATCTTGTTATATTTATTTGTTATTACTATTCCGCTGTGCTAACAAGATTGTAGACGTTCGAACGCGAAAGAATTCCATCTACGTACGGTCATCTACGCTATTCACCCCCCCCCTCTAGCGGGCATTCAATTCCCAACACTACCTCCTAGTTTTGGCCGCGTGTCACGTGGCATGTGGCTTAATTTCTAAAATATGACTATAGATACCTAATAAAACCATGAATATCAGAATTTTTTAGCATGAATACACAGAGGGGTACTTCCCAAACCCAATGGACTTGGATTGGATCGAAGAAGAGGTGAATAGGGCCATCAATGAGTATATATGAGCCCGGTAGTAGTCGACAAAGGTTGGCCTTGACAAAAGGCCGCAATGATGGCTTGCTAGAATTGGCGATCATTTATTTGATAAATGAAGATTCACTATTTGAGTATACATATTTTCATGTATTTGATTAGATCTTAAACTCATTTACTGAATGTCCACAATACGATTCACAACATAAGAGAATTTGTGATTGGATCACAACTAGTGATTATCTCTACATGTGTAATTGTGATGTATTAGAATTATCCCTAGTTAATGAATTGATGTATTCGGACACCATAAATTTTGTTGAGATTAGCACGAGTTACACTCCTTGGTTTATCCAAGCAGTTGTTCCTCACTGGCTGGAGACATTGGGATGTCCGGAGTTAATCGTAGATGCTAGTTATGGTAACTAGTTCATTGGAGTGACTAGCTGTAAGACTTCATATGGTTCTCTGCATATATAGATATGTCAATGAAGTTTTTACTGCAACTTAAGTGCGATGTTCCTTCGACTTACAGTATTCAAGTCATCTTGGTCATGAAGACTTATGCTTTGACATCTTAAGCAAGCATCTCCAAAGAGATGTGGACTCGGGATGATTGGGTATAAGTCGAAGTGACTAAAGGTGTTTGAGTAGCCTATAGAGGATTCATCACTCCTTACGAGGAGATGTATACCCTATGCCTCTCCTCATATTGTTACTAAAGTCTTTGGTCAAAGTATTACATATTTAGAGTACGATACTCTTGGATACATGTACAGTAACTAGAATCCGTAGGACAAGGAAGTAATACTTGGGCTAGATGTGACATGGTCAACATAGTGGGGACTGACACATAGATCATGTCCTGAACCAAGTGGATATAAGATGAGTGAAAGGAACGGGGCATGATTCACTGTAGCTGTTGAAGGGTTTCAAAAGCGTTCTGGGATCAACCGTTGATTTTTTGGTTAATTGTGAATCATGATGTACTACTAGGTGCTACTTATAATCGTTCTATAATTAATGATTAATTATAGACGACCAACATAAATCGGGAACCTATTTGGTCACATGCACTACGAGTGTTATCCGAAGGATTTAAAATGAGCTTGAGAATAATATTCTCAGATCGAGAGAGACTTAGTTTGGTTGGACCAAATGAAGAGCGAGCATGAAATTGTTTTAGTCGCATCGGAAGCATGGATGAGTCGAGTCTTATGAAGACATGATGAATGAACCAAATCGGTTTGGTTCTAATCCTATGGTGGAAAATAAACCAAAGGGGTTTGATTTGTTTTAAATGAATGAACCGAAATTGATTCAGTTCATTTTAACTTAAAATAGACCAATGCGGTTTGGTTTATTTTAACTTAAGTTATTGGAGCGGGTTAACGGATTTAGTTTATGAACCAATAACCGTTAAGAGAATATGTTCTCTATAAAAACACGCCTTAAGGGTTTTTGTGATTGAATCGGTTCAAGGTTTTGGAAACCCTAGCCGTTTTTCTCTTCTCCTCCCTTATTGTTGCCACCCAACCCTAGGAGAGGTGTGGTTGCCGCCCAAGCTCCTTGTGTCGTCGCCCATTGGAGTTGTTGCTCCTCTTCCTTGTCGTCGACCATCCACCAGTCGCCGGCCATCCTTCCTTGGTTGTCGGCCATTAAGGGCTGGCGGCCAAGTCTTTGGCCGACCATCTCCTCCACCAAAACAAGTTGTCCAGTTTTGGATAACTTGTTGTCCTCTTCGTGGAGAGGTCATTTGTTCGACGTTTTGTGCTCCGGCAGTGACCTACTTGCCGGGGATTGGATCTCCGACAATTCCCTTTGGTGGAGGACCAAGGTTTCGTCAATTGGTTGACGAAAACCGCTTCCAAGAAGCGAGTTCGTGGAACTCGATTTTTGGATCTGAATTTGATTTGGATTGTGATCGTCTCTTGGATCATAATGACTTCAACGCGAAGCTAGTGCCTCTCCTGAAGTCAGGGCTCGTGGCTTTGTGAAGCTATCTCGACGATACTCGTCGTGGATGAAACTCGCGAGAGTCGCTTGGTTGATGCCATTTCCGCTTCACATAATTCGTCAGGTATACCTAGATTAGTTTCTTTATTGTAAAATTTAAAATAGAGATTATGTCTACACTTGATATATCCTTGCATACGTGTGGTGTGTGAGTTGTAATAAATTACTTTATTACTTGTTTTTGCTTCCATTGTGTGCATGTTTACGAAACATGTTCGAACGCACACCCACGTCGGTGCCGGGGAAACTCAATAGTGGTATCAGAGCCCGATTGTATTCCGACATAATCGTAAAATTATTTTGCGATAGTCATAATTGTATTTTTGGAAATTTTCTGCTTTTGAAAAGTTTAGAAGTAATTATGGAAATTTTAATTAGTAAATAAATTCAAATTGGAAATTTTCTAATGTGATTAGGAAATTACAATTTAGGAAATTTATTTCCTAAATTAAATTTGAATTTACTTAATTAATATTTTCCATAAATAAAATATGTTATTAGATTTGGAAATTTATTTCTTAATTTAATCGAGATTTGATTTGAGAAATCAAATCTCAAACATATTTTATTTCCAAAATAGTTATGATAAATAAGGAAACTATTTGTACATGTCATAATTGTATGTCATGTACTTGCATTAGATGCATATCATTATGTCATGCGTGTCGTCACATGTAGATGTATGTCATGTGTGTCATGTCATGTAGATAATAGTTATTTGCATGAAAAAGAGGATGGGACTTTAAAATCCTTACACAATATCAAAGACTACACCTTCCATTAATATGGTTAGAACTAGAGTTTCGTTTCTTATTTGGGTTATTAAACTCTCTCCAAGCCCGGCTCGAACCTGAACATGTTCAAACCATTGAATAGTTTAACATTAATATGGTAAGAGTCAGAGGTCAATCGTTAGCTTGGGTTGTTGGACTCTCTCCAAGGCTGGCTAATTGGTTGAATGCACTATAACCATATTAAAACTATTTCACGATTAATGGGTTGACTTTAACTTGGAGCATCAGTTTGTTGGACTCTCTCTAAGGTCGATGTGAAGGGAGATGAAGTTGGGTGTCATGCATATGATGCATACTTGTTAATGTGTTAACAACCCAATGTATGTGTGAATATTCAATTAGTTGATAGCACATTGTGATAGTTATATATATGTGATATGCAATTGGTATATTTGATACCTACCATCGTAGCTAAGAATGGCTTGTTGAACTCTCTCCAAGATTGTTTTTACCTATGTTGGATATCAGCCTATTCAGAGATGGACCTACGATCTCTCGAATTGATTTTAGGGATTTTTGAATTCAGAAAAATGAATAGGAATTATAAATGTATGTTGTTGCATTTTAAAATCATCTTTCTCATATATGCTCGATTTGTATGTCTAGGTTAATCACTTGATCATGACGTCTTTGAATTTGCGCTCTATTTTGAATTTGAATAAATTGACTGAGTCGAACTTCTTGGACTGCCTTAGAAACATGAGAATTGTTCTCAGGGAGGAAAAACTTGTGTATGTCCTCGAAGCACCTCTTCCTGCCCATCCTAGTGATGATGCAACTCCGGATCAATTGTTGGCCCATCAAAAACATGTGAGTGATTCTGAACTAACGTGTTGCATCATACTAGCTGTGATGGTACCTGAGCTGCGGAAGTAGCATGAGAATATGGATACTCATACCATAGTCTTTAATCTTTATGAGTTGTTTGATGAGCAAGTGAAATCCGAATGGTTCGAAGTCTCCAAATTCTTCTTCACCTCTGAGATGCAAGAAGGTTCATCTGTGGTACTGCTCAACATGCTGAAGACTGTGGAGCTTCTGTGAAGCATGAGCAGGGGACGATGTTGTTTGTTGATTCCTCAAAGAAAGGTGCTAAGAGAAAATCAAAGGAACAACACAAGGGGAAGAAGAAGGCAAGGAAGGCAGAACCAGCTCAAAAGGGTACTTGTCATCATTGCGACAAGGAGGGTCATTGGCGAAGAAACTAAAAGATTTATCTTGAGTCCGTGAAGAAGAATAAGGAATTTAATGCCCCATCTTTTTCAGATATCTTCGTTATTGATTATCATTCTATTTTCTTAGACACTTGGGTATTAGATACAGAGTGTGGTTCACATATATGTAATAACATACATGGGCTAAGGAATAGAAGAAGACTCGTCAAGGGAGAGTCAAATTTACGTGTTGGAAATGAAGCAAAGGTTGATGCACTCGCCATCAGAACGTATTTGTTGAAACTCTCTACAGGACTTGTCTTAGAACTGGACAATTGCTTTTATGTTCCTTCGTTGATAAAGAACATCATTTCTATTTCTTGTTTAAATAGAAATGGGCACCATTTAACTTTTAGTAACAATTATTGTTACATAACTTTGAATGACGTTCTTTATGGGACTGGAACTTTAAGCAATGGTATTTATACGTTGGACGTATCCAGTGACATTTTCAATATTGAAGCGAGCAACAAGTGTGCTCAAAAAGATAATCAATTAGACTCCTACATGTGGCATTGTCGTCTTGTCCATGTGAGCAAGAAACGCATGTCCGAATTACACTGATGTGGAATTCTGAAATCGTTTGAATTAGATTCATACGATACATATGAATCATACTTAAAGGGCAAGATGACCAAGTTACCTTTTACTGGAAAAGGTGAACCAGTGGGAGAGTTGCTTAGTCTAATACATACTGATGTATGCAGACCTATGTCAACTCAAGCTCTAGGAGGCTATAGCTACTTCATTACCTTCACCGATGATCACTCACGATTTAGGTATGTGTTCTTGATGAAACAAAAGTCTGAAGCCTTTGAAAGATTAAAAAATTCAGAAATAAAGTAGAGAAACAACTTGGCAAGAGTATTAAAATACTTCGATTGAATCGAGGTGGTGAATACTTGAGTCAAGAGTTTCTAGATTATCTGAGGGGCAATGATATATTGTCTCAATGGACTCCATCGTATACACCACAACTTAATGGTGTATATGAGAGGCAAAACTAGACCTTGTTGGACATGGTCAGGTCGATGATGAATCACGCGAATGTTCCCAAGTCCTTTTGGGGTTATGCACTTCAGACAACTATTTACTTGCTAAATAGAGTCCTGACCAAGGTAGTCTCTACTACTTCATATGAGATATGGGCTAGTAAGAAACCTCATTTATCTTACTTGAAGATATGGAATTGTTCTGCTTATGTGAAGCGGACTTTGTCAGACAAATTGGATGTTAAATCTGATAAATGTCTATTTATTGGATACCCTAAGGAAATGAGGGGTTACCAATTCTATCATCCCTTGGAATAAAAGGTGTTTGTTTCAAGGAATGTTGTGTTTCTAGAGAAAGAGTTTTGCTAGAGTATTGGAAATACAATCAAAGTCCCATATTGGTAAGACATGGAAAAGATCATGTGCTTATAAGATGAAAAGATATCCCCATTGGTATGAGACCTTTTGGGTAAAGCCTAAAAATAAAACCTTGAGAGCTTGGGCCCAAAGTGGACAATATCATACCATTGTGGAGATAGTTAAATCTTATAGGCACTAACAATTAGTATTAGAGTCATGGTCCATGTCAAGCCATGAACCTTGAACGAAGGAAGTTGAGCTCTTATGTTCGGATCAAGAGAACCAGACACTAGGCAGGAAGTCCAGTTGAGTCAGGAGGACCGAACAACTGGCAGGAAGTCGATTAGGCGAAGGTTGGATAAGCTGGCGGGAAGTCCTGAGTCGAAGACTGACGATTGGCGAAGTCTGGTGGGTTGAGGATCGGACATCAAGCAGAGAATGTCCTTCGAGGACGGATAGACTTGAAGGGGGGTCATTGTGGTCCTTCGTTTGAGGGGGGGATTGTTGGAGTATTGGGAATACAATCAAAGTCCCACATTGATAAGACATGGAAAAGATCATGTGCTTATAAGATGAAAAGATATCTCCATTGGTATGAGGCCTTTTGGGTAAAGCCCAAAAATAAAACCTTGAGGGCTTGGGCCCAAAGTGGACAATATCATACCTTTGTGAAGATATGTAAATCTTATAGGCACTAACAAGTTTCTCTTGCAAGAAAATAGTGGGAGTGTCGTTGAACTTGAGGAGGTTCAAGAGACTCCAATAGACATTAATGAGATACCTGGTCAAGAACCTCAACCGATAACTCATAGTGATGAGACATCTGTTGAACCTATTGTGACACCAAATCTTCGTAGATCTGGTAGGACATGTAATATTCCTGAGAGATATGGATTGCTCGTAAGTGAATCGAACGACGTGTTACTCATTGACGATGAGGAGCCTACCAGTTATGAAGAAGTTCTAAAAAGTTCAGAAAGGGACAAATGGCTTGAAGCCATGAAGTCGGAAATGGATTCTATGTATCAAAATCAAGTTTGGAACTTGGTGGACCTACCTGAAGGCATTAAGCCTATAGGGTGCAAGTGGATTTTTAAGAAGAAGACCGACATGGATGGTAATGTGATTACCTTTAAGGCTAGATTAGTGGCGAAAGGTTATCATCAAAAGCAAGGTGTTTATTATGACGAAACCTATTCACCAGTAGCTATGCTTAAATCTATTCGGATGCTCATGTCCATAGCGGCTTATTATGATTATGAGATATGACAAATAGATGTGAAAATGACTTTCTTTAATGGAAACCTCCTCGAGGACGTGTATATGATACAACCTGAGGGTTTTACATCGATTGATAAAACCAAGGTATGTAAACTTCGATGGGTCATTTATGGATTGAAGCAAGCATCTAGGAGCTAGAATATCTGTTTTGATGAGACAATCAAAAGGTTTGATTTCTCACAAAATCCAGACGAACTCTGTGTGTACAAGAAGGTTAGTGGGAGTGCAGTCGTGTTGCTAGTGTTGTATGTCGATGACATATTACTTATAGGAAACGATATATCTATCTTATAGTCAGTCAAAATTTGGTTATTCAAAACATTTTCCATGAAAGACCTGGGAGAAGCGACCTACATCATCGGAATCAAGATCTATAGAGATAGATCGAAATGATTGCTTGGTCTTTCGCAGTCTATATATATAGACCGAGTGCTAAAGAGGTTTAGCATATCATAATCCAAGAAATATTTCCTTCCCATCTGGCATGGGATACACCTTTCGAAGTCTATGTGTCCGCGCACAGAAGACGAGCGAATTTGCATGAGTAAGATCCCCTATGCATCTGTAATATGATCTATCATGTATGCTATGTTATGTACGAGGCTCGATGTATCGTATGCTCTAAGTGTCACGAGCAGATACTAGTCTGATCCAGGAATGGATCATTGGGCGGCTGTTATGACAATCCTTAAGTACTTAAGAAGAACTAAGGATGTGTTTCTAATATATGGAGAAGGTGATATGGTAATACGCGGGTATACGGATGTCAGCTTCCAGATAGACAAGGATGATTCCAGGTCTTAGTCTGGGTATATATTCACCTTAAGTGGAGGCGCAATAAGTTGAAAAAGTTCCAAGCAAGACACTATAGTAGATTCTGCCACTGAGGCAGAATACATTACAGCTTCGGAAGCAGCAAAGGAAGCGATTTTGATCAAGAAGTTTATCTCTGAACTTGGTGTGGTCTCATTAACGATCCAAACATGTGTTTCGCCGCTATCATCTGATCAAAGAGATCATCAGTAGAAAGGAAATACAAATCGAGAATATTTCCACTAAAAGGAATTTAGCGGATCCTTTAACTAAGGTCTTACCTCAAAATAAGTTTGAGGGTCATGTTAGAGCTTATGGTATTGGATACCGTGGCGATTGACATTAGGCAAGTGGGAGCTTGTTAGTGATATATGAGAGATGTCCTAAGGCAATCGCCTTATGATTTTACCATTTATTTGATAAATGAAGATTCACTATTTGAGTATACATGTTTTCATATATTTGATTGGATCTTAAACTCATTTACTGAATGTCTGTAATACGATTCACAACATAAGAGAATTTGTGATTGGATCACAATTAGTGAGTATCTCTACATGTGTAATTGTGATGTATTAGAATTATCCCTAGTCAATAAATTGATGTATTCGGACACCATCAATTCAGTTGAGACTAGCACGAGTTATACTCCTTGATTTATCCAAGCAGTTGTTTCTAACTGGCAGGAGACATTGGGATGTCCGGAGTTAATCGTGGATGCTAGTTATGGTAACTAGTTCATTGGAGTGATTAGCTGTAAGACTTCATATGGTTCTCTACATATATGGATATGTCAATGAAGTTCTTACTGCAGCTTAAGTGCGATGTTCCTTCGACTTGCGGTATTCAAGTCATCTTGATCATGAAGACTTATGCTTTGACATCTTAAGAAAGTATCTCCGAGGAGATGTGGACTCGGGATGATTGGGTATAAGTCGAAGTGGCCGAAGGTGTTTGAGTAGCCTACAGAGGATTTACCACTCCTTGTGAGGAGATATATACCCTATGACCTCTCGTCAGATTTTTACTAAAGTCTTTGGCCAAAACATTACATGTTTAGAGTATGATACTCTTGGATACATGTGTAGTAACTAGAATCCGTAGGACGAGGAAGTAATACTTAGGCTAGGTGTGACGTGGTCAGCCTAGTGGGGACTATCACATAGACTATGTCCTGAACCAAGTGGGTATGAGATGAGTGAAGGGAATGAGGCATGATTCACTGTAGCTGCTGAAGGGTTTCAAAAGTGTTCTGGGATCAACCGTTGATTTTTTGATTAATTAGGGATCATGATATACTACTAGGTGTCACTCATGATCGTTCTATAATTAATGGTTAATTATAGACGACCAACATAAACCAGGAACCTATTTGGTCACATGCACTACGAGTGTTATCCGAAGGATTTAAAACGAGCATGAGAATAGGATTCTCATATCGAGAGAGACTTGGTTTGGTTGGACCAAATGAAGAGCGAGCATGAAATTATTTCAGTCGCATCGGAAGCATGGATGAGCCGAGTCTTATGAAGACATGATGGATGAACCAAATCGGTTTGGTTCTAATCCTATGGTGGAAAATAAACTAAAGGGGTTTGGTTTGTTTTAAACGAATGAACTGAAATTTGTTCGGTTTGTTTTAACTTAAAATAGACAAACGTGGTTTGGTTTATTTTAACTTAAGTTATTGGAGCAGGTTAGTGGATTTTGGTTATGAACCAATAACTGTTAGGAGAAAATGTTCTCTATAAAAATACAGCTTAAGAGTTTTTGTGATTGAATCGGTTCAAAGTTTTGGAAACTCTAGCCGTTTTTCTCTTCTCCTCCCTTATTGTTGCCGCCCAACCCTAGGAGTGGTGTGGTTGCCGCCTAAGCTCCTTTTTGTCGCCTCCCATTGGTGTTGCTGCTCCTCTTCCTTGCCGCCGACCATCCACCGGTCGCCGACAACTCCTCCGGCCATCCTCCCTTGGTTGTCGGCCATCAAGGGCAGTCGACCAAGTCTTTGGCCGACCATCTCCTCCACAAAAACAAGTTGTCCAGTTTTGGACAGCTTATTGTCCTCTTCATGGAGAGGTCATTTGGTCGACATTTTGCTCTCCGACAGCGACCTACTTCCCGGGGATTGGATCTCCGACAATCCCCTTTGGTGGAGGACCAAGGTTTCGTCAATTGGTCGACGAAAACCGCTTCCGAGAAGCGAGTTCGTGGAACTCAATTTTTGGATCCGAATTTGATTCGGATTGTGATCGTCTCTCGGATCACAACGACTTCAACGCGAAGCTAGTACCTTTCGTGAAGTCGGGGTTCGTGGCTTTGTGAAGCTATCCCGACGATACTCGGCGTGGATACGGATAGAGGCGAAACTCGCGAGGGTCGCTTGGTTAATGCCATTTTCGCTTCACGTAATTCGTCAGGTATACTTAGATTAGTTTCTTTATTGTAAAATTTAAAATAACGATTATGTCTACACTTGATGTATCCTTGCATACATGTGGTGTATGTGTTGTAATAAATTACTTTATTACTTGTTTTTGCTTCCACTGTGTGCATGTTTACGAAACATGTTCGAACGCACACCCATGTCGGTGTCGAGGAAACCCAACACATAGAGGAGTCCAAATTCCGAAATCTTGACTTGGACTGAAAAATCTTATAGCACGAATTGTTGATTTGTTGAAAAAACTTTGTTCCGGTCCTCCTACCTCCCAGTTTTAGTCGCGTGCCACGTATAAGTTCAAGCTGGGTGAGAAAAAAGGTTGTGCTGAGAATTATATTCTCAGCAACACAGTGGTTCTGGGGTTTAAATCCTAGGAACACAGTGGTTTTGGGATTTAAATTTCCATCAACACGTCCAATTTCAAACTGACAGAGAAAAAAGGTGGTGTTGGGAATTATATTTCAGGAACACAATGACCCTGAAATTTAAAATCCCACCACCATATTGTAGGGGATCGATTGGACGCTAGAGGGGAGGTGAATAGTGCATGCTAGTACCGATGATGGAATTCGATCGTGATCGCGTCTACAAATCATGTTAGCGCAGCGGAATAATAATAATAAAAGCAATAACACGAAACACAATCACAAACACAAGATGTTTAACGTGGTTCGGAACCGAATGGTTCATACTCCACGAATCGAGCTCTAAAGAGCTCTAGCGACGCCAATGCAATCACTAATCACAAATACTCCTTCTCGACACAAGTCGGAGGCAGAGAAATCTCGTACAAAAGATTACAACAATAATCTAAATGGATACAAGCAATTACAATAATGAAATACAATGCAAGTAAAGAAAACTACTTTACAATTGCTCTTTGAATGCTTGATCGCTTGGTGGCTTGATATCAACTTGGAGACCCTGATTTGCAGCAGCAAATTGCCCCAAATGCTCTCCAGAAACCATCCCTTTTTTCTCCTTCACGATCTCCTTATAAAGCTTCAACCTGTGCTGGAAAAAGTCGATCAGTCGACTGGTCGGGACCATCAGTCGACTGATGTCACTGTTGTCGTGAGACAACGGCTACATCCACGCTGGATAAGTCCAATGGATCCATCATCAGTCGACTGATTATGACCATCAGTCGACTAATCAAGCCATCACTCAATCGACCGACCACGGGTGAGTGAATTGCTCGATTTCTCGAGCACCGATCGGCGATCACAAGATCGATCGATCGCCGACAATCATCGCGCTCACCTATGGCAATGATCGCTAGGGCAATTCCCCAAACCCTAGTTGACAAACATGAGGTTTTAGCCCAAGTATGGTTCCCCCATACTTGCTAGACCACCCTTAGCCTAGACCTAAGTCTTCTAGCCACCTCCATCAGCCTCACGCCTCTCGGATCCCTCCAAGTCATCCATGACTTGTTCATCCATCGCGCTAGCCTTCAAGTGATTCCATCGGCTATGTCACGCTAACGGTGTCTACACCGCCAAGGCACATTGGACTTACGCCGCCAAGACTCCGCTTGGACTTTACGCCGCCAAGACATTGGACTTATGATGCCAAGACTTCACCCTTGGACTTTACGCCGCCAATATCAAACCCCTTGGACTTCTCAAATGCCAAGACTCAAGCTTGGACTTTCCCTTGTCAACCCATGTTGGACTTTCCATGCCAAGACCCATGCTTGGACTTTACCAAATGTCAAGTGTCGCACTTGGACTTTCCATGCCAAGTACCCAAGACTTGGACTTTTCCATGACAATTACATTGTCATATGTTTTTGTCTAACATCAAAACATCTCTCGAGCCAAGCTCGAGTCCTGGTCAATCGTGACCTGGGCCGATTGCACCAACAATCTCCCCCTTTTTGATATTTGACAAAAACCAAACAAACCATTTGAGTTAGACCATCTAACTCAAAAACTCCTTACAAATTATCCCAAATTGGTAATATTAACTTTCTCCCCCTTTTTGACATACATCAAAAAGGTTATCTCTCCAAGGAGGTCAATGTCTCATGTCCCAATGAGATCTTACAATCTCCCCCTTGATCCAAAAATACCTAGGATGCCTACCATCTTCCTAGTGATAAGTCACATATCACTCAAGAGGGGCAATCCTATTCACTCTCCCAATTTCCAAATTGGGTCTCTCAAAAATCCATCAATTTTCCCAATTGATGTCCTTCTTCCAATAACTTCTCCCCTTCAAGAAGAGAAAAACACATCCATCATCCCATGATGGATACCTCCCCCTAAAGGCTTGCTCCCCCTTGACCATTGCATTAACAATGTCCTTGGGAAGTCCCTAAGCTAATAGGAACTCTAAACCATCAAAAATAAGGTTTAAAGTTCAAACATGAACTCTCCCCACCTTAAATTTGATACATTATCCTAACACCTCTCCTAATCCATATCCAATGGATTTTCACCCTTTATAATGCTTCCCAAAGCATATCCTAGGATTAGAAGTAGTTAGAAACCTTAACCGTAGCTGAACACGTGCTAAACAAACCTTATTTTTCCGAAATCATCATTGGCGATCGACTCGTCGATTACGATCATTGCCACTCACATCGATCATTACAGCGTCGTGATAATCAAATTTCAATTTGATTATCAGAGCCGAATTTTAAAAAATCATAAGTAATTCTACGTATATCGAAAAATCGTGAAAATTCATATGTATATTAATTATAGTCAATACAATGGGTGAAAAATATTTGAAAATTATTTTACCCACAAAATACTAAAATTGATACAAAATTCAAAAGTGAAGAAAACTTCTAAGTTTTGGCTCACTTTGTATCAATCTCATCAATGGTGAATGCTATCAAAAGATAGACTTCACCAAGGTTTTA
The DNA here is from genome assembly GCA_025175895.1 of Wurfbainia villosa. Classification (NCBI taxonomy): domain Eukaryota; kingdom Viridiplantae; phylum Streptophyta; class Magnoliopsida; order Zingiberales; family Zingiberaceae; genus Wurfbainia; species Wurfbainia villosa. The sequence goes on from CM045987.1 coordinate 99,510,782, forward strand.
TAAAATGATTTTAAAATATTTTCAAAATCTTATTTTGGATCATATTCCTTGGGCTCAATGTACATGACTTGTACACAAGCTTTCCCAATGATCCACCTTTGATTTTAGATGAGTTCTAGTTCATCTAGATGCAAAAATTATGCACCTTAAACTTAACTCATATCCTAGCATCTCACATGTATCTAGGGTGTATAAATACACATACATGTCAATGTGATGTGAGATGTGAGTTTTGTTCTCCCTAATCTAGGGTTTCATGCATCTTTCTAAGGCAACCCTACTTGATTCCCTTATAAATGGAACTCCAAGTCTTGTCATTGTCCTTAAATCAATTTCAATCAAATTATCTTAAATGCATGAGTGATTATGGCAATAGATGATATAAATAAACACATGCTCATAATCATGATGTCATGACATAAGATATAATCTAAAAATACATGACATTTATCTTAAATCCTAAACATGATGTCATGTCATGACATATGGCAAATCAAGGCATGACAAATAAAAAATATAGGTATAATAATACCTAAATTTTAATATTAATTGTCTTTTGAGATAATTAAGTATATTTTTGCCATATTCCTATTAATATCCCAAGTGTGCCAAAAATCCAAAATGACACACTATGACCTCTAAACCTAAAATGTGTCAATTTGATCATTTTATCAAACTTCTCAAATAATATTGGCACATCCTAAAATCTTTTAGGATTAAAGCTTAAATGTATTTCCAAGGTAACCATAACCTTGAAAATAACCTAAAGTGTCACATTTATCATGGTTGAGTTAACTACCCACCCAATCAAGGTTGGCACACCCTAAACTCATCTAGTGTGAATCAATCACGCTCTTAAAAACCCAAAACCTATTTGAGCTCCTAGGGTTAATTAGGTATTCCTTAGGGATAACCTCCCTAGATACCTTCCTAATGACCCTTCTAGGCTTGTTAGCCTTGGTCATTGTGGTCTTGCCTAGGTTGACCCTAGGGGTAACTCCCCTTGCAACCTTCTTAGTGGTCACCCTAGGTTTCCTAGAAACCCTAGCCACTAGGCACAAACCTTGGTTACTCTTAGGGATAACTTCCTTAGTAACCTTGGTATTCCTAGACCTAATTTGTGTTCCATAATCAAATGGAACACAATGATAAGCCACTTTAGGCTTAGGTTTGTGACACAAACCTTGCTTGTCCTTGGTTGACTTTTGTCTTTTAGGCCCTAGGTGTTGACTTTGAGATTTTTACCCTTGACTTTGACCATTAGACCCTTGAAATTGATTTTGCATCTTATTGAGGGTCTTTTCTAATTTCTCAAGCCTTGATCTCAAGGCTTGGTTCTCTAATTCTAATTGTCCAATTTTAGAATTTTGATTTAATCCTTGGGCATGGGACTTCCTAGGCATATGCCTAGTCCATTTAAGGTTGAGACCTAGATGCTCTCCTATTTTCCTAATAGATTCCCTAGGTAAAACTTTTCTAGGGACATTAGTCCCAAATTTCTCCTTATTTCCTAAGCGGACACTTTTAGCTCCTAAGCAAAAATATTTATCATTCCTAGCATGCTCTTTATGATAAATAGCAACATTGCTTACATTATTTCTAGCATGCTTTTTATCCCTAGAAATTGAAGGTGCACAAATAAATTTTACCTTAGGGTTAGCTTTAGAAGCTCCCCCTACTTGTGATGCTCCCCTTTGCCTCTTCTTCTCCCCCTTCGGGCATTGATTCCGGTAATGTCCCGGTAGCCGGCATTTGAAGCAAATGATTTGCTCCTTGTTTTTCTTGGTGGGAACACCAGTTTCATTGACTTTTGGCATCGGTGAACTCTTCTTGATTTTTTTAGGACATTTACTCTTGTAATGTCCTACTTCCCTACACTCAAAACAAGTTATGTGATTTTTATTTGAACCTACATTGCTTGAGTTACCTAGGGTGGTGGTGGAAGGTGCCGGAATTGGATTTTCTTCATCTTGACCGAATGTCAAAGCTTCTTCTTGTTGCTCCGGAGTGGAAATTCTTTCCTCCCCCTCAATCCTAGAGGTGGAGGCTTCTTCCACCGATCCGGAAATTGATTTCCAATCAACTTCCGAATCCTCAAGCTCTTTAGATGATGATGTACTTGCTTGAGCTTGAGAGGGTGAACACTCCTCTTCTTCTTGGATTGATGATGAATTTTCATAGAGCTTTGCCACTTTGCTCCACAACTCCTTAGCATCCATATAGTCCCCTAACATACACACAATATCGTTAGAGATCAAATCAAAAATAAACTTTATTACCTTCATGTTTTTCTCGAAGGCTTGGATTTGATCTTCACTCAATTTCTTCTTCTTGAGGAAACAACCCTTTGGTCCTTTTGGATATTCGAATCCATCCATCAAAATAGATCATTCCTCAAAATCTCTCATCATAATAAAATCTTCAATTCTTCTCTTCCAAGAATTGAAGCCTTCTCGTCCGTATAAGGTGAAGGGCACCGGTGTGTTGATGTCCCATCCTAGTTATCCTTGGACTTCCATCTTCACCCTCCAGGGTGCTCCCTTAGTTGTTAAACTTCAAGAGCGGCCTCGCTCTGATACCACTTGTAGGGGATCGATTGGACGCTAGAGGGGGGGGTGAATAGTGCATGCTAGTACCGATGATGGAATTCGATCGTGATCGCGTCTACAAATCGTGTTAGCGCAGCGGAATAATAATAATAAAAGCAATAACACGAAACACAATCATAAACATAAGATGTTTAACGTGGTTCGGAACCGAACAGTTCCTACTCCACGGATCGAGCTCTAGCGATGCCAATGCAATCACTAATCATAAATACTCCTTCTCGACACAAGTCGAAGGCGGAGAAACCTCGTACAAAAGATTACAACAATAATCTAAATGGATACAAGCAATTACAATAATGAAATACAATGCAAGTAAAGAAAACTACTTTACAATTGCTCTTTGAATGTTTGATCGCTTGGTGGCTTGATATCAACTTGGAGACCCTGATTTGCAGCAGCAAATCGCCCTAAATGCTCTCAAGAAACCATCCCTTTTTCCTCCTTCACGATCTCCTTATAAAACTTCAACTTGTGCTAGAAAAAGTTGATCAGTCGACTGGTTGGGACCATCAGTCGACTGATGCCACTGTTGTCGTGAGACAACGGCTAGATCCACGCTGGATAAGTCTAACAGATCCATCATGATTTATGACTATCGATCGATCGATTATCACTGATCGCCACCGCATGGCCGAGTGAGACTCCATTCGTGCTCGATTTTCGAGCACCAATCGATCGATCACAAGATCACCGACCGCCGACAATCGATCAGCCCACCTATGACAGTCGATTGCTAGGGCAATTGCCGCAGTCAAACCCTAGTTGACTCAGGCCAGTCGACTGCCACATGACACCAGTCGACTGACACACCTCAAACATGAGGTTTTAGCCTAAGTATGGTTCCCCTATACTTGCTAGACCACCCTTAGCATATACCTAAGCCTTCTAGCCACCTCCATCAGTCTCACGCCTCTCGGATCCCTCCAAGTCATCCATGACTTGTTCATCCATCGCGCTAGCCTTCAGGTGCTTCCATCGACTATGTCACGCTAACGGTGTCTACACCGCCAAGACACATTGGACTTACGCCGCCAAGACTCCGCTTGGACTTTATGCCGCCAATGCATTGGACTTATGCTGCCAAGACTTCACAATTGGACTTTACGCCTCCAATATCAAACCCCTTGGACTTCTCAAATGCCAAGACTCAAGCTTGGACTTTCCCTTGCCAACCCATGTTGGACTTTCCATGCCAAGACCCATGCTTGGACTTTACCAAATGCCAAGTGTCTCACTTGGACTTTCCATGCCAAGTACCCAAGACTTGGACTTTTCCATGAACATTACATTGTCATATGTTTTTATCTAACATCAAAACATCTCTCGAGCCAAGCTCGAGTCCTGGTCAATCGTGACCTGGGTCGATTGCACCAACACATATAATATCATGTTGTTCGAGAAAAAAAGTGGTGCTGGAAATTACCTAGGAACACAGTGGTCCTGAGATTTAAATTCCCAGCACCACGTACAATTTCAAGTTGACCGAGATAAAAGACGGTGCTGAGAATTATATTACCAGGAACATAGTAGTGCTGGGATTCAAATTTTCAGCACCACGTATAATATCAAGTTGACCAAAAAAAAGTGGTGCTGGGAATTATATTATAAGGAACATAGTGGTGCTGGGATTTAAATTTCCAGCACCACGTACAATATCAAGTGACATTTGGATGACTCGGGAATTTCGATTGTAACTTGGATGCATATAAAATCTCAGTATTAATTGTATATTTTTTGGCGGGAGGGATAAAAAGGAAATGAAGTACGTGTTTTGATAAATATGAAACCATGAAACTGTGTTTGAATAATGCCAAACTTGAGATGCGTCATTTGATAAATTGCCATTACTATATCCATATTATTAGGATAGAAATATAAATTTATCTAAAAAATTACATGAAAATATAAATTTATTTTTGCAAAGAATTATTATATCCATATTGTTAGGGTAGAAATATAAATTTACCTATCCTAAGGGTATGATGCAATGATAAAAACGGAAATATATTTCACAGGAGAATATAATTCGATCCTCTATTGTGACATTGTTTGATGACGAATTTAGGAAAAATCTATTCGGATGACCCTAGGCCTAGGAGTTTGTCCAGTGGACGGAGTATGATTTCAGCGTTGGACCGTCGTTTAGGAATAACACGACTGCAGAATCCGGACTGAACCGTAAAAAAGCTGTGATCACTTCTCTGATTTATCCTTGGTATCCGGTCGAGGTCATTTGAGCTTCGATCTTATTTAGCTTAATTGTTAGTGAGACATCTCAAAAGTCTGTGAGACAGGATCGATCACTATCAGAGATTAAATATTATATATATATATATATATATATACACCTAAAAATTACAAGAGCAGATAAAATATTAGTCTTTGAGTCCTATATAGATATAATCAACGCGTGTATCCACTCCCCTCGTGTCCTCCTCTCTCTTCGCCCTTGCTACTTGCCACATCGAACCCTCGCTCTCCGCAGTGACATGGCGGATACAAATGACAGCGCCGAGGATTCCGACCCAGTTGAGGAGGCGGAGGCGGAGGCGGAGACGGAGAGCGACGCCGACCTTCTTGGCGGCACGGATCCGAAGGTGCTCGCTGCAGACTCCGTCTCGCAGCAGAGGTGGCCTGGCTGGCCAGGGGACAACGTCTTCCGGCTGATCGTGCCGGTGACCAAGGTGGGGAGCATCATAGGCCGGAAGGGCGAGTTCATTAAGAAAGTTTGCGACGAGTCCCGCGCGAAGGTCCGTATTCTCGAAGGACCTGTCGGCACCCCAGAGCGCGTCGTGAGTCTCCCCCTCCCACTTCCTGTCCTTTTTCAAGGGTTTCATTTATATGCAAAATTTAGTATTTGTGCTTCTGGCTTTATGTGTTCCAAAACGAAAATGAAATTGGTTTCGGAAATGGATAGGGTATTTAGTCCTGATTGAGCTTACAATGTTAAAAATCTGCTGAGTGAGGGCGGTTCGAATGCTGTATCATCCTTCGGTGGTTGGTTGTTTTTGAATTTGAAATTTCATCTTTCATCCTCGGAAAAACTGGATAAATAAGTTTGTTTTAACTGTTGGTATTCTAGATCTGCAATTTACCGTATCCATGTTTAGTTTTCTTTGGACCTCTAGTCCACCATTGTTCTATATTGCCTTTTCTTTAAGATTATAGACAGTTACACTTTGGAAACACATTAATACTGTGAATTGATGCCTTGCGCATGGAATCTTTGTTTTGGGGCATCAACTAATGCACTCAGTTGCTTTGATGATGCTTCATCTTTCATGATTCAATTTCCTTGTTCTTCCATTACAATTGGGTCCTACATTCTCTTTTCTTCATATCTAGAGTCATAGGCCACCATACTTAGAAAAGTGCATGCAAATGCAGTCATTTGGTCTCATGTCTTTTCTATATTTCTGTCTCACCACTACTTTAGTTGATAAAGACAATTGAACTTGGAAATGCATGCAAACAAGCTTGATTTGTGCCTGATGCAGCTGAAGATCGGCCCTCTGGCGTCAAGTCTTTTGAGGAGAGTCTGGTTGCTTGGCCACATCGAAATCCTATCAAGTATAACATAGGTCAGAGGACGTTGATGCTCCGGCAATACCCCTTCGGTGTCTAAGTCAGGCAGGAGAAAATGAAAGAAGTATAGTGCAGTAGTACGAAGAGAGTTTGGTTATAGATCTTGCATTACTTTCTTTTCATTACCTGCTTTGCCCTTTTTATAGATTCGACTTTTTACCACAATTAAATATGCGCCTCTCCGGAAGCACCTTGCCCATACCTGAAAGGAACAAGGCACGAACAATTGTAGTTGCTGAAGGGTTCATAAATGTTTTGGAGTCGATTTAGACTTTCCGGTCAATTGAGGGTCATGATGTACTGCTAGGTGCCACTCATGATCTATTCATAATTAAGGGGTTAATTATCAATGACATAATCGGAAACCTATTGGGTCACACGCACTACGGGTGATCTCAAGATGTAAAACAAGTCTGATAATGAGATTCTCGATGAGAGAGGATATATCTGGTTGGACAAGACCAAGGAGGTGCAAAACGGAGGCTATGGAACCTCCTATGACCTTGACAAACTTAGTACGGCCATATCGCACCTAAACGAAGTTAAACGGACCATACAGAGCCTCATCGGCCAGTATACAACTTTGCGCAGGGCCGTGCTCGACTCTGACAAAAGCGGCAAAGTCTAGTGTGCCCGAGAAGGACATCTGGCCAGCCGTGTGTCACACGCACGGGCCTTGGCGTAAGACACACGACCGTGTCGCATCTCCACCGTTTTTGGAGATTTCTCTTATAGAAATTTCCTGGGCTGTTCTTACCTTAATTATGGGAGAATTATGGTAAGATAGGTTCCGTTTAAGCCTCCTAAGATGCCCTAATCAAGAGATCTATAATCTTTGGAGACATGAGTTCTTCTTAGGTTTTCCTTGGTAGCCGTCTCTCTCTCTCTCTTCCTCTCTTGTCTCCGCCGGTTGGCTAGCACCAATTAGAGACAAAGGCTTGCTGCTCTAGGAGTTGTCTCAGGTGATCCCGGCGTGGATACTGATAGAGGCAAGACCCGTTGGTTTTGCTTGTGGTTTTGACAGATTCGAAAGAATCTCGAAGGTATAACTTCTCCTCTTTTGCGTGTTTACATGTGATTATGCCAAAATAAGTTTTCCTGATCCCCAAGAGATGTCTGGGATGTAATAAAAATTGTTTTATTTGCTTTATTCCACTGCGCATGATCCCGAAATCTCCAACAAGTGGTATCAAAGCCACCTTGTATGTTTGACATAGATTGCGTGTAGTAGGAGAATATTTAAAGCATGTATGATGTTTTAATATACCTATGCCATGTTTTTCTATATGATAGATTAGAGTATGCATGATTTAACATATAAGATATGTTTGTAACCTAAAAGAAAATACCGAGGATGCGCCTGGAAACACCGAAGGTGTTGGCCTCATCGTTAGAGCCTAGGCATAGACTCACGTTCACATGGGAATTTATTTCTTAGTGTGATCTTGGTTTTTCCATATTTGAGTTTATTTTCTTTTATAGATGAGATCCATAATAACCTGAAATCCCTTGTGCAAATATTAGGGCTAACACCTTCTATTAATATGGTTGAACCAGAGTTCTTTTTCGTGTTTGAGTTGTTGGACTCTCTCAAGCCTGGCATGACATCGAGCATATTTAATTCATATGAAATTCGATGTTTATTTAAAATGGTAAGGACTAGAGGTCAATTGTAAGTTTGGGTTGTTGGACTCTCTTCAAGCCTGGCTTGTAAATTGGATGTGTTCAAATCATTTAAATTCGATCTCATGATTAATAGGTCGATCCTAACTAAAAGCATTGATTTGTTGGACTCTCTCCAAGGTCAATGTGGACAGAGGTGCAATTAGGTGATATGCATTGGATGTATATATGTTAATGAGTTAATAACCTAATGTATATGTGAACATTCAATTAGTTGATAACATAAAGTGATAGTTATATATTTGATATATAATGGGTACTGTTGATACCTAACATTATGACTATGAATGATTTGTTGGACTCTCTCCAAGGTTATTCTTAGTCATAATGAATATCAACCCATTAGGAGATAACTTACCATCTCTCGAATTCAAAGTGAGGGCTATTGAATTTGACAAAAATAGTGGGAGTTTCTTGTTAATATAAATTGTTTGCATTACTATAAATTCATCTCTCTTATACACCTCTTTTTGTATGTCTAGGTACTGATTAGAACAACAAGTTGATCTCCATTAATTTACGTTCTATTTTGGACAACAATAAATTGACTGAGCCAAACTTCTTGGACTGGCTTCGCAACATGAGAATTGTTCTCAAGGCTAAAAAGCTAGCTTATATCTTTGAAGAGGTTCTTCCCCAACCGTCTACAAACAATGCATCTGGTGACCAAAATTTGGCTTACCAGAAACATGTTGCTGACTCTGAGATAGCGAGTTATATTATGCTAGTGTCGATGTCTCCTGAGTTGCAGAAGCAACATGAGCATATGAGTGCTAATACAATTGTCTTCCATCTTTGTGGGTTCGATGAGCAGGTGCGATCTGAAAGGTTCGAGGTCGCTGACTCCTCTTTCACCGAAGATGATCTGAGAGGTTGTCTATGATGAATAACTATATTGAGCGATTGAGATCGTTAGGATTTTTTCGTGGACCGTGAATTAAGTATTGACTTAATTCTTGCGATTTATTGCTAGCTATTATTGATTTGTGATTAACTATCGGATGAATAAGATTGAATCCTGATTCCCGAATTGATCAATATGCTCAAGCGGTGGAATTAAATACATTGCTAAAGAGCGAAGCGGTGATCTTGGTTGACTCCTCGAAGAAAGGTTACAAGGGAAGTAAAAACTAAAGCTAAAGGGAAGAAAAAGGCAAAGAAGGAAAAATAACTCCCGAGGGCATGCCGTTATTGTGGCAAGGATGAGCGTTGGAAGAAAGCTATGACGATGTCTGGAGTCACTGAAGCAGAAAAAGACATCGATGCTCAATCTACTTCAGGTATATTTGTTATTAAATGTCATACTGTTTCTTTTAACACTTGGGTATTGGATATCGGGTGTGACTCACATATATGTAATGACATACAGGGGCTTAGGATTAGAAGAAGACTAGTTAAGGGAGAAGTAGATCTAAGGGTTGGCAATGGAGCAAAAGTTGCTGCTGTAGCCAAGGGTACTTATATGTTGCGACTTTCCACGGGATTATTTTTAGAGTTGGATGATTGTTTTTATATTCCTGCATTAATAAAGAACATTGTTTCTATTTAATGTTTGAATAAGAAAGGTTATCATTTAACGTTTAGTAATAATTGTTGTTATATTACGTTAAATGGTGTTCTTTATGCTACTGAAATGTTAAATAATGGAATATACACGTTAGATACATCCAACGAGATATTCAGTATCGAATCAATTAGCAAACGTGCTAAGTTAGATAATCAATTAACCTCGCAATTATGACGTTGTCGTTTTGACCATATAAGCAATGAACGCATGTCCAAATAGCATAAGCTTGACATTTTGGAGTCTTATGAATCAGATTCATTTGACACGTGTGTTTCATGCTTAAAAGGAAAGATGACTAAGTTACTTTTTCGTGGAAAGGGTGAACGAGCAGTTGAGGTATTGGGTCTTATACTTACCGATGTATGTGGACCAATGTCAACTCATGCCATAGGAGGTTATAGCTACTTCGTTATCTTTATCGATGATTATTCACGATATGAGTATTTGTATCTGTTAAGATACAAATCTAAAGTCTTTGAAAGGTTTAAAGATTTCAGAAAAGAAGTAGAGAAACAACTTAGGAAAGATATTAAAGTACTTCGATTGGACTGAGGTGGTGAATACCTAAGCCAAAAGTTTCAAGATTATCTAAGGGACAATGATATCTTGTCCTAAAAGATTCCACTTTACACACCACAACATAATGATGTGGCTGAAAGGCGAAACTGAACCTTATTGGACATGGTTAAGTCAATGATGCAGTATACAAGTCTTCCAAAAACTTTTTGGAGTTATGCACTCGAGATCGCTGTTTACTTGTTAAATAGAGTCCTGACTAAGACAATCTCTACTACTCCATATGAGATGTGGAATAGTAAAAAACCTCATTTATCTTATTTGAAGATATGAGGTTGTACTGCTTATGTGAAGAGGACAGTATCAGACAAGCTGGAGGCTAAGTCTGATAAGTGTCTATTTATTAGTTACCCTAAGGAAACGAGGGGTTACCAATTCTATCATCCCTTAGAACAAAAGGTATTTGTTTCAAGGCATGCTGTATTCTTAGAGGAGTTTCTCTTACAGGAAAATAGTGGGAGTGAGATTGAACTAACGTAGTTCAAGAGACTCCGGTAGACACAGAAGAGATGCCTAGTCAAGAACCACAGCTGATTACTCATACAGATGAGGTAGTAGCAGAACCTGATGATACACCACCTCGTAGATCTAGTAAGACACGTAGGATTCCTGAGAGATATAGATTTCTCATAAGTGAATCTAATGACGTGTTACTTATAGAGGATGAGGAACCCACTAGTTACGAAGAGGCGATGAATAGTTCAGACAGGGATAGGTGGCTAATAGCCATGAAATCAGAAATGAATTCCATGTATGAAAACCAAGTTTGGAACTTGGTAGGCCCATCCAAAGGCATAACGCCTATAGGGTGCAAGTGTGTTTTCAAGAAGAAAATCGACATGGATGGTAATGTTATTACCTATAAAGCTAGATTAATGGCAAAAGGCTATCGTCAAAGACAAGGTGTTGACTATGACGAAACCTTTTCACCAGTAGCTATGCTTAAATCCATTCGGATACTCCTAGCCATAGCGGCTCATTTTGATTATGAGATGTGACAGATGAATATGAAAATAATTTTCCTTAACGGAAACCTATCTGAGGATGTATATATGATACAATTTGAGAGTTTCACATCCATTGACAAGAACAAAATATGCAAGTTTTAATGATCCATTTATGGATTGAAGCAAGCATCCAGGAGTTGGAATATCCATTTTGATGAGGCAATCAAACAGTTTGATTTCTCATAAAATCCTGAGGAGCCCTGTGTGTATAAGAAGGTTACTGGAGAGCGATTGTGTTCCTAGTATAGTATGTCGATGACATTAATTATAGGAAACGATATTTCTATTTTGCAAACAGTCAAAGGCTGGTTGTCCAAAATGTTCTCCATGAAAGACATGAGAGAAGTAACCTATATTCTGGGGATTAAGGTCTATAGAGATAGATCGAATTGGTTGCTTGGTCTTTCACAGTCTACATACATAGACAAAGTGCTAAAACGGTTTAGCATGGAAGAATCCAAGAAAGATTTTATTCCCATGAGGCATGAGATTCACCTTTCGAAGTCCGCGCATTGAAGACAAGAGGATTCACATGAGTCAGATCCCATATGCGTCAGCTATAGGATCGATCATGTATGCTATGTTATGTACGAGGCCCGATGTATCGTACGCTTTGAGCGTTACGAGTAGATACTAGTTTGATTCTGGTATGGACCATTGGGTGATTATCAAGACAATCCTTAAGTACTTAAGAAGAACTAAGATTTATTTTTGTATATGGACAGAGCCAACCCTGGGGGAGGGCTGTTGGGGCCTTCGCCCAGGGCCCAAAAAATTTTTTCCATTAGGAGGGCCTAATTTTTAAAATTTTTAATAGAAAATGGGGCCCAATTTCTAAATTTCGCCCAAGGTCCTAAGTGCAAATTTTAAAATCAAGGACAGCTCCGTATATGGAGGAGGTGATATGGTAGAGAGCGAGTATACTGATATCAACTTCCAGACAGATAAGGATGATTCCAAATCTCAGTCTGAATACATATTCATCTTGAATGGAGGTGCGGTGAGTTAGAAAAGTTCCAAGCAAGACACCGTTGCTGATTCTATTACGGAGGCAGTGCGTTATAGCCAAGGTGATGCGGATCGAAGTTCATTACTAAACTTGGAGTAGTTACGGCGTTGTTGAAGCACTACGCTTCTGCTGACAATGATGGCGCCCGTTCTGAGTGAATGAACCACGGTTTCATCAACGATCTAAGTATGTACTACGCCGTTACCATCTGATCAGAAAGATCATAGGTAGAAGAGACGTACAAATAGAGAAAGTTTCCACCGATAGGAATCTAGCAGATCTCTTGACAAAGCCTCATTCTCAAGAAAAGTTTAAGAGGCATATAGAGGCCTATGATATTAGATACAAAGGCGATTGGCTGTAGGCCAAGTGGGAGTTTGATGTAATTGAGAGGTGTCATAAGGTAATTGCTTTAGAAGTTATTAATAAAATTCACTATTTGAGTATACATTATTTATATATTTGATTGGATCTTAAACTCATGTATTGAAGTCCACAATACGATGCATGACATGAAAGAAATTGTGATTGGATCACAATTAGTCGGTATCTTATCATGTGTAAGTATTGAAACTATCCCTAGTCGATGAATTGATGAGATTGAACATTATCAATTCTGTGAGACTAGCACATGTTATGCTCCTTTATTTATCCAAGCATTTGGTACTCACTAAATGGAAGCATAGGAATGCTGAGAGTGAACATGTGAATGCTAGTTATGGTAACTAGTTCATTAAAGTGACATGCTATGAGACTTCATATGGTTTTATATGTCGTTGAATGTCTCATTGCAGCTCGAGTGCGAGCTTCCTTAGACTTGAGGTATTTAAGTCACCTTGATCATGACGCCTTTTACTTTGACTTCTTCGCAGCCATCTATATAGTAGGTGTAACTCCGGGATGATTGGGTATAAGCCAAAGTGATCGAAGGTGTTTGAATAGCCTACAGAGGATTCACCACTCTTGATGAAGGAGATGTACACTCTAGGCCTCTTGGCAGGATTGTTACTCAGAAGTCTCTGGTCAGAGCAAACATGTTAAGAAGATGGTCTTCTTGGGAATATGTAGGAGTAACTTGAATCCATAGGACAGGAAACTAACTTGGGCTAAGTGTGACGTAGTCAGCCTAGTGGGGACGAACACATAGATTATGTCCTGAACCAAGTGGGTATATGATGAGTGAAAGGAACAAGCCACAGACAACTGTAGCTGCTGAAGGGTTCAGAAACGTTTTGGAGTCGATTTAGACTTTCCGATCAATTGAGGGTCATGATGTACTGCTAGGTGTCACTCATGATCTATTCATAATTGAGGGGTTAATTATGAATGACAGCATGTCGAAAACCTGTTGGGTGATTACCGAGATAAATAAGTCCGAGAATAAGATTCTCAACGAGAGGATATATCCGTCGACCGCATCAAGGGATGCAAACTGAGGCTGAAACTTCTACGACTGACGGACTTAACACAACCATATCGCACCTAAACGAAGTCAAACGGATCATACAGAGCCTCACACGATCGGTCTTAACTCGTACGGGTCACGCTGACTGACAACACGGCCAAAGTCGTCAGGTTTGTATGACACACGACTAGCCGTGTGTCCTGGCATGACCGGCCGTGTGTAAGACACACGACCATGTCGCGTCTCCGCCGTTTTTGGAGATTTCTCTTATGAAAATTTCCTAGGTTGTTCTTACCTTAATTATGGGATAATTATAGTAAGATAGGTTCCGTTTAAGCCTCCTAAGATGCCCTAATCAAGAGATCTATAAATAGATCCCTTGATAATCTTTAGAGACATGAGTTCTTCTTAGGTTTTTCTTAGTAGCCGTCTCTCCCTCTCTCTTCCTCTCTTGTCTCCGCCGGTTGGCTAGCACCAATTGGAGACAAAGGCTTGCTGCTCTAGGAGTTGCCTCAGGTAATCTCGGCGTGAATACTGATAGAGGCAAGACCTGTTGGTCTTACTTGTGGTTTCGACGGATTCAAAAGAATCTCGAAGGTATAACTTCTCCTCTTTTGCGTGTTTACATGTGATTATGCCAAAACAAGTTTTCCTGGCCTCTAAGGGATGTCTGAGATGTAATAAAAATTATTTTATTCGCTTTACTCCGTTGTGCATGATCCCAGAATCTCCAACAATACCTCCCTATGGCATGTTACCATGTGGGCCCGTACCCTCCAGTACATGGACACTTTCATCCGTACCATAGCCATGCCTCAGTAAGGCCTGCCACTACGTCCACTATACTATATCGGTACCTGACCATGTCCATCCATACCGTTATTTTTTGACCCTCGACACCTTGAGCTCTGGACTCTTTAGGCACCCAAGTGCCCGAGCTCTCGAGTACCCAAACTCCCTTCTATCGGAGCCCCGAAAGTGTCGAGCCCCATTCACGCTTATTGGGCTCCCAAGTGCTCGAGCTGACCACCGAGCTTTCGAGCTATTCGCCTGCCTTCCCGAGTTCCTGAGCACCCGAGCTTCGTCTGGGTCCCACGAGCCTCATCCTTCTATACCTGATCATGATTTCCCGTGTTTACAGGACCTGTTCTGGTCGTATCGTTAGCCACCTCCTGCAATAGTAAGACGATTCCAATAAGTTTGATGTCAGTGTATCCATCCTTATTACTTTTTCTTTTTAAGCCAGATACTCAAGTCTGACCAAGGGTTTACGAATTGCCTTGGCTGGGCGGAGTGGAAATGCTTAGACCGGATAGAGGGCTTTATAACCGCTTCTACCGGACGGAGTGGAAACACTGTGATCGAGGGGCGAATCGCCTCTGCTAGATCAATAAACACTCAAAGTCGAACCGAGGGCTTACGAACTTTCTGGGTGAGAGGGGCAACACTGAGCCGCATTACTGGCTTACGAATCGCCGGCCACGGAGCGACAAAGACCGCGATCGGCTTAAGAACCGCTGTCGTGAGTGGAAACACTTAGTCCGAGGACTTACGAATTTAACGCTGCTCGAGCGGGAGTGGAAAACACTTAGACTCAAGGACTTAGAATTGCTTGCTTAGCTAGATTAGCAAATACCAGCGTGACCGAGGGCTTACGAATCCGCTCGATCACATGGAGTGAAAAATACTCAGCCTGACAGGGCTTATAAACCGCTTCTGGCTGGAGTGGAACACTCGTGATCAAGACTTATAATTATCTCGCTTTCATCGCAATTAATGAGTGCCTCCGAGGCGCCTTATCTATACCTGTTACCTCGCATTCTCCAATACATGAACACTTTCGTCCGTACCATAGCCACGCCTCAGTAAGGCCCGCCTCTATGTCCACCCATACCATACTGGTACCTGACCACATCCATCCATACCGTTATTTCTCGACCCCCGACGCCTTAGGCACTTGAGTGCCTGAGCTCCCGAGTACCCAAGTTCTCGAGTACCCAAACTCCCTTCTATTTGAGTTCCTGAGTGTTAAGCTCCTATCTATGTCATTAGGGCTTTTCGAGTGCTCGAGCTCGAGCTCTCGACTACCTGAGCTCTCGAGCTCCGTTTGGCCTAGATTCCCAAGCTCTTGAGCACCCGAGCTTCGTCTGGGTCCCACGACGATCATGATTTCCCACGTTTACAGGATTTGTTCTGGTCATATCATTAGCCACCTCCCGCAATAGTTAGACGATTCCAATAAGTCCGATGTCAGTGTATTCACCCTTATTACTTCTTTTTAAGCTAGATACTCAAGTCAGACCGAGGGCTTACAAATGACCTCGGTTGGGCCGAGTGAAAACACTTAAGCCGGACCGAGGGCTTATGAATTGCCTCGGCCGGACGGAGTGGAAACACTCAGGTTGGACCGAGGGCTTACGACCGCTTCTACCGGTGAGTGAAACACTCAGCCGTCCGAATCGCTTCGGCCGATAGAGTGGTAACACTCAGTCAACCGAGAACTTAAAACCGCCTCACCGCTGGCTTATTAAAGACTCAAGTCAAGCTGAGGGCTTACGAACTGCCTCGTTAGGCGGAATGGAAAACACTTAGGTTGGATCGAGGGCTTACGAACTGCTTCGGCTGGGTGAAGTGGAAAACACTTGGGCTAGATTGAGGATTTATGAATTGCCTCGGCTGGGCAGAGTAGCAAATACTGAGGTTGGATCGAGGGCTTACGAACTACCTCGGCTGGAGGGAGTGAAAAACATTTGGGCCGGATTAAGGGCTTACAAATTACCTTGGATAGGCGGAGTGGAAATACTCCGGGTAGACTAAGGACTTATGAACTATCTCGGCTGGGCGAAGTGGAACAACTTAGGCCGAACCGAGAACTTACGAACTGTCTCGGTTGGGTGGAATGGAAACATCTAGGTTGGATCGAGGGCTTATAAACTGCCTTTGTTGGGCGAAATAACAGTACTCAGGCCTGACCGAGTGCTTACGAATTGCCTTGGCTGGGCAGAGTGGAAACACTCTGTCCTGACCGATGACTTATGAATTACCTCGGTTGAGCGGAGTGACAACACTTAGGCTGGATCGATGACTTACGAACTGCCTCGGTTGGACGGAGTGAATACACCTCTTCTCCCAGATTCACCACTAGTCAGGGAGAATATAACACTTCATATGTCTTTGCTTCGCCCTATCAAAAGAAATACAACACTTCATATGTCTTTGCTTCGCTCTATTAGGAGGAATACAACACTTCATATGTCTCCGTTTCACCCTATCAGGAGGAATATAATACATAAAAAAACACTCAGGCTAGATCGAGGACTTACGAACTTCCCTGGATGAGCGGAGTGAAAGACCTTCTCTTATAACAATACTTTGAAATATACTTGGTCAGATCGAGGGCTTACAAATCACCACGGCTAGCCGGAGCGAAAATACCTCTTCTTATAAAAACACCTCAAAATGCACTCGGTCAGACTAAGGGTTTACGAATTGTCTCGGTCGGGCCGAGTGGATAATCTTCTCCCTGCTTTATCATCTCGGGGGAAACTCACTTCATCAAAAGCCTCGGGCCAGATCAAGGGCTTACGATTTGCTTTGGTCGGGCCAAGTGAATACACTTCTTTATTAAAAATGATACTTTATAAACATTCATAATAAATTATAGCAATACATTGAAGGGAAATCCGGACCGTGACATTCACAATGATGCGGGCAAAATACTTCGCACAACCGCAGCGGAAACAAAAATTCAAATCGGATCCCTCCAGAGATCCATGCAAAACATATAAATCGTTTTCTTAGTTTAATATAGATCTTATATAGAAGAAGAAATATACCTTCGATGCGAGCCTTTCGCAATCCCGCTAATCGAAACGCAATCGGATCTCAATATGGTAAGGACAACCGTATCTCTAAGGTATCCACACTGACACTCAGCAGTTTTGGAGTCACGTTGTGCTAGCAACTCTAGCAAAACACCAAGAACACTTGGAAGAAAGAAGGAGAAGAAGGAGAGAGCTTCCTTGGCTTGCCTCTTGGCTTACTCGTCCAAAACCTAAAGCCTACCTCTTAATCAACTCTCTTATCTCCTCATGAATACCATGTCCCTTGGTATTCCCTTTTATCAATGCATGAAAACCTCTCATCTCCTCATCATGAATACCAAGACCCTTGGTATTCCCTTGCGTGATTAATCGCATGATGATAGATGACCTTTCTACATGATAAATCATCTTCTATGATTTAACTTGAGTCTAACTCAAGTTTAACCAGCTTGAGCCTAATTCAAGTCTTAGCCATTTGCTCAATTGTTCTTTTAGTCAACTAAAAGAAATCATCTCCAAAACAGAATGCCATTTATGTGTGACCCAATAGACTCTCATAGCGTTGGTAATGTATCTAAAACCATTTTAGATATATAAGCAATGAGCGGCATCTAGCAATACGTTATTGCTACCCAAACTACAAGAAAGTCGAGATCCGACAACCTTTCCGTGGCTATTATCATGTATGACGGTGTCCTTCTGTCCTTGATATCTTAGATCGATCAATGAGGCATAGACCGTGTCATCCCCTTATCGATCTTTATATTTATTGATCCCCAAGTAGACTCACTCAAACAAATGAGCTCAATATCTCATATTGACTCATTTGAGCATGACCATGCATTTCGTGGTCATACTTTATCAAGAGGCCAAAGATATCACTCGCCTATACGGAGGATAGATCCCATCTACATCACTCACATCCCTCCGCATAATTCGCTACATACCCAACAATCGCTGCTATAGACTCGTTACTGACGTTAGACGATACCAAAGTACATAACTCCTTGTGTAGGGAACCGTAGTGACTTCAGGTCTAAGGACTATTCATACTAATAGTCACATGAGAAAGTATATGACACTTATATAACGATCCATGACACTTTCTCATGGCGAGTCTATTTAGTACATATATTCTCCAATATATATACCCATGTGTCAATGTGATATCATATATCCATGACTTGTGAGATCAAGTCATCCATTGACCTACAAGCTAGTCTCAATGTATCAATATATCCCTTTGTCTATTAATACAATACCTGATTAGGAATGTTTAAGTATAGTGTTCTCTACAACTTCTCATAATCAATTCTACCAATTGATATACTGTAGATTAGAATCTACTATTCAAGGGCATTATTATATTTATTTAGCTGACACACGTATAAAATAAATATCTCTAAGGTATCCACACTGACACTCAGCAGTTTTGGAGTCACGTTGTGCTAGCAACTCTAGCAAAACACCAAGAACACTTGGAAGAAAGAAGGAGAAGAAGGAGAGAGCTTCCTTGGCTTGCCTCTTGGCTTACTCGTCCAAAACCTAAAGCCTACCTCTTAATCAACTCCCTTATCTCCTCATGAATACCATGACCCTTGGTATTCCCTTTTATCAATGCATGAAAGCCTCTCATCTCCTCATCATAAATACCAAGACCCTTGGTATTCCCTTGCGTGATTAATCGCATGATGATAGATGACCTTTCTACATGATGAATCATCTTTCATGATTTAACTTGAGTCTAACTCAAGTTTAACCAGCTTGAGTCTAACTCAAGTCTTAGCCATTTGCTCAATTGTTCTTTTAGTCAACTAAAAGAAACTATCTTCAAAACAGAATGCCATTTGTGTGTGATCCAATAAGCTCTCATAGCATTGGTAATGTATCTAAAACCATTTTAGATATATAAGCAATGAGCGGCATCTAGCAATACGTTATTGCTACCCAAGCTACAAGAAAGTCGAGATCCGACAACCTTTCCGTGACTATTATTATGTATAACGATGTCCTTCTATCCTTGATATCTTAGATCGATCAATGAGGCATAGACCGTGTCATCCCCTTATCGATTTTTATATTTATTGATCCCCAAGTAGACTCACTTAAACAAATGAGCTCAATATCTCATATTGACTCATTTGAGCATGACCATGCATTTCGTGGTCATACTTTATCAAGAGACCAAAGATATCACTCTCGTCATATGGGAGGGATAGATCCCATCTACATCACTCACATCCCTCCGCATAATTCGTTACATACCCAAAGAATCGCTATAGGCACTGTGACGTTAGACGATACCAAAGTACATAACTCCTTATGTAGGGAACCGTAGTGACTTCAGGTCTAAGGACTATTCATACCAATAGTCACATGAGAAAGTATATGACACTTATATAACGATCCATGACACTTTCTCATGGCGGGTCTATTTAGTACATATATTCTCCAATATATATACCCATGTGTCAATGTGATATCATATATTCATGACTTGTCGGATCAAGTCATCCATTGACTTACAGACTAGTCTCAATGTATCAATATATCCCTTTGTCTATTAATACAATACTTGACTAGGAATGTTTAAGTATAGTGTTCTCTACAGCTTATTATAATCAATTCTACCAATTGATATATTGTAAATTAGAATCTACTATTCAAGGGCATTATTATATTTATTTAGCTGACACACGTATAAAATAAATATAATAATCAATCTTTGCCTGTTATTAATGAAATATGATACATATGATCCCTAATCAATCATCTCATGATTGACACTAAGGGCTGACACTAACATACATCACCTCTTCTGTTCCCCCTATCCCAAATAACTCTGGGTTGGAGAGGGTATTCGGTCATTGTCACTCCCATGGACTTTCTTCGGGAGGTTTCTACTGAAAACGACTTGAAATTGCCTAGTCTTGAGACTATCGATTGAAACGTATTGCCTTTCTTGATTGAGCTTGTACTTACACCTTCCGCCTTCTAGGTCTGACGGACCTTTCGAGCCTCTTCTATATTGATATACTTCTCAGCTTGGTCGAGTAGTTCATCATAGTTGTCAGGGGTTTCTTCACCAAAGAATGGAAAAAAGTCCTATCCTTTAACCCCTGGGAAATCGCCACCTTAAGAATCTCTGGAGTGGCAGTCGAGACTTCCAGGGCAATCCGAGTGAACTGCTGAATATATCTTCTCAAGAGCTCCCCCGACTCTTGCTTTAAGTTAAACATACTGAAAGTCGCTTGCTGATACTTCTTGTGGCTAGTAAAATGCCGCAAGAATGTCTCGAACAAATCTTCGAAGGAGGTCAAAGATTTTGACCCTAATGATTGGAACCATTTTTATGCCGACCCTACCAACGTAGTAACGAATACTCAACACTTAATAGCGTCAGAGTATTGACGCAGAATAGACGCATTCTTAAACTTGCACAGGTGTTCTTTCGGGTCTGCGGAACCATCATATTCCTCGAGGTGAGAGGAATAGAAACTAGAGGAGAGTTTTTCCAGCACGATCTCTTCAACAAAAGGAGTCGACTTCCTTTGTGTTAGGATGTATACTGAAAAGTCTATCTTTTGTATTAACATCTTTATTTTTGAAATAAGAATCACATGATCATTGTTTGCATTTTTATGGTTATGCATATTGTCTAATACATTACATTGTAGATAACATGGTGTGTGGTGTCACACGAGAGATCATGTTATCGACTCCTTGTAAAGTATAAGTAAAGACTCACAATCGAGATGACTTTGGACAAACCATTGGTATGGTTGTAGTGTGATTTGGTATTGGTTTGTCTTTACCATAGAATCACATTAGTGCACTTTGTGTGTATTGAGCAGGACCGACTTAGAGGTAATTCGATTTATTGCTGACTACATAATCGAATCGGACCTCGGATATTATATTGTACATGCTCTTAATCCCGATATAATAACGAGCACATATACTTAATATTCATTTCTTTGATTTACTAATGGGCGAGATTTATAGATTAAATCGATAGGCTCGGTAAGTTGGGAAATGATATTATTTATATGGTGTGTCGTTGATTATAGGAGGAAACCATGACCTATATATTAGAATGATGATGTCCCCTTGAGGAGCTCATAAGGTTCATCATGTAAACCCTGCAGGTGGACTTGGTTCGACATGATGAAAAGGTTGAGTGGTACTACTCATGGAGTTAAATGTTGATTAATTAATGGTCAGTAAATTAATTAATCGACGGACATTCGAGATCTTAAACACGGGGAGAAAATGTACAAATAATATATGGAGCCCATATTAACTTATGGGGGTTGGTGAGGTAGATCAATGATAATCCTTTATGGTGCGTTTGGTTGGGGGTTTTGTTGATAACCTTGTTAGGTTATCAACAAAAACCTTGTTTGGTTTAAGTTATAAATAATTACTTGGTAATTGTTCATTACCTGGTTATGAACAAAAACCTTTTTAGGGGGAATCGGAAAACCTTGGAGAACCAAGGTTTTTGTTGATTCCCGGGGTTAAGGAAACTTTTTTCCAATATTACCCCTAGCAATATATTAAATGTCAATTTGTCAAAACTCAATCGATTTGTCGTCCATCGTCGGTCGTCGCTGGTCGCCGTCGTCGCCGCCGCCGTCGCCGTCGCCGCCGTGCGCCGCCGTCGCCGTCGTCGCCGTCGTCGCCGTCGTCGCCGTCGCGCGCCGCTAAATGCTCGTTGCCGCCACCAGCCGCTTCGCCGTCGCCGCCACCGCCGCCATCGTCGCATGCGCCGTGCCGCCATCCTTGCTACTGTCGTCGTCGCCGGCCTGTCGTCGGCTGCGCGCGCCATCCATCGCCGCCGTCGCCGCCGTCGCCTCCAGCCGTCGCCGCGTCGTCGATCGATCGGCCCGTCGCCGTCGTCGCCGCTTGAATCGGTCGCCATCATCGTTATCGTCGCCGGTCGATCGATCGTCGCCGTCGATCGGTCGACCACCATCGTCGCCGGCGGTCGGTCGGCCGTCGTCGTCGGCCGGCCACCACTATCATTGATCGGTCATTGGTCGGTCGCCACCATCGCCGGTCGGTAGGCCGGGCAGACGGTCAGACGTCATTAATATTTCGTTGTCGTCTTGAATTGATTGAAGCGAAAATAGTATAATTTAGTAAAATGTTAAACTAAGTTATATATTAAAACCTCAACCAAACAAGGTTTTATCAGGTTATGTTTTATTCGGTTATGTTTTATTCCACAGTGTCGTATAACCGAGGTTATGTATGATTTACTTAGACGCACGTGGATTGGATTATCATTAATAGATCGGACTTTATGTGAGCTTGATCCATGGGTGGCCAAGATCCAACTCCTCCTTATGGTCTCTATTGTAGCCTATTAAAACCTCATGAAGCTTAGATCCAATGGATGAAAACAAAACTCTAGATCCAAAGGTAGAGATTAAATCTCTAGATCCGACGGTTGAGATTAAATCTCTAGATCCGACGGTTGAGATTAAATCCCTAGAACGATGGTGGAGATTAAATCAAGCCTTAAGCCTAACTCTATAAATATGGGCTTGAGGGTGGCGTAGAAAAATAAGAGGAAAGGGGCTAGGGTTTTGGGCGCGAGGCGGAGGCTTAGGGTTTTGGGTGGCCTGATTAAGGAAAGATGTTTTCTTCTTCTTCCTTGAGGTGGCCGGCCCTTCTTCCTATTCTCTCCTTGGTTTTGGCGTCGACCTTCTCCCTTTAATCTACATGGCTTAGGAGATTAGGGTTTGCTTCCTTGGCGTGATGAATCCTAATTGAGATAGGATTTAGGTTGGGTGGCTAGGGTTTGAGAGGGTGCTTGGCGGCAACTATGGAGGATTTTCTTTCTTCTTCTAAGGTGATTGTGGCGCCCGTAATTCTCCTCTTTACCTTGGCGGGCTCGATCTATTCCTCTACTTCTCCTTGGTAGGTGGAAACAAGAGCTAGGGATTCTTTCCTTGAAGCTTTTAGTGGCGCCCGCGCTTCTTATCTTCGTCTCATTGGGCGGCAAGCATCGAGCTTGGAGCTTGATGGTTGGTCTAGATAAGAAAAGTTTAGTTTTATGATCTTCCTTTGTTGAGTGAGCAAGGAAAGGAAGATTAGTGATCTAGGACTTGATTTTTGAAAGATCGTCGCCTGCGGCGTCAAAGGAGGAAGGACTGATAGAAGATCGAGAGGTATAACAGAGGTATAATCTTGTTTATTTTGATTAGTCTTCCTTTGTATTATGTTTATAATTGCTTTTGATTATATCGTGTTTTATGTGGATGTTTACTTTATGTATGTGGCTAAATAATACTTGGATCGACGTAAACACAAAAGCGATCAGGACATAAATACATTCGCGGACTTGTAGAATAGAGGTTGGTCGCTTGAACAACAAGTTTGTTAGTGACCTCTCTAAACGAATAACAGCGATGACTTGATTGTTTGGCGATCCCTTTTGCAGGATTAAATTTTTAATCACGGGACATCGATGGGATCGCCGTGAGCAAACAACTAAAGTGAAGTGGGCGAAGTTTCCTCGCGGATCGATGAAACCGACCACATAATTGGTATCGGAAGCGAGGTTTTGGTTTTGTGTGTTTAGGATTGGTTAATTTTATGCATTTTCATATATTATATGTCTTAGGATAATAGTAGGATATCGTAGGTTAACTCTTTGGTTGCAGGCATAAGATTATTATTATGACCGTATGTGTGTATGTGATTGTATGTGTGTAAATGTTTATTTTGTTGAATCCTCGGGGTTGCTAGTATTTAATTTTTGTAAATTAGATACAACATTGTTTAGCCACTCCTTTTTTTTTAGTTTACTTTCGATCTAGATTTCGTATACACTCCTCGTGGAGTATAGGATCGATGGATGTAAATTAAAATAGATTTTAGTCTCGGCTCGGATCTCCGGATGGCTCGTACATGGCGTAGGAGGAGCGGACGAGAAGGCGATACGACGGGAGACATATTGAAGACAAAAGTCATAATAGTTGGAAAATTTTTATTTTTCATACTTATTGCTTATTGTTTGATATGCATGTCGTAGGCTAGAAAATTCCTCATTTTCAAATTACTAAGTGGGAGAGGGATATTTTTATAAATTCCCACGGCCTCCATTACGATTTGATAAGTGATGCAAACAAACTTCCGCGTCGGCTCTGAGTGCCTTCCTCCCCATCGAATGAGTTTGTTTGCGGATCACAAGGTCAAATATGGTTATAGGGAATTATTAAGGAGCGTGTGTACTTCCCCATCGTAAGACACATAACCCGAGATAATTACCTTGGTACCAAGTAATGGTGAATACTTAGATACAAATATAAGTATCCTCCCCATCGGAGTCACTGTTTTTATTTGTAGGGCCGAAGAGAAACCAACTATTAATTTTATTTGTCAAAAAGTTAGGTTGACAAGATAGTAAAATTAATGGGTAAAATCTCCTCTTACAAATGTAGAATTCGTATACGTCCACACTATCGTGGCATATGATATTTTCGGTGTTTTGAGGTGTTGGTTGATTTTAAAAATTTTATTATTTGAGAAATCAATAATTTTTTGAAATCTACAGTAATGATCTATGTGATTCTTAGGATTTTCAAAAATGACTTTCAGTCCACTTGTTGTGATACTAAAGGAAAATAAGCTTACTGTACCCAAATTATGTTGATTGGAAAAGAATCTAGATATTGTCTTAGCTTTTAAATCTGAATATGTAATCTTGAAGAGTGTCCTCTAAGCCAGCGAATGAATGGAAGTCCTTGGAAATTTGAAATCGATGGGAAATCGGTCGATATCATTCTCGATCGTGAAAGGCTTGCTCGAGGCTCGAGCCGTGGTTGCTCGGAAGGTTTCTTAGCCGAAGAAGGCGAAGAAGAAGAAACAAGGTGGAGCAAAGGTGGTGGGAGGATCTCAGGGAGGAGTGAAGAATCCGAAAGACAAGTGCTTCACTTGTAAGCAGACTGGACACTGGAAGAAGGACTGCCCCAACCGCAAGAACAAATGTATATCCTTTGGTCTAGTCGTTGAAATATGGTTAGCGGTATTATCTACGGCTGGTGTGTGTGAATCACGGAGCCTCGATCATGTCTGCCAATACTTTGCAGGGTTCGGAAATCAGACGGCAGTGAGGGAGAGATTCTCACATTTACTTGCGTCAGTGAAGGTTATTGCGGTGAGAGATGTTTTATTTATCTTTTGAGAAAAATAAAACTTTGGTTATAGATTCCCTTTATGTATCCTTTATTTAGAAAGAATTTAATTTGATTTCTAAATTGTTTATGGATGGATATTATTTCTTTTAATGTGAGTTGTTATAAAAGGAATAGGAGAATATATGTTGGTATATTGATAGGAAATTTGTATACACTTGAACCAAAACCTCCCACGTCTGAAATTGAAGTTAATAACTTCGTCTTACAATTCGATAAGAAAAAAGAACCTTAAGATGAATCAAACATATCTTTTGGCATCTTAGGCTTAGTCATATTAACTCTGGCGAATTGAGGTTAATAGCTGATGGACCTTTGGGTTCATTAGTGGTGGAAGATTTTCCAACCTGCGAATCTTGCTTGGAGGATAAAATGACCAAGAGGCCTTTTAAGGCCAAGGGGTATAGAGCCAAAGATGTGTTAGAATTGGTTCATTCTGATTTGTGTGGTCCTATGTCTATCTAGGCTAGAGGTGGTTTTGAGTATTTCGTCTCTTTTATAGACGGTTATTCAAGATATGGATACATTTACCTGATGTGCCGCAAGTCTGAATGCTTTGACAAGTTCAAAGAATTCAAGGCTGATGTGGAAAAACGTCAAGGTAAAAGTATCAAGACACTAGGATTTGCTCATGGTGGCGAATACCTCTTGGGAGAGTTTAGGAATTACTTATCGGTGGGATTGATCGATTACTGCGCACAGCAGAGCGGTGTAGCGGAAGCGAAGGAATAGGACTCTTATGGAGATGGTTAGATCGATGATGAGTTATTACGAGTTGCGGTTCGTTACGGGGATATGCTCTAGATCTGACAGATATACGTTACGAACTTGGTTCCATCTAAATCAGTGCCTTCTACTCCCACAGAGTTGTGGACTGGGCGAAAGCCTAGTCTAAGACATATTCGGATATGGGGGAGTCCAGCACATGTGCTGAAGACAGATGTTGGTAAGTTGGAACCTCGTGCAATCTGCGTGTTAGTTGGCTATCTAGAGGAGCGAAGGGTGGTTTGTTTTATAGTCCTAGAGATCGAGAGGATGATCGTTAGCCGCGAACGCCTTGATTTCTAGAGAAGACTATGTGATGAGCCACGAGCCCAAAGTAAAATTGTTGGAGGAATTAAAGGGAAGTCACTTCTTGATGCCACCGTCTGAGAGGATATCCAGTCAGTCGTGCGTGTCATGGAGGATCTGCGGAGATACCTTGTCGTGTAGTGGGAGGGTTGTGAGACGGCTGATAGATTCGTATTCTTGGGAGAATCTTACGATTTGATCACAGCGAACATGAACTGATCCTGCGACATATGGACGAGCGATCGAGATAAGATCACGTCTTGGCGAAATCTGATGAATCACAGAGATTGAATCTATGGATTGAATCAGTCACGGAGGTAGTAGAACCATCCGATGGTGTAAAAACCATTGGATGCAGTGGATCTACAAAGAAGAGAGGAATAGATGGGAAGGTTGAGACCTTGAAGCAAGACTTATTGCGAAGGGTATACTCGGAAGAGGGTATCGATTATGAGAGACCTTTTGCGATAGCCATCTTAAGTCTATCCGGATTCTCTTATGCATGCGGCTCGTATGGATTATGAGGTGTGACGGATGATAGATCGAATGATTTCCTTAATGGAAGTCTTGAGGAAAACATCTATATAAACAGCGGAGAGGATTCGTTGCTAAAGCGAAAGAGCGTCTTGTGTGTAAGCTTAATCGGTCCGTTTATGGATTGAAGCGAAGCCGAGGTCTTGGAACATCGCTTTGATAAGGTAATCCAGTCTTATGAATTTATTGAAAGTCGGATGAGTCTTGTGTATACAAGAGATGTGAGCGTAGTGGTATTTCTTGTCTTATCGTAGATGACATTTTGTTGATTAGCGGCAACAATATCAGTGTTATCGGACGTAAGAGTATAGTTGTCAAGCAGTTTGATATGAAGGACTTGGGAGGATGGGACCATCCTTGGGATCGAGGTTATAAGAGATCGCGAGGAAAAGGATGTTGTGCTTATCCCAAGCTTCTACGTACATTCACGATTATGGAGCGTTTTAGCATCTGAAAACTCGAGAAGGGTTTCTACCTTTCGAGCGTAGGTTCCTTTATCTAAGGAGATGTGTCTAGAACATCCGAGAAGATAGAGGAGATGAAAGGCGGTTCCTTATGCTTGCCGGTAGGAAGCCTCATGTATGCGATCTATATGCGAGACCGAGGATATCTATTATGCCAGTGGCGTAGTCGTGGATATCGAGTAATCGAGACGAGGACATTGGGTGCGGTAAAGCGTATATTGAAGTACACGAGAAGGACTAGGGATTATATGCTAGTTTAAAGGCGGACGATTACTCCTGTGGGTTACATTCCGACTTCGATCGATAGGGATAACAGTAAGTCTACCTCAGGTTTTGTGTTTACTTTGGGAGGTGGAGCCATTGTATGGAGGAGTATCAAGTAGAAATGTGTGGCGGACTCTACCATGGAAGCTGAGTATGTGGCGGCCTCTGAGGCGGCTAAAGAAGCTGTCTGGCTCAGGAACTTCCTGATGGACTTGGATGTGATTCCTAGTTTGCGGAGCGATCGATTTATTGTGATAATAGTAGTCGATTCTGAGCTTCGGAAGGAACCACGAGCTCATAAGGCGAGTAAACACATAGAGCGCAAGTACCACCTGATACGAGAAATCGTAAAGGAGGTAGAAGTTGCTGTCGCCTAGATTGCATCAGAGGATGACTTGGTAGACCCTTTTCATTAAGACCCTTCTAGCGAGAGCTTTGATAGGCATGTGGAGGGAAGGGGAATCAGATGTATGGCAGTATGAGGACAACTTAGTCTTTTAGTATAAGTGGGAGATTGTTAGGATGTATACTGAAAAGTCTATCTTTTATATTAACATCTTTATTTTTGAAATAAGAATCACATGATCATTGTTTGCATTTTTATGGTTATGCATATTGTCTAATACATTACATTATAGATAACATGGTGTGTGGTGTCACACGGGAGATCATGTTATCGGCTCCTTGTAAAGTATAAGTAAAGGCTCACAACCGAGATGATTTTGGACAAACCATTGGTATGGTTGTAGTGTGATTTGGTATTGGTTTGTCTTGACCATAGAATTACACTAGTGCACTTTGTGTGTATTGAGCAGGACCGACTTAGAGGTGATTCGATTTATTGCTGACTACATAATCGAATCGGACCTCGGATATTATATTGTACATGCTCTTAATCCCGATATAATAACGAGCACATATACTTAATATTCATTTCTTTGATTTACCAATGGGCGAGATTTATAGATTAAATCGATAGGCTCGGTAAGTTGGGAAATGATATTATTTATATGGTGTGCCGTTGATTATAGGAGGAAACCATGTCCTATATATTAGAATGATGATGTCCCCTTGAGGAGCTCATAAGGTTCATCATGTAAACCCTGCAGGTGGACTTGGTCCGACATGATGAAAAGGTTGAGTGGTACTATTCATGGAGTTAAATGTTGATTAATTAATGGTCAGTAAATTAATTAATCGACGGACATTCGAGATCTTAAACACGGGGAGAAAATGTACAAATAATCTATGGAGCCCATATTAACTTATGGGGGTTGGTGAGGTAGATTAATGATAATCCTTTAGTGGATTGGATTATCATTAATGGATCGGACTTTATGTGGGCTTGATCCATGGGTGGCCAAGATCCAACTCCTCCTTATGGTCCCTATTGTAGCCTATTAAAACCTCATGAAGCTTAGATCCAATGGATGAAAACAAAACTCTAGATCCAAAGGTAGAGATTAAATCTCTAGATCCGACGGTTGAGATTAAATCTCTAGATCCGACGGTAGAGATTAAATCCCTAGAACCAATGGTGGAGATTAAATCAAGCCTTAAGCCTAACTCTATAAATATGGGCTTGAGGGTGGGCGGCAAGAAAAATAAGAGGAAAGGGGGCTAGGGTTTTGGGCGGCAAGGGCAAGGGAGGCTTAGGGTTTTGGGTGGCCACAGTTAAGGAAAGATGTTTTCTTCTTCTTCTTCCTTGAGGTGGCCGGCGCCCTTCTTCCTTATTCTCTCCTTGGTTTGGCCGGCGTCCAACCTTCTCCCTTTCATCTATGGCTTAGGAGATTAGGGTTTGCTTCCTTGGGCGACAATGAATCCTAATTGAGATAGGATTTAGGTTGGGCGGCTAGGGTTTGAGAGGGTGCTTGGGCGACAACTATGGAGGGTTTTCTTTCTTCTTCCTAAGGTGATTGCCGACGCCCATAATTCTCCTCTTTACCTTGGCCGGAGCTCAATCTATTCCTCTACTTCTCCTTGGCCGGTGGAAACAAGAGCTAGGGATTCTTTCCTTGAAGCTTTTGGCCGACGCCCACACTTCTAATCTTCATCTCTTTGGGCCGACGACAAGCATCAAGCTTGGAGCTTGATGGTTGGTCCTAGATAAGAGAAGAGTTTAGTTTTTATGATCTTCCTTTGTTCAGAGTGAACAAGGAAAGGAAGATTGGTGATCTAGGAGGCTTCGATTTTTGAAAGATCGTCGCCCACACGACGTCCAAAAGGAGGAAGGACATACAATAGAAGATCAAGAGGTATAACAAGAGGTATAATCTTGTTTATTTTGATTAGTCTTCCTTTGTATTATGTTTATAATTGCTTTTCAATTATATGCATGTTTTATGTGGATGTTTACTTTATGTATGTGGCTAAATAATACTTGGATCCCGAACATAAACACGAAAGCCGACGATCCGGACATCGTCTATTCCGCGGCTACTTGTAGAATAGAGGTTGGTCGCTTGAACAACAAGTTTGTTCAAGTGACCTCTCTAAACGAATAGCACGACGATGACTTGATTGTTTGGGCAATCCCTTTTGTCTAGGATTAAATTTTTTTAATCCTGGGACATCGATGAGATCGCCATGAACAAACAACCAAGGTGAAGTGGGAAGCGAAGTTTCCTCTCACGGATCAATGAAACCAACCCTACACTTCACACCTTGTATGCCACCAGTTGGCTTTCTTCCTGCTCCTCGCAAATGAAGCGGGGAACAGTTCGGGTTGTGGCTCGACATTGGCCGATCGGTACACTTCTGGGTCCTCCCTCCTTTCCTTAACTAGGGGAGGAGAGAAGTCCTGCTCCTTGACTTGTGGCAAGGTCTCCACTCACTCCTACGGTGGGGGTGATGGATGACTAGCCTTCCCGCTGCCCTAGGCCAAAGCTTCTGCCATTGCCTTTTGTACAATTGCAACCAACTGGCCATGGGTCAAGGTTATGGGGGTCTCCTTCAAAGTGGAGGCTGAAGAAGGAACTTCTCGGCGATTGCATCCTTAATGTCTCGCTCAAAGTTTTCCACAGACGGCGCCAAATGATGCGGCTTGAGATCGGCCCTCTAGTGCTGAGTTTTCCAAGGAGGGTCCGGTTGCCTAATTGAATCAAAATCCGACAATGACCCTTCGATACTTAAGTTAGACAGGAGGAAATGAAAGGAGTAGAGTGCAGTAGTATGAAGAGAGTTTGGTTACAAATCTTGCATTACCTTCTTTTCGTTACTTGCTTTTCCCCTTTTATAGATTCGACTTCTTACCACAATTAATAAGTGCCTCTCTGGAGGTGCCTTGCCCATACCTCCCAATGATATGTTATTACGTCGGCCCATACCCCCCAGTACATGGACATTTCCGTCCGTACCATCGCTATGCCTTAGTAAGACTTGCCACTACGTCCACCCATACCATGCTGGTACTTAACTACGTCTACCTATACTGTTATTTTCTGACCCGACACCTTGAGCCCTCTACTCCTTGGGCACTTGAGTGCCAGAGCTCCTGAGTACCCGAGCCTCCAAGTATCTGAACTCCTGTCTATCTGAGCTCCCAAGTGCCGAGCTCCTATCTATGTCATTAGGGATTCCCGAGTGCTTGAGCTTTCGATTACCTGAGCTCCCGAGCACCAGGGCTCCGCCTGGCCTTGGCTTCCCGAGCACCCGAGCTCTGCCTCCTACGCGCCTCATCCCTTCCATATCCGATTATGATTTTCCGCATCTATAGGACCCGTTCTGGTCATATTAGTGCCTTTCCTAGAGCCATTGTGTCATATCGAAGTGACTGAGTTTGCATGGAAGCAAAGTGTATGCAGGGATTTTTTGTGGGTTTTGATGCAAGCTCTTAAGGTTTCTTGGTTTGTGCATTAACAAAAAATTGCTGCAAAATTGTTTTTTGAAAAACCTCCCTTTGTGGGTGAGATGGTTGATACCAATTAGGGCTGACGCTTGGTCTTGTTTGTACTTTTGATAGATTTGCAAGAAGTGGCACAACATAGGAAATCATGTTTTCCTTATTTTCCATCACTTTTGGGTATTAATGACTGAAAACGAATGAAAAATTTCATCATAAGAAAAATGGGTAAAGAATCAGATGGCAATAACCAAAAAAAAAAAAAAATCAAGCAAAGACATGTTCCACAAAAATGTGTCAGCCTTCTCATCTAAGAGTAACCATGAAAAAAATGAAAACATCATCATAAAAATTGTGTTTGGATTGTTCTCAGGAAGCATAACATCATGGCCTGTTTTTTCTCCATGTATTTGCCTGCTTCAGATATAATAAAAATGTAGTGGGGAGTAGATGTAGGGAGGTATATAACTATTAGAGATTCCATTAATTGTATTACCCCTCATCCTTCACTCGGATAATGCCACTGTTCTAATACTGCAAAAGAAGAACAGAAAGAGAAAAATATACAAAAAAGAAATTGTCCTTTGGTTTGCTTGGGTTCACTAAAAAAGGGTAGCATGGCAGGTTCTTTTTGTGAGTTTCAGTTTTAAATTTCAGTCCACAAGATGAGAAGCAGTATTCCATCTTTCTTCTATGACACATGCAAACAATTTACACATTTATCCATTTGATTAGTAATATTTGAAAAAAAAAGCCAAATCAAAACTTTACCCAATGGGTTGCTCGCTTGAGGTTGGGAAAACAAGATTGCCTTTTGGTTTACAGCTCATCACATTCTCAATGGCTAATTCAGAATAAAGAAGAAAAAATTGTATCAGCAATATGTTGGTGGAACTTACTGTAGAACTAGCTACCGACCGTTTGGTGGTGAAATATGGAAGGAAGAACAAGAGTGGATGTCACACCCAAAGTCTCATACCCTAGGCTTATGACTGGTATATATGTGTAATAAAGGACTTCATTGAAAATTTTGGTAGTCTTCTTTGTACTGCTATTGATTTCCTGAATACGTCAGAGATGTCTCACCCACTTGATGAGACATACATAATGGAAATCACACATATACAATATAAAAACCTACCTGATGTGGATACCTACAAAAAATGAAAAAATCTTTTTGAGGAAACAAAAAGATTCCCACTCAACATTCCAAAATGCAAGAAAGCTATAAAATTAATCAAAAAATGAATTTACCACCATCCAAACTTCTTAAGCATTAAAAGTTTGCTAGTTACAAAGAAAAATGTACATAGGCACACTTAGGCTAAATGATGGGGTCTCGTGGCACTAAGATAGTCGTGCTTTGGATAAACATCCTACGAAGATGGACCGATTGAGTATTTAGGGCTAATAAAGTGGGTATTAAAAATAATATATTGTTTGCCCAATGACTTTCATAACAAAAATGTAACTAATAGAGTGACAAAACATGCTTAATATATCATATAACATAGTAAGTAAAAGTATAACTAATATGTCTTGAGTGTAATAGAAGTAAAACATACCACTAGTAATCACCCTTGTCAAAAAAATAACATGCAACGAAACTAAACTAATAGATACTTATGTGAACCATAAGGAGTATTCATCCTCATGCATGAGATCCTACACATGGTACCCTCGTCATGTTACAAGAATGAGATCATGCCCTCAACACTAGCCTAGCCTACATGAGAGACCCAACACTTCATGCCCTTGACATCATCCTAAGCATGAGGTCCTATACTTGGTGTCCTCAATGCTAGTTTACATTAGAGGTCTTGCACCTCGTACCCTCATCACGTAGCAAGCATGAGATTTTACACATCATGCTCTCGATGTTACTCTATGCGATGGATTTTGTACCTCATGCTCTCATAATGTAGCTAGCATAAGATTGAATACATTGGCATTCAATGCTATTCTACGTGAAAGATCTAACACCTTGTATCATCATCACGTAATAATGAAGTCTCCTTTTTCAGATCCATTGACTTAAAAGTTGTTCTCCCATCCAAGGTCCCCATCCCTATTTTCCCTATCAAAAGCTCCCAATTTGTCAAAGATATAAACTAGGGCTTCTTTACTTTCTAAAAGAACCTTAGCCACAAAGAGAACCCACTTTTGATTATTTATCCCCTTAGTTTCTTTAGGCTACAAGTAACTCACTCACCTTAATTCTAGGAATTGGCAGGACAAGGATATTTCAAAATTAGAGAATGAAAAAAAAAATCCAATTGCATCCTCATGGAATTCTGGTCACGACTAGAAAAATTAAGTAGTGCTTGCTTTTCATTTATTTTTTTTATAAAAGTGAATTTTAATATATATGTTTGAGGATAATATTCATTTATAAAACAATGATTAATAAGAGTTTTAGGTGCCCCAAGGTCTTTTGAGATTTGGGTAAAGGGTTTAATCTAGTTCTTGCCTTGTGATTTGATATGCATTTGAGTATGCTGGGATTTAATAGATATTGAAGAAATTTGCCGAGATAGATGAGGAAGAGAGAGCTAGTCTTCTATTTCTCAATTCTTGAATGAATTTGCACATAAAGATCATTGTTTATTTATACACTTCTTTCCTACTTAATTATGGAATGAAATAAATTAAATAAATATCCATAAAAGCTAAATCAACCTATCCATATTTATCCGCCCAAATAAGGACTCCCTATAAAAGCTGGCCATAATATCTAATCCTATCTATATTTACAATATATTCTACACTCCCTCAAGTTGGGTTGTACATATTGTACATGCCTAACTTGTCACATAGTTCTTCGAAGTTGATCATTGGGAGAGCTTTTGTAAGTATGTATGTGATTTGATGTCTCGAAGGAATATATGAGAGTTCCACAGTTCCTTTTGCCACGTTTTCTGGAATGAAGTGTCTGTCAATTTCTATGTGCTTCGTTCTGTCATGGTGAACAAGATTCTTTGCAATGTTGATTGCTGTTAAATTGTCACATTGTAGTTTGACAGCTTTATCTGTGATTATTACGAGTTCTTTTAGGATTTTGTGAATCCATATTTTTTCACAAATTCCGAGTGCAAGAGCTCTAAATTTTGCTTTAGTACTACTTCTTGCAACCACAGATTACTTTTTACTTCTCTATGTTACCAAATTATCTCAGACATATATGTAGTAACTCGAAGTCGATTGTCTATCTGTAAGATCCCCGACTCAGTATATATTTGAGTACATATGTATATCTCAATCTTCATTCTTTCAAAATGGTAACCTTTGCCTGGGGTACTCTTGAGGTATCTCAAAACAACGTTCATGTGTTCTTCTATAGGACTATTCATAAATTGACTTACCACACTGACGGAAAATTCGATATCAGGTTGTGTGTGGGATAGATAGATGAGGCGCTCTACAAGTCATTGATATTTCCCCCTATCTATTAGTGCATGGTCTTTTTCAGAGTCAATTTTGTTGGAAGCATCTATCGGAGTATCCATAGGCTTGCACCAAGCATGCCTCATTCTTTTAGTAAGTCCAATGTGTATTTCCGTTGCGAGAGGAATATTTTGTGTTTAGATTAAGCCAGTTCCATGCTAAGAAAGAATTTTGAATTTTCAAGATCGTTAATATCAAATTTCTGAGTGAAAAACCCCTTTAGATTTGCAATTTCTTTCTTATTATCATCGGTGATGATGATATCATCGACATAAACAATAAGTATGGTGAATTGCTTTTCAGGAGAAATTTTCACAATTAAGGTGTTATCTTCTTAACAATGCCCTGGGAAGTAAATTTTCACAATTAATGTATCTATGCTTTGCCACAGAAGTAAATTTGTCATACCATGCCCTGGGAGATTGCTTAAGAATATATAATGACTTGTGAAACTTATATGCCTTTTTGTTATAGGTGCCAAGGCCGGGGGAATTTCCATGTAAACTTCTTCCAAGTCACCATTTAGAAAGATATTTTTGACATCTAGTTGGTATAGATGTCAGTCCTTGTTTGCAGCCAAAGAGAATAAAATTCTAATAGTGTTGAGCATTGCCACTAGAGCAAAGGTTTCTTGGTAATCAATGCTATAGGATTGTGAGAATCCCTTGGCTATAAGACGTGTTTTTAGTCTTTCAACTATACCATCAGCTTTGTGTTTGACTAATCCATTTGCACCCAATTGCTTTCTTTCCCTTTGGTAGTTCATAAACAGACCATGTGTCATTTTTTTCGTAGGGCTTTTACTTCCTCATTAATAACTTTTCTCCATTCAAGGTGTTTGAGAGCTTCATCAATGATGATTGGAACCTGAATATTGTCAAAGACGGCGACACACTAGATAATTTGAGGACAGTCCTTTATAAGAAATGAAGTTGACGATGGGATGCTTCGTACAAGATCTAACTCCCTTCTTTAAACCAATTGGAATATCAAAGTTATCATCCATAGGTGAAGATTCATAATTGAGTGTCGTACTTAAGTGAATGTCTATGAGAGTTGGATTCAGTTCAAACTCTTGAACTGATACTGAATGTGTCTTTCGTCTTGTGTATACACGAAATTGCTTCTGTTATATTTGAGAGGTGTCATAAGACAGTCGCCTTATGATTTGTACTATTTATTAGATAAATAGTAGATTTATTATTTGAATGTACATTTATTATGTATTGATTGAATCTTAAACTTATTTATTGAATGCCCGCAATATGATTCATAGTATGAGAGAACTTGTGATTGAATTACAACTAGTGAGCATCTATATATGTGTAATTATGAAAGTATTGAAATATTCCCTAGTCAATGAATCGATGAACTCGAACATCATTGATTCTGAGAGACTAACACGTGTTATACTCCTTGGGTTCTCCAAGAGATTGTTCCTCACTGGCTGAAGACATTGGGATGTTAAGAGTTAACCGTGGAGGCTAGTTAAGAGTAACTAGTTCATTAGAGTGACCTGCTATGAGACTTCATGGTTATATGCATATATGTCAGTGAAGATCTCATTGCAGCTTAAATGCAAGTTTCCTTCGACTTGAGGTATTCAAGTCACGTTGGTCATAGAAGTTTATACTTTGACATCTTAGTTGATATATCTCCACGGAAATGTGGGCATGAGATGATTGGGTATAAGTTAAAGTGTTCGAAAGTGTTTGGATAGCTCATAGAGGATT
The DNA here is from genome assembly GCA_025175895.1 of Wurfbainia villosa. Lineage (NCBI taxonomy): Eukaryota > Viridiplantae > Streptophyta > Magnoliopsida > Zingiberales > Zingiberaceae > Wurfbainia > Wurfbainia villosa. The sequence continues at coordinate 99,547,605 of CM045987.1, forward strand.
TACCGCTCTTCGCAAAGAGAAATATACCCTATGACCACTTGTCAGGATTGTTACTCGAATTCTTTAGTCAAAGCATCACATGTAAAGAGTACGATACTCTTGGATATATGTCTGAGTAATTTGAATCCACAGGACAAGTATTATTTGGGCTAGATGTGATATAGTCAGCATAGTGGGGACTGACACAGACTATGTCCTGAACTAAATGGATATAAGACGAGTGAATGGAAAGACACAATTCATTGTAGCTGCTGAAGGATTCAAAAGTGGTTCTGAGATCAACCGTTGATTTTTTGATTAATTGGGGATTATGATGTACTATTAAGTGCCACTCATGATTGTTCCATAATTAATGGTTAATTATGGATGACCAACATAAACCAGGAACCTATTGGATTACACACACTATGAGTTTTTCCGAATGATTTAAAACGAGTTTGAGAATTAAATTCTCAGATTAAGAGAGCGAGTCTGGTTAGACCAGACGAAGGACAAATATGGAAAGAATTTGTCGGAATGGAAATACGGATGGGTTACGTCTTATGAAAATGAGTTGAATCCTTTTTGGTTTAATTCTAAACTGGTTTGAATTAAAAGAGGTTTGATTATTGAACTAAGTGATTTGGTTTTGAACCAAACTTAAGGCTATTGGTATGGGCTACAAGTTAATGGATGCGGGTTTTGAACTTGCTCCTCTAATCCGATAGGAGATCTATATATTGGATGACGAACCTAAGGCGAAAAAAGAATAAAAAAAGATCCTCTCCTCTCCTCCCCTCTTGTCGTCATCCAACCAATCTTGTCGCCGCCTAAAAGCTATTGTTGCTGTTCCTTGCCGTCGGCAGCCACTGCTGACTAACCTGCCTCTAGCACTTGCTCCTCCAGTGAGTCCCTTGCCGACAACACCTGTTGCCGCTAGCCAAAGGCTTCGGACATCGACTATTTCCGTTAGATAGCAAACTTTGTAAAGTTTGCTCGTTGATCGATTTATGTCGTCGGGTTGCTTCGACCGTTGGACATGAATCGAAGCAATTCGACACAAATTGAGCCCTTGGTCCCTCACTTGGATCGTGTTGTCATCTACCTTTGACTAGTATCGAAGAGGAGACACGACTCGTGACTTTGTGAAGTCGTCTTGACGATAATTCGGTGTGGATACGAATAGAGACGACACTCGATAGCGTCGTTTTGGTCGATGCCATTTCCGCTTCACGTCATACGTCAGGTATAATTTCTTATCGAAAATTTTAATTTACAGTTATGTTTGACATGTTGTATTTTGCATGCGTGTTGTGCGTGTATTGTAATAAAATAGTTTATTATAATTTTTGATTCCGCCGTGTGTTTTGTGAAATGTATCATTGCACGCACCCATTGGGCTACCCAACAACTTCATTGTGGGAGGAGGTGAAGGAATAGAATGTGACACAAGGGGATTGGATGGAGGATTAATGATGTTGGGGTTTAGTCCTGAATAATGTGATGGATGATGATATTCACTTAGATTCTCCTCTTGGATATCAGAACTGGAGTAGTATGGTTGTTGTTTGAAGAAAGTGACATCCATGGTATTGTAGGTTTTCTTGATGATAGGTGAGTAGCATTTGTAACCTTTTTGGAATGGTGAGTAGCCGAGGAAAATGTATTTGGTGGATCTTGAATCAAGTTTACTACGATTGTGTTGGTACATGTGAACAAATGATGTACAACCGAATACTTTTGCAGAAATATTTTGAGAGATTACCTTCGTGTGGGGGTATGATTTGAGTACAAGTTGTACTGGACTATGGAAATTGAGAATATGAGAGGGCTTTCGATAGACGAGATAGGTGGCTGTGGAGACAACAACACCCAAAAAAAATTATGGTACGTTGGAAGAGAAAATGAGCGAGCAAGTTACCTCGAGAAGATGCCTGTTTTTGTATTCAATAATCCCATTCTGTTGGAGTGTCAACGCAGGAACTGAGGTGGATATACCTTATAAGGATAGAAAGAAGCTGAGATTCGAGGCAGAGTATTCTTTGACATTATCGGTTTTGAGTGCTTGAATAGATGTCTGAACTTGAGTTTGAATCATAGTATATAATTGTTCAAATATGTGATTCATTGCAGATTTATCTTTTATTAGAAACAACCAAGCCAAGCGAATATGATCAAATGAATCCACGATTTCCTGTAAGGGTTTTTTCATGAGACGGTCCCCAAACGCCACTATGTATGAGCGAAAAGGGTTTAGATGGTTTGTAACTTAAGCATGGAAAAGATACTTGTGTATGTTTAGCAGATTGACAGAACTCACACGGAAAAGAACATACATTTTCATTAAGAAATAAGTTTGGGAATAATTTTGTAAGGTAAGTAAAGTTCGGATGACCATGACGATAGTGCTATAACATGATTTCGACATTCTTATTGTTGGAAGAGATAGAGTGGTAACTAGTTAAATTACCACAATGAGACGAGGTCCCATGAATAATGTAGAGTCTAGAGCACAATTCAACACTGTCAATCATCTTCCCTATTTTTGTATCTTGAAATTCACACAATTTAGGAGAAAATTTAGCAAAATATTTTAGATTATGAGTTAACTTCCCTATGAACAATAAATTGCAGTTTAGTGTAGGAACATGAAGGGATGTTTTCAAGTATATATTTGGTGTTATCATTACGGAACCAACACTAGTGATTTTTGCGACAGATCCATTTGCAGCACGAATAGTGAAATTGTCTTGGTATAGAACATAATTATGAAGGAGAGATATATCACTCGTTATGTGATCCGATGCACTTGGAATTAATAATCCATCGTCTAAGAGACCTATTTATATTTAAGGTATTAAGAAAAATACCTTCATTGTGGGATGAGTAACCAGTGGACTCTAGATGGGTTGAGGCAGTAATGACCCTTTTTTGGTCTTCAGGGGAGGGCGCGACAACGGCGTTGGTGAGGAAATCCTCTTTTCCTTTTTCGTAAATATACATCCTTACGGATTGTGACCATTGGAGATAATTCTGACCGTTGAGTTTGTAGCCAGTGATATACGAGCCTTTGACTCCGACGGAAATATTAGTGGTTGACATGGCTAGGCGAGAGTAAGACTAGGATTATCGAGAATTTGCTGTGCTTGAAGAAAGAGATGGTTGATGACTTACTATGCAAGAAGTAGCCTTTGTGACACAATAACTTCAATGATAGATTGCAGATGACTTTAATACTATGAAGAAATCTGTTGAGATAGATGAGGAAGAGAGAACTAGTCTTTTATTTCTCAATTCTTGAATGAATTTGTATATAAGGATCATTGTTTATTTATACACTTCTTCCCTACTTAATTATGGAATGAAATAAATTAAATAAATGGCCGTAAAATCTTAATCAATCTATCCATATTTATCCACCCAAATAAGGTCTCTCCATAAAAGTTGTCCATAATATCTAATGCTATTTATATTTACAATATATTCTACAAGTATACACATGCAGATGACTTGACATGACCAAGGTCTTAATTAAGTCATGTCCATGGAGATAATAGAAGGATGGTAATGAGCATCAAAGTACAATTTATTGGATTGATGGAGAGGCTAGAAGTGGTAAATAACCTTGTTTGTAGTTTTTTTCAAATTTTATAATGAAGAGTTTTGGGATGGAAATTTAAAAACAAATTCAAATAGAAAGATAAGAAACACAACAAATTGTGGCATATGGTTCGAAATCTTCGTTTCTTATTCCACAGCTTATGATCTGCAAAATGGATCACTCATAACACCACTCTCTTTTTTTCTTCTTGAATACCTTTCAAAGGTAGAGAAATTGCATAAAATATTATTATTACAAGTAATACACAAAAGGATACAAGCATACAAATAAGAAAGAAACAAAACAAATAAATGAATTTGCTTTGTCTTTAATGACTTTGGATTGCTCTCAAGAAGCCTTAAATGTAGAATCATTCACCAAACGAACTCTAAAAATATTAGTTTCAAAGCCTCCACAAAATCAACCTTTATAAGCCTTTACATGAGGCTGGAAGACGTTGCCTAATTAACTATTGCTCTACTATGACATGTCAGAATTTATGCGTATTGCTGCAATTTTATCTCGACAATGACTCTTTTCTTGTTTCTTAACTTGGCATAAGTTGACTACTATTACCATCCTAGTTGACTAGCCGAGTCGACTAATACTCAATCAAAATCGAATAGAGACATTTGTTCATTTTATTTTTGCTTGTGTTAACTCTATTGATTGTTCAAATTCTGAATTCGTCCAAACCACAACTTCATGGTTTTATATTCACCGGTCAACTGGACTAATTTCATTGGTCGACTACTGCAATACTGAATTCATTAGTTGATTATGATCACTTCATCAATCAACTGCCATTGCGATTTTAACCTTACTAATGTTGAACTTGTGCTATGTCAAGAAACTCCATGTCTTTGGGACTTCCTCATTTGCCTAGCACAAGTCGACATCGACTTACTGTGACTTTATCTTTGTCTAGGATCGGATCGACCTCAACATATCAGGACTTCTCATGCTAAGAGATTCTTCATCTCTGGGACTTTACCATTCCAAAAAGCCTCTATGCTTTTAGGATTTCTACTGCCCAACATCCAATTACCATTGAGCTAGTAAGACTTCCATTACTAAGTATCTGATCATCATTGACTTTCGGATCACATCTAGTCCTCGACAACTTGATACAAAAGCAAGGGAAAAGAATATCTATAGAATAGCTAAAGAGAGAAAGAGGAAAATAAGAAATTTTATCTAAATAAGATGTATTAAAGATGAATTTAATAGAGTACTAGTGAAGGATAGGAAAATAAAGGAGCGATGAACACTTATCCTCCTTCCTCTAACACTATGCTCCGTCGGTTGTGAATCCTTTGGGGTTGTCTGGCTTTGATACTTTTTGTTGGGATCGTTGATGTCGCTAGGAGGGGGTGAATAGTGATTCTTGTATGCTCTTATTTGTCGTTCGTTGTACTTGTCTATAAGAGTTTGTAATATTGCGGAAAATAAATTAAACAAGCACCAAGCAAAAACACAAGCAAAACACCTCGATTTTAAATCGTTCGGAATCCTTGGTTCCCACTCCACGACTTAGTTTAGTGCTACTCCACTATATTTTTTCCTTATCGGATACCTTTTGGAGATAGAGAAGCCTTTACAACTTGTTCTTGTATTCATAATATAATCAAATACAAAGATATAACAAAAGGTATGGAAAGCAATGTAAACAATAATTTACATAAGTAATCTTTGCTTGCTCGTTGTTTGGTTATTTGGATTGCCTTTTGAAGGGTTGAAATACTGTTGGTGCAATCGACCCAGGTCACGATTGACTAGACTTGAGTGAGACTCTATTGTATATTTTGTATTCCGCTGCTAACAACGATTGCCTTTTGTATATTTTGTATTCCGCTGTTAACAACGATTGTAGACAAGCATGATCGAATGACGAAATCGAAAGACGCTATTCACCCCCCCTCTAGTACACCAAACGGTCCCCAACAAGTGGTATCAGAGCGAGGACTCTCTTCAAGGATTGACCGTCGGAAGGAGCACAAGCGCTAGAGGAGTAGAAGAAATGGAGTTGCGCAATGATGGATTGGGATACAACATGCAACTTTCACCTATCTTCGACGGCAAAGATTTTGCATATTGGAAAGGTAAAATGAAATATTTTCTGATGAACGATATAGATAATTGGTTTGTGTTGATGGAAGGATTTGAACCCCAGTGGATAAGAAAGGAAGAGTTCTCAAGAAGATAAAGTGGACCGAGGAGAAAATCCGAAAGTTCAAGATATATGAAAAGGTAACATTAATTTTAGCTACTTTAATACTAAGGATTTATTGTATAGGATAGGAGAATTCTATGACGCCAAGGAGTTATGGAGTAAATTGATCGAGCTCCATGAGAATTCCTTACCGACACATTGTGAGGAGAAATCCAAGGAAGAAAGGGTTTCACCTCAAAGTAAAGATGATGATAAGTTCGGAGAAGAAGAAAGCTCATCATCTTCGCAAGAATGTGACGAGTCAGAAGTTGCGAGATGCTCAATATTCGAATCGACAGAAGAGGTTGAGGAAGCCTCCACCTCTAGGATTGAGGAGGATAGATCAAGGTTTAAAATTTCGTTTCGTTTCGCTCGAAACGGACGAAATATTTTGTTCTGACACGCGATCGAAACGAAACAGCGGGCGAAATTTCGCGAGCAACGGCGGCGACTGGCGATCGCGGGATCGCGATCCCTACGTGATCGCGATCGCGCTACTATCCCAATTTAATTAAAAATTAAATTTATATAATTAACTAAATTATAATTTCTATATTATAATATTATTAATTAAAATTTTATATATAATATAAATTAATTAAACCATAAATTTAATTAAATAAATTATTAATTAATTTATATTATCGAAGCGATGTCGACGCGCGATCGATCACGAACAGTATCATTCATGTGGCCAGAAACCTCGGTACGGCTCGACATTTAAAACCTTGGGATAGATCTTCTATACCGGAGCAAGAGGAGACTTCAACCTTCGGACAAAATGAAGAACAAGCTCAAGAGTCTCCTACCACCCCTATAGGTAACTCAGATGCAATTCTTAAAAATAAAAATCATATTACATGCTTTGAGTGTAAGGAAGTAGAGTATTATAAGAGCAAATATTCAAAAAGAGTTAAGAAGGCTCAAGTGGTGCAAATGGCCAAGGAGAAGCCCAAGGATACCGGAGCCTTAATATGGAAAAGCAAGGAGCACATAGTGTGCTTTAAATGCCAACAAAAGGGATATTACCAGAGCCAATGCCCAAGGGGAAGACATCCTAAAAAGGGCAAAGGAGAGAGCTCAAATGTAGGGGAAGATCCTGTGGCAAATCGTAAGGTAACCTTTAATAATGCAATTCCAATTATAAATGATGAAAAGTATGCTCATAATTTAGTTACAATTGTTCATGATAAAAATCATACTAAAAATAAATATTTTTGTTTAGGAGCCAAATCTCATAAATTTAGGGTTAAGGACAAGTTAACATCTAAGGAGAACTTTAGAGTTAACCATGATAAGAACAATTTAAGCATTAGTCCTAAGAAGAGTAGACATATACCTAGAAGAAAGAAATATGTCCAAGGAATGAATGAAAATTCAAAAATTGAAAAATTAGAAATAGAAAATCAAACTTTAGGTCAAAGCTTGAGAAATTGAAAAATACCCTTTCTAGGATGGAAAATATGATAAAGGGGTCTAATGGTCAAAATTTAGGAGTTAGGAGGTAAGGAAAATCTATGGATAAAAAAGGTTTGGGTTACAAATCTAAGTCTAAGGTAGATAAACCTACCTATCATAATGTTCTATTTAACTATGGAACAAATACTAGGTATAGGAATGTCAAGGTCACAAGGGGAGCCATCCCTAGCATTGACCATGGTAGGTGTTTAGTGACTAAGGTTTCAAAAAAGCTTAGGAAAGTCATTAGTAATGTTACAAGAAAGACAATCTCTAGAGTTAACCTAGAAGAGACCAAAATGATCAAGGCTATTAAGCTTAGGAGGGTCATTAGAAAGGTACTAAGGGAGGTTATCCTTAGTGAGTACCTTGTAAATTCAAGGAGCTCAAATAAGTTTTGGGTTCTTAGAAGTGTGATCCCTTCACGCTAGATGGGTTTAGGGTGTGTCAACCTTAAGTGGATGGGTAGTTAACCTGTAGAGTTGACACTTTAAGATATTTTCAAGGTACCTTAGAAATGAGTTTAGCATTATATCCTAAAAGATTTTAGGATGTGCCAATAGAAATTATGAAGTTTGAAAATTAATCATAATTAACGTAAGTAGGTTTAGAGTCAAAAGTGTATTATTTTAGATTTTCACACACTTGGGAGATTGAGTCATTATGGTAATTTGGTTCTAATCCTAGAAAATGACAAATTAGATTTTAAGACTTAGGTATTTTTGTACCTTTACTTTATAAAATTTGTTATGTCTTGTTTGTCATATGCCATGTCATGATATCATGCTTAATATGATTATTTAAAATGTCATGAATAATACTTAGGTTAATTTATGTCATGCTAATACTTAGGTTTATCTATATTATGTCATAATATCATGAATCATGAGCAAATATTTTAATTTATGTAATCATTTATGTCATGATCATAATTCATGCATTAAGATTAGTAAAATTGAAATTAAGGACAAATGACATTATTTGATATCAGCAAATTGTTAAAATAGAAAATAACGAGTACCTTGTAATTAAAAGTTTTAAGTATCTAGTTTCTTTTTTTTAAAAGGATGGAGGGGTTGATAGAGATGTTTTACATAGGATATAAGTAGGATGACTGAAATGGAGGACGTCAAAATGGAGGGCGTCAAGTGTTCTTTGTGATCGTAACACCTTTAAAGTTCAAAAAGAAATTCTACAAAACGATCCAACTCAAAATGTCAAAGAATTCTTGGTAATTGGTATTCAGCATCATTCAAACACCTGGTTTGGAGAAGTGAGATTAAGAGGTAGAGTTCTATCTTCTCACTTTCCACTCTTTAACATGCCCACTCTAGATGGTAGAGGTGAGTGATTGACTTTTTTGGATCATGACAATGCCTAAGAGAATTCTCATCCTATCCAAATATCAAGACTTCAGATAGGGGCCTTTTCTATTAAATATATTTTAAAAATTTTCATTTGGAGATGTGGAACAAGAGCTGAGGTTTTACCTCTCCTACTCTCTTCAACAAAGTACTGTACGATTTATGTAGAAAGAGAGATAGGGATCACCTTTTTCATGCCTATATATAACTACAACTTTAGCGTCCAAGGGATACATTAATTTTGCAAATGATTAGGACTGAGGTGATGCCCTGATGCTAAGAACTTACACTTCACTACAACCAAATGTTATCACTATCTATATCCTCGGCAAGGAATGATCTAAATTTGTCTTTATCCATGTACTGAATCAAAACAAACTGTTCATTCCCATGTACTAATGAGCATGAAATATTTTACATCAATTTAACATCCCTTAGTTGTTCCGTGGGCATAGTGAGTTCTTCTGACACCATTTCTTTAACTGGTTATGTCTAGTTCACCTAGTTCAATGACTGTGGCAGATTGACAGTTGGTATTTGGGTACAAAGTAATTAGCAGTTGCTCACTTTTGTTATGAAGTATGCATGAGCTGATCTGATGTGAAATTTTTTGATTATTTTTAAACCACATCCTAGAGAGATCTATCTTTCATAATCTTAGTTTTAGTTATCCATTTTGATTTGTTGCATTTTCCTTGATAACTGGTGTGGTTTGCACCTCATTCATAGGTATTGATATCAGCGAGAGAAGATCCGGAAGCAGCATTGTCTCCTGCAATGGATGCCACTTTAAGAATTTTCAAGCTTGTTAATGAGATATCTGAGGACGACACTCCATCTACACTATGTTCAATTAAATTACTGGTCTCGTCAACGCAAGCAATTACTATAATTGGGAAGCAAGGTGCCTCAGTCAAATCTATTCAAGAAAATTCAGGTGCTACTGTACGGATTCTGTTTAAAGGTACATCAGGATCTTTTCCTTTTTCTGTGAATGTGACATGTAGAAGTTTCATGTCCAAAAGAGATTTCCTAACGCTATAACATCTCCCCTCACACAATTGAATCATCAATTCCTGGTGTTATATTATATTTATATATTCAGACATGATTGGTAGAATATAAGTGATATAGGTGAGTCTTTGACGCTTCTCATAAAAATCCATGATGTAGAATTTAATGAGGAACCAACATTGTTTAAGCTGATCGAATGAACCTAAATTGTCTAGGAACATAACAAAGTACATATCGTGGGCTTGAAATTGATGAACTAATGAATTGAAGTGACTATTTATATCATCTGACTCATTGTTACTTAAATATAGATAATGAAAAAGGGATGAAATCATGATATATTTTTTTTCTGGTTCCATGTTTTACCAGCCTCAAACCATGCAATACTACCTTTTTTGCCAATAGTGTTTGGTTTGGAAATGGGAAATAGTTTTATCCATTTTCATTTGAAAACTAGTTTATTTCCCAATATATTGCAACATGGTTTGAAAAAGTGACGACTTGAGTCTCATATCCCACCCCCTATGTGGATTTAAAAGGGGCAAATATTGGGCGCATATGACTTCATATGATACATGCGACTTCCATATTCAATTCACTTTTGTAAATGTACATATTGGATATTAATTTTATTAGGATATTAAAAGGATAAATATCGGTCGCATATGGCTTCATCTGACACATGCCCTTTATATGCAATTTAGAAAATGCCTTATTCAGTTCGAATTGCTGTAGACTGAACCACCTACAATAGTTTATAATTTGCAAGTGTATACTTAAAGATATTAATTTATCAAGTCTTTTACATTGAAAGACGCTTCTAGGTAATAAGCGACCAACACACTATCTAACGCCCACTAAAATAATAAAATAGGAAAGAGAAACAAGTTAAATAAGAACAACTAATATTACCTGCTTATATATGTATATATATATATAGAGAGATTTTTTATGCTGCACGACGACCGTTGCGCATTGCATACGTGACAGTTCTCCACCGTCTGATCACCGTTTGATTCATGGGATTGCACAATAAATGAGAAATGCACAGTGCTCCGTCGGCAGCGTCTTCTTCGATGAGCACTATAGCTCAACCCTTGAACCCGTCGGGGTCGCTGCCACCGCCGTCGCCATTGTCGCCGTCCGGCTGATCCGCCAATAGAACCGCGGTGGGATTCCGACCGAATTTCGATCGGGTTTCGGTCGAATTGTGACCGCAGCACCGCGGCCGCTGGCCACCTCAATCGCGGTTGGATTCCGGTTGCGGCGCTGGAGGTCGCAATTCATCGGATTCCGCCCGCAATCCGATCGCTCGACGACGATGTCGAGTGCCAAGGGCAGAGAGAAACTCCGACGGGGAAGTTATTGTGCATTTTCCATTTGAGCGTAAAAAATTGGTGCTCAAGCGTGATGGAAGCTACTGTGCATTCCTATTTTTGTGCACGAATCGCGCAGTATAAGCCGTGCAACATAAGAAATATATATATATATATACATATATATATATATAAACTGCCTTTAATCAATAAAAACAAAACCATTTACAATTACAAATAAATAAGGCATAAGAAGTAAACACAAAACAATATGAAACATTTCTCATTGCAATCAAGAAAACAAAAAACGCAAAAAATATAATGATTCATAGACATGAGTCCAAATTGGACAAAATTACATAATTAGTTTCTAATTATTGTCATGTTGTAATATCAAAATATCGACGAATGACATCAAAATATAGATAAATGTGGGAAAACAAGTGGAAAAACATGATTATAATTAACTTTAGGAGCTGAAAATATTCCATAAATTAGGGAATCATCTCACAATAAATTATGGGATATGATTCCCTAAATCATGGAATATGATTCCATTATATAAATTTTGGGATTTGATTCCACAAATCAAGGGTATGATAGCTTAGCTAGTTCTTTTTCTATTGTTAAGATTGTTATATATAAATACGACCACTTTGTCTACATTTTTCAAAAGAGATACAACAACAACAACAACAACAACAACAACAACAACAACAAAGCCTTATCCCACTAGGTGGGGTTGGCTATATGGATCCTTCTACGCCATTGGACTCTATCCCCTACTATATCATCATCTATATTTAAATAAATTTTATCTTGTTTTATTTTTGCTAACCAAGTCTTTTTTGGTCTTTCTCTTCCTCGTTTGACATGTATATTTGTCATCGTTTCACATCGCCTAACTGGAGCATTTATTAGCCGTCTAAGTACATGTCCGTACCACCTTAAACGTGTCTCTCGGAGCTTTCCTTCAATATATGCAACGTCGATTTTTTTTCTAATGCTTTCATTTCTTATTCTGTCCATTCTCGTATGTTCGCACATCCACCTTAGCATCCTCATCTCTGCAACTCTCATCTTTTGCTCATGTGCTTGAATCGTAGCCCAACATTCAACGCCATATAACATAGCAGGTCTAATCGCCGTTTTGTAGAACTTCCCTTTAAGTTTTAGAGACACTTTACGATCACATAAAACATCCAATGCTTTCTTCCATTTCAACCATTCTGCTTGTATTCTATGTAAGACATCTCTCTCAATCCCTCCATCATCTTGCAAAAATGATCCTAAATATTTAAAGCTCTCAGTTCTAGACAACTCGTCATCTCCTATCTTAACAATGGAGGATTTTGGAGGGTTGAATTTTCCACTCGCATAGGCGCATATCTTTTCTGTGGATCTTGGGTCATATTTCCCCTTTTTCCATTTACATACTCCTTCCCATCCATCCATACAACTGTCAACTTCCAGAAATTACTTGTACCTTTGAAGCAGTTATCCATTTTCCTCTGAAAAACTATAGGAGCGTTTTTTAAGCCGAATGACATCACAAGCCATTCATATAAACCTTTTGTGACCCAAAAAGCAGTCCATTCGATTGAATCTGGGTGCATCGCCACTTGATGAAAGCCACGTTTGAGATCAAATTTTGAATATATTTTGCTTTTACTGACCTTTTTGAGGATAGTGTTGATCTCTGGGAGGCTATATTGATCCTTATGGGTAAGATCATTCAGGTGTTTGTAGTTGAAAACCATTCTCTCTTTGTCTTTAATTTCCCTTCCAGTCTTGGGATCAATGGATGTTCCAGAATTCACAATGATTGCTGTAGTACGGTGCCGACTTTTACTTGGTCGGATGACACCGAGTTTGAGTAAGGCATTAATATGCCTTGAAAAGGCCTCCTTCTGACTTGGAGTAAGGTGTTTTAAAGGTCTATCCTCTATGATGAAGTCCGGATTTTTGATATCAAGTTGACAAGTAACTTGATTCTTTGACCAATGTTTTAAGGGGTCTTCGCTAATGTACCCTTGGTCTTGTAATTCTGAGGAGATTTCCAAATTGGTCCTTCAACCTTTGTTGCGTTTGTCCAACTGAGTAATGTATCATTTCCTTAATTTGGAGATATTCTTCTTCTTCTAAATCCATTTCTTCTATCGCTGCAGCTGCTACAGAGGGTAGAGTGTTAATTGCAGTAAGGTTCTTGTAGAAAGTGACTATATTACCCTCAATACGGAGTCCCCCGTGCATGGCCCTTATGAAGTTGCATCCTATAATCATCTGTATTCTTCTCCCACGAGAAAAGCAGAGCGAGCAAGCAATCCTAGTTCTTCAACAGAACTCATACTCTTTGGAAACTGAAAGGGACTACGCAGGAGATGTACGCCCAGGGGCCACTGCACTCCGGTCCATAGACCCCCTTGAGGAATCCTTTGAGTCTGACCATGAGTTCCTTGATTACATCCAATACTTGTCACTAAGGGTCATGGGGAAACTATATGTATAGGGAGTTCTAAAAATATTTTCCCCTATATACATCCTTCCTTGGCGCAATTTCATATTAGTAGTCTGCTGAGAGTTGATTCCGCTGAAACTTACCACAAAGTTATTTCTTTCTAGAGCTTTTGCCGGAATTGATTTCTGGTCCACACAGCAGGTTGTTGCCCCTGTGTTGAGAATTGCTTTGAGGGAGAATCTTGGAATCCCAGTAATCTCTATTTCTACTGTCAAATTGTACAACATATTTTTGACTATTCTGGGGCTTTTTGCTTCTTCCTGGGTTGTTACTTTGTAGGTTTGCTCCTCCATTAACATGTTTGCTGCCTCATCAATCTCTTTTCCTTTGTCAAACTGTTGGAAGTCTTCGCCTAACTCCTTTTCCAGTAATAATGCTTCATACTGGGATTTATAGTAACTTACTTCTTTTTGTATATTTCTCCCTCACACTAGGAAATATAGTACTGCTGTTCTTGAATCAACCCTTTTGGGAAAAATGGGGCTGGTGCAGAAGGGGCAATAGGAACTTGTTTGTTAAAGTAATAAGGTCCACACAAATTGCTTGCGGTGATGAAGCAGTCTGGGCAATGTATCCTTGCTCGTTGCATAGTTTCTCTCCTGCAACAGGTGCAGAGGGTTGATTGTGGGGGATCAATCTGTTGATTGAGCTGCCAGTTGTGGATGCAATTCAGCTGCTCATCGGTGACTCTGACCTGTGGTCGGTAACCTCCATCTTCTTGTCCAAGCATAAAAATAGTTTCATTAGAAAAATTGAGGGTTTGAATTGACCTGACAAGGTCTTCATTATCGTCCTCCCCTTCAGAGATACTATAGATGGCATCACTTTGGGCTTTCCCTTCTTGTACTGATAATATATTACAGTCTTCGGGGAGATCCAACTGTTCAAAAATTGCCACCCTCTTAATGTTTTGCCATTCATTTGGACATTCTCGTGCGAAATGTCCTTGTCCGCATAGGTAACATTTACATTTTTTGTTGCGAACCAAATGTTTCCTCTTTTCAATACGGGCATGAGAGTCATGTGATTTTCCTTTGAACGTCCTTGAGCATCTTATCCCGTATTTCTTCTAGCTTTGGCTCTTATAGTAGCTAGGAATTGGGATTTGGCTACAGAAAGATGAATTTTTAAGAGCCCTCTTGAATGCTGCATCCTTGCATTCTTGTTCCAGGTACCTATAGGCAAATAGAATTCTTGGCATTACACCTACTATTAGGCTGGAGTATTTTTCATCAAATGCCCTTTTTATCTTGGTACCAAGATCTCCAGGCATTTTAAGCCAAAATTTTTCAGATAACTCTGGCCCAGCATATAATCTGCCTGTCTTGGTTGCTAACCTCATGTAGTCGTTCATGTACTAAATTATATTCTTCACTTTATCACACGATAATTTTTCTAGATCTCGGTATGCAGCATCCTGGATAACTGTGGATCCTTGAACTAGGTCTTCAGAAGAGAATATCCTCCTCATTTGGGAGAGTATATTTTGGGTGCCTGCTCTTCCTTCTCTTGTGCCTACTAAGGCTTCATACTCCGTAGGGTAACTCATCCTCCATTGTATCCAGGTGAATTTTTCAATTTCTCCTAGCAGGTTTTTCATGTACTTAATTTTATCCCTTGGATCAGTGAAACCCAAGTTGGCGACATGGTTCTTGGTGATTGACTCCCATCGGGAGAATGCATCATCGAAGAGCCCAAGTTGCTCGGGGATTATAAACATGGCTTCGCCTTGTTGCTGTGCAGATGGTAGAGTCCACATCTCATTGTTAAATCCTCCTTTGAATCTGGTTTTTTGAGTAGGTTGTTCAAATATTGGCTGATGTTGAGATGGTTGAGATGGACTAGGGTCGGCTTTGGCTGGGGCATATCCTCTAGTGGTCCCATAGCAGTATCTGCTGGAGGTCTTATTGGAGATATGACCGTACTAGAGGAATAAACTTGCTGTGATTCAGGTTCTTCGTTTAGAAATTGACGAAGGCTTGGATATTCCATGCCAACTGCTGCTGCCACAAATTGTTGTTGTTGTTGTTTCCCTTCCCTACCACCTTCCGAGGCAAAAGGGTTACACCAAGTATCATCGTCATCAGAATAAGAGTCCCAGATTGGGGCAGAAAAAGCAAGTGAGGAGAGAGTCGTCATATATTGGATGTAATCAAGGAACTCATGGTCAGACTCAAAGGATTCCTCAAGGGGGTCTATGGACCGGAGTGTGGTCCCTGGTTCCAATTTTTACTAGATCTATGTTCACTATTAGGAGTGGATTCATTAATGCTTATAGACCTTTGCCCAGATAGCCTCTTGCACTTTAACCTTGTAATACCAACTTTTTTTAAAGGAAGCAAGCATTGTGGTATCTGTCTTGAAACAGGAAATAGTTTTCCATTTTCATTTGAAAACTGTTTATTTTCCAATATATTTTCGAATGGTTTTAAAAAGTGGCTACCTGTGTCGCATATGCCACACCCTATGCCAATTTAGAAGAGGGACCACATATTGGTTGCATATGGTTTTCATATGACATTCAGCTTGCATATGAATCAAATATGCAGTGGTTGAATATGGTTTCATAGCACATACAACCTCCATATGCAACTAAAAGTTTCTATTTGATTCATTTGAACTGGATGTGAATTCCTAATAGACAGTAAACCTGTTGTAGTTTATAATTTGTAAGTGCGAAACATTTGTCTTTCCGAATGATAAACACTTTAAATATTAATTTTATCCATTATGTGCATGTGCTTCGGATTAACCACTTACCCACCTGCATACAATTTTCAAAACAATGTTTTCGCCTTGTTTTGGTATAAGATCAAGCTTCCTCTGTAGAAAAAATAAAGTTAATTGTGTGGAGAAGTCCAGAATAATGATAATGCATATTTCTTTCTATTTATCTTTTTATTTTCAATTTTTTTGGAAAAAAGTGTAAAATATATTATGATTTTGTCCTTTTCACAACAGTGATCTCTTTGGTGTCTTTCTGCATTTTTTTTTAATTTGGAACGGAAGATTGTAAAACTGGAAATTTTATTTTTTGCCATCCTTTCCAGAATAGTGGCCTCTTTGGCACCTTTCTTCTTTCTCTCAGCTAATTCCTAAGTTATTTGCTAGAGGAGCTGCCTTATTATGCAACTGCAGAAGAACGAATTGTGGATATACAGGGTGAAACAGTGAAGGTTTTAAAAGCTTTAGAGGCAGTACTTGGTTACCTCAGAAGATTTCTTGTTGATCACAGCATTCTTTCATTGTTTGAAAAAAGTGTAAGTTGTTAGAAAACTGTGCTATCTGAAAAATCGAACGTCATTCAACAGTAAGTACTAATATCTTTGTATATTATTTTTACTCCCAGCTTGTGACACCAGCATCTCAAGATTATGTCCAAGAGCCTTGGACTGATAAAAAACAATCCTTGATTCATTCTGCTCAGCAAACTGGATCTGGAAATGAGTATTCTCTTTCCTCAAAGTGGGATTCACTTCTTGATCATAGAGCTCAGTTTGATTTGCCATATCAACGATCTAGACTGTCAATGTACGGTCAAGATCCTGTTTCGGGCTTGCGTCCTCCAGCACTAGGGCGTACTGCTGGTTCTTTAGTGACTCAGGTTGTTTTAGATGCTTCTCCAGATTTAATACTTATTCTGCTTGACTAACTGCTTTTTCATACTATCATAAATGCTTATCTATAATTGTCCGTAATAAGGTTTTAAGTACCAACCCGTGCCAGTCGGCACGGGCAGAATTTATTGCGCCCATCTCATAGTGGCTTCATGAGGTCGTGGTGGTGACCACGAGGTCGCGACATCTATCGCGAGATCGCAGTGGATGCTGTGACCTTGTGGGTCACGGTGTTTTTTTTTTAATTTCTGTTTTGCTTTTCGTAATTTTTTACATGATTTTTTATTTTTTAAATAGGTAATTCTTTTCCCCTATTATTTTTTTCTCTTTCATCAATTAATTTTTCTCCTTAATTTTTTCCTCCTTGATTCATTAATTTTTTTCTCCTCTATCCGTACACAAAGATAAACAGAGAAAAAAGACCTTTTTAACCTTTTGAAGAAAAGTTAATTTTTTCCTCACCTTTATCTTTCACAAGATAAGTAGAGAAAAAAATAAATCTCTTTAAGGATGATTAATTTTTTTCTTCCACAAGATAAACATAGAGAAAAAAACCTTTTAAGGATATACAAGACAATTATTAAGAAAGATAAAAAAATAATATACTTTCTAACTTTATAAAATATACTACTACTTATGAACTAAAGTATTAATATATAAGTTTAGTTTACTTTTAAATTGATCAATAAGTTCAAATTAAATATAGCTTAAACTTATTTGATCCTACCGTGTCTACTTGGCGGATTTTAGTTAATCTTAAATCGATTTTTACTCAATAAGCGTCAAACATTTTATGTGATAATATTAAAATTTAAACTCAATATTCAACACCTCAAATATGACTCAAAACAAAACATCCATAACAATAGAAAAATAAAATATTTTTAATTAATATATTTTATATTTAAAAAATACAGAAATTGTATTGGTATGACACAATATAAGAATAACAACAACCAAGTCTTATCTCACTAGGTAGGATTAGCTATATGGATCCTCCTACACTATTGGATTCTATCCCCTACTGCATAATCATTTATATTTAAATAAATTTTATCTTATTTTATCATTCCTAATCAAATCTTCTTTGGACTTTATCTTTCTCGTTTGATTTGTATATTTGTAATAGTTTCACGTCGCTTAACTGGATCATTTATCGATCGTTAAGTATATTTTTGTATCATCTTAAATGTGTCTTTCGAAGCTTTCCTTCAATAGGTGCAATCCCAACGTTCAATTTAATATTCTCATTTTTTATTTTATCCATTCTCATATGTCCACATATCCATCTTTACATCCTCATCTCTACAACTTTCATCTTTTGCACATGTGCTCAAGTAATAGTCCAACATTCTAATCTATATAGCATAGTAGGTTTAATTGTTGTTTTGTTAATTTTTTTTGTTAAGTTTTAAAGGTACTTTACGATCATACAAAACACTTGATGCTTTTTTCCATTTCAACCATCCTGCTTGTATTTTTTGTAAGACATCTCTCTCAATCCCTCTATCCTTTTATAAAAATGATCCTAAATATTTAAAACATTCAGTTATAAACAATTAATTATTTTCCAACTTAACAATTGTCTCATTGTATCTAACATTTCTAAATTTAAATTTTATATATTGTCTTTACTCTACTAAATGTAAGATCTTTCACTTCTAGTGTTTCCCTCTGAGATTCAAGTTTAATATTTACTCCTTCACGTGTCTTATCTGTCAAAACAATATCATCTATAAATAACATGTGTTGGGTGAATGCTTCGGAGGCTCATTGGCTCCCATGTCCCCGGATTAAAATTTTCACTAATGAAAGGATTAATCCGGATGGGATGAGCTTCCTTAACAACACCATTTCGTCGTCGTGCTAACAACTTGAGTGGTCGCTTGAACAAACTAGTTGTTCAAGCAACACAACTCTTCTAGTTGGTTAGCCGCGGAAGAGACGACGGATGGATCGTCGGTTTTTGTGTTTGTCTTCGGGGTCCATGATTATACAATATATATTCATACACACACATGCATAATCAAAACAAATAAGAACATGCTCAGATCTGTACATAAAGTTAAAATAACTTTATATCTCACGATCTTCTACTGTATGTCCTATCCTTCTCGTGGACGACGTGTGGACGAAGATCCTCCACGAGTAGAAGCCTTCTAGATCACTTTCTTCTCTACCTTGTCCGCTGCGAACAAAGAGAAGAAACCACAAATACCTTCCTATCTAGAACTGCCACAAATTATGGAACTTGGTGCAAGCCGGCAGAAACAATTGGATGAAGCAGGCCAACTTGAAGAGGAGTTGCGCCGGCCACCGAGGAGAAAGGAAGGAGGAAGACCAGGCCACCCGATGGAAGGAGAACCAGTAGGCGAGGAAGAAGGTAGAGGGCTCTAAGATGGGCGCCGGCGAGGAAGAAGGTAGAGGATGGCGCCGTCAACTTGAAGGAAGAAGCTTGCGCCCAAACTTTGCTCAAACCCTGGTGATGAACCCTAGCCACCGGCTTGTGGATTAACGACCCTAACTCCAATTCCAGATTAATCTTGTCGTGACCTAGCCATCTATTTATAGAATAGGGCTTAAGCCTCCTTTAATCTCCACCGTCGGATCTAGGGATTTAATCTCTACCGTCGGATCTAGGATTTTATCCCAACCGTCGGATCTAGGGTTTAATCCCAACCGTCGGATCTAGGATTTCATCCCAACCGCGGTTTCATCCCAATCGTCGGATCTAGGGTTTTATCCCAACCGTCGGATCTAAGGATTTAATCCCAACCGTCGATTCTAGGATTTAATCCTAAACATCGGATCTAGGGATTTAATCCCAACCGTTGGTTCTAGGGTTTCATCCAACCATCGGATCTAGGGATTTAATCCCAACCGTTGGTTCTAGGTTTTGTTTTACATTCTTGGATCTAGACTTCTTAAGGATTATATTAGGCTACGATAGGGACCATAAGGAGGAGTTGGGTCTTGGCCACCCGATGGATCGGAACCACACAAACTTGATCCATCAATGATGTTCCATTCCACTAGAGGATCATCGTTGAACTACCTCACCAACCCCATAAATCAATGGGCTCTATATATTATTCTGTCATTAATCTCCCGTGTTTAAGATATCGATGTCGATTAATTGATTCTTGACCATCAATTAATTAACATTTAATTCCTCGAGTAGTACCACTCAACCTTATCATCATGTTGACTAAGTCAACCAGCTGGGTTTACATGATGAACCTTATGAGCTCCTCAAGGGGACATCATCAACCTAATATATAGGACACGGTTTCCTCCTATAATCAACTGGCACCATGTAAATAATATTATTTCCCAACTTAGGCATATTGATTTAATCCATCTAAATCTCACCCATCGTAAATCGAAGAAATAAATACTAAGTACATGTGCCCGTTATTATATCGGGATTAAGAGCGTGTCTGTATAATATCCGGAGTCCGATTGATTATGTAGTCGATTAAAATCTGAATCACCTCTACATGTCGGTCCTACTCAATACACCTAAGTGTACTAGTGTAACTCTATGTTCAAGATAAAACAATACCAAGCTACACTACAACCATGCCAATGGTTTGTCCAAAACCATCTTGGTTGTGAGCCTCTACTTATATTTTACAAGGTACTGATAACATGATCTTCTGTGCCACACCAAACACCATGTTATCTACAATGTAAAATATTAGACAATATGCACACATATATAATGAATATATAAAATGCAAACAATGATCATGTGATTCTTATTTCAAAATAGAATGTTCATACAAAAAGAGCTAGACTTTCAGTATACATTCCAACAACATGTACCATGGTACTATATCTTGGATGTACCTAGTAAGTTCATCCATGATTAATGTAAAAGATGAGATTTAAGGCTGATCTTTGATGTATTTCTATCTTTATGGGAAACTAAGAAATATTTCGGTTAATCTTCTTGACGTTTTCACTCTTGTCATTGCATCATTATATATATTCTTAATTATTTCAATATATGTTACACTAAAATCGTATAATTCCAATCATAAATTGAAATTCAGCATGACTCAAAATTTTAAATCATGATTGATATTATTTTTCCCTTTCTCCACTCAAATTACACAAACTTGCAGTAACTCTTATCTCATTATGTTGGTTATTATCATTATCCTTTAATTAGACTATATATCTTAGGTATTATGCTACTGACTTTCATTCAGTGCATTATCTCTGGAGATCTTTGATTGGGTTGGACTCCCGCTCTTCAGTTTCATCCATGGTTTTCTTGTTCTATGATAGGGTTGTTCTAACAAAAAAGATATACAGAGGGCATGTTGACTATCTTAGTGTAGTTCCGCTATTTAGAATTATGATATTTTTTTTTTATACCATCTTCATCTAGTAGTCCAGGAGAAATAGTTTCTTTTGATATTACTAATATACATAAGCATGCATCTTCTGTAAAAAAACTCAGACAATTTTAAAACTGTGTTTTTGTATCTATAGTCTGTACATAAGTTCTTCAAACATTTATTTATTTTTCCCTTTGGACAAGGGTATGATTTGAGAGCATGATCCTTTTGTTATTAGCTTGTCGTTGGTAACTGTCCATGGATAATGTGGGATTGTTTGAATGCACATTAGGAATTTAATTTATGGAAGTTTTTTTTAGAACTTTGTAAAAGTTTATTTTAGTAGCTCCTTTTATTTAAAAGAATTTTATAATTAAGGTAGTTTTTATTTGGCAATTACCTTATTTGGAGAATAAGGGGTTATTCCAAATTTGATTGTCTTGTTAACAATGTAATTATTTCTTTCTTAGAATATTTTAGTTTCTTTCGGATTTTATTTGGGGTTGTTATTTTAAAAGGGGCTAGTTTTCTCATGTTAATCACCTTGTCTGCGTAGTATTTTCCCTTATAAGTTTTACTTTGTCAATTTTGGTGTTCAAATGATATCGGTGATGGATTCTTTTGCTATCTTCTACCCTACCTTCCTCTATATCACTTCATCGTAGCTTACCTATACTACTATACTACATTCCTAGCTTGCCTTTGACCTGAGCTCTGCTGCCAATGATTCCATCAACTCTTTCACCTACTGCTATCCTGCAATTGGCACCTCCCTTTGCTGGTCTTTCCTTTCTCTCACTTATGGTAGGGATCTCATGGCATCAATGCCAAGAGAGTCTTTGCCAGCCTACTTCAAAACCATGACCATTTTTCTACTAAACTCCACATTCCTATACAATACGACTCTTTGTCATTCTAACTCCTACACATGTTAGTGCCAATTAACCACCTCTAATTCCTTTAGCAAACCTAATCACTCTAGTCCATGTTGCACGAACACACACTTCAACCCCGAGAATGAGTCTAATGATACAATTCTAGAAAACTTGATGACTTATCTGATCTTCCACTTTTGGAGAAAATTAGAGGCTTGGAATTTAATCCATTCTTGGCACACATCCCTAAATCATATAGTGATTCCTTCCTTGAGACTAAAGGACCTTAAATTAAGCCACTTAATCCCAAAAGATCCTGATAAGCTACTCACTTTAGAAAGAATGCAACACGATACCAATTATATAATCATTGGAAGTCTTATTTGATTATCCATCTTGTTAGTACGGTGATCCTTCAACCAAATCTCCTAAAGAGTCCCTTGATGATCCATTTGTTGGCCTCTCAATCTTTTTGATAACTCACCGCCTTTAAGGATTATTTCACATGCTATTATAACTAATCTTGACCTATTAGGAGTATTAATTTCTCAATTAGGAACCAACTAAATTAAATAAACAAAAAGACCACTTGGGAGTCTGAATTTCTCTATTACCAACTGATAATACTGCCTATAACCATTTTATTAAAACATCTACAAGTGTGCATCCTTGTGTGATATCTTGAGTCTAAAGTTGATTTGGTCGGTTGCTTTTATCCATCAAATTGTGAGAGTCTAAGAGCATAAAAGAGACAGATGTTGATACTAGGAGAATAATTCCATTAACTAATAGTTACTGTAAAAAAATTTCTGGTGCCTATGCATTTATTAGCTGAAGCAATCAAATAGTTAATTCTCTAAAAGTAATTACATTTATACTGCCATTCTTTACTATGTTGAAGATTGATGCTAATGTTTACTTGTTTAAAGTAACTTATTTGAAAATTAATTTAAATCTTGAATTTGAGGATTTGCTAACTTGCTAAGCGACATAAACCTTCAACCTTGCATGCTTATTTTATTACCAGTTACCAGTCACCTTCTGGTAGTCTTGTCGTCAGTATTGTCATTTCACAGCCATGGTTACTACAAATGCAAACACCTCTGCCTCAAGACCAATCGTGGCATTTTCTTATCTACTATAAGGGTCTCCTGAAAAGGAAAAGAATAAAGTTAAAGCACAATTCCTAAAGGTGCAACAAAATGCACCAGCCACTTTTTGGAAGAGTGATCTGCAATTATTCATTATGCTTGGAAATAACTTGAAAGATATCGACAACTCATTTCGAGTTGAGTTCATGTTGGTGGAGGGAGAATAATGCAAATTAAGACTTTAATTTGTAAAATTTCAGACTATTAAAAATTTTACTTTCGGTAGAGGTCCTTTTAGAAGATTAAGTTCAATCAAGGTAGTTTTTAGTTGGTAACTATTCTATTTAAAAAATAGGGGATTTATTACAAACTTCATCAAGTCTTTTTAACTATGGATTTTTTTTTTCCAATTTTATTTGGGTTGGTTATTTAGAAAGGACGGCAATTTCTCCTATGTTAATCACCTTTTGCATAGTAATATTTTCTCATGAATTTTACTCTTGGTGCGACATCACTTGTCTTTACCTCCCCTTATAAATTGCTTTGATATGCAGATTACACAGACTATGAATATTCCCCTGACTTATGCAGCAGAAATCATTGGTGTTGGAGGAGAAAATATATCATTCATACGCCGTATAAGTGGAGCAGTTATTACCCTTGAGGAGAGCAGAACTATGCCCGATGAAATAGTAGTCGAGATGAAGGGTAATTCGATGCAGATTCGGACTGCTCAACAGCTGATTGAGGTACTTCAGGTTTAATTGTTTCAGCTTTATCGAAATTTGTACTGTGCTTGAGTCGGCAACATTTTCATTGACCTCGTTGCAGGATGTTGTAGCCGGGAACAAAGAACTGGCACCTAGCAGCTATAGCAGTCTTGACATGGGCTACAGGTCATCTTACTCTAGTTTGAAGTACTCCTCTTCCTCGCTTACTTCAAGATCTCGTAGTGGCTATAGATCTTCAAATTTTGGAGGGTACGGAACTACCTAGTTTGAATGCTACCAAAATCTGTTGTACTCACTTGGAATGACTTGGAGCGGTAAGCTGAGAAAGCTTCAAAGTTCCAATGTCATGTTCTTGACTCTGACTGAAACTACGCTGTTAATGTTAAGCTTTATTTGCCATGGCTGTTGTTTGATAAGATAATACAAACCAAAAAGTTGGTTTTGAATGACAACTTGATTTTTTGGTTGAGTAGAGCTCTCTATTAACGACTCGTCCATTGGGACACACTGTACGGGATTGATGTGATGAACACATGCACTGATATGATGGACACATGTACTGGCGTGAATTAGTTAAAAGTTCTAACTCCACTCTAATTTTGAAGAATCAATTGATACTATATTTAAGGAGATCCAAATGGACTTGGATTAAATCAACTATGACAGATGACACTCGCCAATAGTCTAGTAGACCTCATCTCCTAGTTCCATGAACTTTAGTAGTGCTAGGATGATATTTATCAAATGTTGCAGAATTGGAGCTTAGAAATCTCCTGATGATATATGATAATTTTATTGGAGCATGTTCTGAACTACTTGGAGTCTTGAGACTCTAGTTGTATTTCTTTTTATTTGTGCTAGATGTTTCGATTTGTATGGTTGATATTTGTATTTTTATTTGCATGCTTTTATTTTCTCTTACATATTATGACTTGATACTTTATCATATATCCATATTGGATTTTTTATTTGATTAATCATGATATTAGTACGTTTGATGAGAAATTTGATAAATTGATAATTTTGTTGATAGTTTAAGCTTACATAGAGATAGTGGACTGTTTGATATTTAAGTTGAGAACATACTTGTGCTCACTTATAGATGATTATTTACTATGTCTTATATTTGTGCTTACTGGCCGGATTCCGGCCGTGATTCGGTCGGAATTCGGTGAATTCGCGGCCGGCAGTGTGGCGGTCGGATTTCGGCCGCGATCGGGCCGGATTCTGGCCGAATCGCAGCTAGAATCCGGCGGCGCCCGAGACCCGTCGGACCGCCGGTGAGCTGGGCGTCGATCGCGCCAGGTCCGGTGGCCGAGGTGGCCGGATAGTCTGCGCAGCAATGGTGGCTCAGTCGCCGCGCGGGCCGGCGCGGATGATTGGTAGCAGCGAAGAAATCTCTCTCTCTCTATCTATATATATATATATTTCTTCTGCTGCGCGTCCGAATCATCTGCGTCCGTCCACGACGCACTGAGCCACCGCTGCCGCCGCTGCCGCTGCGCGCCGGCCCGCCGGGCGCGATCGACGCTTAGTCGGCTCGTGGCCCGGTGGTCTCGGCGCCGTTGGATTTCGATGGCGATTCGGTCGAATCGGCGAATCGCGGCCGATACGATGGCGGCCACGCCGGTCGCGATCGGGCCGGATTCGACCGAATCACGGCCGGAATCCGGACCGCCACACCGTCCGCGACCGCCGATTCGGCCGATCGCTATATATATATATATATATATATATATATATATATATATATATATATATATATATATATATATAGTTATTTAATTTAATGAATTATTCAAATTTATTTATTTAATTGATTCTATATATATTGAACAAATATAAATAAATTTTTACCAAATCAAGCACCAAACTTGTTCACAAATATTTGATTAATTCACAACCTTATTTATCAAGTGTGTCGGCAAATGAAAGTCTTGGAAGGATGAATGCTATACAGTAAAATCTAAGAAGGGCTTTAGCATTGTGGTAGTCCTAGCCAACAAGGAACGTTGGTTGCTAGGTATGTGAAGTACAAGAAGGGCCTCGGCAACAGAGTCCTAGTGGATAAGAAAGGTTGGATGTCACGCAAAGAAGACCTAGAGATGTTGAGACACTAGGCATGGAAGTTCAACTGGCGTGGAAGCCATCTAGTATGAGGTATACTTTTAAATTTGAGAGCTTCAAGAACTTGTAACCCTTAGATGGAAGGTAGATTCAAGGCAAGGCAGACTCCATCCATAGATGGGTTATCATGGTGCCTTTGAGAAGATTCGGATTTGTGATACGAGATCCGTCAACTAAGTGATTTGTTGGAGTCGATTAATCAATATCACAAATCGCTGAAGGTTATAACTACGCATACAATCAATTGTTGATAATCATAATGTGTTTTAATTCATGGTTTCACGGATACTAAATAGTTGACTCTACGAATCAACTAATACTTTTTATAAAATAAATAGAAGATTTGTAAGTCAAACTAGAGAAGTCGATGAATTTTAAAAGAAAGAAAAGAGTTAAATAGCCGACTCAGGAATTGATAGTATGAATTCCAGATTGATCATGATGGTTATAGGTTGGCTTTGGAAGTTGACTTATTAGTAGCACAATCAATTTAAGGAGTCTTTAATCAATTGGGGATAAAATCAAAAGCTCATTAGATGCGATTCCAAATATTTTGACTCGCCAGATGCTCATGGATATGAAAAGATCAAAAAAATTAATCGACTGTGGAACATAATCAATTGACTAATAATGAAAATTATAAAAGTGATTGCAACGTTTGCGCATATAACTTTTTGGCTACCATCTTGACTGCGGATCATAGTGAGCTGTTAGTGGAGCCAGAGCAGTTAGTAGAGTCAGAGCAAAGTTTATCTGATGCATCGTTGGCCACTGAGCTATTTTCGTCGTCCGTTTCCCAATCGGACGAGGTACGACTGTCGTCGGATTCAAAGCCTCGGGAATCATCGCCTGATCCGTATGCTGAAGTGCGCTGGCATGGACAATCGGGCTGTGACTGTCCGTCGTCAGATGAGTAAGATGCTTCGGACAAAAGATCATGTTATCAGTTCCTTGTAGAGTATAAGTAGAGGCTCACAACCAAGATGATTTTGGACAAACTATTGGCATGGTTATAGTATAATTTGGTATTGGTTTATCTTGATCATAGAATTACACTAGTACACTGTGTGTATTGAGCAGGACCGATTTAGAGGTGATTCAATTTATACTGACTATATAATTGAATCAGACATCAGATATTATGGTGTACATGCTCTTAATCTCGATATAATAACGGACATATGTACTTAGTATTTATTTCTTTGATTTATCAATGGCCGAAATTTGTATTAAATCGATAGGCCTGGTAAGTTGGAAAATAATATTATTTACATGGTGTACCGTTGATTATAGGAGAAAATCGTATCTTATATACTAGGATGATGATGTCCTCTTGAGGAGCTCATAAAGTTCATCATGTAAATCCTGTAGGTGGATTTGGTCCAACATGATGATAAGGATGAGTGGTACTACTCATGGAGTTAGATATTAATTAAATAAATTGTCAATAATTTAATTAATTAATGGACATTCGATATCTTAAATATGGGAAGATATTTTGTACAAATAATATGTGGAGCCCATATTTAATTATGGGAGTTGGTGAGGTAGATCAATGATGATCCTCTAGAGGAATTGAACATCATTAATGGATTGAGTGTTATGTGGTTCAGATTCATTAGGTGGCCAAGATCCAACTCCTCCTCATGGTCCCTATTGTAGCCTATTATAAATACCTCATGAAGCCTATATCTATACAAGGAGTTGGAGAGGCTTGGGAAAAAAAAACACAACATTGTGGTTGGCGTTGGAGAGGCTTGGGCGGCAACAAGAGTTGTGCTAGGGTTTGGTGTTTGCTTCTCCTAGGGTCGGCGGCAACAAGAGGTGGCTAGGGTTTTTCCTTCTTCCTTTGGTTTTGGTCGGCGCCTTCTCACCTTCTCCTAGGGCCGGCGGCAACAAGAGGCGGCAACAAAGGGCTTTCCTTCTTCCTTTGTCTTGGTCGGTGCCTCTTCCACCTTTCCTAGGGCCGGCAGCAACAAAGGATAGGGTTCCTTCTTCCTTTGTCTTCGTCGGCGCATACTCTCCTTCTCCTTAGGGCCGGCGGACACCAAACTTGGTGTTTGGTGGTCAGCATAAGCAAGGAGAAGAAGGAAGGGTTTTCTACGTGATCTAGGAGGATTTGATTCTTGGAAGATCGTCGCTCACACGACGTCCAAGAAGAGGATAGGAATACAATAGAAGATCAAGAGATAAAACAAAAGGTATAATCTTATTTAATATTGATTCTAGTTCTTTTGTATTTTGCATATTATTGATTGACATGGACCCCGATGATAAACACAAAAATCGACGATCCGTACATCATCTATTCAGTGGCTAATCGAGGAAAAGAGTTAGGTTGCTTGAACAACAAGTTTGTTCAAGCGATCGCTCAAATCGAATAGCACGATGATGAATCGGTTGCTTGGGTACTCCATCTCTGTCTGGATTAGTTTTAATTGATAAAATTTTAATCCGGAGACGTGTGATAGAATAGCCATGCACAAGCGACCGAAGCGAAGAAGCGGGAAACACGACTTTTCCCTTCAAGTGGTATCAGAGCCACAGTTTTCGATTTTGTGTATTTGGATTCGGTTACTTTCATGCATTTATCATATATTGTATATGTCGGATAATAGTAGGATGTGCGTAGGCTAACTTTTTGCTTGGCCTTGATTTATGAGATTGAGCCCAAGTTAGTGGATGAAGCTTTGCTTGATCCAGAATGGATCATTGCAATGCAAGATGAGTTAGGCCAGTTTGAGAGAAATTAAGTTTGAGATTTAATCCCTAGACCTAGTCAAACCTCTATTATTGGGACTAAATGGGTGTTTAAGAATAAGAGAAATCATAGAGGAGAAATAGTTAGAAATAAGACAAGGTTAGTAGCCAAAGGCTAAAACCAAATTGAGGGATTAGACTATGATAAGACTTATGCCCCTGTAGCAAGGTTAGAATCCATAAGACTAATGCTTGCTTATGCAGCATACAAAGACTTCAAACTATATCAAATGGATGTAAAGTCAGCCTTCTTGAATGGAATCATCAAGGAGGAAGTCTATGTTGAACAACCCCCGGGGTTTGAGAATGCACAATTCTCAGACCACATGTACAAACTAAAAAAGGCTCTTTATGGGCTTAAACAAGCACCTCGTGCTTGGTATGAGCGGTTATCAACCTTCCTAATTGAGAAAGGTTTTAGGAGAGGACAAATAGATCCCACACTATTCTTGAAAAGGGATGGTGAATACATATTTGTAGCTCAAGTTTATGTTGATGACATAATCTGTGGCTCAAACAATAGGGATTATCTCAATGAGTTTATTGGTCACATGGAAAGTGAATTTGAGATGAGTCTAGTAGGAGAATTGACCTTCTTTCTAGGACTTGAGATAAAGCAAACCAAGGAAGGGATTTTTATACATCAATCTAAGTACGCAATGGAGTTACTGAAAAAGTTTCATATGGAGGAAGCTAAGTAAGTAGGCACACCTATAGCTGTCAATACTCGTTTAGATAGTGATGAGAAAGGGAAGGCAGTGGATTTGAAAAATTATAGGAGCATCATAGGGAGTTTATTGTACTTAACAGCGAGTCGACCTGATATTTTATTCGTTGTTGGTATGTGTGCTAGATTTCAAGCTTGTGCTAAGGAGTCTCACATGATTGTTGTAAAAAGAATTATGAGATACTTAAAAGACACTATCAATGTAGGATTGTGGTACCCCTGGACTGAATCTTTTGATTTAGTTGGCTATACCGACTCCGACTATGCCGGATGAAAGTTGGATAGGAAAAGCACTAGTGGGGGCTGTCATTTCTTAGGATCGGCCTTGGTTAGTTGGTCAAGCCGTAAACAACACTGTGTAGCACTTTCCACAATCGAAGCTGAATATGTAGCTATGGAAGAATGTGTATCACAATTGCTATGGCTAACACACACCTTAGAAGATTATGGACTGACCTATAGGAATGTGTAAGTGCTATGTGATAATATTAGCACTATACATCTCACCAAAAATCCAGTTCATCACTCAAGGACCAAGCACATTGAAGTGAGACATCACTTCATTAGAGATCATGTAGCTAGGGGAGACATTGAACTCAGTCATGTTGAGTCCAAGTCTAACCTAGCCGACATATTCACAAAATCTCTTCCCGAAAATGAGTTTAGCCATTTGAGAAGAGAGTTGGGCATGTATGCTGCCCAATGAAGGAGGATCCCTCCATGATCTTGGGTTAATATAAAAAAAATTCATTTAACAAGAGAAATGAGAATTTAAATTGGGAAGATTTTGGATCATCTCACAAAAATGATAAGGATCACAAAATTATTTTTGTATTGCTAGAAATGGGGTGATATGATAGGATCAACCACTCTATTTCACATGCTCATTGCATCCCTGAGATAGAGAGGTCGACGAGACAAAAATCACTAATGTGACTAGTTATGGGGAAGACAATTACACATTCTTGTGCTTGTGGTTCCAAGATCATAACTAGACATTTCAACCAAGTAAAATTGGTTGGATCCTCTTTGAGACCAAGAACATAGATACCAACTGTTTAAAACAATCAAAAAGGGTGTTAGGTTATCATATCAAGTGTTTTTAACACTTACCTAAGCCTTAGAAATTACACAAAACTCGGTTGGAGTGTTCAGATATTGAAACCCAATTTTTTTAAGCCTATCAACCGAGACAAACTCGACTGGTGCCCTGACTGGTATGAGTTTTCAGCACTAAGAAGCGAGTGCGCTTCGACTGGAGCCTCGACTGACCAATTCCGATCACACTCAGAACCAAGTGCGCCTCGATCGTCGCCTCGACTGATGTTACCAGTCGAGCCGACCCACTCATCGCCTCGACTGATGTCTCGTAGATTTAAACGGGAACCCCTTCATTCTGCGATTTTTCTTACCCACAATCATGCCCTCCCGACTGCGACGAGCGCCAGTTGAGCTCTTCATCTCCGTCCAAGCTTTACAATCTCAAAACAAGCCTTCTCTTGTCTAGGGTAAGGATCTTCTTCCTTCTCCTTGCCATTTCCTCTTAACCCTAACCCTAATCTCTGACCACTCGACCACAACTAGGGTTCTTGCAGGAACACTTCTTCTTCTGCAGCAAGCTCTTGTTCTTGGTTCTATGGAACCCAAATAAGACTTTTTCCTTACTCTCCTTGTGATTTTAGAGGGTATCTAAGTAGCTAATCACTTTTCCCACTTGACATGCATCATTTCATTCCTTGCATTCATTCATGGGTCAATCTTGTGTGCATGACATATTTGACACATGATATTTTAGACAAAAAAGAAAGGAGCCTGAGTCCTCCACCTCTAGGCCCTCACGAGAGAGACCTTGTTCGAACCATCGTTTCCCCTCGGAATATCATTTGCACACCTTTAGGACCCATGAGTTTGAACTCCTAAGCATCCGGTCCATAGATGGTCATTTCTTCTCCAATAATACACCATATGTTCGTGAGATGGTTGAGCACTATAGACTCAGTAAGTTAGTCTACTGCGATCACGATATCAATGAAGACTTACTTGTCGAATTCTATAACAACCTACAACCCACTATAGATAGGCTTATCTATAAGTCGAGGGTAGCCAAAACGGATATCACTCTTACTCTAGCCATCTGGAGATCATTTCTAGGATGTAGAGAGTCCTCCTCTAACCTAGAATGCTATCCAACTCTTCCTGAAAATTTAGTAGGCTTTGACCTCAATTCCATCCACGAATCCTTATTTAGACGTCCTAGAGATGAAGGAGTTAACTTGGTGTCAGCCATGGCACTAACGACTCCTGACAACATCTTATACAAAGTCATTGTCGGATGCATTTTGCCCATAGTCACCAAAGGGCAAGCCAAAGTTAGGCCACATCATTTATTGGCTCTCCACCTTCTCAAAAACCACCTTGATTTTAACATAACTTTGAACATGTTTTTGTGCATTGTCCATTTCTTCATTCCAGTCAAGAAAAAGGTTTATATGCCTTTTGATCACATCCTCACTTTCTAGTTAGAGTCCCTAGGCATAAACACATCCAAGGGAAAAGTGAGGGAGGCGAAAAGGCTGGACTATATCCATTGGAGAAATTTATCTCTAGTCGACATGATTCGCACCCCTACAGGAGAGATTCAGCGGAAGGATGACCATCAAGTTGGGGAGCATATGGATCTTGAGGAAGAAGATGCTCTTCCTGCTGAAGAACCACACCACTCGGCTCCTAACCAAGCTGAACACTTGACCACTATCACGGAGCAACTATCTCAACTTTGTGAAGCCCATGAGACTTTTTTGACCACAATCACCACGACAATATCAGATTTCCATCTACAAACCAACCAGCGATTGACTCAAATCCAATACACTCAAGATCAAATCCTTCGAGAGCATATGGAAATCAAAGATATCTTGATCAATTGGACAAGTAGCTCGGAGGAACCTTCTACACCAGCCGCCAACAAATAGAATCACGTTAAGATCTCCAATTGTGTCAATCCACCTAGGATGGTTGCACTATGGATATTTGTCTTTATGTTTAGACTTCAAACTATGGTTGTTCTTGTGAAACAGTTTTTTGAAACGTCAACTTTTTGTTCATTCTGTTTTTGTTGTATGATCTGTTATTGGTTGTGTGTGGTTGAGTCAGTTAGTGTCTATCAAACTTCTTGTTGTGTGTGCAATCCTTGTTAGCGCCACCCGAACAACCCAAGCCTTGACTCCATCCCACCATTGTTAGTGCAATCATTAAGTGTGCACCTAATCAACCCTAAAAGAATATTTGATTGAGGGGGAGCTATGGTTTGGGAAGTCCACAGTATTAGTGGGAGCTTTCCCTATATTTTATACCCCAAGCCTAGCAAAGATCTAAGTGTGTTTAAAGATTTCTGGGTATTCTCATTTGTGTTGAGAAAGTGTACGAGGATTTTTTTTCTAGTTCATATACCCCAGTTGAAGTGAAGTATCAACCTAGTGTCATAAGGATTACTATAGGTGGCTCGGGATTACTATAGGTGGCCCGGGAATTGTATATATAGCATGGGAAAGTGAGTTTTAGGGCGAGGAACTTATTCCCCATGATTTTTTTGTTGTTTGCCAAAGGGGAGAGTATGGGTTCAAGTTATTGTGATATTTGTTGTTAGTTATAGCCCTAAGAACCAATCATGTGATGGTTGAATAGGGAACATTTTGTATCATATTCTATAAAGGCAAAGGAATGGTTATTATATTTAAGTTTTGCTTGTGCCAGCTAAATTAAATATAGTAATGCCCTAGAAAAGTAGGTTCTTATCTACAGCACATCAATTGGCAGAATTGATTATGAGAGGCTGTAGAGAACACTTTCTAAATGTTCCTAGTCAAATATTAATATGCAAGGGCAGTATTAATACATAAAGACTAGCATGTAGGTCAATTGATGACTTGATCTCACAAGTCATGGATATATGATATCAAGTTGACACATGGGTATATATTAGAGAATATATCTTTGAATCCCACGCCATGAGAAAGTTTCATGGATCGTTATATGAGTGTCATAAACTTTCTCATGTGACTATTGGTATGAATAGTCCTCGGACAAGTCACTACGGTTCCCTACATAAGGAGTTATGTACTTTGGTATCGTCAGCGTCACCCGCGAGGTGGACCATAAAGCGATTCGGGTATATAACAAATTATGCGGAGGGATGTGAGTGATGTAGATGGGATCTATCCCTCTCATATGGCGAGAGTAATATCGGTGGGCCCCTTGATTGAGTAGAACTACTAAAGCGCATGGTCATGCTCGAATGAGTCAATATGAGATATTGAGCTCATTTGTTTGAGTTAGTTTACTCGGGGATCAAGAAACACATAGATTGATCGAGGATGACACGGTCTATGCCTCATTGATCAATCTGATATCAAGGATAGAAGGACACGGTCATATATTATAGTAGTCACGGAAAGGTTAGTCGGATCTTGACTTATCTCGTAACAGGTAGCAATGATGTATTGCTAGATGCCGCTCATTGCTTGTGTATCTAAAAGAGTTTAGATCCACTGCCAACGTTATGAGAGCCTCTAGGGTCACACACACAGAGCATGATAATTAGAGGAATTAGAGTATTCTAGTTTGACTAGAATAATATGGGAATAAGCTTAAGTACAAAATGGTTTTTGGACTTTAAGCTTAATGAGCTAATTGATTTAGCTAATTGAATTAATAAGATTAATTCAATATGTTACCTTATTGATTTAATAAGATTAATTCAATATGATAACATAAGCTTAATTGAATTAATAAGATTAATTCAATATGATTGAATTAATAAGATTAATTCAACATGATAACATAAGCTTAATTGAATTAATAAGATTAATTCAACATGCATGAATGCCACATAAGAATGCCACATAAGCATGCCACATAAGCATGCCACCTAAGCATCCACCTAAGCTAGATAAGGTGGAAGGAAACAAAATGGTTTTGTCTCCTTAAGTGGCCGGCCAAACTTGTGTCCCAATGCAATGGATTGCATTGAATGTGTGGAGGTGAAAGGGTTTTTCCAACCCTATAAAAGACCCCATGAAGTGGCCGGCCAAAGAAAGTGTTGTTGTGGTTGTGAGAGAGCTTGGTGGAAGCTTTGGTTGTGTGGGTTTGTGAGTGTAGGCTAGCAAGAAGAGGAGTCTTCTTCTTCCTTTCTCCTTTTCCCTCTCTTCCTCTCATTTAGGGACTTCTCTAGCAAGAAGTAAAGGAGAACTCCTCTAGTTTTTCTTTTGTGAGACAAGAGCTTGCTCGTGTGGATACATATAGAGGCACGGACACTTGAACGTGCTAAAGATCCAACAAACAAAAGGAAGAAGCGGGATTAACAAGGGCACGCAACAAAGGTAATCCTCTCCTATAAGATAGGTTTGGTTTAGAGAAATTTATTTTATACGAGTTTGCTTTCGCATGGATCACTTGGAAGGGATCCTAATTTTTCCGTTGCGCATATGCCATTTGGCATAAAGAAATCCCTACATTTGTGATATTATTCAAATGGAGTTAAATTGAAATTTCTGCCCATCTCTATTACATGTGAAATTTCTGCACTCCAAGTTATATCATCCTTATTACATGAATGATAAATTTCTGATATGAAATATTTCTACACTTCATGCTATATTTGTGATATTATTCAAATGGAGTTAAATTCAAATGGAGTTAAATTGAAATTTCTGCCCATCTCTATTACATGTGAAATTTCTACACTCCAAGTTATATCATTCCTATTACATGAATGATAAATTTCTGATATGAAATATTTCTGCACTTCATGCTATATTTCAGAAATTGAGATGAAATGTATTTATATCACCTAAACAAAAAGGGGGAGATTGTTAGTGCAATCAAGCCCATCTAATGTTTCAATGTTTAACAACAAGGTTTAAGTCAAGGAAATAGAAATCTAGTTTGAGCTAGAGTGTAGTCAAGACATTACCTCGACTGATACAAACCTAAGGTCACTAAGTTAGATGTTTAGAGTGACATTAGACCTTGGGAGAAATCCAAGGGTAAGCCTTGGTATGGATGAGAAATCCAAGGGTAAGCCTTGGTATGGATGGAAATCCAAATGAGAACCTTGGTAGAGGAAGAGTACAAGCTGGCCGGAGGTCCGGAAGCTTGGTGATGGAGAGGGCATGGTAACGTGCTCGTTCTCCATTGGAGTTAGAGAGGGCACAAGGGAGTGCTCGGTCTCTAGATAGTGTACTCGTTAGTAAGAGAGGGCACAGTAACGTGCTCGCTCTCTTACTATGGTACATGGGCCCAATACTCGTTAGACAAAGAGGGCACCGTAACGTGCTCGTTCTTTGGCTAGGGTACTGGGAGTACTCGTTAGACAAAGAGGGCACCGTAACATTCTCGTTCTTTGGCTAGGGTACTGGGAGTACTCGTTAGACAAAGAGGGCACCGTAACGTGCTCGTTCTTTGCCTAGGGTACATGGAGTACTCGTTAGGCAAGGAAGGCGTCGTAGCGCACTCAGTCTTTGTCTAAGGTACTTAGAGCATTCTTTAGTTGGAGAAGACACCGTAACGTGCTTGGTCTCTTACTAGGGTGCTTGAAACTCTAGGAGTGGCAGCTTACTAGGGAAGATACTCATGTGCTTCAAATATTTACCACATCAGTCGAGCCACCATGAGGGTCAGCTCGACTGGCACTCTTGCACAAAGACATAGAATCGAGCTGGCTCGACTGCCAGCTCGACTACTTATCGTTTGGTATAGCACAGAATCGAGCTGGCTCGACTACCAGCTCGACTGCTCACTACGTGGAACAACACAGAACCAAGCCCAGCTCAACTGTAGGCTCGACTGTATACTCTGATCGCCAAACTCTAAACCCTATACCAGTCGAGTCGATTTGGTAGCGGCTCAACTGGTAGCTATAGATTCGATTCTGGGAGGCCCGACTTGGTTGTGAGCTCGGTAGCCAGTGTTTTTCGACCTGAGGCGAGTTAGACTCATTGCGGGCTCGATTAGGCCAGGATGCTTCCGTTTTGAGTAAAGTTTCAAACATGACGATTTTTGATTGGAGGAGCAGGTTCCTTTCCTGGCGAACCACTAGAGGTTGGAGGTGGTTATGAGGACAAGCTCAGATGGTCAGAGGTTGGTCGGGCATGATTTCTAGGGTTCCAATGGAGGAAGATAAAAGCTTTGCTGGAAAATAAGAGAAGCAGTTCTTGGGCTCTAGTTCTCGGTTTTGAGTGATACAAGCTTCCTGTGATTCATTCTGAAGGAGAAGAAGAAAAAGCCTTGCACTCATCTCGCCTCCTCTCCAACAAGTGCTCACAACTGCTGTCAATCATCTTCTTGCAAGTGCTACAACTTCATCCTCAATGCAAGAAGCCAAACAATGATCTGTAACTTGTTTTAACTTCTTAGCTTACTGTTCTTGATTATTTTCATTGCATTGTAAGCTTGTAAGAGGTGAAGTTTTCACCTCCAGAATCATTTCGATCCATTCATAGTAGACTTTCCTTTTGAGTTGCCCGTGGAGTAGGAACTACTGAGTTCCGAACCACGTAAATACCTGCGTATTGGTTGTGTTTGTGCTTTGTTCTTTGTTTTCTATTTTCGCTGCGTAATCCGCTGTTTTGTAGTAGAAGTTGTGTTAGATTTTTCAACTCGCTATTCACCCCCCTCTAGCGATCCTCGATCCCAACATAGCACACCATCGATTCTCAACAAGTGGTATCAGAGCTAAGAGATCTTCTATGGATTAACAACTGGGGGAGCAAAAGGGCTAGAGGATGGAGTTGTCCAACGATGGATTTGGATGAGACATCAACACTCCAATTCCGTACACTTTCGATGGACGAGAAGGGTTCGACCAATGGAAGGCATGGATGGAGAATTTTTTTATGATGGACTTTGAAGATTGGATCATTCTAATGAAGGGATTCGAACTTCCAAGGGGTCCAAAAGGTGGATATCTCAAGAAAAAGAGATGGACCAAAGAGTAAGCTCAAAGAAATGATAATATAACACAAATGATATTAAATTCGTTACCTAACAATATCTTATCTAGATTAGGTGAATTTCAAGATGTCAAGGAGCTATGGAGCAAATTTGCAAAGCTTTATGCAAATTCCTCATCGGCCTCAAGTGAAGAAAAATTTCAAGAGAGTGAGGATTCGGAGGTCGAGAGGTGTTCGACATCCGGATTGGTAGAAGAATTTGAGGAAGCCTCCACAACACTATATAAAGAACACTTTACAGACGATCATTTTGAATGCTTTACTTGTTGGTTTCTTGGATATGCTTGAAGGACCCTGAAATGCACCGACACTTCACCTTCAAATCGCCTAAAGAACCCTTCAAGAAACCATGGCCGAAATCCTCCACGAAATGCTCCTTTTATGTCTGCATCGGGTTGATTCTGCGCTTGGCAGTCGACTGTCAAAAGGCCCCAGTCGATTGCCTAAAATGTCGTTATCTCACAACGGGATTAATCCACATTGGCATTCCAGCTAATGGATACACTAGAGTTTGACTTCCATTACCAGCAGTCGATTTCCAAGCTCGTAGCCGACTGCTCTGTCATCTACCGAGATTTCTGTGCCTATGTATTCCACTAGCAGTCGATTGCCCTCCATGGCAGTCGACTGCTCAAGGTCAGTCGATTGCCCAAAGCTGATAGTCAACTGCCAAGGCCACGCGATCATGATCGATCACGGTCGACTCGACGATTGGTGGTCATAATCTGATCGACTTCTCAAAGTCGATCACGCTATGTCAAAACTCTTGATCAGTCCACTGATCCATAACCCCAGTCGACTACTAAACCTCAACCATGAGATTTACCCCAAGTATGATCCCCTAATACTTGCTAGACCCTCCTTAGCTTAGATCTAAGTCGTCTAGCCACCTCCATCAGCCTCACGCCTATTGGATCCCTCCAAGTTATCCATGACTTGTTCATCCATACGCTAGCCTTTATGTGCTTCGATCGGCTATTGTCATACTAACCGGGTCTATACCGCCAAGGCACATTTGGGCTTACGCTGCCAAGACACAAGCTTGGACTTTATGCCCCCAAACATTGGACTTATGCTGCCAAGAATTCCGCTTGGACTTTACGGTGCCAATATCACACCCTTGGACTTTTCTTGCCAACTCCATGTTGAACTTTCCAAATGCCAAGACCCATGCTTTGACTTTCCATTGCTAAGATCCATGCTTGGACTTTCCTTGTCAACTCCATGTTGGAATTTCCATGTCAAGTACCCAAGACTTGGACTTTCCATGCCAAGACCCCATGCTTGGACTTTTCATGCTAAGTACCTATGACTTGGACTTTCCATGACAAGTATTCACTTGGACTTCTCTATCATATGGTCAACCCCATGTCAACTATATAGCCAACCCATTGCCAAACAATGGTCAACCCATTGTCAAATATCAAAATACTACTCGAGTCAAACTCGAGTTTGGTCAATCGTGACTTGGGTCGATTGCACCAACAGAGTTGTGTTCATATGGTTTGAGCGGAAGGCGAGACCTTGACTATGAACTTAGCATTAATCTCGAGGTATACAGACGAAATAAAATCACTGAGGTTTCAAATATTAAAAA
This sequence comes from Wurfbainia villosa, assembly GCA_025175895.1. NCBI lineage: Eukaryota > Viridiplantae > Streptophyta > Magnoliopsida > Zingiberales > Zingiberaceae > Wurfbainia > Wurfbainia villosa. The sequence goes on from CM045987.1 coordinate 99,586,950, forward strand.
GTGTACATAATTCCATAAAAGGGGAATGCTAGTGATAATAAAAGGGAGTGTACCTTTTCCAAAAGGTTTGCTTCAGAAAAAGGATTATCCCCCTTTGAAACGATTACTCGCATCTTGGCTCACCTCACTGCGGGGAGGAATTCACATTCTTCATCAAATATAGAGAGAACCGATTGGAGGACTTATGATTTGCCTCGAATAATTAGAGTACCAGTTAGTGGAATATCTCTGCTTTCGGGCTTTATTTTCATTCCTGAAGATGGCGGCTATACGTGGCCTTTACCTTACACTGGGCTTGGTTGGGCCAAGGGGAAGATAAACACTATGGGTCGTCCAGGGCTCAAGATTGGCCTGGTAGAGTGGAGAATGAGAGCCTCGGGTGGTGCAGGGCTTACATATTGATTGGTCGTGCTGAATGGGGAATGAGAGTCTCGGGTGGTGCAAGGATGACGTATTGCTTGGCCGTGCCAAATAGAGAATGAGAGCCTCAGGTGGTGCAGAGCTTACATATTGTCTAGTGCCAAATAGATAATGAAAGCCTCGGGCTGTGTAGGGCTTATGTATTGCTTGGTCATGCCGAATGGAGAATGAGAGCCTCTAGTGGTGCAGGGCTTACGTATTGCCTGTTTGTGATGAATGGAGAATAAGAGCCTCAGGCGATGTAGGACTTACGTATTGCCTGGGCATGTCGAATGGAGAATAAGAGCCTCGGACGGTGCAAGGCTTACATATTGCATGACCGTGCCGAATGGAGAATAAGAGCCTCGAGTGGTGCAGAGCTTACGTATTGCCAAGCCGTGCCGAATGGAGAATGAGTACCGAATGGAGAATGAGTGCCTCGGATAGTGCAGGGCTTACGTGTGGCTTGTCTATGCTGAATGGAGAATAAAAGCCTCGGACGGTATAGGGCTTATGTGTGGTCTGTCTGTGATGAATGGAGAATAAGAGCCTCGGGTTGTGTCAGGCTTACGTGTGGTTTGTCCATGTCGAATGAAGAATAAGAGCCTCAGGCAGTGGAGGGATTACATGTGGTATGTCGTGCCGAATGGAGAATTAGAGCCTCGGGCAGTATAGGGCTTACGTGTGGCTTATGCATGCGAATCAACTATGAAGAAACTTGTATTTTCCAGCTGTAAATCCCTTGTCCTATCCAATATTCCATATAGAGAGGCGCTTATTTATCTATTTTACCCCTTCTCTTTTCCAACGGTTTTAGGGCAAATCCTCTTTTTAAGGACATAATTGGGGATTCAAACACTGCCCCTCATTCCATGATGCTATTAGGTTCTGGGTTTTCTCTTCCGTCACCATGAAATCACTAGTATTGCAAATCTTTAAAGAAGCTTCGGGCTCGTGGGGGAACCCTTCGGTGGCGATAGCCGCTCTTTTGCCCTCCTGCCGATCTTCTCCCCTGCCTCCCATCGATGTGCTTCTTTCCATCTCATGCCCCACAAACATAGCTTCTAGTGTCCCTTCACCTTCCTTTTACACCCTCGATTATTGTGGACGACACTGCTATATCATCTATGGTCGTGCTTAAGGGAATGCCTTTGGCATCTACATCCCCTTCTCCTTTGCCTTTTACTGCCATCGGAGAACTGCCTATCTCGCTGCCCAACACATCTGTGACCGCATCTTCCAGTGCCTCTCCGTGGTTCCCTGCCCTTTCTTTACCCTTGCAGGATTCCCCGGTAGGCCTTTTACCCACTATGGAGATGGATGTGGATGTTTCTGCCCCTGAAACAACTTCTCACCCTATGCTCTCTTCTTCGAAGACCTGTCCGGTGATGACTCCTCTTTCTTCAGGCCGGATGTCTTCCCTACCCGTCTCCCCTCTCTTATCGTTAAGGGAGTTGCAGATTCTTCATCAGGAGGAACTACAACCCCATATGGAAGGCATGAGGCATTGCTTGGACTTGGTAAATTTTAGGGCTCCTTGCTGGGATCTACCTTCTTCACAAGGGCCTAACTTGACATGTCCGTGTAGGCCCTTATTGATTACGAGGAATTACTCTACTCCTTGGTTGGTTATAATGCACAAGTTGCTCACCAGTATGCTTATCTGTAGGATCGATCAACTCGGATGGCACCACTGGAATCTACGCCTCCAGTTCTGAGCCTGTGATGCCTCCTCCCACCTCTATACCTACTTATCAAGCCTTAGAGGAGCAAGTTCAATTGCTTTCTTCAACCCATGAGGAGGGCCTCCGCTAGGAAGAGGCGATGGCTGAGTTAAGCCATAGTTGGGGTCTACTTCAAGAATCTTTGCTGAGGGAGCAATGACAACAATAAAAGCTAAGTCGTCTACATCATCAGATAACCCAGGAAACTGATCGTTGCCTCCATCTTAGGGAAGAGATGGATAGGGCTCTTTCTAAGGTACGAGAGCAAGCGACTTTGAGGACTCAGCAACAAGCTTCCACTTCACAGGCCATCATCCATCTGAACTTATGTATAGAGATATCTTCTTCCGTGACACGAGATGTAGTAAATATGTCTTCTTTACTTTAAGATAGGCATGACTCCATCTCTCTTGATATCAACATCCTAGGCAAAAGTCTGCCAGAGGTGTTACTAGAGCATGTTCAACTCCATTGGGACTTCACGAGCTACCGAGAAGCGACAGCAGCTAAGGAACAGAGGATACAAGCTCAATTGTCTCATCCTCTTGGATTTTATTTCAAGAAGGGTTTTGGGGGAGCGGTTCATCAATTCTAGGCGAGGGGTTATCCTCCTCTCGGAACGAATGCCATCTTTATTAATGGTCCAGCGGCCTTGCACTTTTATTTCCCTGATGGTTTTGCCCCTAGTTTGACCTCCGCCTTTACTTGTATCTTCTGACATGTATTTCTCGCACATTTGCTAGGGCTATAATGTTTTAATTTGAGAGTATCTGATCCTCTATTAACAATAAAAATACCGCAAATGTACAATGTTCAAGGGTCTCAAAAATTTTTTGTCCTTAGCATCCATGAGACTATGTAAGTGTTAGTGCATAGGCAGGGTCGATGTTGTGGGACTCAGAGTAATATTTTGATGTTTGCTAATACGGTTGACGATATGGTTTGACCATATGTTGACCATATGACAAGTGGATGTTTGAGATATCCAAAGTCATATGAGGGAGATTATTTGAGAGAGATTATTGGAGCAATTAAACCTCAGGTCAGGTTGACCAGACACAAATGAGACTCGAGGGGATGTCCAAGTATAGATACTTGGCAATGGAGAGGTCAATGTTTAGATACTTGGCATGGAAAGTCCAAGAATTATCTTGGCATGGAAAGTGCAAGCATGGTATTTGTTGGACTTTCCGAGCCGCAAAAACCGCTTTTTGCGTTACGGAAACCCCGAAAGTCTGGCTACGGATCCGTGCGAAGATATATTAAAATAAAAATATATATGTGCTAAGTAAACCTAGATCTACCTTAGATCTAGAAGTTGAGAGTGTTACCCTCGATGCGACGCTCTTCACAAATCTCGCTCGTCCAAATAGCTTGTCGGAACTCTAGAGTGTCAAGTGTACACTCCTCTATTGATATCCACACAAGCAATGGGTGGATAAAAGAAACCTAGAGTGTGCTAGCACCCTTAGAAGTTTCGTCCAAGGAGGAGAGGGGAGCATGAGAGGATGATCCAAGGAAGAAGATGAAGTTCTAATAACTCACCAAAATCAATTACACCCATCAAATGGAGTGGCCGGCCACTTCATGACTTGGGGGTTACATGCATGCATGTAACTCCAAGAGCCAATGGCTCTTGGTCTCCCTCATGAGGTGGCACCACATGATAAGTCAATGATGATGTGGAGCATCATCATTGGCCGACCATGCCAAGTCATCATCATGACATGACATTTGGTCAAGTCAAACTTGACCTTTCATCTTCCCTCTCAAGTCAAGTCAAACTTGACCTCTTATCTCCCACGGTTGATCAAATCCAACCACTTGATTCAAGTCAATTTGATTTAATGAATCTCTATTCATTAATTTAAATTGACTAAATGAATCAAATCTAAATTAGACTCATTCAACACTTGAATCAACTTGAGTCTAACTCAATTAGTCTAATTTGGATTACTCTTAATCCAATTTAGTTCATCACATGAACCTAATCCTCATGGTTTATCATATGAACCTAATCTCCATCTAATTTCCCTTTGTGTGTTACCCTATAGGTTCTTGTAACGTTGGCAATGTCCCTAAACCGATTTAGGAACATAAGCAATGAGTGATATCTAGCAACACATCATTGCTACCCAAGTTACAAGAATGTTGAGCTCCAACATCACCTTTGTGACTACTAATTGTGACTCTTATAATATGTGACAATGTCCCTCTATTCTTGACATCTAGATTGACCAATTGAGACATAGACCGTGTCATCCTCGGTACAATTTATATCTTGAACTCCAAGTAGACACACTCTAATCAAATGGACTTAATATCTCATATTAACTTATTTGGGCATGACCATGCACTTCGTGATCTCACTCTATCAAGAATAACGATGTCTCTCCCGTCATATAGGAGGGATAGATCCCATCTACATCACTCACATCCCTCCGCATAATTTGTCACATACCCAGTAATCGCCTTTATAGCCCACCCATTTACGGGTGATGTTTGACGAAGCCAAAGTATGCAACTCCTTATGTAGGGAACCATGGTGACTTCAGGTCTAAGGACTAATAGACATACTAATAGCCACATGAGAAAGTATATGACACTCATATAACGATCCATGATACTTTCTCATGGCGGGTCATTCAGTATACATTCTCCAATGCATACCCATGTGTCAACTTGATATCTCATATCCATGACTTGTGAGATCAAGTCATCGTGTTGACCTACATGTTAGTCTCTATGCATTAACATTGTCCCTGAATGCTAATACTTGACTATGAATGATTAAGAGTAGTGTTCTCTATATCATCTCATTATCGATTCAACCAATCGATTGATATAGATAAGAACCTACTACTCAAGGACATTATTATATTTAGTTATTTGACACCAATACAAGTAAATATAATAACCATGCCTTTATAAATAGGAATATGATATAATAAAGTCCATACAACAATCATCACATGATTGACTTTAGGGCTTTCACTAACAATCTCCCACTAGCACTAGTGTCAATCACCGTAGTATCTAATACCCAATGATCTAGTGTGGCCATCATACTTTTTTTGTGCTAAAGCCTTGGTCAAGGGATCTGCGATGTTAGCCTCTGTGGGTACTCTGCAAATCTTTACATCTCCTCTATCGATAATCTCTCGAATGAGATGGAAGCACCGATATATTCGACCTTTGTTGTAGAATCAACAACTGTGTCCTGCTTGGAACTCTTCCAGCTCACAGCGCCACCATTCAAGCAAAACACGAACCCTGACTGCGATCTATAATCATCTCAGTGGGTTTGGAGTGGCATCATTGTAACCCTTCTGACTAGCTCCTCATCGCCTCCAAATATCAAGAAATATTCTTTAGTCCTTCTCAAGTACTTAAGAATATTCTTGATTGCTATCCAGTGATGCTCACCTGGATCTGACTGGTATCTACTTGTCATGCTCAAAGCATACGAGACATCAGGACGAGTATACAGCATGACGTACATGACAGATCCTATATAGATGCATAAGGGATCTTATCCATGCGGTCTCTCTCCTCTCTAGAAGAGGGACTTTGAGTCTTCGAAAGACTCACACCATGTGACATCGGCAGAAGTCCCTTCTTGGAATTCTGTATGGAAAACCGTATTAATACCGTGTCAATGTATGTACTCTGACTTAGGCCAAGCAATCTCTTAGATCTATCTCTATAGATCTTGATGCCTAGAATACAGGCTGCTTCACCTAAGTCCTTCATTGAGAAGCATGTCCCCAGCCAAGTCTTCACAGACTGTAGCGAAGGGATGTCATTCCCAATGAGTAGTATGTCAGCCACATACAATATAAGGAAGACAACTGTATTCCCATTAACCCTCTTGTAGACACAGGGTTCATCTTCATTCTTGATGAAATCAAACTGTTTGATCGCATCATCGAATCGAAGATTCCAGCTCCGAGAAGCTTGCTTTAGCCCATAAATGGACCTTTGCAGCTTGCATACTTTCCCAGTATGATGTGGATCTTCAAAAACCCTCAGGTTGTGTCATGTACACATCCTCAAGCAAGTTTCCATTCAGAAATGCGATTTTGACATCCATCTGCCAGATCTCATAATCGTGGTATGCTGCAATAGCAAGCAAGATCCGAATGAACTTAAACATCGCCACTGGAGAAAAGGTTTCATCATAGTCATTACCATGAATTTTCTTGAAACCTTTAGCCACCAATCGACCCTTATAGGTATGCGTAAGTCCATCCATATCAGTCTTTCTCCTAAAGACCCACTTACACCCAATGGGTCTGACCCCTTCAGGTGGATCAACCAAAGTCCATACTTGGTTGGTGTACATGGATTCCATCTCGGATCTCATGGACTCTAGCCATTTCGTAGAATCTGGGCTCATCACAGCTTCTTGATAGGAGGTAGGCTCATTCTCAATGAGCATAACGTCATCATGGTCAGACAAGAGAAATGAGTATCTCTCAGGCTGACGACGTACCCTATCAGACCTGCGAAGAGGTAGGTCTACATGAACAGGTGGTTGTTCCACAACTCTTTGTGCAACAATCTCATCACCCACAACACTTTGTGGTTCCGGTTCAACCTCCATAAAGGCCTTAGTACTATGGTCCTTATCTTGAATTTCTTCAAGATCGAACGTACTCCCACTAATTTTTCTAGAAACAAAATCCCTTTCTAGAAAAACCCCAGTCTTTGCTACAAACACTTTGTGCTGACTGGGAATGTAGAAGTAATATTCCTTTGTATCCTTGGGATATCCAACAAAATAGCACCTATCGGATTTGGGTCCCAGTTTGTCTGAGACTTGACGTCGAACGTAAGCCTCACAACCCCAAATCCTCATGAAAGACATCTTGGGATTTCTCTCTGTCTATATCGTATATAGTGTATTTATCACAACCTTGGATGGTACACGGTTAAGGGTAAAGGCTATAGGAAGATCTGTGTGACTCATCATAGATCGTACCATATCTAATAGGGTACGATTCCTCCTTTCGGATACACCATTCTACTGTGGTGTTCCAGGAGGAGTGAGTTGGGATAGAATCCCATACTCAGCTAGATAGTCACGAAACTAATGGCTAAAGTATTCACCACCTTGATCTGATCGAAGTATCTTAATACTCTTGCCAAGCTGGTTTTGTACTTCATTCTTGAATTCTTTGAACTTTTCAAAGGATTCTAATTTATGTGTCATAAGATACACATAACCATATCTACTGAAGTCATCAGTAAATGTAATGAAGTACATGTAACCACCTCTAGCAGCAACATTGAAAGGGCCACATTCATCACTATGTATAAGTCCTAACAAGTCTGTTGCTCTTTCGCTGTGTCCACTAAAGGGAGTCTTGGTCATCTTGCCTAAAAGGCAAGACTCGCATGTCTCATATGATTCAAAATCAAATGAGTCTAGCAGCCCATCCTTATGGAGCTGAGATAACCGACTCTCATTTATGTGACCTAAGCGACAATGCCATAGATAGGTTTGGTTCAACTCATTTGACTTGAACCTTTTGATACTTATGTTATAGATAGGGCTCTCTAAGTCTAGAAAGTAGAGTCCGTTCATTAGAGGTGCACTACAATAGAACATATCATTTAAATAAACTGAACAACATTTGTTCTTTATTATAAATGTAAATCCTTTCTTGTCCAAATAAGAAACCGAAATGATGTTCTTAGTTAAGGCAGACACATAACAACATTCATCTAATTCTAGTATAGGCCCAGAGGGTAGAGATAGATCATAAGTTCCTCTACGATGACAATCTTGCTCCATTCTGCCTACTCGTAGGTCCACCTGCGCCCTTTGTCAATGCCTGCTATTTCTCGGTATGCATATTGGTGAAATGTGAGATTTACATCCTGTATCTAATACCCATGATGAAGAAATAGATAGATTGACTTATATAACATTTATACCTGAAGTAGAAGTCTCACTTCTTTTCTTCTTAAGATCTTCCAAGTATGCCTTGCAGTTACGCTTCCAGTGTCCAGCTTCCTTGCAGTGGAAGCAAGCCCCTTCCTTGGCCACCCCTCCTTTGGGTTTCAGTTCCTTGCCTTTGCCCTTGACTTGAGACTTTCTCTTACCTTTAGGCTTGCCCTTGCCTTTCTTCTTTTGCACCATCAAAATGGCGTCAGATTTTTCCTTCTTAAGGTTGAGTTCAACAGTTCTCAATATGCTGAGCATCTCAGGCAGTGGATTATCAATTTCATTCATGTTGTAATTCATGACAAATTGATTGTAGCTTTGCGGTAAAGACTGCAAGATCAAGTCAGTGGCCAGCTCTTGGCCAAGGGAGAATCCCAATCTCTGTAGGTTTTTTACGTACCCAATCATCTTGAGTACATATGGACCTACGGGAGTCCCATCTTGCATTTTGGACCCAAACAATGCCTTAGAGACTTCATATCTCTTGTGCCTTGCTTGTCCTTGATATAGTTGACGAAGATGTTCAACCATATTATAAGCATTCATGAACTCGTGTTGCTTCTGAAGCTCAGAGTTCATGGTCGCGAGCATTAGACATGACACATCTAATGCATCATCTTGATGCTTCTTGTAAGCATCTTTGTCAGCTCGCGAGGTAGTGGCAGAAGGTGCCTCCGGAATGGGCTGCTCCAGGACGTACATTTTCCTTTCTTGGGTGAGAAAAATTCTCAGGTTCCTGTACCAGTCCAGGAAATTTGCTCCATTGAGCTTGTCCTTCTCAAGGACAGAACGCAGAGAGAGAGTGTTCGTGTTTGTCGACATAGTAATCTACAACATACAATGTAGAGAATTAATATCATATTCCTTTTATCATTTAATTAGGCCTTTAATCAAATGATGCTCCCACTGAATTATAGGAATTTTATAGAATCGAGTTATGGATGTGGTCAAACCACATTACTAGATTCATACAAACTAGCTATAATTCCTGCAGGACAAGATTCACATCATACTAAGCCTTGAGTTAGCTTTGGCTAAATCACCCAAGACTTAGTACAATCGGTGGGTAACACATTACCGATTACATCTCTATGCAACTCTTGTTTATAGGATCAAGACCCACATTTACAAAAGACCTTGAGTTAGCTTTGGCTAAATCACCCAAAATTTAGTGTAAATGCGATCTTATCCTATCTTTCCAACGGTTGGAATATGCCTATAGTTCTACTCGATCCAATTGAGTTAACTAGTTTTACTCAATCTAATTGAGCTTACTCTAACCCAAGCCGTGATAGGCGGGACCAAGATTGTCCCTCCGCACCCTACCAAGATAATATACGTTGCTCTGCTTTGGCAGATTCAACAACTACAAATGATCGAGGTAGTGATGGGTATCAAGGACTTGGTAGGCATTTACGAGTTGATTCGATTAAGATCTAATCTAATCGTAATGTGTATCATATACGCATTGAGGCCTTTATTATCCTACACTAGCATGCATCACATACATGCAAGCATTATTCTAGCATGCATCATATACATACAAGAAAAATATCCTAGCATGCATCATATACATACAAGCATTATTCTACTAGCATGCATCACATACATACAAGCAAAATCAAATATATATATATATATATATATATATATATATATATATATATATATATATATCAAGCATTATTCTAGCATGCATCATATACATACAAGAAAAATATCCTAGCATGCATCATATACATACAAGCATTATTCTACTAGCATGCATCACATACATACAAGCAAAATCAAATATATATATATATATATAAAATTAACTATTATGTGGTCATGATCCTACTACGATCTTCTCAAGCCAATGAGAAGATCGGATGGTCAACCTAGGGCTAGCGGCTTCTCCAAGCGCTTCCTTTGACCGCCATGTGTCGTCGGCACCCTTCTCGTAACTTCATCTACAAGTGGACTTTCCACCGCTCTATTTTATACATTACAAATATGAAACTCGAGTTACATTTGAGTCTAAAACTATTTACAACTATAATTTCAAAAGAAGAGGCACGACGCGTAGGTCGCATACACTATACAACTCACACAACCACAAAAACGGCACACAGGCCGTATTATGAATTACAACACATCATCATCCAATCATATTGGAGTTCTTGGGCCATGACAATCACAGAATTATACATAATTCTAAATTATGTATTTTTACAGAAAATTTCTATAATTCTTCCTATTTTTTTTTTCAATTTTATGAGTCACCTTTCCGTAACAGTCTCGTTAAGCAGTTTCCGGGTGCGATCGCGGGACAAGGCCCCTTTCGGGGATAGGAGCAGTGCCCCTACTCACAAAATAAACTTTGCGAGTGTCCCTACTATGATCTTACAATGACTTAAGTCGCTGTCTCAAAAACCTAAAGTGAGAACTCGCCGTTTCGGAGAGTTTTTCTCGATGGTTGAAGCCTACAAGTGTCCCGACACTCTTTGCTTCGACTCTTCGAGAAAAATACCCTAAAATTCGATAAAAATAATAAATTTACAGAAACATAAAAATCTGTAATTTTTATATCTAATACAAAAACTACAAAAACGAAACACATACATGCTTCGCACGTGGCTCAGATACCACTGTTGGACTTTCTGAGCCACAAAAACCGCTTTTTGCGTTGCGGAAACCCTTGAAGTCCGACCACGGATCCGTGCGAAGATATATTAAAATAAAAATATGTATGTGCTAAGTAAACCTAGATCTACCTTAGATCTAGAAGTTGAGAGTGTTACCCTCAATGCGACGCCCTTCGCAAATCTCGCTCGTCCAAATAGATTGCCGGAACTCTAGAGTGTCAAGTGTACACTCCTCTATTGGTATCCACACAAGCAATAGGTGGAGAAAAGAAACCTAGAGTGTGCTAGCACCCTTAGAAGTTGTGGCCAAGGAGGTGAGGGGAGCATGAGAGGATGATCCAAGGAAGAAGATGAAGTTCTAATTACTCACCAAAATCAATTACACCCATCAAATGGAGTGGCCGACCACTTCATGACTTGGGGGGTTACATGCATGCATGTAACTCCAAGAGCCAATGGCTCTTGGTCTCCCTCATGAGGTGGCACCACATGATAAGTCAATGATGATGCGGTCGGCCATGCCAAGTCATCATCATGACATGACATTTGGTCAAGTCAAACTTGACCTTTCATCTTCCCTCTCAAGTCAAGTCAAACTTGACCTCTTATCTCCCATGGTTGATCAAATCCAACCACTTGATTCAAGTCAATTTGATTTAATGAATCTCTATTCATTAATTTAAATTGACTAAATGAATCAAATCTAAATTAGACTCATTCAACACTTGAATCAACTTGAGTCTAACTCAATTAGTCTAATTTGGATTACTCTTAATCCAATTTGGTTCATCACATGAACCTAATCCTCATGGTTCATCATATGAACCTAATCTTCATCTAATTGCCCTTTGTGTGTGACCCTATAGGTTCTTGTAACGTTGGCAATGTCCCTAAACCGATTTAGGAACATAAGCAATGAGCGGTATCTAGCAACACATCATTGCTACCCAAGTTACAAGAATGTTGAGCTCCAACATCACCTTTGTGACTACTAATTGTGACTCTCACAATATGTGACAATGTCCCTCTATTCTTGACATCTAGATTGACCAATTGAGGCATAGACCATGTCATCCTCGGTACAATCTATATCTTGAACTCCAAGTAGACTCACTCTAATCAAATGAGCTCAATATCTCATATTGACTCATTTGGACATGACCATGCACTTCGTGGTCTCACTCTATCAAGAATAACGATGTCTCTCCCGTCATATAGGAGGGATAAATTCCATCTACATCACTCATATCTCTCCGCATAATTTGTCACATACCCAGTAATCGCCTTTATATCCCACCCATTTACGGGTGACGTTTGACGAAGCCAAAGTATGCAACTCCTTATGTAGGGAACCATGGTGACTTCAGGTCTAAGGACTAATAGTCATACTAATAGCCACATGAGAAAGTATATGACACTCATATAACGATCCATGATACTTTCTCATGGCGGGTCATTCAGTATACATTCTCCAATGCATACCCATGTGTCAACTTGATATCTCATATCCATGACTTGTGAGATCAAGTCATCGTGTTGACCTACATGCTAGTCTCTATGCATCAACATTGTCCCTGAATGTTAATACTTGACTAGGAATGATTAAGAATAGTGTTCTCTATATCATCTCATTATCGATTCAACCAATTGATTGATATAGATAAGAACCTACTACTCAAGGACATTATTATATTTAGTTATTTGGCACCAATACAAGTAAATATAATAACCATGTCTTTATAAATAGGAATATGATACAATAAAGTCCATATAATAATCATTACATGATTGACTCTAGGACTTTCACTAACAGTATTGGCATGGAAAGTCCAAGTTATGAATACTTGGGAAAGGAAAAATCCAATGATAAAGTCTTGGTCACGTAAGTCCAAGTGTGTAATCTTGGTGGTGAAAGTCCAAGCATTGAGGCTTGACAATGGGAAAGTCCAAGGGTATAATTTTGGCAGAAAAAAGTTCAAGCATATAGTCTTTGCAGTGTAAGTCTAAATGGATCTTTGCAAAGAAGTCCAAGGGTAACAGCATAAGTCCAAGCATGTAGTCTTGGCGGCGTAAAGTCCAAGTGGACCTTGGCAAGGAAGTCCAAGGGTGATGTTTTGGTAGCATAAAGTCCAAGCATGGAGTCTTGGTAGCATAAATCCAAATGGACCTTGGCAAAGGATCCGGTTAGCAAGATATAGCTGATGGAAGAACCTGAACTCTAACGCGAAGGGTGAAGGAGTCATGGAGAACTTGGATGGACCCTGAGGGCATAAAGATGATGGAGTCGACTAGATGGCTTAGGTCTAGGTTAAGGGTGGTCGATCAAGTATGAGGGAATCAAACTTAGGTTAAGCCTCATGTTTGAAGTTTACCAGTTGACTAGGGTTATAGACCAGTCGACTGGCCATGTGCACGCCACTTGGGAGCCTAATTTGACTCGATTAGTCGATTGAGATTATGACCAATCGAGGAGTTGACTGAGGCTTGATGCACGCGAATGTGACCTAAAATCTCGTAACAGGAACCACTGAGGACTCGAAGCGCATGCTCGCGCTCAACGGCCACAAGTGCACGGATGTCGTCAAGTAATAAATAGATTATCGATCCCACAGAGACTGAGATTTGAGTACTGATTATTCAGTGGACGTTATTGTTCGGAGTTTAGTTCAAAGTGTTGTGGTTACGAGGTTGACGGTGGTCCAAACTCAAGTACGGTGTCACATAGAGGAAGGGAAGGTTGGTTCGAGGTTCAAAAAGAGATACTAGGACTTCGGTTTCACTTGTGCAACATGGAATATGCTAATCAATTAAATGTTGTTTGGTTCTCTAATTAGGGTCTTGTGGAAGGGACATCATACCCTTTTCCGATCAGCTTTCACTTCTAATCGGGAACTACCTATCCTTAACTAGGCCGACCCTTTCGTTAAGATAGGATAGACGGTACGAGGATGCCTAATCAATCCATATGAAGAGTTAGAACGTTTCCCGTTCCCTACTCCATCATACCCTTCTACCTATGATTATTGAAGATGAGGACAACCACTTGGTTCCTCTTTAATTCCCCTAGATCTTTGATAAAAGGGTTGTCACCCCTTGTATCAGCTATGCACAATAGATAGAAAATCAAAACACAATCTTCATCAAATCGAACAAACACTAACTACGAATAGAAATTCAAAAACAGAATTAACATTCGATCTAGCATGTTCTATGTACACAAGTTACTTCATAATCCTAGAATCGAAGATTCTACTCCATAGATGGAAAAGAATGAACACAATACATAATAAAATAAGTCATTACAATGCAGGAGATGAATAGAAAATAAATTGCAGTACTCTTAGTTCTTCTCTTCGATGTCGGAGCACAGGTTATGATCCTCTCGTTGTCTCCTTTCTCCCCGTTGCGAGTTTCCAGTGCCTTTTAGGGCACCGGTGTGCCATCCCAGTCGTCGAGCCTCCCTCCCAGGGTTTGGGCGTGGCTTCCCTTTTATAGACTTGAAGGTGGCGTTGCATAAATCCACGAAAGAACCCTAATCGCGTCGAAATAACCCAGTGCCACATGACCGTGTGGATTCACACGGCTAGGCCGTGTGTGGCGTTGGGGTGGCCAACACCATGGTTTGGACACGACCGTGTGGATTCACACGGCTAGGCAGTGTCCCCTTTCGTTCCACTTGCCAAATATCTTCCTTTTGCTCCAAAAGTGTGCCGTTTTCCCTGTAAAATATTGTCCTGCACACAAAAGCACAACGAGAAGATCTCCGAACTAGAAAATAGGAAATACATGCAAAACAAAGTAAGATATGCATGAAACAAGTATAAAATTCAATGAGATGTGAGCGATAACTGCTCCTAAAACCCTATATGTTTTGCTCACATCAATTCCCCCAGACTTAAATCTTTGCTTGTCCTTAAGCAAACCTCAGTGCCATGAAATTTTAAAAAGCATGGTTCCATACTTAGCATGTTAACTAGATTTATCAAGTGGTATTTTTAATAAAAAAAAATAGATATGTTCTAAAAGTTCACTAAGTTAGCTTCTTGTGCACGTGCTAAGCGAATCGTCTTAAGGGATATTCATTCCACAGTAAGTTAAGTGGTCATCTTATAGCTTTACTAAGGTCTCCGACTTTTAGGCACTTAGCTACCCAAAGTGAGGGTCGTTCCCTAGATTTAGCATAAAGTCTCAAAGGCATGTTCGGTATTGAGAGAAATTGGTAGGTGTTTCCCCAGTAACCTAACTTGGTCTCAAAGGGGTGTAGGGGATCGATATGTATGTTGGTCGGCTAGAGGGGGGTGAATAGCCCTCTTTCGTCATATGGTGGAATACGATCGTTCTTGTTGCATGCACGTCTACAATTGTTGTTAGCGCAGCGGAATACTAATACAAATATAAATACTAACAACAAATACAAGCATACGCAAACACACACGATATACGTGGTTCGGAACCGAATGGTTTCTACTCCACGGGCAAGCTCTAGTTATGCGCACGACACTAACTAAACTCCTTCTCGACTACACGTCGAAGGTGGAGAAACCTCGTACAAGCTATTACAACAGTAATACTACAAGAAATACAAAGACACAAGAAATACAAGTAAAGAACGCTTTACAACTCTTTGCTTTGAACCCTTTCTTGTTGCTTGCTTTGGATGGCTCTTGAAGGACTAGAATGCAACAACAATTCCCCTCCAATCGCTTCCTTAACGTCTTTTGCGAAATCCTCCCACTTGAGCTCAATTTATAACCTGCATCAAGCTGATTTTACGCGCATCAGTCGACTGATCGTGACCATCAGTCGACTGGTCCTGTAGCCATTGTCTCACAACGGCCAGATCCACGTTGGTTAAGTTCCAACGGATCACACATCAGTCGACTGATGGCACCCATCAGTCGACTGGTACCCATCAGTCGAGGGCTGGCAAGCTTGACTAGCTTCTGTGCCCGTGCACAGTGCGATCAGTCGACTGCTTCCCTTAAGCAGTTGACTGATGTTGTCAATAGTCGAATGCCCTCCCATGGCAGTCGACTGATCAGCCAGACTTCTGTTCAGTTGAACACTGGTCAAATCCATACGACCTAAAGCAGTCGACTGGCACCTATGCCAGTCGACTGATGTCGGGTAAAACCTCAAACATCAAGCTGCTTGAGCATCCGACAATCAGTCTTAGCCACTTGGCCAAGTCCACTTCATCCCTCATGGAGTTCCCCACCGAAGCTCTCTTCCCTCGGCCTATGTCTCTCGGATGCGTCAAGCGCATAGCTTCGCAATGCCATCCTTTGCGTCTCATGCCCTTGAAGTATGCTTCCCTTGGGACTCACTCCATTCGCTCCCCGTCCGACGGCCCCTCGGATGCACCAAGTGCACGGCTTTGCAATGCCATCCTTCACCAACTCAAGGATCCCGAGCCTAGTGAACTTGCCAAGTCCTCAAGACCACATGCACTAAGCGCATGACTTCGCAATGCATTTCTCACCAAGCACCAAGCGCACGACTTCACAATGCTTTGGATTTTCCCACACCAAGCCCCATGCTTGGATTTTCCATGCCAACTCCATGTTGGACTTTCCCACACCAAGCTCCATGCTTGAATTTTTCATGCCAACTCCATGTTGGACTTTCCCATGTCATGAGTTTTGTCTATAATCAAAATACTATCAAAGTACTGCTCGAGTCAAACTCGAGTCAACCTGGGCCGATTGCACCAACAATCTCCCCCTTTCTGATGATTGACAAAACTACCATCTCAAGTCTACCAATTCTCCCATATTGGCAATTCTCATATCACAATGAGAATTCCAATGAACCCTAATTGGTAACTTGGTAACTTCTCCTCCTTTTTGACATTACATCAAAAAGGTCCTCCCCAAGGGTATGAATGTCTCATATCCCAATGAGATCTTACAATCTCTCCCTTGGAGGAACACATGCCTTCACTCTTTCTAGTGATCCCATATCACTTAAGAGAGGCAACCCAATTTTCCTCCTATGAGGAAATACATACCCATCTTCCCATGATGGATACCTCCCCCTAGAGGCTTGCTCCCCCTTAACCATTGCACCAACAATGTCCTTGCAGAGTCCCTAAGCCAATAGGAACATAAAACCATCAAAATTAAGGCAAAGTTCAACAATGAACTTCCATCCACCTTAAAATTGATACTCTCTCTAAACACTTCTCCTAATCCATGTCCAATGGATTTCCACCCTTTCTAATGCTCTCCCAAGCATGTCCTAGGGTTAGGAGTGATTAAGGGACCAAAACACAGTTGAACATGGGCCTAACCAACAAAGTTTACCCGAAATCAGCATGTGCCAGTCGACTCTACATCGATTACGATCGACTAGGCTTTTATCGATATATTCATGCCAATCGGTGATAAGCTACATTGTAGTTTTGACATTTTGAAATAGAATTTTGAAATCCATAAGTAAATATACGTAGTTTTAAAAATCTTGAAAATTCATACGTATAATACTTATCATAAACACTATGGGTGAAAAATATTTGAAAATTATTTTACCCACTAAATTAAGAGATTGATACAAAGTCCAAAAGTTAAGAAAAACTTCAATATTGAGCCCTCTTTGTATCATCCCATTCAATGGTGATAGCTATCAAAAGATAGACTTCACCAAGGTTTTTCAAAATGTTTTTGAAACCTTTAATTTCTTTTTCCTAAACATCTCACTTATATCTAGATGTGTAAAATACATACAAGTCAAGTTTTTAGTGAGATGTGAGTTTTTATTCTTTTAATGGTTTCATGCATATTTCTAGGCAATATTATTTGATTCCCATCAAATCATGCCATAGTCCTTAATTTCATTTTAGTTATATGCATGATATGATTATGACATATATATGATATAACTAAGCATGTGCCAAAATCATGATGTCATGGCATGTGAATGACATTTAAGCATACATGACATATATAAATAACCCTAAGCATGATCATGACATTTTTAGAGATAAAAATGAAAATGATGTCATGACATGGCAAGGCAAATAAATCATGGCAAGTAAGATATACTAAGGTATAAAATACCTAAGTGTTAAATCCAAAATGCCATTTCTAGGAATTAATCCCATTTTGCCTTAATACCATCATTCCCCCTAGTGTGCCAAAAACCCAAACTGGCACATCAATACCTCTATGACCTAATTGTGCCAATTTAATTATTTTTCAACTTCTCAAAGCATATTGGCACATCCTAATGTGTCAACTCACAATGGCTAGGTTAACTATCCATCCACTTAGGGTTGACACACCTTAACCCATCTAGCGTGAATCGATCACGCTCCTAGGAATCCAATACCTATTGGAGCTCCTTGGGTTAACAAGGTATTCTCTAGGGATAACTTCCCTAGATATCTTCCTAATGACCCTTTTAGGCTTTAAAGCCATAGTCTTTTGGGTCTTTCCTAGGTTAACTCTAGAGGTGACTCCTCCTTTGACCTTCCTAGTGGCTACATTTAATTTCTTTGAGGTCTTAGCCACTAAGCAAACACCATGGCTAGACTTAGGGATAACTTCCCTATTAGCCTTGGTTTTTCTAGACCTAGATGTTGTTAAATAATTAAATGGAACATTGTGATAGGACATAGGTTTGTGACCCAAACCTTTCTTGCCCGTAGACCGTTCTTGTTTCCTAGGCCTTGACTTTTGTACATTAGACCCCTTAACCGAATTTGTGATTATTGCTAGTCTCAAGTTTTTCTAGCCTTGACCTCAAGGCTTGGTTTTCTAGCTCTAATTTTGTCAATTTTGAATTTTCATTTATCTTTTGGGAAATGTTCTTCTTCTTAGGCATGTGCCTAGATTTCTTGGGATTAACACCCAAATTTTCTTCAATTCTCCTAATTGACTCCCTAGGCAAAATATTTTTAGAATTATGAGTCCTAGGTTTGTCCTTAGTTATATGAACATGCTTGGCACCTAGGCAATACACCTTATTATTTCTACTAGCATGCTTTTCATTAATAATTGCAAGAGAACTAAAATAATTTTTAGCATGCTTTTTATCCCTAGAAATTGAAGGTGCATTATTTAAATGTACCTTAGGGTTAGCTTTGGAAGCTCCCCTTACATGAGATACACCTTCTTACCCTTTCTTCCTCCCCCTAGGGCATTGGCTTCAGTAGTGCCCCTTTTGATTGTATTTAAAGCATACAATGTGCTCTTTGCTTCTATTTGTGGGGACTCCGGCATCCTATGACTTTGGGTTGACTTTTGGTGTCGATGCCTTTTCCTTAGCCAATTTTGAGCATTTACTCTTGTAATGCCCTTTCTCCCTACACTCAAAGCATATTATGTGATTTTTATTTAAAATTATAATACTTGAGTTACCTAAGGAGTTTTCTTCTTGCTCTTCATTTCTCCCGGATGTGGATGTTTCTTGTTGAACTTGTTCCAGGATGGAAGATTGCCTCTCCTCCCCCTCAATACTAGAGGTGGAGGTCTCCACCAAATCATCTACGTCGTCGAATGTGGATGGACTTTCTTCCACGACATCTTCCTCTACTTGTGCAAGTTGGGAATTTTCTTGGAATTTCATTATCTTCTCCCATAATTCCTTTGCATCCCTAAAATTACCCAACCTAGACCAAATGTTGTTAGGAATCAAATCACTAAGTAATTCGATTACCTTGAGATTTGTCTCGAAGTCCATGATTTGGTCTTGGGTCCACCTTGACTTCTCAATTTGCTTGTTGTCTTTATCCCTAGGCATCTCAAAACCGTTTTCTACAATAATCATAAAATCAAAGTCGATTTCGAGATATACCTCCATCCTTTTCTTCCACCAAGAAAAATCTCCATCGAATTTTGGTGGATTGATGTTGTAGCCGACCATCTTGTATTGCTTGTGTCGGCGGTTAGTCCTCGACAAGCGCCTTGCTCTGATACCACTTGTAGGGGATCGATATGTATGTTGGTCGGCTAGAGAGGGGTGAATAGCCCTCTTTCGTCGTACGGTGGAATACGATCGTTCTCGTTGCGTGATCGTCTACAATTGTCGTTAGCGCAGCGGAATACTAATACAAATATGAATACTAACAACAAATACAAGCATACGCAAACACACACGATATATGTGGTTCGGAACCGAATGGTTACTACTCTACGGGCGAGCTCTCCAAGCTCTAGTTATGCGCACGACACTAACTAAACTTCTTCTCGACTACACGTCGGAGGTGGAGAAACCTCGTACAAGCTATTACAACATTAATACTGCAAGAAATACAAAGACACAAGAAATACAAGTAAAGAATGCTTTACAACTCTTTGCTTTGAACCCTTTCTTATTGCTTGCTTTGGATGACTCTTGAAGGACTAGAATGCAGCAGCAATTCCCCTCCAATCGCTTCCTTAAAGTCTTTTGCGAAATCCTCCCACTTGAGCTCCATTTATAACCTGCATCAAGCTGATTTTGCGCGCATCAGTCGACTGATCGTGACCATCAGTTGACTGATCCTGTAGCCGTTGTCTCACAACGGCCAGATCCACGTTGGTTAAGTTCCAACGGATCACACATCAGTCGACTGATGGCACCCATCAGTCGACTGGTACCCATCAGTCGAGTCCCGTGCAGTCGACTGATGTTGTCAACAGTGCGATCGTGCGCGTACGCGTCGCGATCGATCGATGCTTCCCTTAAGCGATCGTGATGTTGTCAACGATCATTGCCCTCCCATGGCGATCCGAATGATCACCAGATTGATCGAACACTGGTCAAACCCATACGACCTAGAGCAGTCGACTGGCACCTATGCTAGTCGACTGATGTCGAGTAAAACCTCAAACATCAAGCTGTTTGAGCGTCCGACAACCAGTCTTAGACACTTGGCCAAGTCCACTTCATCCCTCATGGAGTTCCCCATCGAAGCTCTCTTCCCTCGGCCTACGTCCCTTGGATGGGCCAAGCGCACGACTTCGCAACGCCATCCTTCGCGTCTCATGCCCTCTAAGTATGCTTCCCTTGGTCCTCACTCTATTCGCTCCCCGTCCGACGGTCCCTCGGATGCACCAAGCGCACGGCTTCGCAATGCCATCCTTCACTGACTCAAGGACCCCGAGCCTAGTGAACTTGCCAAGTCCTCAAGACTTCCCACATGCACCAAGCTCACGGCTTCGCAATGCATTTCTCACCAAGCACCAAGCGCACGACTTCGCAAAGCTTTGGATTTTCCCACACCAAGCCCCATGCTTGGATTTTCCATGCCAACTCCATGTTGGACATTCCCACACCAAGCTCCATGCTTGGATTTTCCATGCCAACTCCATGTTGGACTTCCCATGACAATCCCATGACATGAGTTTTGTCTATCATCAAAATACTATCAAAGTACTGCTCGAGTCAAACTCGAGTCAACCTGGGCCGATTGCACCAACAAGGTGATGGGGTTTTTCTCAGAAGCTCTCATACCAATTTAATGGTTTTAGCTTATCGAGTCTGTGAGGGGAAACTTCGCTTCCCACTTCACCTCGGTAGCTTGTCCATGGCGATCCCTTCGATGTCCCCGGATTAAAAAATTTAATCCTAGACAAAAGGGATTGCCCAAACCACCAAGTCATCGTCGTGCTATTCGTTTAGAGAGGTCACTTTAACAAACTAGTTGTTCAAGCGATCATCCTCTATTCTACGAGTAGCCGCGGAATAGACGATGTCCGGATCGCCGGTTTTTGTGTTTATGTTCAGGATCCAAGTATTATTTAGCCACAAACAGATTTATATCATGCTCATAATTGAAAAAAAAAAATACAAACATGTAACATATAAAAATTAGAGAATCGATATACATCTCGATCTTCTAATGTATGACTTTCCTCCTTTTGGACGTCGTGTGGGCGACGCTCTACCAAAAGTCGAAGCTCCTAGATCGCAAATCTTCCTTCCTTGCTCTTCCAAAGCAAGAGGAAAAATAGAAATAAATCTCTTCTCCTTCCTATGGTCAACCAACAAGCAACAAGGAGAATGCTTGCCGCTGGCCAACAAGGAGAAGGAGATAATGGTGGAAACCGGCCAAGACACCAAGGGAAAGCCCTATATCTTGTTTCCACCACCTAAGGAGAAGGAGAAGGGGTCTTTGGATGCCGGCCAAGGGCTGGGATAGGGCTGTGGGCGCCGGCCACCAAAGGATAGGAAGAAGAAAATAAACTACTTCCTTATTTGGTGCTACCCAAGCCTCCTAAACCCTAAGCCTCCCAACCCTAATCCTAGCTCTCCTTATGGCCGGCCATGGAAGTGGGGAAGAAGATTAGGATGAGCTCAAGCCAAGGTAGAGGGAAGATGGAGGAACTGACCACACCTTAGGAAGAAGAAGAAAAACTCCTCCCAATGTTGCCGCCCACCCATGACTCCCAAAACCCTAGCCACCAAACCCAATCCTAAACCAACTAGGATTCCTAGCCTCCAAAGGAAGCAAACCCTAATCCCCTTAAGCCATCATCTTCTTGCCACCCACTTCATGATCTGTATTTATAGAGTTGGGCTCAAGCCATGATTTAATCTCCTCCATTGGTTCTAGGGATTTAATCTCAACCGTCGGATCTAGAGATTTAATCTCTACCTTTGGATCTAGAGTTTTGTTTATAATCCATTAGATCTAAGCTTCATGAGGTGTTAATAGGCTACATTAGGGACCATGAGGAGGAGTTGGATCTTGGCCACCCATGGATCAAGCCCACATAAAGTCCGATCTACTAATGATGATCCAATCCACTAAAGGATCATCATCGATCTACCTCACCAACCCCCATATGATAATATGGGCTCCATATATTATTTGTACATTTTCTCACCGTGTTTAAGATCTCGAATGTCTGTCGATTAATTAATTTACTGACCATTAATTAATCAACATCTAACTCCTTGAGTAGTACCACTCAACATTTTCATCATGCCGGACCAAGTCCACCGGCAGGGTTTACATGATGAACCTTATGAGCTCCTCAAGGGGACATCATCATCCTAATATATAGGACACGGTTTCCTTCTATAATCAATGCCACACCATATAAATAATATCATCTCCCAACTTACGAGCCTATCGATTTAATCTATAAATCTCGCCCATTGGTAAATCAAAGAGATGAGTACTAAGTATATGTGCCCGTTATTATATCGGGATTAAGAGCATGTACTAAATAATATCTGAGGCCCGATTCGATTATGTAGTCAGCAATAAATCGAATCACCTCTAAGTCAGTCTTGCTCTATACACACAAAGTGCACTAGTGTGATTCTATGGTCAAGACAAACCAATACCAAATCACACTACAACCATTCCGATGGTTTGTCCAAAGCCATCTCGGTTGTGAGCCTTTACTTATACTTTTAAAGGGGCCGATAACATGATCTCCTGTGTGACACCGCACACCATGTTATCTACAATGTAAAGTATTAGAAAATATTACAGAACCATAAAAATATGCAAACAATGATCATGTGATTCTTATTTCAAAAATAAAGATGTTCATACAAAAGATAGACTTTTCAGTATACATCCCTACAATCTCCCACTTATACTAAAAGACTATGCTGTCCTCATACTGCCATACATCTGATTCCCCTTCCCTCCACATGCCTATCAAATCTCTTGCTAGAAGGGCCTTAGTGAAAGGGTCCACCAGGTCATCCTCTGATGCAATCTAGGCGACAACAACTTCTACCTCCTTTACGATTTCTCATATCAGGTGGTACTTGCGCTCTATGTGTTTACTAGCCTTATGGGCTCGTGGTTCCTTCGAGTTTGCAACTGCACCACTATTATGACATTAAATTGTGATAGTTTTGGGCAAACCAGGAATCACATCCAAGTCCATCAGAAAGTTCCTGAGCCACACAACTTCTTTGGCCGTCTCAGAGGCTTCCACATACTCAGCTTCCATGGTAGAGTCCGCCATGCATTTCTGCTTGACACTCCTCCATACAATGACTCCACCTCCCAAAGTAAACACAAAACCTGAGGTAGACTTACTGTTATCCCTATCTGATTGGAAGTCGAAATCCGTGTAACCCACAAGGAGTAATTGGTCTCACTACAACAAGAATGACAAAAGACAACACCACAAAGACAACGGTTTTAGGAGAAACCGTTGTGATTTTGATAAAAGACAACGGTTTTTGACAAAACCGTTGTCTTTGAGCGCCCATATAACCCAAAAGACAACGGTTTTACACTATCCGTTGTCGTTGAGCATATTTTTTTTTAATCAACAACACATTTTACAACGATTTTTCAGAACTGTTGTCTTTAAGTTTTTTTTTATCTTAACAACAGCAGGGACAACGGTGATAAATTATTGAGTGATTTAATTAACTTGATATTTAAATCCCTAAAACCTAAGTTTTATCCCGTGCCCTTTTCCCCATCCGGCGCCCCTCTTCGCGTGAGCCCAGCTCGGCGACTTCGTCACATGGCCGATTGTATTCTTGGGCCCTCTCCTCGATAGTTGCCTTTTCTTCTTCCTCTGTGGCAAGCAGATTCTCCCACCGTCGACTAGCCTTTGATCGAGTGGCTTTGCCTTCTCTAATTGCCCCTGCAGTCTCTTCCTCGCGCCATTGCCTGGACCGTTTGCGTCCTCCTCCTCCTCCTCCTAGCTCTCGCCGCTTGGATCTGGATTCGTCGCCGCCTGTCCCGACGGAGAAGGATGCCGATTACAACTACGCCTTCTCCCAAGATCGACTCGATCGGCGCCAAAGACGACTTTGGTCAAGTTCACCTTCGACGAAATCAAGCGGGCTACGGGATCTTCTCGAGGGAAAACATCATCGGCGGAGGCTTGGAAAGCGTCTACAAGGGCGTCTTTGCGATGGCACCTACGCCGCTCAAATGCTTCAAGAATTGCTCGGGGGGACGCCACCCACGAGGTGGAGGTCATCGCGGCGTTCGCCACATCAACCTTCTTGCTCTCAGAGGCTACTGCATTGCCACCACTCAACTGGAAGGCCACCATAGGATCATCGTTTGTGACCTGATGTGCAACGGAAGCCTCTATGACCATCTCTTCACCACGGAGGATCACCGTCGACTAACTTGGCCCTTGCGGAAGAAGATCGCGGTGGGAACAACGCGGGGACTGGCCTACCTCCACAATGAAGTTCAACCGGAAATTATCCACAGGGACATAAAGGCGAGTAACATACTTTTGGATGAGAATTTTGAGCCTAAAGTTGCTGACTTTGGCTTGGCCAAGTATGCACGAGGAGAATGTCACATCTCAAAGACCAAGGTGGCGGAACCCTAGGATATGTGTCAGAAATATGCTTTATGCACGGCAATTGAGTGAGAAAAGTGACGTCTTTAGCTTTGGAGTTCTTCTACTTGAGCTCCTCAGTGGGAAGAAGGCATTTGTATCACTTAGTGAGGGGCAAGCTTTTGTGTTGAGCGATTGGGCTTGGTCTTTGGTGAGGACAGGGAGGGCATTGGATGTTATAGAGGAGGGAATGGAGGAACTGGGACAATTGATCCAGATCGAGTGCGCTTGGGATTTTGATGCATTTGACCTACGGATCAGACTTGCTACAATTGCTAGCAAATTATACGAGGCTATTAAGGACAACCATGGAGTAACTTATGTTCATTGTACAACTAGGCTTGGAAGAGCACCTTATGTCATGGTAGTAGACTAATCTGTGGATCCCTCATCTTATCATTCATGGTTTGTTTTTCATAAGCATAAGTTAGCTCATATACTAGTGAGCTATGCACAAAAAAAAAAAACTATACCACTATCCCTTACACCATTGTTTTTTATTTCATTGACCATTGTTTTTCTTTGTTCTACCTCTATCTCTCCAGTCTAATATATTTAACTCTTCTAGCTATAAAATTTATTAGTATCTTTGAGCACCGCCCATACCATCTCAATCTAATAAATTGGGACAAATGTTGCTTAATCATAATGAAGATAACGATGAGAATATTGCCACACTACTGGATCAATTGTGCTTTCTATCATTGAGGCATTGACACAGCCATACCTTCCTAATTGGTCGGCCTCACATTTTGCCTAACTTACAATGCATCTTTATGGTCGTTCAAAAATATGATAATATTTAGCGTCCATTTCTCATAAATCTGTTATTGGAGATTGGAGAAGTTGGATTAAGAAATTTTATTGTTTGTACCTTGATAGGTATGTGAGTTTATTACCAAAGAAGGAACTTCTGAGCTACTATTAGTCTCTACATATGAATGGGAAGTAAGTACACTGCAGTGTAAATATAGATTGATTGTTTACCTTTTTTTACTTGCATAAAAAAAGTTTCGTTAGAATTGTGAATTAAGGTCTACATTTCTTTTATTTTTGCAACTATATCTCTGATAGTATACACATACTCTCATTGTCTGTTTACTATTAAAGAGCTCAGGTCTTCAATATTAGAAAGCGTAGTTCGAAAGGACTTTTTGCCAAGGGGTTCAGGTGATTTTCAGGGCTACTGTAGCCTATTAAACACTTATTTAATCCTTTTATTTGTCAACTTAACCCATCTTCCATTGTAGGAATTTTCACTCGTCGCCCTCTTGTTTTGCAACTTCATAAAATTGACGTAGGAAGAGAGTATGCAGAGTTTATGAATCTTCCAAAGAAAAGGTTCACGGACTTTGGTAATTTCTGAGAAAACGAACCAGTTTGTTTTTTCCTTGATGTATCCTGCTAAGTCTTAATGAATTTTGGTTATATGTTTAGTTGATGACTTTTTAAACATAACCTGTATCATCTTTATTTTTGTTGTGTGCCTCATTATTTTAGTTGCAAATTGAAAACTCTTATGCAACTCAAGTTCGGAAGGAAATTGAAGATGAAATAGATAGAGAAACTGGGTGTACAAAGGCAATCTCCTCTGTTCCAATTCATCTTAGTATATATTCTTCTAATGGTGAGACAATGCTAATGCTGTGGATTTGCCAACTAACTTTTAAGCTATAGACACACACATCATCCCTACGTACAAAATAATGCATTCGTCAGATGAATACTTGTATGTTTATTGTGACATGTTGGATTTGATAGATATGGCATACTTGAAGAGGAGTTTTAGAAATGATACCATCCTACATTGTTATTACTATTATAACATTAGGCTTAGGGGCTATAGAATCCTGGTCTGAAGACATATTATAATCCATTCAACAAAATCCTATTTTTATAAACGTCCATGGTTAATACCCATCTCTATTTAAATTATCTGTGCATTGCATTCATAATTTACTTTTGCATAATGTTATATATTGTATGAGTCTAGCCAACGTATAACCTGCATATATAGTAAATCACTTATATTTTGTTGATTATAGTAAAACCATAATCCTGACTTTTGTTGATTTGCTTTTGAAATGATAAATCATATATATATATATATATATATATATATATATATAGATATATATATAACAGCATATATTCAGAGTCATATAACAGTTACTAGTTATTAATCATTTTACTAGTCAATATTTTGCATACGAAGACTAGCTTTAGAGAAATATTTTCTTTTGATGTAAATGGATGCTCATTTTACAAGTTTAATTATGTATATACATTTTAAATGGATGTTTAGAGAAATATTGTAACTTGGACTGCTATAATTGCAGGTTTATATGCACAATACTAGGAGGTCGAAACATGTTTACAACTATTTTCTTCCATGAGACAAGCAATGATAGAACCAAATGACATCACATTGGTATGCATCTTGAGTTCATGCACCACTACTGCATGTCTTGGGTTTGGAAGGAGTGTTCACTCTTTAGAACTTAAAATGGGTTTTGGTTCTTATACTCATGTTTCTAATGCATAGTCTCGAGGTATGCTAAATGTGGCAATATCAGTGAATATCATTTTGTTTTTGAGCATATGGAATTCAGAGATCAAATCTCATGGAACTCTATGCTTTCAGGATTGTCCCAACACGCACTCAGATGTATGCACAGGATGCAACACCTGATGCTATTTCTCATCTTTGCATTCTTTCTTCTTGTCGGCATGCAAGACTCTTGGAGAAAGGACGTCTTTGCTATGACCTAATCCACCCTTATTAGACATATTTTA
The DNA here is from genome assembly GCA_025175895.1 of Wurfbainia villosa. Classification (NCBI taxonomy): domain Eukaryota; kingdom Viridiplantae; phylum Streptophyta; class Magnoliopsida; order Zingiberales; family Zingiberaceae; genus Wurfbainia; species Wurfbainia villosa. Next base: position 99,614,719 of record CM045987.1, read on the forward strand.
TTATTGATATATATTTGTAAAATGATTTGTGCAATTAATTATCACATAGTATTTAAAGTGTTTAATTACATTTTCATTCATTTATTCACATGCAGTTTGCAAAATCTGTGATAGTTGCAAAAGAAATTGATGAAGTACATTCGGAGTAGACTCGATGCATACAAGATCACATATCTGATGATTAGGAGAGATTTAAGTGTACATACCTCTTTTGGTTACATGTGGTAATCTATAAGTGTTTTGCTTATTATGCATAATACTTTTGGTGCATATGATGTGTAGTTGTTTTGCCACAGTATTTTTTAATATATATCGGTAAGAGTGATCATTTAAAATGTGATGTGACCTTGTACTTTACATTGCTATAAGTGCAAGTGTATATATGTGTTTTCTATAATTCTTTTTGATATTGTATGATTTATATTAAAAATGCAACACTATAAATCTACAACGGTTTATTGTGTTCTAGAGTAACCATTGAGAAATGACAACGGTGAAAAACCGTTGTCTATGAGCAAAAAACGTCCGTGGTAAATCGGTGGTCGGTCAAAGACAACGGTGAAAGACCGTTGTAGATTTAAGGAAAAGACAATGGTGAAAAACCATTGTCTATTAGCAAAAACATCCGTGGTAAATTGACCCATTGTGAAAAGTGGTTCGGTCAAAGACAACGGTTAAAAACCGTTGTCTTATCCTTGAAACGACAACGGTTTTTCACCGTTGTCTTTGCCCGAACCACTTTTCACAACGGGTCGATTTACCACAGATTTTTTTTCCAATAGACAACGGTTTTTTAGCGTTGTCTATTTGATTTTTTGTTGTAGTGTCTGCCTGGTAAACTATCATATAATCCCTAATCCTTCTCAGGTACTTCAATATATGCTTTACGGCAGTCCAATGTCCCTGTCCTGGATTACTCTGATATTTGCTGACCATGCCCACGACAAAGTAGATATCTGTTCTCGTACATAGCATTGCATACATGAGGCTTCCTACTGCCGAAGCATAAGGAACCGCCTTCATCTCCTCTATCTCCTCAGATGTTCTAGGACACATCTCCTTAGATAAAGGACCTCCATGCCTGAAAGGTAGAAAACCTTTCTTGGAGTTTTGCATGCTAAAACGATCCATTATCGTGTCTATGTATGAAGCTTGGGATAAGCACGATAACCTTGATCCCAAGGATGTGTCCCACTTATCCCAAGTATTTCATATTAAACTGTTTACATAACCATACCCTTACGTCCGATAACACCTTGATATTGTTGCCAATCACCAAAATGCCATCTACGTATAGTACAAGAAATACCACTACGTTTCCTTCACATCTCTTGTATACACAAGACTCATCCGGACTTTGAATAAATCCATAATCCAGGATTACCTCATCAAATTGGATGTTCCAAGACCTCGAAGCTTGCTTCAATCCATAAATGGACCGATTAAGATTACACACAAGATTCTCTTTGCCCTTAGCAATGAATCCCTCTGGTTGCTTTATATAAATATTTTCCTCAAGACTTCCATTAAGGAAAGCTATCTTGACATCCATCTGCCACACCTCATAATCCATATGAGCTGCTATGCATAAGAGAATCCGGATAGAATTAATCATGGCTACCGACGAAAATGTCTCCTCATAATCGATACCCTCTTTCTGAGTATACCCCTTCACAACAAGCCTCACTTTGAAGGTCTCAACCTTCCCATCTATTCCTCTCTTTCTCTTGTAGATCCACTTGCATCCAATGGTTTTTACACCATCGGGTGGTTCTACTAGCTCCAATACCTGATTTGAATCCATAGATTCAATCTCAGCATTCATTGCACTTTGCCAAGATACTGCATCTTTATCTTGGATTGCCTCGTCATATGTCCAGGGATCATGTTCATGTTCGCCAGGGACCAAATCAGAAGATTCTCCCAAGAACATGAATCTATCAGGCTGTCTCACAACCCTCCCACTATGATGAGGTATCACCTGTGTATCCTCTGTGACACGCGGTGCAGTGACATGTGGTATATCCTCTTGTACCGATGGTAATAAAGAAGTGACTTCCCCTTTTAACTCCTCCAGAATAATTTTACTCTTGGGTTTGTGGCTCATCACATAGTCTTCCTCTAGAAATCTGGCGTTCGTGCTAACGATCACCCTCTGATATCTAAGACTATAAAACAATCCACTCTTCGTTCCTCTAGGATAGCCAATGAACAAGCGCACTTCTGTATGAGGTTCCAACTTGCCAGCATCTGCCTTCAACACATGTGTTGGACTCCCCCATTTCCAAATATGTCTTAGACTAGGCTTTCGCCCAGTCCACAACTCTGTGGGAGTAGAAGGCACTGATTTAGATGGGACCAAATTCAGAATGTACACTGCCGTATCTAGAGCATATCCCCAGAACAAATCTGGCAAGTCAGAATAACTCATCATCGATCTAACCATTTCCATAAGAGTCCTATTCCTTCGCTCTGCTACACCATTCTGTTGGGGTGTGCCAGGTGCAGTCAATTGGGATTGAATCCCAGCCTCTGATAAGTAGTTCCTAAACTCTCCTAAGAGGTACTCACCACCACGATCAGATCGTAGTGTCATCTTGAATAATCGTCTATGAAAAAGATGAAATATTCAAGACTACCTCTTGCCTGGATAGTCATAGGAGCACACAAATCAGAATGAACCATTTCTAATACATCTTTGGCTCTATACCCCTTGGCCTTAAAAGACCTCTTGGTCATCTTACCCTCCAAGCAAGATTCGCAGGTTAGGAGATCCTCCACCACTAATGAACCCAAAGGTCCATCAGCTATCAACCTTTGAATTCTGCTTAGGTTAATATGACCAAGCCTAAGATGCCAAAGATATGTTTGGTTCATCTTTGAAGGTTCTTTTCTCTTATTGGAATTTAGAAGATGAGTTATAAACTTCAATTTGCATCGTGGGAGGTTTTGGTTCAAGTGTATACAAATTTCCTATCAATGTACCTGAATAGATATTCTCCTTATTCCTTTTTATAACAACTCTGTCATTAAAAGAAATAGAATATCCATCCATAAACAATTTAGAAACTGAAATTAAATTCTTTGTAAATAAAGGTACATAAAGGGAATTTTCAAGAACCTAAGTTTTATTTTTCTCAAGAGATAAATAAAACTTCTCCCACTGCAATAGTCGCCACCTTCATGGCATTGTCCAAGTAAATGGTAATCTCCCCTTTAGCTAGTCGTCGGGTTTCCCCTGCAAAGTATTGCAGACATGATTAGTGGCTCCCGTATCTACACACCAGGTGCCGGTAGATAACACCGCTAATCATGTTACAACGACTAGTCCAAAGGATATATCTTTGTTCTACTTTGGATTGGGACAGTTCTTCTTCCAATGTCCATCCTGCTTGTAAGTGAAGTACTTGCCTTTCGTCTTCTTCACTCCTCCCTGAGATCCTCCCACCACCTTTGCTCCACCTTGTTTCTCCTTCTTCTTGTTAGGGCAATCTCTTGCCATGATTAGGTTTTGATGTGTGTGGCAAAGGGTTTAAGTTAGTTTGTTATGTTGATTTGATATGTGCGTTGAAGTCTTGCAGGACTTAGTAATTCGCACATGGAGCCATGGCGATTTTCATAACTCATGACTCAGTACTTGAGTCGGTGAAGGATGACTTTGCGGAAGCCGTCTGCTTGGAGCATCCGAGGGACCGCCGGACGAGGAGCTTGGAGTGAAGCCGGAGGAAGTAGACTTCGAGGCAAGAGACGCGAAGGAGCATTGCAGAGCCGTGCGCCTGATGCTGCCGAGGGACGTGACCGCGAACGAAGAGAACTTCGAAGGCGAGGGACTCCGAGAGATGAGAGTGAGTGAATGTAACCCGGGAAGGGGTAACTTTTAGGTGAAACTTGGCCATTTGGCTAAGTGTCGGATGAGATTTCCCGACACTCCGATCGCCATGAAATGGCTGATCGCCCGAGTCGAATGTAGTTCGACCGTTGCTTTGAGGCCAGCCGATCGCTATATGTGGGCAATGATCGCTACATCCGAAGGCAAAGAATCGATTGGTCGAAAGGTTTTCCATATAGAACGCCGAATCGCCGAGCAAGCGATGATTACGGAGGCGGCCGATGATGAGGTCCATCAGTCGACTGCCAAGTGTTCCATTGGACTACAATGGTCGGGATCCGACGTGTTCGGAGATCGCTAGAGGCGGCAATGATCGCCAAGGCGCAGAATGATCGATGGCGCCAACGGAAGAAAAAGCCTCTCTATAAAAAGAGAGGGTGTGGAGCTTTGGGGGGCTAATGCTTATGCTCTAAGTGATCTTCCTAGTGCCCCACAAGCTTTAAACTCTTCTTACTTGTCTTTACTTCAATCTTATTGTAAGAAGAGTGATCTTGGTTGTAAAGGTTACCTCCACCTAGCTTGGTGCAAAGGAGAGACCATTAGTGGATTGGTTTTGGCGGAGTGATTCACCGAGGACGAATCGGGGACCGTGGATTAGCGGCGTAGCTGTGAACCACGTTACACCATCTTGTTAGCGTTTGATTTCTTGTATTTCTATTTGCTTGTCTTGCTTTATTGTTTCCGTTGCACTAATCTCTTTGTAGACGAGCAAATACCGACATCCAACGTTCGAGGGCTATTCACCCCCCTCTAGCCGGCCATCCCGATCTCCCTACAAGTGGTATTAGAGCCAAGAAAAGCTTGTCGAGGACTAACTACCACAACAAGCAATATTCAAAATGGCCGGCTCCAACATCCACCCACCAAAGTTCGACGGCGAATTCTCTTGGTGGAAAAAGAGAATGGAGGTATTTTTCGAAACGGATTTTGATATTATGATTACAATGGAATCCGGTTTTGTTTTGCCTAGGGATGAAGAAGGAAAGCCAATAGAGAAATCTAGGTGGACCAAAAAGCAAAGGGAAGAGCACCTTGCAAACTCAAAAGCCAAGCATCATCTTTTCAATGTGCTTCCCCAACAAGAGATCAACTGAATTGGAGAATGCCTAAGTGCCAAGGAGATGTGGGAGAAGCTAATTGAGCTTCATGAAGGCACATCCGAGGCGAAGCTAGCAAGGAGAGACCTCCTCCGCTCCCAACTCAACAACATTAAACTAGAAAAGGGAGAAAAGGTAATTTCCTTACATTCTCGTTTCAAGGAAATTATAACCGGTTTGTCAAGTGTAGGTGAGAAGCTATCAAACTGGGATATGGTTATGAAGGCTATAGATGCCTTTTCGCGATCCTCAAAGTGGAGCTCCATGGTGGACTCCTTCTATATCTTGAAGAATTTAGAAGTGAGCACCTTGGAGGAGTTCTTCTCAACCATGGAGCTTCATGAAACAAGACTTGAAGGAATACAAGAAGAGACAAGACCTCAACCTTCAAGGGGAGTAGCATTGATGGCAAATAAAGGGAAAAAGAAGATAGAGATCCCCTCCTCCTCCGATGACGAAGCTTCCTCCTCCTCCTCCATGGATAGCACGGAAGAAGCGTATATGGTAAGGAGGGTAAGGCGTGCTTTAAAGGGTTTTCATTTTAATAAATCTAATGATAGGAATAGAAGACCAAGGGGGAAGATCATATGCTACAATTGCCAAGGAGAAGGGATAATTGTCCCCTCCTAAACAAAAGCAAGGAGGAGAAGAGAAAGAAAGAAGAAAAGAAGAAGAAAAAGGGGAGCAAGAAGAAAAAGGAAGAGGAGAAGAAGGCAAAGGAAAAGGGGAAGGCCAAGGCATTTAAAGCAAAGACATGGGATGACCCTTCCTCTTCCTCTTCATCATCATCGGAAGAGGAGAACGCTTTCGTCACCTACCTTGCTCTAATGGCACTTGATGACTCGAATTGCTCCTCCACCGAAAATGAAGAATCAAGCTCAAGTGGAGAGAGCTCAAGTGAAGGGGGAGCCTCTACATCATCCTCATTTGAAGAAGAGGATTTGGTAAGTGAGGTAACAAATCTTCCCCCTAAGCAAATTATGTCTATGATTTCTAGCCTCACTAAGGACTTATTTAGAGCCAAGAAAAAGAACAAAAGCATGCTCGACCAAATTAAGGAATTAGAGAAAAAAAATTAGAAAAAGCATGTTTTAATGATGATGATGCATGCTCACATGAATATATGCCATTTAATGTTAATGATGCATGCATAGAGGAAAATAGGGCTTTAAGAGAGAAAGTAGATTATTTAACCAAAGCCCTAGAAAAGTTTACAATTGGCTCAAACACCTTGAACATGATTATAGGGAGCCAAAGAGCTAGTTTCAATAAGAAAGGCCTAGGTTATAAAGAAAATAAAAATGAAAAGGCCTACAAATGCCTAATTGCTAGGGGACAAGATAAGAAGAAAGTAATTGCTAAGAAATAGATTCCTAAGGAATTTCTAGTGAACTCCATAGGCAAGAATCTATTTTGGGTTCCAAAATCCATCCTTAAGGGTTAGGAAAATCCTAGGGTAGTCAACCATATGGACTTGACCTATATCATATTTTGGTTGACCTAGGATGGCGGGACAACATTTTTAAATAGTGTTAGGTGATGATAACGTGCATATAAATAGTTAATAATGCTTAAATCATGATGATTAATGTAATTGCTATGTATGTTTGCAATCATGATTTATGATTTTGAAATTTGGCACATCATCATGAGAAATAGGGTTTAAATCATGCCGTAGGTGATATTTTGCTTATTATCATGATATAATACCTAATGCATGATTAAAAATTGATGAATACATGTATTTCATGATCATAATGTGAAATTCACACATATATGCCTTTATGATCATGAGGATTGTTAGGTTAATACTTAACCTTGATAGAATTGTATGAATATGATGGTTAAGTATATACAAATACCCCATAGGATGCATCTCACACTCACTATAGGTAGAGCCGTCAAGTTGGGTTAGGCCCGTCGGGTTGGCCCGCCCCGCCAAGTAATTTAAGTGGGTTGGGTTGAAATTTTATCAACCCGCCATTTTGGCAGGCCTAAACGAATCAACCCGCTCGGGTTGCGGGTTAGACGGGTTGGCCTGCGATGGGCTTGGGTTGGCCTGCGGGTTGAGAAATATTAAAAGAAGATAAAATTTGTGAAAAAAAATTATTTAAGCTTTTTTTATCAATATTCTAATACTAACAAGTTCATAATCACAATCTTCTTCTATCACACATATAACTCAGCACAAAGTGTAGGAGAAATTAAAGAAAATAATAAAAAAATATTTGATTTAGGTACTCTAATAATTTTTTTTGATATACTCTAATTAGTTTATAATTATTTTGTCACTACTATTTCAATTTCAATTAATATAGGAAAAGATGATATATCAGAGTCAACTAATTACAAATGCCGAAAAATCTCAATTAAATCTTGAAGGAGCTAAAACTTGAATTTGTATACTATCAAGATTTAGATATTTTAGAGTGTTGAAAGAATAAAAAATATTGGTACCTAACATTGTCGATTGATAATTGAGTCTCAATTACAAGATTTTAGTTGTTTCAAATGCATATTTTTTTTTACCATGGTATTCTATCCTCCTTGTCGGTTATCACCTCAAGCCTTCACCATCTCAATAATTTTGGATTTTTTTATATTTTTTGGCCCGCAGGTTGGCTCGCCTAATCCACAACCCATCTTGGGTTGGGTTCGAGATTTCTCAACCCACCAAGATGGCAAGTCGACCCACCCCTCCCCGCTAAATGTTAGATTTGCGACGGATTAACCCGCCCCGCCATGGATCGGTCCGTTTGATAGCTCTAATCACTACTATTCCAATCGATGTAGGAAATGATGACATATCAAAGTTAAATAATTACAAGAACTAAAAAAATCTCAATTGGATCTCTATTTGGAGGAGTAAAAATTTAAATTTACATATTATCAAGTTTTAAATATTTTCGAACATTGAAAGAATAAAAAATATCAGTATTCAACTTTGTCGTTCAATTTCAATTATAAGATTTTAGTTACTTCAAATGCTTATCTTTTAAATCATGGTACCCCATCTACCTTACCGATCATCGCCTCAAACTCTAAACACCTTAGTAATTTTAGATATAGTTTTTTAATTTTTGTGGCCTGCAGGTTGGCCCGCCTAACCCGCAACCCACCTTGGGTTGGGTTGGGTTGGAGATTTCTCAACCCGCCGAGATGGCGGGTCGGCCCGCCCCTCTCCGCTAAATATTGAGTTAACGATGGGTTGGCCCGCCCCGTCATGGGTCAACCCATTTGACAGCTCTAACTATAGGCTACCATGATTGAAAACTTAGCATGAGTGAGATGTTAGGATGATACAAATGTCCACTAATGCCTATGGCATTTAGATGGTCATTTAAGGTATCAAAATAGCAATAATAGACCAATCATGGGGAAGGCTTATGTTTAATTCATAGACATTTTGCCCAAAGATCATGGTTGGATATTTCATATGTTTTCAAAACAATTTCTTACTTTAAAATCTATGTGTTCATGTTTTGAAATAATTGAATGCCAAACTAGGTGGTAAACTTGATACTAGAATGATCAAAAACCTAGTGATTTTTATAGCTTTTGGATTTTTGGCAAATACGTGAAAATATGATGATTTTTCATGAAAAATTATTTTTCACTGATGAAGAACCTTACAAGAAATATGTTCCCCAAATTTCACAATTTTTTGAATTTTCTAGAATGTTTAATGCATTTCTGAAATTCGCCCAGAAAATCGTAATTTGAAACCATTGTGCCGATCATTGCCATTCGATAGCAATGATCGCTCACTTGAAAAACAGTCTAATATTTTCTGATTTCAGATTTTAAACATGTTTTTGGTATTTTTCCTTCTATTAGACTTGATGCCATGGATTTCCGACACCGACACCGCCATGAAATGATAATGATCGTCGAGTCAAATGTAGTTCGGACCGTATTCGATCACTATTTGAGGCCAGCATGATCGCCATATGTGGGCAATGATCGCTAAGACCATCATCGATCATTCGGAAAGCGGCGATCGGGTCGAAGGTTTTGGCCAGAATCGCTAGCCGATCGAGCACGATTGATGGATACGAAGCGGATCGATGAGGTCCATCACGATCGCCAAGTGTTCGTTGACTACAACGGCCGGATCCGACATGTTCGAGACCGCGGCGTGATCGCAAGGGCGCGTGATCGATGGTGGCCAACGGGAAGAAAAGCCTCCTCTCTATAAAAAGAGAGGGTGTGGAGCTTTGGGGGGCTAATGCTTATGCTCTAAGTGATCTTCCTAGTGCCCCACAAGCTTTAAACTCTTCTTACTTGTCTTTACTTCAATCTTATTGTAAGAAGAGTGATCTTGGTTGTAAAGGTTACCTCCACCTAGCTTGGTGCAAAGGAGAGACCATTAGTGGATTGGTTTTGGCGGAGTGATTCACCGAGGACGAATCGGGGACCGTGGATTAGCGGCGTAGCCGTGAACCACGTTACACCATCTTGTTAGAGTTTGATTTCTTGTATTTCTATTTGCTTTTCTTGCTTTATTGTTTTCATTGCGCTAATCTCTTTGTAGACGAGCAAATACCGACATCCAACGTTCGAGGGCTATTCACCCCCCTCAAGCCGGCCGTCCCGATCTCCCTACACTTCTTGCCTTTAGGCTTAGAAGTAGAAACCTTTTTGAGCAACCATGGCTTGAGGACACTCTTCGAAGAGTGCATACTTGTACTCCTTAGCAGATAAGACAATATATAGATTTTTTTCCAATCAACATTATATGGGTACAGTAAGTTTATTTCCTTTAGTATCATAGTAAGTGGACTGAAAGTCATTTTTGAAAATCCTAAGAATATCAAAAAATTATTGATTTCTCAAACAATAAAATTTCGAAATCAACCAACATCTCAAAACACCGAGAATATCGTATGCCACGATAGTGTGGACGTATACGAATTCTATATTTGTAAGAGGAGGTTTTACCCATTAATTTTACTATCTTGTCAATCTAACTTTTTGACAAGTAAAATTAATAGTTGGTTTCTCTTCGGCCCTATAAATAAAAACAGTGACTCCGATGGGGAGGATACTTATATTTGTATCTAAGTGTTGACCATTACTCGGTACCAAGGTAATTATCTCGGGTTATGTGTCTTATGATGGGCAAGTACACACGCTCCTTAATAATTTCCTATAACCATATTCGACCTTGTGATCCGCAAACAAACTCATCCGATGGGGAGGAAGGCACTCAGAGCCGACGCGCAAGTTTGTTTGCATCACTTGTCAAATCGTAATGGAGGCCGTGGGAATTTATAAAAATATCCATCTCCCACTTAGTAATTTGAAAATGAGGAATTATCTAGGCTACGACATGCATATCAAACAATAAGCAATAAATATGAAAAAAAAAATATTTTCCAACTATTATGACTTTTGTCTTCAATATGTCTCTCGTCGCATCGCCATCTCATCCGCTCCTCCTACGCCATGTACGAGCCATCCGGAGATCCGAGCCGAGATTAAAACCTATTTTAATTTACATCCATCGATCCTATACTCCATGAGGGAGTGTACATGAAATCTAGATCGAAAGTAAAATAAAATAAAGAGTGGCTAAACAATGCCGTATCTAATTTACAAAAAATCAAATACTAGCCTCGTCAACCCCGAGGATTCAACAAAATATACACATACAATCACATACACACATATGACTATAATAGTCGGATCTTATGCCTGCAACCAAAGAGTTAAACTACGCATATCCTACTATTATTCGGCACATATAATATATGAAAGGTGCATAAAAATTAACCGAATCCTAAACACACAAAATCGAAAACCTTGGCTCTGATACCAATTGATGGGGTTTTGCTCGGAAGCTCTCATACCAATTTAATGGTTTTAGCTTATCGAGTCCGTGAGGGAAAACTTCGCTTCCCACTTCACCTCGGTAGCTTGTCCATGGCAATCCCTTCGATGTCCCCGGATTAAAAAAATTTAATCCTAGACAAAAGAGATTGCCCAAACCACCAAGTCATCGTTGTGCTATTCGTTTAGAGAGGTCACTTGAACAAACTAGTTGTTCAAGCGACCATCCTCTATTCTACGAGTAGCCGCGGAATAGACGATGTCCGGATCGCCAGTTTTTGTGTTAATGTTCGGGATCCAAGTATTATTTAGCCACAAACAGATTTATATCATGCTCATAATTGAAAAATAAATACAAATATGTAACATATAAAAATTAGAGAATCGATATACCTCTCGATCTTCTAATGTATGACATTCCTCCTTTCGGATGTCGTGTGGGCGACACTCTACCAAAAGTCGAAGCTCCTAGATCGCAAATCTTCTTTACTTGCTCTTCCAAAGCAAGAGGAAGAATAGAAACAAAGCTCTTCTCCTTCCTATGGTCAACCAACAAGCAACAAGGAGAATGCTTGCTGCCGGCCAACAAGGAGAAGGAGATAATGGTGGAAACCGGCCAAGACACCAAGGGAAAGCCCTATATCTTGTTTCCACCACCTAAGGAGAAGGAGAAGGGGTCTTTGGATGCCGGCCAAGGGCTAAGATAGGGCTGTGGGCGCCGGCCACCAAAGGATAGGAAGAAGAAAACAAACTACTTCCTTATTTGGTGCTACCCAAGCCTCCTAAACCCTAAGCCTCCAAACCCTAATCCTAGCTCTCCTTATGGCCGACCATGGAAGTGGGGAAGAAGATTAGGATGAGCTCAAGCCAAGGTAGAGGGAAGATGGAGGAACCGGCCACACCTTAGGAAGAAGAAGAAAAACTCCTCCCAATGTTGCCGCCCACCCATGACTCCCAAAACCCTAGCCACCAAACCCAATCCTAAACCAACTAGGATTCCTAGCCTCCAAAGGAAGCAAACCCTAATCCCCTTAAGCCATCATCTTCTTGTCGCCCACTTCATGATCTCTATTTATAGAGTTGGGAACAAGCCATGATTTAATCTCCTCCATTGGTTCTAGGGATTTAATCTCAACCGTCGGATCTAGAGATTTAATCTCAACCGTCGGATCTAGAGATTTAATCTCTACCTTTGGATCTAGAGTTTTATTTTCATCCATTGGATCTAAGCTTCATGAGGTGTTAATAGGCTACATTAGGGACCATGAGGAGGAGTTGGATCTTGGCCACCCATGGATCAAGCCCACATAAAGTCCGATTCACTAATGATGATCCAATCCACTAAAGGATCATCATCGATCTACCTCACCAACCCCCATATGATAATATGGGCTCCATATATTATTTGTACATTTTCTCCCCGTGTTTAAGATCTCGAATGTCCGTCGATTAATTAATTTACTGACCATTAATTAATCAACATCTAACTCCTTGAGTAGTACCACTCAACCTTTTCATTATGCCGAACCAAGTCCACCTGCAGGGTTTACATGATGAACCTTATGAGCTTCTCAAGGGGACATCATCGTCCTAATATATAGGACACGGTTTCCTCCTATAATCAACGGCACATCATATAAATAATATCATCTCCCAACTTACCGAGCCTATTGATTTAATCTATAAATCTCGCCCATTGGTAAATCAAAGAGATGAGTACTAAGTATATGTGCCCATTATTATATCGGGATTAAGAGCATGTACTAAATAATATCTGAGGTCCGATTCGATTATGTAGTCAGCAATAGATCGAATCACCTCTAAGTCGGTCCTGCTCAATACACACAAAGTGCACTAGTGTGATTCTATGGTCAAGACAAACCAATACCAAATCACACTACAACCATTCCGATGGTTTGTCCAAAACCATCTCGGTTGTGAGCCTTTACTTATACTTTTCAAGGGGCCGATAACATGATCTCCCGTGTGACACCGCACACCATGTTATCTACAATGTAAAGTATTAGACAATATTGTATAACCATAAAAATATGCAAACAATGATCATGTGATTCTTATTTCAAAAATAAAGATGTTCATACAAAAGATAGACTTTTCAGTATACATCCCTACACAAGGGGCACCTAACCATTTCCACCTACGACAACTATTTTATTATCCCTAACAATTTTTTTTGTTTTCTCTTTTTCTCTCTCTTTTCTTCTTCTTTTTCTTTTCATTTTTTTCAAAGAACTTTTGTTCTTCTCCTGCTCATAGGGATTTTGATTTTTTCGAATGGGCTTACATAGCCCGAGCATCTCGAGTAACTAAATTGCTAAATCTAGAGTCACCTATGGATTCTAAAGTACTAGACTTTTGGGATGAATCATAACTAGGTATGTAATAGATTCTCCTTTTCAGAATATTCGTCAAGTGCAAGTGTAAAAATAAAAGCTAACCAGTGCAAGTCTAGAACATTCATTAGAGCAATTAAAATAAAATACCACGAGATAAATGAAGTTAAGCTACCTATGGAAATAATACGTGAAGAGATCTTAAAAATATTACTGATGTAGCTTAAAGATAGCAAAAACTAAGCGTTGAAAGAAACTAAATACTCTATGCATGAACAAATGAATACAAACTAAAACTAAAATGGAAGTATCAAGAAAGAAAGTACTGCTAGAAACAAAACATATCAAAACTTTGGTTCCCCCAGACTTATATGAAACAATACCTCTAATACGGCGGTCGAGGTGGGAAGTCTGGTAGCCTCGGCATGTCGGGCTCCTAGGAAAACCTGGTGCTCAGCCGCTGATGCCACATGTACATGTGGTCGATCTGGAAACTGGTGGATGCAGCGACTGCTCTGTGCTCCTCCTCCCGGGCCCACTGTGCCTGCGTAGCATGCATGTGTTGTCGAACCTCCTGGCGATGGGCAACCTCCTCCTGGAGATAGATACAGGCCTCGTCGTAGAACTCCTCGGCCCGCTGGAAGTGCTCCCATAAGCCTTGAAATTCTGCATGCATATAAGTGCCCTGTTCCTCCCTTTGTTGCCCTTGTATCCTACTCAAAAGCAGAAAAAGATGGTGGTGCAGGTGCAGGCTCCCGTCGTGGACTAGGTGGGCTCAAAATGATTTTTGCTTCTACCTAGCAAGTTCTTTCTAATCCTAAAATTTTTGCAAAAACATAAGTGACCATAAATCAAAGTCTAAATTATACACATGAATGCAATAAAGTGAAAAACATATATAAAACTAAACTTGGGTTGCCTCCCAAGAAGTGCTTGTTTATGGTCTCTAGCTTGACCGTATCGCTATGCTTCAGCTTGGCTCCAATGTCCAAAGGAGATCTTTCATCCTCCCCTTCTTGATGCATTTGAATCTTGCTCGTGGGGGAGCAAGATATTTGCTCACTTTACGTCTCCTACCTTGTGGTCCCTCATCACTATATCTCTTAAATCTTGCTCATGGAGGGGTAAGATATTTATTAGCTGCCTTCATTGGTTCAAGATTGACCATGCTTATTTCAAAGAATTATCAGGAGTTTGATCATAATATTCCATTTTGTCCAGATGTAAAGTGAGGGTTAAGGTAGACTCTTCTAGATCCTTGAGGTTAGGAGGTGTTTTGATTGAAGCAATGCACTCCTTGATTAAAGTATCAATTATATAATCCTCAAGTTCTTATTCAAATGGAGATTGCATGGATTTCCCTTCTTTACTTACTATGTCATCTACGTCTTCCTCATCCATTCACTCAAAGTGAGTCTCTGCCATATTAGGTGTAATCCAGTCATCAAAATCACCTTCTAGTCATTTGGTTTCTTCTTCTGCTAGATTTCATTACATAGACTCAGTGAATTGTTGACTATGCTCCTTGCATTGCCTAGTAAAATTATCTAACAAGGCTTCTAAGTTGGGACATGGTTCTGGATAAAATTTGCATGGTGATTCATAGCTCTCGTTCTCATTTGGGACACAATATTGAGTCTTTGTCTGCGAATGCCGCCGCTGGAATTCAGTGTTTGCCGCTTGTTACATTTGAATGAAATTTTTCATTATCTACTCCAGTCGGGATTTAGGTGGACAATATTGAGGGTTTAAGTAGCCAGGGTCATAACTATATAAATAGGAATAATCTTTTGGCCGCTGGTTGTACTCGTAGGTGACATCCTCTTGTTCAAATTGTGAAGGTTCAAATATTTTCGGACAATCGTTAATGGTATGCCATGTTTCACCACAATGCTCACAATAAATGTTACCAAAACTCACAACATTAAATTGATCATAATCATGAGTAAAAGCAAGCATCATAATATATTGGAAATTATAGATTAGGAAAGAACAACAGTGCTTTGGCAAGAAACTAAAAAAAAATAAACTGCTAGAAATTACTAAAGCTAGAAGAAAACTGAAATCTAAAATTAGTACTAAATTAAACTGGAAGGTAATAAAAATTAGGGAAATAAACCTAAACTAGGTCCGATCCAAACTATCCACTTTCGATTCGATATCGAATCAACAACCCCTAGCAACGACACCAAAAACTTGATGCACATGAATGCGACCTCAAATCTCGCGACGGGAACCACCGAGGACTCGAAGCGCGCGTTCGCACTCAACGCCCATAAGTGTACGGATGTCGTCAAGTAATAAATAGATTATCGATCCTATAGAGACTGAGATTTAAGTACCGATCGTTTGGTGGACATTATTGTTCGGAGTTTAGTTCAAAGGGTTGTGGTTAGGAGGTTGACGGTGGTTCTAACTCAAGTGCGATGTCACACAGAGGAAGGGAAGGTTGGTTTGAGGTTCAAAAAGGGATCATAGGAATTCGATTTCACTTGTGCAACATGGAACATGCTAATCAATTAAATATTGTATGGTTCTCTAATTAGGGTCTTGTGGAAGAGACATCATACCCTTTCATGATGAGCTTTCGCTTTTATTCAGGAACTACCTATCCTTAACCAGGCTGACCCTTTCGTTAAGATAGGATAGACGGTACGAGGATGCCTAATCAATCCCTATGAAGAGTCGAAATGTGTCCTGTTCCCTACTCCATCATACCCTTCTACCTATGGTTACCGGAGATGAGGACAACCACTTGATTTCTCCTTAATTCCCCTAGATCTTTGATAAAAGGGCTGTCACCCCTTGTATTGGTTATGCACAATAGATAGAAAATCAAAACACAATCTTCATCAAATCGAACAAACACTAACTGTGAATAGAAATTCAAAAACAGAATTAATATTCGATCTAGCATGTTCTACGTATACAAGTTACTCCCTAATCCTAGAATCGAAGATTCTACTCCATGGACGAAAAAGAACGAACACAATGCATAATAAAATAAGTCATTACAATGCAGGAGATGAATAGAAAGTAAATTGCAATACTTTTAGTTCTTCTCTTCGATGTTGGAGCGCAGGTTATGATCCTCTCGCCGTCTCCTTCCTCCCCGTTGTGAGTTTTCGGTGCCTTTTAGGGCACCGGTGTGCTGTCCCAGCCATCGGGCCTCCCTCCTAGGATTTGGGCGTGACTTCCCTTTTTTAGACTTGAAGCCGGCGCTGTATAAATCCATGAAAGAACCCTAATCGCGTCAAAATAACCCTAGCGCCACACGACCTTGTGGATTCACATGGCCAGGCCGTGTGTGGCGCTGGGGTGGCCAACTCCGTGGTTTGGACACGGCCGTGTGGATTCACACAGCTAGGCCATGTCCCCTTCCGTTCCACCTGCCAAATGTCTTCCTTTTGCTTCAAAAGTATGCTGTTTTCCCTGTAAAATACTGTCCTGCACACAAAAGCGTAATGAGCAGATCTCTGAACTAGAAAATAGAAAATGCATGCAAAAAAAAGTAAGATATGCATGAAACAAGTATAAAATGCAACGAGATGTGAGCAAAAACTACTCCTAAAATCTTATATATTTTTCTCACATCAAGGCTCGACTGCTCGGGTGAGGCTCTGGCAGTCGACTGCCATGTATGGGCAGTCGACTGACCTTGAATAGTCGACTACTAGGGTTTAGTAGTCAACTGACATTAAGTGGCTAGGGAACAAAATGTTGGGCAATCGACTGCTAACATGTAGGTAATCAACTGGCCTTGAGTAGTCAACTGCCTTGGATGGGTAGTTGACTGATCATAAGTGGCCAGGGCATAGAATGTTGCGTAGTCGACTGGCCAGTCAACTACTGGCTTGACAGTCGATTGCTGGCAAAGGCAGTCAACTTCTAGGGTATCTATTGGAGTAATCCAACGTGGATTAGCTTGCAGACAGAAAGAGAGCGGCAATGATCGTGCTTTTGGCATGATGGTAAAATCTGTCCGAGTTGCAGTTTTATAAGGAGCTGATGAGGTTGATGGCGACCTATTCTTGAAGCTTTTAGAGGGGAAACATTGTTGCTTTCCAGACCTTCAAAGATGTTCAAAGCAATCAAACAAGCAAGCAATCCAAAGTTCATCTATTTAAAGTGTTTTTCCATTTGTATTCATTCTTAGCTTGTTTTTGTTGTACTTTTGTATAAACTTATTGTACGAGGTTTCTCCACCTTTGGATTTTTTCTGAGAAGGAGAAGTTGATAGTGGTGTGTGCATCACTAGAGATTGACCATGGAGTATGAATCATAGGTTTCAAACCACGTAAAATACTGTGTATTGCATGTGTTGTGTTCTCTTGTATTTATTGTTATTCATATTTTGTATTCTTTTGTGATAACAAACTTGTAGAGACACGAATATTGATGCACGTGAACGTGACCTCAAATCTCGCGACGGAGACCGTCGAGGACTCAAAGTGCGTGCTCGCGCTCAATGCTCGCAAGTGCACGGGTGTCGTTAAGTAATAATATAGATTATCGATTCCACAGGGACTGAGATTCGAATACCGATCTATTCAGTGGATGTTATTGTTCGGAACTTGATTCTAAGGGTTGCGATTAGGAGGGTTGTCGGCGGCCCTAACTCTAGTATGGTGTCACATAGAGGAAGAGAAGGGTTTCTACGAGTCTTTAGATGGATTCTAGGATTTTGATTTCGTTTGTGTGTTGCAGAACACGTTGTCAATTGGATTTGTCTAGGTTTCTAGCTACAGTTTTGTGGAAAGGACATCATAGACTCCTCCGATGAGCCTTTACATCTATCGGAAGTTACCTCTGCCATACCAGGTCAACCCCTGGCTTTAGGACGGGATAGTCAGTATGAGGATGCTGAATCGATCCCTGCGACGAGTCAAAAATGAGGCGTGTTTCCTACTCTATCATATCCTTCTACCCACAGTTACCGGCGATGAGGCCAACCCCTAGGTTCCTCTTTAATTCTCCTAAATCTTTGATACAAGGGCTGCCACTCCTCGTATCGGCTAAGCACAGTGACTAGAAAACCAAAACAATAGCCATAGATCTAAACCAAACACCAATTACAAATATAGATTCAAGAATGAAAAGATATTTGAACCAACATGTTCTAACGCAACACAAACTACTCCCTAGTCCTATAATCAGAGAATCTACTCCATGAATGCGAGAAAGGAAACACAAGGCATTGTCAAATTCAAATATACAAGATAAAGCATGGAAAGAATATAGATTACAATGCATTGAGGCCCTTCTCTCTGGCGTTGAGGTGCAGAACTTGGACCTCGAGTGGCTTCCTTCCTCCCTGTTGTGAGTTCCAGGTGCTTTTTAGGGCATTGGTGTGCCGTCCCAGCCGTCGGGCCTCTCCCTTAGGGTTTGGGCATATCTTTCCTTATATAGACATCATGTTGGATCCTCGCGAAATCTGGAAAAACCCCTTGTCGGGTCAAGTTGCCTAGCCACCACACGACCGTGTGAAAACACACGGCCAGGCCATGTGAAAACACATAGCCAGGCCATGTGTAAGGCTGTGGCGGCCATTTTCGAACCCTGGACACGGTCGTGTGTAGCCACATGCCTAGGCCGTGTCCCACTCTGTGTCCAGCTGCCAAATGCCTCCTTTTTGCTCTGAAAGCGCACCGTTTTCCCCATGGAATGCTATCTTGCACACAAAAGTACAAAGAGCATATCTCTGAACCAGAAAACAAGAAATGCATGCAAAATAAAATAGAATTTACATGAAACAAACATAAAATGAAATGAGATGTGACTGAAAACTACTCCTAAAATCCTATATGGTTCGCTCACATCAAATATGCTAATGCAAATGAGCAAAATCGAAAATCGATATTCACCTCCCTCTAGTGCGACAATTGATCCCCAACAGTAAGGGCCCTTCTACTTTGGCATTATTTTATGGACATCACCTACAGAATTTTCTTTACAAAGGACCAAATCTCCTACATAGAAGGCTTGGTGTTTTACTCGTTTGTTGAAGGCACGCTGAATCCTCCTTCGGTAGGCCTCTGCCCGCTTCCTGACTTCTACTCGCCTTTCTTCAATGAAATCCATCTCAGTACCTCTCAATGTGTCATTGTTGTCAGAGTCAAACATACACATCCGGTTGCTATCAAGTAGTATGCCAGCCAGGATGACTGCCTCTGCCCCATACACCATGCTAAAAGGGGATATTGTGCGGTAGGTCCACAGGATTCTAGGGAGCTCATCCTCCCAACTTCTGCAAGTAGGCTCCAGTCTGGTCTTCAATCCTTGTATTAGGATTCAGTTTGTCACCTCCATTTGGCCATCGACTTGAGGGTGAGCAACTGAGGTAAAAGCCTATTGAATGTTGAGGTTGCAACACCATTATTGGATTCACCATCCTTGGAATTGTCGTATGTTGTCGTTTACCAACTTGCAGGGTGATGCATGCAAGCATGACCTCAAATCTTCAGTTGAGATCGCCAAGGGTTTGAAGTGCGTGCTCACGCTCAACGCCCGAAAGTGCACGGTTGCCACCAAGTAATAATTTATGTATCGATCACAGAGAGACTGTGATTCAAGTACCGTTTGTCTAGTGAATGTGGTTTGTTCGGAGTAAATCTCTTGCGAGTCATGTGCGAGGTTGACAATGGTCCTGGATCAAATACAGTGTCACTTGGAGAAAGCGAAGGGGGCTCAAAGTTTCACAAGGTATTCTAGGATTTCGATTTCACTTGTGCGTTGTTGAATATGCTATCAATTTAATTCTCCTAGGATCTCTAGTTATGATCTTGCAGGAGGATCATCGTGTGTTATCCTGATGAACTTTTGCTTCTACCGGGAACTACCTATTCCTAGCCAAGTTTCCCTTTCGAATTGACAGAGCTCACGGGGTTGAAATATTTGGGAGCCTGTCACTGGGGTCCCTTAACCCTAGAAGAGTTAATGTCTCCTACTTTGGGCCTTCTGCTAGAATAGGTTCTTGGTGTTCTAGGATGTTCTATTAATTCCTATGAAGAGGTGAATCATATTTCATATCCTACTCTTTCATATCCTACTTCCTACGGTTATGCGAGGGAGGATGACCGTAAGGTCCTTCCTTGGTTCTCCTAGATTTCGATGCAAAGGCTTTCCACCATGGTTTTGACTTCGTGCAGTAGAAATAGAATCAAAACATAACTTTCATCTATCTAATCAACATAAATTGCAAATATATTCAAAGGCAATGAATGAATATTTTAACTAGCATGTCCAACATACACAAGCTACTTCCTAATTAGAGAATCGAAGTATCTACTCCATGAATAAAGAAGAATAAGCACAAGTCATCTATTTATGAATCATTACAATCCAATTAGTTGTAAGAAAAGAGATAGTATGTTCAGTTGGATCTAATGTGTGCCTTGGTCGTTCTTCAAGGTGTTGGAGCATCGATTAGGGTCTTCGAACCACTTCCTTCCTCCCCGTTGCGAGCCTCCAGTGCTTCTAGGTCATCTTCTTGCCGTCCCAGCCGTTGGGCCTCCCCCCTTAGGTTTAGGCGTGCCTTTCCTTATTTTCCCACGAACCCTAATTTGCATAAGTTGTGCTGTCGCCACATGGCCGTGTTGAATCCACACGACCGACTGTGTGGAAGGCTGGATATCAACTCTGAATCTGGCGTTAGGAATAGGCACGACCGTGTGAATTTCACAAGGTCGACTGTATCTTCCTCTGGAACTCTGCTTTGATCCTATCCTTCTCATCCAAAGTGTGCCCGTGTCTTGGGAACATGACCATAGCACGCTTGCCCTTCTTGAGTTCCTTTTGTAGCGCCATTTTGCCTCTAAAATGCCATCCTACGCGTAAAAATAACAAACACAGATCTCTGAACTAGAAAATAGAAAATAGGTGCAAACTAAAGGAAATATGCATGAAACAAGTATGAAATGCAATTAGATGTGTGCTAAGACTACTTCTAAAATCCTATATGATTTTCACACATCAAGATTCCCCAGACTTAGATCTTTGCTTGTCCTCAAGCAAACCTGAGTGCCATGGATTTTGAAAAGTATTGTTTCCACATTCAGCATGTTAATTAAAATTATCAAGTTGTACATTCAATAAAAGCAAATAGATATGTTCTAAAAGTTCACTAAGTTAGCTTTTTGTGAATGTGTCGAGAGAATTTCCTAAGGGATACACATTCAATGTTGAGTTAAGTCATCATCCTATAGCTTTGCTAAGGTCTCCGGCTTCTAGGAACTTACCTTCCCTAAGCGAGGGTTGTTTCCTAGAATTAGCATAAAGTCTCAAAGGCGTGCTCGGTATTGAGAAAAATTGATAGGTGTTTCCCCAGTAACCTAACTCGGTCTCAAAGGGGCACCTAACTATTTCCACCCACGAAAACTATTTTTTTACTCTCATTCTTTTTTCTCCCTTCTTATATATATATATATATATGTTCTCTTTTTTTTTCTTCATTAACCTCACTAGAATTTTGATTTTTCCAAATGAGCTTACACAATCCGAGCATCTCCAGTAACTAAAATGCTAATTTTAGAGACCCCTATGGATTCCAAAGTACTAGACTATTGAGATGAATCATAACTATGTCTGTACTAGATTCTCACTTTTAGAATGTTCGATAAGTGGAAGTGAGGATAAAAGCTAACAAGTGAAAATCTAGAACATCCATCAAAGCATCTAAAAATAGAGTACCAAAGGATAAATGAAGTTAAACTATCTCTTGCATGGAAACATATCATAGAGATTTTTGAAAATATCGTTGAGGCAACTTAAAGTGACTAACAACTAAGTGCTAAAAGGAATGTAAATACTATATGCATGAGCAAATAAATGCAAATAATCTAGCAGAACAAATAAAGACTAAACCTAGATGTTAAACTAAAGCTAGTAGAAAAATGTTGGAACTTTGGTGAGCGCTAGAGGGGGTGGGGGGTGAATGGCGCGTTTGTTGCTAGTGATGGAAATCGTTCGCGTTCATCTCTACACAATCGTTAGTACACAGCGGAATATAGAAATCTAAATCTAGAGACAAATACAAACACAAATACACACGATATATATGGTTCGGAACCTTAGGGTTCCTACTCCACGGGGCGAGCTCAACGAGTTCTAGTGATGTACACACCACTACACAATAAACTCCTTCTCGACAACACGTCGGAGGTGGAGAAACTTCATACAAATGATTACAATAATAATACAATGAAATACAAGCAATTACAAGAAAAACAAGTAAAGAAAACTTTACAAAAGATCTTTTGAATGCTTGATTATTTGGTTGCTTGGGCTGCACTTGAAGACCCTGAATTGCACTAGCAAATCGCTCCAAATTGCCCTAAGAACCATGGGAAAAAACCTCCCATTCGTACTCCTTATAAAGGTGCAACTCGGGCTGATTTCTGCCTAGCAGTCGACTGCTCATACCCATTAGTCGACTGCTCTTGTAGCCATTGTCTCACAATGACTTAATGTTAAATACTAGAAAATTTAAAATATTAAATTAAATGGCCAAAGAATTAAGGAAATAATCCTGGAAATTTTTTGGGATTTTTAGGGAATTTTAGAAATTTTTGCGGAATTTTTCTGGATTTAAATGGAGCTTGTAAGAGATTTGTACGGGGATAAAATAAATAGGCTTTATTTAAAGGGTATTAACCTAAACCGGAAAACCTAATTTCTATTTTTCCTTTCTTTTTCTTCCCCTCGCCGCGAGACCTCCTTCGGCAGTTCCATCCGAGCCTCTTCTTCCCCGCCGCGCCCGACGCCCTCCCTTCTCAGCCATCGCTCTCTTCTTCGCCGACGACGAGGCCGCGCCACCCTCCTCACCGCGTCGCCGCCCTTGTGAGACGCTGCGCCGAGACTGGTGACCCCAACGCGCGCGGCCGCCACGGTCATAGGATCGCGCCGGTCTCTTCGCCTAGACGACGACCGCCGCCTGGCCAGTGACGCGATTGTTGGTCGCTAACCCCGCCAGACGCACGCTGCCCGGCAGCGCCCATGGTCGCCGACCTGCCGTCCCATCGCCGCTTCCCGAGCCGCTGTCGCCATTCGCTGCGCCTAGGTCGCCGCCGGGGTGACACCTCGCCACCGTAGCCTTCTCTCTCGGCTTCAAAGTGGCGAGCGGCTAGGGCGCAGGAGGAGAGCGCTGGAGTGAAGGGGTTGTTTTACTTGCTATCGGCCGAGCAAGGTGAGGCAGTGTTACCTTTTGCTGGACGAGATTTAGGATTTTTCCTTTGGTTGAGCTTGATGCGTGTTTGAGCAAAGGGACTTCTTCCGGAGCGTAATGCAGGAATAGGGCAATGTGTTGGGCAAGGGTTTTTCCGACAAACCGAGCAGAATTGGGGAAGTCCAAGGCAGGTATATCTCGAACTATCTCCTTTTTGTCGTCTGCCGATTGTTTCGGTTCGGTTGTTTGCAGGCTGTGAGTGAGGGTGATTTGAGGGATGGTTATGGGTCATATTATTATGTTATTCGGTTAGTTGTAATTGTTCAGTGGAGATTAGATTGTTGGTTGATTTCGGATAGATTTTGATTTGTGGGATGGATCTATGTTGAGTGAGTTGGCTGTGAGGGTTGAGGTGTTCTATTTGGGTGGTTTTGGTCGACTGTGTAAGGGTTGGATAAATTAGTAGAATTGGAAATTGATTTGGGTTAATTGGGTATGTTAGAAACCGATTAAGTATTCAATTTGTCGACGAATTGCATATTGTGCTTAACAATAATTATGCTGTATGCAGGTTTCGGTCACGAGGCAGGTTCACGGTCGTGACGATTTGGTTCTTTTGCGGATATTTTATCAGGCGGGTATTTTGACTTATCTTTTAGATATAGTCAAGTTGATATGTTAGTTAGGATAGCTTTCAATAATTTTCATGCTTATATGCCTAGTATGTTTTTGTGCCTATTGATACATGCATTGGATAGGATATGATTTCTATCTTCCCTGATTTATTTGGATCATTGTTCCTTGGATCATAGATACACACTTATTGACTGTGCGTATTATTCGGATAGGTATTTTTGGTAGGATTTACATGCTTTAGTATCATGCACCATTTTTGCATGATTGCATTTTGGTTGGACGAGGTTCCATTATTATTGAGCCCGCAGCCAGTTACATGGCCTGCACACACTTCCACTCATGGGTTAGTGGTACATCAGGAGGGTGTGTGCAGTTGCTCTGTCAGGCTCCGCTGGTCCGCTCATGGGTAGCGATGAGGCAGCGTGGTAGCGGGCAGGGATCCCTCCTCTGGTCTATGACATCGGGAGATGAGAGCTTAGCTCCCCCACTCTGTTTGGGGCAGGAGGATAGGTGTACTCCGACAATATCCTGTCCACTCGGTCACTCAGGAGCAGTGATGGCAGAGTGCACAGTTGTAATAGCCCTACCCACTCGGCTTCACCATTGCGTGTGAGGCAGCTGACTGGCATCAGGGGTGACCATGTCATTTGCACGACATGCATATATTTGCACGGATTGCATATGTATTGTGTTTGCTGCATTATTGTATTGATGCCTTGGATGTTGCATATGATTGCCATGCATACAGGATACATGTTTGTATAGGGTGATGACTCTTATTGTAGGGCACTTGCTCCTATATCAGGGTAGGAGATTCAGGTGAGTACAGTCCTTTTGCATTTATTTCTTGCTTACCATATATATGAGACTGTACTGGCATGATTAGTATTGTTAGCTATATCTTGCTATTCATATCGACTAATATCCGCTAAGTTCTTTGAACTTACCCCGTGGTTTTATTTCAGAATGAAGCTGTCAGGAGAGTCCAGTTGCCATATCCCCCCCCTCGTAGTGACAGTTTCTTAGTTGTTTGAGTTATGGTTTGAATTTTGTATAGAAGATATGTTTAGGCTTGGAAATGGATTTATGTACTCGTGGATTTTTGGGGTTCTTGTGGACCATTGGTCGGATCTTATTTTGATTGGTTTGGTTGGGTATTCCTGCCCAGATGGCAGAAGGGGTAAGTCTAGTTAGTGTAGACTTTTGTTTACCTAGATTTGTTGGCCTGAGGCCTTATTATTATCTGCGTGTGTTGTGGTATGTTCCGGTCGTGTTGACCGAAGTATAGTGGCCGTGTAGGCCTTGTATAAAAATTGGTATTGTCACCCGTGCAGGGGAGATGCTGTCGGATTTTCGTCTGGCGGAGACTCCCTCGGGGCGTGACAATTTATTAGGATCACTTGGTTACCAGGATTCATAAACTTTAGTACTTAGCCTGGAGGTCTAGAGTTCGAATCCTGGGGAAGGCAAAAACCCACTTCCAGGGGTGGGAAGACCAGGTGAGTAACGACAGGCCAACAGGGGTGACGGTCATCGACCAATAGGGGTCGTCGAATTCCGCCAATAGGGGTCGGGTCGTTACATTAAAAAGGCATCTTTTTATTGTAACGATCGCTTATGAATTGACTTATTGTGACGACGCCGTCGCCGCCTGGCTCGTGTCGTTACTGGCCCCACTGAAGTGGGTTTTTGCCTTCCCCAGGATCACTTGGTTACCAGGATTCATAAACTTTAGTACTTAGCCTGGAGGTCTAGAGTTCGAATCCTGGGGAAGGCAAAAACCCACTTCCAGGGGTGGGAAGTCCAGGTGGGTAACGACGGGCCAACAGGGGCGACGGTCGTAGACCAATAGGGGTCGCCGAATTCTGCCAATAGGGGCCCGGTCGTTACACTTAATCCACGTTCGTAAACTCCAACGGATACCTCATCAGTCGACTGCCCTTACCAGCAGTCGACTGATGCTTCGGTAGCTGAATGATCAGTCATTTATCGAAGGTTCTGAGTCCGTGATCATAACCAGCAGTCAACTCCCCTCCATGGCAGTCGACTGCTCAAGGGCAGTTAAGGCACCCTAGTTGAAGCGCCTTGCATGTGCTCGGTCACAGTCGAGGCCAGTCGAGGCAGAGATGAGGCACCCCCACTCGAAGCGGCTTACATCTGCTCGGCCACAGTCGAGGCCAGTCGAGGCGCCGCCTCGACTGGGACTCTAGTCAAGGCGCTAGTCGAGTCACCTTGTGTCTGTGGGTGCAACTCGACCGCAGTCGATCGCCAGTTGACTCCGATCAATCGATTAGTCATAATCCCATTCGACTGATCAGTGTTGACTCGGCTGCCAAGTGTCAAAACACTTGACTAGTCGACTGGTCCATGACCCCAGTCGACTGATACACCTCAACCATAAGGTTTACTCCAAGTATGATGCCCTCATATATGCTAGACCACCCTTAGCCTAGACCTAAGCCTTCTAGCTACCTCCATCAGCCTCACGCCTATCGGATTCCTCTAAGTCATCCATGACATGTTCATCCATACTCTAACCTTCAGGTGCTTCCATCAGCTATTGTCATGCTAAGCTGGTCTACATTGCCAAGGCACATTGGACTTACGTTGCCAAGACACACGCTTGGACTTTACGCTGTCAACCATTGGACTTATGTTGCCAAGACTCCACCCTTAGATTTTACGCCGTCGATATCAACCCTAGACTTCCCTTGCCAACCCATGTTGGACTTTCCAATTACCAAGACTCAAGCTTGTGTTAGGACCTGTGCGCTCGCTAGAGGGGGGAGGGTGAATAACATTTTGTTGCTTCACGGAATTTGATCGTTCTCATGTGCTTGATTGTCTACGATGTGTGTTAGCAGAGTAGAAATAATAGAAATACAAAACAAACACAAAGACAATGCACAAGACAAACGATATAACGTGGTTCGGAACCGTATGGTTCATACTCCACGGATTGAGCTCAAATGAGCTCTAGCGATGCAACCAACACCACTAAAACAATAATACTCCTTCTCGACAACAAGTCAGAGGTGGAGAAACCTCGTACAATGAATTACAATAGTAATAAAAACAAATACAAGCAAATATAAGTAAACTACACAAATACAAGTAAAGAAACACTTTACAATTTTGAACTTGGATGCTTGTTTTGTGATTGCTTAAACATCACTTGAAGTCCCTGATTTGCACCAGCAAATCGCTTCAATCGTCCAAGAAACTGATGGCGAAAACCTCCTCCACGAGATCCCTTTAAACCTTCTCCTTGGACTGGATTTCGCTTAGCAGTCGACTGATCGGGACCATCAGTTGACTGCTCCTATAGCTGTTGTCTCACAACGGCATGAGCCATGTTGGATAAGCTCCAACAGATAGACCATCAGTCGAATGATCATGCCCATCAGTCGATTGATCGAGTCATCACTCGACTGTCAAACTCTAACAGTCGACTCGGGAACCTTTTGTGCCCGAATACCCGACCAACAATCGACTGAACTCCAGATTAGTTGACTGCTCAGGCTAGCAATCGACTGCCCAACACTGGTAGTCGACTTCTAGGTCAATTCCAACAGTCGAACTCTGGTCGACTGACTATAATATTAGTCGACTGATAACTTCATCCATGAGGTTTTAATCCCAAGTATGGTGTCCTCATACTTGCTAGACCACCCTTAGCCTAGACCTAAGCCTTCTAGCCACCTCTATCAGCCTCGCACCTATCGGATCCTTCCAAGTCATCCATGACTTGTTTATCCATACGCTAGCCTTCAGGTGCTTCCATCAACTATTGTCATGCTAATGTGGTCTACACCGCCAAGGCACATTGGACTTACGCTGCCAAGAATCCCGATTGAACTTTACGCCGCCAACCATTGGACTTATGCTGCCAAGACTCATTGCCAACTACCCATGACTTGGACTTTCCCTTGCCAAGTACCCATGACTTGGACTTTCCCTTGCCAACCCATGTTGGACTTTCCATGCCAAGACCCATGCTTGAACATTTCCTTGCAAAGAACCATGCTTGGACTTTCCTTTGCCAAGACTCATGCTTGGACTTTCCTTGCCAACCTATATTGGACTTCCCATGCCAAGACTCAAGCTTGGACTTTTCATACCAAGTACACAAGACTTGGACTTTTCCCATGACGATGGTCAAACCATCGTCAAACATCAATATCATAACCTGGGTCGATTGCACCAACAATCTCCCCAACACTTATTAGACATCAATGTCAAACATCAAAACACTACTCGAGTCCAACTCGAGTCTGGTCAATCGTGACCTGGGCCGATTGCACCAACAATCTCTCCCTTTTTGATGTTTGACAAAAACCAAACACCTTTGAGTTAGGCCCTCTAACTCAAATCTCCTTACTAATTATCCCAAATTGGCAATTTTACTTTCTCCCCCTTTTTGACATACATCAAAAAGATTCTCCCCAAGGAGATCAATGTCTCATATCGAATGAGTTCATACAATCTCCCCCTTGGTCCAAAAACACCTAGGATGCCTATAATCTTCCTAGTGATAAGTCCCATATCACTCAAGAGAGACACTCCTATACACTCTCCCAATTTCCAAATTGGGTATCTCACATTCCCAATTCTCCCCCTCATGAGGAAGAACACATCCATCATCCCATGATGGATACCTCTCCCTAAAGGCTTGCTCATCCTTGACCATTGCACCAACAATGTCCTTGAGAAGTCCCTAAGCCTATAGGAACTCTAAACCTTCAAAATAAAGATTAAAAGTTCAAACTTGAACTTTTACATACCTTAAAATTGATACACACCCTAAACAACTCTCTTAATCCATATCCAATGGATTTTCACCCTTTCTAATGCTTTCCAAAGCATATCCTAGGGTTAGGAGCAGTTAGGGTAGCCTAACATAGCTGAAACATGGGCTAAACATCCTTGTTTACCCAAAATGAACTCTGGCAGTCGACTCTGACAGTAATCAATCGACCTCCCTATACATCAGTCGACTGCCATTAAGCGACAGTCGACTGATAACTAAAATTTTCGAATTTTAGTTATCAGACCTAAACTTTAGAAAAACATAAATAATTCTACGTAATTTGAAAAATCGTGAAAATTCATACGTATATTACATATAAGCAATACAATGGGTGAAAAATATTGGAAAAATAATTTACCCATAAAATAGTGGAATTGATAAAAAGTTCAAAAATGAAGAAAAACTTCAATGTTGAGCTCACTTTAAATCAACATCATCAATGATGATTGCTATCAAAAGATAGACTTCACCAAGATTTTTCAAAATGATTTTGAAATAGTTTAAATCCTTATATTTGATCATGTTCTTTGGGCTCAATGTACATGGCTTGAACATAAGCTTTCCCAATGATCCATAAATGATATAAATGAGTTTTAGTTCATCTAGATGCAAAAACTATGCACCTTGAACTTAACTCATATCCTAGCATCTCACATGTATCTAAGGTGTATCAATACACATACATGTCAATGTAATGTGAGATGTGGATTTTGTTCTCCTAAACTAGGGTTTCATGAATTTTCTAGGGCAATACTACTTGATTCCCTTATACATGGGACTTCGAGTCATGCCAATTGTCCTTAACTCAATTTTTATTTATGCATGAATGATTATGACATAAATGATGATATAAATAAACATATGCTCATAATCATGATGTCATGGCATAAAATGGGATCTAAGCATACATGACATTTAACCTTAAACCTAAGCATGATCATGACATATTATATAATTAAAAGTAGATATGATGTCATGACATGGTGTATGACAAATCAAGCATGGAAAGTAAAATGTAAAGGTATATAATACCTAAATTTTAATATTTGTTGCCATTTGTTATTATTAAACCTATTTTGTCATATTATCGTTTATCTTCCAAGTGTGCCAAAAACCCAAAATGACACACTATAATCTCTAACCATAATTGTACTAATTTGATTGATTTTTCAACTTCCATAAATTGCATTGGCATATCCTAAAAATCATTAGGATTAAAAATCATTCTTATTTCCAAAGTACCCCATTACCTTGGAAATGACATAAAGTGCCACCTTTACTATGGTTAGGTTAACTACCTATCCATTCAAGGTTGGCACACCTAAACCCATCTAGTGTGAATCGA
The DNA here is from genome assembly GCA_025175895.1 of Wurfbainia villosa. NCBI lineage: Eukaryota > Viridiplantae > Streptophyta > Magnoliopsida > Zingiberales > Zingiberaceae > Wurfbainia > Wurfbainia villosa. The sequence continues at coordinate 99,644,844 of CM045987.1, forward strand.
TCACGCTCCTAGGAACCCAATACCTATTGGAGCTTCTTGGGTTTACTAGGTATTCGCTAGGGATAACTTTCCTAGATACCCTCTTAATGACCATCCTAGGCTTAGAAGCCTTGGTCATTTTGGTCTTCCCTAGGTCAACTCTAGAGGTAACTCCCCCTTTGACTTTCTTAATGGCTTCCCTGGGTTTCATTGAAACCCTAGCCACTAGGCATCTACCTTGGTCAACCTTAGGGATGACTTTTCTATTAACCTTGCTTTTCGTAGACCTAACTGTTGAGGATTCGGTGACCGCAAGAGGGAGGGTGAATAGTGCTTTTCGATGCTTCGATGGAATTTGATCGCGTTTGTCTCTACAATACTTGTTAACGTAGCGAAATATATAATAACAAGAATAAATACAACACAAGAACAAGAGACACAATCATGCAAACACGATAATATAATGTGGTTTGGAACCAAACGGTTCATACTCCACGGATCGAGCTCAATGAGCTCTAGCGATGCAACCACACACCACTAATCAAGAATAACTCCTTCTCGGAACAATCCGGAGGTGAAGAAACCTCGTACAATGTATACAATAGTAATACAATAAAAATACAAGCAAATATAATGGAATGTAAGTAAAGAAAACTTTACAAAGAGCTTTGGATTGCTTTATCTTTGATTGCCTTTGACTAGCCTCGAAGGCCCTGATTTGCAATAGCAAATCTCTCCAATTCACCCAAGAAAAAATTGCTGCCAAAATCCCTCTTCCGAGATGCTTTTATAACCTGCAATCAGGATAGATTTTCGCCTATCAGTCGACTACTCGGGACCATCAGTCAACTGATGACACTGTTGCTGTGAGACAACAGTGCAATCCATGCTGAAAAAAAATGGATAGGACATCAGTCGACTGATCATGTCCATCAGTCGACTGATCGAGCCTTCACTTGACTGCTAACCCAAGCAGTCGAGTCCAACTCCATTCTGTGCCCAAAATACCGAGTACTAGTCGACTGATCACAAGATCAGTCGACTGATCAGTTCAGCAGTCGACTGCTAGGGCACTCCCCGCAGTCAAACTCTAGTTGACTCACACTAGTCGACTGCCACATGGTACCAGTCGACTGATACACCTCAAACATGAGGTTTTAATCCAAGTATGGTTCCCCCATACTTGCTAGATCACCCTTAGCCTAGACCAAAGCCTTCTAACCACCTCTGTCAGCCTTGCGCCTATCGGATCCCTCCAAGTCATTCATGACTTGTTCATCCATACATTAGTCATCAGGTGCTTCCATCGGCTATGTCATGCTAACGGTGTATACACCACTAAGGCACATTGGACTTACACTGCCAAGACTCCGCTTGGACTTTAAGCCGCCAACCATTGGACTTATGCTGCCAAGACTCTCGCTTGGACTTTACGTCGTCAATATCAAACCCCTTGGACTTCTCAAATGCCAAGACTTAAGCTTGGACTTTCCCTTGCCAATCCATGTTATGCTTTCCATGCCAAGACCCAAGCTTGGACTTTACATGCCAAATACTCAAGACTTGGACTTTCCATGACATGGTCAACCCTAGTCAACCATAAAAATCTCCCTCGAGTCAAACTCGAGTCTGGTCAATCATGAGCCGGATCGATTGCATCAACAATCTCCTTAAAACATTATCAGACATCAATGTCAAACCTTCATGTCAAACATCAAAACATCGCTCGAGTCAAACTCGAGTCTGGTCAATTGTGACCTGGGTCTATTGCACCAACAATCTCCCCCTTTTTGATGTTTGACAAAACCACATACCTTTGAGTTAGAACACTAACTCAAATCTTTTTGCAAATTATTTCAAATTGGTAATCCTATAAATTCTCCCAAACATTATCCCTAAACATTCTCCCCCTTTTTGACTAACATCAAAAAGGTAACTCCAAGGAGGTCAATTTCTCATATCCCAATGAGATCTTATAATCTCCCCCTTGGTCCAAAAATACCTAGGATGCCTACAATCTTCCTAGTGATAAGTCCCATATCACTCAAGAGAGGCAATCCTAAACACTCTCCCAATTTCGAAATTGGGTATCTTAAAATTTCCAATTCCCCTTATGAGGAAAAATACCATCCATCATCCCATGATGGATACCTCCCCCTAAAGGCTTGCTCCCCTTTGACCATTGCACCAACAATGTCCTTGGGAAGTCCCTAAGCCAATAGGAACTCAAAACCATAAAAAATAAGGTCTAAAGTTCAACATTGAACTTTCTAACCCCTTAAATTTTATACATCACCCTAACAACTCTCCTAATCCATATCCAATGGATTTTCACCCTTTATAATGCTTCCCAAAGCATATCCTAGGGTTAGGAGTGGTTAGAGAACTTTACCGTAGCTGAACACGGGCTAAACAACCTTGTTTTTCTCGAATACTGCAATGACTCTATCGAGATCACGATCAAGTTAATCACCGATCGCCACTAAGGGCAATGATCGATAATCAAATATTAGAATTTTAATTATCAGAAATGAAATTCGGAAAAGTGTAAGTAATTCTACGTATATTGAAAAATCATAAAAATTCATACATATATTACTTATGACAAATACAATGGATGAAAAATGTTAAAAAAATATTTTACCCATAAAATATTGAAATTGATACAAAGTTCAAAAGTGAAGAAAAACTTCAAAATTTTAGCTCACTTTGTATCAACTTCATCAATGGTGATTGCTATCAAAAGATAGACTTCACCAAGGTTTTCTAAAAGGATTTTAAAATGATTTTGAAAATCTATATTAGATCATATTCCTTGGGCTTAATGTACATGACTTGTACACTAGCTTTTCCAATGATCCACAATTAAGACAAGATGAGTTTTAGTTCATCTAGATGCAAAAGCTATGCACCTTGAACTTAACTCATATCCTAGCATCTCACATGTATCAAGGGTGTATAAATACACATACATGTCAATTTAGATGTGAGATGTGAGTTTTGTTTTCTTAATCTAAGGCCTCATGCATTTTCTAAAGCAACACTACTTGATTCCCTTATAAATGGATCTTCAAGTCATGCCATTGTCGTTAACTTAATTTTTATTAATGCATGAATGATTATGACATTAATGATGATATAAATAAATACATGCTCATAATCATGATGTCATGGCATAAGATGGAATCTAAAAATACATGATATTAAACCTTAATCCTAACATGATCATGACATATTAAATGATTAAAAATAAACATGATGTCATGACATGTTATATGGCAAACAAGGCATGACAAATAAAAGGTATAGGTATAATAATACCTAACTTTTAATATTTGTTGTCATTTGATATAGTTAAATATATTTTGTCATATTACCTAAGTGTGCCAAAAATCCAAAATGACACACCAATACCTCTAAACTTAAATTGTGCCAATTTGATTGATTTTTCATAATCCCAACAATGTATTGGCACATCCTAAAATCTTTTAGGATTATAATTCAAATCTATTTCCAAGGTATCCATAACCTTGAAAATTATCTAAAGTGCCAGCTTTACCATGGTTAGGTTAACTACCCATCCATTTAAAGTTGGCACACCTAAATTCATTTAGCGTGAATCGATCACGCTCTTAGGAACCCAAAACCTATTTGAGCTCCTAGGGTTTACTAGGTATTCCTTAGGGATGACCTCCCTAGATACATTCCTAATGACCCTTCTAGGCTTGTTAGCCTTGGTCATTGTGGTCTTGCCTAGGTTAACCTTAGGGATTACCTCCCTAGTAACCTTCTTAGTGGTCTTCCTAGGTTTCATGGAAACCTTGGCCACTAAGCACCTACCTTGGTCAACCTTAGGGATGACTTTCCTATTGACCTTGGTCTTCTTAGACCTAGGTTTAGTTCCATAATCAAATGAAACATTATGATAAGTCACCTTAGGCTTAGGTTTGTGACCCAAACCTTTCTTGCCCTTGGTTGACTCTTGTCTCTTATGCCCTAGGTTTTGACTTTGACTTCTAGACCCTAGAGTTTGACCATTTGACCTTTGCATTTGATTTTTCATTTTTACAAGGGTCTTTTCTGTTGGATCGAGAAGCGTCGCTAGAGGGGGGGGGGTGAATAGCGAGCGTAAATCTTTTCGTTCGTTCGATACACGAGTAAGCGCAGCGGAAAATAAAGAGACATATTTATTTTACTTGGTTTACAACCCAGCGGTTGCTACTCCAAGGCCCTATCGATCCTAGACTGTGTACGGAGGGCAAAGCACTATAACGTCTCCTCCTCGTTGGAGGTAGGAGACAACGATCATAAAACCGAAAGTACGAGGATGACGCAACAAGCCTACCTCACTTCATTACAAATAAAAACAAAGAATACAATATCAAAATATATTACTTGATGTTGCTGCTGACAAAGAAGATCAGAACTTGTTGTTGCGTCGGCGTTATGACGGTGTTGGAGCATTGGCATTGTAGGAGCACTTGAGAATAAACTTGATGATGATTGGAGTTGGAATCCTCCCCTCCTTTTATAGAGTTTGGCCTCTGAATGTGTCTCCTCAACTTTTGAAACAGATCACGAAGTTGTACAAATTTTATCACGAAGTGGCCACGTCAAATCTTATCCGTTTTGACCTAGAGCAAAGGCTGATTCGTCGCCATCACCGATCGATGTTCCCATCACCGACCGATGAGCATCACGATCGCCTAATGTCTCCAAAGAATGATCGCACCGCCACTTCCTCTAGACCTTCCACAAGAAGTCTTTATCGGATCGCCGCCTATGGTCTCCTCATACAGAGGATACGACCTTACCATCTCTCACTCACATGAGCTTACCTCGATACTTACTTTGTAGCTCTCACTTCCTGCCTTCCACTCGTTTCCTTCGGCTCCCTCCGAAGTCACTCGAGTGTCGCCCGACTACCGCGGCTTCCTCCGGGTGTCGCTAGCCTTCAACTCCAGCTTTAGCACTTTTCTGCACACTCGATTTAGCTCATGAGATAACGATGTAAACTTAACTTTGTGTCTTTTCTATAATCAAAATACAGGTTCGATTATCTAGTGCCCCTGCACCCACAATCTCCCCCTTTTTGATCTATGGCAAACCAACACAAAGTTAAGGGAAATCAAAGCATAAAATAAGTATAGTAGATGATGAATGTCATTCCCAAAAACTCCACCTTAACCAAAACTCCCCATTAACCCTAGGTGAGTTTTGAAAGAGATACTTTAGTTTTCAAAATCAAATTTTGTGTTACTCCCCCTTAACTTTCACTCTTCTCCCCCTTTTTCCATAAATAAATTTTTTTTGGGGTTTTTGTATAAAATAGGGGTTTAAAAACAATATCGTTTATGAATGCATCTAGATAAATCAAATATGAGTCCAAGCATGCGTCTAGCAGTAGTTAGATAGATTGGTTCGAGGTGTGTCTCTCTGCACCAATAATCTAAAGGTTTGTAATATAACCCTTAGGGTTAGTTTTCTCTCCCCTTTAGTCAAATATATGAAGTATAAGAGATGTAGGGGGCGCTAAACTTTGGCCTAAAGAGTTATAAATAGTCATTAAGTACAATAGTTGAGAAACTAAGTAGCATTTTGAAGAGGTTGTATTTTAAGTATATTTCAATTGTCCTTAACATCTCACCCATTCTATGTGTCTCAGAATTTGTTCACCTTATATGTTTTGTGAGATGATTTTAAAATTGATTAAAGATAGTCAACCTTGGGTTAGATTTAGATTTAACCTTTAGATCATTAAGTAACTTTTCGAGAAACTGGCTTCCAGGTCGTGGCGAGGCACAGGGGCCTTCTTTGATCGGAACAACGACCACTTCCTTAGACAAAGACAAATTCAAGAAAATATCACTTAAGTCACTTAGGGTTACTTCCTGGTCTAACTAGTTTAGGATACGTCGAGGTAGCTTCAGCTAGTTCCAATCGGTCAAGTGCACCAAGCTAGATACGCCTTATCTAGCTCGAATACACGAGACTTTGTTTCCCTAATGTACTATCATCTCACCGTGTCCTGATACTATGTTGTCAAGAGTTGACTAACTATTTTCCCTATCTAGCCGTTCTCCAAATTAAAGTAAAATATTCAATGATTTTGCTAAGTAAGAGGGTATACTATTTTAGTGTTAGCTCCCCCTGGACCATTGAACCAATATGGTCTATTCAAATAATGAACTTGATCCTGGGGAATCCAAAACTTATTAGTCCTTATATGTGAGTTCAATAAAACCTTTGGGACCCATGCTTAGACTCTTTGATGACTACGATTTACGATAGACATATAAGACCTATTCGTAGTCGTTGACCTAAATCCGAGTCCGACTTTGTTGTACACGGCTCTTTGGGTTCCAAGTAGTCGGTTAAGGTTCTTAGATCCCAACGTGAACCTTTCCAACCTAGCCTCAGCCTCTTGAACTCGGTCTTTCAAAAGCGAATTCTCCTCTTCAAGTTTTTCAATTTGGGTTGAGTTTTCCTCTTGAACTTGACTAGTTGAAGAGGTTAGAGTAGCCTCTTGCTTGAGGGTTTCAACCTCTTCAAGTAACGACTCAGACTTAGTTACTTTCCTATTAAGCATTTTAATTATATTGTAAAGCGGATGAATTAGTGAGCGGCTAACCTTAATTTTCTCTTTTGGTCCGGCTTTGAGTTGCTTTTCGAAGTAGTCCTCGAGTTCGGAGTCGGTGTTGTAATTGGATTCGGATTCGGACTCTGACTCGAACTCTTCGGGTCTTGCCATGCACGCTATGTCGACGCCTTCTTCGTTGTCCCATGTTGCATGAAAAACCTTCTTTTGATTTGATTTGAATTGTGCCCTCTTTTGGTTCTTTAGTAGCCTCCTTTCCCTCCGAATGATCTTTCGCACTACGTTAACTTTTGCTTCCACCTCTTCCGATTCGGACTCTAATTCGTCTTCGGGTTTGAGTTCATCTACTTGCCTAGTAGGTGGCTTGCTTCTTTGTGCTGCAAGTAGGGCAATACCTCTCTTGGCCCGGACCACGTTAGTTTGCTCGTGAAGTTCAAACTCCGAAAATAATTCGTCTAACCTAAGCTTCGAAAGGTCCTTAGAGACCTTGTAGACATCGACCATGGATACCCACAAGGTAGTCCTAGGGAAAGCATTTAAAGCGTACCTTATAAGGTCCCGATTCTCTAGGGCCACCCGATCGAGTGAAGACCGTTGATGATATCTTGGATCCACGCATGTAGTTGGGTGGCGGTTTCGCGATCCTGCATCTTTAGATTGTATAATTTATTTAAAAGTAAATCTCTTTTACATACCTTAGCATTGGACGTCCCTTCGTGTAGATCAATCGATTTTTTCCAGAGGTCTTTGGCGCTAATGAATGGTCCGATGCGGTTGAGTTCCTCCTTGGACAAGCCGCATTGCAATATTTGGGTTGCTCTTGCATCGGCTTCGATTTGCCTCTTGGTTGCATTTGTCCACTTGTTGAAATCCAAGGGCTCTTCTTGATCATTGGTGGGTAGAGCAAAGCCGGTTTGGATTATTATCCAAGTATCGACTTGTGTTTTTAGAAAACACTCCATCCGACCTTTCCAATAACGAAAATCATTTCCGTTAAAGAACGGAGGTCGGGTGGTGCAATACCCCTCAATGTGAGCCATTAAGTCTCTTGCAAAACACGAATAAAAACCAAAGAGAATTCAAAGACTCGGTCTTGGATTAGTAGTGCGGGAAGTAATAGGAAATAAATAGAAATAAATAAGAAGAATAAGAAACTAACAAAAACTAAAAACTTACGACCTTCGATGTCCCTGAAAGGGTACTAAACGTTGGATTTTGGGGCTGGAAATAGCTTGTTACCAAGGTAAACCCTCGTAAGAAATGTAGATCTTTCAGAGAACTTCGATTTGGAAGGTAAATCGCTCTGTGAGTCTACTTGTGCGAAAAGTTATGACCGTTTTACCGTCAACTACTCCAAAATAGAATACTTACAAACACACAACCAAAAGAAGTGTACCAAGACTTCGTCTTGGATTAGTAGTGCGGGAGGAAAAAACCCTAAAAAAAACATGACTCGAAAAATATGAAAAGAAAACCAAAAAGTGGTATATTGGTGGTTTCACCAAATCTTAGTGCCCCCGCTCAGATACCAATTGTTGGATTGAGAAGCATCGCTAGAGGGGTGGGGGGGGGGTGAATAGCGAGCGTAAATCTTTTCGTTCGTTCTATACACGAGTAAGCGCAGCGGAAAATAAAGAGACACGTTGATTTTACTTGGTTCACAACCCAGCGGTTGCTACTCCAAGGCCCTATTGATCCTACAAAGCACTATAACGTCTCCTCCTCGTTGGAGGTAGGAGACAACGATCACAAAACCGAAAGTACGAGGATGAGGCAACAAGCCTACCTCACCTCGTTACGAATAAAAAATAAAGAATACAATATCAAAATATATTACTTGATGCTGCTGCCGATGAAGAAGATCAGAACTTGTCGTCGCGTCGGCGTTATGACGGTGTTGGAGCGTTGGCGTTGTAGGAGCACTTGAGAATAAACTTGATGATGATTGGAGTTGGAATCCTCCCCTCCTTTTATAGAGTTTGGCCTCTGAATGTGTCTCCTCAACTTTCGGAACAGATCACGAAGTTGTACAAATTTTATCGTGAAGTGGCCGCGTCAAACCTTATCCGTTTAGACCTAGCGCAAAAGCTGATTTGTCGCCATCAGTCGACTGATGAGCATCAGTCGACTGCCCAATGTCCAACAGTCGACTGCCAGCCTAGCCACTTCCCTGCAGTAAGAGGTTAGCTCAAAAATTGATAAATGCGACGGTTTCTAACCGTCCGATCTCGACCTAGACCTTCCACAGGAAGTCTTAGTCGGATGCCGCCTATGGTCGTCCCCGTACAGAGGACACGACCTTACCATCTCTCACTCACATGAGCTTACCTCGATACTTACTTTGTAGCTCTCGCTTCCTGCCTTCCACTCGATTCCTTTGGCTCCCTCTAAAGTCACTCGAGTGTCGTCCGACCATCGCGGCTTCCTCCGGGTGTCGCTAGCCTTCAACTCCAGCTTTAGCACTTTTCTGCACACTCGATTTAGCTCGTGAGATAACGATGTAAACTTAACTTTGTGTCTTTGCCATAATCAAAACACAGGTTCGATTATCTAGTGCCCCTGCATCAACAATTTCATGTTTGTCAAGCCTTGATCTCAAGGCTTGATTTTCCTTTTCTAATTGCCCAATTTTTGAATCTTGATTTAATCTTTGGGCATTATTCTTTCTAGGCATATGCCTAGTCCATTTGAGATTAAAACATAGGTGGTCTTCAATTTTTCTAATAGATTCCCTAGGTAAGGTTTTTCTAGGGATATTAGTCTCAAATTTCTCCTTATTATTAAAATAGACACTCTTAGATCCTAGACAAAAATATTTATTATTCTAGCATGCTTTTCATGATAAATTGCAAGAGAATTAAAATTTTCAGCATGATTTTTGACATTTAAATTAGAAGGAGCATTACTAAAATGTACCTTAGGGTTAGCCTTAGCTCCCCCTACATGTGATGCTCGCTTTTTAGCCTTTTTCTCCCGCTTTGGGCATTGACTCCGGTAATGACCCGGTAGTCGGCATTTGAAGCAAACCACTTGCTCCTTGCTTTTGATTATTGGGGGACCGACATCCTTGACCTTTAGTGCCGGTTGAGGCTTCTTGACCTTCTTTGGACACTTGCTCTTATAGTGCTCAAACTCCCTATACTCAAAACACATTATATGAATTTTATTTGAAATTGAGGTGTTTGAGTCACCTAGGGGGGTGGTGAGAGTCTCTTGAGCTTGCTCTTCCTCTCGACCGGATATAGATGGTTATTCTTGTTACTCCGGTCCTCAATCCTAGAGGTGGAGGCTTCTTCCACCGATCCGGAAGTTGACTCCTCTTCAACTTTCGAATCCTCACTTGCTTGTGAGGATGATGATTCATCTTCAACCTCCTCCTCTTCCAAGTCTTCTTGGACCGGTTCAGGATTTTCATGAAGCTTGGCCAAATCACTCCAAAGCTCTTTAGCATCCATGTAATTACCTAACATACACACAATGTTGTTAGGAATCAAATCAACCAAGAATTTTACTACCTTATTATTTTTCTCGAAGGCTTGGAGTTTCTCCTCGGTCCATCTCTTCTTTTTGAGGAAGCCTCCCTTTGGTTCTCTTGGATATTCAAATCCTTCCATTAAGATGGACCATTCCTCAAAATCCCTTATCATCAAAAAATCGTCAATCCTTGCCTTCCATTGGTTGAAGCCCTCTCGTCCATAGAAAGCATACGAGACCGGTGTATGGATGTCCCATCCAAGTTGTTCTTCAACTTCCATCTTTCCCTCTAGCAGTTTGCTCCCGGTGGTTAGTCCGTAGAAGAGCCCCAGGCTTTGATACCAATTTTTCAGGATTCGATGACCGCTAGAGGGGGGAGGGGGGTGAATAGCACTTTTCGATGCTTCGATGGAATGTGATCGCGTTCGACTCTACAATACTTATTAACGCAGTGGAATATATAATAACAAGAATAAATACAACACAAGAACAAGAGACACAATCACGCAAACATGATAATATAACGTGGTTTGGAACCGAACGATTCCTACTCTACGGATGGAGCTCAACGAGCTCTAGCGATGCAACCACACACCACTAATCAAGAATAACTCCTTCTCGGAACAATCCGTAGGTGGAGAAATCTCGTACAATGTATACAATAGTAATACAATAAAAATACAAGCAAATACAATGGAATGCAAGTAAAGAAAACTTTACAAAGAGCTTTGGATTGCTTGATCTTTGATTGCCTTGGACTAGCCTTGAAGACCCTGATTTGCAACAGCAAATCGTTCCAATTCACCAAAGAAAAAATCGTTGCCAAAATCCCTCTTCCGAGCTGCTTTTATAACCTGCAATCGGGCTGGATTTTCGCCTATCAGTCGACTGATGACTCTATTGCTGTGAGACAATAGTGCAATCCATGCTGGAAAAATTCAATGGATAGGACATCAGTCGATTGATCATGTCCATCAGTCGACTGATCAAGCCTTCACTCGACTGCTAACCCCGGCAGTCGAGTCTGACTCCATTCTGTGCCTAAAATATCGAGCACTAGTCAACTGATCACAAGATCAGTCGACTGATCAGTCTAGCAGTCAACTCCCCACCTCTAGCAGTCGACTGCTAGGGCACTCCCCGCAGTCAAACCCTAGTTGACTCACACCAATCGACTGCCACATGGTACCAGTCGACTGATACACCTCAAACATGAGGTTTTAACCCTAGTATGATTCCCCCATACTTGCTAGACCACCCTTAGCCTAGACCAAAGCCTTCTAGCCATCTTCGTCAGCCTCGCGCCTATTGGATCCCTCCAAGTCATCCATGACTTGTTCATCTATACGCTAGCCTTCAGGTGTTTCCATCGGCTATGTCTTACTAACGGTGTATACACTGCCAAGGCACATTGGACTTACGCTGCCAAGACTCCGCTTGGACTTTACGCCGCCAACCATTGGACTTATGCAGCCAAGACTCCCGCTTGGACTTTACGCCTCCAATATCAAACCCCTTGGACTTCTTAAATACCAAGAATAAACTTGGACTTTCCCTTGCCAACCCATGTTGGACTTTCCATGCCAAGACCCATGCTTGGACTTTACATGCCAAGTACTCAAGACTTGGACTTTCCATGACATGGTCAACCCTAGTCAACCATCAAAATCCCCCTCGAGTCAAACTCGAGTCTGGTCAATCATGACCTTGGTCAATTACATCAACAATCTACCCAAAATATTATCAGACATCAATGTGAAACATCAATGTCAAACCTTCATGTCAAACATCAAAACATCGCTCGAGTCAAACTCGAGTCCGATCAATCGTGACTTGGGTCGATTGCACCAACAATCTCTCCCTCTTTGATGTTTGACAAAACCACATACCTTTGAGTTAGAACACTAACTCAAATCTTCTTACCAATTATCTCAAATTGGTAATCCTATAAATTCTCCCAAACATTCTCCCCAAACATTCTACTAACATCAAAAATGTATCTCCAAGGAGGTCAATGTCTCCTGTTCCAATGAGATCTTATAATCTCCCCCTTGGTCCAAAAATACCTAGGATGCCTACAATCTTCCTAGTGATAAGTCCCATATCACTCAAGAGAGGCAATCCTACACAATCTCCCAATTTCCAAATTGGGTATCTTAAAATTCCCATTTCCCCCTTATGAGGAAAAATAGCATCCATCATCCCATGATAGATACCTCCCCCTAAAGGCTTGCTCCCCATTGACCATTGCACCAACAATGTTCTTGGGAAGTCCCTAAGCCAATAGGAACTCTAAACCATAAAAAATAAGGTCTAAAGTTCAACATTGAACTTTCCAACACCTTAAATTAGATACATCACTCTAACAACTCTCCTAATCCATATCCAATGGATTTTCACCCTTTATAATGCTTCCCAAAGTATATCCTAGGGTTAGGAGTGGTTAGGAAACTTTACCGTAGCTGAACACGGGCTAAACAACCTTGTTTTTCCCGAAATCAGCCTGGCAGTCGACTCTATCAGAGATCAGTCGACTGTCGTGCCAATCAGTCGACTGCCACCAAGGGCAGTCGACTGATAACTGAAATATCAGAATTTCAATTATCAGAAATGAAATTTGGGAAAGTGTAAGTAATTCTACGTATATTGAAAAATCATGAAAATTCATACATATATTACTTAAGACCAATACAATAGATGAAAAATGTTAGAAAAATATTTTACCCATAAAATATCGAAATTGATACAAAGTTCAAAAGTGAAGAAAAACTTCAATGTTTTTGCTCACTTTGTATCAACTTCATCAATGGTGATTGCTTTCAAAAGATAGACTTTATCAAGGTTTTCTAAAAGGATTTTAAAATGATTTTTAAAACCTATATTAGATCATATTCCTTGGGCTTAATGTACATGACTTGTACACTAGCTTTCCCAATGATCCACAATTAAGATAAGATGAGTTTTAGTTCATCTAGATGCAAAAGCTATGCACCTTGAACTTAACTCATATCCTAGCATCTCACATGTATCTAGGGTGTATAAATACACATACATGTCAATTTAGATGTGAGATGTGAGTTTTGTTTTCTTAATCTAAGTCCTCATGCATTTTCTAAAGCAACACTACTTGATTCCCTTATAAATGGGATTTCAAGTCATGCCATTGTCCTTAACTTAATTTTTATTAATGCATGAATGATTATGACATTAATGATGATATAAATAAATACATGCTCATAATCATGATATCATTCCATAAGATGGAATCTAAAAACACATGATATTAAACCTTAATCCTAACATGATCATGACATATTAAATGATTAAAAATAAATATGATGTCATGACATGTTATATGGCAAACAAGGCATGACAAATCTAAGGTATAGGTATAATAATACTATAACTTTTAATATTTGTCATATACCCAAGTGTGCCAAAAATCCAAAATGACACACCAATACCTCTAAACTTAAATTGTGCCAATTTGATTGATTTTTCATAATCCCAACAATGTATTGGCAAATCCTAAAATCTTTTAGGATCATAATTCAAATCTATTTCCAAGGTATTTATAACCTTGAAAATTACCTAAAGTACCACCTTTACCATGGTTATGTTAACTACCCATCCATTTAAAGTTGGCACACCTAAATCCATTTAGAGTGAATCGATCACGCTCTTAGGAACCCAAAACCTATTTGAGCTCCTAGGGTTTACTAGGTATTCCTTAGGGATGACCTCCCTAGATACATTCTTAATGACCCTTCTAGGCTTGTTAGCCTTGGTCATTGTGGTCTTGCCTAGGTTAACCTTAGGGATTACCTCCCTAGTAACCTTCTTAGTGGTCTTCCTAGGTTTCATGGAAACCTTGGCCACTAAGCACCCACCTTGGTCAACCTTAGGGATGACTTCCCTATTGACCTTGGTCTTCTTAGACCTAGGTTTAGTTCCATAATCAAATGGAACATTATGATAAGTCACCTTAGGCTTAGGTTTGTGACCCAAACCTTTCTTGCCCTTGGTTGACTCTTGTCTCCTATGCCCTAGGTTTTGACTTTGACTTCTAGACCCTAGAGTTTGACCATTTGACCTTTGCATTTGATTTGTCATTTTTGCAAGGGTCTTTTCAAGTTTGTCAAGCCTTGATCTCAAGGCTTGATTTTCCTTTTCTAATTGCCCAATTTTTGAATCTTGATTTAATCTTTGGGCATTGTTCTTTTTAGGCATATGCCTAGTCCATTTGGGATTAAAACCTAGGTGGTCTTCAATTTTTCTAATAGATTCCCTAGGTAAGGTTTTTCTAGGGACATTAGTCCCAAATTTCTCCTTATTACTAAAATGGACATTCTTAGATCCTAGACAAAAATATTTGTTATTCCTAGCATGCTTTTATGATAAATTGCAAGAGAATTAAAATTCCCAGTGTGCTTTTTGACATTTAAATTAGAAGGAGCATTACTAAAATGTACCTTAGGGTTAGCCTTAGCTCCCCCTACAAGTGATGCTCCCTTTTTAGCCTTTTTCTCCCCCTTTGGGCATTGACTCCGGTAATTACCCGGTAGTCAGCATTTGAAGCAAACCACTTGCTCCTTGCTTTTGATTGTTGGGGGACCGGCATCCTTGACCTTTAGTGCCGGTTGAGGCTTCTTGACCTTCTTTGGGCACTTGCTCTTATAGTGCCCAAACTCCCTACACTCAAAACACATTATATGAATTTTATTTGAAATTGAGGTGTTTGAGTCACCTAGGGTGGTGGTTAGGGTCTCTTGAGCTTACTCTTCCTCTCGATCGGATGTTGATGGTTCTTCTTATTGCTCTGGGGTTGAGGATGCCCTAATCTCCTCCCCCTCAATCCTAGAGGTGGAGGCTTCTTCCACCGATTCGGAAGTTGACTCCTCTTCAACTTTCGAATCCTCACTTGCTTGTGAGGATGAGGATTCATCTTTGGCCTCCACCTCTTCCAAGTCTTCTTGAACCGGATCAGGATTTTCATGAAGCTTGGCCAAATCGCTCCAAAGCTCTTTGGCATCCATGTAATTACCTAACATACACACAATGTTGTTAGGAATCAAATCAACCAAGAATTTTATTACCTTATCATTTTTCTCGAAGGCTTGGAGTTTCTCCTCGATCCATCTCTTCTTTTTGAGGAAGCCTCCCTTTGGTCCTCTTGGATATTCAAATCCTTCCATTAAGATGGACCATTCCTCAAAATCCCTCATCATAAAAAAATCTTCAATTCTTGCCTTCCATTGGTTGAATCCCTCTCGTCCATAGAAAGTATACAGGACCAGTGTATGGATGTCCCATCCAAGTTGTTCTTCAACTTCCATCTTTCCCTCTAGCGGTTTTCTCCCGGTGGTTAGTCCGTGGAAGAGCCCCGGGCTCTGATACTAATTGTTGAGGATTCGATGACCGCTAGAGGGGGGGGGATGAATAGCGCTTTTCGATGCTTCGATAGAATTTGATCGCGTTCGTCTCTACAATATTTGTTAACGCAGTGGAATATATAATAACAAGAATAAATACAACACAAGAACAAGAGACACAATCGAGCTCAAAGAGCTCTAGCGATGCAACCACACACCACTATTGGATCGAGAAGCGTCGCTAGAGGGGGGGGGTGAATAGCGATCGTAAATCTTTTCGACGTTTCGTTCGAGTAGACAATTAAACGAGTAAGAGCAGCGGAAAATAAAGGAACACGTTTATTTTTACTTGGTTCACAACCCAGCGGTTGCTACTCCAAGGCCCTATCGGTCCTAGACCGCGTACGGAGGGCAAAGCACTATAACGTCTCCTCCTCGTTGGAGGTAGGAGACAACGATCACAAAAACCGAATGTACGAGGATGAGGCAACAAGCCTACCTCAACTCATTATGATTAAAATAAAGAATACAATAAAAATAATTACTTGCTACTGTTGCTGACGAAGGAGATTTGAACTTGTCGTCGCATCGGCGTTATGACGGCGTTGGAGCATTGGCATTGTAGGAGCACTTGATGAATAAACTTTATGTCCTTTGGAGATGGAATTCTCCCCTCCTTTTATAGATTTTGGCCTCTGAATATGTCTCCCTTTTTTTTTGGAACAGATCACGAAGTTGTCCAAATTTTATCGCGAAGTGGCCGTGTCAAACGTTATCCATTTTGACCTAGCGCAAAGGCTGATTCGTCGCCATCAGTCGACTGATGACTCCCATCAGTCGACTGATGACCATCAGTCGACTGCTCCATGTCCAGCAGTCGACTGCCAGCCTGGCCACTTCCCTACAGTTAGATGTTAGCTCGGAAAATGATAAATACGACGGTTTCTAACCGTCCGATCTCGACCTAGACCTTCCACAAGAAGTCTTAGTCGGATCACCGCCTACGGTCGTCCCCATACAGAGGACACAACCTTACCATCTCTCACTCACACGAGTTTACCTTGATTCTTACTGTGTCACTTTCGCTTCTGGCCTTCCACTCGATTCCTTCGGCTCCCTCCGAAGTCACTCGAGTGTCGCCCGACCACCGTGGCTTCCTTCGGGTGTCGCTAGCCTTCAGCTCTAGCTTTAGTACTTTTCTGCACACTCGATTTAGCTCGTGAGATAACGATGTAAACTTAACTTTGTGTCTTTGCCATAATCTAAATACAGGTTCGATTATCTAGTGCCCCTGCACCAACACTAATCAAGAATAACTCCTTCTCGGAACAATCCGGAGGTGGAGAAACCTCGTACAATGTATACAACAGTAATACAATAAAAATACAAGCAAATACAATGGAATGCAAGTAAAGAAAACTTTACAAAGAGCTTTGGATTGCTTGATCTTTGATTGCCTTGGACTAGCCTTGAAGATGTTGGGATGTATACTGAAAGCCTAGCTCTTTTTGTATGAACATTTTTATTTTGAAATAAGAATCACATGATCATTGTTTGCACTTTATATATTTATTATATGTGTGCATATTGTATAATATTTTACATTGTAGATAACATGGTGCTTGGTGTGGCACAGAAGATCATGTTATCAGTCCCTTGTAGAATATAAGTAGAGGCTCACAACCAAGATGGTTTTGGACAAACCATTGGCATGGTTGTAGTGTAGCTTGGTATTGTTTTGTCTTGAACATAGAGTTACACTAGTACACTTAGGTGTATTGAGAAGGACCGACATAGAGGTGATTCAATTTATTGTTGACTACATAATTGAATCGGACCTCGGATATTATGTTGTACATGCTCTTAATCCCGATATAATAACGGGCACATGTACTTAGTATTTATTTCTTTGATTTACCAAAGGGTGAGATTTAGATGGATTAAATCAATATGCCCGGTAAGTTGGGAAATGATATTATTTACATGGTGTGCCGTTGATTATATGAGAAAACCGTGTCCTATATATTAGGTTGATGATGTCCCCTTGAGGAGCTCATAAGGTTCATCATGTAAACCCAGCTGGTTGACTTAGTCAACATGATGATAAGGTTGAGTGGTACTACTCGAGGAGTTAGATGTTAATTGATTGATGGTCAGTAAATCAATTAATTAACGGACATTTGATATCTTAAACACGGGGAGATGGATGTACAAATAATATGTGGAGACCATATTAATTTATGGGGGTTGGTGAGGTAATTCAATGATGATCCTCTAGTGGAATGGAACATCATTGATGGATCAAGTTTGTGTGGTTCCGATCCATCGGGTGGCCAAGATCCAACTCCTCCTCATGGTCCCTATCGTAGCCTAATATAATCCTCATGAAGCCTAGATCCAAGGATGGAAAACAAAACTCTAGAACCGACGGTTGAGATTAAATCTCTAGATTCGACGGTGGAGATTAAATCTCTAGAACCGATGGTTGAGATTAAATCCCTAGAACCGACGATTAAGATTAAATCTCTAGAACCGATGGTTGGGATGAAACCCTAGATTCGACGGTTGGGATAAATCCCTATATCCGACGGTTGGGATGAAACCCTAGATCCGACGGTTGGGATGAAACCCTAGATCCGACGGTTGGGATAAATCCCTAGATCCAACGGTTGGGATGAAACCCTAGATCTGATGGTTGGGTTGAAACCCTAGATCCGACGGTTGGGATGAAATCCTAGAACCAACGGTTGAGATTAAATCAAGGCTTAAGCCTAACTCTATAAAAGGGAGACTTAAGTGGGCGGCAAGAGATGGATGATCTTTGAGAGATTAGGGTTTTGACTACCTAAGTTTGGGCGGCAAGAAACCCTAAGGGAGTTCTTGGTTGGGCGGCTAGGGTTTGGACTTAGGAGTAGGCGGCAACAAGAGGAGAAGATCCCTTCTTCTTCCTAAGGTATTGCCGGCGCCTACCCCTCTTCCTCCTTTCAACCTTGGCCGGCGCTCTTCCCTTCTTCCTCTTCTCCTTGGCCGGTGGAAACAAGGGCTAGGGTTTATCCTTGGAGCTCTTGACCGGCGCCCTCTTCTTTTCTCCTTGGTGGCCGGCGGCAACTTTGTTTCAAGGTTGGCCGGCGCTCAAGAAGCTACTCCTTGGCCGGCGGTTATATCAAGCTCCTTGGCTTGGTGGCCGGTTCTAGATAGGATAAGGAGTTTGCTTGGTTCTTCTTTTTGTTCAGAGCATGCAAGGAAGGGAAGAACGTGATCTAGGAGGCTTCAACTCGTGGAGGATCTTCGCCCACATGACGTCCACGAGGAGGATAGGACATACGATAGAAGATCGAGAGGTATAAAAGTTTTGCAACTTTTATTATTGATCTTTGCATGTTCTTATCTTTATGTTAGTATGTGTTGATTATACTAGTATGCATTTGTATGTATTTGTATAATCATGAACCCCGAAGATAAACGCAAAAACTGGCGATCCGTCCATCGTCTCTTCCGCGGCTAACCAACTAGAAGAGTTGTGTTGCTTGAACAACTAGTTTGTTCAAGCGATCGCTCAAGTTGTTAGCACGACGATGAATTGGTTGTGCTTAGGAAACTCATCCCATCCGGATTAGTTTTCATTAGTGAAAATTTTAATCCGGGGACATGGGAGCCAATGAGCCTCCGAAGCAATTCCTACAAGTGGTATCAGAGCCACGATTTCCGGTTTTGTGTGTTTTGGATTCGGTTACTTTCATGCACATATCATATATTGAGTATACCGGATAATAGTAGGATGTGCGTAGACTAACTTTTTGGTTGCAGGCATAAGATCTGACTATTATGGCTATATGTGTGTATGTGATTGGTTGTGTGTGATTGTATATTATTTGAATCCTCGGGGGTGACGAGGCTAAATTAGTATTTAATTTTTGTAATTAAATACGGCATTGTTTAGCCACTCATTTTAGTTTACTTTCGATCTAGATTATTTGTACACTCCTTCGTGGAGTATAGGATCGATGGATGTAAATTAAAATAGTTTATCTCGGCTCGGATCTCTTTGGTGACTTGCGCACGGGAAAAGATGGAGCGGACGAGGTGGCGACATGACGGGACGCATATTGGAGAACAATGCCATAATAGTTGGAAAAATTCTGATTTTTTCCATATTTGTTGCTGATTTGTTTTATATGCATGTTGTGCGTGCTTGAAAATTCCTCACTGTCAATTTACTAAGTGGGAGAGGGCCATTTTAATTAATTCCCGCGGCCTCCATTACAATTTGATGTGTGATGCAACAAACTTGCGTGTTGGCTCTGAGTGCCTTCCTCCCCAACGAATGGGTTTGTATGCGGATCACTAGGTCAAATAATGGTTATAGGAAATTATGTAGAAGCGTGTGTACTTCCCCATCGGTAAGGCACATAATCCGAAATAATTCCCTTAGTATCGTGTAATGGTGCACACTTAGATGCAAATTAAAAGTATCCTCCCCATCGGAGTCACTGCTTTTATTTATAGGGCCAAAGAGGAACCAACTATTAATTTTATTTGTCAAAAAGTAAGGTTGACAAGATAATAAAATTAATGGGTAAAACCTCCTCTTGCAAATGTAGAATTTGTATACGTCCACACTAACATGGCATGCGATATTCTCGGTGTTTTGAGGTGTTGGTTGATTTCGGAATTTTATTGTTTGAGGAATCAATGATATTTGAAATCTAATATTTTGATCATTGTGATTCTTAGGATTTTCAAATGGCTTTCAATCCACTTACTATGGTACTAAAGGAAACAAACTTACTATCCCCAAACAATATTGATTGGAAAAGAAACCCGATAGTCTTCTCTGCTAAGGAGTACATGCATTCACTCTTCAAAGAGTGTCCTCAGGCCATCGTTACTCAAAAGGTTTCTACTTCTAAGCCGAAAGGCAAGAAGAAGAAGAAACAAGGTGAAGCAAAGATGGTGGGAGGATCTCAGGGAGGAGTGAAGAAGCCGAAAGGCAAGTACTTCACTAACAAGCAGAATGGACATTGGAAGAAGGACTGTCCCAGTCCAAAATAGAACAAAGGTATATCCTTTGGTCTAGTCGTTGAAACATGTTTAGCGGTGTTATCTACCAGTACCTGGTGTGTAGATACAGGAGCCACTGATCATGTCTGCAATACTTTACAGGGGTTCCAGGAAACCCGACGACTAGCTGAAGGAGAGATTACCGTTTACATGGGCAATGCTACAAAGGTGACGGCTATTGCAGTGGGAGATATTCATTTATCGTTTGATAGAAATAAAGTTTTGGTTTTGAGAAATTGTCTTTATGTACCTACATTTAGAAAGAATTTGATTTCGGTTTCTAAATTGTTTATGGATGGATATTCTGCTTTTAATGATGAGTTGTTATAAAAGAAATAGAGAGATTATCTGCTCTGTACATTGGTTGGCAATTTGTATACTCTTGAACCAAAAGCTCCCACGATGCATATAGAAGTGAATAACTCATCTTCTAAGTCCAATAAGAGAAAAGAACCTTCGAAAATGAACCAGACATATCTTTGGCACCTAAGACTTGGTCATATTAACCTGAGTAGAATTCAAAGGTTGATAGCTGATGGACCTTTGGGTTCATTAGTGGTGGAGGATCTCCCAACCTGCGAATCTTGCTTGGAAGGTAAAATGATCAAGAGGCCTTTCAAGGCCAAGGGGTATAGAGCCAAAGATGTGTTAGAATTGGTTCATTCTGATCTGTGCGGTCCTATGTCTATCCAGGCTAGAGGTGGCTTTGAATACTTCGTCTCTTTTATAGACGATTATTCAAGGTATGGATACATTTACTTGATGCGCCGCAAGTCTGAATGCTTTGAGAGGTTCAAAGAATTCAAGGCTGATGTGGAGAACCATCAAGGTAAAAGTATCAAGACACTACGATCTGATCGTGGTGGCGAGTACCTCTTGGGAGAGTTTAGGAGTTACTTATCAGAGGATGGGATTAAATCCCAATTGTCTGCACCTGGCACACCCCAGCAGAATGGTGTGGCGGAGCGAAGGAATAGGACTCTTATGGAGATGGTTAGATCGATGATGAGTTATTCTGGGTTGCCAGATTCGTTCTGGGGGTATGCGCTGGATACGACAGTGTATATTCTGAACTTGGTTCCATCTAAATCAGTGCCTTCTAACCCCATAGAATTGTGGACTGGGCGAAAGCCTAGTCTGGGACATATTCGGATATGGGGGAGTCCAGCACATGTGTTGAAGGCCGATGCTGGTAAGTTGGAACCTCGTACAGAAGTGTGCATGTTTGTTGGCTACCCTAAGGGAACGAAGAGTGGTTTGTTCTATAGTCCTAGAAATAAGAAGGTGATCGTAAGTACGAATGCCAGATTTCTAGAGGAGGACTATGTGATGAACCACAAGCCCATGAGTAGGATTGTTCTTGAGGAGTTGACAGGGGAAGTCCCGACTTCAGTACCACCGGTACAAGAGGAGATACCACAAGTCACTGCACCGCGTGTCGCAGAGCATACACAGGAGGCACCTCGTCGTAGTGGGAGGGTTGTTAGACAACCCGAGAGATTCATGTTCTTGGGAGAGTTTTCGGACTTAGTCCCTGGTGAACATGAACCTGATCCCTGGACATATGACGAGGCACTCCAAGATAAAGATGCGGTATCTTGGCAAAGAGCGATGAATTTTGAGATAGAATCTATGGATTCTAATCAGGTCTGGGAGCTAGTAGAGCCACCCGATGGTGTAAAAGCCATTGGATGCAAGTGGATCTATAAGAGAAAGAGAGGGGTAGATGGGAAGGTTGAGACCTTCAAAGCTAGGCATGTTGCGAAAGGGTATACTCAGAAAGAGGGTATCGATTATGAGGAGACCTTTTCACCGGTAGCCATGCTTAAGTCTATCCGAATTCTCTTATCTATTGCTGCTCATGAGGATTATGAGGTTTGGCAGATGGATGTCAAGACAGCTTTCCTTAACGGAAGTCTTGAGGAAAACATCTATATGAAGCAACCAGAGGGATTCATTGCAAAGGGCAAAGAGCATCTTGTGTGTAAGCTTAATCGGTCCATTTATGGATTGAAGCAAGCTTCTAGATCTTGGAACATCCACTTTGATGAGGTAATCCAGTCATATGGATTCATTCAAAGTCCGGATGAGCCTTGTGTATACAAGAGATGTGATGGAAACGTAGTGGTATTTCTTGTACTATACGTAGATAACATTTTTTTAGTTGGCAACAATATCAGAGTGTTATCAGACGTAAGGGTATGGTTGTCCAAACAGTTTGATATGAAGGACTTGGGAGAGGTGGGACACATCCTTGGGATCAAGGTAATAAGGGATCGCAAGAAAAGAATGTTGTGCTTATCTCAAGCTTCATACATTGACACTATCCTTGCTCATTTTAGCATGCAGAACTCCAAGAAAGGTTTTTTACCTTTTAGGCATGGAGTACCTTTATCTAAAGAGATGTGTCCCAAAACATCAAAGGAGATAGAGGAGATGAAGGCAGTTCCTTATGCTTCGACAGTAGGAAGCCTCATGTATGCTATGCTATGTACGAGACCAGATATCTGCTTTGCCATGGGCATGGTTAGCAGATATCAGAGTAATCCTGGACAGGGACATTGAACTGCGGTAAAGCATATATTGAAGTACCTGAGAAGGACTACGGATTATATGATGGTTTACCGGGCAGATCAATTAGTCCCTGTGGGTTACACGGATTCTGATTTCCAATCAGATAGAGACAAGAGTAAGTCTACCTCGGGGTTTGTGTTTACTTTTGGAGGTGGAGCCATAGTATGGAGGAGTGTCAAGCAGAAATGCGTGGCGGACTCTACCATGGAAGCTGAGTATGTGGCAGCCTCTGAGGCAGCCAAGGAAGCAGTATGGCTCAGGAACTTCTTGATGGACTTGGATGTGATTCCTGGTTTGCCCAGAACTATCACAATTTATTGTGATAACAGTGGTGCAGTTGCAAACTCGAAGGAACCACGAGCCTATAAGGCGAGTAAACACATAGAGCGTAAGTACCACCTGATACGAGAGATCGTAAAGCGAGGAGAAGTTGCTGTCGACAAGATTGCATCAGAGGATAACCTGGTGGATCCATTCACGAAGGTCCTTCCAGCGAAAGCGTTTGATAGGCATGTGGAGGACATGGGGATCAGATGTATGGCAGTGTGATGACAGCATAGTCTTTTAGTATAAGTGGGAGATTGTTGGGATGTATACTGAAAGCCTAGCTCTTTTTGTATGAACATTTTTATTTTGAAATAAGAATCACATGATCATTGTTTGCACTTTATATATTTATTATATGTGTGCATATTGTCTAATATTTTACATTGTAGATAACATGGTGCTTGGTGTGACACAGAAGATCATGTTATCAGTCCCTTGTAGAATATAAGTAGAGGCTCACAACCAAGATGGTTTTGGACAAACCATTGGCATGGTTGTAGTGTAGCTTGGTATTGTTTTGTCTTGAACATAGAGTTACACTAGTACACTTAGGTGTATTGAGCAGGACCGACATAGAGGTGATTCAATTTATTGCTGACTACATAATTGAATCGGACCTCGGATATTATGTTGTACATGCTCTTAATGCCGATATAATAACGGGCACATGTACTTAGTATTTATTTCTTTGATTTACCAAAGGGTGAGATTTAGATGGATTAAATCAATATGCCCGGTAAGTTAGGAAATGATATTATTTACATGATGATAAGGTTGAGTGGTACTACTCGAGGAGTTAGATGTTAATTGATTGATGGTCAGTAAATCAATTAATTAACGGACATTCGATATCTTAAACACGGGGAGATGGATGTACAAATAATATGTGGAGACCATATTAATTTATGGGGGTTGGTGAGGTAATTCAATGATGATCCTCTAGTGGAATGGAACATCATTGATGGATCAAGTTTGTGTGGTTCCGATCCATCGGGTGGCCAAGATCCAACTCCTCCTCATGGTCCCTATCGTAGCCTAATATAATCCTCATGAAGCCTAGATCCAAGGATGGAAAACAAAACTCTAGAACCGACGGTTGAGATTAAATCTCTAGATCCGACGGTGGAGATTAAATCTCTAGAACCGACGGTTGAGATTAAATCCCTAGAACCGACGGTTAAGATTAAATCTCTAGAACCGACGGTTGGGATGAAACCCTAGATCCGACGGTTGGGATAAATCCCTAGATCCGACGGTTGGGATGAAACCCTAGATCCGACGGTTGGGATAAAACCCTAGATCCGACGGTTGGGATGAAACCCTAGATCCGACAGTTGGGATGAATCCCTAGATCCGACGGTTGGGATGAAACCTTAGATCCGACGGTTGGGATGAAACCCTAGATCCGACGGTTGGGATGAAACCCTAGATCCGACGGTTGGGATGAAATCCTAGAATCAACGGCTGAGATTAAATCAAGGCTTAAGCCTAACTCTATAAAAGGGAGACTTAAGTGGGCGGCAAGAGATGGATGATCTTTGAGAGATTAGGGTTTTGTCTACCTAAGTTTGGGCGGCAAGAAACCCTAAGGGAGTTCTTGGTTGGGCGGCTAGGGTTTGGACTTAGGAGTAGGCGGCAACAAGAGGAGAAGATCTCTTCTTCTTCCTAAGGTATTGCCGGCGCCTACCCCTCTTCCTCCTTTCAACCTTGGTCGGCGCTCTTCCCTTCTTCCTCTTCTCCTTGTCCGGTGGAAACAAGGGCTAGGGTTTATCCTTGGAGCTCTTGACCGGCGCCCTCTTCTTTTCTCCTTGGTGGCCGACGGCAACTTTGTTTCAAGGTTGGCCGACGCTCAAGAAGCTACTCCTTGGCCGACGGTTATATCAAGCTCCTTGGCTTGGTGGCCGGTTCTAGATAGGATAAGGAGTTTGCTTGGTTCTTCTTTTTGTTCGGAGCGAGCAAGGAAGGGAAGAACGTGATCTAGGAGGCTTCAACTCGTGGAGGATCTTCGCCCACACGACATCCACGAGGAGGATAGGACATACGATAGAAGATCGAGAGGTATAAAAGTTTTGCAACTTTTATTATTGATCTTTGCATGTTCTTATCTTTATGTTAGTATGTGTTGATTATACTAGTATGCATTTCTATAATCATGGACCCCGAAGATAAATGCAAAAACCGGCGATCCGTCCGTCGTCTCTTCCGCGGCTAACCAACTAGAAGAGTTGTGTTGCTTGAACAACTAGTTTGTTCAAGCGATCGCTCAAGTTGTTAGCACGACGATGAATTGGTTATGCTTAGGAAACTCATCCCATCCGGATTAGTTTTCATTAGTGAAAATTTTAATCCGGGGACATGGGAGCCAATGAGCCTCCATAGAAATTCCTACAGAAGACCCTGATTTGCAACAGCAAATCGCTCCAATTCACCCAAGAAAAAATCGCTGCTAAAATCCCTCTTCCGAGTTGCTTTTATAACCTGCAATCGGGCTGGATTTTCGCCTATCAGTCGACTTCTTGGGACCATCAGTCGACTGATGACACTGTTGCTGTGAGACAATGCTGCAATCCACACTGAAAAAATCCAACATATAGGACATCAGTCGATTGATCATGTCCATCTGTCGACTGATCGAGCCTTCACTCGATTGCTAACCCCAGCATTCGAGTCTGACTCCATTCTATGCCCGAAATACTGAGCACCAGTCAACTTATCACAAGATCACTCAACTGATCGGTCCAGAGTGACCGCCCACCGCAATGATCGCTAGGGCACTCTCACCAAACCCTAGTTGATTCACACCACCGATCGCCACATGGTACCGGGCCGATCGATACACCTCAAACATGAGGTTTTAACCCAAGTATGGTTCCCTCATACTTGCTAGACCACACTTAGCTTAGACCTAAGCCTTCTAGCCACCTCCGTCAGCCTCGCGCCTATCCGATCCCTCCAAGTCATCCATGACTTGTTCATCCATATGCTAGCCTTCAGGTGCTTCCATCGGCTATGTCATGCTAACGGTGTATACATCGCCAAGGCACATTGGACTTACGCTGCCAAGACTCCGCTTGGACTTTATGTCGCCAACCATTGGACTTATGCAGCCAAGACTCCCGCTTGGACTTTACGTCGCCAATATCAAACCCCTTGGACTTCTTAAATGCCAAAACTCAAGCTTGGACTTTCCCTTGCCTACCCATGTTGGAGTTTCCATACCAAGACCCATGCTTGGACTTTACATGCCAAGTACTCAGGACTTGGACTTTCCATGACATGGTCAACCCTAGTCAACTATCAAAATCCCCCTCGAGTCAAACTCGTGTCTGGTCAATCATGACCCTAGTCGATTGCACCAACAATCTCCCCAAAACATTATCAGACATCAATGTCAAACCTTCATGTCAAACATTAAAACATCGCTCAAGTCAAACTCGAGTCCGGTCAATCGTGACCTAGGCCGATTGCACCAACACTAACTTTAGTTCTATAATCGAATGGAACATTATGATAGGTCTCCTTGGGCTTAGGTTTGTGGCCCAAACCTTTCTTGCGCTTGGTTGGACCTTGCTTTCTAAAACCTAGGTTTTGACTCTTAGACCTAAATTTTTGATCCTTTGACCCTTGTATTTGATTTTACATTTTTGCATGGGTCTTTTCTAGTTTCTCAAGCCTTGACCTCAAGACTTGATTTTCTAATTCTAATCTTCCCAATTTTGAATTTTCATATGTCTTTTGGGAATTGTTTTTCCTAGGCATATATCTAGTCCATTTAGGGTTAAAACCTAGGTGATCCTCTATCTTCCTATGGTCTCCCTTGAAAGGATAGGCCTAGAATTGTTTGATCTAGGTTTGTCCTTAGGTAAAATTGTTTTAGGGACATTAGTCCCAAATTTCTCCTTATTCTTAAGGTTGGCATTTTTATCTCCTAAGCAATAAAACCTATTTTTACTAGCATGCTTTTCATGAGTAATTGCAAGTGAATTAAAAACATGCTTTTTGATCCTAGAACTAGAAGGTGCATTAAAGTATACCTTAGGGTTTGCCTTAGAGGCTTTCCCTACATGTGATGCCCCTTCTTGGGTCTTTTTCTTCCCCTTTGGGCATTGCCTCCTATAATACTCCTTTTGTTGACACTTGAAGTA
Source organism: Wurfbainia villosa (assembly GCA_025175895.1). Lineage (NCBI taxonomy): Eukaryota > Viridiplantae > Streptophyta > Magnoliopsida > Zingiberales > Zingiberaceae > Wurfbainia > Wurfbainia villosa. The sequence goes on from CM045987.1 coordinate 99,672,374, forward strand.
AATCACGTGCTCCTTGCTTTTAATTGTGGGGACACCGACATTCTTGCCCTTTGGAGCTGGTTGAGCCTTCTTGACCTTTTTAGGACACTTGCTCTTGTAGTGTCCATATTCCTTACACTCAAAACACATTATATGAATTTTATTTTGAAATGATGTGCTTGAGTTACCTAGGGTGATGGTCAGTGCTGAAGTTGGTTCTTCTTCATCTCTCTCGGATGTTGAGGCTACCTCTTGTTCCGGCATGGAAGGTGATCTAACTTCCTCCCCCTCAATCCTAGAGGTGGAGACTTCTTCTATTTCTACCTCTTCCACCGATTCTGATCCAGATGTTGATTCCCTATCAACCTCTGAATCCTCACTTTCTTGTGAGGATGATGAACCTACTTCTTTGGATTCCTCCTCCTCTTGAGCCGGTGATGGGTCTTCATGGAATCTTGCCACTTGGCTCCATAGCTCCTTGGCATCCATATAGTCCCCTAAACTAGACACAATATTGTTAGGTATTAAATCAATCAAGAATTTCATTACCTTCTTATTTTTCTCAAACCCTTGGAGTTGTTCCTCGGTCCATCTCTTCATCTTGAGGAAACCTCTCTTTAGTCCTTTAGGATAGTTAAATCCCTCCATCAAAATGGACCATTCTTTAAAGTCTCTCATCATGATGAAGTCTTCAATTATTCCCTTCCATGAATTAAAGCATTCTCGTCCATAAAGCGCATACGGAATTGGGGTGTTGATGTCCCATCCCAATTTGTCTTCAAATTCCATCTTTCCCTCTAGCACTTTTGCTCCCGGGTGTTAGTCCGTAGAAGAACTCCAAGCTCTGATACCACTTGTTAGGACCTGTGCGGCCACTAGAGGGGGGGGGGGGTGAATAGCGTTTTGTTGCTTCACGGAATTTGATCATTCTCGCATGCTTGATTGTCTACAATGTTTGTTAACACAGTGGAAATAATAGAAATACAAAACAAACACAAAGACAATGCACAAGACAAACGATATAACGTGATTCGAAACCGTATGGTTCCTGCTCCACAGATTGAGCTCAAATGAGCTCTAGCGATGCAACCAACACCACTAAAACAATAATACTCCTTCTCAACAACAAGTCGGAGGTGGAGAAACCTCGTACAATGAATTACAACAGTAATAAAAACAAATACAAGCGAATACAAGTAAACTACACAAATACAAGTAAATAAACACTTTTCAATTGTGAACTTGGATGCTTGTTTTGTGATTGCTTGAACTTCACTTGAAGACCTTGATTTGTACCAGCAAATCGCTTCAAATCGTCCAAGAAATCGATGACGAAAACATCCTCCATGAGCTCCCTTTAAAGCTTCTCCTTGGGCTTCATTCCACCTAGCAGTCGACTTATCGGGACCATCAGTCGACTGCTCTTATAGCCGTTGTCTCACAATGACATGAGCCACGTTGGATAAGTTCCAACAGATAGACCATCAGTCGATTGATCATGTCAATCAATCGACTGGTCGAGTCATAACTCAACTGTCAAACCCTAACAGTCGACTCGGGAACCCTAATATTCGACCCGACCAACAGTCGACCCGACCAACAATCGACTGATCTCTAGATCAGTTGACTGCTCAGGCCAGCAGTCGACTTGCCAATGCTGGCAGTTGACTGCTAGGTCAATTCCAACAGTCGAACTCTAGTCTACTCCTATCAGTTGACTGACCATAATATCAATCGAATGATAACCTCATCCATGAGGGTTTAACCCCAAGTATAGTGTCCTCATACTTGCTAGACCACCCTTAGCCTAGACCTAAGCCTTCTAGCCACCTCCATCAGCCTCGCGCCTATTGGATCTCTCCAAGTCATCCATGACTTGTTCATCCATACGCTAGCCTTCAGGTGCTTCCATCAGCTATTGTCATGCTAATGTGGTCTACATCGCCAAGGCACATTGGACTAACACTGCCAAGACTCCCGCTTGGACTTTATGCCGCCAACCATTGGACTTATGCTGCAAAGACTCCACCCTTAGACTTTACGCCACCAATATTTCCCTTGGACTTCTCAATTGTTAAGTACTCTGACTAGGACTTTCCCTTGCCAACCCATGTTGGACTTTCCATGCTAAGACCCATGCTTGGACTTTCCTTTGCCAAGACCCATGCTTGGACTTTCCTTGCCAACCCATGTTGGACTTTCCATGCCAAGACTCAAGCTTGGACTTTTCATTCCAAGTACACAAGACTTGGACTTTTCCCATGACAATTGTCAAACCATCGTCAAGCATCAATATCATAACCTGGGTCGATTGCACCAACAATCTCCACAACACTTGTTAGACATCAATGTCAAACATCAAAACACTACTCGAGTCTAACTCGAGTCTGGTCAATCGTGACCTGAGATGATTGCACCAACAACTTGGACTTTCCATGCCAAGTACTCAAGACTTGGACTTTACCATTGCCAAGACCCATGCTTGGACTTTCCATGCCAAGTGTCCTACTTGGACTTCTCCATCATATGGTCAACCCTATGTCAACCATATAGTTAGCCCATTATCAAACAATGGTCAACTCATCATCAAACATCAAAATACTACTCGAGTCAAACTCGAGTGTGGTCAATCATGACCTGGGTCGATTGCATCAACAATCTCCCCCTTTTTGATGTTTGACAAAAACTTTGAGTTAGGGAACCTAACTCAACCTATCAATTCTCCCCCTTTCTGACATACATCAAAAAGGCTCTCCCCAAAGGTATCAATATCTCATCCCAATGAGATCTTATAATCTTTCCCCCTTAGTCCAAAAACATCTAGGATGCCTTCACTCTTCCTAGTGATAAGTCCCATATCACTAAAGAGAGGCAATCCTTCAAACTTAACTTTCTCCCACTTCTCCCCCTCAAGAGGAAGAACACATCCATCATCCCATGATAGATAACCTCCCCCTAAAGGATTGCTCCCCCTTAACCATTGCACCAACAATGTCCTTGGAGAGTCCCTAAGCCTATAGGAACACTAAACCATCAAAATTAAGGGCAAAAGTTCAAACTTGAACTTTGATGCACCTTAACATTTTGATACACACCTTAAACAATTCTCCTAATCCATATCCAATGGATTTTCACCCTTTCTAATGCTTTCCAAAGCATATCCCAGGGTTAGGAGCAGTTAGGGTAGCTTAACATAGCTAAAACATGGCCTAAACATCCTGGTTTACCCGAAATCAGCATTTGCAATCGACTGTTTTAGTTAATAGTCGACTGCCCTATGCATTAGTTGACTGAGAAAGCTTCCAGTCGAGTGATAGCAGCTCCAATTGAGGGGCCACCACGATTAGTTTTTGAATTTGTCGAAACTAAATTTTCAGGCCATCTTTAGAAATGCATAAATAATTCTAGAAAATTTAAAAAATCGTGAAATTTCGACCTCACATTACTTATGCCAAAAACTATAGGGGAAAAATAGTTTTCTATGAAAATAACTTTTAAAATCAAAGAATGATACAAAGTTCAAAAGCATTGAAACTTTCAATATTTTTATCCAACTTCGTTTCAATCTTCTCAATGGTGATTGCTACCAAAAGATAGGTTTCACCAAGATTTTTCAAAATGATTTTAAAATATTTTCAAAAACTTTATATCGAACCATGGTCTATGGGCTCAATGCACATGACTTGTACATAAGCTTTCCTCATGATTTATCCATAGTATAAGATGAGTTTGAGTTCATCTAGATGCAACATCTATGCACCTTGAACTTAACTCATTTCCTAGCATCTCACATATGTCTAGGGTGTATCAAAACATACACAAGTCAATGTGATGTGGGATGTGAGTTTTGTTCATCCAAAACTAAGGTCTCATATATTTTTCTAAGGCAAGACTATTTGATTCCCTTATACATGAGACTTCAAATCATGCCATAGTCCTTAAATAAATTTTATTAATGCATGAATGATGATTATGACATAAATGATAGCTTAAATAAAAATATGTGCCAATAACTATGATGTCATGACATATGATTAAATCTAAATATACATGACATAAAAGATAAATCCTAAGCATGATCATGACATTTTATATGATTAAAAATAAGAATGATGTCATGATATGACAATGACAAACAAGATATGACAAATAAAAAGTAGAGGTATAAGAATACCTATGTTTTAGTATTAATTGCCATTTGTTAAGATTAAATTCATTTTTCCATATTACTACTTATCTCTCAAGTGTGCCAAAAATCCAAAATGACACACTGTGACATCTAAATCTAGTTTGTGACAATTTAATCAATTTTTCAAGCTTCCATTATTATATTGGCACATCCTAAAATCATTTAGGATTAAAATTAAACTTTATTTCTAAGGTATCACATAACCTTGAAAATGTCCTAAAGTGTCAACTTTGCTATGGTTGAGTTAACTACCCTTCCAATCAAGGTTGACACATCCTAACCCATTTAGCGTGAATCGATCACACTCCTAGGAACCCAATACCTATTGGAGCTCTTTGAGTTTTCTAGGTATTCCTTAGGATGACTTCCCTAGATACCTTCCTAATGACTCTCCTAGGCTTAGAAGCCTTGGTCATTTGGGTCTTGCCTAGGTTAACTCTAGGGGTGACTCCCCTTGTAACTTTCTTAGTGGCTTCCCTAGATTTCCTTGAAACCTTAGCCACTAGGCACTTACCTTGGTTAATCTTAGGGATGACTTCCCTATTAACCTTGGTTTTCCTAGACCTAGGTTGTGTTCCATAATCGAATGGAACACTATGGTAGGTCTCCTTGGGCTTAGGTTTGTGACCCAAATCTTTCTTGCCCTTGGTTGGATCTTGCCTCCTAGACCCTAGATTTTGACTATTTGACCCTATAATCATATTTTCCATCTTCCTTAGGGTTCTTTCCATTTTCTCAAGATTTGACATCAAAGCTTGATTTTCAAATTATAATTTTTCTAATTTGGTGGGCCAATTATTTCTTTGAGTAGAGTTGTTGTTTCTAGGCATATGTCTATGGTTCTTGGGATTAATGCCTAGATGGTCCTCTACCTTCCTAATAATTTCCTTAGGTAGAATTGTTTTAGGGCTATTGTATCTAGATTTGTCCTTAGCCCTAAAATTACAAGATTTTGCACCTAAGCAATAAAATCTATTATTTCTAGCATGCTCCTTATGATTATGCACAATTGCAAGAGTATTAAAATTATTTCTAGCATGCTTTTTGACACTAAAATTTGAAGGTGCATTACTAAATTTTACCTTAGGGTTTGCTTTAGAAGCTCCCCCTACATGTGATGCTCTTTCTTGTCTCTTGGTTTGCTTTCTCCTAGGGCATTGGCTTCTATAGTGCCCCTTTTGATGGCATTTGAAGCAAATGATGTGCTCCTTGCTCTTTTGACTTTGGGCACCGATTTCCTTGGTCTTTGGCACGACTTGTGCCGTCTTCTTGACCCATTTAGAACACTTACTCTTGTAGTGTCCTTGCTCCCTACACTCAAAATATATTATATGATTCTTAATTTTAACTACAATATTTGAGTTACCTTTCATGGTATAGGAGTTTTGAACTTCCTCTTCTTCTTGACCAAAGGTAGATGGTTCATGTTCTTCTTGCTTCGACATGAGTAATGGTCTCTCCTCCCCCTCAATTCTAGAGGTAGAGGCTTCTTCTACTTCCTCCTCTTCCTCGGATGTTGATGGCCTTTCAACCTCCGATTCCTCAAACTCTTGTGATGAAGATGATGTGCTTTCTTCTTCTTGAGCTTGAGAGGATGAGCTCTCCTCTTCGATCTCCTTCTCCAATTGTGTTGATGAGCATTATTACTCTTTGGGCTCCTCTATTTCTTGAGCCATTGAGGGTTTTTCATAGAGCTTAGCTAGCTTGCTCTAAAGCTCCTTGGCATCCTTACAATCTCCTAATCTATATTGATGCAGCGAGGAAGATTCGTTCGCTTCCTTTCAATGGGATGAAGCACAACGGGAGCTTTGGGGGTTCTCTCCGACCGCAACAGTAAAGATAAAAAAGTGAAGCAGAGAAATGCAAAACCAACACAGACAACAAAACCAAGAAATAGGATGTAACGTGGCTCGGAATAAGGATTCCTACTCAACGGAGGTGAGCTCTCTCACCAGATGCAGTGCCAAAGCACTTTCAATATGAACGTCCTCCTTCACGGAAAGGAAACTTTCGGAGGTGGAGAAGAAAACCGCTTACAGTCAAATCACAATACAAGAAAGAGTACACGCAACGCAAAAGCAAAGATCGCTACTCTCCTTCTCCGACATGGTGGTAGCTCTCCTTCTCCTGATGCGTCTTCGTTTCTTACTAGTTAGAATAATGCGGATCCCCTTCCTTCTGTCCTCTTCCTCCCTTTTATCCTCCTCTTCTGATCCAGCGTTACTTCGCGAGCTGTCCCCATCGTACACGTGGCCACCACGTCCACCTGGAGAATAATTCTGTTACAGATACGAGGAGCGAAGGCTCCTCGGAATATTGTGTGGGGACCCCCTCTTCTGTTACATAACACCTCTTCATCTACATTTCGGAAAACTAGGTTAGCTTGTCCCTCTCAACCATCTGCTTTTGGTGAAACTAACTTAGGTCTATAGCTCACGGGTGGCATAGCCCTTGGGCTCCTCACTAGCCCGAACCAACTCCCCTTCTTCCCACACCGAATTACGTCCGGACTGACTAGGCCGAGTCGATTCTTATCCATCCCATCTGCTTCTAGGCCTATCTACCCAAACCGATTCTTGCTTATTTCCTAGCGAAGAACCCCCCCCGCCTCCGCTCTGCCGTGTCGATTACCTCCACTAGCTCTCCCATGCCAACTGTCTCAGGGGCTTGCGCCCGAATCGTTCCTCCCCTCTTTCTCCGCCGAACCAATCATTTGGTTCGGGTAATGCTTTACATGTGAGCCCTCCTATCTGGTTCATAGAGAAGAGGTAACAGCAGTATCATTAGTCAACCACAAAAATAGTCAAGCAAAGTTATAAGCTTGACTTTCTAACTATATAAAGTCCCTACTCCATCCTTGGCTCATTAATTCAAATTCACTCTTCTCTTATAGCTCTACCCTATATACTTGAAGTGGCCTAATGGGCCCATGGGCCCTGCTTTTCCTTTTCTCTTATATAGTCGAACTGTCACAAAAACCCTATATAAATCTCCACCTTTTCCTTTTAGGTATTACTTAGCATGCCTAACAATCCCGTCCCTTCCACTTCTTCCCTCCAGCGGTTTTCACCGGCGGCGTTTCAGTGACCCAGCCCTTCCTTTCCTACACTCTTCTCCTCTAACCCCCAAGTAAGTATTCTGTCCTATTTTATACCTATGGCCCCTAAGACCATCCCCTCACCTGTGTGGTATGAGCACACTGTAACACAACTAGACTGTGACCATTACTTCTTTAACCTTAAAGATAGGTTCATAGACCCTTCCATAAAATACTGTTTTACGACCAAGATGCACCGACCGCACCGTCCTCCTCCCGGTTTAACTTGCTTCTTTTTCGAACAGTTCCTTAATGGTCTGTTTCTACCAGCACCCTCCACTTATCTAGAAATCTTAGACTTTTATAGACTACCTTTAAACCAATTTACCCCCAATTCTTTTTGCATTCTATCAGGGGCCTCTATAGTATTTCAACACCTAAATCTTTCTCTATCTCCTCAAATATTCCACTGTTTCTTCCAATTAAAATCTTCCAAAGCTCTACTCTGACTGCCAATTTCTAATGAATATGCCCACTTCCCATAAAGGATGGGAAGAATTATACTTCTTTGTTTAGCTTTCGGTACCTCTACCCCACTCGGACACCTGGAAGTTAGAACTCCCTGAACTACCTTCTTTCCGTGAAATGAGGACCCAATGCCCTTTCTCGGAAATTTATAAAGTACTGGGAGAGTCACACTATTGTTCGAACCACCTAATGAAAACTCCCCTCTTGAGTCACTTTGGGCTGTCCCCCTTCCCTTCAACGGCCTCAGCCGCCATAGGTAGGATGACACTTACCCTTCAATATAACTTTTTATTTGCATCAACCGTCTTTCTTATCAACGCATTTTGCAGATAATCTAATGCAGGATGCTCTAGTGAAAGGAGAAGAGGTTGAGCCTGCCAAGAAGAAGAAGACCTCAACAAAGAGAGGCAAGTGGGTGGCAGCCCCTTCTTCCCCTCGAAAAAGATTGCGGCTCATTAAGGAAGGAGCTCCCAGTTCGTCAGCTCCTCCTCCCTCTTCTTCTGGTAAGCATAACTCCCAATCTTTAACCATCTATGAATCGAGGATGAGGGATACCACCCTCTCCGTCCCATCCTCGTCCCCCCAAGGAGGAGATTCCCTTTCTGATTCTCCTGCTTCATCCTCCCTTCCTCATGATTCTCCCCTGCCTTTCCGAACTGAATCCGTCTCCGCCCCTACTCCCGCCGAAACACTTACTTCTCTCGCCCCCCTTCAACGTGTCGATCCCACTCTGCCTGCTGAGGGAGGAGATCTTCCCCTCCCTAACCCTTCAATGGCTACATTGGGGTCCCAGCTACAGATCCGTCACCTTTCAGAGGTGAAGTTCTTCAATCAATCGGGCATACAAGGCCCTTGCGACCAAGTGGGCAAATTGCTGGCTGAGGTAACTACTTTCCCCTTCCAACCTTTAATGTATTCATACATGTACATGCCACTATAGGTCAACGTCTGATGATGGCATTTTCCTTCCTTCAGGCCTCGGCTAAGCATAGCAAAATGGTATCTCACATAGCCCAATTCCAATCCAGTGTGGAGGCGCGCCACTTTGCCTCCTTGGCGCATCAAAAAAAACTCGCTCGGCAATTAAGCGAGAAGGAGCAAAAGGAATCAGATCTGAGGGGGCAATGTGAAGACTCTATGACACAATTGGCCCTGGTTTAGAGCGAGAAGGAAGAACTTCAACTAAAAAATGGAGACCTTGAGCAACAACTCTTCCTGTAGTCCAACGAGCTTCAGCAGGTGGATCTTCTTACCCATGAATTAACAGGGTACAAAAGACAGCTTGGAGACGCCATTATTCAAGCTGCTGATTCTTCTACTACCATTCAGCAGCTTCAGCAAGACCGTCAACAACTTTGACTAGAACGCCAAGCGTGGGAAGCCACTAAAAAATCTTGCATAGAGAAGTGTCAAGAGCTCTCTTCCATGGTGGCTGCCTTTCCTCAAGCCCTATCAGCAGTGGCTCGGCAACAATCAGACCTTCATCGAGAATACTCCAAGGCCTTTTCAGCTCTGGGTTAGCAAGCCATAAAAGCATCAACTGAGAAAGATGCCCTGGCATCCCAGCTAATCGAAAGTCAAGCCCAACTGGCTGATTGTTAGGCTCAACTAACCAGTTGCCAGTCTCAGCTGAAGGAGCAAGAGGCTGACCTAAAGGGGTGGTACATCAAGAAGGGAGTGGATCTGTTCATACTGGGCTTTGATGGGTCTTCAGCTCTAAATGCTGAACGGGGATATCCACCCCCCGGCACGGACACTAGTTATCTAAATCCTGTAGATGCATTGTCTAAGTGTCCCCCCGAGCTCTTTGAACTGTAACCCATAATATCTTACTCCCTGTAATGACCCTTTTCTTGATGTTGAAGAATGCTTATATTGGCATAGCTTTTCATTGTTCTTTTTGTACGCTCCATTGCGGGTCGGGAATTCTAAATTAACTCTATGCTTTTTCCTCTTTACAATTACGTTCCTTTTCCCGTGTCGCCTGACACAGTCACCTCCTTTGTTCGGGAGCTCACTCAGAAGGTCTCGGATGATCTTATTCATGTCCGACCCAATTTTGGCTCGGCTAAAGATTAAATTACTTTAGCCTTTTGATCTTCTTCCTCTACCTTGCTACTTCAGAAATGATATCTTGATAAGTACCTTGTTGGGAGATTGGTTGGCCGGCTAGAGGGGGGTGAATAGCCCTCGTTCGTTTGATGTCGTATTTTATTCGTCTACAAAACGTTAGCGCAAGCGGAATATACAAATACAAATAAAGACAACACAAAAGATAGACAAGCAATACAAACACGAGATGTAATGTGGTTCACGGCTACGCCGCTAATCCACGGTCCGATTCGTCCACGGTGAATCACTCCGCAATCTATCCACTAGATCTCTCCTTTGCACAAAGCTAGGTGGAGGTAACCTCTTTTACACAAAGATCACTCTTCTACAATGGAATGAAGATTAGAGCAAGTAGAAGAGTGGGAAATCGTTTAGGGCACTTTGGGAGTAGTTGGGCGTTCAAGCATTAACCTCCCAAAGCCCCATCCCCTTCCTTTTTATAGAGGAAGAGGGTTCTTCCCGTTGACACAGGATCACGATCGATGCCCCGATCACCGACCGGGTCCTCGTAGTCGCTGCCCAATAACGCCGCTTCCACGCTGGATACCATCCATCTGATCGCATCACCGACCGATCCTACCATCACGATCGATGCTCGATCACCGAGTGCTCAACCGAAGTCGACTCCATTCTCAGGCTCGCGCACGCGATCACCGACCGCCATTCACATCGATCGCTGCATCACCGATCGTACCCATGGCAATGACCGATCGCCAAACATTAAATCAGATTATACCGCCGATCGACTATCGATCGAGATCACCGACCGCCATTCCTCGGCAATGACCGTGTCGAAACCCATCCGACACTTGGCCAAAGGGTCACGTTTCACCTAAGAGCTACCCCTTCCCGGTTACATTCGCCACTCATCTCCTGAGTCCTCGCCTTCGGTTCTCTTCGCTCTCGCCACGCCCCTAAGAAGATCAGCGCACGGCCTCGCAATGCTCCTTCGCCTCTTGCCTCAAGTCTACTTCCGCCACTCCAAGCTTCGTCCGGCCCCTGATGCTCCAAGCGCATGGCTTCCGCAGCTATCCTTCACCGACTCAAGGCACGAGTCATGAGATGTGAAACTCGCCACGGCTCCATGTGCGAATTACTAAGTCCTGCACGACTTCAACGCACATATCAAATCAACATAACACACTAACTTAAACCCTTTGCCACACCATCAAAACCTTATCATGGCAAGAGATTGCCCTAACAATCTCCCCTTTGATGTGTGGCAATCCGCTTGCTAGGTAAAATATTTGATATAAATTTTAAAGGAAAGAAAGCATGTAAACATAAACATGATATAACAACATGCAACTCCCCCTTAACCCATGAAACTCCTCATACAAATTTTCTCCCCCTATCACAATTTACTTAAACATAATTATTTCTCCCCCTTTGACACCATCAAAAAGATTAACACTAAGTTAAAAACACATGGCATCAAGTCTAATAGAAAGAAAATACCACAAGTTGATTTAAAATCGAATTCAACCTTTCGTCGATATTCAGTCATCACGATCGTTCGTACTACCAAATGATCGCACGCTTATTTTCTGGATTTCGATTCGATCAATTTCAGAAATGCGTTAAAAATTCCAAAAAATTCAAAAAATCATGAAATTTTGGGGAACACATTTCTTTTAAGTATATCTATCAGTGAAAAATAGGTTTTCATGAAAAATCATTATATTTCCATGTATTTGCCAAAAATCCATAAGCTTTAAAAACTACTAGGTTTTTGATCATAAGAGTATCCATTTTAACACCTAGTCTTGCTTTGAATTGTTTCAAAACATGAATACATAGATTTTAGATTAAGAAATTGTTTTGAAAACATATGAAATATCCAACCATGTTCTTTGGGCAATATGTTTATGAATTAAACATAAGCCTTCCCCATGATTAGTCTATTATTGCTATTTTGATACTTTAAATGACCATCTAAATGCTATAGGCACTAGTGGACATTTGTATCATCCTAACATCCCACCCATGCTAAGTTTGCAATCAAGTTAGCCTATAGTGAGTGTGAGATGCATCCTAGGGGGTATTTGTATATACTTAACCCTTGTATTCATGCAATTCTATCATGGTTAAGTATCAACCAAACAACCTACATGATCATAATGACATATATGAATTAATTTCACATTATGATCATGAAATACATGTATTCATTAAATAATAATCATGCATTAGGTATTATATGATGATAATAAACAAAGTATCACCTAAAGCATGATTCAACCCTACTTCTCATGATCACGTGCCAAATATTAAAATCATAAATCATGATTTCAAACATACATAGCAATTACATTAATCATCATGATTTAAGCATTATTATCTATTTATAGGCACGTTATCATCACCCAACACTATTCTAAAAATGTTGTCCCATCATCCTAAGTCAACCAAAATATGATATAGGTCAATTTCATATGGTTGACTACCCTAGGGTTTTCCTAACCCTTAAGGATGGATTTTGGAACCCAAAATAAGTTCTTTCCTATTGGGTTCACTAAGTATTCCTTGGGGATCCATTTCCTAGCTATTACTTTCTTCTTATCTTGTCCCCTAGCAATTAGGCATTTATAGGCTTTTTCTTTTTTTTTTTCTTTGTATCCTAGGCCCTTTTTGTTGAAGCTTGCCCTTTGGCTCCCTATAATCATGTTCAATGTGTTGGAGCCAATAGTGAATTTCTCTAGGGCTTTTGTCAAATAGTCTACCTTTTCCCTTAAAGCCCTATTTTCCTCTATGCATGCATCATTAACATCCAAAGGCATATAGTCATGTGAACATGCATCATTTAAGCTAGAAGAAATATCATTATTATTTAAGCATGCATTTTCTAGCTTATTTTCTAATGCCTTAATTTGATCAAGCATGCTTTTATTTTTCTTTTTCATTCCAAATAAGTCCCTAGTTAAACTAGAAATTATGGAAACTATTTTCTTAGGAGAGGCATTCGTTACCATAGTTTCCATGTCTTCTTCTTCTTCGGATGAGGAGGATGTAGAAGCTCCCCCTTCACTTGAGATCTCTCCACTTGAGCTTGATTCTTCATTTGAGGAGGAGGAGGAGGAGGAGCAATCCGAGTCATGAAGAGCCATTAGTGCTAGGTTGGAATAGACATGCTCTTCTTCTTCGGATGAGGATGAGGAAGCAAGGTCATCCCATGTCTTTGCTTTGAGAGCCATGGCTTTTCCTCTTTCCTTGGCCTTCTTTTCTTCTTCCTTTTTCTTCTTGCTCCCCTTCTTCTTCTTCTTTTCTTCCTTCTTTTTCCTTTCCTCTTTGCTCTTGTTTAGGAGGGGACAATTGTCCCTTATGTGTCCCTCCCCTTGGCAATTGTAGCATATGATCTTTCCCCTTGGTCTTCTATTCCTATCATGAGATTTATCAAATCTAAAATTCTTAAATGCACGCCTTACCTTCCTTACCATGTAGGCTTCTTCTGTGCTATCCATGGAAGAGGTAGAGGCTTCATCATCGGAGGAGGAGGGGATCTCTATCTTCTTCTTCCCCTTATTTGCCATCAAGGCTACTCCTCTTGAGGGTTGAATTCTAGGCTCTTCTTGTATTCCTTCAAGCCTAGTTTCATGGAGCTCCATTGTTGAGAAAAATTCCTCCAAGGTACTTACTTCCAAGTTCTTGGAGATGTAAAACGAATCCACCATGGAGCTCCATCTTGAGGACCGGAGAAAGGCATCTATGGCCTTCATTACCATATCCCGGTTGGAGAGCTTTTGTCCTACACTTGTTAGCCAAATTAATATTTCTATAAATCTAGAATGTAGGGAAGTTACCTTTTCTCCCATTTCAAGCTTAATATTTGATAGTTGGGAGCGGAGGAGATCCCTTCTTGCTAGCTTGGCTTCCGAAGTACCTTCATGAAGTTCAACTAGCTTCTCCCACATCTCCTTAGCACTAGAACATTCCCCTATCCTATTGACTTCTTGTTGGGGGAGTACATTGTATAGGTGGTGCTTGGCCTTTGAATTTGCCAAATATTCTTCTCTTTGCCTCTTGCTCCACCTTGATTTCTCCAATGGCTCCCCATTTTCGTTCCTAGGCAACTCGAAACCATTTTCCATTATTAATAGAATTTCAAAGTCGGTTTCGAAGAATACCTCCATTCTCTTTTTCCACCAAGAGAATTCGCCGTCGAACTTCGGTGGGTGGATGTTTGAGCTGGCCATTTGAGATGTAGAGCTTGTTGCGGAGGTTAGTCTGGTGACAAGCAACCTTGCTCTGATACCACTTGTTGGGAGATTGGTTGGCTGGCTAGAGGGGGGTGAATAGCCCTCGTTTGTTTGATGTCGTATTTTATTCGTCTACAAAATGTTAGCGCAAGCGGAATATACAAATACAAATAAAGACAACACAAAAGATAGACAAGCAATACAAACACGAGATGTAACGTGGTTCACGGCTACGCCGCTAATCCACGGTCCGATTCGTCCACGGTGAATCACTCCGCAATCTATCCACTAGATCTCTCCTTTGCACAAAGCTAGGTGGAGGTAACCTCTTTTACACAAAGATCACTCTTCTACAATGGAATGAAGATTAGAGCAAGTAGAAGAGTGGGAAATCGTTTAGGGCACTTTGCGAGTAGTTGGGCGTTCAAGAATTAACCTCCCAAAGCCCCATCCCCTTCCTTTTTATAGAGGAAGAGGGTTTCTTCCAGTTGACACAGGATCAGTCGACTGATGCCCTCGATCAGTCGACTGGTCCTATAGCCGTTGCACAAAAATGGCCGCTTTCCACGTTGGATACCATCCAGCGATCCATCGATCGATCTACCATCGATCGATCCTACCATCACGATCGATGCTCGATCGATCAGTGCTCAACCGAGTCGACTCCATTCTGCGTGCCGCGGTGCCATCGATCGCCATTCACAGCGGTCGGGTCGACATCGATCGACTACGATCCATGGCAGTCGACTGCCAAGCACTAAGCTGGTCTTATACCAGTCGATCGAACCATCGACTCAGATCAGTCGACTGCCATTCCCTGGCAGTCGACTGGTGTCGGGAAAACCCATCCGACACTTGGCCAAATGGCCAAGTTTTACCTAAGAGCTACCCCTTCCCAGGTTACATTCGCTCACTCTCATCTCTCGGAGTCCCTCGCCTTCGAAGTTCTCTTCGTTCTCGGCCACGTCCCTC
Source organism: Wurfbainia villosa (assembly GCA_025175895.1). NCBI lineage: Eukaryota > Viridiplantae > Streptophyta > Magnoliopsida > Zingiberales > Zingiberaceae > Wurfbainia > Wurfbainia villosa. The sequence goes on from CM045987.1 coordinate 99,687,387, forward strand.
GGCAGCATCAGGCACACGACTTTGCAATGCTCCTTCGCATCTCTTGCCTCGAAGTCTACTTCCTCCGGCTTCACTCCAAGCTTCTCGTCCGGCGATCCCTCGGATACTCCAAGCACACGGCTTCCGGAAAGCTATTCTTCACCGACTCAAGGCACGAGTCATGAGATGTGAAACTCGCCACGGCTCCATGTGCAAATTACTAAGTCCTGCACAACTTCAACGCACATATCAAATCAACATAACACACTAACTTAAACCCTTTGCCACACACATCAAAATCTTATCATGGCAAGAGATTGCCCTAACATACCTATGTTGCTGCTATTATGATATTAGTCTCTTCACCTTCTTCTCCTTCCCGAGAACTACTGCAGTTCCTTCCCCCTCAACTATAAATTATCACCCCCCATGTCTTCGTCCTTCCATCTCACTCTCATGGCTTCGACGGAACACCCTATTGAGATTTCCTCAGATTCTGAATCTTTTGAGCTATGGGACTGGTTTACTGGAGACACTGAAGATTCCAAGACCCGCTCGACAGCTACCTCGACCTTTCGCCTCCTTCCTTTTCCACCCCACACCACAGCTCCATCCCCTTCTACAGGGAGGTCTTTCTGAGTGCCCTTCCCCTCCTTCCGCAATCGGGTGTGGAACCCTCCTTTAACATGAGAATACACAGTGGGAGATTCCCGAGCCTCTGCTGAACTTCCCCCACTTCCACCGGCCATGGCTTTCGTTCCGGTCTCTCCAGTGAGGATCCATCCGCCCCCTTTTAATGAAGCTCTACTAGTGATACCTTCTGCTCAAGACGAGCTCTACAAAGTCATCTTGGCGCCTTCCCCCCCCGAGGAGCCTTCTAACAATTCTTCTGTTAAGAGTAATCATAAAAAGCCTTCATAGATTAAATGATGTAATCATTCTCAAGTATGTTAGTAAAAATGAAGAAAGGAATTGGTATCCAGTCTCATCGTTTTCCTATGGATGTAAAGTTTCTGTCATCAGAAAAACTATAATCTCGCCTGAACGTACTTTTTCTTATCATTTCCATGGGATTCGGACCCTTTCCCTCATAATTACTGTACCAGCGACTTTTCACCTACTGTCTTTACGCTTCCCCTTCTTTACTAGCATTCATTATCCTTATTTCCTCTGCGAATAAATGCGCCCTCCTCCTTCATCGTTATAAGGACCTTTAACCATTGTTGTACAACATCCATCTTTTCCTTTCTCTTCTCCTCGCCATGGACAAAATGTTTGAACAGGGCAGCAGTTCCCCTCCTTCTGAAGAAAAGGTCGACGAGCAGCGTTATATTGCTAATTTGGAGGAACAGGTGAGATACTTGCAGCAACGATTGAGGGAAGCTTCTGCTAATAACTACTCTTTGCGCTAGCAACTAGCCGGGTCTCAGAAGGAACTATCTAAGCAAATCTTCCTGCAACAATCTTACCTTCGGCAACTATTGTGCCAACCCTAGCCGCGCAAAGGAACTCCGTCAGTTCCTCGCAACAAAGAACTGTAATACCCTATATATAAGGGTTTCTTTTTCTATTTTCTCCTTGTGAAGGAATTGGAATATGTATTCTTTCTGAAACAATGAACTTTCTGTAATGCAAGCCTTCACCCCTACTTTTTTCGCTCGTCTTCTTCTTCCAACATTTTTTAAGTTGTGCCACATTTTGCCTTCCTCGTATGAAAATACAATGGATACACCGTTCCTTCACCCCTTCATTATGCAGGAATCATACATATACCTTCTTCATACCAAGATAAAATGACATATAGCTGAGGGCATGCTTCAGCTCCTCTGCCTCTTTACCATACTGGGAATATAATAATATATAGTCGAGGAATGACTCGATTCTTCCGTTCCACCACTGCACGGGGATAAAGATAAAAATAATGTATAGTTGAGAAGTGGGTTCAATTCTTCCGTTTCATGGGGATAAAAATGATAGATAACTGAGGAGACCTCAGTTCTTCTGTTCCACCACCACACGGAGATAAAATAATACATAATTGAGAAATGAACTCAACTCTTCCGTTCCACCACCGCACGGGGATAAAATAATACATAGTTGAGAAATGAACTCAACTCTTTCGTTCCACCACCGCACGGGGATAAAATAATATACAGTTGAGGGGTAAGCTCAACTCTTCCGTTTCACGGGGATAAAAATGATAGATAACCGAGGAGACCTCAGTTCTTCCGTTCCACCACCACACGGGGATGAAATATTATATAATTAAGAAATGAACTCAACTCTTCCGTTCCACCACTGCACAGGGCTAAAATAATACATAGTTGAGGAGTAAGCTCAACTCTTCCGTTTTACTGAGATAAAAATGATAGATAACTGAGGAGACCTCAGTTCTTCCATTCCACCACCACACGGGGATAAAATAATATATAGTTGAGGAGTAAGCTCAACTCTTCCGTTTTATGGGGATAAAAATGATAGATAACTGAGGAGACCTCAGTTCTTCCGTTCCACCACCACACGGGGATAAAATAATACATAGTTGAGAAGTAAGCTCAACTCTTCCGTTTTACGGGGATAAAAATGATAGATAACTGAGGAGACCTCAGTTCTTCCGTTCCACCACCACACGAGGATAAAATAATACATAGTTGAGGAGTTAGCTCAACTCTTCCGTTTTACGGGGATAAAAATGATAGATAACTGAGGAGACCTCAGTTCTTCCATTCCACCACCACACGGGGATAAAATAATACATAGTTGAGAAATGAACTCAACTCTTCCGTTCCACCACCACACGGGGATAAAATAATACATAGTTGAGAAATGAACTCAACTCTTCCATTTTACAGGGATAAAAATGATAGATAACTGAGGAGACCTCAGTTCTTCCGTTCCACCAGCACACGGGGATAAAATAATACATAGTTGAGAAATGAACTCAACTCTTCCGTTCCACCACCACACGGGGATAAAATAATACATAGTTGAGGAGTAAGCTCAACTCTTCCATTTTACGGGGATAAAAATGATAGATAACTGAGGAGATCTCAGTTCTTCCGTTCCACCACCACACGGGGATAAAATAATACATAGTTGAGAAATGAACTCAACTCTTCCATTCCACCACCACACGGGGATAAAATAATACATAGTTGAGAAATGAACTCAACTCTTCCGTTCCACCATCGCACGGGGATAAAATAATATATAGTGACCAAAGGCCTTCTGTATAAAGAGTGCACTGCTGCCATGCTGCTATCCTTCCTTCCTTCATCTCAAAGGTGAACGCCTTCATCCATCCCTTCTTATGCAAGCAAGGGTTTTAGTACATAACGTGCCATCAGAGAAATAAATCATCGTTTCCCTTCTGCTTAGGGCCTCCTTTTCTATAAGCTAGGAGTCCAATAGCCATTACAAGCCCATTCCCTCCTCCTTTTATAGGGGATGCTTCGTCTTCTTTTCTTCTATTACCTTCCTCCATTTCGTCTTTTCATTTCCTCTTTCTTCGTCTGTTCTTCTTTCCGCCGCCATTTTCTGGAGCCCTAGTCACCTACCTCAGCGCTTTTCTTCTTTCTCCAACGGGCAGGATGCATTCGTCTTTCTTCCGAGAGATAGCGAGTCGTTACTCACACATCAAGCGGGGTGAGAGCCAGCCACCATCTTCATCTTCGCCCTCACCCTCGTCTACAACCATCCCACTTGCCCCATCTCTCCCTTCTTCTTCGCCTCTGCCTGAAACCCTTATTACACCTACCCCAGATGAAACCGAAGTAACCGACCCATCCTCATTTCCCCTGTTATTTACGAACCCTAACTCTCCCATTTTCTCCCCCTCCGCCTTTGGTATCCGGAAGTCACCCCCTCTTTCATCACAACCTGAAGAGGAATTCAGGGAGGTAGCACGTCCACGCCAATCAACCACAGATGCTTCTGCATCCTCGCTTTCTCTTTCTCCGAAACATGACACCACCTCTGAACCCATGGTAGTTGACATTCCTCCACTACCTATCTCCCCTTTTTCCCATCGCCTGGAGAGCCCCTCACCTCCTATGGGCACTAGCCCAGGTCCTTCTACTTCTCGCCTTCCTTGCGAAGGTTTCTCCAGTCCTATGCTCACTATATCATCCTCTCCAGATTCCTCGCCAAGCCAATCCCCTTTCGTAACTTCTGGTGTGCTCACCTCACAGCCAGCCATAGTACACTTTCCCCCTCAGGCCCTTGATTCTTTGCCCCTGACTTCTACCCCTTTGAGCCTCCTGACCAGTGCCCCTTCTTCTTTTCCCTTCGAACCTCTGTCACAATCTATGGCTATTACCCCTATTCTTCCTTTTATAAGCGAACCTCCACCTGCAATATCGTCCATCCCATCTTCTTCCCTTTCTCCTCGGGGTCTTCGAATCTTGAATTTAGAAGAATTGGTTCCCAGAATGGAAGGCCTGTGCCATGCTTTAGCACTGGTATGTTTTCCAATCAACTCCTTTAACTTTCCTGACTGAATGACTTCTTTTCGACAAACGACTTATAGGCCCTTACCAACTACCAAGAATTGGATCGCTCCCTCCAACAATATCGAGCTCAATCTCTGAAGATGGAACAACAGTAATAGGAGGATCTAACGGCTGCTCAAAATCGAGAGCACCTCTTTTCGCAACAACTGCAGCAATGTCAGGAGCAACTGACAGAAGATCGCCACTGACACCAAAAAGATGCCGAGACTATAGCGGCATTGCAAGAACAACATCGAGTTGGCATGGAATCACCTTCACTCCGATGGGATGTTCAGCCGACACAGCTTAACAAGGAGGCCTCTCCCTCTCAAGAATCGATATGTCTTCGAGAGCAGGTAATAAAGCTCCTTCAAGAGAAGCAATGAGACTCTAACATTATCGCCCGCCTGCGGGTTCAACACCAGAAAGCAGAGGACAAAATAGGGGACCTCCGCACTCGCCTGTGCAAGGAGGTACAAGAAAACTCCTCCCTCATAACTTCTAGGGTGCATGCTCATGCCCGTATACGCAGGCAAGAAACCTCCCTCCAGAGGCTGGGCAATGAGCTCATCCGCACCAGATCCTACTCCGAGGCGATAGAGGGAATTTCGGCCTCAATGCGCCAGAATATGGTGGATATGACGAACCTTATCCAAAAAGATCAAACTTCCCGAGCCGATGATATCTCGGTCCTGGCAGATGCTATTATGGAAGTATCCCGGTGTTATAGTGACATATGCCGAGCCCTTCGGGAGCAACAAGAGAAGTGTCACAGGCTCCATCGGAATCGGACCCCTGACTGGCCGAACCGGCAGGAGCAGCTAGCTATCCTAATGTGAGCCACCTATCAAGACGGGTTTAATGAGGCGGTTCGATAGTACGCTGATCAAGGGCTTCCTCCGGTGGACCATCCTACTTTCTCCTTAAACTGGGAGGCCGGCTTCCGACATTATCCTCCCGATCGGTTTAAGTTATAACCTGATGTATTGCTTTGGGACATGGCCCCCTTGTTATCTTCTTTTCTTTTTCATAGTTCGCTATAAGGACTATAGTACTACTGTAAATCAATCAAACTCAGATGCACTATACATCTAATCAAGATAACAAATTATCAAGTACACCCCCTTGAGAGCCCCTCAACTCCTTTTCTCTTATCCATCCTTTCTTATATAGTGTGAAAATGTTTCAAGTGAATAGCGTTCCATGGTCGGGGAAATTCCTTGCCTTGGTCGTCCTTTAGATAATACGCCGACCCTACTACGCAATGCGTCACTTCATAGGGCCCTTCCCAATTTGGAGCTAACTTTCCAGGATCTCCCGCAGGATTAACTTTACGCAGAACCCAATCACCCTCCTGAAATCTTCGGGGCATCACCTTTTTATTAAAGGCTTGCTGCACTCTCCGCTTGTAAAACTCCACTCGCCTTCGTGCCGTCTCCCTCTTTTCTTCCACCAAGTCCAACTCAGTGTTTCGAATAATTTGGTTCTGCTCTGACTCGTACATTTCTATTCGGGCGCTACTTAAGAGAGCTTCGATCGGAATAATGGCCTCCGTCCCATATACCAGACTGAAGGGAGTTTCTCCCATTGCGGTTTTTGGTGTGGTTCGATAGGCCCACAGGATCCTAGGCAGTTCTTCCACCCAGTTCCCCCTCTGAGCACCCAGTTTAGTCTTCAACCCTTGAATGAGAATTCTAAGTGACTTCAACTTTCCCATTAGCTTGAGGGTGGGCTACTGAAGTAAAAGCTTGCTGGATATTGAGACTTTGACACCATTCTTTAATTTTCTTGCCCTGGAATTGTCGTCCATTATCACTAACTATCCTCCGAGGAATACCATATCGACAAACAATATTCTGCCATAGAAATTGTATTATAGCATTCTCAGTAATTTTGGCAAGAGGCTCTGCTTCCACCCACTTTGAGAAGTAATCCACGACCACCAATAAATTTTTTTCTGCAAAGGTGCCACAGGCATCGGACCCACTATATCCATTCCCCACTGATCAAAAGGGCATGAAGCGACCACAACTTTCATTAATTCAGCCGGTCGTTCAGATCGGTTGCTATGCTTTTGACAGGCTGGGCAAGTTTGCACTATACGAGCGGCATCTTGTTGGAGGGTAGGCCAAAAATATCCTGCTAACAGGGCCTTCCTTGCTAAAGCTCTTCCCCCCAGATGATTACTGCAGCAACCTTCATGAATCTCCCGGAGTACCCATTCAACATCTTCACTTCCCAAACACTTCAGTAAGGGCCGTCCAAAAGATGTCTTGTATAAGTCTCCATTCAAGAGGGTGAATCGTCTGGCTTTGCACATCAAAGCAGATGCTGCCCCTTTTTCTTCGGGAACCTTTCCATGCTGTAGATAAGTTATGATGTCAGTCCTCCGATCAAGGATCGACTCAGGCGTAACCTCCTCCACATTGCATATCATTAGGGAAGTAGGAATTTCCATGCAGACCATTTCAAATGACTTCACTCCTTCCATAGCGCTAGCCACCCGAGCCAATTCATCTGCCTTCCCGTTGTTCTCCCTTGGAATTTGCTTCAAGAGGACTTGCTGAAAATGTGCTTTTGCTTTCTCAAAAGCTTTCAAATACATCTGCAACCTTTCTTCCCGAATCGCGAAAGAACCTTGAAGCTGTGATATCGCCAGCTGGGAGTCCAAGTGGATTATAATCGAAGAAGCCCCTACAGCTTTGGCAGCCTGCAATCCCGCTAGAATGGCTTCATACTCCGCTTCATTATTAGATGCCCGATACCCCAAGCGTACGGCTATGCGAGTCTCCTCTTTATCAGGGAAAATTAACAAAACACCAACGCCGCTACCCATAGATCCTGAAGAACCATCCACAAATATGTTCCATGCATTTGACCCTTCCTCCTTTGTTAGCGAGCCATTTTCCAAACCAAAAGATACTTCCGCCAAAAAGTCAGCAAGCACTTGGGCCTTGATAATGGTTCGGGGTTGGTAATGAATGTCATATTCACTTAGTTCTACCACCCATTTAGCCAATCTCCCAGAAAAATTAGGCTTAGTGACAACCTTACCCAATTCACTGTGAGTTAAAACAGTGATAGGATGAGCCAGAAAGTACAGTCTCAATTTGTGGGCGGTCAGGACTAGAATATATGCCAACTTCTCTAGCTCGGTATAACGGGATTCAGCCCCCTTCAGAATATGGCTGGTATAATAAATAGGCTGTTGATGAGAGCCTTCTTGTTTCAGCAAAACCGAACTGATGGCTCCCTCCGAGACGGCCAAATACATCCACAATGGTTCTCCTTCCACTGGCTTGGCTAACAGCGGAAGCCCGACTAAATATTTCTTCAACTCTTGGAAAGCCTGCTCACATTGATTGTCCCATTGAAATTTGGTAGCTTTGCGCAGGATCTTGAAGAAAGGTAACCCTTTGTCTGCCGATCTGGCTATGAATCGGGATAAGGAAACAATCCTCCCCACTAGCTTTTGAGTCTCTCGCAAATTAGTGGGTGACTTCATATTGCACAGTGCTTGCACCTTCTCGGGGTTAGTCTGTAGCCCCTTCTTAGTCACTATATACCCCATGAATTTGCCGCTTTTTACCCCGAACAGGCATTTTTTGGGGTTCAGCTTCATATTATACCGTCTCAGTGTAGCGAAGGTTTCATTTAGATCCTTAACCAAATCTCGAGTGGTTTTTGATTTGACTAGGATATCGTCCACGTAAACTTCCATATTTTTCCCTTTCTGCTCAACGAAAATCTTATCCATGAGCCGTTGGTAGGTGGCCCCTGCGTTCTTTAGGCCGAAGGGCATTACCACATAAGCGTACAACTCTCTTGCCGTCACAAAGCTAACCCTCTTCTGATCTTCCTTAGCCAAGGGTATTTGATGATATCCTTGGTATGCATCCATTAAGGACACCACTTCATATCCTACAGTAGAATCTACCAACTGATCAATACGAGGCAAGGGGTAGCAGTCTTTAGAGCACGCTTTATTCAAATCGCGAAAGTCAATACACATCCTCCACTGCCCAGAAGGCTTGGGGACCAGGACTACATTGAAGACCCACTCGGGAAATTGGATTTCCTTCACATGACCCACTTTTAACAATTTATCTACTTCCTCGGCTATGACCTTGTCCTTCTCAGGTCCAAAGTGTCGCTGCTTCTGTTGGACGGGTCGGACTCCTCTGGTTATGTTGAGACGGTGTTCAGCAACACGAGGGTCGATCCCCGTGAGGTCATGCACATCTCCTGCGAAGATGTCTTCGTTCTTCTTCAGGCAGGCCACCAACTCCTCCTTGGCCTCCAGCTGCTGCGCCACCCGTGTGGTCTTTCCCGGAGCTATTTCCACCAGCTCCCCTTCCTCTATCTTGTCTACTTTGGGGGGAGATTCTTCTAGGACATAGACATCAGAAATGATGATGGCCTTTCCTTTGAGATCATCGGTTCGGGCCTTCTTATCATCCCAAACATCTGCACATAATAGCTCCTAGCGACTTTCTGTTCGCCTTGGACTTCCCCCACCAACTGTCCGACTGGGAATTTCACCTTCTGGTGGTACGGGGAAGCCACCGCCTGAAAAATGGAAAGGAAAGGGTGACCAAGAATGGAATTATAAGTGGACAGAGTGTCCACGATGAGGAAAGGGACTATACTGGTTTTTTGGCTGGGCTTTGCGCCCAGAGTCAGGGGATATAAAATCTTCCCTATGGGGTGGACCACATGTCCCGCGAACCCGAAGAGGGGTGTGGCCACATCTTCTAGCTGGGCATTTCCCAGCTGCATCTGTCCAAAGGCCTCCTAGAAGAGGATGTTGATAGAGCTTCCCGAGTCGACCAGTACCTTGGCCACTTCGTAGTTGGCCAGGGATATGCGGATAACTAAGGCGTCCATGTGGGGGAGCAGGACACCTCGGAGATCTTCTAGCCCGAACGAAATAGGCAGCGTGGTTTGGACAGTCTGGTCGGTGATGATGGCCAGACTTTCCATGAGGTGGGCGTATGACTTCCGCGCCTGATTAGAGTCCCCGTCAATGGGTCCTCCTACAATGACATGAATAACCCCCCGTGTGGGAGCATTATTTGGATTAGATGAGGGGCCCTCACCTGATGGGCCTCCTTGAGAAACAACTTCCTGGGATGGCGTTTGGGGATCAAGAGGGAAAGTAACTTGCGGTGGTTGGTTATACGGTCCTGGGCGAGCCACATTGGGTCGTTGCCCTCGCCGTGCTAGCCCTCCCGTCTGAAGCCGCAATTGCGGGTAGGCATCTCGGAGGCGCTCCAGCTCCTCCTGTAGCTTGAAATATCGGCCACTGGCGTGGCCGTACTCCATATGATATTGGCAGAAAAATGGGGCGAGGGGGGGGGGTACGTGGTACCCCCCTATATCCTATGGGTCGATGTAGTAGACCCTGCTGATCATAGAATTCAATCTCCTGCTCCTTCCAAGTCCTTGCGGGAGGAAGTGCATCAGTGGCCATAATCTGTAGTGGCTGTGCAGGGCGAGCACCCTGTAGCAATAACCGAGGCCTGGGAGCCTCCAGTAGAAGGGGTCGCGCATATCCCCGATGAGGGGGTGCTTGAGGGGCGGCGAGGCGATTTCTTTCGGCTGGGACTACTGTGGCAGCGCGTTCGGCTCTCCACACTCTCAGTCCTTCTTCCTCGTTGATGAATTTTTCCATACGACTCAGCAGTTCCTCGTAGCTGTTAGCAGGCTTCCTCAAAAGAGAACTGAGGAAGGGGCCCTCTTTCAGCCCGTGCTGGATAGCAACTCTGAAAGCTTCCGATCTTGCGGAAGGAATACTCCTAGCTGCAGAGGTGAACCGATGAAGATACCCTTTGAGTGATTCTGAGGGCCCCTGCATAATGTGCATCAGGATAGAGGCGTCATTCTTATACGCCTTACAACTGGCGAACTCCTGGCGAAACATCCCCTGAAAATCTGCAAAACAGGTAATAGACCCCGGGGGCAGGGTATTGAACTATTTTTGTGCCGAACCGGTTAAGGTGGTCTGGAAGACTCGGCACTTGAGGGCGTCGATATAGCAGTGGAGCGAGGCCGCTCCATCGAATTGCGATAGATGTTCTTTGGGATCCATTGAGCCATCATACTTGTCTACTTGGGGATTCCGGAAGTATGATGGGGGGATTTCAGAGAGGATGTCCATGGTAAAAGGACTGGGCTCATAAACTTTTGGGGCCCTGGTCGACCGGCTTTCACCCTGTTCTTCCCGTCGAGTCTGGGTTAAGGGTATAGTATTCTGATGTGCTCGCCTTCCAGGCCCCTCTCTAGGCACTACTTCAATGTTAATGGCTGCACGAGGTGGAGGAGGAACTTCTGGGGGTGGTCCTCGAGAAGAAGGTTCACCAGAGTGAGGATGAAGGTATCTTGTCCTTCTTCTTTCTCTAGAGAGGGACACAGTTACAACATCATCAATTAGAGCCCTCAGTTGTGATGGCAGTATGATGATGGGGTTTTCCTCCGCTGCGAAGGCAACTGGGTGTTGTATCTCTTCTGGCTGCATCTCTACGTCTAGCTCAAATGTTCCCACAGATGGCGCCAACTGATGCGGCGAGGAAGATTCATTCGCTTCCTTTCAATGTGATGAAGCACGATGGGAGCTTTGGGGTTTCTCTCCTGCCACAACAGTAAAGATGAAAAAGTGAAGCAGAGAAATGCAAAACCAACACATGCAACAAAACCAAGACATAGGATGTAACGTGGTTCGAAATAAGGATTTCTACTCCACAGAGGTGAGCTCTCTCACCAGATGCAGTGCCAAAGCACTTTCAATATGAACGTCCTCCTTCACGGAAAGGAAACTTCTGGAGGTGGAGGAGAAAACCTCTTATAGTCAAATCACAATACAAGAAAGAGTACACGCAATGCAAAAGCAAAGATCGCTACTCTCCTTCTCTGGCGTGGTGGTAGCTCTCCTTCTCCTGATGCATCTTCGTTTCTTGCTAGTTGGAATAATGCAGATCCCCTTCCTTCTGTCCTCTTCCTCCCTTTTATCCTCCTCCTCTGATCCAGCGTTACTTCGCGAGCTGTCCCCATCGTACATGTGGCCACCACGTCCACCTGGAGAATAATGCTGTTACAGATACGAGGAGCGAAGGCTCATCGGAATATTGTGTGGGGACCCCCTCTTCTGTTACATAACACCTCTTCATCTACATTTCAGGAAACTAGGTTAGCCTATCCCTCTCAACCATCTGCTTTTGGTGAAACTAACTTAGGTCTATAGCTCACGGGTGGCATAACTCTTGGGCTCCTCACCAGCCTGAACCAACTCTCCTTCTTCCCACACCAAACTACCTCCGGACTGACTAGGCCGAGTCGATTCTTATCCATCCCATCTGCTTCTAGGCCTATCTACCCGAACCAATTCTTGCTTATTTCCTAGCAAAGCCCCCCCGCCTCCGCTCTGCCGTGTCGATTACCTCCACTAGCTCTCCCGTGCCAATTGTCTCACGTGCTTGCGCCCAAATCGTTCCTCCCTTCTTTCTCCGTCGAACCAATCATTTGGTTCGGGTAATGCCTTACATGTGAGCCCTCCTATCTGGTTCATAGAGAAGAGGTAACAGCAGTATCATATACAATACATCATTAGGAATTAAACTAAGTAATATACCCATTGCCTATTATTTATATTGAAGTATCGGAGTTGCTCTTTGCTCCACTTCTTCTTCTTGAGTCTCTTTCCATTTTCATCCTTCGGAGCGTCAAACCCTACTATCACACTAGTCCAATTATCATAATCGCACATAAGAAAATATTTCATTTTTACTACCCATTGATCAAATTCTTTGGTTCCATAGAGTTCATATGGAGGCGGCATGTTGATGTCATCGCCCAATTTCTCTTGAAGATCCATCTTGCCCTTTAGCATGTTTGCTCCTAGTTGTTAATCGATAGAAGAGCAACCTTGATCTGATACCATTTGTTGGAACTTTGGTGAGCGCTAGAGGGGGGGGGGGGGTGAATGGCGCATTTATTGCTTGTGATGAAAATCGTTCGCATTCGTCTCTACACAATTGATAGTAGTACATAGTAGAATATAGAAATCTAAATCTAGAGACAAATACACATGATATACGTGGTTCGGAACCTTAGGGTTCCTACTCTACAGGGTGAGCTCAACGAGATCTTGTGATGTACACACCACTACTCAATAAACTCCTTCTCGACAACATGTCGGAGGTGGAGAAACTTCGTACAATTGATCACAATAATAATACAATGAAATATAGGCAATTACAAGAAAAACAAGTAAAGAAAACTTTACAAAAGATCTTTTGAATGCTTGATTGTTTGGTTGCTTGGGATGCACTTGAAGACACTGAATTGCACCAATAAATCGCTCCAAATCATCCTAAGAACCATGGGCAAAAACCTCTGATTCGTGCTCCTTATAAAGTTGCAACTCGAGATGATTTCCGCCTAGTAGTCAATTGCTCATACCCATCAGTCGACTTCTCCTGTAGCCGTTGTCTCACAACGACTTAATCCACATTGAAAAACTTCAACGGATACCTCATCAGTCGACTGCCCTTACCAGCAGTCGATTGATGCTTCGATAGCCGAATGATCAGTCGTTTACCAAAGGTTCTGAGTCAGTGATGACAACCAACAGTCGACTGGCCTCCATGGCAGTCGACTACTCAAGGGCAGTCGAGGTGCCACCTCGACTGGGACTCCAGTCGAGGCGCCAATCAAGGCGCCTTGCATATGCTCGGCCATAGTCGAGGCCAGTCAAAGCGCTGCCTTGATTGGGACTCTAGTCGAGGTGGCAGTCGAGTCGTCTTGTGTCTGTGGCTACAACTAGACCGCAGTTGATCTCTAGTCGACTCCCATCAGTCGATTGGTCATAATTCCAGTCGACTGATCATTGTCGACTCGATTGCCAATTGTTAAAATACTTGACCAGTCGACTGGTCCATGTCCCCAGTTGGCTGATATGTTGGTGCAGGGGCACTAGATAATTGAACCTAGGTTTTGATTATGGCAAAGATCCAAAGTTAAGGTCATATTGTTATCTCATGAGTTGAATTAAGTGTGCAGGAAATGATTAAGCTAAGCCGAAGGTCAGCGACATCCGGAGAATCCCGAGTCGGGAAACTGTGGTGGTCGGAAGACACCGGGGGAACTTTGTGGGAGTTGAAGAACTTAGGTGGAAGACCGGAAGCAAAGCGATGTTGAGGATTCGGTGACCGCTAGAGGGGGGTGAATAGCTCTTTTTTGTTCGTGATGGATTACGATCATGTTCGTCTCTACAAATCATGTTAGCGAAGCGGAATATATATAATCGTAATAACAAAAGATGATAAACACAATCCACAACACAAAATATAACGTGGTTCGGAACCGAATGGTTCCTACTCCATGGATCGAGCTCAAACGAGCTCTAGCGATGAATACAACACCATTAATCAAATAAATTCCTTCTCGACAGCAAGTCGGAGGTGGAGAAACCTCGTATAATTATTTACAATAATAAATGAATAGATACAAGCAAATACAAATATGAAATACACTACAAGTAAAGGAAAAACACTTTACAAATGCTCTTTTGATTGCTTGATCTTTGGTTGCTTGAATACGATCCACATTGGATAAGTCCAATGGATACACCATCAGTCGACTGTTCATGCCCATCAGTTGACTGATGCATAGGTAGTCGAGTCGCTAGTCGAGCATGCCTCGCATCTGTGGCATTTACTCAACCTTAGTCGAGTCCAGTCAAGGCGCCGCCTCGACTAGGACTCCAGTCAAGGCGTCGGTTGAGGTGCCCTTGCGTCTGTGGCCGCCGCTCAGCCGTAGTCACTCACATCAGTCAACTGATAGTGATATCAGTCTACTAATAACCTCATCCATGAGGTTTTAACCCCAAGTATAGTGCCCCCATACTTGCTAGACCACCCTTAGCCTAGACCTATGCCTTCTAGCCACTTCCGTCAGCCTCGCGCCTATCGGATCCCTCCAAGTCATCCATGACTTGTTCATCCTTATGCTAGCCTTCAGGTGCTTCCATCGGCTATTGCCATGCTAAGTCGGTCTATACCACCAAGGCATATTGGACTTACGCTACCAAGACTCTGCTTGGACTTTACGCTGCCAACCATTGGACTTATGCTGCCAAGACTCCACCCTAGGACTTTACGCCGCCAATATTCCCCTTGGACTTCTCAATTGCCAAGACACAAGCTTGGACTTTCCCTTGCCAACACATGTTGGACTTTCCATGCCAAGACCCATGCTTGGACTTTCCATGCCAACCCATGTTCGACTTTTCATGCCAAGTACACAAGACTTGGACTTTTCCATGACAATCACATTGTCATATGTTTTGTCGAATATCAAAATATCGCTCAAGTCAAACTCGAGTCCGGTCAATCATGACCTGGGCCAATTGTACCAACAAGTGACAGGTCATAAAGGACCAGAGGTAAGCACGAGTGCGAAGAGAGATGGTAAGGTCGTGTCCTTTGTACGGGGATGACCGTAGGCAGCAATCCGACTAAGACTTCTAGTGGAAGGTCTAGGTCGAGATTGGACGGTAAGGAACCGTCATATTTATCATTTTCCATGCTAACCTCTTACTGCAGGGAAGTGGCCAGGCTGGCAGTTGACTACTAGTCATTGGGCAGTCGACTGATGCACATTAGTCGACTGGTGGAAGGCATTAGTCGACTGATGGCGACGAATCAACCTTTTGCGCTAGGTCAAAACAGATAATGTTTGACACGGCCACTTCGCGATAAGATAAGGTGCCACCTTGAGATTAGTTCCAACATTTGAGGAGACTTATTCCAAGGCACAAATATATAAAAGAAGGGGAGGACTCCAACCCAAACATCATCTATCTTGCTCTCAAAGTGCTCCCGCAATGCCAAAGTTTTAAACCCTGTAACGCCGATGCAACGCCGAGTTCAGAATCTCCTCGTCGACAACAAGTATTGTTTTTATTTACTGTATTCGTGGTTTTAATCGTAACGAGGTGAGGTAGGCTTGTTGCCTCATCCTCGTGCTTTCATTTTTGTGATTGTTGTCTCCTACCTCCAACGAGGAGGAGACTCTATAGTGGATTGCCCCATCGTACGCGGTCAAGGATTAGCAGCCGGTGGGCTGTGAACCAAGTAAAAATAAATTGTGTTATTTATTTTTCCGCTGTTCTTGCTCTTATTTTAACGTCGAAAAGAAAGATTTTATGCTCGCTATTCACCCCCCTCTAGCGACGCTTCTCGATCCAACAATTGGTATCAGAGCGGGGGCGCTAAGATTTGGTGAACCACCAATCTAGCACTTTTTGGCATTCTTTTTGTATTTTTCGATTCATGTTTTTTTAGGTTTTTTTCTCTCGCACTACTAATCCAAGACGAAGTCTTGGTACTCTTCTTTTGGTTTTGTGTTTGCAAGTATTCATTTTTGGAGTAGCCGACAGTAAAACGACCATAACTTTTCGTACAAGTGGACTCACGAAATGTGCTACCTACCAAATCGAAGATCTCTGAGAGATCTAAACTTCTTATGAGGGTTTACCCTTGTAACAAGCTATCTTCATCCCCAAAATCTAATGTTTAATATCCTTTCGGGGACATCGAAGGTCGTAAGTTTCTAGTTTTTGTTTAGTTTCTTATTTTGTCATTTATTTCTGTTTATTTCTTATTATTTCCCACACTACTAATCCAAGACTAAGTCTTGGAATTTCTCTTGGTTTTTATTTGTATTTTTCAAGATAATTAATGGCTCACATTGAGGGGTATAGCATCACCCGACCTCCGTTCTTTGATTGAAATGATTTCCGTTATTGGAAAGGTCGGATGGAGTGTTTCTTGAAAACACAAGTCGAGACTTGGATAATAATCCAAACTGGCTTTTCTCTATCCACCAATGATCAAGGGGAGCCCTTGAATTTCGACAAGTGGACCAATGCAACCAAGAGGCAAATTGAAGCCGATGCAAAAACAACCCAAATATTGCAATGCGACTTTTCCAAGGTGGACCTCAAACGAATTGGACCATTCATTAGCGCCAAAGACCTCTGGAACAAATTAATTGATCTACACGAAGGGACGTCCGATGCTAAGGTATGTAAAAGAGATTTACTTTTAAATAAATTGTATAATCTAAAGATGCAGGATCACAAGACCGCTTCATAACTCCATGCGCGGATCCAAGACATCTTGAACCGTATACACGCCATTGGACAAAAGGTAGATAATCGAGACATAGTAAGGTACGCTCTTAATGCTTTTCCTAGGACCACCTTGTGGGCATCCATGGTTGATGTCTACAAGGTATCTAAAGATTTATCTAAGATTAGGTTAGATGAATTTTTTTCGAAATTTGAGTTACATGAACAAACTAACGCGGTCTCGGTCGAGAAAGGTGTAGCGTTGTTTGAAGGACGAAGATGGAAAGCAAAGAGTAAGATACCTCCCGAAGAAGAAGAATCTGAATCGAAAGGTGAATTCGAATCGGAATCTGAAGAGGAGATGGAGGCTGAACTAGTCAATCTAGTTCGGAGGATCATAAAAAAGAAAAGGGAGCAATTGAAGAGTAAGAAACCCCCACAAACATACACATGCTATGGGTGCAACAAGAAGGGCCATTACAGTCGAAGTGCCCAAGACTCAAGAACAAACCATCTCAATCCAAGCAAGCATTTCACGCAATGTGGGAGGAGAAAGAAGATCAAAATAATGACATGGTACTCATGGCGAAACCGGTAGAGTCCGAGTCTGAGTCCGAAGCCGACTACAAATCCAACTCCGACTCCGACTCCGAGGATGAATTCGAGTCAAGACTCAAAGCCGGATCAAAAGAAAAGATTAAGGTAAGTCGTTCATTAATTGCAAACTTATATCATGCAATTAAGTTGCTAAATAGGAAATTAACTAAGTCCGAGTCTAGAGTTGAGTCGTTACTCGAGGAGGTTGAAACCCTCAAGCAAGAGGCTACTCTAACCTCTTCAACTAGTCAAGTTCAAGAGGGAAACTCAACTCAAGTTGAAAAACTTGAGGAGGAGAATTCTCTCTTGAAAGACCGAGTTCAAGAGGTCGAGGCTAGGTTGGAAAGGTTCACGTTGGGATCTAAGAATCTTAACCGACTACTTGGAACCCAAAGAGCTGTGTACAACAAAGCCGAACTTGGATTTAGGTCAATGACTACGAATATATCTTACATGCCTATTGTGAATCGTAGTCATCAAAGAGTCCAAGCATGGGTCCCAAAGATTTTATTGAACTCACATATAAGGACCAATAAGTATTGGATTCCCCAGGATCAAGTCCACTTTGTGGATAGACCATATTGGTTCAATGGTCCAGAGGGAGCTAACAATAAAATAGTATACCCGCTTCCTTTGCAAAACCATTGCATGATTGGTTATTTTGTTTCACTTTTTAAAATGGTTATATAGGACAAATAGTTAGTCAACTCTTGATAACATAGTATCAGGATGCGACGAGATGATAGTACATTAGGGAAATAAAGTTTCGTGTATTCGAGCTAGATAAGGCGTATCTAGCTTGGTGCACTTGACCGAGTAGAACTAGTTGAAGCTACCTCGTCGTATCCTAAACTAGTTAGACCAGGAAGTAATCTTAAGTAACTCAAGTAATCAATTTCTTGAATTTGGCTTTACCTAAGGAAGTGGTCGTTGTTCGATCAAAAGAAGGCCCCTGTGCCTCGCCACGACCTAGAAGCCAATTTCTTGAAAAGTTTACTTGACGAACTAAGGGTTAAATCCGAATCTAACGCAAGGTTGACTAACTCTAATTAGGTTAAAATCATCTCAAAAAACATATAAGGTGAACACATTCTGAGACACATAGAATGGGTGAGATGTTAAGGATAATTGAAATACACTTAACTTTTTCAAAATGCTACTTATTTTCTCACACTTGATGAATAATTATAACTTCGATTGGCCAATACTAAGTATACAACTATCTAGGCCACAGTTTAGCACCCCCTAAACCTCTTATACTTCATATATTTGACTAAGGGGGAGAGCAAACTAACTCTAAGGGTTATATTACAAACCTTTGAAGTTGGTGCAGAGGGATATACCTTGAACCAATCAAACTAATGCTAGACACATGCTTGGACTCATAGTTGATTTATCTAGATGCATGCTTATACGATGTTGTTTTTAAACCCCTATTTTATATAAAAACCCTGACACTTTTTTGATTTATGGCAAAAGGGGGAGAAGAGCAGAAGTTAAGGGGGAGTAACACAAAATTTATTTAATTTTAAAAATTAAAGTATCTCTTTCAAAACTCACCTAGGGTTAAGGGGGAGTTTTTGGAAATGACATTCATCATTTACTCTATTTGTTATGCTTAAATTTCCCTTAACTTTGTGTTGATTTGCCATAGATAAAAAAGGGAGAGATTGTTGGTGCAGGGGCACTAGATAATCTAACCTAGGTTTTGATTATGGTAAAAATCCAAAGTTAAGGTCATATTGTTATCTCATTAGCTGAATTAAGTGTGCAGGAAATGGTTAAGCTAAGTCAAAGGTCAGCGACACCCGGAGAATCCTGAGTCGGGAAACCGTGGTGGTCGGGCGACACCGGGAGAACTTCGTGGGAGTTGAAGAACCTAGGTGGAAGATCGGAAGCAAAGCAACAGGTCATAAAGGACCAGAGGTAAGCACACGTGGGAAGAGAGATGGTAAGGTCATGTCCTCTGTAAGGGGACGACCGTAGGCGGCGATCTGACTAAGACTTCCAGTGGAAGGTCTAGGTCAAGATCGGACGGTAAGGAACTGTCATATTTATCATTTTCTGTGCTAACCTCTTACTTCAGGGAAGTGGCCAGGCTGGCTGTCGACTGTTGGTCATTAGGCAATCGACTGATGCACATCAGTCGACTGATGGAAGGCATCAGTCGACTGATGGTGACGAATTAGCCTTTTGCGCTAGGTCAAAACTGATAATATTTGATGCGACCACTTTGCGATAAGATAAGATGCCACCTCGAGATTAGTTCCAACATTTGAGGAGACTTATTCTAAGGCACAAATCTATAAAAGGAGGGGAGGACTCTAACCCAAACATCATCCATCTTGCTCTCAAAGTGCTCCCGCAACGCCAAAGTTTTAAACGTCGTAACGTCAATGCAACGCCAAGTTCAGAATCTCCTTGTCGGCAGCAAGTATTATTTTTATTTAATGTACTTGTGGTTTTAATCGTAACAAGGTGAGGTAGGCTTGTTGCCTCATCCTCGTGCTTTCATTTTTGTGATCGTTGTCTCCTACCTCCAATGAGGAGGAGACTCTATAGTGGATTGCCCCGTCGTACACAGTCAAGGATTGCGGGGCCTTGGATTAGCAGCCGGTGGGCTGTGAACTAAGTAAAAATAAATTGTGTTATTTATTTTTCCTCTATGCTTGCTCTTATTTTAACGTCGAAAAGAAAGATTTTACACTCGCTATTCACCCCCCTCTAGCGACGCTTCTCGATCCAACATGATACACCTCAACCATGAGATTTACCCAAGTATGATGCCCTCATACTTGCTAGACCACCCTTATCCTAGACCTAAGCCTTATAGCCACCTCCATCAACCTCACGCCTATCGGATCCCTCCAAGTCATCCATGACTTATTCATCCATATGCTAGCCTTCAGATGCTTACATCGGCTATTGTCATGCTATGTTGGTCTACACCGCCAAGGCAGATTGGGCTTACACTGCCAAGACACACGCTTGGACTTTATGCCACCAACCATTGGACTTATGCTACCAAAACTCCACCCTCGGAGGTATGCTCATTGTACTTTTGTGTGCAGGTTGTCTTTTCGAGGGAAAAGATGCATTTTCAGAGCAAAAGAAGGACATTTGACGCTAGAAACAGAGTGGGACATGGCCAGGGCATGTGGATTCACATGGCCGTGTCCGATAGATGAAGAACAACACACCAGGGCCGCACACGGCCTGGCCGTGTGGAAACACACGATCGTGTGGCGATCCGATGGATTTGTGCGACTAGAGTCTTTTTCAGATTTTGCAGTGGTCCGAGGCGATATCTATATAAGGATGGCTCCGCCCAAACCCTAGGGGGGAGGCACGATGGCTAGGATGGCATGCCGAAGCCCTAAAAAGCTTTGGTAACTCACAGCGGGGAGGAGGAACGCCGCCGGAGGTCCACAACTTGCAATACAACGCCGGAGAGAAGATCACGAAGCATTGTATATCTCTATTTCTGCACTTTATCTCTATTGTATTCGAACTTAAACATGTTTTGTGATTCTTCCTTCGTATTTATAGAGTAGTACTTTTTATTCTAGGATTAGGGAGTAGCTTGTGTACATAGACAATGTTGGTTCATATTAAATTCTGGCCAAAAGTTTGATTTGACAATTGGTAGTTGCTCTCTATTATATCTTCGTGAGTTTGACTTTCTTTCCGCTGTGCTTAGGCGATACGAGGTGGTGACAACCCTCGCAAATCTAGATTTAGGAGGTTTGATCGAGGAACCTAGTGGTAAACCTGACCTCCCGTAACTGCGGGGAGAAGGGAGCGGTGGAATCGGAAATGGTCCATCGCAAGGATTGATTTGGCATCCTCGTACCCTCTATCCCGTCCTTTTGGGCGAGGATAGCTCCTAGTGAATGCGGTGGCTCTATGGGAGAGTGTATGATGTCCCTTCCCCAAAATTGTAGGTAGATATTTAGATGACGCCAATTGACAACATTGTTCTGTGGTACACAAGCAAAACCGAAGTCCTAGAATCACCTTTTAAGACCTCGACACACTCTTTTCCTCCTCTGTGTGACACCGCATAGAGTAGGGTCCACCGATAATCCTCACCAACCGACTCTCTCAGAGATTTTGTTCGAATAATCACAACCACTTAGTGTATTGATATTCGAATCCCAGTCCCTGTGGGATCGATAAATCTTTATTACTTGACGACATCCCTGCACTTGCGGGCATTGAGCGTGAGCACGCACTTTGAGTCCACGACGATAGCCATCACGAGATTTGAGGTCGCACCCGTGCGCATCATTTATGCCGCCAATATCAACACTTGGACTTCTCTTGCCAATCCATGTTAGACTTTCCAATTGCCAAGACTCAAGCTTGGACTTTCCATGCCAAGTACTCAAGACTTGGACTTTACTATTGCCAAGACCCATGCTTGGAATTTCAATGCCATGAGTCCCACTTGGACTTCTCCATCATATGGTCAACCCTATGTCAACCATATAGTCAACCCATTGATAAACAATGGTCAACTCATCATCAAACATCAAAATATAAATATCAAAATACTACTCGAGTCAAACTCGAGTCTGGTCAAACGTGACCTGGGCTGATTGCACCAACAAAAAACATATCAAAATGTAGGTCTTCCCAAACTTAAATAAAACTATACCTCTAATGTGGCGGTAGAGGTGGGAAGTCTGGAAGTCTCGGCATGTCGGGCTCCTAGGAGAATCGTGTGCTCAGTCGCTGGTGCGACAAGCACATATGGTCGACCTAGGAACTGGTGGACACAGTGGCTGCTCGGTGCTCTTCCTCCCTGGCCCACTGTGATTGTGTATCTCACATGAACTTCTGAACCTCCTGGCGGTAGGCGACCTCCTCCTTAAAATAGTACTGGGCCTGGCCATAGAACTCCTCTACCCTCTAGAAATTGTCCCGGAGGCCCTGAAACTCTACCTGTGTATAGGTCCTGTGCTCTTCCCATCGCTGCCCCAGGGTCTGCTCTCCATAAAGAAGTCATCAAGGCACAATGAAACTCTGAGAAGTCATAAGCAGGCGTACCTGTATCCTGCTCAAAAGAATGAAAGGAATGTGGTGTAGGATTGGGTCATGGACTAGATGGGCTCCTATATATAGGTGGGACTATAGGTGAGTGATGGCCAGGAGGTGAAATGGGTGCATGAGTGGAGGGCCCCGTGTGTGGTGGGGACTCCACCATCCGATCCAACCGGCAATTGGCACGGTTGGGGATAGTGGTACGATCAGTGTTGGGGAGCCTAATGTTGGGAGTATGGGGAATACAATCAAAGTCCCACATTGGTAAGACATGGAAAAGATCATGTGCTTATAAGAAAAAAGATATCTCCATTGGTATGAGGCCTTTTGGGTAAAGCCCAAAAACAAAACCATGAGGGCTTGGGCCCAAAGTGGACAATATCATACCATTGTGGAGATATGTGGATCTTATATGCACTAACAATTGGTATCAGAGCCATGGTCCATGTCAAGCCATGAACCTCGAACGAAGGAAGTTGAGCTCCCACGTCCGGATCAAGAGAACCAGACATCAGGAAGGAAGTCTAGTTGGGTCGGGGGGACCGAACAACCGCGTGAAGTCCCGTGGGTTGAAGATCGGACATCAAGCAGAGAAAATCCTTCGAGGAGGGATAGGCTTGAGGGGGGGCCCAATGTGGTCCTTCGTTTGAGGGGGGGATTGTTGGGAGTATGGGGAATACAATCAAAGTCCCACATTGGTAAGACATGGAAAAGATCATGTGCTTATAAGAAAAAAGATATCTCCATTGGTATGAGGCCTTTTGGGTAAAGCCCAAAAACAAAACCATGAGGGCTTGGGCCCAAAGTGGACAATATCATACCATTGTGGAGATATGTGGATCTTATATGCACTAACACCTAAGGGGTGGAAAATTATTCCTTACAAAGAAAAATGAATATCCTTCTCTAACTATCATCCTCATAGCCATGCACACCCCTAAATCTATACTAGGGCTCCCTTCTACCCTATCCAATCCCTCAAAATTGTACCCCATCAAGTCACAAATGTGGGTCAATAAATCTCCAAAGATGATATCACCCTTGGGCGCTTTCCCCATCTTCACTAGGTGCCTAATGAAGTGAAAACCCACATCAACAAAATTATTCCCCTCTAGCATACTCCATAAGCACAAAATTTCACTCACTCTTATTACACCATCACTCTCCCCTCTCCCAAAAATTGTGCTTGCCATAACCTAGTGGATGTATCGAAAAATTGGGTTTTTTAATCAGGATGTTTTGGATGTAGGAGGGTCATAGGAGGTTTCTCCTATTAACTCTGACCAAAATGATCTTGAATTAAACTCAATAGGTGTTCTCCTCTTTCCCCCACTAGGCAACCCAAAGCAAAGGTTCCATTGATTAAGGGTCCATCATGCTCTATGTTGAACAATCTAAAGGTAATCTTGCCCTCTTCATGATCTCTACCCGTCAAGATCTCCGCATTTACTGAACTTAAAAACTCCAAAACTATCCAAGGGTAGGTTGGACATCTAACTCCCATTATCTCCTCCCAACCTACCTTGGAAAATAACCATTGAACATCTCCAATAAGACCTAGGGTTTCTAAAAGAGCAGTATCTAAATAACAAGGTAGCAATTATTTTCTGAGTAGAAAGTATGTTAAATCTATCTCTATGAGTATCATCTCGAAATATAATGCTTGAGGGAGCATTACCTTCTTCCAGAGCTCACTGGTTACTCCTTCCTCTTGTCCTTTACCTTGATGAGGCAACCCTTGTTGCGGAATGCTTTTTCCTCCTCATCCTTGCTTCTTGAAAGCTTCTTGAAGGTTGGAGCGGGTCCTTGGAGGTTGGAGGAGACAATTTTGCATGGGCTAGGGTAGAAGATTTGAGAAGCATAATTGATTTAGGGCAAATCGCATGGCTCATGCCCTTTTAAAGGGGCACAACATGGCCATGTGAGATCAACATAGTCAACCGTGTTAGGCTCTGACCTAGGCGCTTGAAAAAAGTTTAAATATTGGCACGACCATTTGAGATTCACACGATTGACCATGTTCAACTCTGGATTTCTCCTAGAGTGCCACACAGTTCGAGACTTACCAAACACCCTACTGTGTGCTTTTATGCGCGTTGGGCATGGCCGTGTAAAATTCACACGATCGCTTGTGCTTCATGTTGGGTTTCTGGCACCGTGGCGAGTGTGTGTTCGAACATGTTTCGTAAACATGTGCACAACGGAAGGAATAAAATAATAAATCTAATTTATTATAACACACACATCACACGCATGCATAGTACAACATGTGTAGACATAACCGTAAATTTAAATTTTGCAATAAAAAGAAATTTATACTACGTATACGTGACATATCACGTGCAGCGGGAAAGACATCAACCGGAACGATTCTCGCTAGAATCGTCTCTATCCGTATCCACGCCGAGTATCTTCGGGATGAATTCACAAAGTCACGAGCCTCGTCTTCATATGAGTTACTAGCCTCGTGTTGAAGACGATATGATCGAGAGAAGATCACGATCCGAATCAAAATTCGGATTCAAAACGAGTCCTCATAAACTCGCTTCTCCGGAGAGGTATTCTTCAACCGTTTGACGAATCCTTCATCCTCCACCTATGAGGATTATCGGAGATCAAATCCCCGGCAAGGCTACTGCTGTCGGAGCTCCAAACGTTGTCCAAATGATGCTCCGACGAGAAGGAAACAAGCTGTCCATAAAATTGGACAGCTTTGGTGGAGGAATAGGGACCGGCCAAAAGGGAAGGTTGAAGCTCACCTTATTGCCGAACCCAAAGGAGATCACCGGAGCTCCTCCGGCAGCAGCTCAATGCTAGCAAGGGAAGAGGACGGCAGCTGCGGGACGCCGGAAAGGGAGCTTGGGTGGTGGTTGGCGGCGGCACTAGGGTTGGCGCCGACTACACCAAGGAGAGGAGGGGGCAGCAACTTTTAGGGTTGCAAGGCTTTGGATTAGGGCATAACAAAACCCTTAAGCCCTATTTTATAGAGAACAAATTCTCTTAATGGTTATCGGATCATAACCAAAGGCCCGTTAACCCGCTCCATTAATTTAAGTTAAAATAAACCAAACCATGATGGTTTATTTTAAGTTAAAACGAACCGAACTAACTTTGGTTCATTCGTTTAAAACAAACCAAACCCTTTGGTTTATTCTCCTCCATTGGATTAGAACCAAACCAATTTGGTTCATCGATTTGTCTTCATAAGACACGGCCCATCCACGCTTCCATTGCGACTGAAACGATTTCATGTTCGCTCCATGTTTGGTCCAACCAAACCTAGTTTCTCTCGGGCTGAGAATCTCATTCTCAAGCTCGTTTTAAATCCTTCGGATTACGCTCGTTGTGCGTGTGACCAAATAGGTTCTCGATTTATGTTGGCCGTCTATAATTAACCATTAATTATAGAATGATCATGAGTGACACCTAGTAGTACATCATGCTCCCAAATTAACCGAAAAGATCAACGATTGATCCAGAACTATTTCTGAAACCCTTCAACAGCTCGAATGAATCGTGCCCCATTCCCTTCACTCATCTTATACCCACTTGGTTCAGGATATGGTCTATAGCGTCAGTCCCCACTAGGCTGACTATGTCACACCAAGCTCAAGTATCATTTCCTCGTCCTACGGATTCTAGTTACTTCACATGTATCGAAGAGTACCTTACTCTAAACATGTAATGCTTTGGCCAAATACTTTAGTAACAATCCGACGAGAGGCCATGGGTATACATCTCCTCGCAAGGAGTGGTGAATCCTTTATAGGCTATTCAAACACCTTCGATCACTTCAACTTATACCCAATCATCCCGGGTCCACATCTCCTCAGAGATGCTTGCTTAAGATGTCAAAGCATAAGTCTTTATGATCAAGATGACTTGAATACTGCAAGTCAAAGGAACATCGCACTTAAGCTGCAGTACGAACTTCATTGACATATCTATATATGCAGAGAACCATATGAAGTCTTACGGTTGGTCACTCCAATGAACTAGTTACCATAACTAGCATCCACGATTAACTCTGGACATCACAATGTCTCCAGCTAGTGAGAATCAGCTGCTTGGATACACCAAGGAGTATACCTAGTGCTAGTCTCGACAGAATCAATGGTGTCCAAATCCATCAATTCATCGACTAGGGATAATTCTGATACATCACAATTACACATGTAGAGATACTCACTAGTTGTGATCTAATCACAAATTCTCTCATGTTGTGAATCGTATCGTGGATATTCAGTAAATGAGTTTAAGATCTAATCAAATACATGAAAACATGTATACTCAAATAGTGAATCTTCATTTATCATATAAATGGTTCAAACATAAGGCGATTGCCTTAGGACATCTCTCATATATTACTAACAAACTCCCACTTGGCCTAATTCGAATCGCTACGGTATCCAATACCATAAGCTCTAACATGACCCTCAAACTTACTTTGAGGTAATGCCTTAGTCAAAGGATTGGCTAAGTTCCTTTCAGTGGGGATTTTCTCGATTTATATTTCCTTCCTACTGATGATCTCTCTGATAAGATGATAGCGGCGAAGCACATGTTTGGATCGTTGATGAGACCTTGACTCTTTCGCCTGTTCAATTGCTCCATTATTGTCGCAGTAGACCGGTATTGCTTCAACAATGGCTGGAATCACACCAAGTTCATAAACGAACTTCTTGATCCAAACCGCCTTTCGCTCGCCGCAATGTATTCTCGCCTCAGCAGTAGAATCCTCATGTGTCTTGTTTGGAACTTTTCCAACTCATCGCGCTCCATTCAAGGTGAACACGATCTAAACCGAGACCTAGAATCATCCTTGTATGTCCGAAGTCCGCATCCGATACCCACGTGATCACCATGTCCCTTCTCTATATATTAGAACACATCCTTAGTTCTTCTTAAGTACTTAAGGATCATCTTAATGACCACCCAATGATCCATTCTTCGATCGACCGTATCTACTCATGACACTCGTGAGCATACGATACATCGGGCCTCGTGACATAACATAACATACATGATAGATCCTATTGCGGATGCATAGGGAATCTTACTCATGCAAATCCTCTCGTCTTCTATGCGCGGACACATGGACTTCGAAAGGTGTATCCCATGCCTGATGGGTAGGAAACCTTTCTTGGATTCAGACATGCTAAACCTCTTTAGCACTCGGTCTATATATGTAGACTGCGAAAGACCAAGCAACCGTTTCGATCTATCTCTATAGATCTTAATCTCGAGGATGTAGGTTGCTTCTCCCAGGTCATTCATGGAGAATGTCTTGGATAACCAAATCTTAACTGACTGTAAGACTGAAATATCGTCTCCTATAAGTAATATGTCATCGACATACAATACTAGGAACACGACTGCACTCCCACTAACCTTCTTGTACACACAAGGTTCGTCTGGATTTTGTGAGAAATCAAACTTTTTGATTGTCTCATCAAAACGGATATTCCAGCTCCTGGATGCTTGCTTCAATCCATATATGGACCGTCGCAATTTGCATACCTTGGTTTTATCAACCGATGTGAAACCCTCAGGCTGTATCATATACAGGTCCTCGAGCAGGTTTCCATTAAGGAAAGCTATTTTCATATCCATCTTCCATATCTCATAATCATAATGAGCCGCTATGGCCAGGAGCATCCGAATGGATTTAAGCATAGCTACAGGCGAATAGGTTTCGTCATAATCAACACCTTGTTTTCGACGATATCCTTTCGCCACTAATCTAGCCTTATAGGTAATCACATTACCATCCATGTCGATTTTCTTCTTGAAAACCCACTTGCACCCTATAGGCTTGATGCCTTCAGGTGGGTCAACCAAGTTCCAAACTTGGTTTTCGTACATGGAATCCATTTCCGACTTCATGGCATCAAGCCACTTATCACTTTCTGAACTTGTCAGCACTTCTTCATAACTGGTAGGCTCCTCATCATCAATGAGTAACACATCGTTCGATTCACTTACGAGAAATCCATATCTCTCAGGAATATTGCGTGTTCTACCAGATCTACGAAGATGTGGTGTTTCAATAGGTCCAGCCGATTGCTCATCACTATGAGTTATCGGCTGTTGTGCTTCACCAGGTATCTCATCAATGTCTATTTGAGTCTCTCGAGCCTCCTCAAGCTCGACGACACTCCCACTATTTTCTTACAAGAGAAACTCTTTCTCTAGAAACACAGCATGCCTTGAAACAAACACCTTTTGTTCCACAGGATGATAGAATTGGTAACCCCTTGTTTCCTTAGGGTATCCAATAAATAGACATTTATCAGACTTAGCATCCAATTTGTCTGATACAGTCCACTTCACATAAGCAGGACAACCCCATATCTACAAGTAAGATACATGAGGTTTCTTACTATTCCATATCTCATATGGAGTAGTAGAGACTACC
Source organism: Wurfbainia villosa (assembly GCA_025175895.1). Classification (NCBI taxonomy): domain Eukaryota; kingdom Viridiplantae; phylum Streptophyta; class Magnoliopsida; order Zingiberales; family Zingiberaceae; genus Wurfbainia; species Wurfbainia villosa. Next base: position 99,716,047 of record CM045987.1, read on the forward strand.
TTGGTTGACATTCTGTTTAACAAGTAAACAGTTGTCTGAAGTGCATAGCCCCAAAAGGACTTGGGAAGATTCGCATGATTCATCATTGACCTGACCATGTCCAACAAGGTCCGGTTACGCCTCTCAGATACACCATTATGCTGTGGTGTATATGGTGGAGTACATTGAGACAATATACCATTGTCTCTTAGATAATCAAGAAACTCTTGACTTAAGTATTCACCACCTCGATCCGATCAAAGTATTTTAATACTCTTGTCATGTTGTTTCTCTACTTCATTTCTGAATTCTTTGAACCTTTCAAAGGCATCAAACTTGTGTTTCATCAAGAACACATACCCAAACCGTGAGTGATCATCGGTGAAGGTAATGAAGTAGCTATAGCCTCCTAAAGCTTGAGTTGACATAGGTCCACATACTTCAGTATGTATTAGACCTAGCAACTCTCCCACTCGTTTACCTTTTCCTGTAAAAGGTAACTTAGTCATCTTGCCTTTTAAGCATGATTCGCATGTATCATATGAATCTAATTCAAACGATTCCAGAATTCCACATCGGTGTAATTCAGACATGCATTTCTTGCTTACATGGCCAAGATGACAATGCCACATGTAGGAGTCTATTTGATTATCCTTTCGAGCACGCTTGTTGCTCGCTTCGATATTGAAAATGTCATTGGATATGTCCAACGTATAAATGTCATTGCTCAAAGTTCCAGTTCCATAAATTACGCCATTCAAAGTTATATAACAACAATTGTTACTAAACGTCAAATGGTAACCATTTCTATTTAAGTAGGAAATAGAAAAAATGTTCTTTATTAGAGAAGGAACACAATAGCAATTGTCCAGTTCCAAGACTAGTCCACTAGGGAGATTCAGCAAATAAGTTCCGATGGCGACCCCAGCAACCTTTGCTCCATTGCCAACTCGCAAATTTGACTCCCCTCTGATGAGTCTTCTTCTATTCCTTAGCCCCTGTATGTCATTACATATATGTGAGCCACACCCAGTATCCAATACCCAAGTGTCTAAGGAAATAGAATGACAATCAATAACGAAGATACCTGAAGAGGATGGGGCATCGGATGCCTTCTTCTTCTTCATGGACTCAAGATAAATCTTGCAGTTTCTTCGCCAGTGGCCTTCCTTGCCACAATGATGGCAAGTGCCCTTTTGTGCTGGTTCTACTTTCTTTGCCTTCTTGTTCTTTCCTTTCTTCTGTTCCTTTGCCTTCCTCTTAGAACCTTTCTTTGAAGAATCAACTAACAGAACCACCTTCTCCTCATGCTTCACAGAAGGCTCCACAGTCTTTAGCATATTGAGGAGCTCAAGAATAGTGGTTTCTAATTTGTTCATCCGATAGTTCATCACAAATTGTGAGAAACTCTTGGGCAAACAATCCAGAATTAAGTCAATACTTAATTCATGATCCATCACAAACCCGAGGGTGGCTAGCCGCTCGATGTACCCGTTCATCTTTAGCACAAACTGCACTACAGATGAACCTTCTTGCATCTTCGTGCTGAAGAGGAGCCTGGAGACTTCAAACCTTTCGGATCTCGCTTGCTCATCAAACAGCTCATGAAGATGGAAGACCATGGTATTAGTATCCATATGCTCATGCTGCTTTTGCAGCTCAGGTACCATCGCAGCTAGCATGATGCAACTCGCCAGTTCAGAATCTGCCACATGCTTCTGATAGACCAACATTTGGTCAGGAGTTGCATCATCCTTAGGACGGTTGGGAAGAGGCTCTTCAAGGACATATGCTAGCTTTTCCACCTTGAGAACAATTCTCAGGTTTCTAAGCCAGTCCAGGAAGTTAGGCCCAGTCAATTTGTTTGAATCCAAAATAGTACACAAATTCAAAGACGTCATGATCAATCGATTAACCTAGAAATACAAAACGAGCATATATGAGAAAATGATTTTAAAATGCATCAATATACATTGATAAATCCCATTCATTTTTCGAATTTCAAAAACCCCAAAATCACTTCTGGAGATCATAGGTCCATCTCCGAATGGGCTGATATCCATCATAGATATGAACAACCTTTGTAACACCCCAAAATTTTTCTCCAAAATTTTTGGTATAGAATTTAATTTTTTTGTCAAGTAGATTATATATGGGATCCCGGAAAATGATGATAAAAGAACAAAAAAAGTGGAGAGGTGGGGTTTGAACCTTAAGCCTCTTGGTGAGAGTTAACTCTTACCATGCATGTGATGACCAAGTGCTCAGTAGTAGCTTACTGTTGGAGAAAGAGGAGAAATTGTAGATGAGTGTGAGGAGGGTAAAATGAAGAGGCATGAAAAGAGAAGAGACACTTCTCTTCCTCCCTTAATAAATAGGAGTGGAAGTTCCATTTGGCCACTTCTTCCTCCCTCTTCTCTTCTTCTTCCTCACCGAAACTCACCTTCTCCCTTTCCATTTTCCAAAATTCATCCAAGCAAGAAGAAGGCTAGGGTTGGCTTCCATTAGGTCATCTTCAAACTAAAAGCCAAGCGAAGGAAGTAAGATTCCCTCACCTGCAGTATATTTGTTCTTGTAGGACATGATACATGAAAGGAATATGATGCTAGATACCTTATAAGTTTCGGCCAACCAAGGTTTTTGCGCTAGGGTTGCATGAAAATGCTTCTAAGTAAATTTTTATAGGCTGTATGCTTCATGTAGGAATTTTTAGGTGCCAAAAACCCAAGCTTTGTGCCCCTACATGTTTCGGCCAACCAAGGTTTTTTGGGCTAGGGTTGCATGAAAATGCTTCTAAGGAAATTTTTATAGGTTGTATGCTTCATGTAGGAATTTTTAGGTGACAAAAACCCAAGCTTTGTGCCCCTACATGTTTCGGCCAACCAAGGTTTTTGGGCTAGGGTTTCATGAAAACACCCCTTATGAAGTTATGTTATGTTGTATGCCTTCATGTATGAATTTATGTAACCAAAAATAAAATTTTGGTACCCTACAAGTTTCGGCCAACATTGGTTTTAGGGCTAGGGTTTCATGAAAACACCCCTTATGAAGTTATGTTATGTTGTATGCCTTCATGTATGAATTTATGTAACCAAAAATAAAATTTTGGTACCCTCCAAGTTTCGGCCAACAATGGTTTTAGGGCTAGGGTTGCATGAAAACACCCCTTAGGAAATTAGGATATGTTGTATGCCTATGTGATGAACATGTTTATGATTTTCATATGTCATGAAATATGCCTATGTGATGAACATGTTTATGATTTTAATATGCCATGAATTATGCCTATGTGATGACCATGTTTCTGATTTTAATATGCCTATGTGATGAACATGTCTATGATTTTAATATGTCATGAATTATGCCTATGTGATGAATATGTTTATGATTTTAATATGCCATGGATTATGCCTATGTGATGACCATGTTTCTGATTTTAATATGCCTATGTGATGAACATGTCTATGATTTTAATATGTCATGAATTATGCCTATGTGATGAATATGTTTATGATTTTAATATTCCATGGATTATGCCTATGTGATGACCATGTTTCTGATTTTAATATGCCTATGTGATGAACATGTCTATGATTGTAATATGTCATGAATTATGCCTATGTGATAAATATGTTTATGATTTAATATGCCATGAAATATGCCTATGTGATGAACAAGTTGATGATTTTAATATGCCATGAAATATGCTTATGGGATGAACATGATTATGCTTTAAGACCCCTTTAGGGTATTCTTAAGTTATGAATGCATATATGCTATGACATGTCTAAAAAGATGCTTCCCCTCTTTATATTGGGATTAAGAGCTCTCCTTATGATAAGATAAGACGGAGATGCTTCCCTTTTTAAGTAGGGATTAAGAGCTCTCCTTATGATAAGATAAGACGGAGATGCTTCCCTTTTATGTTGGGGATTAAGAGCATTCTTTATGATATGACAAGAAAGAAAGGAATTAAGTATTTTACTTTGTAAGAGGTTAAGTACCCGACCCATTAGGTGGTCGTTAATCAAATCCAAAGGGACATAAGAAGACGTAAGAGGTCTTGCCCTGGTAAGACGTAAGAGGTCTTGCTCTAGTAGGTTTGGTGGCTCGCTACCCCAGCCTATTAGGGAACACGCATTATGTGGTACTTAACCTGGGGCCCCCCATTCAAGTTATGATTATGTTGAAGTACCTATATGTATATGTTTTGAAAGGAAAGGACTTGTATGAAATTAAGAATGCTTATGATTATGTCCTTGACGCATGTTTAGGATTTATGAAATTATGAATGCTTATGTTCAAGTTTAAGGATGCTTATGATTATGTCCTTGATGCATGTTTAGGATTTATGAAATTATGAATGCTTATGTTCAAGTTTAAGAATGCTTATGATTATGTCCTTGATGCATGTTTAGGATTTATGAAATTATGAATGCTTATGTTCAAGTTTAAGAATGCTTATGATTATGTCCTTTATGCATGTTTAGGATTGATGATGTCATGAATGCTTATGTTTAATTTATGCCATGCTTAGATTTAATTATGTTTAGCATGCTTATGTAAATCTCATGCCATGCTTATGTTTTATTACGTGGGTATGTTGAAGATTAGTGTTGTTATGAAATACTTATGCTATTTATGCTAGTATGCTCATGTCTTCTAATTGTTTGATGAAGTTGTGGCTTTTTGTGAGTAGGCAAGAATCTTACTAAGCTATATGCTTATAGTTTATGTTGTCCATATACTGCAGATACAGGAAACATGAACTAGAGGAAGTAGCAGGAGGGGCCAAGTGTGTGTGATAGTGGCATGGTGGAAAAAGACCCTATTACTATCTGCTTATATTTATATGCTCAATGAATAACTTATGACATTGCTTCCGCTTATAAGACTTGTGATTTATTAGTACCATGTTGGATGCTGCTTAGTTATGTTACTGTTCAATTACTTAAGAAGGTTTGATATGTTAGAACTCATGAATGAATCTTTATGTTATGCATGTTATAAAATGAGATAAGATATGTTAACATGCTAATTATGAATATGATATGTGATGCATGTATAAAAGAAGGTTTAAGCCATGATAACATGTCTAAGTATGTAAATGGTGAAATGATCCATATATGTTATGTTATATATATATATATATATATAAAGTAGTGCCGCCCTGAGAGCAGATAAGGGCGGGCGTTACAGGTTGGTATCAGAGCGGGTTCACCTTTCCACTATCACATATCAAGCCTCCATCCTGCTGTTTCCAAGTAAGTAACTTTATGCATACCTAAATTTCTTTTATAATGAAGAATGTCTTCTATCTAGATAGAAATAATACCTCATCATGTTTTAGTAGAATGGAATCACACTTGTGACTTAGATAGAAATTGTTGGGTTTCCGGCACCGCGGCGTGTGTGTGTTCGATCATGTTTCGTAAACATGAGCACAGCGGAAGCAATAAAATTAATAAATCTATATTTATTACAACACACACAATACACACATGAATAGTACAACAAGTGTAGACATAACCGTAAATTTAAATTTGCAATAAAAGGAAATTTAACTACGTTATACCTTTCGTATTACGTGTAGCGGGAACGACATCAACCGAAACGATCCTCGCTAGAATCGTCTCTATCCGTATCCACGCCGAGTATCCTAAGGATGACTTCGCTAAGCCACGAGCTTCATCTTCGTACGGGTTACTAGCCTCGTGTTGAAGACGACGTGATCGAGAGATGATCACGATCCGAATCCAAATTCGGATGCAAAGACGAGTCCTCAAAACTCGCTTCTCCGGAGAGGTATTCGTCAACCGATTGACGAATCCTTTGTCCTCCACCTCAGAGGATTACCAGAGATCGAATCCCCGGTAAGTTAGCCGCTGTCGGAGCTCTAACCGTCATCCAAATGACACTCCGACGAGAGGAGAACAAGCTGTCCAGAAAACTGGACAGCTTTGGTGGAGGAGATAGGCGCCGGCCAACAAAGGAAGCCAAGTGCTCACCTTTTCACCGAAGCCTAGGAAGATCACCGGAGGGTCGCCGGAGGATCACCGGCTGAAGCTTGGACGCCGGCAAGGAGTTGGACGGCGGCACAAGGGCTGGGCGGCAATGAAGTTGGCGCCGAGAACTCCAAGGAGAGGAGGTGGGCGGAAACTAGGTTTAGGGCTTTTGGATTAGGGCTTAATTATCCCTTAAGCCCTCTTTTATAGAGAACTAATTCTCTTAATGGTTATTGGATCATAACCATTAGGCCCGTTAACCCGCTCCATTAAGATAAGTTAAAATAAACCAAACCATGATGGTTTATTTTAAGTTAAAATGAATCGAACCAACTTTTGGTTCATTCGTTTAAAATAAACCAAACCCTTTGGTTTATTCTCCTCCATTGGATTAGAACCAAACCATTTTGGTTCATCCATTATGTCTTCATAAGACACGGCCTATCCACGCTTCCATTGACATCAAACGATTTCATGCTCGCTCCATGTCTGGTCCAACCAAACATAGTTTCTCTCGGTCTGAGAATCCCATTCTCAAGCTCGTTTTAAATCCTTTGGATTACGCTCGTTGTGCGTGTGACCAAATAGGTTCTCGGTTTATGTTGGCCGCCTATAATTAACCATTAATTATAGAATGATCATGAGTGGCACCTAGTAGTACATCATGATCCCTAATTAACTGAAAATATCAATGGTTGATCCAGAACAATTTTTGAAACCCTTCAACAGCTCGAATGAATCGTTCCCCATTCCCTTCACTCATCTTATACCCACTTGGTTTAGGACATGGTCTATAGTGTCAGTCCCCACTAGGCTGACTACGTCACACCTAGCCCAAGTATCATTTCCTCCTCCTACGGATTCTAGTTACTGCACATGTATCGAAGAGTACCTTACTCTAAACATGTAATACTTTGGCCAAAGACTTTAGTAACAATCCGACGAGGCCATGGGTATACATCTCCTCGCAAGGAGTGGTGAATCTTTATAGGCTATTCAAACACCTTGATCACTTCGACTTATACCCAATCATCCCGGTCCACATCTCCTTAGAGATGCTTGCTTAAGATGTCAAAGCATAAGTCTCCATGATCAAGATGACTTGAATACCGCAAGTCAAAGGAACATCGCACTTAAGCCACAGAAGAACTTCATTGACATATCTATATATGCAGAGAACCATATGAAGTCTTACTACTGGTCACTCCAATGAACTAGTTACCATAACTAGCATCCACGATTAACTCCGACATCACAATGTCTCCACCAAAGGAGAATCACCGCTTGGATACACCAAGGAGTATACCTGTATAGTCTTGACAGAATCGATGGTGTCCAAATCCATCAATTCATCGACTAGGGATAATTCTGATACATCACAATTACACATGTAGAGATACTCACTAGTTGTGATCCAATCACAAATTCTCTCATGCTGTGAATCGTATCGTGGACATTCAGTAAATGAGTTTAAGATCCAATCAAATACATGAAACATGTATACTCAAATAGTGAATCTTCATTTATCATATAAATGGTTCATACATAAGGCGATTGCCTTAGGACATCTCTCATATATTACTAACAGACTCCCACTTTGCCTAATGCCAATCGCTACGGTATCCAATACCATAAGCACTAACATGACCCTCAAACTTACTTTGAGGTAATGCTTTAGTCAAAGGATCCACTAAGTTCCTTTTAGTGGGAATTTTCTCGATTTATATTTCGTTCCTACTGACGATCTCTCTGATAAGATGATAGCGGCGAAGCACATGTTTGGATCATTGATGACACCACATCAAGTTCAGAGATGAACTTCTTGATCCAAACCGCTTCCTTTGCTGCTTCCAAAGCTGCAATGTATTCTGCCTTAGTGGCAGAATCCGCTATAGTGTCAAGCTTGGAACCTTTCCAACTTATTGCGCTTCCATTCTAGGTGAATACATACCCAGACTAAGACATGGAATCATCCTTATCTGTCTGGAGCTGGCATCCGTATACCCACGTATCACCATGTACCCTTCTTCATATATTAGGAACACATCCTTAGTATTTCTTAAGTACTTAAGGATCGTCTTAACAGCCACCCAATGATCCATTCCTGGATCAGACTGGTATCTGCTCGTGACACTCAGAGCATACGATACATCGGGCCTCGTACATAATATAGCATACATGATAGATCCTATTGCGGATGCATAGGGAATCTTACTCATGCAAATCCTCTCGTCTTCTGTGCGCGGACACATAGACTTCGAAAGGTGTACCCCTATGCCTGATGGGTAGGAAACCTTTCTTGGATTCCGACATGCTAAACCTCTTTAGCACTCGGTCTATATATGTAGACTGCGAAAGACCAAGCAACCGTTTCGATCTATCTCTATAGATCTTAATCCCAAGGATGTAGGTTGCTTCTCCCGAGTCTTTCATGGAGAATGTCTTGGATAACCAAACCTTAGCGGTGTAAGATTGACACATCGTTTCCTATAAGTAATATGTCATCGACATACAATACTAGGAACACGACTGCACTCCCACTAACCTTCTTGTACACACAAGGTTCGTCTGGATTTTGTGAGAAATCAAACTTTTTGATTGTCTCATCAAAGCGGATATTCGACTCTGGATGCTTGCTTCAATCCATAAATGGACCGTCATAATTTGCATACCTTGGTTTTATCAGCCGATGTGAAACCCTCGGTACATATCATATACCGTCCTCGGCGGAGTTTCCATTAAGGAAAGCTGTTTTCACATCCATCGCCATATCTCATAATCATAATCTATGGCGGGAGCATCGAATGGATTTAAGCATAGCTACAGGCGAATAGGTTTCGTCATAATCAACACCTTGTTTTTGGCGATATCCTTTCGCCACCAATCTAGCCTTATAGGTAATCACATTACCATCCATGTCGGTTTTCTTCTTGAAAACCACTTGCACCCTATAGGCTTTATGCCTTGGTGGAGTCGACCAAGTTCGAACTTGGTTTTCATACATGGAATCCATTTCGACTTCATGGCACCAAGCCACTTATCCCTTCTCAACTTATCGGCACTTCTTCATAAGCTGGTAGGCTCCTCATCATCAATGAGTAACACGTCGTTCGATTCACTTGAGAAATCCATATCTCTCGGGAATATTGCGTGTTCTACGGATCTCTGAAGATGTGGTGTTACAATAGGTCGGTAGATTGCTCATCACTATGAGTTGTCAGTTTGTTGTGCTTCACCGGTATCTCATCAATGTCTATTTGAGTCTCTCGAGCCTCCTCAAGCTCGCGACACTCCCACTTTATTTTCTTGAGAGAAACTCTTTCTCTAGAAACCACATGCCTTGAAACAAACACCTTTTGTTCCACAGGATGATAGAATTAGTAACCCCTTGTTTCCTTAGGGTATCAATAAATAGACATTTATCGGACTTAGCATCCATTTATGTCCGTCTGATCCGCTTTACATAAGCTGGACAACCCCATATCTTCAAGTAAGGTACATGAGGTTTCTTACCATTCCATATCTCATATGGAGTAGTAGAGACTACCTTAGTTGACATTCTGTTTAACAAGTAAACAGCTGTCTGAAGTGCATAGCCCCAAAAGGACTTGGGAAGAGTCGCATGATTCATCATTGACCTGACCATGTCCAACAAGGTCTGGATACGCCTCTCAGATACACCATTATGCTGTGGTGTATAGGGCGGAGTCCATTGAGACAATATGCCATTGTCTCTTAGATAATCAAGAAACTCTTGACTTAAGTATTCACCACCTCGATCCGATCGAAGTATTTTAATACTCTTGTCATGTTGTTTCTCTACTTCATTTCTGAATTCATTTAACATTTTCAAGGCTTCAGATTTTTGTTTCATCAAGAACACATAACAAAAAAGTGAGTGATAATTGGTGAATGTAATCAAGTAGCTATAGACTCCTAAAGATTGAGTTGACATAGGTCCACATACATCGGTATGTATTAGACCTAGTAACTCTCCCACTCGTTCACCTTTTCTCGTAAAGGTAACTTAGTCATCTTGCCTTTTAAGCATGATTCATGTATCGTATGAATCCAATTCAAGCGATTCGAATTCCACATCGGTGTAATTCGGACATGCGTTTCTTGCTTACATGGCCAAGAGCGACAATGCCACATGTAGAGTCTAATTGATTATCCTTTCGAGCATGCTTGTTGCTCGCCCGATATTGAAAATGTCCTTTGGATCGTCCAGCGTATAAACACCATTGCTTAGTTCCGAGTCCATAAAGAACTCCCATTCAAATTTATGTAACAACAATTGTTACTAAAAGTCAAATGGTACCCATTTCTATTTAAACAAGAAATAGAAATGATGTTCTTTATCAACGAAGGAACACAAAAGCAATTGTCGATTCTAAGACAAGTCTGCGAGGAGTTTCAACAAATAGGTTCCATGGAGTCGTGACCTTTGCTCCATTCCCAACACGTAAATTTGACTCTCCTTGTGAGTCTTCTTCTATTCCTTAGCCCATGTATGTCATTACATATATGTGAGCCACACCGATTATCAATACCCAAGTGTCTAAGGAAATAGAATGACAATCAATAAGAAGATATGTGAAGAAGATGGGGCATCTTATGCCTTATTCTTCTTCACGGACTCAAGATAAATCTTGCAATTCTTCGCCAATGGCCCTCCTTGCCATAATGATGGCAAGTGCCCTTTTTTGTGCTAGTTCTACGCCTTTTTAGCCTTTTTCTTCTTCCCTTCATTGTTCCTTTGACTCCTCTTAGAACCTTTCTTGAGGAATCAACTAACAACACCGTCCTGCTCATGCTTCTCGAGAAGGCTCCACAGTCTTGACATGTTGGCGATACCACAGATGAACCTTCTTGCATCTCGAGGTGAAGAGGAGCTTGGAGACTTGAACCTTTGAATCTCACTTGCTCATCAAACAACTCATAAAGATGAAGGACTACGATATGAGCATCCATATGCTCATGGCTTTCAGATTTAGGTTCCATCGCGGCTAGCATGATGCAACTCTTGTTCGAGAATCACTCACATGTTTACGATAGGCCAACAATTGGTCGAGTTGCATCATCACTAGGATGGGCGGGAAGAGGCACCGAGGAAATACACAAGCTTTTCACCTTGAGAACAATTCTCAAGTTTCTAAGCCTTGATCCAAGTTGGCCCGATCAATTTATTCGAATCCAAAATGGAACACAAATTCAAAGACATCATGATCAATTTTAGAAATATAAAGCGAGCATATATGAGAAAGATGATTTTAAAATGCATCAATATACATTTATAAATCCCATTCATTTTTTTGAATTTCAAAAACCCCAAAATTACTTCGGGAGATCGTAGGTCCATCTCCGAATGGGCTAATATCCATCATAGATATGAACAACCTTGGAGAGAGTCCAACAAGCCATTCATAACTACGACGGTAGGTATCAACTATACCGATTGCATATCACGTATATGCAACTATCACAATGTGCTATCAACTAATTGAATGTTCACACATACATCGGGTTGTTAACACATTAACAAGTATGCATCATATGAATAGCACCCAACTTCACCTCCCTTTACATCGACCTTGGAGAGAGTCCAACAAGCCGATGCTCCAGGTTAAAGCCAACCCATTAATCAAGAAATAGTTTTAATATGGTTAGAGCGCATTCAACCAATTAGCCCAGCTTGGAGAGAGTCCAACAACCAAAGCTAACGATTGACCTCTGACTCTTACCATATTAGTATTAAACTATTCCATGGTTTGAACATGTTGAGTTGGGGGCTTGGAGAGTCCAACAACCCAAACAAGAAACGGAACTCTGGTTCTAACCATATTAATGGAAGGTGTAGGCTTTAATATTGAGTAAGGGTTTTATGTCTCATCCTCTTTGCATGCAAATAACTATTATCTACATGGCATGACATACATGGCATACATATACATGTCACGACACATATGGCATAATGATATGCATCTAATGCAATTACATGACATACAATTATGTCATATACATAATTTCCTTATTTGTCATAATTATTTATGGAAATAAAATATGTTTAAGATTTGATTATCCAAATCAAATCATGATTAAATTAGGAAACAAATTTCCAAATCTAATCACATATTTTATTTATGGAAATAGTTGATTAAGGAAAATCAATTTAGGAAACCAATTTCCTAAATCATCAAAACTACTTATGGAAATAAAATATTTTAAGATTTGATTTCCCAAATCAAATCATGATTAAATTAGAAAACAAATTTCTAGAATCTAATCAAATATTTTATTTATGGAAAATATCAATTTCCATAAATACTTCCAACTTTCCAAAAGTGTAAGATTTCCATAAATACTTCTAGACTTTCAAAAATTGAAAAATTTCCATAAATACTTCTAAATTTCCAAAATTAGAAAATTTCAAGAAATAACATTATGACTATTGCAAAACCATTTTATTATTATGTCGAAACACAACCTGGGCTCTGATACCACTGTTGGGTTTCCGGCACTGCGGCATGTGTGTGTTCGATCATGTTTCGTAAACATGAGCACAACGGAAGCAATAAAATTAATAAATCTACATTTATTATAACACACACAACACACACATGCATAGTACAACAAGTGTAGACATAACCGTAAATTTAAATTTGCAATAAAAGGAAATTTAACTACGTTATACCTTTCGTATTACGTGTAGCGGGAACGGCATCAACCGGAACGATCCTCGCTAGAATCGTCTCTATCCGTATCCACGCCGAGTATCCTTAGGATGACTTCACTAAGCCACGAGCTTCGTCTTCGTACGGGTTACTATCCTCGTGTTGAAGACGACGTGATCGAGAGATGATCACGATCCGAATCCAAATTCGGATGCAAAGACGAGTCCTCAAAACTCGCTTCTCCGGAGAGGTATTCGTCAACCGATTGATGAATCCTTCGTCCTCCACCTCAGAGGATTACAGGAGATCGAATCCCCGGTAAGTTAGCCGCTTTCGGAGCTCTAACCTTCGTCCAAACGACGCTCCGACGAGAGGAGAACAAGCTGTCCAGAAAACTGGACAGCTTTGGTGGAGGAGATAGGCGCCGACCAACAAAGGAAGCCAAGTTCTCACCTTTTCACCGAAGCCGAGGAAGATCACCGGAGGGTCGCCGGAGGATCATCGGCTGAAGCTTGGACGCCGGCAAGGAGCTGGACGGCGGCACAAGGGCTGGGCGGCAATGAAGTTGGCGCTGAGAACTCCAAGGAGAGGAGGTGGGCGGCAACTAGGTTTATGGCTTTTGGATTAGGGCTTAATTATCCCTTAAGCCCGCTTTTATAGAGAACTAATTCTCTTAATGGTTATTGGATCATAACCATTAGGCCCGTTAACCTGCTCCATTAAGATAAGTTAAAATAAACCAAATCATGATGGTTTATTTTAAGTTAAAACGAACCGAACCAACTTTTGGTTCATTCGTTTAAAATAAACCAAACCCTTTGGTTTATTCTCCTCCATTGGATTAGAACCAAACCATTTTGGTTCATCCATTATGTCTTCATAAGACACGACCCATCCACGCTTCCATTGCGACTGAAACGATTTCATGTTCGCTTCTTGTTTGGTCCAACCAAACCTAGTTTCTCTCGGTCTGAGAATCCCATTCTCAAGCTCGTTTTAAATCCTTCGGATTACGCTCGTTATGCGTGTGACAAAATAGGTTCTCGGTTTATGTTGGCCGTCTATAATTAACCATTAATTATAGAACGATCATGAGTGACACCTAGTAGTACATCATGATCCCCAATTAACTGAAAAGATCAATGGTTGATCCAGAACTATTTCTGAAAAACCCTTCAGCAGCTCGAATGAATCGTGCCCCATTCCCTTCACTCATCTTATACCCACTTGGTTCAGGACATGGTCTATAGTGTCATTCCCCACTAGGCTGACTACATCACACCTAGCCCAAGTATCATTTCCTCATCCTACGGATTCTAGTTACTGCACATGTATCGAAGAGTACCTTACTCTAAACATGTAATGCTTTGGCCAAAGGCTTTAGTAACAATCCGACGAGAGGCCATGGGTATACATCTCCTCGCAAGGAGTGGTGAATCCTTTATAGGCTATTCAAACACCTTCGATCACTTCGACTTATACCCAATCATCCCGGGTCCACATCTCCTCAGAGATGCTTGCTTAAGATGTCAAAGCATAAGTCTCCATGATCAAGATGACTTGAATACCGCAAGTCAAAGAAACATCGCACTTAAGCTACAGTAAGAACTTCATTGACATATCTATATATGCAGAGAACCATATGAAGTCTTACGGCTGGTCACTCCAATGAACTAGTTACCATAACTAGCATCCACGATCAACTCCGGACATCACAATGTCTCCAGCCAGTGAGAATCAGCTGCTTGGATACACCAAGGAGTATACCTCGTGCTAGTCTCGACAGAATTGATGGTGTCCAAATCCATCAATTCATCGACTAGGGATAATTCTGATACATCACAATTACCCATGTAGAGATAATCACTAGTTGTGATCCAATCACAAATTCTCTCATGCTGTGAATCGCATCGTGGACATTCAGTAAATGAGTTTAAGATCCAATCAAATACATGAAACATGTATACTCAAATAGTGAATCTTCATTTATCATATAAATGGTTCATACATATGGCGATTGCCTTAGGACATCTCTCATATATTACTAACAGAAATAATACCTCATCATGTTTTAGTAGAATGGAATCACACTTGTGACTTAGATAGAAATAATACCTCATCATGTTTTAGTAGAATGGAATCACACTTGTGACTTAGATAGAAATAATACCTCATCATGTTTTAGTAGAATGGAATCACACTTGTGACTTAGATAGTAATGATACCTTACCATGCTTTATATGATGGAAACATGCTTCTAACCTAGAAATACAACTAGAAAGGATACCTTACCTTGTTCATGATAAGGAAATGTTTAGATGCATGTATATGAGTAGAAATTATAATAATACCTTAATTATTTATTTATCACTTAGATAACATGGATGGGAGACGTAGTAATAGAGGGAAGGAATCAACACCCCCACCAGATTTGATGCATGTGGTTACCGAGCTACAACGTCAAGTCACAGAACAACAACAAGTAATAAATGCTTTAATGAACCAGTGAGGAAACCAGTAGTTAGAAATAAAGCAAGGTTAGTCGCCAAGGGTTTTAGTCAAGTTGAAGGATTAGATTACGATGAAACCTATGCCCCCGTAGCTAGACTAGAATCCAACTGAATGTTGTTAGCCTACGCTCACATCGAGGATTTAAGTTATGTCAAATGGATGTCAAGTTAGCGTTTTTAAATGGACTTATTAAAGAAGAGGTGTACGCTAGCCAACCCCCAGGATTCGAAAGCCTAGATAAACCTGACCGAAGATGGCTTTCCGAACAAGATACGGACATTATGAGTTCATAGTTGCGCCTTTCGGAGTGACGAATGCACCTGCGAGGTTTATGGATCTGATGAATCAGGTCTTCTCGGCATCTCTCGACAAATTTGTGATCGTCTTCATCGACGATATACTGATATAATCGAGAACCCAAGAAGAGCACGCCGAACACCTGAATACGGTGTTGCAGATTCTTCAGAAAAAGCAACTATATGTGAAGTTCTCCAAATGTGAGTTCTGGCTTGATCAAGTGTCCTTCTTGGGTCATGTCATCTCTAAAGAAGGAATCATGGTAGACCCAATAAAGGTTGAAGCTGTGAGGAACTGGAATATGCCAAGGAATGTGAGTGAAATCAGGAGTTTTCTCGGGCTAGCAGGCTATTACAGAAAGTTTGTAGAGGACTTCTCTAGAATTGCAGCCCCTATGACAACCCTCACCAGAAAGGACAAGCAATACAAATGTACTGAGGACTGTGAGAGGAGTTTTACGGAACTAAAGAGGAGACTGACCAGCGCTCCCATTCTAACTCTCCCTGAAGATAATGAAAGCTTCGATATGTATAGTGACGCTTCTAAACTGGGGCTCGAAGCTGTACATATGCAAAATGGCAAGGTTATCGCTTACGCCTCTAGACAGCTCAAGGAGCATGAAATATATTATCCTACCCACGACTTAGAACTGGCAGCCGTGGTATTCGCTCTAAAAATATGGAGACACTACTTATACGGAGCTCGGTGCAGGATTTATACAGACCACCAGAGTCTGAGATATTTCTTCACTCAGAAAGACCTAAACATGAGATAACGCAGATGGCTTGAGCTAGTCAAAGATTATGATTGTGAGATATTCTATCATCCAGGGAAGGCCAACAAGGTGGCAGATGTACTTAGCAGAAAGTCCTGTGCCACTTTGATGTCCTTATCAATGCTATCTCAGCCCCTGAAAAGGGAAATAATGAATTACGGAATAGAGATTATTTCTGGACAACTTTCCACCATGACGATAGCGCCGACATTGTTCGATGATATATTGGGAAAGCAAGATGGTGATTCAGACATCCAGAAGATCAAACAGGAAGTCCGGGAAGGAAGGGATAATGGATTCCGTATTTCCGACAGCGGATTATTATACCTTCGGGACCGACTATGTATTCCGGACGATCCAGAATTATGAAAGAAGATACTCAAGGAATCCCATGGAACCCCTTATACCATGCATCATGGATCTACAAAAATGTATCAGGACTTAAGAGATAAATTTTGGTGGTCCGGCATGAAAAGGGATGTGGCTCAAGATCGTCGACTGTCGACTGCCCGGAGGGTTAAGGCGAGAACACGAAACACGGAGGATTACTGCGGCCGTCTGATTCAGTGGAAATGGGAAGAAATTTCTATGGATTTCATCTCGGGATTACCTGTAACAACAAATGGTTATGATGATATATGGGTAATCATAGACCGGTTGACAAAGTCCCATTTCACGCAATTAAGATGACCTATCCGGTTGAGCAGCTAGCTCAATTATATGCCAAGGAAATTATCAGATTACATGGAGTGCCTAAGGCTATTATTTCTGATCGTGATGGCCGTTTTACCTCCCATTTCTGGGAATGTGTTCAGAAGGCTCTTGGCACTAAGTTGAGATTCAACACTGCGTTTCATCCTCAGACCGACGGTCAGACAGAAAGAGTGAACCAGGTGCTGGAAGATATGTTGCGGGCTTGTGCCTTAGACTTTAAGGGGAGTTGGTGTCGATATTTGTGCTTGGCAGAGTTTGCTTACAACAACAGTTACCAGGCCACTATTGGAATGGCACCATATGAAGCTCTATACGGGAGAAGATGCAGGTCTCCTATCTGCTGGTACGAGGGTGGTGAAAGGAGGGAAATGGGTCTTCAGGCCGATATTATTGACGATACCACCCGAGCGATACAGACTATCCGTCAGAGGATAAAGACCGCTCAGAGCTGACAAAAGAGTTATGCGGATAAGAGACGCCGACCACTGGAATTCGAAGCTGGGGATTTTATGTTCCTCAAGGTCACCCCTATGAAAGGAGTAATGAGATTTGGAAGAAAGGGAAAGCTGAGTCCGCGTTATGTAGGACCGTATCAGATCCTAAAAAGAATCGGCAAGGTGGCCTATGAGCTGGAGCTACCTCAGGAGATGTCGGCAATCCACAATGTCTTTCATGTAACAATGCTCAAGAGATGCGTTCCCAATGCAGACCAGGTGATCGAACCCATGGCAGTACAAATTCAAGGGGACCTAAGTTATGAAAGCCGACCTGTTCAGATAACAGATCGGGAGGTCAAGAAGCTAAGGAGCAAAGAGGTACCCTTAGTGAAGGTCCTATGGCGAAGTCAAGGGTTCGAAGAGTTCACGTGGGAACGAGAAGACAAGATGCGACAAAAGTATCCGGAACTGTTTTAAGTTCGGGACAAACTTTTCATAAGGTATGGGGGATTGTAACACCCCAAAATTTTTCTCCAAAATTTTTGGTATAGAATTTAATTTTTTGTCTAGTAGATTATATATGGGATCCTGGAAAATGATGATAAAAGAACAAAAAAAGTGGAGAGGTGGGGTTTGAACCTTAAACCTCTTGGTGAGAGTTAACTCTTACCATGCATGTGATGACCAAGTGCTTAGCAGTAGCTTACTGTTGGAGAAAGAGGAGAAATTGTAGATGAGTGTGAGGAGGGTAAAATGAAGAGGCATGAAAAGAGAAGAGGCACTTCTCTTCCTCCCTTTATAAATAGGAGTGGAAGTTCCATTTGGCCACTTCTTCCTCCCTCTTCTCTTCTTCTTCCTCACCGAAACTCACCTTCTCCCTTTCCATTTTCCGAAATTCATCCAAGCAAGAAGAAGGCTAGGGTTGGCTTCCATTAGGTCATCTTCAAACTAAAAGCCAAACGAAGGAAGTAAGATTCCCTCACCTGCAGTATATTTGTTCTTGTAGGACATGATACATGAAAGGAATATGATGCTAGATACCTTATAAGTTTCAGCCAACCAAGGTTTTTGGGCTAGGGTTGCATGAAAATGCTTCTAAGGAAATTTTTATAGGTTGTATGCTTCATGTAAGAATTTTTAGGTGCCAAAAACCCAAGCTTTGTGCCCCTACATGTTTCGGCCAACTAAGGTTTTTTGGGCTAGGGTTGCATGAAAATGCTTCTAAGGAAATTTTTATAGGTTGTATGCTTCATGTAGGAATTTTTAGGTGATAAAAACCCAAGCTTTGTGCCCCTACATGTTTCGGCCAACCAAGGTTTTTGGGCTAGGGTTTCATGAAAACACCCCTTATGAAGTTATGTTATGTTGTATGCCTTCATGTATGAATTTATGTAACCAAAAATAAAATTTTGGTACCCTACATGTTTCAGCCAACCAAGGTTTTTGGGCTAGGGTTTCATGAAAACACCCCTTATGAAGTTATGTTATGTTGTATGCCTTCATGTATGAATTTATGTAACCAAAAATAAAATTTTGGTACCCTACAAGTTTCGGCCAACATTGGTTTTAGGGCTAGGGTTTCATGAAAACACCCCTTATGAAGTTATGTTATGTTGTATGCCTTCATGTATGAATTTATGTAACCAAAAATAAAATTTTGGTACCCTCCAAGTTTCGGCCAACAATGGTTTTAGGGCTAGGGTTGCATGAAAACACCCCTTAGGAAATTAGGATATGTTGTATGCCTATGTGATGACTATGTTCGGAAGCTCATTGATGGTGGTTTTGGGCCACCTCCTCAATTAGTTATTCTGCTTCCTCGATAGTCTTATTCATCAAAGCTCCTCTTGCAGCAAAATCCAAGGAAACCTTCATGACATACGTGATCCCATTATAGAATATGTGGATCACAAGTCGCCTCTGGAGATTGTAGTGGAGACATTGATGAAGTAACTCTTTGTAGCGACCCCAGACTTCGAACAGGGACTCTCCTTTCTTCCGGTGGAAGCTGGTGATCAGGTGGTGCTTGTAAGCTATCTTACTAAATGGAAAGAACTTATACATAAACTGCAACTCACATGGCTCTCATGTGGTGATGCTTCCCGAAGGCAAGGAGTGCAACCACGTCTTCGCCATGTCCCACTGTGAGAACGGGAATAGGCTCAAATGGATCACGTCTATGGGTACTCCATTGAATTTCAAGGTTGAGCATATTTCTAAGAATGTTTCGAGGTGTTGATTAGGGCCTTCAGTTGCAGCTCCTCCGAATTGACTCTGCTGGACCATGTGTATAAGTGCATGCTTCAGTTCAAAATTATTGGTTATCATTGATGGTCCAGCTATACTAGGTCTTTATCCTCTAGCACTAGGAGCTGCATAATCCCGCAAAGGATGACTACCTATGTTCACAAAAGGAGCATCATGTTCTTCCATATCTCTCTGTTCAACTCTCCTTCAATGATAGGTTATGTCTATTTCTAAGTCGATCAGAAGAAGATTTTCTGATCTTATGCGTCTATGCATATGAAAACCAAGCTACACAATTAAGAGTGTATATGCTACATATTGAGTGGAAATAAAATAAATTGAAAGTAATGAACCAAATAAAGAAAACTTAAAACTAGATTAAAGCTAACTTAAATTGAAATATGACTAATAAAATAAATCAAAACTGAATATAGAAAATGAAAACTGAAATAAAGTAAAACTAGAAAGCAAATCTAATCTAGGTTCGACTCAAAATATTCACTTTCGATCCGATATCGAATCAACAGTCCCGGTAATGGTGCCAAAAACTTGATGCACGTGAGTACGACCTCAAATCTATGGTCGAGATTGCTAAGGGTTCGAAGTGTGTGTTCGCATTAAACGCCCTCAAGTACACAGTTATCGTCAAGTAATAATTTATGTATTGATCCCACAAAGACTGTGATTCGAGTACCATTTGTCCAGTGAATGTGGTTTGTTCGAAGTAAATCTCTTGCGAGTCAGGTGTGAGGTCGATGATGGTCCTGACTCAAATACAGTGTCACTTGGAGAAAGCGAAGGGGGGCTCAAAGTTTCTCAAGGTATTCTAGGATTTCGGTTTCACTTGTTCATTGTTGAATATGCTATCAATTTAATGCTCCTAGGATCTCTAGTTATGATCTTGCGAGAGGATCAGTGTGTGTTATTCTGATGAACTTTTGCTTCTACCGAGAACTACCTATTTCTAGCTAAGTTTCCCTTTCAAATCGTCAGAGTTAAGGGGGTTGATATCTTTGGGAGCCCCCTATCACTGGGGTCCCTCAACCCTAGAAGAGTTAATGTCTCCAACTTTTGGCCTTATACTAAAATAGGTTCTTGTTGTTCGAGGATGTCCTATTAAACCCTATGAAGAGGTGGATCATAATTCATATCATACTCTTTCATATCCTACTTCCACCGGTTATGGGAGGGAGGATGACCGTAAGGTCCCTCCTTGGTTCTCCTAGATTTTGATTCAAAGGCTTTCTACCCTTGTATCGACTTCATGCAGAATAAATAGAATTAAAACATAACTTTCATTTTTCTAAACAACATAAATTGCAAATATATTCAAAGGCAATGAATAAATATTTGAACTAGCTTTTCTAACATACACAACTACTTTCTAATCCTAGAATAAAGAAGAATAAATACAAGACATCTGTTTATGAATCATTATAATCTAATTAGTCGTAAGAAAAGAGATAGTACATTCAGTTGGATACAATGTGTGCCTTGGTCGTTCTTCAAGGTGTTGGAGCATCGATTTGGGTCTTAAAGTTGCTTCCTTCCTCCTCGTTGCTAGCCTCCGGTGCTTCTAGGGCACCTTCTTTTCATCCCAGCCGTCGGGCCTTCCCCCCTTAGGTTTAGGCATGCCTTTCCTTATATAGGGTACTTGGCAATTAGGAAGTCAAAGGGTATGATATTGGCAGCGTAAAGTCTAAGCGGTAGTCTTGGCAGCGTAATCTCAAATGTTCCCTGGCGGTGTAGACCCGATTAGCATGACCATAGCCATTGGAAGCACCTGAAGGCTAGCGTATGGATGAACAAGTCATGAATGACTTGGAGGAATCCAATAGGTGTGAGGCTGATGGAGGTGGCTAGGAGGCTTACGTCTAGGCTAAGGGTGGTCTAGCAAGTATTCGAGCATTATACTTGGGTTAAACCTTATGGTTGAGGTGTATCAGTCGACTAGGGTTATGGACCAGTCGAATGGTCAAGTATTTTGACACTTGGCAGCCGAGTGACACTGAGCAATTGAGTGGGATTATGACCAGTCGACTGCCGTGAGTCGACTAGCGTTCGATTGCGACAAGTGGACTTAGTAGTTGACTGCCATCATTGGTCAGTTGACTGGCCTTGAGTAGTCGACTACCATGGAGTGCAGTCGACTGCTGGTTTTAGTCGTGAGGACAGAAAGTTCGATAGCTGACTGAGCAGTTGGCTACGAGCTTTGGCAATTGACTGATGGAAATGACAATCGATTGCCAGTGTATCCATTGGCTTGAATGCCAACGTAGATTAATTCTGTTGTGAGACAATGACACTGTAGGAAGTCGACTGTCAGGCGCAGAATCAACCCACTGTAGGGATAAAAGGAGCAGCTCGTGGAGGATTTCGGCCATGGTTTCTTGAGGAGTTCTTGAGGCGAGTTGCTAGTGCGAGTCAGGGTCTTCAAGTCCAGTCCAAGCAACCAACCAAGCAAGCATTCAAAACGCTCATTGTAAAGTTTTTTTTACTTGCATTTTATTGTATTTGCTTGTATCTTTTGTATTACTTGTGTAATCATTTGTACGAGGTTTCTCCACCTCCTATGTGTCACCGAGAAGGAGATTTATTAGTGGTGTGTGCATCACTAGAGCTCGCCCTGTGGAGTAGGAATCCTAAGGTTCTGAACCATGTATATTCTTGTGTATTGTGTGTGCTTGTGTATTTCGTTTATGCTTTACTATTATTTCTGTTGCGCATATTAACGAGTATTGTAGACAAGCACGTAAGCATGGGCGAATTTCATCATTGATGCTATCCACCCCCTATAGCAACATACCATCCCCTACAAGTGGTATCAGAGCGGGTCGCTCTTCACCGACTTCAAACTGAAGGAGCTAGGCGCTAGAGGGCAAGATGGAACAAAATCTTAGATTGGCGTGGGATTTCAACACTCCGGTTCCATATGCATTTAATGGACGAGAAGGCTTCAATCAATAGAAGGCAAGGATTGAAGACTTCATGATGATGACGGACATCGAAGATTGGTCCGCCTTGATGGAAGGATTCGAATATCCAAGAGGGCCAAAGGGAGGATTTCTCAAGATGAAGAAATGGATTAACGAACAACCCCAAAAGTTCGAGAAAAATAAGAAGGTAATAAAATTTTTGGTTGAATTAATCCCTAATGATATTTTGTGTAAATTAGGTGAATATAAGAATGCCAAGGAGCTTTGGAGTGAGTTGGCAAAATATCATGAAGACCCATCATCGGGTCAATTGGACAAGGAGATCGAAGAAGTAAGCTCATCCTCACAAGAAAGTGAAGATTTGGAAGTTGAGAGATTATCAACATCTGAGAAAGATGAAGAGGTGGACGAATTAGAGGAAGCCTCCACCTCTAGGATTGAGGGGGAGGAGAGAATTTCCACATTGGAGCAAACTCAAGAAGAACCATCATCCTCCGGTAGAGACGAAGAGCAAACTTCGGCTCCTACTACAGACCTAGGTAACTCAAACATTCCAATTAAAAATAAAATCCATATTATATGCTTTGAGTGTAGGGAAGTCGGACACTACAAGAGCAAGTGTCCGAAACGGATCAAGAAGACGACGCAAGTCATGCCAAAGGCCAAGGAGACTGGAGCCCCAACAATTAAAAGCAAAAAGCACATTGTGTGCTTCAAGTGCAATCAACGGGGATACTACCGAAGTCAATGCCCTAGGGGGAGGAAGAAAGCCAATGGCCAAGAAGGAGCATCACATGTAGGGGGAGCTTTAAAATCAAACCCTAAGATATATTTTAATAATGCACCTTTGAATTTTAATGTTAAAAAGTATGCCTTTAATTCACTTGCTATTGCTCATAAAAAGCATGCTAGAAGTAACAATAAATACTTTTGCTTAGGTACTAAATATTGTAATTTTAGGGTTAAAGACAAATCTATAAATAATAACCCTAGAACCATTCTACCTAGGGAGTCCATTAGAAAGGTCAAAAATCACCTAGGCATTAACCCTAAGAAGCGTATGCATATGCCTAAGAAATATCATTCTCAAAAGATTAATGAAAAATCAAAATTGGAAAAATTAGAGATAGAGAACCAAGTCTTGAGGTCAAGGCTTGAGAAATTAGAGAAGACCCTTAAGAAGATGCAAAATCAAATTGAGGGGTCTAATGATCAAAGCCTAGTGTTTAGGAGGCAAGAACCATCAAAGGGCAAGAAAGATTTGGTTCACAAACCTAAGCCCATGAAGACCTACCATAATGTTCCATTTGATTATGGAACTCAATCTAGGCCTAGTAAAACTAAGGTTACTAGGGAAGCTATCCCTAAGGCTAACCATGGTGTGTGCCTAGTGGCTAAGGTTTCAAGGAAACCTAGGGAAGCCACTAAGAAGGTTACAAGGGGAGTTACCCCTAGAGTTAACCTAGGTAAGACCACAATGACCAAGGCTTCTAAGCCTTGGAGGGTCATTATGAGGGTATCTAGGGAAGTTATCCTTAGTGAATACCTAGCAAACCCAACGAGCTCCAATAGGTATTGGGTTCTAAGAAGCGTGGTCGATTCATGCTAAATGGGTTAGGTTAATTGTGTCAACTTAAATGGATGGGTAGTTAACCTAACCATAGCAAAGTTGAGACTTTAGGATATTTTCAAGGTTTTGGGAGTCCTTGGAAATGAGGTTGAACTAATCCTTAAGGATTTTAGGACGTGCCAATTAAATTTAAGAAGTTTAAAAAATTGATCAAATTGGCACAATTTAAGTCTTAGAGTCATGGTGTTCCATTTTGGGTTTTTGGCACACTTGGGATAAGTGGTAATATGGCAAAAAGAACTTAATCATAACAAATGACAATCTATACTAAAACTTAGGTATTATCATACCTTTATATTTTATTTGCCATGTTTTGTTTCCCATATAGCATGTCATGACATCATATTTATTTATAATCATTAAATGTCATGACACCTTAGGTTTATCCTTTTATGTCATGTTCATGCTTAGATTATCTTCATATGCTTAATAGAGTTGCCTAGAAAATGCATGAACCCTAAATAACCAAAACTCACATCTCACAAGAACACTTGACTTGTATGTGTTTTCATACGCCTTAGATAGAAGTGAGATGTTAGGAAACTGAGTTAAGTTCAAGATGCATAGATGTTGCATCTAGATGAACTCAAATTCATCATATATCATGGACAAATCATGAAGACAGCTAGTATACAAGTCATGTATACTTAGCCCATAGACCATGATTGAAATTAAGATTTTAAAATCATTTCAAAACCATTTTGAAAAACCTTGGTGATGTCAATCTTTTGATAGCAATCACCATTGATAGAGTTGATACAAAGTAAGGTCAAAACTTTAAACTTTTCAATAGTATTGAACTTTGTGTCAATCTCATTATTTATGGGTATTTTACTTTTCAAATATTTTTCACCCATAATGATTGACATAAGTATTATACATATGAAGTTTCATGATTTTTTGTATTATGTATAATTACTTATGAATTACCAAAATTCATTTCTGAACTCTGATTTTTGCACAGTGCAAAAATCAGTCGACTGCCATGGATGGCAATCGACTGGTCTTAAGGGAATTCGACTAGTAGCTGACAGAGTCGATTGCCAATGCTGATTTTGGGTAAACAAGGTCTGTTTAGCCCATGTTCAGCTATTTATAGGTTCTCTAACTTCTCCTAGCCCTAAGATATGCTTTGGAAAGTATTAGAAGGGTGAAATCCATTAGAAATGGATTAAGACAAGTGTTTAGGGTGGAGATCAATTTTCAAGGGGTGTGAAAGTTCAAGTTTGAATTTGTGCCCTTAATTTTGATGGTTTAGTGCTCCTTTAGGCTTAGGGACTCTTAAAAGACATTGTTGGTGCAATGATCAAGGGGGAGCAAGCCTTTAGGGAGAGGTTATCCATCTTGGGATAATGGATGTATTCTTCCTCATATGAGGGAGAATTTAGAGAATGGAAGAAAATTGGAGGATTGCCTATCTTTAGTGATATGAGACTTATCACTAGGAAGAGTGAAGGCATTCTAGATATTTTTGGACCATGGGGGAGATTGTAAGATCTAATTGGATATGAGACATTAATACCCTTGGGGAGAGCTCTTTTTGATGTATGTCAAAAAGGGGGAGAATTTGAGTGAGAAGCTGGGAATTCCCAATTTGGAGAATTGGGAGGATTTGATTGAGTTAGGTGGCCTAACTCAAAGGTTTGGTTTTTGCCAAACATCAAAAAGGGAGAGATTGTTGGTGCAATCGGCCTAGGTTACGATTGACCAGACTCGAGTTTGACTCGAGTAGTGTTTTAATGTTTGACAAAGGAGTGATCATTGTTTGACAATGATTTGGGGAGATAGTTGACAAGAGGTTGACCATATGATGGAGAAGTCCAAGTGGGGCACTTGGCATGGGAAAGTCCAAGTCATGAGTACTTGGCATGGAAAGTCCAAGTATGGGTCTTGGAAATGGTAAAGTCCAAGTCTTGGGTACTTGGCAATGGAAAGTCCAAGCATGGGTCATGACATTTGGAAAGTTCAACATGGAGTTGGCAAGGAAAATCCAAGGGTGTCGTCTTGGCGACGTAAGTCTAAGTGTGTAGTCTTGGCAGTGAAAGTCCAAGTCATGGATACTTGGTAATTAGGAAGTCCAAGGGTATGATATTGGCGGCATAAAGCCCAAGCGATAGTCTTAGTAGTGTAAGCCTAAATGTGCCTTGGCGGTGTAGACCCAGTTAGCATGACAATAGCCAATGGAAGCACCTGAAGGCTAGCGTATGAATGAACAAGTCATGGATGACTTGGAGGGATCCAATAGGTGTGAGGCTGAAGGAGGTGGCTAGAAGACTTAGGTCTAGGCTAAGGGTGGTCTAGCAAGTATGAGAGCATCATACTTGGGTTAAACCTCATGGTTGAGGTGTATCAGTCGACTGGGGTTATGGACCAGTCAGCTGGTCAAGTATTTTGACACTTGGTAGCCGAGTCGACATTGAGCAGTCAACTGGGATTATGACTAGTCAACTGCCATGAGTCGACTGGCATTCGATTGCGACAAGTGGACTTGGCAGTCGACTACCTGCATTGGTTAGTCAACTGGTCTTGAGCAGTCGACTGCCATGGAGTGCAGTTGACTGCTAGTTTTGGTCGCGAGGACAGAAAGTTTGGTAGCCGACTGAGCAGTTAGCTACGAGCTGTGGCAGTCGACTGATGGAAATGGTAGTCGATTTCTAGTGTATCCATTGGCTTGAATGTCAACGTGGATTAAGCCTGTTATGAGACAACGTCACTGTAGGCAGTCGACTGGGGTCTTATAACAATCGAATGCCAGGCACGAAATCAACTCGATGTAGGGATAAAAGGAGCAGCTCATGGAGGATTTCAGCCATGGTTTCTTGAGGAGTTCTTGAGGTGATTTTCTTGTGCAAGTCAAGGTCTTCATGTCCGGTCCAAGCAACCAACCAAGCAAGCATTCAAAGCGCTCTTTTAAAGTTTTCTTTACTTGTATTCTATTGTATTTGCTTGTATCTTTTGTATTACTTGTGTAATCATTTGTATGAGGTTTCTCCACCTCCGGTGTGTTATCGAGAAGGAGATTTATTAGTGGTGTGTGAATCACTAGAGCTCGTTGAGCTCGCCCCATGGAGTACGAACCCTAAGGTTCTGAACCACGTATATTCTTGTGTATTGTGTGTGCTTGTGTATTTCGTTTATGCTTTACTATTATTTCTACTGGGCATATTAATGAGTATTGTAGATAAGCACGCAAGCACGAGCGAATTCCATCATCGAAGCTATTCACCCCCCTCAAGCGATGTACGATCCCCTACAAAAAATAGAAAATAGGTGCAAACTAAAGGAAATATGCATGAAACAAGTATGAAATGCAATGAGATGTGTGATAAGACTACTCCTAAAATCCTATATGATTTGCACACATCACAGGGTTTCCCATATCGACAAATGATGTTCTTCCATAGGAACTGGATGACATCTCCTTATGTAATTTTAAAAAATGGTTTAGCCTCCACCTATTTAGAGAAGTAATCTATTGCCACAAATAAAAATTTATTTTTTAAAGGGGCCAGGGTCATGGGCCCCACTATATCCATTCCCCATTAGTCGAAAGGGGAGGACGCCACCACCGCCCGCATCTGCTCAACAATTCTGTCGGATATGTTACATGGGTCAAAAGGGAAGGAGCTGACATGCTTTGCAGGTTTCAACTAGGAGGGCAACATCTTGCAAGAAACACTTTTCTAGCCAGAGGTTGGCTCCCTAGATGGTTGCCACAGTGATGTGAGCAAAACATATAGGGTTTTAGGAGTAGTTTTTGCTCACATCTTGTTACATTTCATGTTAGTTTCATGCATATGTTACTCTATTTTGCATGCATTTCCTATTTTCTGGTTCGGAGGTATGCTCATTGGACTTTTGTGTGCAGGTTAGCATTTCGAGTTAAAAAGACGTGCTTTCGGAGCAAAAGAAGGACATTTCGCAGCTAGACGTAAAGTGGGACACGGCCAGGGCATGTGGATTCACACGGTTGTGCCCAATGAGTGAGATCAGCACCCCAGGGCCGCACACAGCCTGACCGTGTGGAAACACCCTAGGGGGGAGGCATGACGGCTACGATGGCACACCGAAGCCCTAAAAAGCTTCGGTAACTCGCAACGAGGAGGAGGAATGCCACCGGAGGTCCACGCCTTGCACTTCAACGTCAGAGAGAAGACTATGAAAGCATTGTAATTCTTTGTTCCTGCATTTTATTCCTTATGTATTCGAACATAGACATTCTTTGTGATTCTTCCTTCATATACATGGAGTAGTACTTTTGATTCTAGGATTAGGGAGTAGCTTGTGTACACATACAATGTTGGTTCATGTTAAATTCTGTGTTTGAATTTGATTTGACAATTGGTAGTTGTTCTTTACTATATCTATGCGTGTTTGGCTTTCTATCTGCTGTGCTTAGGCGATACGAGGGGTGACAACCCTCGCATCTAAGATTTAGGGGATTTTATGTTGGATCGAAAGTGTCGCTAGAGGGGGGGGGTGAATAGCGATACGGTGTCGTTAAAAACTTTTGCAATAAGTAAAAAGCAAGTAGAGAATGCACAGCGGAAATATAAAGTAGACAAGATATTTTTACGTGGTTCATAATCTTTCGATTGCTAATCCACGGCCCTAGTGATCCTTGATCACGTACGGAGGGCAATTCACTAAAACCACTCCTCTTCGTTGGAAGTAGGAGCAACGATTACAAAAAGAAATCAAGGCAAAGGGACACTCCCCCTTTCCTTGTTACGATTAAAGCACAAAGACAATTTAAAGAAGTAGAACTTAAATAAATATACCGACAACTCTTATAAGTAGAAGATGTAGCTTTCGTTGTCGGCGGCACTTCGTCGTAGCAAATGTGAGTAGTAGTAGCGGCGTTACGACGGCGTGTTGAGAGCTCTTGAATTCTTGTTTTTGCTTGGCTTGAACATGTCTATTTATGGATATTGATCTATGAATTTAGACATAGGTAGTGTCCAAGGTGAGGTTCTTATCCCAACTCAAGGATGAGGTGTTTCATCCAACCACCTTGTGCCACCTCCAACCTTCTTGTGCGCCAACTCAAGGATGAGGTGTTTCATCCAACCACCGTGTGCCACCTCCAACCTCCTTGGGCGCCAACTTGAGGATGAGGTGTTTCATCCAACCACCTTGTGCCACCTCCAACCTCCTTGGGCGCCAACTTGTTGGAGCCATTCAACTGGTGCCACATCATGGGAGCCAACCATCTTGTGCCAACTCACCTTATTTTGGGCGTCCACCACAAGGAAGCTTGGTGATGGTTTGGATGTCCACCTTGATGCCACATCACCCTTTGTACCAAAACACGAGTCAAGTCCAAATTCACCCCTTGAAATTCGAGCTCTTCTCGAGGTTTGGAACTTGACTAGCAGTTGATCAGAGTCAAAGGGTTTTGGACGATACAAGTTAGCTTAAAATATAAAGTACGATGGTTCTAACCATCTGATCTCAAACCTAGACCTTCCATTGGAGGTATTGGGTCGGATCTACGCAACGACCTTGCTTCGCTTTCACACGAGCTTACCTTGTAGCCTCGCTTCCGGTCTTCACCCGAGTACCTCGGCTTCCTCCGAAGTCCCTCGGCCCGACCACCTCGGTTCCCACCGGGTGTCGCAGACCTTCCGCTCAACTTTAGCATTTCTGCACACTTAATTGAGCTCGTAAGATAACAAATATACCCTTAACTATTGAGCCTTTTGCCATAATCAAAATACCGGTTCGACTTTGGTGCCCACTGCACCAACAATCTCCCCCTTTTTGATTCATGGCAAACCGACACAAAGTTAAGGAAAAATTAAACATAACAGCTAGCATAATGATTAAGCATGAATGAGCTAGCATAAAGATTAAATATGAATGAGCTAGCATAATGATTAAGCATGAATGAGCTAGCATAAAGATTAAATATGAATGAGCTAGCATAATGATTAAATATGAATGAGCTAGCATAAAGATTAAGCATGAGTGAGCTAGCATAAAGATTAAGCATGAGTGAGAAATATTATTGTTTCAAGTTCTCCCTTTGAGGTAACCTCCCCCTTGACCGAAGGTGAGTTCTTGAAAAATAATTTTTACTCCCCCTTAATAGTTGCTTAAGTAAACGGAATTACTTAATATAAAAGGTAATAATTTTGTTTACTTTCTTCCCCTTTAATTTTGGTTAATTTTGGTTACTTTTGTGACTTTCTCCCCCTTTTGCCTTAACTCAAAAAGTTTGTAAATATATTTTAGGGTTTGTAAGTCCAAGCAAGTTCCCAATATGATTTCTAAGGTAAGACTTAGGCTAATTTCATAAAAAGAAGCAAAAATAGAGTACATATATAGAAAAATTTAAATCCTACTCTATTACGCACATACCTAACTTTTAATGTTGTTAAAGATTAAGCTAAAGTCTTGGAGAGTGTGCTTCATCCACGTGAGAGACACACTCACCCATCGCATAGCGTGTTAAACCGGTGGTAGATAAGGCAACGCAATGCTGCTTCCTACTGCACCAACTTACTAGACTCGAGCCGAGGATTTGACAACAACCACTCGTGCTCTTTCTATCGAGTTTACTACCGGCATAGTCGGAGTCGGAGTAGCCGATTAGATTAAACTCGGTAGATCTAGGGTACCAAATACCTACGTTTAGCGTGCCCTTTAGATATCTAAGGATACGCTTGACTAGGGTTAGGGTCATCTATCACTTGGTCGATAGGATGACTTGGGTTAGGACGAGATTCAAGTTCAAGATCAGAGTCGGGTTCGCTATAAGTTGATTTGCTAGTTGGTTTTGTTAAGGATTGAACGGGTTCGTGTCCTTCGTCGAAAACTATATTAATGGTTTCTTCGACTCTTATGTGTAGGATCAATGGAATTACTAAAGGGTTGTTTGTAAGTTTTTAAACCTAAATCATCTCACCAATATCTACATGATCAAAACATGTTATTCCTATGTGTTATTGTGAGATGACTTTCAATTTTACTTGATTAATTTTAATGAATTTAAATTAACCAACATTAGGTTAGATTCGGATTTAGTCTAAGCTCATCAAGTAATCTTTTCAAGAGATTAGCTTCCAGGTCGTGGCGAGGCACAGAGGCCTTCTTTGATCGGAACAACGACCACTTCCTTAGACAAAGCTAATTTCAAGAAATTGATAACTCGACTTACTTGAGACTACGTCTTGGTCTAACTAGTTATTTTTGAAAAGAGGCTCCCCGAGGCTCAATCTTTTCGTAGGATTTTAGTTGATTTATTTTTGAAAAGAGGCTCCCCGAGGCTCAATCTTTTCGCAGGATTTTAGTTGGTTATGAGTCCTATCTAACCATTCTAAAAATAAAGGAAAAACTAAGCATGCAATTTCTAAGACTTAACAAAAATACATTTTGTATTGGCTCCCCCTGGACCATTGAATCGAGTGGGTCTATTCACATAGTGAATTTGGTCCTTGGGAACCCAATACATGTTAGATCCTAAAGTTGAAATCAAAGTGGTCTTAGGGACCCATGCTTGGACATTTTTCTTATGTTGGTTTACTATAGACATATATGACTTATTGGTTGTATTTGAGTTAAACCCGAGTCCGGCCTTGTTGTACACGGCCCTTTGTGATCCAAGTAAGAGGTCAAGTCTCTTGGATCCCAAAGTGAACCTTTCCAACGTGTTCCTAAGGTCTTCGACTTGTGTTTTCAAAAGCGAGTTCTCAACTTCAAGCTTTTCAACTTGAGTTGAGTCCTCCTCTTGAATACTAGTAGTCGAAGAGGTTAGGGAGACCTCATGTTTGAGGAGGTTAACCTCCTCAATTAGGGTCTCGACCTTGGACTCGGACTTAGCTAGTTTCTTATTTAAAAATTTAATTGCACCATACAAAGTATTAAGTAACGACCGACTTACCCTTAATGATTCTTTTGAACCGGATACGGATCCGTGGCTTGTCTTGAATGGAAGCTCATCATCGGATTCGGACTCGGACTCTTCTTCGGTTTCGGAGTCGTGCTCGGTCGGCTTGGCCATTAGAGCTTGGATATCGTCTTCTTCCTCCGGGGGTGGCTTGCTTGGGGGCTTCTTCTTCTTGGAACCTGCAACTAACGCAATACTCTTCTCGGCCTGGACCACGTTAGTTTGCTCATGTAATTCAAGTTCCGAAAACAATTCGTCTAACCTAATCTTAGAAAGGTCCTTGGAGACCTTGTAGGCATCGACCATGGATGCCCACAAGGTGGTCCTAGGAAGCGAGTTAAGAGAATACCTGATAAGGTCGCGATTCTCGACCTTTTGTCCGATGGCATGGAGTTGGTTGACGATGTCTTGGATACGAGCATGTAGTTGAGTTGCGGTCTCGTTTTCCTGCATTTTCAAGTTATACAATTTATTTAAAAGTAAATCTCTTTTACATACCTTCGTGTCGTCGGTGCCTTCGTGTAGTTCCACTAGCTTGGTCCATAAGTCCTTTGCACTAATGAAGGGGCCGACGCGGTTGAACTCTTCCTTGGACAACCCACATTGCAAGATTTGAGTTGCCTTGGCATCGGCTTCTACGTGTTTTTTCATGGAATTTGACCATTGATCGTAACCCAAAGATTCACCATCTTCATTAGGAAGTGTGAAACCGGTTTGGATTACGATCCACATCTCGATTTGGGTTTTAAGAAAGCATTCCATCCGACCCTTCCAATAAGGAAAGTCATTACCGTTGTAAAAGCGAATTGGTGTGCTAAACCCTTCGAGATGGGCCATTTAAAACAAGAAGAAGAACAGCGAAAAGAATCTTGCAAAACACACGAAAGAATATTCCAAGACTTTTGTCTTGGATTAGTAATCTTGAGAAGTAAATAAAGATATATAAAATGTAATTTGCAAAAAGAAATAAACAATCAAATGCGAATGTCGTTGAAGTTCCGGAGGACAACCTTACTCGGGATCTAACCCGAAGGACAACCTTATCCGGATCCTAAAGCCTCTAATGCAATTCTATATGTAGGAGAAGATAAGCAAGTGAAATAATTATACGAAAACAGAAATAAATAAATAAAAATCTGTAAAAAGAAAAACAAAGCTAGATTGGTGGTTTCACCGAATCTTAGCGCCCCCGGCTCTGATACCAATTGTTGGATCGAAAGTGTCGCTAGAGGGGGGGGTGAATAGCGATACGGTGTCGTTAAAAACTTTTGCAATAAGTAAAAAGCAAGTAGAGAATGCACAGCGGAAATATAAAGTAGACAAGATATTTTTACGTGGTTCACAATCTTTCGATTGCTAATCCACGGCCCTAGTGATCCTTGATCACGTACGGAGGGCAATTCACTAAAACCACTCCTCTTCGTTGGAAGTAGGAGCAACGATTACAAAAGAAATCAAGGCAAAGGACACTCCCCTTTCCTTGTTACGATTAAAGCACAAAGACAATTTAAAGAAGTAGAACTTAAATAAATATACCGACAACTCTTATAAGTAGAAGATGTAGCTTTTCGTTGTCGTGACGCACTTCGTCGTAGCAAATGTGAGTAGTAGTAATGCGGCGTTCTGACGGCGTGTTGAGCTCTTGAATTCTTGTTTTTGCTTGGCTTGAACATGTCTATTTATGGATATTGATCTATGAATTTAGACATAGGTAGTGTCCAAGGTGAGGTTCTTATCCCAACTCAAGGATGAGGTGTTTCATCCAACCACCTTGTGCCACCTCCAACCTTCTTGTGCGCCAACTCAAGGATGAGGTGTTTCATCCAACCACCTTGTGCCACCTCCAACCTTCTTGTGCGCCAACTTGAGGATGAGGTGTTTCATCCAACCACCTTGTGCCACCTCCAACCTCCTTGGGCGCCAACTTGTTGGAGCCATTCAACTTGTGCCACATCATGGGAGCCAACCATCTTGTGCCAACTCACCTTATTTTGGGCGTCCACCACAAGGAAGCTTGGTGATGGTTTGGATGTCCACCTTGATGCCACATCACCCTTTGTACCAAAACACGAGTCAAGTCCAAATTCACCCCCTTGAAATTCGAGCTCTTCTCGAGGCTGGAACTTGACTAGCAGTTGACTGTAGTCAAAGGGTTTTGGACTGCAGTACAAGTTAGCTTAAAATATAAAGTACGATGGTTCTAACCATCTGATCTCGACCTAGACCTTCCATTGGAGGTATTGGGTCGGATCTACGCTTAACGACCTTGCTTCGCTTTCACACGAGCTTACCTTGTAGCCTCGCTTCCGGTCTTCACCCGAGTACCTCGGCTTCCTCCGAAGTCCCTCCGGCGTTGCCCGACCACCTCGGTTCCCACCGGGTGTCGCAGACCTTCCGCTCAACTTTAGCATTTCTGCACACTTAATTGAGCTCGTAAGATAACAAATATACCCTTAACTATTGAGCCTTTTGCCATAATCAAAATACTGGTTCGACTTTGGTGCCCACTGCACCAACATTTTATACAAGGAACCTAGGGGTAAACCTGATCTCTTGTAACTGTGGGTAGAAGGGTGCGGTGGAATCGGAAATGGTTCACCGTAGGGATTGATTTGGCATCCTCGTACCCTCTATCCCATCCTTTTAGACGAAGATAGCTCCCGGTAGATGCGACGGCTCTGCGGGAGAGTGTATGATGTCCCTTTCATAAAACCATAGCTAAATGTCTAGACAACGCCAATTGACAACATTATTTTGTGATGTACAAGCGAAACTGAAGTCCTAGAATCACCTCTGAAGACCTCGGCACACTCCTTTCCTCCTCCGTGTGACACCGTATAGAGTAAAGTCCACCGACAGCCCTCACCAATCGAAACCACTTAGAGTTACATCCGAACAATTACAACCACTGAAAATATTTGATATTCGAATCCCAGTCCCTATGGGATTGATAATATTTATTACTTAACGACATCCGTACACTTGCGGGCATTAAGCGCAAGCACGCGCTTCGAGTCCTCTATGACCTTCGTCACGAGATTTGAGGTCGCATTCGTGCGCATCAAGTTTTTGGCGCCATTGCCGGGGACTGAGTGATTCGATATCGAATCGAAAAGTGGATAATTAGATCAGACTTAGGCTAGATTTATTTCTTGTTTTATTTTATATTATTTCAGTTTTATTTCATTTTAGATTTTTGCCTAATTACATCTTTCTTTCTTTTAGTTTTTAGTAGTGCTCTAGTTTAATTAAAAATAAAGGAGACTCTTGCCGACCCACTGCTATTCCTTTCCTTACCTATAATTTCCTATGTATAACGATGCATGCTTTTACTTATGATTATGGTCAATTGAATGCTGTAAGTTTTGGTAATATTTATTATGAACATTGTGGTGAAACATGGCATTCCATTAACAATTGTCGGGATATATTCGAACCTTCACAATTTGAACAAGAAGATGTCACTTACAATTACAACTAGTGGCCACAAGATGATTTCTATTCATATAGTTATGACCCTGGGTACTTAAACCCTCAATATTGTCAACCTAAATCCTGACTTGAGCAGATGATGGAAGATTTCATTCGAATAGAACAAGCGGTGAACGATGAATTCCTATGGCGGCATTCGCAGACAGAGACTCAATATCGTTTCCAAAATGAGAACGAGAGCTATGAGTCACCATGCAACTTTTATCCAGAACCAAGCCCCCACTTAGAAGCCATGCTAGATAATTTTACTAGGGAATACGAGGAGCATAGCCAACAATTTACGGAGATTATGGAACGAGATCTAGCAAGAGAAGAAACCAAATGACTAGAAGGTGACTTTGATGACTGGATTAAACCTAATATGACAGAGACTCACTTTGAGCGAATGGATGAGGAGGACGTAGATGACATTGGAAGTAAAGAAGGATAATCCATTCAATCTCCACTAGAAGGAGAACTTGAGGATTATATAATTGATACTTTAATCGAGGAGTGCATTGCTTCAATCAAAACACCTCCTAACCTCAAGGGTCTAGATGAGCTTGCCTTAACCCTCACCAAAACTTTAGTTACCAATAGCAAAGCCCACCTAGTGATTTGTAATGATAAAATTTCATTCAACATGATAGAATCTACTAATAAATCTTTTGGTGAGAATATTTATGGTGAATTACATTATTTACATCATATGGATGAAACAGAATATCATGACCAAACTCCTGATGATTCTTTAAAGATAAGCATGTTCACTCTTGAACCAAGGAAGACAGCCAATAAATATCTTACCCCTCCATGAGAAAGATTTAAGAGATATGGTGACAAGGGACCACAAGGGAGGAGGCATAAAGTGAGCAAATATCTTGCTCCCCCACGAGCAAGATTCAAACGCCTCAAATGAAACGTAGGAATAAGGTCGAGCTAAACGACCTTAAACAAAGCGCTTCTTGGGAGGCAACCCAAGTTTAGTTTTAGATTTATCCTTGATTGTATTGCATGCATTTGTTAGATTTTAGTTTTTGATATCCATCTCATTCAGAGTTAGGACTAGAAAAGAACTTTGCTAGGCAAAAATGAAATCCATATTAGCCTACACGGCGAAGTGTATGAGAAAATTCGGACTGTGGTGCATAAATGACCGAAAAATGGGGACACATGGCCTGGCCGTGTGTTTTCCCAAGGCCGTGTCTGACTGACCTGAGGTGCACACGACCTGGCCATGTGTTTTCACACGGCCATGTCGCGCGAGGTTAAAAGGGGTGAGCCATGTGTTTTCACCCCATTTGCGCCGTGTGCTTCGAAAGCTCTTGCCCTAGCCGTGTGATTTCATATTCCCCACCATCTAGAAGCACTTTGAACCTCTAAGGAAGCCAAAAGGAGCAAGGATGAGGAGGACCAAGCAAGTAGCACCTCGATTCGGTGCCTCAGAGTGATGAATAAGGAGAGCCGACACCCCTCAAGCTCCGGAGGAGGGTAACACCCTACCCACTCTTCTTTTTCGCAATAATGAACATAGAGATAGATATAATATGCTCTCTACTCGTAAACTCACTGCTACTAGGTACTTAGATGAAGATTTGCTAGAGTCTTTAGGGTTGTTGGGTGATATTCAAGCCCTATTTGCAAAAATGGGGTGGGAAGAGATGATGGGAATAAGGCACCCAACATACCCTAGGATAGTTCTAGAAATTTTAAGTTCCTTAGAGGCAGAAATTTTAACGGGTAGAGAGAGAGAGGAGGGTAGGATAACTTTTAGGCTTTTTAACATTGAGCATGAGTGGACCCTTCACCAATGGAACTCATGCTTTGGCTTGCCGAGTGGGGGAGAGAGAAGAACCCCTATTGGGTTCAACTCTCGAGAATGTTGGACTGAGTTGACGGGAGAGCATGTTTATGACCTTTCTAGGGCGAAAGCGTCGCACCTCCAAAACCCCATTTTTCGATACCTCCACCCCATCATGGCCAATACTATATTTGATCGTGGGGAGAGTGATGGTGTAGTTAGGGATAGCGAGTTGCTTTGCTTCTAGGACATGCTACAAGAAAGGAGTAGCATTGATGTAGGGTCTCACTTCATCAGACACTTAGTGAAGATGGGCAAAGCAGCACAAGGAGAAATTAATGTGGGAGACCTACTTACCCACATTTGCCATAGGATGGGGTACAATTACACTACATTAGAGAGTATAGAGGGGAGCCCTAGGATCGACCTAGGAGTGTGCATGACCATGAAGATAATTGTGAGAGAAGGAGGCTCCTTATGCTTTGTAAGAAAAAATCTGACGGCCCTTAGGCTCCCCAACCCTGATCGTACCACCATCACTATACGCGCCAACTGGAACTTGGACCTGATAGTGGAGTCCCCTCCATGTGAGGGACCCTCCACATCTGCGCCCATCTCTCCATCTTTATATCACTCTCCCTCCAATCCACATGTGCATAGGAGCCCACCTAGTCCACGCCGACATGAGCCTACACCTGCACCACCACCTTTTTCTATTTTTGAGTAGGATGAAGGTACATCGTCCTATGATTTCTCGGAGTTCTGATCGTGCCTCGATGACATTTACACTGAGCAGCAGACACAGAGGCAGTGATGGGAGGAGCAGAGTGCCTACCAGCAGGCGGAGTTCCAAGGATTCCGGGAGCACTTCCAGTGGGTTGAGGAGTTCTACGATAAGGCCCGCATATACTTCCAGGAGGAGGCTGTTCGTTGTCAAGATGAAGCTGCCTACCAC
This sequence comes from Wurfbainia villosa, assembly GCA_025175895.1. Classification (NCBI taxonomy): domain Eukaryota; kingdom Viridiplantae; phylum Streptophyta; class Magnoliopsida; order Zingiberales; family Zingiberaceae; genus Wurfbainia; species Wurfbainia villosa. Next base: position 99,754,370 of record CM045987.1, read on the forward strand.
AAAGAGATGTGGCAACACATGCATGCCCAACACGTGCAGTGGGCTAGGGAGGAGGAGCACCGAGCAGCCGCTGCATCCACCAACATGTATATGTGGCATCAGCAGCTCAGCAGTAGGTTCTCCCAGGATCCAGAGATGCCGAGGCTCCCAGACTTTCCACCTCGTCCACCAAACTAGAGGTATATTTTCATTTAAGTCTGGGGGGGGTACCCCAAAGTTTATTTTGTTTTGTTTCCTAGCAGTAGTTCTTTTCTAGTATTTTCATTCATTTATTCATGCATGAGTTGTTGAGTTTTTTTCAGTACTTAATTTTTGTTATCTGTAAAGCTACCTCAGTAGTATTTTTGAAAGTTGCTTGCATGAGTTGTTCCCATAGGTAGCTTAACCTCATTTATCTCATTGTATTTTATTTTATTCGCTCTATTGAATGTTCTAGACTTACACTAGTTAGCTTTATTTTTTACACTTACACATGTCGAAAGTTCTGAAAGGGAGAATTGTAGGGATGTATACTGAAAAGTCTATCTTTTCTATGAACATCTTTATTTTTGAAATAAGAATCACATGATCATTGTTTGCATATTTTTATGCAATATTGTCTAATACTTTACATTGTAGATAACATGGTGTGTGGTGTCACACAGGAGATCATGTTATTGGCCCCTTGAAAAGTATAAGTAAAGGCTCACAACTGAGATGGCTTTGGACAAACCATCGGAATGATTGTAGTGTGATTTAGTATTGGTTTGTCTTGACCATAGAATCACACTAGTGCACTTTGTGTGTTTTGAGAAGAACCGACTTAGAGGTGATTCGATTTATTGCTGACTACATAATCGAATCGGACCTTAGATATTATTTAGTACATGCTCTTAATCCCGATATAATAACGGGCACATATACTTAGTAGTCATCTCTTTGATTTACCAATGGGCAAGATTTATAGATTAAATCGATAGGCTCGGTAAGTTGGGAGATGATATTATTTATATGGTGTGTCATTGATTATAGGAGGAAACCGTGTCCTATATATTAGGATGATGATGTCCCCTTGAGCAGCTCATAAGGTTCATCATGTAAACCCTGCAGGTGGACTTGGTCTGGCATGATGAGAAGGTTGAGTGGTACTACTCAAGGAGTTAGATGTTGATTAATTAATGGTCAGTAAATTAATTAATCGACGGACATTCGAGATCTTAAACACGGGGAGAAAATGTACAAATAATATATGGAGCCCATATTATCATATGGGGGTTGGTGAGGTAGATCAATGATGAACCTTTAGTGGATTGGATCATCATTAGTGGATCAGACTTTATGTGGGCTTGATCCATGGGTGGCCAAGACCCAACTCCTCCTCATGGTCCCTAATGTAGCCTATTAACACCTCATGATGCTTAGATCCAATGGATAGAAACAAAACTCTAAAATCCATTGGTAGAGATTAAATCTCTAAGATTCGACGGTTGAGATTAAATCTCTAGATCCGACGATTGAGATTAAATCCCTAGAACCAATGGATGAGATTAATTCATGACTTATCCCTAACTCTATAAAAGGATGGCATGGGAGTTGGCGTGAACTACATTGAAGGAGAGCTAGGGTTTGGGCGGCAAGAAGGAATCCTAGTTGAGATAAGATTAGGATTAGGGTTTGGAGGCATGGGTGGCACCAAATAAGGAAGGTATTCTTCTCTTCTTCTTCATCTTTTGTCCAATGTCCAACACCTCTCCAGCCTCTTTTCCAGCCTTGGCCGACACCCAAAAGCCCCCTTCTCCTTCTCCTTAGGTGGTGGAAACAAGATATAGAGCTTCCCTTGGTGTCTTGGTTGTTTTCCACCATCTTCTCCTTCACCTAGTTGGCCGGCGGCAAGGATAGATTTAGTTCCTTGTTGGTTGTTTCTAGTGAGGAGAAAAACCTTGTTTCTATTCTTCCTCTTGCTTTGGAAGAGTAAGAAAGGAAGATTTGTGATCTAGGAGCTTCGACTTTTGGTGGATCGTCGCCCACATGACGTCCAAAAGGAGGAAGGTCATACATTAGAAGATCGAGAGGTATACCTATTCTACTTTCTTTTTTTGTTTGTTGCTTGTTTTTGTTTTTTAATTGTAAGCATGTTATAAATCTGTAAATGTCTAAATAATACTTGGATCCCAAGCATAAACATAAAAACTGGCGATCCAGACATCGTCTATTCCGCGGCTACTCGTAGAATAGAGGATGGTCGCTTGAACAACTAGTTTGTTCAAGTGACCTCTCTAAACAAATAGCACGATGATGACTTGGTGGTTTGGGCAATTCCTTTTTTCTTGGATTAATTTTTTTTTAATCCGGGGACATCGAAGGGATCACCATGGACAAGCTTCCGAGGTGAAGTGGGAAGCGAAGTTTCCCCTCACGGACTCAATAAGAAAAACCCTTCAAGAATCTAGTACATAATGAGTTATGATTCATCTTAGTAATCTAGTACTTTGGAATCCATAGGTGACTCTAGGTTTAGCATTTTAGTTACTGGAGATGCTCAGATTGTGTAAGCCCATTTGGAAAAATTAAAATCCCAGTGAGTCGAAAAATAAAAGAAAAGAGAAAAAAAAGAAATGAAAAAGAAAACAAAAAAAAGGAGAGAAGATTATGAGAGAAAAAAAAAATAGTTGTCATGGGTGGAAATGGCTAGGTGCCCCCTTTGAGACCGAGTTAGGTTACTGGGGAAACACCTACCAATTTCTCTCAATACCGAGCACGCCTTTGAGACTTTATGCTAGATTTAGGGAACGACCCTCGCTTTGGATAGGTAAGTGCCTAAGAGCCGAAAACCTTAGGAAAGCTATAGAATGACGACTTAACTCACCATGGAACGGGTAGCCCCTAAGAATAATTTGCCTATCACGAGGATGAGGAGCTAACTTAGTGAATTTCTAGAACATATTTATTTTGCTTTGATTGCAAATACCACTTGATAAATTTAGTTAACATGCTAATTATGGAACAATATATTTTTAAAATTTCATGGCACTAAGGTTTGCTTGAGGACAAGCAAAGATTTAAGTCTGGGGATAGTGATGTGAGCAAAACATATAGGGTTTTAGGAGTAGTTTTTGCTCACATCTTGTTGCATTTCATGCATATGTTACTCTATTTTTCATGCATTTCCTATTTTCTGGTTCGGAGGTCTGCTCGTTGGACTTTTGTGTGCAGGTTAGCATTTCGGGTTAAAAGGCACACTTTTGGAGCAAGAGAAGGACATTTCGCAGCTAGACGCAGAGTGGGACACGGCCAGGGCGTGTGGATTCACACGGTCATACCCAATGAGCGAGATCAGCACCCTAGGGCCGTACACGGCCTGGCCATGTGGAAACACACAGCCGTGTGGTGGCCCGCCATATTTACGCGACTAGGGCTTTTTCCAAATTTTGCAGCGGTCCGAGGCAATGTCTATATAAGGATGGCTCCGGCCAAACCCTAGGGGCGAGGCACGACGGCTAGGATGGCATGCCGAAGCCCTAAAAAGCTTCGGTAACTCACAACGGAGAGGAGGAATGCTGTCGAAGGTCCACGCCTTGCACTTCAATGCCAGAGAGAAGACCACAAAAGCATTGTAGTTCTTTGTTCCTGCATTTTATTCCTTATGTATTCGAACATAGACATGCTTTGTGATTCTTCCTTCATATATATAGAGTAGTACTTTCGATTATAGGATTAGGGAGTAGCTTGTGTACACATACAATGTTGGTTCATGTTAAATTCTGCCTTTGAATTTGATTTGACAATTGGTAGTTGTTCTTTACTATATCTATGCGTGTTTGGCTTTCTATCTGCTGTGCTTAGGCGATACGAGGGGTGACAACCCTTGCATCTAAGATTTAGGGGATTTTATACAAGGAACCTAGGGGTAAACTTGATCTCCTTTAACTGTGGGTAGAAGGGTGCGGTGGAATCTGAAACAGTTCACCATAGGGATTGATTTGGCATCCTCGTACCCTCTATCCCGTCCTTTTAGGCGGAGATAGCTCTCGGTAGATGTGGCGACTCTGCAGGAGAGTGTATGATGCCCCTTCCACAAAACCATAGCTAAACGTCTAGACAACGCCAATTGACAACATTGTTTTGTGATGCACAAGCGAAACCAAAGTCCTAGAATCACCTCTGAAAACCTCGGCACACTCATTTCCTCCTCTGTGTGACACCGTATAGAGAGTAAAGTCCACCGACAACCCTCACCAATCGAAACCTCTTAGAGTTACGTCCGAACAATTACAACCACTGAAAATATTTGGTATTTGAATCCCAGTCCCTATGGGATCGATAATATTTATTACTTGACGACATCCGTACACTTGTGGGTGTTGAGCACGAGTGTGAGCTTCGAGTCCTCGACAGCCTTCGTCGTGAGATTTGAGGTCGCATTCGTGCGCATCACACAGAAACCCTCATGGATCTCTCGGAGTACCCAATCAACTTCCTCTGCTCCCAAGCATTTTAGTAATGGTCTTCTAATGGACTTCTTATAAAGAACTCCCTCCATTATCATGATGTGTCCGACCTTTCTCATCAGTGAAGAAACTGCTTTGGGATATGCTGCTTTGGGATATGCCAAAACTTTCTCCTCTGTAAGATAGTCCATGATCTCAACTCTCCAACTAGGGGTTCCTTCCCCTTCGACCTCAACATGCTCCTCACTCTGAATTTCTAGGGTAGTAGGTAACTTAGCATATATTGGATCTCGAGAAGCCAAATCAGTCAGGGTGCTAGCCAACCGTGCCTATTCATTCGCCTTTTGATTTTCCTCTTGGGGAATATACAACACCTGAACTTCGATGAAACAAGATTTTAATTTCACAAAAGCTTCCATATATCTTCTTATTCTATCTTCTTTGACGGCGAAGGTGTCATGTATCTGAGAAGTGGCGAGTTGAGAATCTGAATGAATAGGGACTTGTGTGGCTCTTATTGCCCGAGCCACCTGTAGGGCAAATAGAATGGCTTTATATTCGACTTTGTTGTTGGAGGCTTTGTACTCGAACCGAATAGATATTTGGGTTTCCTCTCCCACTGGGGAGATTAGGAGGATTATGACTCCACTTTTGCTAGCTTCAGCGAAATCATCTATATGAAGACGCGCAACATAGTTGATAACTCGCTTTTTTCCCGTGAATCATCCATTTCATCTCGAGGCATCTCAGGCAGGAAGTCTGTGAAGACTTGTGCTTTAATCGTCTTCCTTGGCAGGTAATGCAAGTTGTACTCGCTTAACTCCACAACCCATTTAGTGAGTCTACCCGAGCAATGAAGCTTGGTGACTACCATACCCAACTCGCTGTTGGTCAATATTGTGATGGGAGGAGAGAGGAAATAAGGCTTTAGCTTTCAAGTGGTAAGAATCAGTGCATACGCCACCTTTTCCAATTCCATGTAATGCAGCTCGACTCCTTTAAGTAGATGGTTGGTGTAATAAATAGGTTACTATTGGAGACCTTCTTATCAAAGTAACACGACTAACTGCTCCTTCTGACATGGCCAAATACACCCATAAAGGCTCTCCTAGAACCGATTTGGCTAGGAGGGGAAGATGAGCCAGATACTCCTTCAAATTCTATGCAAGCATTTTTGCATGCATCATCCCACTGGAGCCTATTGCGGGGTTGATGATACACTAGAGGGGGGGGGGTTGAATAACGATTCACCGATTTCTACTCTTCGATTGTGTCGTGTTTATCTATAATCATTAGTGCGCAACAAAAATAAAGTAAAGCATGAATGCAATGTACAAATACACAACATAAGGATATAACGTGGTTTGGAACCTAGGGTTCCTACTCTACGGGTGGAGCTCAAGTGAGCTCTAGTGATGCACACCACCACTAAATCTTCTTCTTCTCGGTGACACACTAGAGGTGGAGAAACCTCTTACAATGAATTACAATATTAATAAAAAATATACAACCAAAGAACAACAAGAATATAAATTAAATGCAAAGAAATACTCTACAAATGAGAGCATTGAATGCTTGTTGATGTGGATTCTTGGACAAGCTTGAAAGGTCTAGAATGCAACAATAATTCTCCTTCAAGATCACCAAAAACTGACTATGAAATTCTCCCCGTCGAGATCCTTTTATGCCTCTGTGCGACCTGGATTTCTATCTGGTAGTCGACTGCCAAAAGGCTGTTGGGAGATTATTGGTGCAATCGTCCCAGGTTGACTCGAGCAGTACCCTGATAGTATTTTGATGACATACAAAACTCATGACATGGGATTGTCATGGGAAAGTCCAACATGGGGTTGGCATGGAAAATCCAAGCATGGAGCTTGGTGTGGGAAAGTCCAAAGCATTGCGAAGACGTGCGCTTGGTGCTTGGCATGGTAAATCCAAAGCATTGCGAAGCCATGCGCTTGGTGCTTAGTGAGAGATGCATTGCGAAGCTGTGCGCTTGGTGCATATGGGAAGTCTTGAGGACTTGGTAAGTTCACTAGGCTCGGGGTCCTTGAGTCGGTGAAGGATGGCATTGCGAAGCCGTGTGCTTGGTGCATCCGAGGGACCGCCGGACAGGGAGCAAATGGAGTGAGCCCAAAGGGAAGCATACTTCTAGGGCATGAGACGTGAAGGATGGCGTTGCGAAGCCGTGCGCTTGGCGCATCCGAGGGACATAGGCCGAGGGAAGAGAGCTTCGGTGGGGAACTCCATGAGGGATAAGGTGGACTTGGCCAAGTGGCTAAGACTGAGTGTCGGAGGCTCAAACATTGTTATGATTGAGGTTTTAGCCGACATCAGTCGACTGGCATAGGTGCCAGTCGACTGCTCTAGGTCGTTGGGTTCGACCAGTGTTCGACTGAACCAAGATTGGTTGGATCACCGACGCCATGGGAGGCGGGCCGATCGATGGGAGAATCGCCGACCGCCAATGGGTGGCGATCGATGACACCGCGGCGACGAATGGAGTCGACTCGACCGGGCACTCGATCGATGGATGATCGGTCGATGTGATGGGTGTCATCACGACTAATGTGATCCGTTGGAACTTAACCAGCGTGGATCCGGCCGTTAGACAACGGCTACGATACCCCGATCGATGGTCACGATCAAGATCGATGGGCGGAAAATAGCTTGGTGCGGGATATAAATGGAGCTCGAGTTGGAGGATTTCGAGGCTTTTGGGTGACTTTGAAGGGAATTCTGTTGCATTCGGACCTTCAAGAGCAAGCAAAGCAAGCAACAAGAAAGTGATCAAAAGCAATCGGTGTAAAAGTTCTCTTTTGTATTGTCTTTGTATTTCTTGTTGTATTTCATTACTTAGTGTAATAGCTTGTGAGAGGTTTCTCCACCTCCGACGTGTTGTCGAAAAGGAGTGTTATAGTTAGTGCCGTGAGCATAACTAGAGCTCGAGGAGCTCACCCGTGGAGTAGGAACCATTCGGTTCCGAACCACGTATATCGTTGTGTTTTGTTTGTGTGTACTTGTGTTTCTTGTTAGTATTATTATTGTTATTCCGCTGCGCTAACAAGAATTGTAGACGAGAACGAACAAAATATGACGAACAACGAACGAGGGCTATTCACCCCCCCTCTAGCCGGCCATTCGATCCCCAACAAAGGCCTTAGTCAACTACCCACAGTGCCTTTGTCTAACAATGGACTAATCCACGTTGACATTCCAGCCAACGGATACCTTAGTAGTCGATTTCCCTTACCAACAATCGATTGCCAACCCAGTAGTCAACTGGCTAGTCAACTACGTGATATTTTATGCCCGTGTCCACAGCCACTAGTCGACTGTCATGGACTAGTTGACTAGAATAACCTCCTGTCGACTGCCAGAGAACTTAGTTATCAATTAAGCCTTAGTTGATTACTTGATCAGTCGACTGGTCATAATCCCAGTTAACTGCTTCAAGTTAACTAGGCTTCGAGTGCTTACACACATGATCAGTCGACTGGCCAAAGCTATCAATCGACCGGTAAACCTTAAACATGAGATTTAACCCAAGTATGATCCCCTCATACTTGATATACTACCCTTAGCCTAGACCTAAGCCTTCTAGCCACCTCCATCAACCTCACGCCTATAGGATCCCTCCAAGTCCTCCATGACTCATTCATCCATATGCTAGCCTTCAAGTGCTTCCATCGACTATTATCATGCTAACTGGGTCTACTTTGCTAAGGTTTATTTGTACTTATGCTACCAAGACTCCATGCTTGGATTTTATGCAAAACACTAGACTTAAGCCACAAAGATTATATGCTTGGACTTTACGCTGCCAACATTGGACTTAAGCTGCCAAGACTACATGCTTGGACTTTACACTGCTAGCACCACACCCTTGGACTTTCCAATTACCAAGACCCATGCTTGGACTACCATAAATGCCAAGACCCATGCTTGGACATTTCCTTGCCAACTCCATGTTGGACTTTACAATTGCCAAAGTTCAATATGACTTTACGCCGTCAAGACTACACACTTGGACTTACGCTGCCAAGACTTCACCTTTGGACTTTTCCCTTGCCAAGTATCCATACTTGGACTTGCCTTGCCATCTCCATATTAGTGTCAGCCCTTCATGCCAATCATGAGATGTAGTGCCAATCATGAGATGATTGATATAGGGATCATGTGTATCATATTTTATTAATAAAAGGCAAAGATTGTTTATTATATTTACTTTATGCATGTGCCAGCTAAAATAAATATAATAATGTCCTTAAATAGTAGGTTCTAATCTACAGTATATCAATTGGTAGAATTGATTATGAGAAGTTATAGAGAACACTATTCTTAATATTCCTAGTAAGTATTAATATACAAGGGCAATATTAATACATTGAAATTAGCATGTAAGTCAATGGATGACTTGATCTCACAAGTCATGGATATGTGGTATCACATTGACACATGGGTATATATATTGGAGAATATATATACTGAATTGACCCGCCATGAGAAAGTATCATGGATCGTTATATGAGTGTCATATACTTTCTCATGTGACTATTGGTATGAATAGTCCTTAGACCTGAAATCACTACGGTTCCCTACATAAGGAGTTATGTACTTTGGTATCGTCTAACATCACACCGTAACAGGGTGACTATAACGGCGATCACTGGGTATGTAATAAATTATGCAGAGGGATGTGAGTGATGTAGATGGGATCTATCTCTCCTATATGACAGGAGTGATATCTTTGGCCTCTTGATAGAGTAGGACCATGAAATCCATGGCCATGCTCAAATGAGTCAATATGAGATATTGAGCTCATTTGTTTGAGTGAGTCTACTTGGGGATCAAGAAACATAAAGATCGATAAGGGGATGACACGGTCTATGCCTCATTGATCGATCTAAGATATCAGAGATAGAAGGACACTGTCATACATGATAATAGTCACGAAAAGGTTGTCGGATCTCGACGATCTTGTATCTTGGGTAGCAATGATGTATTTCTAGATGCCGCTCATTGCTTATATATCTAAAAGGGGTTTTAGATACATTGCCACCGTTACAAGAGCCTATAGGGTCACACACAAATGACATTCTATCTTGGAGATGACTTCTTTTAGTTGGACTAAAAGGATAATTGAGCATATGGCCAAGATTTGAGTTAGACTCAAACTGGTTAAACTTGAGTTAGACTCAAGTTGAACCATGGAAGATGATTCATCATCATGCATGATTAATTTGATTAATCATGCATGGGAATACCAAGAGCCTTGGTATTCATGATGAGAATTCATGAAGGAGAATACCAAGGGTCTTGGTATTAAGAGATGTCTTAATGAGGAGATAATGACATTTGATGCATGGGATTAAATGTACTCCTTTTGGTGTTCAACGTGTAACACTAGGGTGTGGCTTTTGTTTTGGGCGTGCAAGCTAAAAGGGCGAAGAGAAGAGTTCTCTTATCTCCTCCTTCCTCTCCTTCTTCTTCCAAAGAGTTCTTGGCATTTTGCTAGGGGTTGCTAGCACAACGTGACTCAAAAGCTAGTGTGGGTGTCAGTGTGGATACCATAGATATACGGTTACCCTTACCGTATTGAGATCCGACAGCGTTTGGAAAAGCGGGATTGCGAAGGGCACGCACCGAAGGTATATTCCTCCTCTAGATAAGATCTAGACTAGAATATAGAAAATGATTTATATAGTTTTGCATGGATCTCTGGTGGGATCCGGTATAATTATTATTTCCGCTGCGGTTGTGCGAAGTATTCGCCCACGATGTTGTGAACGTCAGATTTGGACTGGTTTCCCAACACTCCATGTTGGACTTCCATGCCAAGACCCATGCTTGGACTTTCCATGCTATGACCATTCATGGACTTTCTGTTAGGGATCGATTGGCCGGCTAGAGGGGGGTGAATATCCCTCGTTCGTTGGATGTCGTATTTTGCTCGTCTACAAAACGTTAGCGCAAGCGGAAGCAATAAACTAAGACAAGCAAATATAAATAAAACAAAGACAATACAAACACGGAGATGTAACGTGGTTCACGGCTACGCCGCTAATCCACGGTCCGATTCGTCCACGGTGAATCACTCCGCAATCTATCCACTAGATCTCTCCTTTGCACAAAGCTAGGTGGAGGTAACCTCTTTACAACAACACTCCTCTTACAAATATAATGAAAATAAGCTTGGGTAAGAGGATGGAAAGCTTTAGGGAACTTTGGGAGAGTGTTAGAGTATAAGCATTTTTCTCCCAAAGCCTTACCCCCTTCCTTTTTATAGAGGAAGAGGGTTTCTTCCCGTTGACACAGGATCAGTCGACTGATGGCACCCATCAGTCGACTGGTGCTGTAGCCGTTGCCCAATAATGGCCGCTTTTCACGTTGGATACTATCCAACGGTATTGGCATCAGTCGACCATCAATCGACTGATGTCAACCAATCGAGTCCTCAACGAGGTCGACTCCATTCTGTGCCCGTGCATAGTGACATCGATTACTGCGTCCCTTAGCGGTCGGTGATCAACCATCGATCATTTGCCCATCTTTGATCGGCGATAAACGACCATATTAGACGGTCGATCGAACCATCCGACACTTGGCCAAATGGCCAAGTTTCACCTAAGAGCTACCCTTCCCGGGTTACAATTGCTCACTCTCATCCCTCGGAGTCCCTCGCCTTCGAAGTTCTCTTCGTTCGCGGCCACGTCCCTCGGCAGCATCAGGCGCACGACTCTGCAATGCTCCTTCGCGTCTCTTGCCTCGAAGTCTACTTCCTCCGGCTTCACTCCAAGCTCCTCGTCCGGCGGTCCCTCGGATGCTCCAAGCGCACGGCTTTCGCAAAGCTATCCTTCACCGACTCAAGGCACGAGTCATGAGATGTGAAACTCGCCATGGCTCCATGTGCGAATTACTAAGTCCTGCACGACTTCAATACACTTATCAAACTAACTTAAACCCTTTGCCACACCATCAAAACCATATTACGGCAAAAGATTGCCCTAACACTTTCCATGCCAAGTACCCATGACTTGTACTTTTCCATGACAATCACATTATCAATCTATTTGTCAAAACACTACTCGAGTCTGGTCAATAGTGACTCGTGCTGATTGCACCAACAATCTCCCCCTTTTTGATGTTTGACAACACATATAAGTTAGGCTATTCCATAAGCCCAACTGCCCCTACCAAGTATTCATACTTCTACTTCTTATGCTAAAGCATAATTATACCAAAGCTTAATGAAGGTTTATCTAACTTAAATCATTCATTTCTCCCCCTTTTGCACACATCAAAAAGGTAACCAAGATTTTCAATGTTACATCTATTAATGAGATTGTATATTCTTTCCCTTGGTCCAAAAATATCTTGGATGTCTTCACTCTTCCTAGTGATAAATCACATATCACTAAATGAGAGGCAATGCATAATGAAGGTTTACCTAACCTTCACTTCTCCCCCTTTCGTAAGCACAATGAGGGATTCCTAACACAAACCCTTCATTTCTCCCCCTTTGAGGAAAAACCATCCATCATCCCTTGATGGATAACCTCCCCCTTGACCATTGCACCAATAATGTCCTTGAAGAGTTCCTAAGCCACTTAAATCATCAAAAATATGGATAAAAGTTCAAACTTGAGCTTTCACAGCCCTTAAAAATTGATACTCCACCCTAAACACCTCTCCTAATTATTTTCAATGATATTTCACCCTTCCCATGCTTTCCAAAGCAAATCCTAGGGTTAGGAGTGTTGGAACTTCGGTGAGCACTAGAGGGGGGGGGTGAATGGCGCATTCGTTGCTTGACAATGGAATTCGTTCATATTCGTCTCTACACAATCGTTAGTACACAGCGGAATATAGAAATCTAAATCTAAAGACAAATATAAACACAAATACACACGATATAGGTGGTTCGAAACCTTAGGGTTCCTACTCCATGGGGCGAGCTCAACGAGCTCTAGTGATGTACACACCACTACTCAATAAACTTCTTCTCGACAACACGTCAGAGGTGGAGAAACCTCGTACAAGCGATCTTACAACAATAAGAAAGAAATACAAGCAAATACAAGTAAACTACACAAATACAAATAAAGAAAACTTTACAAATGTTAAATTGAATGCTTGCTTGTTGATTGCTTTGGACCACACTTTAAGACCCTAATTTGCACTAGAAAATCGCCTCAAAACTCCCAAGAAATTATTGCCAAAATCGTCTCTATCGATCTCCTTTTAGGCATCCACGCGACCTGGATTTTTGCTTGGTAGTCGATCGCCAAAAGGCCCTAGTCGATTGACATTCCCAGCAGTCGATTGCTCAAGCCTGTAGTCGACTGCTCAGTTGGCTACCGAGCATTCTACCTTCGTGACCAACACTAGTAGCAGTCGATTGCTCAAGGCCAGTCGACTGCTATCCATGGCAGTTGACTACCCAGGCCACTCGGCCGCAGTCAAACCCCAGTCGACTCTCGACAATCGACTAGTCATAATCCCAATCGACTCTCGACAGTCGATTGGTCATAATCCCAGTCGACTCTCGACAGTCGACTAGTCATAATTTCAGTCAACTGCTCTATGTCGACTCTATTAGGGCAATCAACCAAACTATGGTTTTGTTTTGATGTGTGTGGAAAAGGTTTTAAGTTAGGTTGTTTATGTGATTTGATGTGTGTGTTTAAAATGTGCAGAACTTGGTAAATCACACATGGTTAGCTTGATGAAAGCATTGGCGAGTTCACCATCTCATGGCTCGGGTCCTTGAGTCGGTGAAGGATGACATTGCGAAAGTCGTGCACTTGGTGCATCCGAGGGACCGCCGGACGAGGAGCATTGGAGTGAAGCCAAAGGAAGCAGACTTCAGGGCGAGACGCGAAGGATGGCACTGGAGGAGCTGTGGGTTTAGTGCATCTAAGGGATGTGGCCGGATGAAGAGAGGTTCGGTGAGGGACTCATTGGGGAGAAGAGAGTTGAGCGATTGTAACCTGGGATGGGGTAGCTCAACTAGGTGAACTTGGCCGAATGGCTAAATTAAGTGTCGAACGCTCAAACTTGTGTTTGAGGTTTTCCCTGACAATTGGATAAGTTAGATGCTCAAACATGGGTTTGAGGTTTACACGAGGAATGGAAGTGTCGGAGGCTCAAACATATGGTTTGAGGTTTATCCGACGGTCGGATGCTCAAACAAAGTATTTGTTTGAGGTTCTACCTGACACTAGTCGACTAGTATAGATATCAGTTGACTACTCTAAGTCGACAAGGGTCGACTGGTGTTCGAATGAAGTGTTTGTGGCCCAACAATTGACTGCTAGGGTTTGGCAGTTGAGGGACGACAGTCGACTTCTGAATGTGGTCGCGGGCACAGAAGGGTTTTAAGTCGACTGATTGCCTGGATCACTCGACTAATTCCATGATTGTTGGAGATTCCGGGATCATGCGCAGTGGAATAAAGTGAATAAAACAATTTTTATTATATCCTAGACATCCCCTGGGGGCTAGGAAAACTTCTTTTGGCATAATCACATGAAAACACACAAGTAGAAGGAGAAATTATACCTTCGAGATTCTTTTGAATCCGTCGAAACCACAAGCAAGACCAACGGGCCTTGCCTCTATCAGTATCCATGCCGAGATCACCTGAGACAACTCCTAGAGTAGCAAGCCTTTGTCTCCAATTGGTGTTAGCCAACCGGAGGAGACAAAGGAAGAGGAAAGAAAAAAGAGCAAAGATGGCTACTAAGGGAAAACCTAAAATGAAAAAACTTTTCCAAAGATTATCAAGGGATCCTTTTATAGATCTATTGATTAGGTCATCTTATGAGGCTTAAACGGAACATATTTTACCATAATTATCCCATAATTAAGGTAAGAATAACCCAGGAAATTTTCATAAGAGAAAATCTCCAAAATTGACAGAGACACGACACTGCCATGTGGATTCACATGGCCTGGCCATGTGGATTCACATGGCCTGGCCATGTGGATTCACATGGCCGTGTGAATTCACATGATCTGGCCATGTGTCTCTCTGGGCACAGCCCAGACTTTGCCAATTTGTGGCCAGAGCCAGGCACGACTCGCACCAAGTTAGGCACGATCGTGTGAGGCTTGGTATGGTCTGTTTGACTTCGTTTAAGTGCGATATGGTTGTGTTAAGTCCAACAAAGCCATAGGAGGTTCCATAGCCTCCATTTTGCACCCCCTTAGTCTGGTCCAACCAGACATATCCTCTCTCAACGAGAATCTCATTCTCAGACTTGTTTTACATTTCGAGATCACCCGTAGTGTGTGTGACCCAATAGGTTCCCAGTTATGTTGGCTATTCATAATTAACCCCTTAATTATGAATAGATCATGAGTGGCACCTAGCAGTACATCATGACCCCCAATTGATCGAAATATCTAAATTGACTTCAAAAATTTTTTTGAACCCTTCAATAGCTCCAGTATTTTGTGCCTTGTTCCTTTCACTCATCCTATACCCACTTGGTTCAGGACATGTTCTCTATGTGCATCCCCACTAGGCTGACTACGTCACGCCTAGCCCAAATTATTTTCCTTATCCTATGGATTCAAGTTACTCCTACATGTTCACAAGAAGACCATCTTCTTAACATGGTTGCTGTGGCCAGAGACTTCTGAGTAACAATCCTGACAAGAGGCCTAGGGTATACATCTCCTTTATTAGGAGTGGTGAATCCTCTGTAGGCTATTCAAACACCTTCGATAACTTTTATACCCAATCATCCCGGAGTTACACCTACTATGTAGATGGCTGCGAAGAAGTCAAAGTACAAGGTGCCATGATCAAGGTGACTTGAATACCTCAAGTCTATGGAAGCTCGCACTTAAGCTGCAATGAGATCTTCAACGACATACAGAACCATATGAAGTCTCATAGCAGGTCACTCCAATGAACTAGTTACCATAACTAGCATCTACATGTTCACTCTCAGCATCCCTATGCTTCCATTCAGTGAGTACCGAATGCTTGGATAAATCAAGGAGCATAACATGTGCTAGTCTCACAGAATTGATGATGTCCAATCTCATCAATTTATCGACTAGGGATAGTTTCAATACTTCCATATTTACACATGATGAGGTACCCACTAATTGTGATTCAATCACAATTTCTCTCATGCTATGCATCGTATTGTGGACTTCAGTATATGAGTTTACGATCCAATAAAATACATAGATAATATATACTCAAATAGTGAATTTTATTAATAACTTCTAAGGTGATTTCCTTAGGACACCTCTCAATTACGTCAAACTCTCACTTGACCTACAACCAATCGCCTTGGTATCTAATACCATAGGCCTCTCGAACTTTTCTTAGGGAAGAGGCTTTGTCAAGGGATATTATAGATTCATATCAGTGGGAACTTTCTCTATTTGTGCGTGTCTTCTACCAATGATCTCTCTGATCAGATGGTAACAGCGTAGTACGTGTTTGGATCGCTGATGAGACCGTGGTTCCTTTGCCTGTGCAATGGTGCCATTATTGTTGCAGTAAACCGATAATCCTTCAACAATGCTCAGAACTACTCCAAGTTCAGTAATGAACTTCTTGATCTAGACCACCTCCTTTGCTACTTCAGAAGCTGCAATGTACTCTGCCTCTGTAGTAGAATTAGCAACGGTATCTTGCTTGGAACTCTTCCAACTCACCGCACCTCCATTCAAGATGAATATGTATCCAGACTGAGATTTGGAATCATCCTTATTTGTCTAGAAGCTGACATAAGTATACTCGCTTACTACTATATCACCTCATCTATATACCA
Organism: Wurfbainia villosa; assembly: GCA_025175895.1. Taxonomy (NCBI): domain Eukaryota; kingdom Viridiplantae; phylum Streptophyta; class Magnoliopsida; order Zingiberales; family Zingiberaceae; genus Wurfbainia; species Wurfbainia villosa. Next base: position 99,770,601 of record CM045987.1, read on the forward strand.
AGAACAAATCCATAGTCCTTCTCAAGTACTTAAGGATTGTCTTGATAGCCAAGCAATGGTCCATACCAGGATTTGACTGGTATCTACTCGTAACGCTCAAAGCGTACGATACATTGAGCCTCGTACATAACATAACATAAATGATCGATCCTATAGCTGACGCATATGAGATCTGACTCATGCGAATCCTCTCGTCTTCAGTGCGCGGGCACATAGACTTCGAAAGGTGAATCCCATGCCTCACGGGAATAAATCCTTTCTTGGATTCTTCCATGCTAAACCGTTTTAGCACTTTGTCTATGTATGTAGACTATAAAAGACCAAGCAACCGATTTGATCTATCTCTATAGATCTTTATCCCCAAAATATAGGTTGATTCTCCCATGTTTTTCATGGAGAACATTTTGGAAAACCAGACCTTTACTGTTTGCAAAATAGGAATATCGTTTCCTATAATTAATATGTTATCGACATATAATATTAAGAACATGACCACACTCCCACTAACCTTCTTATACACACAAGGCTCATCAGAATTTTGTGAGAAATCAAACTGTTTGATTGCCTCATCAAAATGGATATTCCAACTCCTGGATGCTTGCTTCAATCCATAAATGGAATGTTGAAGCTTGCATACTTTGTTCTTGTCAATGGATGTGAAACCCTCAGATTGTATCATATATACATTCTCAGAAAGGTTTCCATTAAGAAGAGCTGTTTTCACATCCATCTGCTATATCTCATAATCAAAATGAGCCGCCATGGCTAGGAGTATCCGAATGGATTTAAACATCGCTACTGGTGAAAAAGTTTCGTCATAGTCAACACCTCGTCTTTGACGATAGCCTTTTTCTACTAATCTAGCTTTATAGGTAATAATATTACCATCCATGTCGGTTTTCTTCTTGAAAACCCACTTGCACCCTATAGGCGTTATGCCTTCGGGTGGGTCTACCAAGTTCCAAACCTGGTTTTCATATATGGAATCCATTTCCCATTTCATAGCTATTAGCCATCTATCCTTGTCTGAACTATTCAGTGCCTCTTCGTAACTAGTAGGTTCCTCATCATCTATGAGCAACACGTCATTAGATTCACTTATGAGAAATCCATATCTCTATGGAATCCTACGTGTGCTACTAGATCTACGAGAAGGTGGTGTATTATTAGGTTCATCTATTATCTCAACCGAATGAGTAATTAGCTGTGGTTCTTGAGTAGGCATCTCTTCTGTGTCTATTGGAGCCTCTTGAACTACACTTAGTTCAACCTCACTCCCACTGTTTTCCTATAAGAGAAACTCCTCTAGGAATACAAAATGCCTTGAAACAAACACCTTTATTTCCAAGAGATAATACAATTGATAGCCCCTCGTTTCCTTAGGGTAACCAATAAATAGACACTTATCAGACTTAGCCTCCAGCTTGTCTGATACTGTCTTCTTCACATAAGCAAGATAACCCCATATCTTCAAATAAGATAAATGAGATTTTCTACTTTTTCACATCTCATATGGAGTAGTAGAGATTGCCTTAGTCGGGACTCTATTTAACAAGTAAACAGCGATCTCGAGTGCGTAACTCCAAAAGGTTTTTGGAAGACTTGTACGTTGCATCAATGACCTAACCATGTCCAACAAAGTTCGGTTTCACCTTTCTGCCACACCATTATGTTGTAGCGCCCGCCCTTATCTGCTCTCAGGGCGGCGCTACTTGAGTCTATATATTTTTTTTTTTATTAGCATACTACATATGGATCCGTTCAAAGTCTACATGCTTAAACAGGTTATCATAACTGAAACCTTCTTTGGCACATGCATCACCTATCTTATTCATCATTAGCATGACCACATATCTTATCTCATTTCATAACATGCATAACGAAAGGATTCGTTCATGAGTTCTAACATATCGAACCTCTTAAATAAAGGGATACTCATTAAACACAAGTCTTATAAGTGGAAGCAATGTCTTAAATTGTTCTTAGAGCATATAAATATAAGCAGATAGTGAAGGGTCTTCTTCCACCATGCCACTATCACACACGCACATGGCCCCTCCTGCCACTTCCTCTAGTGCAGACTTCCTTTATCTGCAGTATATGGACAACATAAACTATAAGCATATAGCTTAGTAAGATCCTTGCCTACTCACAAAAGCCACGATTTCATCAAACTATTAGAACATGAGCATGCTGGCATAGAAAATGACCTAAGCATTTCATAGCAACACTAATCAACAACATATCCAGGTAATAGTACAAAAAGAACTAAGCATGGCATAGAATTGTTCATAAGCAGGTTAAGCATAATTAATCTAAGCAGGGCATACTTTGAACATGAGCGTTATAACTGCATAAACTAAGCATGCATGAAAGAATGTAATCATAAGCATTTGGTTAACTTGAACATAAACATTTGTAATAACATAAACCCTAATCATGCAGAAGGAACATAGTCGCAAGTATTCTTAACCTTACCCTTAACCTTCACCACATCATAAATTCTAAACTAGCATAAAGTACATAGTCACCACATATTTAGACTTAACTCTAAACATCATAACTTCATAACATCTAGCATGCATAAAGAACCTAGTTCGTAAGCATTCAGAGCATTTAACATAAGCATACACAATATCATAAAAGTCTTGTCTTTTCAAAACATATACTTATAAATACTTCAATATCATCATAACTTCATAACATCTAGCATGCATAAAGAACCTAGTTCGTAGGCATTCAGAGCATTTAACATAAGCATACACAATATCATAAAAGTCTTTTCTTTTCAAAACATATACTTATAAATACTTCAATATCATCATAACTTCATAACATCTAGCATGCATAAAGAACCTAGTTCGTAAGTATTCAGAGCATTTAACATAAGCATACACAATATCATAAAAGTCTTTTCTTTTCAAAACATATACTTATAAATACTTCAATATCATCATAACTTCATAACATCTAGCATGCATAAAGAACCTAGTTCGTAAGCATTCAGGGCATTTAACATAAGCCTACACAATATCATAAAAGTCTTTTCTTTTCAAAACATATACTTATAAATACTTCAATATCATCATAACTTCATAACATCTAGCATGCATAAAGAACCTAGTTCGTAAGCATTGAGCATTTAACATAAGCATACACAATATCATAAAAGTCTTTTCTTTCAAAACATATACTTATAAATACTTCAATATCATCATAACTTGTTTGGGGGCCCTGTGTTAAGTACCACATAATGCGCTGCTCCTAATAGGTCTGGGAGTAGCGAGCCACCGATCCCTACTAGAGCAAGACCTCTTACGTCTTACCAGGGCAAGACCTCTTACGTCTTCTTGTGTCCCTATGGATTTGATTAACGACCACCTGACGGGTCGGGTACTTAACCTCTTGCAAAGTAAAATACTTAATTCTTTCCTTTTTATTGTCATAATATAAAGAATGCTCTTGATCCCTACTTGAAAGGGAAGCATCTCCATCTTATCATATCATAAGGAGAGCTCTTGATCCCTACTTGAAAGGGAAGCATCTCCATCTTATCTTGTCATAAGGAGAGCTCTTGATCCCTACTTGAAAGGGAAGCATCTCCATCTTATCTTATCATAAGGAGAGCTCTTGATCCCTACTTGAAAGGGAAGCATCTCCATCTTATCTTGTCATAAGGAGAGCTCTTGATCCCTACTTGAAAGGGAAGCATCTCCATCTTATCTTATCATAAGGACACATGCATTCATAACATAAGAGTACCCTAAAGGGGTCCTAAAGCATAAACGTGTTCATCACATAAGCATGTTTCATTGCATCGTAAACATGAAGCATATTTCCTAAGCATATTCATGACATATTAAATCACAAAACATGTTCTTCACCTAGGCAAATCACAATATTCATGGTACATTATATCATAAACATGTAGCACATTTCCTAGGCATATTCATGGCATATTGAATCATAAAACATGTTCATCACATGGCCTAGTTTCATGGCATACTAATTCATAAACTTGAAGCATATTCCCTAAACATATACATGGCATATTAATTCACACAACATGTTCATCACCTAAGCATCTTTCATGGCACATTATATCATAACATGAAGCTTATTTCCTAGGCCTATTCAAGGCATATTAAATCATCAAACATGTTCATCACATAGCCTAATTTCATGTTGCATTGAATCATAACATATTCATCACACAAGCATAGTTCATGTCATATAAAAAAAACATACCCATATCACAACTACATATAGGGGTGTTTTCATGAAACCCTAACCCTAAAATCATTGGTTGGCCGAATCTTGTAAGGGGCTCAAACTTAGGTTTTGTCCCCTAAAATTCATTCATAAAGCATTATAACCTAGCATAGCCTCATTAGGGATATTTTCATGCAACCCTAACCCTAGTTACCTAGGGTGGCCGAAACCTATAAGGGCTCAACTAGGGTTCTTGTCACCTAATATTCATTCATGAGCACTACACCCTAGCATAGCATCTTTAGGGATATTTTCATGCAACCCTAACCCTAGTTACCTAGGGTGGCCGAAACCTATAAGGGCTCAACTAGGGTTCTTGTCACCTAACCTTCATTCATGAGCATTATAACCTAGCATAGCACCATTAGGATATTTTCATGCAACCCTAACCCTAGTTACCTAGGGTGGAAACCTATAAGGGCTCAACTAGGGTTCTTGTCACCTAACCTTCATTCATGAGCACTACACCCTAGCATAGCATCTTTAGGGATATTTTCATGCAACCCTAACCCTAGTTACCTAGGGTAAACCTATAAGGGCATCATCTTGGATGGTGGTTACTTAAAGGTCTTACTTGAAACATACCATCTAAGAACATAACTTTAGAATCAAGTTCATGCAACCCTAACCCTAAAATCTTGGGGTTGGCGAACCATATAGGGTCATCCCTTTGGACTTTGGACTCCTAAAGGTATCTACTTGAAACATACCACCCATACAAACCTCCCTTAGTAGCATTTTCATGAATCCTAGCCCACCAACTTAGTTGGTCAAACTTATAAGGCTACAATTTCATATTTCTTTCAAGCAACCTAACCTATCAAACTAATACATCGCAGTGAGGAAAACTTACTTCCTTCGCTTTCTTGAGGAGATGACCTAATGGAAGTCACCTAGCTCTCTCCTAGCTTGCAAGGGCTCTCGGCCAAAGGAAGAAGAAGAAGGGCTTAGGTTTCGTGAGAATGAAGAGAAGAGGAAGAAGGAAAGAAGAAGTGGCCAAGTGGAACTTCTCTCTTCTTTATAAAGGGGAGGAAGAGAAGTTTCTCTTCTCTTTGTCAAGCCTCTTCATTTACCCTCCTCCCATTTATCTATAGGTTCCCCTTTTCCTCTAATGATATGATTCTATTGGGCTCATGGTTAGTGGGTGCATCTATAAGGCTTGGCTATCTCTAGAGGTGGGGGGTTCAATTCCTAGGCTTTGCATCTCTTTTTGGCTTATTTTCTTTTATTTCTCCAAAAAGGCCTACATAAAGCCTATCATCATAAAGCCAAAATTCTCGTAAAATTGCTAGAATTTCACGGGCGTTACAATCCCTCATACCTTGTAAAAGTTTCGTCCTCGAAACTTAAAACAATTCTGGGTACTTCTGCCTCATGTCCTCCTCGCGTTCCCAAGTAGCCTCCTCATATTGTGAATTCTGCCACAGGACCTTCACTAAGGGCACCTCTTTGTTCCTTAGTCTCTTGACATCTCGGTCTAGTATCTGGATAGGCCGACTTTCGATACTCAGGTCCTCTTGAACGTGTACAATTTGTGGCTCGATCAATTGGTCCGCTCTGGATATGCATTTCTTGAGCATAGAGACATGGAACACGTTGTGTATAGCCGACATCTCTTGGGGCAGTTCCAGCTTGTACGCCACCTTGCCCACTCTCTGTGATATCGGATAGGGTCCCACGTAACGTGGATTCAGTTTACCCTTCCTTCCGAATCTCATCACTCCCTTCAGTAACGGTCCTCGAAACTAATTGATAGAGATTCATTAAATTAAAGTGACTTGAATCAAATGGTTGGATTTTATCAACTATGGGAGATAGGAGGTAAAGTTTGACTTGACTTGAGAGGGAAGATGAAAGGTCAAGTTTGACTTGACCAAATGCCATGTCATGGTGACTTGGCATGAGATCGACCAATGATAATGTTCCACATCATCATGGACACATCATGGTGTGTCACCTCATGAGGGAGATCAAGAGCCATGGCTCTTGGTATTATATGGAGGTATTTAACCCTCCATGAAGTGGCCGACCACTTTTGATGTGCATTAGTGAGAAGTTAGTGGGAATTAACTTCATCTTCTTCCTTCCTCCTCTCTTGTGATCTCCCTCATCCTTCTTGCCATGGGTTTCTTAGTGTGCTAGCACACTCTATGTTGCCTTCTCCACCTATTGTTCATGTGGATACTTGTAGAGGAGTGTACACTTGACACTCTACGAGATCCGGCAAGCCGTTTGGACGAGCAGGATAAGCGAAGGACGTCGCTGTTGGGTTTCCGGCACCGCGGCGTGTGTGTGTTCGATCATGTTTCGTAAACATGAGCACAGCGGAAGCAATTAAAAATAATAAATCTATATTTATTACAACACACACAACACACGCATGCATATTACAACAAGTGTAGACATAACCGTAAATTAAAATTTGCAATAAAAGAAATTTATCTACGTTATACCTTTCGTATGATGTGTAGCGGGAACGACATCAACCGGAACGATCCTCGTAAGAATCGTCTCTATCCGTATCCACGCCGAGCTCCTCGGGATGACTTCGCTAAGTCACGAGCTTCGTCTTCGTACGGGTTACTAGCCTCGTGTTGAAGACGACGTGATCGAGAGATGATCACGATCCGAATCCAAATTCGGATCCTAAAACGAGTTCTCAAAACTCGCTTCTCCAGAGAGGTATTCGTCAACCGTTTGACGAATCCTTCGTCCTCCACCTCAGAGGATTACCGGAGATCAAATCCCCGGTAAGTTAGCCCCTGTCGGAGCACTAACCGTCGTCCAAACGACGCTCCGACAACAAAGAAACAAGCTGTCCAGAAAAACTGGACAGCTTTTGGTGGAGGAATAGAGGCCGGCCAAAGGAGATGTGGAGCTCACCTTATCACCGAACCCACAAGAGATCACCGGAGGGTCGCCGGAGCATCGCCGGCTGAAGCTTGGATGCCGGCGGCAAGGAGGTGGCAGCAGCTCCATGAAGTTGGCGGCTACACCATGTTGGGCGGCAACAACATGTTGGGCGGCAACAACTTGTTGGGCGGCAACAACTTCATTCGGGTTTAGGGTTAGGGTTTAAGCCCTATTTTATAGAGAACTAATTCTCTTAATGGTTAATGGATCATATCCATAAAGCCCGTTAACCCGCTCCATTAAGATAAGTTAAAATGAACCAAACCATGATGGTTTATTTTAAGTTAAAACGAACCGAACCAACCTTTGGTTCATTCGTTTAATATAAACCAAACCCTTTGGTTTATTCTCATCCATTGGATTAGAACCAAACCATTTTGGTCCATCCATTATGTCTTCATAAGACACGGCCCATCCACGCTTCCATTGCGACTGAAACAATTTCATGCTCGCTTATGTTTGGTCCAACCAAACATAGTTTCTCTCGGTCTGAGAATCCCATTCTCAAGCTCGTTTTAAATCCTTTGGATTACACTCGTTGTGCGTGTGACCAAATAGGTTCTCGGTTTATGTTGGCCGTCTATAATTAACCATTAATTATAGAGCGATCATGAGTGGCACCTAGTAGTACATCATGATCCCCAATTAGCAAGAAAGATCAGCGGTTGATCGAGAACTATTTACGAAACCCTTGATGCTTCGAATGAATCGTGCCCCATTCCCTTCACTCATCTTATACCCACTTGGTTGAGGACATGGTCTATTGTGCCGATCCCCACTAAGTGACTCGTCACCTAGCCAGTATCATTTCCTCGTCCTCACAGTTCTAGTTACTCCATGTATCGAAGAGTACCTTACTCTAAACATGTAATGCTTTGGCCAAGACTTTAGTAACAATCCGACGAGAGGCCATGGGTATACATCTCCTCGCAAGGAGTGGTGAATCCTTTATAGGCTATTCAAACACCTTCGATCACTTCGACTTATACCCAATCATCCCGGGTCCACATCTCCTTAGAGATGTTTGCTTAAGATGTCGAAGCATAAGTCTCCATGATCAAGATGACTTGAATACCGCAAGTCAAAGGAACATCGCACTTAAGCCACAGTAAGAACTTCATTGACATATCTATATATGCAGAGAACCATATGAAGTCTTACGGTGGTCACTCAATGAACTAGTTACCATAACTAGCATCCACGATTAACTCGGACATCACTATGTCTCGGCCGGTGAGAATCGGTGCTTGGATACACCAAGGAGTATACCTCGTGCTAGTCTCGGCGAAATTGATGGTGTCGAATCCATCGATTCATCGACTAGGGATAATTAGATACATCACAATTACACATGTAGAGATACTCACTAGTTGTGATCGATCACAAATTCTCTCATCTTTGTGAATCGTATCGTGGACATTCAGTAAATGAGTTTAAGATCCAATCAAATACATAAAACATGTATACTCGAATAGTGAATCTTCATTTATCATATAAATGGTTCATACATAAGGCGATTGCCTTAGGACATCTCTCATATATTACTAACAGACTCCCACTTGGCCTAATGCCAATCGCTACGGTATCCAATACCATAAGCTCTAACATGACCCTCAAACTTACTTTGAGGTAATGCCTTAGTCAAAGGATCCGCTAAGTTCCTTTCAGTGGGAATTTTCTCGATTTGTATTTCGTTCCTACTGATGATCTCTCTGATAAGATGATAGCGGCGAAGCACATGTTTGGATCATTGATGAGACCACATCAAGTTCAGAGATGAACTTCTTGATCCAAACCGCTTCCTTTGCTGCTTCCAAAGCTGCAATGTATTCTGCCTTAGTGGCAGAATCGGCTATAGTGTCAAGCTTGGAACCTTTCCAACTTATTGCGCCTCCATTCTAGGTGAATACATACCCAGACTAAGACATGGAATCATCCTTGTCTGTCTGGAAGCTGGCATCCGTATACCCGCGTATCACCATGTCCCCTTCTCCATATATTAGGAACACATCCTTAGTTCTTCTTAAGTACTTAAGGATCGTCTTAAGATCACCCAATGATCCATTCTGGATCGGTGGTATCTGCTCGTGACATTCGAGCATCACGATACATCGGGCCTCGTACATAACATAGCATACATGATAGATCCTATTGCGGATGCATAGGGAATCTTACTCATGCAAATCCTCTCGTCTTACGTGCGCGGACACATAGACTTCGAAAGGTGTACCCCATGCCTGATGGGTAGGAAACCTTTCTTGGATTCCGACATGCTAAACCTCTTTAGCACTCGGTCTATATATGTAGACTGCGAAAGACCAAGCAACAGTTTCGATCTATCTCTATAGATCTTAATCCCGAGGATGTAGGTTGCTTCTCCCAGGTCTTTCATGGAGAATGTCTTGGATAACCAAACCTTCACTGACTGTAAGATTGAAACATCGTTTCCTATAAGTAGTATGTCATCGACATACAATACTAGGAATCTGTTGCACTCCCACTAACCTTCTTGTACACACAAGGTTCGTCTGGATTTTGTGAGAAATCAAACTTTTGATTGTCTCATCAAAACGGATATTCCAGCTCCTGGATGCTTGCTTCAATCCATATATGGACCGTCGCAATTTGCATACCTTGGTTTTATCAGCGATGTGAAACCCTCGGTACATGTATCATATACCGTCCTCGGCGAGTTTCCATTAAGGAAAATTTGTTTTCACATCCATCGCCATATCTCATAATCATAATGAGCGCTATGGCGGGAGCATCGAATGGATTTAAGCATAGCTCTGGCGAATAGGTTTCGTCATAATCAACACCTTGTTTTTGGCGATATCCTTTCGCCACCAATCTAGCCTTATAGGTAATCACATTACCATCCATGTCGGTTTTCTTCTTGAAAACCCACTTGCACCCTATAGGCTTTATGCCTTCAGGTGGGTCAACCAAGTTCCAAACTTGGTTTTCGTACATGGAATCCATTTCCGACTTCATGGCACCAAGCCACTTATCCCTTCTGAACTTATCGGCACTTCTTCATAAGCGGTAGGCTCCTCATCATCAATGAGTAACACGTCGTTCGATTCACTTACGAAATCCATATCTCTCGGGAATATTGCGTGTTCTACGGATCTCTGAAGATGTGGTGTTACAATAGGTCCAGCCGATTGCTCATCACTATGAGTTGTCGGCTGTTGTGCTTCACCAGGTATCTCATCAATGTCGATTATAGGCTCTCGAGCCTCCTCAAGCTCGACGACACTCCCACTGTATCCTTGCAAGAGAAACTCTTTCGCTAGAAAAACAGCATGCCTTGAAACAAACACCTTTTGTTCCACAGGATGATAGAATTAGTAACCCCTTGTTTCCTTAGGGTATCCAACAAATAGACATTTATCAGACTTAGCATCCAATTTGTCTGATACAGTCCGCTTCACATAAGCAGGACAACCCCATATCTTCAAGTAAGATACATGAGGTTTCTTACTATTCCATATCTCATATGGAGTAGTTGAGACTACCTTAGTAGGCATTACATTTAACAAATGGCAATTTATGCGAAGTGCATAACCCCAAAGGACTTGGGAAGAGTTGCATGATTCATCATTGACTGACCATGTCCAACAAGGTCGATTCGCCTCTCGGATACACCATTATCTTTGTGGTGTATAGGGCGGAGTCCATTGAGACAATATACCATTGTCTCTTAGATAATCAAGAAACTCTTGACTTAAGTATTCACCACCTCGATCCGATCGAACTATTTTAATACTCTTGTCATGTTGTTCCTCTACTTCATTTCTGAATTCTTTGAACCTTTCAAAGGCTTCAGACTTGTGTTTCATCAAGAACACATACCCAAACCGTGAATGATCATCGGTGAAGGTAATGAAGTAGCTATAGCCTCCTAAAGCTTGAGTTGACATAGGTCCACATACATCAGTATGTATTAGACCTAGTAACTCTCCCACTCGTTCACCTTTTCCAGTAAAAGGTAACTTAGTCATCTTGCCTTTTAAGCATGATTCGCATGTATCGTATGAATCCAATTTAAACGATTCCAGAATTCCACATCGGTGTAATTCGGACATGCGTTTCTTGCTTACATGGCCAAGACGACAATGCCACATGTAGGAGTCTATTTGATTATCCTTTCGAGCACGCTTGTTACTCGCTTCGATATTGCAAATATCACTGGATACGTCCAACGTATAAACACCATTGCTTAAAGTTCCAATCCCATAAAGAACTCCATTCAAAGTTATGTAACAACAATTGTTACTAAAAGTCAAATGGAACCCATTTCTATTTAGACAAGAAATAGAAATGATGTTCTTTATCAATGAAGGAACATAAAAGCAATTGTCCAGTTCTAAGACAAGTCCTACAGGGAGTTCCAACAAATACGTTCCGATGGCGAGTGCAGCAACCGTTGATCCATTCCCAACACATAAATTTGACTCTCCCCTTGACGAGTCTTCTTCTATTCCTTAGCCCATGTATGTCATTACATATATGTGAGCCACACCCAGTATCAAATACCCAAGTGTATGAGGAAATAGAATGACAATCAATAAAGAAGATTTCTAAAGAAGATGGGGCATCCGATGCCTTATCCTTCTTCATGGACTCAAGATAAATCTTGCACTTTCTTCGCAAATGTCTCTCCTTGCCATAATGATGGCAAGTTTCCTTTTGTGCTAGTTCTACCTTCTTAGCCCTTCTCTTCTTTCCCTTCTGCTGTTCCTTTGACTTCCTCTTAGAACCTTTCTTCGAGGAATCAACTAACAGCACCGTCCCCTGCTCATGCTTCTCAGAAGACTCCACAGTCTTCAGCATATTGAGCAGTACCACAGATGAACCTCCTAGCATCTCAGAGGTGAAGAGGAGCTTTGAGACTTCGAACCTTTCGAATCTCACTTGCTCATCAACCAACTCACAAAGATGAAGGACTACGCTATGAGCATCCATATGCTCATGCTGCTTTCGTAGCTTGGGTTCCATCGCGGCTAGCATGATGCAACTCATGTGTACAGAATCACTCACCTGGTGCTGATAGGCCAACAATTGGTCCAGAGTTGCATCGTCACTAGACCAGCGGGAAGAGGCGCCGAGGACATTTACAAGCTTTTCACCTTGAGAACAATTCTCAAGTTTCTAAGCCGATCCAAGAAGTTCGGCCAATTCAATTTATTTGAATCCAAAATGGAACGCAAATTCAAACACATCATGATCAATATTTTAACTTAGAAATACAAAACGAGCATATATGAGAAAGATGATTTTAAAATGCATCAATATACATTTATAAATCCCATTCATTTTTTCAATTTCAAAAACCCCAAAATCACTTGGGAGATTGTAGGTCCATCTCGAATGGGCTGATATCCATCATAGTTATGAACAACCTTGGAGAGAGTCAACAAGCCATTCATAACTCGACGGTAGGTATCATCTATACGATTGCATATCCGTATATGCAACTATCACAATGTGCTATCAACTAATTGAATGTTCACACATACATCGGGTTGTTAACACATTAACAAGTATGCATCATATGCATAGCACCCAACTTCACCTCCCTTTACATCGACCTTGGAGAGAGTCAACAAGCCGATGCTCGGGTTAAAGCCAACCCATTAATCGGGACATAGTTTTAATATGGTTAGGCGCATTCAACCAATTAGCCCAGCTTGGAGAGAGTCCAACAACCAAAGCTAACGATTGACCTCGACTCTTACCATATTAGTATTAAACTATTCCATGGTTTGAACATATTCGAGTTCGAGTAGGGCTTGGAAGAGTCCAACAACCCAAACAAGAAAGCGAGAACTACGGTTCTAACCATATTAATGGAAGGTGTAGGCTTTAATATTGATTAAGGGTTTTTATGTCTCATCCTCTTTGCATGCAAATAACTATTATCTACATGGCATGACATACATGGCATACATCTACATGTCACGACACACATGGCATAATGTTATGCATCTAATGCAATTACATGGCATACAATTATGTCATGTATATAATTTCCTTATATGTCATAACTATTTATGGAAATAAAATATGTTTAAGATTTGATTCTCCAAATCAAATCATAATTAAATTAGGAAACAAATTTCCAAATCTAATCACATATTTTATTCATGGAATTATTTGATTAAGGAAAATCTATTTAGGAAACCAATTTCCTAAATCATTAAAACTACTTATGGAAATAAAATATTTTAAGATTTGATTTCCCAAATCAAATCTTGATTAAATTAGGAAACAAATTTCCAGAATCTAATCAAATATTTTATTTATGGAAAATATCAATTTCCATAAATACTTCCAACTTTCCAAAAGTGGAAGATTTCCATAAATACTTCTAGACTTTCCTAAATTGAAAAATTTCCATAAATACTTCTAAATTTCCAAAATTTAGAAAATTTCCAGAAATACATTATGACTATCGCAAAACCATTTTTACGATTATGTCGAAACACAACCTGGGCTCTGATACCACTGTTGGGTTTCCGGCACCGCGGCGTGTGTGTGTTCGATCATGTTTCGTAAACATGAGCACAGTGGAAGCAATTAAAAATAATAAATCTATATTTATTACAACACACACAACATACGCATGCATATTACAACAAGTGTAGATATAACCGTAAATTAAAATTTGCAATAAAAGAAATTTATCTACGTTATACCTTTCGTATGACGTGTAACGGGAACGACATCAACCGGAACGATCCTCGTAAGAATCGTCTCTATCAGTATCCACGCCGAGCTCCTCGGGATGACTTCGCTAAGTCACGAGCTTCGTCTTCGTACGGGTTACTAGCCTCGTGTTGAAGACGACGTGATCGAGAGATGATCACGATCCGAATCCAAATTCGGATCCTAAAATGAGTTCTCAAAACTCGCTTCTCCGGAGAGGTATTCGTCAACCGTTTGACGAATCCTTCGTCCTCCACCTCAGAGGATTATCGGAGATCAAATCCCCAGTAAGTTAGCCGCTGTCGGAGCACTAACCGTCGTCCAAACGACGCTCCGACAACAAAGAAACAAGCTGTCCAGAAAAACTGGACAGCTTTTGGTGGAGGAATAGAGGCCGGCCAAAGGAGATGTGGAGCTCACCTTATCACCGAACCCACAAGATCACCCGGAGAGTCGCGCGAGCATCGCCGGCTGAAGCTTGGATCGGCAAGAAGGAGGTGGCGGAGTTGGCGGGGTTTAAGCCCTATTTTATAGAGAACTAATTCTCTTAATGGTTAATGGATCATATCCATAAAGCCCGTTAACCCGCTCCATTAAGATAAGTTAAAATAAACCAAACCATGATGGTTTATTTTATGTTAAAACGAACCGAACCAACCTTTGGTTCATTCGTTTAATATAAACCAAACCCTTTGGTTTATTCTCATCCATTGGATTAGAACCAAACCATTTTGGTCCATCCATTATGTCTTCATAAGACACGGCCCATCCACGCTTCCATTGCAACTGAAACAATTTCATGCTCGCTTTATGTTTGGTCCAACCAAACATAGTTTCTCTCGGTCTGAGAATCCCATTCTCAAGCTCATTTTAAATCCTTTGGATTACACTCGTTGTGCGTGTGACCAAATAGGTTCTCGGTTTATGTTGGTAGTTTAATTAACCATTAATTGATGTAGCGATCATAGTGCACCTAGTAGTACATCATGATCGCCAATTAACCAAGATCAGCAGTTGATCGAACTATTTACGTGAAACCTTGTCGGTGAAGGATTCGTGCCCCATTCCCTTCACTCATCTTATACCCACTTGGTTGAGGACATGGTCTATTGAAGTAGATCCCCAGGCAAGTAAGGAGCATTGCAGCCCAAGTATCATTTCCTCGTCTCACAGTTCTAGTTACTCACATGTATCGAAGAGTACCTTACTCTAAACATGAGAGCTTTGGCCGACTTTAGTAACAATCCGAGGAAGTAGCTCTTAGGTGATACATCTCCATTTGGCCAAGTCGATGGTAGATCCTTTATAGGCTATTCAAACACCTTGATCACTTGACTTATACCCAATCATCCGGGTACATCTCCTTAGAGATGTTTGCTTAAGATGTCAAGCATAAGTCTCCATGATCAAGATGACGAATCATGCAAGTTAAAGGAACATTCGCACTAGATAAGGTTCGATGAAATTTATTGACATATCTATATATCGAGAACCATATGAAGTCTTACGGTGATCACTCCATGAACTGATTACCATAACTAGCATCCACGATTAACTCGGACATCACATGTCTCGGCGGTGTCATTTGCTTGGATACACCAAGGTATACCTCGTGCTAGTCTCCGCGAATTGATGGTGTCAATCCATCAATTCATCGAAGAGGGTGTGAATTGAGATACATGCTCATTACACATGTAGAGATCTTCCTAGTTGTGATCCAATCACAAACTCTTCTTACTTGTTTTTACTTCAATCCTATTGTGGAAGAGTGATCTAAATGAGTTTAAGATCCAATCAAATACATAAAACATATATATTCAAATAGTGAATCTTCATTTATCATATAAATGGTTCATACATAAGGCGATTGCCTTAGGACATCTCTCATATATTACTCGGTATTGTATTGCATTTTTCATTTAAACACTTGTCTTAGTTTTTTGTAGCTCACATATATGTAATGACATACATGGCGAATACGAGGCTATTCACCCCCTCGAGGAGAGTCGACTTTACGTGTTAGGAATGGAAGCGAAGGTTGCTTTTCGCCATAAAAACTCCCTTGGAAATTGAAGGCACATCCGAGGCCAAGCTAGCAAGGAGAGACCTCCTCCGCTCCCAATTATCCAATATAAAACTAGAAAAGGGAGAAAAGGTAACCTCACTACACTCTAGGTTTAAAGAAATTTTAATTGGGCTAACAAGTGTAGGTGAGAAGCTATCAAACCAGGATATGGTAATGAAGGCCATAGATGCCTTTCCCCGGTCCTCAAAGTGGAGCTCCATGGTGGACTCATTCTATATCTCAAAGAATTTAGAAGTGAGCACCTTGGAGGAGTTCTTCTCAACAATGGAACTCCACGAAACTAGGCTTGAAGGAATACAAGAGGAGCCTAGAATTCAACCTTCAAGAGGAGTAGCATTGATGGCAAATAAGGGGAAGAAGAAGATGGAAATCCCCTCCTCCTCCGATGATGAAGCGTCTTCCTCCTCCTCCATGGATAGCACCGAAGAAGCCTATATGGTAAGGAGGGTAAGACGTGCATTTAAGAATTTTAGATTTGATAAATCTAATGATAGGAATAGAAGACCAAGGGGGAAGGTCATATGCTATAACTGCCAAGGAGAGGGACACATAAGGGACAATTGTCCCCTCCTAAACAAAAGCAAAGAAGAGAAGAAAAAGAAAGAAGAGAAGAGGAAGAAGAAGAAGGGGAGCAAGAGAAAGGAAGAGGAGAAGAAAACAAAGGAGAAGGGAAAGGCTAAGGCTCTCAAGGCAAGGACTTGGGATGACCCATCCTCATCCTCCTCCTCATCATCGGATGAGGAGAATGCCTTTGTCACCAATTTGGCCTTGATGGCCTTTGATGACTTGGATTGCTCTTCATCCGAAAATGAAGAATCAAGCTCAAATGGGGAGAGCTCAAATGAAGGGGGAGCTTCCACATCCTCATCATCCGAAGAAGAAGAGGACATGGAAACTATGGTAACCAATCTCTCACCTAGTAAAATAGTTTCTATGATTTCTAGTTTAACTAAGGATTTATTTAGAGCTAAGAAGAAGAACAAAAGCATGCTAGATCAAATTAAGGACCTAGAACAAAAATTAGAAAAAGCATGCTTAAATGATAATATTTCTTCTAGCTTAGATGAAGCATGCTCACATGACCTTTATATGCCTTTAGATGTTAGTGATGCATGTATAAATGAAAATAGGGCCTTAAGGGAAAAGGTAGATTATTTAACCAAAGCCCTAGAGAAATTCACAATTGGCTCCAACACCTTAAATATGATCTTAGGGAGCCAAAGAGCTAGTTTCAACAAGAAGGGCCTAGGATATAAGGAAAAGAAAAATGAAAAAGCCTACAAATGCCTTATAGCTAGGGGACAAGATAAGAAGAAGGTAATTGCTAGGAAATGGATCCCCAAGGAGTATTTAGTGAACCCAATAGGAAAGAATCTATTTTGGGTTCCAAAATCCATCCTTAAGGGTTAGAACAACCCTAGGGTAGTCAACCATATGAACTTGACCTATATCATATTTTGGTTGACTTAGGATGATGGGACAACATTTTTTAGATAGTGTTGGGTGATGATAACGTACCCATAAATAGGTAATAATGCTTAAATCATGATGATTGTTGTAATTCCTATGTATATTTACAATCATGATTTATGTTTTTGATATGCATATTGCTTATCATGAGAAAAGGTTTAAATCATGATTTAGGTGATAATTTGCTTATTATCATCACATATTACCTAATGCATGGTTATAAATTGATGAAAACATGTAATTCATGATCATAATGTAGAATTCATTCATATATGTCATTATGATCATGTTAATTGTTAGGTTGATACTTAACCATGATAGAATTGCATGAATATATGGGTTAAGTATATACAAATACCCCCTAGGATACATCTCACACTCACTATATAGGCTAACAACTTGATTACTTAGCATGGGTGAGATTTTAGGATGATACAAATGTCCACTAATGCCTATGGCATTTAGATGGTCATTTAAAGTATCAACATAGCAATAATAGACCAATCATGGGGAAGGCTTATGTTTAATTCATAGACATATTGCCCGAGATCAGTTGGATATGATATGTTTTCAAAACAATTTCTTACCTAAAATACATGTATTCATGTTTTGAAACAATTGGATGCAAAACTAACTAGGTAAACTTGACACTAGAATGATCAAAAACCTAGTGGTTTTAGAACTTTTGGATTTTGGCAAAAACAAGAAAATATAATGAGTTTTCATGAAAAACTATTTTCATTGATAGATATACTTAAAAGAAATATGTTTCAAAATTTCATGATTTTTCAAATTCTGGAATTTATAATGCATTTTGGATCAATTAAATCGAGATGAAATATGGATTCGATTGTTGATCGGTCTACTCGATGCGATTACTTGATGATAAATCAGAATATTGAAGGCGAATTCAGTTTGTAAACCTCAACAAGTGGTAGAAATATACTTGATGCCATCAACAAATGGTACCCAATTTTTAAATCAACTTGACATATTTTTCCTCCATTATACTTGATGCCATGAGCTTATAACTTAGTGTTAATCTTTTTGATGGTGTCAAAGGGGGAGAAATAAGTATGTTTAAATAATTAGGGGAAATATATGTAGGGAGAAATATATTGTAGGAGAAATATATGATAGGGAAATTATGTAGAAATTTCATGGATTAAGGGGGAGTTGCATGTTGCTATATCATGTTTATCTTTACATGCTTTCTTACCTTAGAATTTATATCAAATGTTTTTACCTAACTTAAACGGATTGCCACACATCAAAAAGGGGGAGATTGTTAGGGCAATCTCTTGATATATGGTTGTTGATGGTTGTGGCAAAGGGTTTAAATTGATTTGATATGATTTGATGTGATATGCGTTGAGGACTTAGTAATGTCGCATGGATGTATCAAGCGAGATTCTCTACATCTCATGACTCGTGCCTTGAGTCGGTGAAGGATAGCTTTGCGGAAGCCGTGCGCTGGAGACAGGCCGCGACGAAAGCTTGGGAGGAGGAAGTAGACTTGCAGAGCAAGCGAGCGAGCATTATTCGTCATCTGATGCTGCAGACGTGGCCGAGCGAAGAAGAACTTGAGCGAGGACTTCTAATGAGTGGCGGTGCCGGAAGGGTAGCTCTTAGGTGAAGTGATGGCCATTTGGCCAAGTGTCGGATCGGTTTTCGACACCACTCCATGTCATACCATGGCCTCTCGTCGGATTATACTAAAGATTTGGCCATGGCATTACGATGTGATTGGTGTGATCTTGATACGATGTTGACTAGAATCACGGCGAGAAAGCGGCTTGATCAGGCGTCGATAGTGATTGACCACAGAGCGTTAAATGCCTGAACCGGCGATAAGATGAGTGATCGGCGATGGGGTCCATCGGATCGGCGAAAGTTCGACTAAATAGACTCGGGATCCAGCGTGTTGGCCGTTGTAGATCATGATCTCAGGTGCCACTCGTGATGGCGGCAAACGGGAAGAAGTTAGCCCTCTCTATAAAAAGAGAGGGTGTGAGCCTTTGAGAGGCTAATGCTCATACTCCAAACGATCTTCCTAGTGCCCCACAAGCTCTAAACTCTTCTTACTTGTTTTTACTTCAATCCTATTGTAAGAAGAGTGATCTTGGTTGTAAAGGTTACCTCCACCTAGCTTTGTGCAAAGGAGAGACCGATAGTGATTGGTTTTTGGCGGAGTGATTCACCGTGGAGAGAATAAGTGGTTATTAAGCGTGAACCAACCACTTATATATCGGTGTTTGTATTGCTTGTTCATTTATTGCTTGTCTTAGTTTATTGCTTCCGCTTGCGCTAACGTTTTTGTAGACGAGCAATTTACGACGTCCAACGTACGAGGGCTATTCACCCCCCTCTAGCTGGCCATATCGACTCCTTACATTACACTCGTTGTGCGTGTGACCAAATAGGTTCTCGGTTTATGTTGGCCGTCTATAATTAACCATTAATTATAGAACGAACATGAGTGGAACCTAGTAGTACATCATGATCCCCAATTAACCGAAAAGATCAACGGTTGATCCAGAACTATTTCTGAAACCCTTCAGTAGCTCGAATGAATCGTGCCCCATTCCCTTCACTCATCTTATACCCACTTGGTTCAGGACATGGTCTATAGTGTCAGCCCCCACTAGGCTGACTACATCACACCTAGCCCAAGTATGATTTCCTCGTCCTACGGATTTTAGTTACTCCACATGTATCGAAGAGTACCTTACTCTAAACATGTAATGCTTTGGCCAAAGACTTTAGTAACAATCCGACGAGAGGCCATGGGTATACATCTCCTCGCAAGGAGTGGTGAATCCTTTATAGGCTATTCAAACACCTTCGATCACTTCGACTTATACCCAATCATCCCGGGTCCACATCTCCTCAGAGATGTTTGCTTAAGATGTCAAAGCATAAGTCTCCATGATCAAGATGACTTGAATACCTCAAGTCAAAGGAACATCGCACTTAAGCTACAGTAAGAACTTCATTGACATATCTATATATGCAGAGAACCATATGAAGTCTTACGGCTGGTCACTCCAATGAACTAGTTACCATAACTAGCATCCACGATTAACTCCGGACATCACTATGTCTCCAGCCAGTGAGAATCAGCTGCTTGGATACACCAAGGAGTATACCTCGTGCTAGTCTCGACAGAATTTATGGTGTCCAAATCCATCAATTCATCGACTAGGGATAATTCCGATACATCACAATTACACATGTAGAGATACTCACTAGTTGTGATCCAATCACAAATTCTCTTATGCTGTGAATCGTATCGTGGACATTCAGTAAATGAGTTTAAGATCCAATCAAATACATAAAACATGTATACTCAAATAGTGAATCTTCATTTATCATATAAATGGTTCATACATAAGGCGATTGCCTTAGGACATCTCTCATATATTACTAACAGTCGCTACAAGGGTAATGCTCTTCACAAGTAGATCTAAGGTAGATTTAAGTTTTTCTTAACACATACATGTATTATTTTTGTTTATATTCGCATGGATCTGTGGCCGACTTTTGAGGTTTCTGCAATGCAAAAAGCGGTTTTTGTGGCTCGGATAGTCCAACAGTGGTATCTGAGCCACGTGCGAAGTATGTACGTGTTCAATTTTGTAATTTTTGTATTAGATATGAAAAATTATAGATCTGTAAGTTTCTGTAATCTTCCTAATTTTATGGATTTTGTGAGTATTTTTCTCGTAGAGTCGAAGCAACAAGTGTTTGGACACTTGTTGGCTTCGACCACTGAGAAAAACTCTTCGAAACGGTGAAGTTTCGCTTTAGTCTTTTGGGAAAGTGACTTAAGACGCTGTAAGATCAAGATGGAACACTCACAAGATTCATTTTGCGAGAAGGAGCGCTGCCCCTATCCCCGCAAGGGGCATTGTCCCGCGATCGCGCTTGAAAATCGCTTAGCGGGACCGTTGCGGAGATGTGACCCATAAAATTGAAAAAAAAAGGATAGAAAAATTATAGAAATTTATGTAAAATACATAATTTAGAATTATGTATTATACTGTGATCGTCATGGCCCAAGAATCCCAATGTGATTGGATAAAATATGTTGTAATTCATAATACGGCTTGCGCGCCATTTTTGTATTGTGCATGTTGTATATGGTATGTGACCTGCACATCGTGCCTCTCCTTTTAATATTCCTGTTGTAAATAGTTTTTAGACTCGAATGTAACTCGATTTTCATGTTTGTAATGTACAAAATGAAGCGGTGGAAGGACCACTAGTAGATGGAGTTACGAGGAGGGTGCCGATGACATATGGCAGTCAAAGGAGGCGCTTGGAGAAGCCGCTAAACCAAGGTTGACAGTCCGATCTTCTCATTGGCTTGAGAAGATTGTAGTAGGGCCATGACCTCATCACAATTTAATTGTTATATATTTATTTTTCTTGTATGTATATGATGCATGCTAGTATATTTTGCTTGTATGTATGTGATGCATACTAGTATATTTTGCTTGTATGTATATGATGCATGCTAGTACATTTTGCTTGTATGTGATGCATGCTATTGTAGGGTAATTAAGGCTTTAATGCGTATATGATATAGATTCGCGATTAGATTAGATCTTAATCGGATCAAATCGAAATGCCTACCAAGTTTTGATACCCATCACTACCTCGATCATTTGTTGTTGTCGAATCTGCCAAAGCAGAGCAACACATATTATCTTAGTAGGGTGCGGAGGGACAATCTTGGTCCTACCTATCACAGTTTGGGTGAGAATAAGCTCAATTAGATTGAGTGAAACTAGTTAACTCAATTGGATCGAGTAAAACTATAGGCATATTCCAATGGTTGGAAAGATAGGATAAGATCACATTTACACTAAATCTTGGGCGATTTAGCCAAAGCTAACTCAAGTTCTTTTGTAAATGTGGATCTTGATCCTATAAACAAGAGTTGCATAGAGATGTAATCGGTAATTTGTTACCTACCGATCATACTAAGTCTTGGGCGATTTAGCCAAAGCTAACTCAAGGCGTAGTATGATGTGGATCTTGTCCCGCTAGAATTATAGCTAGTTTGTGTAAATCTAGTAGTGTGGTTTGACCACATCCATGACTCGATTCTACAAAAGTCCTATAATTCAGTGGGAGCATTATTTGATTAAAGGCCTAATTAAATGATAAATGGAATATGATATTTACTTTATGCATTATTTATGTTGTAGATTGTCATGTCGTCAAACACGAACACTCTCTCCCTGCGTTCTGTTCTTGAGAAGGACAAGCTCAATGGAGCTAATTTCTGGGTGATGCAGAATACGAGAATTGTTCTCACCCAAGAAAGAAAGCTGCGTCCTAGAGCAGCCCATTAGAGCACCTCCGCACTTGCCTTATGGTGACCGAGATGCTTACAAGAAGCATCAAGATGATGCATTAGATGTGTCATGCCTCATGCTCGCAACCATGAGCTCTGAGCTTCAGAAGCAACGCGAGTTCATGAATACTTTTGATATGGTTGAACATCTTCATCAACTGTATCAAGGACAAGCAAGGCACGAGAGATACGAGATCTCCAAGGCACTGTTTCAGTGCAAGATGCAAGATGGGACTCCCGTAGGTTCATATGTACTCAAGATGATTGGGTACATAGAGAACCTACAGAGGTTGGGATTCCCACTTGGCCAAGAACTAGCCACTGACTTGATCTTGCAATCTTTGCTAGAAAGCTACAATCAATTTGTCATGAATTACAATATGAATAAAATTGATAAGCAACTTCCTGAGATGCTTAGCATGTTGAGAACTGCTGAGCTCAACCTTAAGAAGGGAAAACCTGACTCCATTTTGATGGTGCAAAAGAAGAAAGGCAAGGGAAAGCCTAAAGGTAAGGAAAAGTTACAAGCCAATGGCAAAGGCAAGGCACTGAAACTGAAAGGAGGGGTGGCTAAGGAAGGGACTTGCTTCCACAGTAAGGAAGTTGGACACTGGAAGCGTAACTGCAAAGCATACCTGGAAGATCTTAAGAAGAAGAGAAGTGAGACTTCTACTTCAGGTATATATATTATAGAAGTCAATCTATCTATTTCTTCATCATGGGTATTTGATACCGGATGTGCTTCTCACATTTGTACTAATGTCAGGTGCTGAGAAATAGCAGGGCATTGACAAAGGGCGAGGTAGACCTACGAGTAGGCAATGGAGCAAGGGTTTCTGTTGTTGCTATAAGAACTTATTTTCTATCTCTGCCCTCTGGGCTTGTATTAGAATTAGATGAATATTGTTATGTGTCTACTTTGACTAAGAACATAATTTCAGTTTCTTATTTAGACAAGAAAGGCTTTTCATTTATAATAAAGAACAAATGTTGTTCAGTTTATTTAAATGATATGTTCTATTTTAGTGCACCTCTGATGAACGGACTCTACATTCTAGACTTAGAGAACCCCATCTATAACATAAGTTCCAAATGATTCAAGTCAAATGAGTTGAACCAAACCTATCTCTGGCATTGTCGCTTATCCCAGCTTCATAAGGATGGGTTGCTGGACTCATTTGATTTTGAATCATATGAGACATGTGAGTCTTGCCTTCTAGGCAAGATGACCAAGACTCCCTTTAGTGGACACAGCGAGAGAGCAACAAACTTGTTAGGACTTATACATAGTGATGTATGTGGCCCTTTCAATATTGCTGCTAGAGGTGGTTATAGGTACTTCATTACATTTACTGATGACTTCAGTAGATATGGTTATGTGTATCTGATGACACATAAGTCAGAATCCTTTGAAAAGTTTAAAGAATTCAAGAATGAAGTACAAAACCAATTTGGCAAGAGTATTAAGATACTTCGATCAGATCGAGGTGGTGAATACCTTAGCCATGAGCTTCGTGACTATCTAGTTGAGTGTGAGATTCTATCCCAACTCACTCCTCCTGGAATACCACAGTGGAATGGTGTATCCGAAAGGAGGAATCATACCCTATTAGATATGGTATGATCTATGATGAGTCACACAGATCTTCCTATATCCTTTTGGGGATATGCTCTAGACACAGCAGCCTGTTGGAATGTATACTGAAAGCCTAGCTCTTTTTGTATGAACATTTTATTTTGAAATAAGAATCACATGATCATTATTTGCATTTTATATATTCATTATATATGTGTGCATATTGTCTAATATTTTACATTGTAGATAACATGGTGCTTGGTGTGGCACAGAAGATCATGTTATCAGTACCTTGTAAAATATAAGTAGAGGCTCACAACCAAGATGGTTTTGGACAAACCATTGGCATGGTTGTAGTGTAGCTTGGTATTGTTTTATCTTGAACATAGAGTTACACTAGTACACTTAGGTGTATTAAGTAGGACCGACATAGAGGTGATTCAATTTAGTACTGACTACACAATTGAATCGGACCTCGGATATTATGTTGTACACGCTCTTAATCCCGATATAATAATGGGCACATGTACTTAGTGTTTATTTCTTTGATTTACCAGTGGGTGAGATTTAGATGGATTAAATCAATATGCCCGGTAAGTTGGGAAATAATATTATATACATGGTGTGCCATTGATTATAGAAGGAAACCGTGTCCTATATATTAGGTTGATGATGTCCCCTTGAGGAGCTCATAAGGTTCATCATGTAAACCCAACTGGTTGACTTAGTCAACATGATGATAAGGTTGAGTGGTACTACTCGAGGAATTAGATGTTAATTAATTGATGGACAGTAAATCAATTAATTGACGGACATTCGATATCTTAAACACGGGGAGATTAATGTACAAATAATATATGGAGCCCATATTGATTTATGGGGGTTGGTGAGGTAGTTCAATGATGATCCTCTAGTGGAATGGAACATCATTGATGGATCAAGTTTGTGTGGTTCCGATCCATCGGGTGACCAAGACCCAACTCCTCCTTATGGTCCCTATCGTAGCCTAATATAATCCTTATGAAGTCTAGATCCAAGAATGTAAAACAAAACCTAGAACCAACGGTTGGGATTAAATCCCTAGATCCGATGGTTGGATGAAACCCTAGAACCAACGGTTGGGATTAAATCCCTAGATCCGATGGTTAGGATGAAATCCTAGAATCGACGGTTGGGATTAAATCCCTAGATCCGACGGTTGGGATAAAACCCTAGATCCGACGGTTGGGATGAAACCTTAGATCCGAAGGTTGGGATGAAATCCTAGATCCGATGGTTGGGATTAAACCCTAGATCCGACGGTTGGGATAAAACCCTAGATCCGACGGTGGAGATTAAATCCCTAGATCCGACGGTGGAGATTAAAGGAGGCTTAAGCCCTATTCTATAAATAGATGGCTAGGGTTGGGCGGCAAGAATAATCAAGAAATTGGAATTAGGGTTTGGCTTTTGGAGGTGGGCGGCTAGGGTTTGGAGCTAGGGTTCGGCGGCAACTTCTTCTTCCTTCTAGTTGTTCTTGCGCTAACTTGCACCATCAATACTTGGCCGCCCAACCTTAAGGTCTTTCCCTTCTTCCTTGGCCGACGGTTCTCCTCCCATTGGTGGCCGGTTCTCTTCCTTCTCCCTATTCTCCAAAGTGGCCGGCGGCAACACTTCTTGAAGTTGGCCGGCGCATCATCCATTGCTCCTTGGCCGGCGGTTGCACCAAATTCCCTAATTTGGTGGCCGGTTCTAGATAGGAAAGGATTTTGTGATTTCTTCTCTTTGTTCGCAGCGGACAAGGTAGAGAAGAAAGTGATCTAGAAGGCTTCTACTCGTGGAGGAACTTCGTCCACACGTCGTCCACGAGAAGGATAGGACATACGGTAGAAGATCGTGAGGTATAAAGTTATTTTAACTTTATGTACAGATCTGAGCATGTTCTTATTTGTTTTGATTATGCATGTGTGTGTATGAATATATATTGTATAATCATGGACCCCGAAGACAAACACAAAAACCGGCGATCCATCCGTCGTCTCTTCCGCGGCTAACCAACTAGAAGAGTTGTGTTGCTTGAACAACTAGTTTGTTCAAGCGACCACTCAAGTTGTTAGCACGACGACGAAATGGTGTTGTTAAGGAAGCTCATCCCATCCGGATTAATCCTTTCATTAGTGAAAATTTTAATCCGGGGACATGGGAGCCAATGAGCCTCCGAAGCATCCACCCTACACAGCCTTCACTCTTAATCGTGTTCCATCCAAAGCTGTGATAAAGACACCATATACGATATGGATAGAGAAAAATCCCAAGATGTCTTTCATGAGGATTTGGGGTTGTGAGGCTTACGTTCGACGTCAAGTCTTAGACAAACTGGGACCCAAATCCGATAAGTGCTATTTTGTTGGATATCTCAAGGAAACGAAGGGATATTACTTCTACATTCCCAGTCAGCACAAAGTGTTTGTGGAAAAGACTGGGGTATTTCTAGAAAGGGATTTTGTTTCTAGAAAAACTAGTGGGAGTACATTCGATCTTGAAGAAATTCAAGATATGGACCATAGCACTGAGGCCGAGATGGAGGTTGAACAGGAACCACAAAGTGTTATGGATGATGAGATTGTTGCACAAAGAATTGTGGAACAATAACCTGTTTAGGTAGACCTACCTCTTCGCAGGTCTGATAGGGTACGTCGTCAGACTGAGAGATACTCATTTCTCTTGTTTGACCATGATGACGTTATGCTCATTGAGAATGAGCCTACCTTATATCAGGAAGCTGTGATGAGCCCAAATTCTGAGAAATGGCTAGAGGCCATGAGATCTGAGATGGAATCCATGTACACCAACCAAGTATGAACTTTGGTTGATCCACCTGAAGGCGTCAAACCCATTAGGTGTAAGTGGTTCTTTAAGAGAAAGACTGACATGGATGTACTTACGCATACCTATAAGGGCCGATTGGTAGCTAAAGGTTTCAAGCAAATTCATGGTATTGACTATGATGAAAGCTTTTCTCCAGTGGCGATGTTTAAGTCCATTCGGATCATGCTTGCTATTGCAGCATACCAAGATTATGAGATCTGGCAGATGGATGTCAAAACCGCATTTCTGAATGGAAACTTGCTCAAGGATGTGTACATGACACAACCTAAGGGTTTTGTAGATCCACAGCATACTAGCAAAGTATGCAAGCTACAAAGGTCCATTTATGGGCTAAAGCAAGCTTCTCAGAGCTAGAATCTTCGATTCGATGATGCGATCAAACAGTTTGGTTTCATCAAGAATGACGATGAACCCTGTGTCTACAAGAGGGTTAATAGGAACACAATTATCTTCCTTGTATTATATGTGGATGACATACTACTTGTTGGATCGAGCAGATCGCTAGAGGGGGGTGAATAGTGATAAAATCTTTCGTTCGACTTTGTTCGTTAAAACACGAGTAGACACAGCGGAAGATAAATTCAAAACAAAAGAGACAATAGACACGAGGGTTTTTACTTGGTTCGTAGCCGAAGGCTACTACTCCAAGGCTCTAGTGGTCCTTGACCACGCACGGAGGTTAGAATACTAAAGAACTCCTCCTCATTGGAGGTAGGAGTTAAACGATACATGAAATCACAAAAGCTCGAGGTAGAGGGACACTCCCCCTCTCCTCGCTATAATGAAAGCTTTACGAGATAAGCAAAATGAAATACAATTAAAACTTTTGTTACCGACGACTTCAAAGGTTGGAGGTTGAAGATCTAGTCATCATCTCGGCAGCGCTTCATCGTACAAATGTTGGAGAGTCGTAGTGTATCGGAAGCACTTAGAGGCTTTTTGAATTGATGAAACACCCTTAGAGAAGCCCTCCTTTTATAGATTTTGAGCCCCTCATCGAATGAGTATTCAACCAATCACAAATAGGCACAAAGCTCCTTGGAATGACGTGATAAGGCTTGACTCCTCGAAGCTAATCCTTGACCATCGATCGGTGATGGTCGTGCTCAATCATAACACTCGTGATCGGTGATTTGAGCGATCGAGTGGCTCTTATGGCCAGTCAACTGATGCTTGCAGAAATCACAAGTTAGCTTAACAAAAACATAATTTCGACTGCCACCGACTGTCCGATTTTAACCTAGACCATCCATGGGATGTCTTTGGTCAAATCTATGCTTAAGACCATCCACGTAAGGAGGATACAACCTCACTTACGCTCACACACACGAGCTTACCTCGATACTTACTTTGTAGCTCTCACTTTCGGCCTCCCACTCGATTCCTTCGGCTCCCTCTGAAGTCACTCGAGTGTCACCCGACCACCACGGCTTCCTCCGCGTGTCGCTAGCCTTCAGCTCCAGCTTTAGCACTTTTTTGCACACTCATTTTAGCTCGTGAGATAACGATATGAGCTTAACTTTGTATCGTTTGCTATAATCAAAACTTAAGTTCGACTTAGGTGCCCACTACACCAATACTACTCATTGGGAATGACATCCCTTCGCTACAGTCTGTGAAGACTTGGCTGGGGAAGTGTTTCTCAATGATGGACTTAGGTGAAGCAGCCTGTATTCTAGGCATCAAGATCTATAGAGATAGATCTAAAAGATTGCTTGGCCTAAGTCAGAGTACATATATTGATATGGTATTACTATGGTTTTCCATGCAGAATTCTAAGAAGGGACTTCTGCCGATGTCACATGGTGTGAGTCTTTTGAAGGCTCAAAGTCCCTCTTCTAGCGAGGAGAGAGATCGCATGGACAAGATCCCTTATGCATTTGTCATAAGATCTATCATGTATGTCATGCTATGTACTCGTTCTGATGTCTCGTATACTTTGAGCATGATGAGCAGATACTAGTTAGATCCAGGTGAGCGTCACTGGATAACAGTCAAGAATATTCTTAAGTACTTGAGAAGGACTAAAGAATATTTCTTGATATTTGGAGGCGATGAGGAGCTAGCTATAAAGGGTTACAACAATGCCAACTTCCAAACTAACCAGAATGATTATAGATCGCAGTCAAGGTTCATGTTTTGCTTGAATGGTGGTGCTGTGAGCTTGAAGAGTTCAAAGCAGAACACAGTTGCTGATTCTACAACAGAGGCCGAGTATATTGCTGCATCAGAGGCAGCAAAGGAGGCAGTTTGGATCCGCAAGTTCATTATTGAGCTTGGGGTGGTTCCTAGCATAGCAGATCCTATAGAGCTCTATAGTGACAACAATGGAGCGATTGCGCAGTCTAAGGAACCTCGCTCACACCAGTGGACCAAACACATACTACGGCGCTTCCATCTTATTCGAGAGATTATCGATAGAGGAGATGTGAAGATTTGCAAAGTACCCACAGAGGCTAACATCGCAGATCTCTTGACCAAGGCTTTGGCACAGAAAAAGCATGATGGTCACACTAGGTCATTTGGTATTAGATACTACAGTGATTGACACTAGTGCTAGTGGGAGATTGTTAGTGAAAGCCTAAAAGCCAATCATGTGATGATTGTTGTATCATATTCTTATATATATAAAGGCATTTCTTTATGGTTATTATACTTACTTGTATTGGTGCCAAATAACTAAGTATAATAATGTCCTTGAGTAGAAGGTTCTTATCTATATCAATCGATTGGTTGAATCGATAATAAGATGATATATAGAATACTACTCTTAATCATTCCTAGTCAAGTATTAACATTTAGGGACAATGTTAATGCGAAGAGACTAGCATGTAGGTCAACTCGATGACTTGATCTCGCAAGTCATGGATATGAGATATCAAGTTGACACATGGGTATGCATTGGAGAATATATATTGAATGACCCGCCATAAGAAAGTATCTTGGATCGTTATATGAGTGTCATATACTTTTTCATGTGACTATTAGTATGACTATTAGTCCTTGGACCCGAAGTCACCATGGTTCCCTACATAAGGAGTTGCATACTTTAGCTTCGTCAAATGTCACCCGTAAATGGGTGGACTATAAAGGCAATTATTGGGTATGTAACAAATTATACGGAGGGATGTGAGTGATGTAGATGAGATCTATCCCTCCTATATGACGGGAGTGACATCATGATTCTTGAGAGAGTGAGACCACTAAGTGCATGACCATGCCCAAATGAGTCAATATGAGATATTGAGCTCATTTGATTAGAGTGAGTCTAGTTGGAGTTCAAGATATAGATTTTACAGAGGATAACATGGTCTATACCTTAATTAGTCAATCTAGATGTCAAGGATAGAGGGACATTGTCACATATTGTGAGAGTCACAATTAGTAGTAACAAAGGTGATGTTGGATCTCAACATTCTTGTAACTTGGGTAGCAATGATGTGTTACTAGATACCGCTCATTGCTTATGTTTCAAAATCGGATTAGGAACATTGCCAATGTTACAAGAACTTATAGAGTCACACACAAATGGAAATTAGATGGAGATTAGGTTCATATGATGGACCAAGAGGATTAGGTTCATGTGATGAACCAAATTGGATTAAGAGTAATCCAAATTAGACTAATTGAGTTGGACTCAATTTGATTCAAGTGTTGAATGAGTCTAATTTAGATTTGATTCATTGAGTAAATTTAAACTAATGGATAGAGATTCATTAAATTAAAGTGACTTGAATCAAATGGTTGGATTTGATCAACCATGAGAGATAAGAGGTCAAGTTTGACTTGACCAAATGCAATGTCATGGTGACTTGGCATGGGACCGGCCAATGATGATGTTCCACATCATCATGGATACATCATGGTGTGCCACCTCATGAGGAAGACCAAGAGCCATGGCTCTTGGTATTACATGGAGGTATTTAACCCTCCATGAAGTGGTCGGCCACTTTTGATGTGCATTAGTGAGAAGTTAGTGGGACTTAACTTCATCTTCTTCCTTCCTCCTCTCTTGTGATCTCCTTCATCCTTCTTGCCATGGCTTTCTTAGTGTGCTAGCACACTCTAAGAAATAGGCACAAAGCTCCTTGGAATGACGTGATAAGGCTTGACTCCTCGAAGCTGATCCTTGACCATTAGTCGACTGATAGTCGTGCCAGTCGAGTCGCAACACTCAGAAATCGATTGATTTCAGGCAGTCGAGTGGCTCTTGTAGCCAGTCGACTGATGCTTGCTGAAATCACAAGTTATCTTAACAAAAACATAATTTCGACATCCGCCGACTGTCCGATTTCAACCTAGACATACCATGGGATGTCTTTGGTCAGATCTATGCTTAAGACCATCCCCGTAAGGAGGATACAACCTCACTTACGCTCACACACACGAGCATACCTTGATACTTACTTTGTAGATCTTGCTTTTGGCCTCCCACTCGATTCTTTCGGCTCCCTCCGAAGTCACTCGAGTGTCGCCCTACCACCACGACTTCCTCCGGGTGTCGCTAGCCTTCAGCTCCAGCTTTATCACTTTTTTGCACACTCGTTTTAGCTCGTGAGATAACGATATGAGCTTAACTTTGTATCATTTGCTATAATCAAAACTTAAGTTCGACTTAGGTGCCCACTACACCAATACTACTCATTGGGAATGACATCCCTTCGCTACAGTCTGTGAAGACTTGGCTGGGAAAGTGTTTCTCAATGAAGGACTTAGGTGATGCAACCTATATTCTAGGCATCAAGATCTATAGAGATAGATCTAAGAGATTACTTGGCCTAAGTCAGAGTACATATATTGACACGGTATTACTACGGTTTGCCATGTAGAATTCTAAGAAGGGACTTTTGCCGATGTCACATGGTGTGAGTCTTTTGAAGACTCAAAGTCCCTCTTCTAGCGAGGAGAGAGACCGCATGGACAAGATCCCTTATGCATTTGTCATAGGATCTATCATGTATGTCTTGCTATGTACTCGTCCTGATGTCTCGTATGCTTTGAGCATGATGAGAAGATACTAGTTAGATCCAGGTGAGCGTCACTAGATAACAGTCAAGAATATTCTTAAGTACTTGAGAAGGACTAAAGAATATTTCTTGATATTTGGAGGCGATGAGGAGCTAGCTATAAAGGGTTACAGTGATGCCAACTTCCAAACAAACCAGGATGATTATAGATTGCAGTCAAGGTTCGTGTTTTGCTTGAATGGTGGTGATGTGAGCTAGAAGAGTTCAAAGTAGGACACAGTTGCTAATTCTACAACAGAGGTCAAGTATATTGCTGCATCAGAGGCAGTAAAAGAGGCAGTTTGGATCCGCAAGTTCATTATTGAGCTTGGGTGGTTCCTAGCATAGCAGATCCTATAGAGCTCTATAGTGACAACAATGGAGCGATTGCGCAGTCTAAGGAACCTCGCTCACACCAGCGGACCAAACACATACTACGGCGCTTCCATCTCATTCGAGAGATTATCGATAGAGAAGATGTGAAGATTTGCAGAGTACCCACAGAGGTTAACGTCGCAGATCCCTTGACCAAGGCTTTGACACAGAAAAAGCATGATGGTCACACTAGGTCATTGGGTATTAGATACTACAGTGATTGACAATAGTGCTAGTGGGAGATTGTTAGTGAAAGCCCTAGAGTCAATCATGTGATGATTGTTGGTTCATATTCCTATATATATAAAGGCATTTCTTTATGGTTATTATACATACTTGTATTAGTGCCAAATAACTAAGTACAATAATGTCCTTGAGTAGAAGGTTATTATCTATATCAATCGATTGGTTGAATCAATAATGAGATGATATAAAGAATACTACTCTTAATCATTCCTAGTCAAGTATTAACATTCAGGGATAATGTTAATGCGAAGAGACTAGCATGTAGGTCAACTCGATGACTTGATCTCACAAGTCATGGATATGAGATATCAAGTTGACACATGGGTATGAATTAGAGATTGTATATTGAATGACCCGCCATAAGAAAGTATCTTGGATCATTATATGAGTGTCATATACTTTCTCATGTGACTATTAGTCCTTGGACCTGAAGTCACCATGGCTCCCTACATAAGGAGTTGCATACTTTGGCTTCATCAAATGTCACCTGTAAATGGGTGGACTATAAAGGCGATTACAGGATATGTAACAAATTATACGGAGGGATGTGAGTGATGTAGATTGGATCTATCCCTCTTATATGACGGGAGTGACATCATGATTCTTGATAGAGTGAGACCACTAATTAAGTGCATGGCCATGCCCAAATGAGTCAATATGAGATATTGAGCTCATTTGATTAGAGTGAGTCTAGTTGGAGTTCAAGATATAGATTCTACAGAGGATAGCACGGTCTATACCTCAATTAGTCAATCTAGATGTCAAGGATAGAGGGACATTGTCACATATTGTGAGAGTCACAATTAGTAGTCACAAAGGTGATGTTGGATCTCAACATTCTTATAACTTGGGTAGCAATGATGTGCTGCTAGATACCGCTCATTGCCTATGTTTCAAAATCGGTTTAGGAACATTGCCAACGTTACAAGAACTTATAGGGCAAACTTCGGGGGGGGGGGGGGGGGGGTGAATGGCGCAAAAAAATTTTCGAATTCGTTCGATTAAGAAAAGTGATAAGAGTAAAGTGCAACGGAAAATAAATATGGCACTTTTTGTCTTTACTTTGTTCACAGCCTTCGGCTGCTAATCCAAGGCCCTAGTGGTCCTAGACCACATACGGAGGGCAAATTACTAAAATATTTCTCCTCGTTGGAGGTAGGAGTAAGCGAGTACAAAAACACGAAAACGGATTGAGGTAGAGGGACACTCCCCCTCTCCTCGTTATAATTAAAAGCTCTGAAATACAAATTGAAACTGATTAAAATGAAATAATAGCTTTAAATGTTACCGATGACTAAAGAGTTTGAAGGAGAAGTTGGGTCGTCGGTGTTTCGGTAGCGCTTCGTTGTTGTAGGATTGTCGGAGAGTCGCGGCATTGCGGGAGCACTTGGAAGCACTTGGAATGTTGAAAATGGTGTGAAGAACCCCTTCTTTTATAGCCTTGAGAAACCCTAATCATTGAGATGAGGTTTCATGAGGTGATGCCACCTAGCCCTTGAGAAATGGTGATAAGCTTTGACTCTCCTTAAGGCTGATCCTTGACCAGCAGTCGAATGCTCATCCCAGCAATCGACTGATGGAGGCAGTAGTCGACTGTTGCTAGGGTTTCTAGCTGCAATGAAGAGTTATCTCAAAAATGTAGTTAATATGAGTAAATTTGATGGTAATTTATCATCTAATCTCGACTTAGACCTTCCATGGGATGTCTTAATTGGATCGTCGCCTAAGGATGTCCCTGTACGGAGGACACGACCTTACTTACGCTCACTCACACAAGCTTACCTCAACCTTTTACCTTTGAAGCTTCGCTTTCGGTCTTAACTTGAGTTCTTTGGCTCCCTCCGAAGTCCTCCCGGTGTCGCCCGACCACCACGATTTCCTCCGAGTGTCGCTGACCTTCAACTTAGCTTAGTATTCCTGCACACTTGGTTTAGCTCGTGAGATAACAAATAGAACTTAACTTTGTGTATTTTCTATAATCAAAACTCAGGTTCGATTCAGGTGCCTACTACACCAATAGTTGACCCCTGGCTTTAGGACGGGATAGTCGTTACGAGGATGCCAAATCGATCCCTGCGACGAGTCAAAAACGAGGCATGTTTCCTACTCTATCGCATCCTTCTACCCACAGTTACCGGCGATGAGGCTAACCCCTAGGTTCCCCCTTAATTCCCTTAAATCTTTGATACGAGGGATGTCACCCCTCGTATCGACTAATCACAGTGACTAGAAAACCAAAACAATAGCTATAGATCTAAACCAAACACCAATTGCAAATATAATTTCAAGAACGAAAAGATATTTGAACCAACATGTTCTAACTCGACACAAACTACTCCCTAGTCCTAGAATCAAAGAATCTACTCCATGAATACGAGAAAAAACACAAGGCATTGTCGAATTCATATATACAAGATAAATCATGGAAAGAATATAGATTACAATGCGTTAAGGCTCTTCTCTCTTGTGTTGAGGTGCAGATCTTGGATCTCGAGCGGCTTCCTTCCTCCCCATTGTGAGTTTTCGATGCTTTTTAGGGTACCGGTGTGCCGTCCCAGCCGTTGGACCTCCCTCCTAGGGTTTGGGCTTGACTTTCTTTATATAGACATGAGGTCGGCTCTTCATAAAATCTGGAAAAAGACCTAATTGTGCCAAAATGCTTGGTCGCCACATGGGTGTGTGTTTCCACACAGCCACGACGTGTGTGGCCCTGTGGTGGCCAATCTCGAGCTTCGGACATGGTCGTGTGTAGCCACATGCCCTAGTCGTGTCCCCTACTACATCCAGCTGCCAAATTCCCTTTTTCTCTCCGAACATGCGTCGTTTTCCCTATGAAATACTATCCTGCACACAAAAGTATAAAGAGCGGATCTTTGAACTAGAAAATAGGAAATGCATACAAAAAAAAGTACTATATGCATGAAACAAGTATAAAATTCAGCAAGATGTGAGCAAAAACTACTCTTAAAACCCTATAAGTTTTGCTCACATCATTTCCCCCAGACTTAAATCTTTGCTTGTCCTCAAGCAAACCTCAGTCCCAATAAATTTTAAAAAGTATTTTTCCATACTTAGCATGTTAACTAGATTTATCAAGTGGTATTTTCAATCAAAGCAAAATAGATGTGTTCTAAAAATTCACTAAGTTAGCTCCTCGTGCATATACCAAGCTAATCTTCTTAGGGGATACTCGTTTCATGGTAAGTAAAGTCTGTTGGTGCAATAGGCACCTAAGTTGAACCTGAGTTTTGATTATAGCAAATGATACAAAGTTAAGCTCATGTCGTTATCTCACGAGTTGAATCGAGTGTGCAGAAAATTGCTATAGCTGGAGCTGAAGGCTAGCGACACCCGGAGGAAGCCGCGGTAGTCGGGTGACACTCGAGTGACTTCAGAGAGAGCTAAAGGAATCGAGTGGAAGCCCGAAAGCGAAAGCGACACAGTAAGTATCGAGGTAAGCTCGTGTGTGTGCGAGAGTAAGTGAGGTCGTATCCTCTTTACGGGGATGATATTAAGCGTAGATCTGACAAAAGACATTTTATAGGTGGTCTAGGTCGAGATCGGACGGTCAGAGGCCGTCGAATTAATGTTTTTGTTAAGCTAACTTTGCCTTGTAGCTAACATTCTTGGAGGACGTCCAGCGATCATTGACGAGGTCGACATTCGACCGATCTTGCCATCGATCAGTCGACTGATGATGGCCATCAGTCGACTGATGGTCAAGGATCAGCCTCGAGGAGTCAAGGCTTATCACCTCATTTCAAGGGGAGTGGTGCTCAAATGTGATTGGCTAGGGTTCCTCTCGAAAAGGGGCTCAAAGGCTATAAAAAGAGGGCCTATCCTAGGGGTTCTTCATCAATTCTAAGCTTCCAAAAGCCTTCGCAAAGCTACAACTCTCCGACAATGAAGTGCTTCTTCTCTGACGTCTAGGTTTATTTTATTTTATTTTTTTTACGTCGGTATAAGCTTTATATCAGTTGTTTCTTTACTTTTTCGAAGCTTTTCTATCATAACGAGGAGAGGGGAAGTGTCCCTCTACCTCAAGTTTTTTGTGTTCTTGTATCGATTAACTCCTACCTCTAACGATGAGGAGTTCTTTAGTGTTTTGCCTTCCGTACGTGGTCAAGGACCACTAGGGCTTGGGAGTAGTAGCCGAAGGCTACGAACCAAGTAAAAAATATCTTGTCTCTTTTATTGTTTCATTTATCTTTCCGCTGCACTTAATTGTTTTGAAACAAATTCGAAAGAAAGAAAAGTTTTTATCGCTATTCACCCCCCTCTAGCGATCCGCTTCGATCCAACAATTGGTATCAGAGCCGGGGGTTGCTAAGATTTGGTGAAACCACCGATCTAGCTTTTTACAGTTTTTTTTTCTTTTTAATTCTGTTTATTTCAGATTTATTTCATTTGGTTAGTTTTTTTCCCGCACTACTAATCCAAGACGCGAGTCTTGGTACATTTTCTTGTGTTTTTGTCGTTGCTAGGTTTTTTGTCTTCATCTCCTTGTTTCTTTTGTTTTAATGGCCCATGACGAGGGTTTTAGCACCGTACGACCTCCATTTTACAACGGAGATGACTTCCCTTATTGGAAGGGTTGGATGGAATGCTTTCTCAAAACCCAAATCGAGATGTGGATCATAATCCAAACGGGTTTCGCACTTCCGACTAACGAAGTGGGTGAATCCTTGGGTTATGACCAATGGACCATTGTGACAAAATGACAAGTCGAAGCTGACGCCAAGGCAACTCAAATCGCGGCGGCCCCTTTATCAGCACAAAGGACCTTTGGACAAAGCTAGTGGAGCTACACGAAGGGACCGATGAAGCCAAGGTATGTAAGAGAAATCTTTTATTTAATAAACTATATAATCTAAAAATGCAGGAACATGAGTCCGCAACGCCACTTCACGCCCGCGTTCAAGACATAGTCAACAATCTATACGTAATCGGGCAAAAGGTCGAAAACCGCGACCTTATAAGGTATGTTCTTAACTCCTTTCCGAGGACTACCTAGTGGGCATCCATGGTCGATGCCTACAAGGTATCCAAGGATCTTTCGAAACTTAGGTTAGATGAATTATTTTCTTATTTTGAACTTCATGAGAAGTCTAACTCGGAACCCTAGAAGGGTATAGCACTTTTTGCAGGTTCAAGGAAGAAAATCGCAAGCAAGGAACCTTCGAAGGAAGAAGAGGATGAGTCCTATTCGGAGGTCGACTCGGAAATGGAGGCCGAACTAGTCAACCTAGTTCGGAGGATAGTCAAGGGCCGAAAATGAACCGTCACTCGACCCAACGAAGGTAAGACTAAAAGTTCAAATATTAGATGCTATGAATGCAACAGGTTTGAACATATAAAGTCTGAATGCCCAAAACTCAAGAGTGTTAGGGCAATCTCTTGCCATGATAAGGTTTTGATGTGTGTGGTAAAGGGTTTAAGTTAGGATGATATTGTTGTTTGATATGTGCGTTGGAGTCTTGCAGGACTTAGTAATTCGCACATGGAGCCATGGCGGGTTCACCCTCACAACCTCAGTCCTTGAGTCGATGAAGGATGACTTTGCGGAAGCCGTGCGCTTGGAGCATCCGAGGGACCGTCGGACGAGATGACTTGAAGTGAAGCCAAGGAAGCAGACTTCGGAGGCAAGAGACGCGAAGGAGCATTGCAGAGTCGTGTGCCTGATGCAGTCGAGGGACGTGGCCGCGAACGAAGAGAGCTTCGGCGAGGGACTTCGAGTGAGATGAGAGAATAAGTGAAATGTAAGTAGCTCATTAGGTGAACTTGGCCTAATGGCTGAGTGTCGGAGACTTGACCGCAAGGGTTAAGGTTTACCCGACTGCCGAAAGCTCAAACTTATGTTAAGTTTGAGTTTCACCAACACCGATCATTGCCATGTAATGGCGATCATCAGTCGAGTGGGTTCGGTATCTGATGGGTTTATGCCCGATCGATCATCAGAATAGCGATTGTTGCGAGAGGATATCGCGAACCTGAGGCCGCTCGAACGCCGTAGGCCGGTCGATCGATGGAGTCATCAGTCGACTAGTGAGGTCCATCAGTCGACTGCCAAGAGTTCCATTGGACTACAACGGTCGGGATCTGACGTGTTCGGAGGCCGTTGTAGTGACGGCAGTCGACTGCCAAGGGCAGCAGTCGACTTGTGGCGGCCAACGGGAAGAAATCAGCCCTCTCTATAAAAAGAGAGGGTGTGAGCCTTTGAGAGGCTAATGCTTATGCTCTAAGTGATCTTCCTAGTGCCCCACAAGCTCTAAACTCTTCTTACTTGTTTTTACTCCATTCTTATTGTAAGAAGAGTGATCTTGATTGTAAAGGTTACCTCCACCTAGCTTGGTGCAAAGGAGAGACCAATAGTGATTGGCTTTGGAGGAGTGATTCACCCTGGACGAATCGGACCATGGATTAGCGGCGTAGCCGTAAACCACGTTAAATCTTCTTTGTTAGCGTTTGTATTTTCATTTATTGCTTTGTCTTTATTGTTTATGCTTCTGATTGCGCTAACGATTGTGTAGATGAGCAAACGAACGAGAGAATTCCGACATCCATCGTAAGAGGGCTATTCACCCCCCCCCCTCTAACTGACCAATTGATCCCCTACAAGTGGTATCAGAGCCAAGGAAAGCTTGTCGAGGACTAACCGCCACAACAAACAACTTTCAAAATGGCCAGCTCCAACATCCATCCTCCGAAGTTTGAAGGAGAATTCGCTTGGTGGAAGAAGCGAATGGAGGTATTTTTCGAAACGGATTTTGATATTATTATTACAATGGAATCCGGTTTCGTTTTGCCTAGGGATGAAGAGGGGAAGCCAATAGAGAAATCTAGGTGGACCAAAAGGCAAAGGGAAGAACACCTTGCAAATTCAAAAGCCAAGCATCATCTCTACAATGTGCTCCCCCAACAAGAAATCAACCGAATAGGAGAATGCCTAAGCGCCAAGGAGATGTGGGAGAAGCTAATTGAGCTTCATGAAGGCACATCCGAGGCGAAGCTAGCAAGGAGAGATCTCCTCCGCTCCCAACTATCCAACATTAAATTAGAAAAGAGAGAAAAGGTAACTTCTTTGCATTCTAGATTCAAAGAAATTTTAAATGGACTAACAAGTGTAGGAGAAAGGCTCTCCAATCGCGATATGATAATGAAGGTCATAGATGCTTTCCCCCGATCATCCAAGTGGAGTTCAATGGTGGACTCATTTTACATTTCAAAGAATCTAGAGGTAAGTACTCTAGATGAATTTTTCTCCACTATTGAATTACATGAATCTAGGCTTGAAGGAATACAAGAAGAGGCAAAAATACAACCTTCAAGGGGAGTAGCATTGTTGGCAAATAAGGGGAAGAAGAAGATAGAGATCCCCTCCTCCGATGATGATGAAGCCTCTACCTCCTCCATGGATAGCACGGAAGAAGCCTACATGGTAAGGAAGGTAAGACGTGCATTTAAGAATTTTAGATTTGATAAATCTCATGATAGGAATAGAAGACCAAGGGGGAAGGTCATATGCTACAATTGCCAAGGAGAGGGGCACATAAGGGACAATTGTCCTCTCCTAAACAAGAGCAAGGAAGAGAGGAAAAAGAAAGAAGAAAAGAAGAAGAAAAAGGGGAGCAAGAAAAATAAGGAAGAGGAGAAGAAGACAAAAGAAAAGGGAAAGACCAAAGCTCTAAAGGCAAGGACTTGGGATGACCCATCCTCATCCTCCTCATCATCATCGGATGAGGAGAATGCCTTTGTCACCAATTTGGCCTTGATGGCCTTTGATGACTTGGATTGCTCTTCATCCGAAAATGAAGGATCAAGCTCAAGAGGAGAGAGCTCAAGTGAAGGGGGAGCTTCTACATCCTCCTCATCCGAAGAAGAAGAAGAGGATATGGAAACTATGGTAACAAAAGCCTCTCCTAAGAAAATAGTTTCCATAATTTCTAGTTTAACTAAGGACTTATTTGGAATGAAAAAGAAAAATAAAAGCATGCTTAATCAAATTAAGGCATTGGAAAATAAGCTAGAAAATGCATGCTTAAATGATAATATTTCTTCTAGCTTAAATGATGCATGCTCACATGACCTTTATGTGTCATTAGATGTTAGTGATGCATGTATAAATGAAAATAGGGCCTTAAGGGAAAAGGTAGATTATTTAACAAAAGCCCTAGAAAAATTCACAATTGGCTCCAACACATTGAACATGATCTTAGGGAGCCAAAGAGCTAGTTTCAACAAAAAGGGCCTAGGTTATAAAGAAAAGAAAAATGAAAAGGCCTATAAATGCCTAATTGCTAGGGGACAAGATAAAAAGAAGGTAATAGCTAGGAAATGGATCCCTAAGAAGTATCTAGTGAACCCAATAGGCAAGAACTTATTTTGGGTTCCAAAATCCATCCTTAAGGGTTAGGATAACCCTAGGGTAGTCAACCATATGCAATTGACCTATATCATATTTTGGTTGACTTAGGATGGCGGGACACCATTTTTAAATAGTGTTGGGTGATGATAACGTGCCCATAAATAGATAATAATGCTTAAATCATGATGATTAATGTAATTGCTATGTATATGTGCAATCATGATTTATGATTTTAAAATTTGGCACGTCATCATGAGAAATGGGTTTAAATCATGCCTTAGGTGATAATTTGTTTATTATCATGATATAATACCTAATGCATGAGAACAATTCAATGAATACATGTATTTCATGATCATAATGTAGAATTAATTGATATATGCCTTTATGATCATGAGGATTGTTAGGTTGATACTTAACCTTGATAGAATTGTATGAATATAATGGTTAAGTATATACAAATACCCCCTAAGATGCATCTCAAACTCACCATAGGCTACCTTGATTGAAAACTTAGCATGGGTGAGATGTTAGGATGATACAAATGTCCACTAATGCCTATGGCATTTAGATGGTCATTTAAGGTATCAAAATAGCAATAATAGACCAATCATGGGGAAGGCTTATGTTTAATTAATAGACATATTGCCCAAATATCATGGTTGGATATTTCATATATTTTCAAAACAATTTCTTACTTTAATATCCATGTATTCATGTTTTGAAACAATCCTAAGCAATACTAGGTGTTAAAATGGATACTCTCATAATCAAAAACCTAGTAGTTTTTAAAGCTTTTGGATTTTTGGCTAATCTAGGAAAATATAATGATTTTTCTTGAAAAACTATTTTTCATTGATAGATATACTTAAAAGAAATATGTTCCTCAAATTTCATGATTTTTCGAATTTTCTGGAATTTATAATGCATTTCTGAATTTCACCCAGAAAATTAAAATTTCGGAATCCTTTGTGCTACCGATCGCCATATCGATAGATCATTGCTCACTTGAAAAACAGCCCAATATTTTTTGATTTCAGATTTTAATCATGTTTTTGGTGTTCTCTGTCTATTAGACTTGATGCCATGAGTTTATAAATTAGGATTAATCTTTTTGATGGTGTCAAAGGGGGAGAAATGTATGTTTAAGTAACGGGGAATATATTTTGGGGGAGAAATGATCATGCTTATGATAGGGGGAGAAAATTTTTTTATGGGGAGTTTCATGGATTAAGGGGGAGTTGCATGTTGCTATATCATGTTTATGTTTACATGCTTTCTTACCTTAGAATTTTCATCAAATGTTTTTACCTAACTTAAACGGATTGCCACACATCAAAAAGGGGGAGATTGTTAGGGCAATCTCTTGCCATGATAAGGTTTTGATGTGTGTGGCAAAGGGTTTAAGTTAGGATGATATTGTTGTTTGATATGTGCGTTGGAGTCTTGCAAGACTTAGTAATTCGCACATGGAGCCTTGGTGGGTTCACCCTCACAACCTCGGTCCTTGAGTCGGTGAAGGATGACTTTGCAGAAGTCGTGCGCTTGGAGCATCCGAGGGACCGCCGGACGAGATGACTGAGGAGGCAAGAGACGCGAAGGAGCATTGCGCAGGCCGTCGCTGATCTGAGGAGGCGGGCCGCGAACGAAGAGAGCTTCGGCGAGGGACTTCGAGTGAGATGAGAGAATGAGTGAAATGTAAGTAGCTCATTAGGTGAACTTGGCCGAATGGCTGAGTGTCGGAGACTTGACCGTAAGGGTTAAGGTTTACCCGATCGCCGAAAGCTCAAACTTATGTTAAGTTTGAGTTTCACTGACACCGATCATTGCCATGTAATGGCGATCGACTACTCGAGTCGAGTGGGTTATTTGGTATCCGTGATGGGTTTATGCCCGGCAGCCGGCCTCATGGAATGGCGGTCATTGCCGAAGGATATCGCAGGAAACCGCCGTAGCCATTAGGCGATCGACTGAGTCGTGAGCCGACTGGTGAGGTGCATCAGTCGA
The DNA here is from genome assembly GCA_025175895.1 of Wurfbainia villosa. Lineage (NCBI taxonomy): Eukaryota > Viridiplantae > Streptophyta > Magnoliopsida > Zingiberales > Zingiberaceae > Wurfbainia > Wurfbainia villosa. The sequence goes on from CM045987.1 coordinate 99,813,864, forward strand.
CTGCCAAGAGTTCCGTTGGACTATAACGGTCGGGATCCGACGTGTTTGGAGGCCGTTGTAGTGACGGCAGTCGACTGCCAACGAGAAGAAATCAGCCCTCTCTTTAAAAAGAGAGGGTGTGAGCCTTTGAGAGGCTAATGCTTATGCTCTAAGTGATCTTCCTAGTGCCCCACAAGCTCTAAACTCTTCTTTCTTGTTTTTACTCCATTCTTATTGTAAGAAGAGTGATCTTGATTGTAAAGGTTACCTCCACCTAGCTTGGTGCAAAGGAGAGACCAATAGTGATTGGATTTGGAGGAGTGATTCACCCTGGACGAATCGGACCGTGGATTAGCGGCGTAGCCGTGAACCACATTACATCTTCTTTGTTAGCGTTTGTATTTTCATTTATTGCTTTATCTTTATTGTTTATGCTTTCGCTTGCGCTAACGATTGTGTAGACGAGCAAACGAACGAGAGAATTTCGACATCCATCGTAAGAGGGCTATTCACTCCCCTCTAGCCGGCCAATCGATCCCCTACAAAGAGCAAGGCACCAAAACACAAAAAGGCACTCAACGCTACTTGGGAAGAAGCATCTAAGGAAGAAGATAATGATCGTGTTCTCATGGCTAAACCGGTGGAATCAGAGACGGAGTCGAAACCGGAACTTGAATCGGAAATCGAAGACGAGTCGGACTATGAAGCACTATTCAAGACAAGCCCCAGATATGCATCCGGTTCAAAAGATACACTCAAGGTAAGTCAATACCTCATTAGTACACTTTATAGTGCAATTAAGTTTTTAACTAAAAAATTAGCTAAGTCCGAGTCCAAGGTCAAGACCCTGGTTGAGGAAGTTAAACTCCTCAAACACGAGGTCTCCCTAACCTCTTCGACTAGTTGAGTTCAAGAGGAGGACTCAACTCGGGTTGAAAAACTCGAAGTTGAGAACTCACTCTTGAAGAGTCAAGTCGAAGATCTTAGGAACACGTTGGAAAGGTTTACTTTGGGATCCAAAGGACTTGACCTCCTACTTGGATCGCAAAGGGCCGTGTACAACAAGGCCGGACTAGGGTTTAGCTCAAATACGACCAACAAGTCATATATGTCGATTGTAAGTCGATATAAATGTTTGTGCAATCGGCCCAGGTCACGATTGACCAGGACTCGAGTTTGACTCGAGTGATGTTTTGATGTTCGACAAAAACATATGACAATGTAATTGTCATGGAAAAGTCCAAGTCTTGGGTACTTGGCATGGAAAGTCCAAGTGGGACACTTGGCATTTGGTAAAGTCCAAGCATGAGTCTTGGCAATGGAAAGTCCAAGCATGGGTCTTGGCATGGAAAGTCCAAGCATGGGTCTTGGCATAAAAAGTCCAACATGGGTTGGCAAGGGAAAGTCCAAGCTTGAGTCTTGGCATTTGAGAAGTCCAAGGGTTTGATATTGGCGGCGTAAAGTCCAAGCGGGAGTCTTGGCAGCATAAGTCCAATGGTTGGCGGCGTAAAGTCCAAGCGAAGTCTTGGCGGCATAAGTCCAATGTGCCTTGGTGGTGTAGACACCGTTAGCATGACATAGCCGATGGAAGCACATGAAGGCTAGCGCGATGGATGAACAAGTCATGGATGACTTGGAGGGATCCGAGAGGCGTGAGGCTGATGGAGGTGGCTAGAAGGCTTAGGTCTAGGCTAAGGGTGGTCTAGCAAGTATGGGGGAACCATACTTGGGCTAAAACCTCATGTTTGAGGTGTGCCAGTCGACTGGACCGAGTCAACTAGGGTTTGACTGCGGGAAGTGGCCTAGCAGTCGACTGCCAGAGATGGGCAGTCGACTGATGTCTCGAGCAGTCGATTGATCGTGTGATCAGTTGACTGGTGCTCGAGAAATCGGCCAAAGAATGGAGTCGAAACTCGACTGGTCGAGTGAGGACTCCATCAGTCGACTGATGGGTATGATCAGTCGACTGATGGTAGATCCGTTGGAATTATCCAGTGTGGATCTAGGCGTTGTCTCACGACAACAGTTGCATCAGTCGACTGATCAACCTTTTCCAGCACAGGTTAAAGCTATAAAAGGAGCTCGTGATGGAGGAAAAGAAAGTGATTTTCTTGGGCGAAATTGAAGGGGAAAGTTGGTGCTTTCCAGTCCTTCAAAGCTAGTTCAAGGCAATCAAAGATCAAGCAATCAAAAACTCTTGTAAAGTATTTTTCCTTTACTTGCATTTGTATTTCATTATCGTATTTTCTTGTATCTATTTGTTTATTGTTGTAAATAATTGTAAGAGGTTTCTCCGCCTCCGACTTGTGTCGAGAAGGAGTACTTGTGATTAGTGAGTGCGTGTGCATCACTAGAGCTCTTTAGAGCTCGATCCGTGGAGTAGGAATCATTCAGTTCCGAACCACGTTATATCTTTACGTTTGCGTGTTTGTGTTTTCGTTATTGTTTTATTATCTTTATTTCCACTGCGCTAACGAAAATTGTAAACAAGCACGCGAACAATTTCCATCACGCTTAGCATGTCGCTATTCACCCCCCTCTAGCCATTACAAAGATCCTAACAATAAAAAATGTGTCCAAGCATGGGTCCCTAAGACAACCTTAATTTCAAACTTAGGATCGAACCAGTACTAGGTTCCCAAGGACCAAATCCACTATGTGGAGAGACCGAATTGATTCAACGGTCCAGGGGGAGCTAGTACGAAACTTGTTTGTGTTTTAACTTAGAAATTGCATACTTAGGTTTTTATTTAGTTTGATTTTCCTTTTTAGAATAGTTAGATAGGACTATAACTCGTCAATACTTGATAACATAGTACCAGGACGCGGCGAGATGATAGTACGCTAGGAAAGCGGAGTCTTGTGTATTCGGGCTAGATAAGGCGTATCTAGTTCGGTGCACTTGACCGAGTGGAACTAGCTGAAGCTACCTCCCCGTATCCTAGACTAGTTAGACCAGGAAGTGGTCTTAGGTAGTCAAGTCTCTATTTTCTTGAAAATGGCTTTGTCTAAGGAAGTGGTCGTTGTTCCGATCAAAGAAGGCCTCTGTGCCTCGCCATGACCTGGAAGTCATGATCTTGAAAAGGTGACTTGATGAGCCTAAGGTCAAATCCGAATCTAACATAAGGTTGACAAGTGTTTAAGTCATTAAATTTAAATCAAGTAAAATTGGAAGTCATCTCACAAGAACATATAGGGTTAACGTGTTTGATCATGTAGAAATGGGTGAGATGATTTAGGTTAATAATTTTCAACCAATCTTTAATAAATCCAATATCCGATCCAACTACCTTGCATATAAGATCAATGGATGTTGGACAGTGGTTGCTCCCGACACATGATCGGGGATCAACTCAAGTTTTTAAAGCTTCGATTCAAACGACAAGGATCGGTAGCCTTTGGAAACAACTACAAGCTCAAAATCATTGGATCAGGTGATATTGAGCTCAACTCAAATTTCGTTATTCAAAATGTTTTATTAGTAGAAAATTTTTAATATAATTTACTTAGTGTATGCCAATTGTGTGATAATAACTATAAGGTCATATTTCTAGAAAATGAATGCGTAATTAATACAAACGAAACTTCTAAAATAATTCTTAAGGGAACTAGAAATAACAATATTTACACTATTAATTTAACTAACTCCTCAACTATGTGTCTTATGACACGGCAAGAGGAATCATGGTTGTGGCACCGATGGCTCGGTCACTCACACACAAGACTCATTCACAAGATGAGTCAGAGTGACTTAGTCAGAGGTTTGCCTAACCTCAATAACTTGGATAATAAAATATGTAATGCTTGTCAACAAGGAAAACAATCTAGGACACAACATCAACTAACTAATCAAAAACGAACCAAAAGTGTGCTTGAGCTCCTACACATGGATCTATTTGATTCACACGGAGCTAAATCACTAAATGGAAGTAAATTCTGCTTAGTCATAATTGATGACTATTCTAGATTTACTTGGGTTAGGTTCATCAAACACAAAATTGATACCCTATATCAATTAATCAACCTATTTAAATTAATAGAAAATCAACAAAACATTAAAATCAAAAGACTTAGGATTGATCATGGTGGTGAATTCGAGAACCATAGGTTTACAGAATTCTGTAACCTAAATGGATACCACCATGAGTTCTCTTGCCCTAGAACTCCACAACAAAATGGCCTAGTAGAACGCAAAAATAGAACCCTACAAGAAGCCGCTAGGACAATGTTAAACGAGTATAACCTACCCGATAGGTTTTGGGCGGAAGCCGTGAGTACGATATGCTATGTCCAAAATAGGATCCTTATGGAAAAGAGGCACCTTAAGACCTCATACGAGATTTATCATGACAAAATACCTAACATCAAGTACTTTAGGGTGTTTGGGTGTAAGGTACATATCCTAAAGACTAAGGATTACCTAGGGAAATTTACATCCAAAACTACGACCGGAATCTTTCTAGGATACTCGACTACAAGTAGAGCTTATAGAGTATATAACCATGACACCCTTAGAGTCGAGGAGACTATCAATGTAGTATTTGATGACAGACACGAACCTACAAAACTCCCGGCAATCCCAATTAGCGAGTCGATTCATACTAGACCTAATTCTGATCTGGAGATCAGGTCTAGTGTTAATCCTAACCTAAGTCAACCAAGTCACTCTATCGACCAAATGATAGATGACTCCAATCAAACTAGAACTCAAAAGAGTCATCATATGGATCAAGTTGTAGACTCAAACCCAAATCCAACTAGGACTCAAACGAATCATCCTATCAACCAAGCGATAGGTGATCCAAGTAGGAGTTCAAACTAGAGCCTCATACAGAAACCTTAGTCAAATCTCTTTGATTTCTAAATTGAACCCAAAACTATTGACCAAGCTCTTCTTGATCCCGATTGGATTATTGCAATGCATGAAGAGCTGACGCAATTCACTAGGAACGAAGTATGGGAATTAGTACCACCACCTAAAAATAGAACAATCGTTGGAATAAGGTGGGTGTTTAGAAATAAACTTGATGATAAAGGTGAAGTAGTTAAAAATAAAGCTAGACTAGTTGCTAAAGGGTTTAGTCAAGTCGAAGGTTTAGATTACGATGAGACCTATGCCCCAGTAGCTAGATTAGAGTCTATTCGAATGCTATTAGCATATGCTGCACATCGAGGATTCAAGTTATTTCAAATGAATGTGAAATCAATGTTCTTAAATGGATACATTAAAGAAGAGGTTTATGTTAGTCAACCTCCCGATTTCGAAAGTGTAGATAAACCCGACCATGCCCTTAGGTTAAAGAAAGCCCTCTATGGACTTAAACAAGCTCCTCGAGCTTGGTATGAGAGACTTTCGATTTATCTTAAGTCTAAAGGATTTAACCAAGGAGTAGTTGACCCAACCCTTTTCGTAAAAACCTTAGGTAAAGACAAATTCATAGCCCAAATCTATGTAGATGATATTATTTTCGGAACCACCAACTCGATCCTACTGAATGAGTTCATTTCACTTATGGAAAGTGAATTTGAAATGAATTTAGTAGAAGAGTTGAGTTTCTTCTTAGGCATACAAATTAAACAAACTAAAGATGGAATATACCTACATCAACGCAAATATACTAGGGAATTAATTAAATGCTTTGGAATGCAAGACGCTAAAATTATTAATATCCCAATGGCAACGAATGTAAATATAGAAGAAGATGTAATCAGAAACTTAATTGATTTAAAATACTATAGGAGCGTAATAGGGAGTCTCCTTTACTTAACTTCAAGCCGACCTGATATCTTATTTGCAGTAAGTATATGCGCAAGGTTCCAAACCTATGCCAAGGAGTCTCACCTAACTCTAGTCAAGCGTATCCTTAGATATCTAAAGGGTACACTTAATGTCGGTATTTGGTACCCTAGATCTATCGAGTTCGAACTAACCGGCTACTCCGATTCAGACTATGCCGGTAGTAAGCTCGATAGAAAGAGTACGAGTGGTTGTTCTCAACTTCTCGGCTCAAGTCTAGTGAGTTGGTACAGTAGAAAGAAACACTGTGTTGCCTTATCTACCACCGAAGCTGAATACATCGCAATGGGTGAGTGTGTCACTTAGCTTCTTTGGATGAAGCACACTTTCCGCAACTTTAAGTTATACTTTACAAATACTAAACTTCACGTAGATAACATTAGTTCAATTAACCTTACTAAGAATTCAATATGTCACTCTAGGACCAAACATATAGAAGTCAAACATCATTTCATTCGAGAACATGTGGCCAATGGAGCCATACAACTCGAATACGTCGAATCAAAGTCTAACTTGGCAGACCTATTTACTAAACCTCTACCCGAAGCCGAATTCAGTCTATTAAGACGAAAATTGGGCATGTGCGTAGTAGAATAGGAACTTACAAATTATCATTTTCATGGAACTAGCATAGGACATACCTTAGATATCATGCACCTATAGATTTAAGGAGCCAATACATCTCACAACACACAGGACTAATGTGTTTGTGTACTTAGCCACGTAGATGGGCGTGAGATGTTAGGTCCTTACTCCTGGTTCCAGATGTAGAGCTAGTGCATCGCCATGAACCACGGAGTATAATCATATATACTAACCAACTCTGACCAGAACTAATTGATCTTTCATATCAAATAAGCCAAATATGAGTCGAATATTTTATAGACGAGCTTATTTTCAGTATACTATTTTCAAAGTAATGTGAAACATGCTTGGACTTTAAATTTAGTACTTTTTTTTTGTTGTTCCACACACCCTCACTCTTTTCGATATATGGAAAAAGGGGGAGAAAAAGGCCAAAGTTAAGGGATCAATTTTTTTTTCATATGGCCAAAGGTTAAGTAAATGTTTACTTAACATTAAGTTATCTTGTTTTTGGTAACAAAACGGAAGTAAAGGCTAACTTAAACACATTTACTTAACTTTAAGTTAACTTTTTTTTGTTAACAAAATGAAGGTAAAGGGCAAGGTTAAGAAATCAATTTTTTTTTATTTCTTAACTTAAAACTTATTTTAAACACTATGGCCAAAATTAAGTAATTCTTTTTTAGTAGTAAACATCAAGGGGGAGAGTTAAAACTCTTTCTCAAGTACTCACCCTCGGTCAAGGGGGAGGATTCCTCAAGGGGGAGCACTTGAAAAAGAGTTTTTATATACTCCTGCTCATTCATGCATATCTCATACTCATTTTGCTTAAGGCATTTAATTTATTTTTCTTAACTTTGTATGTGGGTTTGCCATAAATCAAAAAGGGGGAGATTGTTGGTGCAGTAGGCACCTAAGTTGAACCTGAGTTTTGATTGTAGAAAATGATACAAAGTTAAGCACATGTCGTTATATCACGAGCTGAATCGAGTGTGCGGAAAATTGCTATAGCTGGAGCTGAAGGCTAGCGACACCCGGAGGAAGCCGCAGTGGTCGGGCGACACTCGAGTGACTTCGGAGGGAGCTGAAGGAATCGAGTGGAAGGTCGGAAGCGAAAGTGACACAGTAAGTATCGAGGTAAGCTCGTGTGTGTGCGAGAGTAAGTGAGGTCGTATCCTCTTTACGGGGATGATCTTAGGTGTAGATCCGACCAAAGACATCCTATAGGTGGTCTAGGTCGAGATCGGACCGTCGGAGGCCGTCGAATTAATGTTTTTGTTAAGCTAACTTTGCCTTGCCTTGCGGCTAGCATCGATCGCCATTGCCGGCTTGGATGACTCGACGGATCGTCAGCGATCGCTCGAGGTCGATATTCGATCTTGCCATCGATCGGTCGATGATGGCCATCGGTCGGTGATGGTCAGGATCGACCTCGAGAGTCAAGGCTTATCACCTCATTTCAAGGGGAGTGGTGCTCAAATGTGATTGGCTAGGGTTCCTCTCGAAAAGGGGCTCAAAGGCTATAAAAGGAGGGCCTATCTTAGGGTTTCTTCATCAATTCTAAGCTTCCAAAAGCCTCCGCAAAGCTTCAACTCTCCGACAATGAAGTGCTTCTTCTCCGACATCTAGGTTTAATTTATTTTATTTTTTTTTACGTCGGTATAAGCTCTATATCAGTTGTTTCTTTACTTTTTCGAAGCTTTTCTATCGTAATGAGGAGAGGGGGAGTGTCCCTCTACCTCAAGTGTTTTGTGTTCTTGTATCGATTAACTCCTACCTCTAACGATGAGGAGTTCTTTAGTGTTTTGCCCTCCGTGCGTGGTCAAGGACCACTAGGGCCTTGGAGTAGTAGCCGAAGGCTACGAACCAAGTAAAAAATATCTTGTCTGTTTTATTGTTTCATTTATCTTTCCGCTGCACTTAATTGTTTTGAAACGAATTCGAAGGAAAGAAAAGTTTTTATCGCTATTCACGCCCCCCCTCTAGCAATCCGCTTCGATCCAACAAAGTCGTCATCCTATAGCTTTCCTAAGGCCTCTGGCTCTTAGACACTTTCTTGGCCAAAGCGAGGGTCGTTCCCTAGATCTAGTACAAAATCTCAAAGGCGTGCTCGGTATTGAGAGAAATTGGTAGGTGTTTCCCTAGTAACCTAACTCGGTCTCAAAGGGGCACCTAACCATTTTTACCCACGACAACTATTTTTTTTATCCCTCATAATCTTTTTTTTTTCAATTTTTTTTCTTACTCTCTTTTTCTTTCTTTCTTTCTTTTCTTATTCCATTTTTTCTGTTCTTTCTTTCTTTTCTCTCTCTCTTGGGATTTTGATTTTTCCGAATGGGCTTCTATAATCCGAGCATCTCCAGTAACTAAAATGCTAAATTTAGAGTCACCTATGGATTTCAAAGTACTAGACTACTGAGATGAATCATAATTAGGTACGTACTAGATTTTCCCTTTCAGAATGTTCGTCATGTGTCGGTGTAAAAATAAAAGCTAACCAGTGTAAGTCTAGAACATTCATTAGAGCAAATAAAATAAAATACCATGAGGTAAATGAAGCTAAGCTACCCATGGAAACAACTCATGAAGAAAACCTTAAAAATACTATTGAGGCAGCTTATAGATAGCAAAAACTAAGTGTTGAAAGAAACTAAACAACCTATGCATGAACAAATGAATGCTAAATAAAATGCAAATATTAGGAAAGAAACTACTGCTAGAAATAAAATAAATCGAAACTTGGAGTCCCCCCTAGACTTGTATGAAGTTATACATCTAATATGGTGGACGAGGTGGAAAGTCTGGTAGCCTCGGCATGTTGGGCTCTTGGGTAAATCTGGTGCTCAGTCGCTGATGCCACATGTACATGTGGTTAATCTGAGAGCTGGTGGATGCAGCGGCTGCTCGGTGCTCCTCCTTCTGGGCCCATTGTGCCTGTTGGGCACTCATGTGTTGCCGAGCATCCTGGCAATGTATGGCCACCTCTTGGCGATGGGCAGCCTCTTCCTAAAAATAAACTCGAGCCTCGTCGTAGAACTCCTTGGCCCGCTAAAAGTGCTCCCGTAAGCCCTGAAACTGTGCCTGTGTGTAGGCGCTCTGCTCCTCCCATCCCTGCCTCTAAGTCTGTTGCTCGGTGTATATATCGTTGAGTCATGATCGAAACTCTGAAAAATCATAGGCAAAGGTACCTACATCCCTCTCAAAAGTAGAACAAGGTGATAGTGCAGGTGCATGCTCATGTCGACGTGGACTAGGTGGGCTCCTATACATGTGTGGACTGGAGGGAGAGTGATGAATAAGGGTGAAACGCACGGTGCGACACCCTTTATACCTTGCGCAACACGACCATGTGAAAACACATGACCAGGCCATGTGCACTGCTAGAATGTGGGGCATGGATGTGTGAAAACACACGGCCAAGCCGTGTGCCCCCCCGTTTCTCTCTCATGGTACAAATGGTCCGAATTCTCCTTACACACTCAGTCGTGTAGGTTCAAAATGATTTTTGTTTCTACCTAGCAAGTCCTTTCTAGTCCTAGTTTATTTGAAAAATGCTAAATGTTATAAATTAAAGTTCAAATTACACAAACGAATGCAATAAAAAGAGAAAATAAAAACTAAACTTGGGTTGCCTCCCAAGAAGCGCTTTGTTTAAGGTCTTTTAGCTCGACCTTATTCCTACGTTTCATTTGATGTGTTTGAATCTTGCTCATGGGAGAGCAAGATATTTGCTCACATTACGCCTCCTCCCTTGTGGTCCCTTATCACCATATCTCTTAAATCTTGCTCGTGGAGGGGCAAGATATTTATTAGCTACCTTCCATGGTTCAAGAGTGAACATGCTTATCTTTAAATAACCATCAGGAGTTTGATCATAATATTTTGTTTCATCAACATGTTGTGAATAATGTAACTCACCACAAACATTCTCACCAAAAGATTAATTAGTAGATTCTATTAAGTCTAATGAAATTTTATCATCACAAATCACTAGATGGGCTTCGATATTGGCAACTAAAGTTTTGGTGAGGGTTAAGGTTGGCTCTTTTAGATCCTTGAGGTTAGAAGGTGTTTTGATTGAAGCAATGCACTCCTCGATTAAAGTATCAATTAAATAGTCCTCAAGTTCTTCTTCAAGTGGCGATTGAATGGATTGCCCATCTTTACTTCCTATGTCATCCACGTCTTCCTCATCCATTCGTTCAAAGTGAGTCTCCACCATATTAGGGGTAATCCAGTCATCTAAGCCACCTTCTCGTCGTTTGGTTTCTTCTCTTGCTAGATCTCGTTGCATAATCTCCGCAAATTGTTGACTATGCTCCTCGCATTCCCTAGTAAAATTGGCTAGCAAGGCTTCTAAGCGGGGACTTGGTTCTGGATAAAATTCACATGGTGATTTATAGCTCTCATGCTCACTTGGGAAATAATATTTAGGGTTCAAGTAGCTAGGGTCATGACTATATGAATGATAATTATCTCGTGGCCCCTAGTTGTAATCATAGGTGACATCTTCTTGCTCAAATTACGAAGGTTTAAATATATCCGGACAATCATTAATGGTATGACATGTTTCACCACAATGCTCACAATAAATGTTACCAAAACTAATAGCATTAACTTGACGATAATCATGAGAAAAAGAATGAATGTTTATCTATGAGAAAATATGAATAAGGAAAGAGCAACAGAATGAACAAAACTGAAATAAAATAAAATAAAATAAAACAAGAAAAGTAAATCTAGCCTAGGAAATTAATAAAGACTAGGAAAATAACCCTAAACTCAATAGAGATAACAAAAATTTAAAACTATATAAACTGAAATAAATTAAAACTAGAAAGTAAATATACTGTAGGTCCAATCCAATTATCCACCTCTTCATTTGATATCAAATAAACAGTCCCCGACAACGACGCCAAAAACTTGATGCACGCGAACGCGACCTCAAATCTCGCAACGGAGACCGTCGAGGACTCGAAGCGGATGTCGTCAAGTAATAAATAGATTATAGATCCAACAGGGACTGAGATTTGAGTACTGATCTGTTCAATGGACGTTATTATTCAGAGTTCAGTTCAAATGGTTCTGCTTAGGAGGTTTGTTGGAGGTCCTAACTCTAATACGGTGTCACAAGGAGGAAGAGAAGGGTTGCTACGAGTCTTTAGATGAGATTCTAGGATTTCGGTTTCGTTTGTATGTCACAAAACACATTGTCAATTGAGTTTTGTTTAGGTTTCTAACTACGGTTTTGTGGAAAGGAAATCATACACTCCCCCGATGAGCCTTCGCATCTACGGAAGCTACCTCTATCATACTAGGTCGACCCCTGGCTTTAGGATGGGATAGTCAGTACGAGGATGCTGAATCGATCCCTGTGACGAGTCGAAAACAAGGTGCATTTCCTACTCTATCACATCCTTCTACCCACAATTATTGGCGATGAGGCCAACCCCTAGGTTCCCCCTCGTATCGGCTAAGCACAATGACTAGAAAACTAAAACAATAGCTATAGATCTAAACCAAACATGCCAATTGCAAATATAATTTCAAGAATGAAAAGATATTTGAACCAACATGTTCTAACTCGACAAAAACTACTCCATAGTCCTAGAATCAGAGAATCTACTCCATGAATACGAGAAAAGAAACACAATACATTGTCGAATTCATATATACAAGATAAATCATGGAAAGAATATAGATTACAATGCATTGAGGCTCTTCTCTCTGGCATTGAGGTGCAGAACTTGGATCTCGAGCGGCTTCCTTCCTCCCCATTGTGAATTTCTAGTGCTTTTTAGGGCACCGGTGTGCCATCACAGCCGTTGGGCCTCCCTCTTAGGGTTTGGGCATGGATTTTTTTATATAGACATGAGGTCGGCTCTTCACGAAATCCGGAAAAAAACCTAATCGTGTCAAATGCTTGGCTGCCACACGACTGTGTGTTTCCATATGACCAGGCCGTGTGTGGCCCTGTGGTGGCCAATCTCGAGCTTCGAACACAACCGTGTGTAGCCACACACCCTGGTTGTGTCTCCTACTGCATCCAGCTGCCAAATGCCCTTTTTCGCTCCAAAAGTGCATCATTTTCCCTATGAAATGCTATCCTGCACACAAAAGTACAAAGAGTAGATCTCCGAACTAGAAAATAGGAAATGCATACAAAACCAAGTACTATATACATGAAACAAGTATAAAATGCAGCAAGATGTGAGCAAAAACTACTCCTAAAACCCTATATGTTTTGCTCACATTAGTCAACTCTATGGATGACTTCCTTTGTGATCTTGATCTTGGTTTTCCTAGACCTAGGGTTTGTTCCATAGTTAAATGAAACATTATGGTAAGTAGGCATTACCTTCTTGGACATAGGCTTGTGACCCAAGCCTTTCTTGTCCTTAGTTGTTCCTTCCTACCAACCCCTAGATTTTGACCCTTAGACCCTAGAATTGAATTTTTCATCTTATTGAGGGTCTTTTCTAATTTCTCAAGCTTTGACATCAAGGATTGTTTTTCTAATTCCAATTTGTCCAATTTTGATTTCCCATTATATTTTTGGACATTCTTATTCTTCCTAGGCATGTGTATAGATTTCTTGGGATTATTACCTAGGTTATTATCATTCTTAGGTGTGATAGTTTTAGGGGTAATTGTTCTAGACTTGTCCTTAACTCTAATATCGCAAGATTTACCACCAAAGAAAAAGTACTTATTTCTAGCATGCTTTCATGATTAACAATATCAATAAAATTCCTAGCATGCTTTTGATTTTTACGCAAATAAGAAGCATTATTAAATGATAGCTTAGGGTTTGCCTTAGCTCCCCCTACACTTGAGCTCCCTCCTTTGCTCTTCTTTGGTTTTCTTCCCTTAGGGCATTGGCTCATATAGTGGCCCCTTTGATTGCAATTGAAGCAAATAATATTCTCCTTGCTCTTTTGACTTTGGGCACCGACTTCCTTTGGCTTCTCATTGACTTTTGGTGCCGGTTGAGCATTCATGACTCTTTTTGGGCACTTGCTCTTGTAATGCCCTTACTCTCTACACTCAAAGTAAGTTATATGATTTTTATTTTTAACCAATGCACTTGAGTTGCCTATAGGGGAAGAGGAATCGTGAGATTGCTCTTAATCTCTTCTGAATGTAAAAGATGATGTAATTGAGAGGTGTCCTAAGGCAATCACCTTAGAAGTTATTAATAAAATTCACTATTTGAGTGTACATTATCTATGTATTTGATTGGATCTTAAACTCATGCACTAAAGTCCACAATACGATGCATAGCATGAGAGAAATTGTGATTGGATCATAATTAGTGGTTATCTAATCATGTTTAAATAAGCAAGTATTGAAACTTTTCCTAGTCGATGAATTGATGAGATTGGACATCATCAATTCTATGAGACAAACACATATTATGCTCCTTGGTTTATCCAACCATTCGATACTCACTGAATGGAAGCATAGGGATGGTCAGAGTGAACATTTGGATGCTAGTTTTGGTAACTAGTTCATTGGAGTGACCTACTATGAGACTTCATATGGTTCTATATGTCGTTGAAGATCTCATTGCAATTTGAGTGCGAGCTTCCTTATACTTGAGGTATTCAAGTCATCTTGATCATGGCACCTTGTACTTTGACTTCTTCGCAGCCATCTACATAGTAGGTGTAAATCTGGGATGATTGGGTATAAGCCAAAGTGATCGAAGGTGTTTGAATAGCCCACAGCGGATTCACCACTCCTGATAATGGAGATGTATACCCTAGGCCTCTTGTCAGAATTTTTACTCAGAAGTCTCTTGCTAGAGCAAGCATGTTAAGAAGATTGTCTTCTTGGGAACATATAGGAGTAACTTGAATCCAGAGGACAAGAAAATTAACTTGGGCTAGGTGTGACGTAGTCAGCCAAGTGGGGAGGAACACATAGACCATGTCTTAAACAAGTGGGTATAGGATGAGTGAAAGGAACAAGGCACGAACAACTGAAGCTGCTGAAGGGTTCAGAAAATGTTCTGAAGTCGATTTAGACTTTCCAATCAATTGGGGGTCATGATGTACTTCTAGGTGCCACTCATGATCTATTCATAATTAAGGCGTTAATGATGAATGATCAACATAACCGGGATCCTATTGGGTCGTACACACTACGGGTGATCTCGAGATGTAAAATAAGTTTGAGAATGAGATTCTTGTTGAGAGAGGATATGTCTGGTTGGACTAGCCAAGGGGGTGCAAAATGGAGGCTAAGGAACCTCCTATGGCCTTGTCAGACTTAACACATCTATATCGCACTTAAACGAAGTCAAACTGACCATACAGAGCCTCACACGATCGTACCTAACTTGGCACGGGTTGTGCCTAGCTCTGGCCTCAAATTAGTAAAGTCTGGGTTGCACCCAGAGAGACACACGACCAGGCCATTTAAATCCACGTGACCATGTGAATCCACATGGCCAGGCCATGTGAATCCATACGACAGTGTCGCGTCTCCGTCGATTTTGGAGATTTTCTCTTATGAAAATTTCTTGGGTTATTCTTACTTTATGGGATAATTTGTTGGATCGAGAAGCGTCGCTAGAGGGGGGGGGTGAATAGCGATCGTAAATCTTTTCTTTTTCGTTCGTTCGATACGCAAAGTAAGCACAACAGAAAATAAATGAACACGTTTATTTTACTTGGTTCACAACCCAGTAGTTGCTACTCCAAGGCCCTATCGGTCCTAGACCGCGTACGGAGGGCAAAGCACTATAACGTCTCCTCCTCGTTGGAGGTAGGAGACAACGATCACAAAACCGAATATACGAGGATGAGGCAACAAGCCTACCTCACCTCATTATGAAGAAAAACAAAGAATACAATATCAAAAATATTACTTGATTCTGCTGTCGACGAAGAAGATCGAAACATGACGTCGCGTCGGCATTATGATGATGTTGGAGCGTTGGCGTTGTAGGAGCACTTGATGAATAAACTTGATGTGTTTTGGAGATGGAATCCTCCCCTCCTTTTATAGACTTTGGCCTCTAAATTTGTCTCCTCTTATTTCGGAACAGATCATGAAGTTGTCCAAATTTTATCGCGAAGTGGCCGCGTCAAACGTTATCCGTTTTGACCTAGCGCAAAAGCTGAATCGTCGTCATCACGATCGATGATGCCTCCATCATCGATCGATGGGCATCTCGATCGCTCCATTTTCCAGAATGATCGCTAGCTTGGCCACTTCCCTGCAATAAGAGGTTAGCTCGAAAAATGATAAATACGACGATTTCTAACCGTCCGATCTCGACCTAGACCTTTCACAGGAAGTCTTAGTCGAATCGCCACCTACGATCGTCCCCATAAAGAGGACACGACCTTACAATCTCTCACTCACACGAGCTTACCTCGATAGTATCTCTCGCTTTCGGCCTTCCACTCGATTCCTTCGGCTCCCTCCGAAGTCACTCGAGTGTCGCCCGACCACCGCGGCTTCCTCCGGGTGTCGTTAGCCTTTAGATCCAGCTTTAACACTTTTCTGCACACTTGATTTAGCTCGTGAGATAACAATGTAGACTTAACTTTGTATCTTTGCCATAATCAAAACACAGATTCGATTATCTAGTGCCCCTGCACCAACAATCTCCTCCTTTTTGATCTATGGCAAACCAACACAAAGTTAAGGGAAATTAAAGCATAAACCAAGTATAGTAAATGATGAATGTCATTTTCAAAAACTCCCCATTAACCAAAACTCCCCCTTAACCCTAGGTGAGTTTTGAAAGAGATACTTTAGTCCAAAATTAAATAAATTTTGTGTTACTCCCTCTTAACTTTCGCTCTTCTCCCCCTTTTGCCATAAATCAAAATAAATGTTGGGGTTTGTTATGTAAAATAGGGGTTTAAAAACAATATGGTATATGCATGCATCAAGATAAATCAGCTATGAGTCGAAGCATGCGTCTAGCAGTAATTAGATACATTGGTTTGAGGTGTGTCCCTCTGCACCAATAATCTAAAGGTTTGTAATATAACCCTTTAGGGTTAGTTTTCTCTCCCCCTTAGTCAAATATATGAAGTATACGAGATGTAGGGGGCGCTAAACTTTGGCCTAAGAGTTGTTAAGTACAATAGTTGAGAAAATAAGTAGTAATTTGAAGAGGTTGTTTTAACTATATTTCAATTATCCTTAACATCTCACCTATGTCTATATGATCAAGCATGTTATACTTATGTGTTTTTGTGAGATGACTTCCAATTAAGTTGATTAAGTGCATTTAGGTTCAAGTAATTTTATGTTAGATTTGGATTTGACCCTAGGCTTGTCAAGTTTACCTTTTCAAGATCATGGCTTCCAGGTCGTGGCGAGGCACAGGGGCCTTCTTTTATCGGATCATCGACCACTTCCTTAGACAAAGCTATTTTCAAGAAAATGATGACTTGACTCACCTAAGACTATTTCCTAGTCTAACTGGTTATTTTTTTTTTTGAAAAGAGGCTCCCCGAGGCTCAATCTTTTCGTAGGATTTTAGTTGGTTATGTACGTGTTCTAAGTGAGCTCACACGTTTTAAAACACAAACTTTCTAAGCTAAAGCATGCAATTTCTAAGTTAAAGCACAAACATGTTTTGTTCTGGCTCCCCCTAGACCGTTGAATTGGTTCAGTCTATCCACATAGTGGATTTGGTCCTTGGGAACCCAGTACGGGTTGGATCCTAGAGTTGAAATCAAAAAGTTCTTAGGGACCCATGCTTGGACATGTTTCCTATGTTGACTTACAATCGACATATACGACCTATTAGTCGTGTTTGAGTTAAACCCTAGTCCAGCCTTGTTGTACACGTCCCTTTGAGATCCAAGTAGGAGGTCAAGTCCTTTGGATCCCGAAGTGAACCTTTCCAACGTGTTCCTAAGATCTTCAACTTGACTTTTCAAGAGAGAGTTCTCAACTTCGAGCTTTTCAGCTCGAGTTGGGTCCTCTTCTCGAACTTGCCTAGTCGAAGAGGTTAGGGAGACCTTGTGTTTGAGGAGCTTGACCTCCTCAACCAGGGTCTCGACCTTGGACTTGGACTTAACTAATTTCCTAGACAAAAACCTAACCGTATTATGTAAAGTATTAAATAAAGTTTGACTCACTTTAAGGGTATCTTTTGAACCGGATGTGTATCCATGGCTTGACTTGAAGGTAGGTTCATAGTCCGAGTCATCCTCAGGTTCTGACTCAAGTTCAGGTTCGGTCTCCGTGTCTGACTCAATTGATTTCGCCATGAAAGCTATGTCTTCTCTGTTGTTCCAAGTTGCATGGAAGGATTTCCTTGCTCCCTTTTTCTTTTGGTTCTCATTCTTCAATTTCCTCCTTTCTTGTCGAACTATTCTCCGCACAATGTTGACTATTATGGCCTCCTCTTCGGATTAGGATTCGTCTTCTGGTTCGAGCTCATCTACTTGCTTAGTAGGTGACTTCCTTCTTTGTCCTGCAAGTAGAGCAATACCTCTCTCGGCCCGAACCACATTAGTTTGCTCATGAAGTTCAAACTAAGAAAATAATTCGTCTAACCTAAGCTTCGAAAGGTCCTTAGAGACCTTGTAGACATCGACCATGGATGCCCACAAGGTAGTTCTAGGGAAAGCATTTAAAGCGTACCTTATAAGGTCCCGGTTCTCTATGGCTTGCCCGTCGAATGAAGACCGCGATTTATATCTTGATCCGCGCATGTAGTTGGGTGGCGGTCTCATGATCCTGCATCTTTAGATTGTACAATTTATTTAAAAGTAAATCTCTTTTACATACCTTAGCATCGGCCGTCCCTTCGTGTAAATCAATCAATTTGTTCCAGAGGTCTTTGGCGCTAATGAATGGTCTGATGCGGTTGAGTTCCTCCTTGGACAAGCCACATTGCAATATTTGGGTTGCTCTTGCATCGACTTCGATTTGCCTCTTGGTTGCATTTGTCCACTTGTTGAAATCCAAGGCCTCTCCTTGATCATTGGTGGGTAGAGCAAAGCCGGTTTGGATTATTATCCAAGTCTCGACTTGTGTTTTTAGAAAACACTCCATCCGACCTTTCCAATAACGGAAATCATTTCCGTTAAAGAATGGAGGTCGGGTGGTGCTATACCCCTCAATGTGAGCCATTAAATATCTTGCAAAACACGAATAAAAACCAAAGAAAATTCCAAGACTTGGTCTTGGATTAGTAGTGTGGAAAATAATAGGAAATAAACAGAAATAAATAAGGAGAATAAAAAAACTAACAAAAACTCGAAACTTACGACCTTCGATGTCCCCGAAAGGGTACTAATCGTTAGATTTTGGGGCTGGAAACAGCTTGTTACGAGGGTAAACCCATTAAGAAATGTAGATCTTTCTGAGAGCTTCGATTTGGTAGGTAGATCGTTATGTGAGTCCACTTGTGCGAAAAGTTATAGCCGTTTTACCGTCGGCTACTCCAAGAGAGAAAACTTGCAAACACACAACCAAAAGAAACGTACCAAGACTTCGTCTTGGATTAGTAGTGCGGGAGGAAAAAGACCAAAAAAAAATACGAATCGAAAAATATGAACAGAAAACCAAAATGTGCTAGATTGGTGGTTTCACCAAATCTTAGCGCCCCCGCTCTGATACCAATTGTTGGATCGAGAAGCGTCGCTAGAGGGGGGGGGGTGAATAGCGATCGTAAATCTTTTCTTTTTCGTTCATTCGATACGCAAAGTAAGCACACCGGAAAATAAATGAACACATTTATTTTACTTGGTTCACAACCCAGCGGTTGCTACTCCAAGGCCCTATCGGTCCGAGACCGCGTACGGAGGGCAAAATACTATAACGTCTCCTCCTCGTTGGAGGTAGGAGACAACGATCACAAAACCGAATATACGAGGATGAGGCAACAAGCCTACCTCACCTCGTTATGAAGAAAAACAAAGAATACAATATCAAAAATATTACTTGATTTTGCTGCCGACGAAGAAGATCGAAACTTGACGTCGCATCGGCGTTATGATGATGTTGGAGCGTTGGCGTTGTAGGAGCACTTGATGAATAAACTTGATGTGTTTTGGAGATGGAATCCTCCCCTCCTTTTATAGACTTTGGCCTCTGAATTTGTCTCCTCTTATTTCGGAATGGATCATGAAGTTGTCCAAATTTTATCGCGAAGTGGCCACGTCAAACATTATCCATTTTGACCTAGCGCAAAAGCTGAATCGTCGCCATCAGTCGAATGATGCCTCCCATCAGTCGACTGATGGGCATCAGTCAACTGCTCCATTTTCCAGCAGTCGACTGCTAGCTTGGCCACTTCCCTGCAATAAGAGGTTAGCTCGAAAAATGATAAATACGACGGTTTCTAACCGTCTGATCTCGACCTAGACCTTCCACAGGAAGTCTTAGTCGAATCGCCGCATACGATCGTCCCCGTAAAGAGGACATGACCTAACAATCTCTCACTCACACGAGCTTACCTCGATAATAGCTCTCACTTTCGGCCTTCCACTCGATTCCTTCGGCTCCCTCCGAAGTCACTCGAGGGTCGCTCGACCACCGCGGCTTCCTCCGGGTGTCGCTAGCCTTTAGCTCCAGCTTTAACACTTTTCTGCACACTTGATTTAGCTCGTGAGATAACAATGTAGACTTAACTTTGTGTCTTTGCCATAATCAAAACACAGGTTCGATTATCTAGTGCCCCTGCACCAACTTAATTATGCTAATATATGTTCCGTTTAAGCCTCATAAGATGGCCTAATCAAGAGAACTATAAAAGGATCCCTTGATAATCTTTGGCTAAGGTTTTTTGGTTTTAGGTTTCTCCCTTGGTAGCCGCTTTTGCTCCTTCCTCTCTCCTCTTCTATTGTCTCCGCAGGTTGTTTAGCACTAATCGGAGACAAAGACTTGCTGCTCTAGGAGTTATCTCAGGTGGTCCTGGCATGGATACTGATAGAGGCAAGGCCCGTTGGTCTTGCTTGTGATTTTGAAGGATTCAAAAGAATCTTGAAGGTATAATTTCTCCTTCTCCTTGTGTGTTTTTCATGCGATTATGCCAAAGCAATTTTTCCTGGCCCCCAAGGGATGTTTGGGATGTAATAAAAATTATTTTTATTCGCTTTATTCCACTGCGCATGATCCTGGAATCTCCAACATGTGGTATCAGAGCCACCTTGTTCGTTTGGCATAGATTGCATGTTGTAGGAGAATATTTGAAGCATGTTTAATGTTTTAATATACATGTGTCATGTTGATCTATATGATAGATTAGAGTATGCTTGTTTTACATATAGGATATGTTTGTAACCTAAAAAGGAAATACCGAAGATGCACCTGAAAACACCG